>CM075938.1:35135612-36461672 GCA_038030265.1 Corythucha ciliata | reverse complement strand
TGGATGGTGCTGGTAGATGGTGCTGGTAGATGGTGCTGGTAGATGGTGCTGGTAGATGGTGCTGGTAGATGGTGCTGGTAGATGGTGCTGGTAGATGGTGCTGGTAGATGGTGCTGGTAGATGGTGCTGGTAGATGGTGCTGGTAGATGGTGCTGGTAGATGGTGCTGGTAGATGGTGCTGGTAGATGGTGCTGGTAGATGGTGCTGGTAGATGGTGCTGGTAGATGGTGCTGGTAGATGGTGCTGGTAGATGGTGCTGGTAGATGGTGCTGGTAGATGGTGCTGGTAGATGGTGCTGGTAGATGGTGCTGGTAGATGGTGCTGGTAGATGGTGCTGGTAGATGGTGCTGGTAGATGGTGCTGGTAGATGGTGCTGGTAGATGGTGCTGGTAGATGGTGCTGGTAGATGGTGCTGGTAGATGGTGCTGGTAGATGGTGCTGGTAGATGGTGCTGGTAGATGGTGCTGGTAGATGGTGCTGGTAGATGGTGCTGGTAGATGGTGCTGGTAGATGGTGCTGGTAGATGGTGCTGGTAGATGGTGCTGGTAGATGGTGCTGGTAGATGGTGCTGGTAGATGGTGCTGGTAGATGGTGCTGGTAGATGGTGCTGGTAGATGGTGCTGGTAGATGGTGCTGGTAGATGGTGCTGGTAGATGGTGCTGGTAGATGGTGCTGGTAGATGGTGCTGGTAGATGGTGCTGGTAGATGGTGCTGGTAGATGGTGCTGGTAGATGGTGCTGGTAGATGGTGCTGGTAGATGGTGCTGGTAGATGGTGCTGGTAGATGGTGCTGGTAGATGGTGCTGGTAGATGGTGCTGGTAGATGGTGCTGGTAGATGGTGCTGGTAGATGGTGCTGGTAGATGGTGCTGGTAGATGGTGCTGGTAGATGGTGCTGGTAGATGGTGCTGGTAGATGGTGCTGGTAGATGGTGCTGGTAGATGGTGCTGGTAGATGGTGCTGGTAGATGGTGCTGGTAGATGGTGCTGGTAGATGGTGCTGGTAGATGGTGCTGGTAGATGGTGCTGGTAGATGGTGCTGGTAGATGGTGCTGGTAGATGGTGCTGGTAGATGGTGCTGGTAGATGGTGCTGGTAGATGGTGCTGGTAGATGGTGCTGGTAGATGGTGCTGGTAGATGGTGCTGGTAGATGGTGCTGGTAGATGGTGCTGGTAGATGGTGCTGGTAGATGGTGCTGGTAGATGGTGCTGGTAGATGGTGCTGGTAGATGGTGCTGGTAGATGGTGCTGGTAGATGGTGCTGGTAGATGGTGCTGGTAGATGGTGCTGGTAGATGGTGCTGGTAGATGGTGCTGGTAGATGGTGCTGGTAGATGGTGCTGGTAGATGGTGCTGGTAGATGGTGCTGGTAGATGGTGCTGGTAGATGGTGCTGGTAGATGGTGCTGGTAGATGGTGCTGGTAGATGGTGCTGGTAGATGGTGCTGGTAGATGGTGCTGGTAGATGGTGCTGGTAGATGGTGCTGGTAGATGGTGCTGGTAGATGGTGCTGGTAGATGGTGCTGGTAGATGGTGCTGGTAGATGGTGCTGGTAGATGGTGCTGGTAGATGGTGCTGGTAGATGGTGCTGGTAGATGGTGCTGGTAGATGGTGCTGGTAGATGGTGCTGGTAGATGGTGCTGGTAGATGGTGCTGGTAGATGGTGCTGGTAGATGGTGCTGGTAGATGGTGCTGGTAGATGGTGCTGGTAGATGGTGCTGGTAGATGGTGCTGGTAGATGGTGCTGGTAGATGGTGCTGGTAGATGGTGCTGGTAGATGGTGCTGGTAGATGGTGCTGGTAGATGGTGCTGGTAGATGGTGCTGGTAGATGGTGCTGGTAGATGGTGCTGGTAGATGGTGCTGGTAGATGGTGCTGGTAGATGGTGCTGGTAGATGGTGCTGGTAGATGGTGCTGGTAGATGGTGCTGGTAGATGGTGCTGGTAGATGGTGCTGGTAGATGGTGCTGGTAGATGGTGCTGGTAGATGGTGCTGGTAGATGGTGCTGGTAGATGGTGCTGGTAGATGGTGCTGGTAGATGGTGCTGGTAGATGGTGCTGGTAGATGGTGCTGGTAGATGGTGCTGGTAGATGGTGCTGGTAGATGGTGCTGGTAGATGGTGCTGGTAGATGGTGCTGGTAGATGGTGCTGGTAGATGGTGCTGGTAGATGGTGCTGGTAGATGGTGCTGGTAGATGGTGCTGGTAGATGGTGCTGGTAGATGGTGCTGGTAGATGGTGCTGGTAGATGGTGCTGGTAGATGGTGCTGGTAGATGGTGCTGGTAGATGGTGCTGGTAGATGGTGCTGGTAGATGGTGCTGGTAGATGGTGCTGGTAGATGGTGCTGGTAGATGGTGCTGGTAGATGGTGCTGGTAGATGGTGCTGGTAGATGGTGCTGGTAGATGGTGCTGGTAGATGGTGCTGGTAGATGGTGCTGGTAGATGGTGCTGGTAGATGGTGCTGGTAGATGGTGCTGGTAGATGGTGCTGGTAGATGGTGCTGGTAGATGGTGCTGGTAGATGGTGCTGGTAGATGGTGCTGGTAGATGGTGCTGGTAGATGGTGCTGGTAGATGGTGCTGGTAGATGGTGCTGGTAGATGGTGCTGGTAGATGGTGCTGGTAGATGGTGCTGGTAGATGGTGCTGGTAGATGGTGCTGGTAGATGGTGCTGGTAGATGGTGCTGGTAGATGGTGCTGGTAGATGGTGCTGGTAGATGGTGCTGGTAGATGGTGCTGGTAGATGGTGCTGGTAGATGGTGCTGGTAGATGGTGCTGGTAGATGGTGCTGGTAGATGGTGCTGGTAGATGGTGCTGGTAGATGGTGCTGGTAGATGGTGCTGGTAGATGGTGCTGGTAGATGGTGCTGGTAGATGGTGCTGGTAGATGGTGCTGGTAGATGGTGCTGGTAGATGGTGCTGGTAGATGGTGCTGGTAGATGGTGCTGGTAGATGGTGCTGGTAGATGGTGCTGGTAGATGGTGCTGGTAGATGGTGCTGGTAGATGGTGCTGGTAGATGGTGCTGGTAGATGGTGCTGGTAGATGGTGCTGGTAGATGGTGCTGGTAGATGGTGCTGGTAGATGGTGCTGGTAGATGGTGCTGGTAGATGGTGCTGGTAGATGGTGCTGGTAGATGGTGCTGGTAGATGGTGCTGGTAGATGGTGCTGGTAGATGGTGCTGGTAGATGGTGCTGGTAGATGGTGCTGGTAGATGGTGCTGGTAGATGGTGCTGGTAGATGGTGCTGGTAGATGGTGCTGGTAGATGGTGCTGGTAGATGGTGCTGGTAGATGGTGCTGGTAGATGGTGCTGGTAGATGGTGCTGGTAGATGGTGCTGGTAGATGGTGCTGGTAGATGGTGCTGGTAGATGGTGCTGGTAGATGGTGCTGGTAGATGGTGCTGGTAGATGGTGCTGGTAGATGGTGCTGGTAGATGGTGCTGGTAGATGGTGCTGGTAGATGGTGCTGGTAGATGGTGCTGGTAGATGGTGCTGGTAGATGGTGCTGGTAGATGGTGCTGGTAGATGGTGCTGGTAGATGGTGCTGGTAGATGGTGCTGGTAGATGGTGCTGGTAGATGGTGCTGGTAGATGGTGCTGGTAGATGGTGCTGGTAGATGGTGCTGGTAGATGGTGCTGGTAGATGGTGCTGGTAGATGGTGCTGGTAGATGGTGCTGGTAGATGGTGCTGGTAGATGGTGCTGGTAGATGGTGCTGGTAGATGGTGCTGGTAGATGGTGCTGGTAGATGGTGCTGGTAGATGGTGCTGGTAGATGGTGCTGGTAGATGGTGCTGGTAGATGGTGCTGGTAGATGGTGCTGGTAGATGGTGCTGGTAGATGGTGCTGGTAGATGGTGCTGGTAGATGGTGCTGGTAGATGGTGCTGGTAGATGGTGCTGGTAGATGGTGCTGGTAGATGGTGCTGGTAGATGGTGCTGGTAGATGGTGCTGGTAGATGGTGCTGGTAGATGGTGCTGGTAGATGGTGCTGGTAGATGGTGCTGGTAGATGGTGCTGGTAGATGGTGCTGGTAGATGGTGCTGGTAGATGGTGCTGGTAGATGGTGCTGGTAGATGGTGCTGGTAGATGGTGCTGGTAGATGGTGCTGGTAGATGGTGCTGGTAGATGGTGCTGGTAGATGGTGCTGGTAGATGGTGCTGGTAGATGGTGCTGGTAGATGGTGCTGGTAGATGGTGCTGGTAGATGGTGCTGGTAGATGGTGCTGGTAGATGGTGCTGGTAGATGGTGCTGGTAGATGGTGCTGGTAGATGGTGCTGGTAGATGGTGCTGGTAGATGGTGCTGGTAGATGGTGCTGGTAGATGGTGCTGGTAGATGGTGCTGGTAGATGGTGCTGGTAGATGGTGCTGGTAGATGGTGCTGGTAGATGGTGCTGGTAGATGGTGCTGGTAGATGGTGCTGGTAGATGGTGCTGGTAGATGGTGCTGGTAGATGGTGCTGGTAGATGGTGCTGGTAGATGGTGCTGGTAGATGGTGCTGGTAGATGGTGCTGGTAGATGGTGCTGGTAGATGGTGCTGGTAGATGGTGCTGGTAGATGGTGCTGGTAGATGGTGCTGGTAGATGGTGCTGGTAGATGGTGCTGGTAGATGGTGCTGGTAGATGGTGCTGGTAGATGGTGCTGGTAGATGGTGCTGGTAGATGGTGCTGGTAGATGGTGCTGGTAGATGGTGCTGGTAGATGGTGCTGGTAGATGGTGCTGGTAGATGGTGCTGGTAGATGGTGCTGGTAGATGGTGCTGGTAGATGGTGCTGGTAGATGGTGCTGGTAGATGGTGCTGGTAGATGGTGCTGGTAGATGGTGCTGGTAGATGGTGCTGGTAGATGGTGCTGGTAGATGGTGCTGGTAGATGGTGCTGGTAGATGGTGCTGGTAGATGGTGCTGGTAGATGGTGCTGGTAGATGGTGCTGGTAGATGGTGCTGGTAGATGGTGCTGGTAGATGGTGCTGGTAGATGGTGCTGGTAGATGGTGCTGGTAGATGGTGCTGGTAGATGGTGCTGGTAGATGGTGCTGGTAGATGGTGCTGGTAGATGGTGCTGGTAGATGGTGCTGGTAGATGGTGCTGGTAGATGGTGCTGGTAGATGGTGCTGGTAGATGGTGCTGGTAGATGGTGCTGGTAGATGGTGCTGGTAGATGGTGCTGGTAGATGGTGCTGGTAGATGGTGCTGGTAGATGGTGCTGGTAGATGGTGCTGGTAGATGGTGCTGGTAGATGGTGCTGGTAGATGGTGCTGGTAGATGGTGCTGGTAGATGGTGCTGGTAGATGGTGCTGGTAGATGGTGCTGGTAGATGGTGCTGGTAGATGGTGCTGGTAGATGGTGCTGGTAGATGGTGCTGGTAGATGGTGCTGGTAGATGGTGCTGGTAGATGGTGCTGGTAGATGGTGCTGGTAGATGGTGCTGGTAGATGGTGCTGGTAGATGGTGCTGGTAGATGGTGCTGGTAGATGGTGCTGGTAGATGGTGCTGGTAGATGGTGCTGGTAGATGGTGCTGGTAGATGGTGCTGGTAGATGGTGCTGGTAGATGGTGCTGGTAGATGGTGCTGGTAGATGGTGCTGGTAGATGGTGCTGGTAGATGGTGCTGGTAGATGGTGCTGGTAGATGGTGCTGGTAGATGGTGCTGGTAGATGGTGCTGGTAGATGGTGCTGGTAGATGGTGCTGGTAGATGGTGCTGGTAGATGGTGCTGGTAGATGGTGCTGGTAGATGGTGCTGGTAGATGGTGCTGGTAGATGGTGCTGGTAGATGGTGCTGGTAGATGGTGCTGGTAGATGGTGCTGGTAGATGGTGCTGGTAGATGGTGCTGGTAGATGGTGCTGGTAGATGGTGCTGGTAGATGGTGCTGGTAGATGGTGCTGGTAGATGGTGCTGGTAGATGGTGCTGGTAGATGGTGCTGGTAGATGGTGCTGGTAGATGGTGCTGGTAGATGGTGCTGGTAGATGGTGCTGGTAGATGGTGCTGGTAGATGGTGCTGGTAGATGGTGCTGGTAGATGGTGCTGGTAGATGGTGCTGGTAGATGGTGCTGGTAGATGGTGCTGGTAGATGGTGCTGGTAGATGGTGCTGGTAGATGGTGCTGGTAGATGGTGCTGGTAGATGGTGCTGGTAGATGGTGCTGGTAGATGGTGCTGGTAGATGGTGCTGGTAGATGGTGCTGGTAGATGGTGCTGGTAGATGGTGCTGGTAGATGGTGCTGGTAGATGGTGCTGGTAGATGGTGCTGGTAGATGGTGCTGGTAGATGGTGCTGGTAGATGGTGCTGGTAGATGGTGCTGGTAGATGGTGCTGGTAGATGGTGCTGGTAGATGGTGCTGGTAGATGGTGCTGGTAGATGGTGCTGGTAGATGGTGCTGGTAGATGGTGCTGGTAGATGGTGCTGGTAGATGGTGCTGGTAGATGGTGCTGGTAGATGGTGCTGGTAGATGGTGCTGGTAGATGGTGCTGGTAGATGGTGCTGGTAGATGGTGCTGGTAGATGGTGCTGGTAGATGGTGCTGGTAGATGGTGCTGGTAGATGGTGCTGGTAGATGGTGCTGGTAGATGGTGCTGGTAGATGGTGCTGGTAGATGGTGCTGGTAGATGGTGCTGGTAGATGGTGCTGGTAGATGGTGCTGGTAGATGGTGCTGGTAGATGGTGCTGGTAGATGGTGCTGGTAGATGGTGCTGGTAGATGGTGCTGGTAGATGGTGCTGGTAGATGGTGCTGGTAGATGGTGCTGGTAGATGGTGCTGGTAGATGGTGCTGGTAGATGGTGCTGGTAGATGGTGCTGGTAGATGGTGCTGGTAGATGGTGCTGGTAGATGGTGCTGGTAGATGGTGCTGGTAGATGGTGCTGGTAGATGGTGCTGGTAGATGGTGCTGGTAGATGGTGCTGGTAGATGGTGCTGGTAGATGGTGCTGGTAGATGGTGCTGGTAGATGGTGCTGGTAGATGGTGCTGGTAGATGGTGCTGGTAGATGGTGCTGGTAGATGGTGCTGGTAGATGGTGCTGGTAGATGGTGCTGGTAGATGGTGCTGGTAGATGGTGCTGGTAGATGGTGCTGGTAGATGGTGCTGGTAGATGGTGCTGGTAGATGGTGCTGGTAGATGGTGCTGGTAGATGGTGCTGGTAGATGGTGCTGGTAGATGGTGCTGGTAGATGGTGCTGGTAGATGGTGCTGGTAGATGGTGCTGGTAGATGGTGCTGGTAGATGGTGCTGGTAGATGGTGCTGGTAGATGGTGCTGGTAGATGGTGCTGGTAGATGGTGCTGGTAGATGGTGCTGGTAGATGGTGCTGGTAGATGGTGCTGGTAGATGGTGCTGGTAGATGGTGCTGGTAGATGGTGCTGGTAGATGGTGCTGGTAGATGGTGCTGGTAGATGGTGCTGGTAGATGGTGCTGGTAGATGGTGCTGGTAGATGGTGCTGGTAGATGGTGCTGGTAGATGGTGCTGGTAGATGGTGCTGGTAGATGGTGCTGGTAGATGGTGCTGGTAGATGGTGCTGGTAGATGGTGCTGGTAGATGGTGCTGGTAGATGGTGCTGGTAGATGGTGCTGGTAGATGGTGCTGGTAGATGGTGCTGGTAGATGGTGCTGGTAGATGGTGCTGGTAGATGGTGCTGGTAGATGGTGCTGGTAGATGGTGCTGGTAGATGGTGCTGGTAGATGGTGCTGGTAGATGGTGCTGGTAGATGGTGCTGGTAGATGGTGCTGGTAGATGGTGCTGGTAGATGGTGCTGGTAGATGGTGCTGGTAGATGGTGCTGGTAGATGGTGCTGGTAGATGGTGCTGGTAGATGGTGCTGGTAGATGGTGCTGGTAGATGGTGCTGGTAGATGGTGCTGGTAGATGGTGCTGGTAGATGGTGCTGGTAGATGGTGCTGGTAGATGGTGCTGGTAGATGGTGCTGGTAGATGGTGCTGGTAGATGGTGCTGGTAGATGGTGCTGGTAGATGGTGCTGGTAGATGGTGCTGGTAGATGGTGCTGGTAGATGGTGCTGGTAGATGGTGCTGGTAGATGGTGCTGGTAGATGGTGCTGGTAGATGGTGCTGGTAGATGGTGCTGGTAGATGGTGCTGGTAGATGGTGCTGGTAGATGGTGCTGGTAGATGGTGCTGGTAGATGGTGCTGGTAGATGGTGCTGGTAGATGGTGCTGGTAGATGGTGCTGGTAGATGGTGCTGGTAGATGGTGCTGGTAGATGGTGCTGGTAGATGGTGCTGGTAGATGGTGCTGGTAGATGGTGCTGGTAGATGGTGCTGGTAGATGGTGCTGGTAGATGGTGCTGGTAGATGGTGCTGGTAGATGGTGCTGGTAGATGGTGCTGGTAGATGGTGCTGGTAGATGGTGCTGGTAGATGGTGCTGGTAGATGGTGCTGGTAGATGGTGCTGGTAGATGGTGCTGGTAGATGGTGCTGGTAGATGGTGCTGGTAGATGGTGCTGGTAGATGGTGCTGGTAGATGGTGCTGGTAGATGGTGCTGGTAGATGGTGCTGGTAGATGGTGCTGGTAGATGGTGCTGGTAGATGGTGCTGGTAGATGGTGCTGGTAGATGGTGCTGGTAGATGGTGCTGGTAGATGGTGCTGGTAGATGGTGCTGGTAGATGGTGCTGGTAGATGGTGCTGGTAGATGGTGCTGGTAGATGGTGCTGGTAGATGGTGCTGGTAGATGGTGCTGGTAGATGGTGCTGGTAGATGGTGCTGGTAGATGGTGCTGGTAGATGGTGCTGGTAGATGGTGCTGGTAGATGGTGCTGGTAGATGGTGCTGGTAGATGGTGCTGGTAGATGGTGCTGGTAGATGGTGCTGGTAGATGGTGCTGGTAGATGGTGCTGGTAGATGGTGCTGGTAGATGGTGCTGGTAGATGGTGCTGGTAGATGGTGCTGGTAGATGGTGCTGGTAGATGGTGCTGGTAGATGGTGCTGGTAGATGGTGCTGGTAGATGGTGCTGGTAGATGGTGCTGGTAGATGGTGCTGGTAGATGGTGCTGGTAGATGGTGCTGGTAGATGGTGCTGGTAGATGGTGCTGGTAGATGGTGCTGGTAGATGGTGCTGGTAGATGGTGCTGGTAGATGGTGCTGGTAGATGGTGCTGGTAGATGGTGCTGGTAGATGGTGCTGGTAGATGGTGCTGGTAGATGGTGCTGGTAGATGGTGCTGGTAGATGGTGCTGGTAGATGGTGCTGGTAGATGGTCCTCCTTCTTCCATTGTCTGCTTTCCACAAGCAGCCTTTATCAGTATCATCTACCAGCACTATCTACCAGCACCATCTACCAGCACCATCTACCAGCACCATCTACCAGCACCATCTACCAGCACCATCTACCAGCACCATCTACCAGCACCATCTACCAGCACCATCTACCAGCACCATCTACCAGCACCATCTACCAGCACCATCTACCAGCACCATCTACCAGCACCATCTACCAGCACCATCTACCAGCACCATCTACCAGCACCATCTACCAGCACCATCTACCAGCACCATCTACCAGCACCATCTACCAGCACCATCTACCAGCACCATCTACCAGCACCATCTACCAGCACCATCTACCAGCACCATCTACCAGCACCATCTACCAGCACCATCTACCAGCACCATCTACCAGCACCATCTACCAGCACCATCTACCAGCACCATCTACCAGCACCATCTACCAGCACCATCTACCAGCACCATCTACCAGCACCATCTACCAGCACCATCTACCAGCACCATCTACCAGCACCATCTACCAGCACCATCTACCAGCACCATCTACCAGCACCATCTACCAGCACCATCTACCAGCACCATCTACCAGCACCATCTACCAGCACCATCTACCAGCACCATCTACCAGCACCATCTACCAGCACCATCTACCAGCACCATCTACCAGCACCATCTACCAGCACCATCTACCAGCACCATCTACCAGCACCATCTACCAGCACCATCTACCAGCACCATCTACCAGCACCATCTACCAGCACCATCTACCAGCACCATCTACCAGCACCATCTACCAGCACCATCTACCAGCACCATCTACCAGCACCATCTACCAGCACCATCTACCAGCACCATCTACCAGCACCATCTACCAGCACCATCTACCAGCACCATCTACCAGCACCATCTACCAGCACCATCTACCAGCACCATCTACCAGCACCATCTACCAGCACCATCTACCAGCACCATCTACCAGCACCATCTACCAGCACCATCTACCAGCACCATCTACCAGCACCATCTACCAGCACCATCTACCAGCACCATCTACCAGCACCATCTACCAGCACCATCTACCAGCACCATCTACCAGCACCATCTACCAGCACCATCTACCAGCACCATCTACCAGCACCATCTACCAGCACCATCTACCAGCACCATCTACCAGCACCATCTACCAGCACCATCTACCAGCACCATCTACCAGCACCATCTACCAGCACCATCTACCAGCACCATCTACCAGCACCATCTACCAGCACCATCTACCAGCACCATCTACCAGCACCATCTACCAGCACCATCTACCAGCACCATCTACCAGCACCATCTACCAGCACCATCTACCAGCACCATCTACCAGCACCATCTACCAGCACCATCTACCAGCACCATCTACCAGCACCATCTACCAGCACCATCTACCAGCACCATCTACCAGCACCATCTACCAGCACCATCTACCAGCACCATCTACCAGCACCATCTACCAGCACCATCTACCAGCACCATCTACCAGCACCATCTACCAGCACCATCTACCAGCACCATCTACCAGCACCATCTACCAGCACCATCTACCAGCACCATCTACCAGCACCATCTACCAGCACCATCTACCAGCACCATCTACCAGCACCATCTACCAGCACCATCTACCAGCACCATCTACCAGCACCATCTACCAGCACCATCTACCAGCACCATCTACCAGCACCATCTACCAGCACCATCTACCAGCACCATCTACCAGCACCATCTACCAGCACCATCTACCAGCACCATCTACCAGCACCATCTACCAGCACCATCTACCAGCACCATCTACCAGCACCATCTACCAGCACCATCTACCAGCACCATCTACCAGCACCATCTACCAGCACCATCTACCAGCACCATCTACCAGCACCATCTACCAGCACCATCTACCAGCACCATCTACCAGCACCATCTACCAGCACCATCTACCAGCACCATCTACCAGCACCATCTACCAGCACCATCTACCAGCACCATCTACCAGCACCATCTACCAGCACCATCTACCAGCACCATCTACCAGCACCATCTACCAGCACCATCTACCAGCACCATCTACCAGCACCATCTACCAGCACCATCTACCAGCACCATCTACCAGCACCATCTACCAGCACCATCTACCAGCACCATCTACCAGCACCATCTACCAGCACCATCTACCAGCACCATCTACCAGCACCATCTACCAGCACCATCTACCAGCACCATCTACCAGCACCATCTACCAGCACCATCTACCAGCACCATCTACCAGCACCATCTACCAGCACCATCTACCAGCACCATCTACCAGCACCATCTACCAGCACCATCTACCAGCACCATCTACCAGCACCATCTACCAGCACCATCTACCAGCACCATCTACCAGCACCATCTACCAGCACCATCTACCAGCACCATCTACCAGCACCATCTACAGCACCATCTACCAGCACCATCTACAGCACCTCTTACCAGCACCATCTACCAGCACCATCTACCAGCCCATCTACCAGCACCATCTACCAGCACCATCTACCAGCACCATCTACCAGCACCATCTACCAGCACCATCTACCAGCACCATCTACCAGCACCTCTACCAGCACCATCTACCAGCACCATCTACCAGCACCATCTACCAGCACCATCTACCAGCACCATCTACCAGCACCATCTACCAGCACCATCTACCAGCACCATCTACCAGCACCATCTACCAGCACCATCTACCAGCACCATCTACCAGCACCATCTACCACACCATCTACCAGCACCATCTACCAGCACCATCTACCACACACCATCTACCAGCACCATCTACCAGCACCATCTACAGCATCATCTACAGCACCATCTACCTAGCACCAGCTACCAGCACCATCTACAGCACCATCTACGAGCATCTCATAGATGGTGCTGGTAGATGGTGCTGGTAGATGGTGCTGGTAGATGGTGCTGGTAGATGGTGCTGGTAGATGGTGCTGGTAGATGGTGCTGGTAGATGGTGCTGGTAGATGGTGCTGGTAGATGGTGCTGGTAGATGGTGCTGGTAGATGGTGCTGGTAGATGGTGCTGGTAGATGGTGCTGGTAGATGGTGCTGGTAGATGGTGCTGGTAGATGGTGCTGGTAGATGGTGCTGGTAGATGGTGCTGGTAGATGGTGCTGGTAGATGGTGCTGGTAGATGGTGCTGGTAGATGGTGCTGGTAGATGGTGCTGGTAGATGGTGCTGGTAGATGGTGCTGGTAGATGGTGCTGGTAGATGGTGCTGGTAGATGGTGCTGGTAGATGGTGCTGGTAGATGGTGCTGGTAGATGGTGCTGGTAGATGGTGCTGGTAGATGGTGCTGGTAGATGGTGCTGGTAGATGGTGCTGGTAGATGGTGCTGGTAGATGGTGCTGGTAGATGGTGCTGGTAGATGGTGCTGGTAGATGGTGCTGGTAGATGGTGCTGGTAGATGGTGCTGGTAGATGGTGCTGGTAGATGGTGCTGGTAGATGGTGCTGGTAGATGGTGCTGGTAGATGGTGCTGGTAGATGGTGCTGGTAGATGGTGCTGGTAGATGGTGCTGGTAGATGGTGCTGGTAGATGGTGCTGGTAGATGGTGCTGGTAGATGGTGCTGGTAGATGGTGCTGGTAGATGGTGCTGGTAGATGGTGCTGGTAGATGGTGCTGGTAGATGGTGCTGGTAGATGGTGCTGGTAGATGGTGCTGGTAGATGGTGCTGGTAGATGGTGCTGGTAGATGGTGCTGGTAGATGGTGCTGGTAGATGGTGCTGGTAGATGGTGCTGGTAGATGGTGCTGGTAGATGGTGCTGGTAGATGGTGCTGGTAGATGGTGCTGGTAGATGGTGCTGGTAGATGGTGCTGGTAGATGGTGCTGGTAGATGGTGCTGGTAGATGGTGCTGGTAGATGGTGCTGGTAGATGGTGCTGGTAGATGGTGCTGGTAGATGGTGCTGGTAGATGGTGCTGGTAGATGGTGCTGGTAGATGGTGCTGGTAGATGGTGCTGGTAGATGGTGCTGGTAGATGGTGCTGGTAGATGGTGCTGGTAGATGGTGCTGGTAGATGGTGCTGGTAGATGGTGCTGGTAGATGGTGCTGGTAGATGGTGCTGGTAGATGGT
Source organism: Corythucha ciliata (assembly GCA_038030265.1). Taxonomy (NCBI): domain Eukaryota; kingdom Metazoa; phylum Arthropoda; class Insecta; order Hemiptera; family Tingidae; genus Corythucha; species Corythucha ciliata. Next base: position 36,448,312 of record CM075938.1, on the reverse strand, counting down.
GCTGGTAGATGGTGCTGGTAGATGGTGCTGGTAGATGGTGCTGGTAGATGGTGCTGGTAGATGGTGCTGGTAGATGGTGCTGGTAGATGGTGCTGGTAGATGGTGCTGGTAGATGGTGCTGGTAGATGGTGCTGGTAGATGGTGCTGGTAGATGGTGCTGGTAGATGGTGCTGGTAGATGGTGCTGGTAGATGGTGCTGGTAGATGGTGCTGGTAGATGGTGCTGGTAGATGGTGCTGGTAGATGGTGCTGGTAGATGGTGCTGGTAGATGGTGCTGGTAGATGGTGCTGGTAGATGGTGCTGGTAGATGGTGCTGGTAGATGGTGCTGGTAGATGGTGCTGGTAGATGGTGCTGGTAGATGGTGCTGGTAGATGGTGCTGGTAGATGGTGCTGGTAGATGGTGCTGGTAGATGGTGCTGGTAGATGGTGCTGGTAGATGGTGCTGGTAGATGGTGCTGGTAGATGGTGCTGGTAGATGGTGCTGGTAGATGGTGCTGGTAGATGGTGCTGGTAGATGGTGCTGGTAGATGGTGCTGGTAGATGGTGCTGGTAGATGGTGCTGGTAGATGGTGCTGGTAGATGGTGCTGGTAGATGGTGCTGGTAGATGGTGCTGGTAGATGGTGCTGGTAGATGGTGCTGGTAGATGGTGCTGGTAGATGGTGCTGGTAGATGGTGCTGGTAGATGGTGCTGGTAGATGGTGCTGGTAGATGGTGCTGGTAGATGGTGCTGGTAGATGGTGCTGGTAGATGGTGCTGGTAGATGGTGCTGGTAGATGGTGCTGGTAGATGGTGCTGGTAGATGGTGCTGGTAGATGGTGCTGGTAGATGGTGCTGGTAGATGGTGCTGGTAGATGGTGCTGGTAGATGGTGCTGGTAGATGGTGCTGGTAGATGGTGCTGGTAGATGGTGCTGGTAGATGGTGCTGGTAGATGGTGCTGGTAGATGGTGCTGGTAGATGGTGCTGGTAGATGGTGCTGGTAGATGGTGCTGGTAGATGGTGCTGGTAGATGGTGCTGGTAGATGGTGCTGGTAGATGGTGCTGGTAGATGGTGCTGGTAGATGGTGCTGGTAGATGGTGCTGGTAGATGGTGCTGGTAGATGGTGCTGGTAGATGGTGCTGGTAGATGGTGCTGGTAGATGGTGCTGGTAGATGGTGCTGGTAGATGGTGCTGGTAGATGGTGCTGGTAGATGGTGCTGGTAGATGGTGCTGGTAGATGGTGCTGGTAGATGGTGCTGGTAGATGGTGCTGGTAGATGGTGCTGGTAGATGGTGCTGGTAGATGGTGCTGGTAGATGGTGCTGGTAGATGGTGCTGGTAGATGGTGCTGGTAGATGGTGCTGGTAGATGGTGCTGGTAGATGGTGCTGGTAGATGGTGCTGGTAGATGGTGCTGGTAGATGGTGCTGGTAGATGGTGCTGGTAGATGGTGCTGGTAGATGGTGCTGGTAGATGGTGCTGGTAGATGGTGCTGGTAGATGGTGCTGGTAGATGGTGCTGGTAGATGGTGCTGGTAGATGGTGCTGGTAGATGGTGCTGGTAGATGGTGCTGGTAGATGGTGCTGGTAGATGGTGCTGGTAGATGGTGCTGGTAGATGGTGCTGGTAGATGGTGCTGGTAGATGGTGCTGGTAGATGGTGCTGGTAGATGGTGCTGGTAGATGGTGCTGGTAGATGGTGCTGGTAGATGGTGCTGGTAGATGGTGCTGGTAGATGGTGCTGGTAGATGGTGCTGGTAGATGGTGCTGGTAGATGGTGCTGGTAGATGGTGCTGGTAGATGGTGCTGGTAGATGGTGCTGGTAGATGGTGCTGGTAGATGGTGCTAACAGTCTATCCAGCACCATCTACCAGCACCATCTACCAGCACCATCTACCAGCACCATCTACCAGCACCATCTACCAGCACCATCTACCAGCACCATCTACCAGCACCATCTACCAGCACCATCTACCAGCACCATCTACCAGCACCATCTACCAGCACCATCTACCAGCACCATCTACCAGCACCATCTACCAGCACCATCTACCAGCACCATCTACCAGCACCATCTACCAGCACCATCTACCAGCACCATCTACCAGCACCATCTACCAGCACCATCTACCAGCACCATCTACCAGCACCATCTACCAGCACCATCTACCAGCACCATCTACCAGCACCATCTACCAGCACCATCTACCAGCACCATCTACCAGCACCATCTACCAGCACCATCTACCAGCACCATCTACCAGCACCATCTACCAGCACCATCTACCAGCACCATCTACCAGCACCATCTACCAGCACCATCTACCAGCACCATCTACCAGCACCATCTACCAGCACCATCTACCAGCACCATCTACCAGCACCATCTACCAGCACCATCTACCAGCACCATCTACCAGCACCATCTACCAGCACCATCTACCAGCACCATCTACCAGCACCATCTACCAGCACCATCTACCAGCACCATCTACCAGCACCATCTACCAGCACCATCTACCAGCACCATCTACCAGCACCATCTACCAGCACCATCTACCAGCACCATCTACCAGCACCATCTACCAGCACCATCTACCAGCACCATCTACCAGCACCATCTACCAGCACCATCTACCAGCACCATCTACCAGCACCATCTACCAGCACCATCTACCAGCACCATCTACCAGCACCATCTACCAGCACCATCTACCAGCACCATCTACCAGCACCATCTACCAGCACCATCTACCAGCACCATCTACCAGCACCATCTACCAGCACCATCTACCAGCACCATCTACCAGCACCATCTACCAGCACCATCTACCAGCACCATCTACCAGCACCATCTACCAGCACCATCTACCAGCACCATCTACCAGCACCATCTACCAGCACCATCTACCAGCACCATCTACCAGCACCATCTACCAGCACCATCTACCAGCACCATCTACCAGCACCATCTACCAGCACCATCTACCAGCACCATCTACCAGCACCATCTACCAGCACCATCTACCAGCACCATCTACCAGCACCATCTACCAGCACCATCTACCAGCACCATCTACCAGCACCATCTACCAGCACCATCTACCAGCACCATCTACCAGCACCATCTACCAGCACCATCTACCAGCACCATCTACCAGCACCATCTACCAGCACCATCTACCAGCACCATCTACCAGCACCATCTACCAGCACCATCTACCAGCACCATCTACCAGCACCATCTACCAGCACCATCTACCAGCACCATCTACCAGCACCATCTACCAGCACCATCTACCAGCACCATCTACCAGCACCATCTACCAGCACCATCTACCAGCACATCTACCAGCACCATCTACCAGCACCATCTACCAGCACCATCTACCAGCACCATCTACCAGCACCATCTACCAGCACCATCTACCAGCACCATCTACCAGCACCATCTACCAGCACCATCTACCAGCACCATCTACCAGCACCATCTACCAGCACCATCTACCAGCACCATCTACCAGCACCATCTACAGCACCATCTACCAGCACCATCTACCAGCACCATCTACCAGCACCATCTACCAGCACCATCTACCAGCACCATCTACCAGCACCATCTACCAGCACCATCTACCAGCACCATCTACCAGCACCATCTACCAGCACCATCTACCAGCACCATCTACCAGCACCATCTACCAGCACCATCTACCAGCACCATCTACCAGCACCATCTACCAGCACCATCTACCAGCACCATCTACAGCACCATCTACCAGCACCATCTACCAGCACCATCTACCAGCACCATCTACCAGCACCATGGTAGATGGTGCTGGTAGATGGTGCTGGTAGATGGTGCTGGTAGATGGTGCTGGTAGATGGTGCTGGTAGATGGTGCTGGTAGATGGTGCTGGTAGATGGTGCTGGTAGATGGTGCTGGTAGATGGTGCTGGTAGATGGTGCTGGTAGATGGTGCTGGTAGATGGTGCTGGTAGATGGTGCTGGTAGATGGTGCTGGTAGATGGTGCTGGTAGATGGTGCTGGTAGATGGTGCTGGTAGATGGTGCTGGTAGATGGTGCTGGTAGATGGTGCTGGTAGATGGTGCTGGTAGATGGTGCTGGTAGATGGTGCTGGTAGATGGTGCTGGTAGATGGTGCTGGTAGATGGTGCTGGTAGATGGTGCTGGTAGATGGTGCTGGTAGATGGTGCTGGTAGATGGTGCTGGTAGATGGTGCTGGTAGATGGTGCTGGTAGATGGTGCTGGTAGATGGTGCTGGTAGATGGTGCTGGTAGATGGTGCTGGTAGATGGTGCTGGTAGATGGTGCTGGTAGATGGTGCTGGTAGATGGTGCTGGTAGATGGTGCTGGTAGATGGTGCTGGTAGATGGTGCTGGTAGATGGTGCTGGTAGATGGTGCTGGTAGATGGTGCTGGTAGATGGTGCTGGTAGATGGTGCTGGTAGATGGTGCTGGTAGATGGTGCTGGTAGATGGTGCTGGTAGATGGTGCTGGTAGATGGTGCTGGTAGATGGTGCTGGTAGATGGTGCTGGTAGATGGTGCTGGTAGATGGTGCTGGTAGATGGTGCTGGTAGATGGTGCTGGTAGATGGTGCTGGTAGATGGTGCTGGTAGATGGTGCTGGTAGATGGTGCTGGTAGATGGTGCTGGTAGATGGTGCTGGTAGATGGTGCTGGTAGATGGTGCTGGTAGATGGTGCTGGTAGATGGTGCTGGTAGATGGTGCTGGTAGATGGTGCTGGTAGATGGTGCTGGTAGATGGTGCTGGTAGATGGTGCTGGTAGATGGTGCTGGTAGATGGTGCTGGTAGATGGTGCTGGTAGATGGTGCTGGTAGATGGTGCTGGTAGATGGTGCTGGTAGATGGTGCTGGTAGATGGTGCTGGTAGATGGTGCTGGTAGATGGTGCTGGTAGATGGTGCTGGTAGATGGTGCTGGTAGATGGTGCTGGTAGATGGTGCTGGTAGATGGTGCTGGTAGATGGTGCTGGTAGATGGTGCTGGTAGATGGTGCTGGTAGATGGTGCTGGTAGATGGTGCTGGTAGATGGTGCTGGTAGATGGTGCTGGTAGATGGTGCTGGTAGATGGTGCTGGTAGATGGTGCTGGTAGATGGTGCTGGTAGATGGTGCTGGTAGATGGTGCTGGTAGATGGTGCTGGTAGATGGTGCTGGTAGATGGTGCTGGTAGATGGTGCTGGTAGATGGTGCTGGTAGATGGTGCTGGTAGATGGTGCTGGTAGATGGTGCTGGTAGATGGTGCTGGTAGATGGTGCTGGTAGATGGTGCTGGTAGATGGTGCTGGTAGATGGTGCTGGTAGATGGTGCTGGTAGATGGTGCTGGTAGATGGTGCTGGTAGATGGTGCTGGTAGATGGTGCTGGTAGATGGTGCTGGTAGATGGTGCTGGTAGATGGTGCTGGTAGATGGTGCTGGTAGATGGTGCTGGTAGATGGTGCTGGTAGATGGTGCTGGTAGATGGTGCTGGTAGATGGTGCTGGTAGATGGTGCTGGTAGATGGTGCTGGTAGATGGTGCTGGTAGATGGTGCTGGTAGATGGTGCTGGTAGATGGTGCTGGTAGATGGTGCTGGTAGATGGTGCTGGTAGATGGTGCTGGTAGATGGTGCTGGTAGATGGTGCTGGTAGATGGTGCTGGTAGATGGTGCTGGTAGATGGTGCTGGTAGATGGTGCTGGTAGATGGTGCTGGTAGATGGTGCTGGTAGATGGTGCTGGTAGATGGTGCTGGTAGATGGTGCTGGTAGATGGTGCTGGTAGATGGTGCTGGTAGATGGTGCTGGTAGATGGTGCTGGTAGATGGTGCTGGTAGATGGTGCTGGTAGATGGTGCTGGTAGATGGTGCTGGTAGATGGTGCTGGTAGATGGTGCTGGTAGATGGTGCTGGTAGATGGTGCTGGTAGATGGTGCTGGTAGATGGTGCTGGTAGATGGTGCTGGTAGATGGTGCTGGTAGATGGTGCTGGTAGATGGTGCTGGTAGATGGTGCTGGTAGATGGTGCTGGTAGATGGTGCTGGTAGATGGTGCTGGTAGATGGTGCTGGTAGATGGTGCTGGTAGATGGTGCTGGTAGATGGTGCTGGTAGATGGTGCTGGTAGATGGTGCTGGTAGATGGTGCTGGTAGATGGTGCTGGTAGATGGTGCTGGTAGATGGTGCTGGTAGATGGTGCTGGTAGATGGTGCTGGTAGATGGTGCTGGTAGATGGTGCTGGTAGATGGTGCTGGTAGATGGTGCTGGTAGATGGTGCTGGTAGATGGTGCTGGTAGATGGTGCTGGTAGATGGTGCTGGTAGATGGTGCTGGTAGATGGTGCTGGTAGATGGTGCTGGTAGATGGTGCTGGTAGATGGTGCTGGTAGATGGTGCTGGTAGATGGTGCTGGTAGATGGTGCTGGTAGATGGTGCTGGTAGATGGTGCTGGTAGATGGTGCTGGTAGATGGTGCTGGTAGATGGTGCTGGTAGATGGTGCTGGTAGATGGTGCTGGTAGATGGTGCTGGTAGATGGTGCTGGTAGATGGTGCTGGTAGATGGTGCTGGTAGATGGTGCTGGTAGATGGTGCTGGTAGATGGTGCTGGTAGATGGTGCTGGTAGATGGTGCTGGTAGATGGTGCTGGTAGATGGTGCTGGTAGATGGTGCTGGTAGATGGTGCTGGTAGATGGTGCTGGTAGATGGTGCTGGTAGATGGTGCTGGTAGATGGTGCTGGTAGATGGTGCTGGTAGATGGTGCTGGTAGATGGTGCTGGTAGATGGTGCTGGTAGATGGTGCTGGTAGATGGTGCTGGTAGATGGTGCTGGTAGATGGTGCTGGTAGATGGTGCTGGTAGATGGTGCTGGTAGATGGTGCTGGTAGATGGTGCTGGTAGATGGTGCTGGTAGATGGTGCTGGTAGATGGTGCTGGTAGATGGTGCTGGTAGATGGTGCTGGTAGATGGTGCTGGTAGATGGTGCTGGTAGATGGTGCTGGTAGATGGTGCTGGTAGATGGTGCTGGTAGATGGTGCTGGTAGATGGTGCTGGTAGATGGTGCTGGTAGATGGTGCTGGTAGATGGTGCTGGTAGATGGTGCTGGTAGATGGTGCTGGTAGATGGTGCTGGTAGATGGTGCTGGTAGATGGTGCTGGTAGATGGTGCTGGTAGATGGTGCTGGTAGATGGTGCTGGTAGATGGTGCTGGTAGATGGTGCTGGTAGATGGTGCTGGTAGATGGTGCTGGTAGATGGTGCTGGTAGATGGTGCTGGTAGATGGTGCTGGTAGATGGTGCTGGTAGATGGTGCTGGTAGATGGTGCTGGTAGATGGTGCTGGTAGATGGTGCTGGTAGATGGTGCTGGTAGATGGTGCTGGTAGATGGTGCTGGTAGATGGTGCTGGTAGATGGTGCTGGTAGATGGTGCTGGTAGATGGTGCTGGTAGATGGTGCTGGTAGATGGTGCTGGTAGATGGTGCTGGTAGATGGTGCTGGTAGATGGTGCTGGTAGATGGTGCTGGTAGATGGTGCTGGTAGATGGTGCTGGTAGATGGTGCTGGTAGATGGTGCTGGTAGATGGTGCTGGTAGATGGTGCTGGTAGATGGTGCTGGTAGATGGTGCTGGTAGATGGTGCTGGTAGATGGTGCTGGTAGATGGTGCTGGTAGATGGTGCTGGTAGATGGTGCTGGTAGATGGTGCTGGTAGATGGTGCTGGTAGATGGTGCTGGTAGATGGTGCTGGTAGATGGTGCTGGTAGATGGTGCTGGTAGATGGTGCTGGTAGATGGTGCTGGTAGATGGTGCTGGTAGATGGTGCTGGTAGATGGTGCTGGTAGATGGTGCTGGTAGATGGTGCTGGTAGATGGTGCTGGTAGATGGTGCTGGTAGATGGTGCTGGTAGATGGTGCTGGTAGATGGTGCTGGTAGATGGTGCTGGTAGATGGTGCTGGTAGATGGTGCTGGTAGATGGTGCTGGTAGATGGTGCTGGTAGATGGTGCTGGTAGATGGTGCTGGTAGATGGTGCTGGTAGATGGTGCTGGTAGATGGTGCTGGTAGATGGTGCTGGTAGATGGTGCTGGTAGATGGTGCTGGTAGATGGTGCTGGTAGATGGTGCTGGTAGATGGTGCTGGTAGATGGTGCTGGTAGATGGTGCTGGTAGATGGTGCTGGTAGATGGTGCTGGTAGATGGTGCTGGTAGATGGTGCTGGTAGATGGTGCTGGTAGATGGTGCTGGTAGATGGTGCTGGTAGATGGTGCTGGTAGATGGTGCTGGTAGATGGTGCTGGTAGATGGTGCTGGTAGATGGTGCTGGTAGATGGTGCTGGTAGATGGTGCTGGTAGATGGTGCTGGTAGATGGTGCTGGTAGATGGTGCTGGTAGATGGTGCTGGTAGATGGTGCTGGTAGATGGTGCTGGTAGATGGTGCTGGTAGATGGTGCTGGTAGATGGTGCTGGTAGATGGTGCTGGTAGATGGTGCTGGTAGATGGTGCTGGTAGATGGTGCTGGTAGATGGTGCTGGTAGATGGTGCTGGTAGATGGTGCTGGTAGATGGTGCTGGTAGATGGTGCTGGTAGATGGTGCTGGTAGATGGTGCTGGTAGATGGTGCTGGTAGATGGTGCTGGTAGATGGTGCTGGTAGATGGTGCTGGTAGATGGTGCTGGTAGATGGTGCTGGTAGATGGTGCTGGTAGATGGTGCTGGTAGATGGTGCTGGTAGATGGTGCTGGTAGATGGTGCTGGTAGATGGTGCTGGTAGATGGTGCTGGTAGATGGTGCTGGTAGATGGTGCTGGTAGATGGTGCTGGTAGATGGTGCTGGTAGATGGTGCTGGTAGATGGTGCTGGTAGATGGTGCTGGTAGATGGTGCTGGTAGATGGTGCTGGTAGATGGTGCTGGTAGATGGTGCTGGTAGATGGTGCTGGTAGATGGTGCTGGTAGATGGTGCTGGTAGATGGTGCTGGTAGTGGTGCTGTGTTGTTGGTGCTGTAGATGGTGGCTGGTAGATGTGCTGGTTAGGTGGTTGCTGGTGATGTGTGGTAGGGGTGCGTAGATGATACTGATAAAGGCTGCTTGTGTGAAAGCAGACAAGGAAGAAGGACAGCACCATCTACCAGCCACCATCTACCAGCATCCATCTCCAGCTACATCTACCAGCACCATCTACCAGCACCATCTACCAGCACCTCTACCACACCATCTACCAGCACCATCTACCAGCACCATCTACCAGCACCATCTACCAGCACCATCTACCAGCACCATCTACCAGCACCATCTACCAGCACCATCTACCAGCACCATCTACCAGCACCATCTACCAGCACCATCTACCAGCACCATCTACCAGCACCATCTACCAGCACCATCTACCAGCACCATCTACAGCACCATCTACCAGCACCATCTACCAACACCATCTACCAGCACCATCTACCAGCACCATCTACCAGCACCATCTACCAGCACCATCTACCAGCACCATCTACCAGCACCATCTACCAGCACCATCTACCAGCACCATCTACCAGCACCATCTACCAGCACCATCTACCAGCACCATCTACCAGCACCATCTACCAGCACCATCTACCAGCACCATCTACCAGCACCATCTACCAGCACCATCTACCAGCACCATCTACCAGCACCATCTACCAGCACCATCTACCAGCACCATCTACCAGCACCATCTACCAGCACCATCTACCAGCACCATCTACCAGCACCATCTACCAGCACCATCTACCAGCACCATCTACCAGCACCATCTACCAGCACCATCTACCAGCACCATCTACCAGCACCATCTACCAGCACCATCTACCAGCACCATCTACCAGCACCATCTACCAGCACCATCTACCAGCACCATCTACCAGCACCATCTACCAGCACCATCTACCAGCACCATCTACCAGCACCATCTACCAGCACCATCTACCAGCACCATCTACCAGCACCATCTACCAGCACCATCTACCAGCACCATCTACCAGCACCATCTACCAGCACCATCTACCAGCACCATCTACCAGCACCATCTACCAGCACCATCTACCAGCACCATCTACCAGCACCATCTACCAGCACCATCTACCAGCACCATCTACCAGCACCATCTACCAGCACCATCTACCAGCACCATCTACCAGCACCATCTACCAGCACCATCTACCAGCACCATCTACCAGCACCATCTACCAGCACCATCTACCAGCACCATCTACCAGCACCATCTACCAGCACCATCTACCAGCACCATCTACCAGCACCATCTACCAGCACCATCTACCAGCACCATCTACCAGCACCATCTACCAGCACCATCTACCAGCACCATCTACCAGCACCATCTACCAGCACCATCTACCAGCACCATCTACCAGCACCATCTACCAGCACCATCTACCAGCACCATCTACCAGCACCATCTACCAGCACCATCTACCAGCACCATCTACCAGCACCATCTACCAGCACCATCTACCAGCACCATCTACCAGCACCATCTACCAGCACCATCTACCAGCACCATCTACCAGCACCATCTACCAGCACCATCTACCAGCACCATCTACCAGCACCATCTACCAGCACCATCTACCAGCACCATCTACCAGCACCATCTACCAGCACCATCTACCAGCACCATCTACCAGCACCATCTACCAGCACCATCTACCAGCACCATCTACCAGCACCATCTACCAGCACCATCTACCAGCACCATCTACCAGCACCATCTACCAGCACCATCTACCAGCACCATCTACCAGCACCATCTACCAGCACCATCTACCAGCACCATCTACCAGCACCATCTACCAGCACCATCTACCAGCACCATCTACCAGCACCATCTACCAGCACCATCTACCAGCACCATCTACCAGCACCATCTACCAGCACCATCTACCAGCACCATCTACCAGCACCATCTACCAGCACCATCTACCAGCACCATCTACCAGCACCATCTACCAGCACCATCTACCAGCACCATCTACCAGCACCATCTACCAGCACCATCTACCAGCACCATCTACCAGCACCATCTACCAGCACCATCTACCAGCACCATCTACCAGCACCATCTACCAGCACCATCTACCAGCACCATCTACCAGCACCATCTACCAGCACCATCTACCAGCACCATCTACCAGCACCATCTACCAGCACCATCTACCAGCACCATCTACCAGCACCATCTACCAGCACCATCTACCAGCACCATCTACCAGCACCATCTACCAGCACCATCTACCAGCACCATCTACCAGCACCATCTACCAGCACCATCTACCAGCACCATCTACCAGCACCATCTACCAGCACCATCTACCAGCACCATCTACCAGCACCATCTACCAGCACCATCTACCAGCACCATCTACCAGCACCATCTACCAGCACCATCTACCAGCACCATCTACCAGCACCATCTACCAGCACCATCTACCAGCACCATCTACCAGCACCATCTACCACCACCATCTACCAGCACCATCTACCAGCACCATCTACCACACCATCTACCAGCACCATCTACCAGCACCATCTACCACACCATCTACCAGCACCATCTACCACACCATCTACCAGCACCATCTACCACACCATCTACCAGCACCATCTACCACACCATCTACCAGCACCATGCTGGTAGATGGTGCTTGTAGATGGTGCTGGTAATGGTGCTGGTAATGGTGCTGGTAAGATGGTGCTGGAAGATGGTGCTGGTATGGTGCTGGTAGATGATGCTGGTAGATGGTGCTGGAAGATGGTGCTGGTAGGATGGTGCTGGTAATGGTGCTGGTAGAATGGTGCTGGTAAGATGGTGCTGGTAAGATGGTGCTGGAAGATGGTGCTGGAAGATGGTGCTGGAAGATGGTGCTGGAAGATGGTGCTGGAAGATGGTGCTGGAAGATGGTGCTGGAGATGGTGCTGGTAATGGTGCTGGTAATGGTGCTGGTAATGTGCTGGTAGATGGTGCTGGTAGATGGTGCTGGTAGATGGTGCTGGTAGATGGTGCTGGTAGATGGTGCTGGTAGATGGTGCTGGTAGATGGTGCTGGTAGATGGTGCTGGTAGATGGTGCTGGTAGATGGTGCTGGTAGATGGTGCTGGTAGATGGTGCTGGTAGATGGTGCTGGTAGATGGTGCTGGTAGATGGTGCTGGTAGATGGTGCTGGTAGATGGTGCTGGTAGATGGTGCTGGTAGATGGTGCTGGTAGATGGTGCTGGTAGATGGTGCTGGTAGATGGTGCTGGTAGATGGTGCTGGTAGATGGTGCTGGTAGATGGTGCTGGTAGATGGTGCTGGTAGATGGTGCTGGTAGATGGTGCTGGTAGATGGTGCTGGTAGATGGTGCTGGTAGATGGTGCTGGTAGATGGTGCTGGTAGATGGTGCTGGTAGATGGTGCTGGTAGATGGTGCTGGTAGATGGTGCTGGTAGATGGTGCTGGTAGATGGTGCTGGTAGATGGTGCTGGTAGATGGTGCTGGTAGATGGTGCTGGTAGATGGTGCTGGTAGATGGTGCTGGTAGATGGTGCTGGTAGATGGTGCTGGTAGATGGTGCTGGTAGATGGTGCTGGTAGATGGTGCTGGTAGATGGTGCTGGTAGATGGTGCTGGTAGATGGTGCTGGTAGATGGTGCTGGTAGATGGTGCTGGTAGATGGTGCTGGTAGATGGTGCTGGTAGATGGTGCTGGTAGATGGTGCTGGTAGATGGTGCTGGTAGATGGTGCTGGTAGATGGTGCTGGTAGATGGTGCTGGTAGATGGTGCTGGTAGATGGTGCTGGTAGATGGTGCTGGTAGATGGTGCTGGTAGATGGTGCTGGTAGATGGTGCTGGTAGATGGTGCTGGTAGATGGTGCTGGTAGATGGTGCTGGTAGATGGTGCTGGTAGATGGTGCTGGTAGATGGTGCTGGTAGATGGTGCTGGTAGATGGTGCTGGTAGATGGTGCTGGTAGATGGTGCTGGTAGATGGTGCTGGTAGATGGTGCTGGTAGATGGTGCTGGTAGATGGTGCTGGTAGATGGTGCTGGTAGATGGTGCTGGTAGATGGTGCTGGTAGATGGTGCTGGTAGATGGTGCTGGTAGATGGTGCTGGTAGATGGTGCTGGTAGATGGTGCTGGTAGATGGTGCTGGTAGATGGTGCTGGTAGATGGTGCTGGTAGATGGTGCTGGTAGATGGTGCTGGTAGATGGTGCTGGTAGATGGTGCTGGTAGATGGTGCTGGTAGATGGTGCTGGTAGATGGTGCTGGTAGATGGTGCTGGTAGATGGTGCTGGTAGATGGTGCTGGTAGATGGTGCTGGTAGATGGTGCTGGTAGATGGTGCTGGTAGATGGTGCTGGTAGATGGTGCTGGTAGATGGTGCTGGTAGATGGTGCTGGTAGATGGTGCTGGTAGATGGTGCTGGTAGATGGTGCTGGTAGATGGTGCTGGTAGATGGTGCTGGTAGATGGTGCTGGTAGATGGTGCTGGTAGATGGTGCTGGTAGATGGTGCTGGTAGATGGTGCTGGTAGATGGTGCTGGTAGATGGTGCTGGTAGATGGTGCTGGTAGATGGTGCTGGTAGATGGTGCTGGTAGATGGTGCTGGTAGATGGTGCTGGTAGATGGTGCTGGTAGATGGTGCTGGTAGATGGTGCTGGTAGATGGTGCTGGTAGATGGTGCTGGTAGATGGTGCTGGTAGATGGTGCTGGTAGATGGTGCTGGTAGATGGTGCTGGTAGATGGTGCTGGTAGATGGTGCTGGTAGATGGTGCTGGTAGATGGTGCTGGTAGATGGTGCTGGTAGATGGTGCTGGTAGATGGTGCTGGTAGATGGTGCTGGTAGATGGTGCTGGTAGATGGTGCTGGTAGATGGTGCTGGTAGATGGTGCTGGTAGATGGTGCTGGTAGATGGTGCTGGTAGATGGTGCTGGTAGATGGTGCTGGTAGATGGTGCTGGTAGATGGTGCTGGTAGATGGTGCTGGTAGATGGTGCTGGTAGATGGTGCTGGTAGATGGTGCTGGTAGATGGTGCTGGTAGATGGTGCTGGTAGATGGTGCTGGTAGATGGTGCTGGTAGATGGTGCTGGTAGATGGTGCTGGTAGATGGTGCTGGTAGATGGTGCTGGTAGATGGTGCTGGTAGATGGTGCTGGTAGATGGTGCTGGTAGATGGTGCTGGTAGATGGTGCTGGTAGATGGTGCTGGTAGATGGTGCTGGTAGATGGTGCTGGTAGATGGTGCTGGTAGATGGTGCTGGTAGATGGTGCTGGTAGATGGTGCTGGTAGATGGTGCTGGTAGATGGTGCTGGTAGATGGTGCTGGTAGATGGTGCTGGTAGATGGTGCTGGTAGATGGTGCTGGTAGATGGTGCTGGTAGATGGTGCTGGTAGATGGTGCTGGTAGATGGTGCTGGTAGATGGTGCTGGTAGATGGTGCTGGTAGATGGTGCTGGTAGATGGTGCTGGTAGATGGTGCTGGTAGATGGTGCTGGTAGATGGTGCTGGTAGATGGTGCTGGTAGATGGTGCTGGTAGATGGTGCTGGTAGATGGTGCTGGTAGATGGTGCTGGTAGATGGTGCTGGTAGATGGTGCTGGTAGATGGTGCTGGTAGATGGTGCTGGTAGATGGTGCTGGTAGATGGTGCTGGTAGATGGTGCTGGTAGATGGTGCTGGTAGATGGTGCTGGTAGATGGTGCTGGTAGATGGTGCTGGTAGATGGTGCTGGTAGATGGTGCTGGTAGATGGTGCTGGTAGATGGTGCTGGTAGATGGTGCTGGTAGATGGTGCTGGTAGATGGTGCTGGTAGATGGTGCTGGTAGATGGTGCTGGTAGATGGTGCTGGTAGATGGTGCTGGTAGATGGTGCTGGTAGATGGTGCTGGTAGATGGTGCTGGTAGATGGTGCTGGTAGATGGTGCTGGTAGATGGTGCTGGTAGATGGTGCTGGTAGATGGTGCTGGTAGATGGTGCTGGTAGATGGTGCTGGTAGATGGTGCTGGTAGATGGTGCTGGTAGATGGTGCTGGTAGATGGTGCTGGTAGATGGTGCTGGTAGATGGTGCTGGTAGATGGTGCTGGTAGATGGTGCTGGTAGATGGTGCTGGTAGATGGTGCTGGTAGATGGTGCTGGTAGATGGTGCTGGTAGATGGTGCTGGTAGATGGTGCTGGTAGATGGTGCTGGTAGATGGTGCTGGTAGATGGTGCTGGTAGATGGTGCTGGTAGATGGTGCTGGTAGATGGTGCTGGTAGATGGTGCTGGTAGATGGTGCTGGTAGATGGTGCTGGTAGATGGTGCTGGTAGATGGTGCTGGTAGATGGTGCTGGTAGATGGTGCTGGTAGATGGTGCTGGTAGATGGTGCTGGTAGATGGTGCTGGTAGATGGTGCTGGTAGATGGTGCTGGTAGATGGTGCTGGTAGATGGTGCTGGTAGATGGTGCTGGTAGATGGTGCTGGTAGATGGTGCTGGTAGATGGTGCTGGTAGATGGTGCTGGTAGATGGTGCTGGTAGATGGTGCTGGTAGATGGTGCTGGTAGATGGTGCTGGTAGATGGTGCTGGTAGATGGTGCTGGTAGATGGTGCTGGTAGATGGTGCTGGTAGATGGTGCTGGTAGATGGTGCTGGTAGATGGTGCTGGTAGATGGTGCTGGTAGATGGTGCTGGTAGATGGTGCTGGTAGATGGTGCTGGTAGATGGTGCTGGTAGATGGTGCTGGTAGATGGTGCTGGTAGATGGTGCTGGTAGATGGTGCTGGTAGATGGTGCTGGTAGATGGTGCTGGTAGATGGTGCTGGTAGATGGTGCTGGTAGATGGTGCTGGTAGATGGTGCTGGTAGATGGTGCTGGTAGATGGTGCTGGTAGATGGTGCTGGTAGATGGTGCTGGTAGATGGTGCTGGTAGATGGTGCTGGTAGATGGTGCTGGTAGATGGTGCTGGTAGATGGTGCTGGTAGATGGTGCTGGTAGATGGTGCTGGTAGATGGTGCTGGTAGATGGTGCTGGTAGATGGTGCTGGTAGATGGTGCTGGTAGATGGTGCTGGTAGATGGTGCTGGTAGATGGTGCTGGTAGATGGTGCTGGTAGATGGTGCTGGTAGATGGTGCTGGTAGATGGTGCTGGTAGATGGTGCTGGTAGATGGTGCTGGTAGATGGTGCTGGTAGATGGTGCTGGTAGATGGTGCTGGTAGATGGTGCTGGTAGATGGTGCTGGTAGATGGTGCTGGTAGATGGTGCTGGTAGATGGTGCTGGTAGATGGTGCTGGTAGATGGTGCTGGTAGATGGTGCTGGTAGATGGTGCTGGTAGATGGTGCTGGTAGATGGTGCTGGTAGATGGTGCTGGTAGATGGTGCTGGTAGATGGTGCTGGTAGATGGTGCTGGTAGATGGTGCTGGTAGATGGTGCTGGTAGATGGTGCTGGTAGATGGTGCTGGTAGATGGTGCTGGTAGATGGTGCTGGTAGATGGTGCTGGTAGATGGTGCTGGTAGATGGTGCTGGTAGATGGTGCTGGTAGATGGTGCTGGTAGATGGTGCTGGTAGATGGTGCTGGTAGATGGTGCTGGTAGATGGTGCTGGTAGATGGTGCTGGTAGATGGTGCTGGTAGATGGTGCTGGTAGATGGTGCTGGTAGATGGTGCTGGTAGATGGTGCTGGTAGATGGTGCTGGTAGATGGTGCTGGTAGATGGTGCTGGTAGATGGTGCTGGTAGATGGTGCTGGTAGATGGTGCTGGTAGATGGTGCTGGTAGATGGTGCTGGTAGATGGTGCTGGTAGATGGTGCTGGTAGATGGTGCTGGTAGATGGTGCTGGTAGATGGTGCTGGTAGATGGTGCTGGTAGATGGTGCTGGTAGATGGTGCTGGTAGATGGTGCTGGTAGATGGTGCTGGTAGATGGTGCTGGTAGATGGTTCAAGGTATCGCGCTTGAGAAAGGGGGATTTTAACGCAGCTGCATCGTCCTCCACAGATTTCAATGTGTTCCCTATTACGGGTTGGGGAATATTTCCCTCCATCCCGATTCCGGCTAAATTTTCGGACCACATTGTGTCTGACCCCATGAGTGAAATGTGAGGTTCTCATCGAAAAATCAGGGGATGATACGAGTTCGGGTAGTTTTTTCCCCCATTTATTACATGTTGCAACTGCTATACATTTATACAAATAAGAATTAAATAACATCTAGCAACTTCACTTTCACATTACACAGTTTGTGGCTTCACTCCACTTATAATGTAGCTACCAGGTAAAGGGGTTTGGTCCTTTTTAGCCGTCGAAGGTCTCCTGCAGTATCCAGCAGGACAAGTGCCTCAACATTAGTGTGTTTGTGGAGCTATTTTTCGTGCTCCGATGCTCGTGTTTTGATAGCTTCTGCCACCGTTTCAATTTGCAGATCAAGCCCTCGTACATACCAGGGCGCATTTGTTATCATTTTCAAAACTTTGTTTTGCAAAGTTTGAATGACTTTGACATTGCTTTTCTTGGTGCAGCCCCAAAGCTGACACCCGTAGGCCCAGATCGGCTTCAGAAGTTGCTGCTATAGCAGGAGCTTGTTGGCCATCGAGAGCTCAGAACGCTTCCCGAGCAGCCAGTACATCTTTCTGAGCTAGGTGCTGAGTTCCTCTTTTTTCTTTTTGACGTGAGGCTTCCACCGGAGTTTAGCATCCAGCGTCATGCCTAGGTACTTCACCGTGTAATGGTATTATTTTCTCATTGAGTTGCACGGGAATTGGGCTGGTTTTGCGATTCGTAAAGTTTACATGAACAGATTTCTCCTCGTTGAGTTATATTCTCCACACTTTTGTCCAGGTGTTTACTTCTTCTACCGCGGTTTCTATTTTGCTAGTAGCCTCTTCAACATCATTTCCGACTGCAAGAAGAGCTGTGTCGTCGGCAAACGTTGCAGTGATTGAGCCCTCTCTCACGGGTAGGTCACTCGTGTACAATAGGAAAAGCACTGGTCCAAGGACGCTTCCTTAAGGTACTCCAGCCGAAATTGTACGCAACCGCGAATATTCAGCCTCGTGTTTCACTCGGAAGTGTCAATCACCTAAATAAGAAATCTGAATTTCGTAGAATTTTTTAGGCAGGAGTTTATTCAACTTGAACTCAAGCCCCTTGTGCCAAACTTTATCAAACACTTGAGCTACGTTCAAAAAGACAGCCGAACGGATTTTCTTTTCTTCTAGAGTAGACTCCACAGTATTCACTATCCGATGGACCTGACCTATTGTGGAGTGTTGTTCTCTGAATCCAAACCGATGGGATGGTATGATTCGTTTTTCTTCTAGAATAGGCCTTAGTCTTTTCAGGAGGAGTTTCTCAAAAAGTTTTGAGACTGTAGGGAGAAGTGAAATGGGTCGATTAGACTTCACTTCATTAGCTGGCTTTCCCGGCTTCGCCGTCATTATAACTTCAGCTACTTTCCATTGCCGGGGGACGTACTTGAGGCGTAAGGCTGCGTTGATAAATACAGTAGCTTTCGGGTAGCTCCCGCATTATCCTGGCTGTTATCAGTTCGGGTTAGTGAACAAATTTTCAGTTCTCGCGTAATACCAATCTAAACTTGACCATTCGTAGGCCCTGTCCGTAATTAAGACTGGCCTTGCTATTAAGACTGTAGAGTGTGAGGGCCGGATCATGGGGGGGAGGACTCGAAGACTGATTGTTTATCAGCTGATTGTTGTGAGCTGCTGGGGTGTAGCTCTCTAGAACGGTCAAGTTGGCACGAAAACTCTTACATAAAAAGTAAATTCTTCACGGGCTAAAGAGCTATGAACCCACAGCTTCACAAACGATTTTATGAACACCAGTTCGTGCAAGGCACTAACTACATATTTTTATCTTGCAGCTCAAGAGTGCCACAAGACCAATAAAAAAAGTGAAATTGAACCCGGAAGATGTACCGGGTGCAATCTTGTCAGGGAGTCCTGACGCCGCTACGGTCGAGGATCTCGTCAGGTTTTTGAAGTGCAGAGAGGTGAAATTAAAATTACTGTCAAGATCGAAAGAGTACTTGGTTAGCACGGCGAAAAATGTTCTCGAATCTAGTTTACCTGTGGATGTGATGTGGAAGGTGGCTCCAAGAAAAGTTATCGCGCTTGAGAAAGAGGGATTTCAACGCAGCTGCATCGTCCTCAACAGATTTCGATGTGTTCTTTATTACGGGTTGGGGAAAATTTCCCTCCACCCGGATTCCGGCTAAATTTTCGGACCGCATTTTGTCTGACCGCATGAGTGAAATGTGAGGTTCTCATCGAAAAATCAGGGGATGATACGAGTTCGGGTTAGTGAACAAATTTTCAGTTCTCACGTACTACCAATCTAAACTTGACCATTCGTAGGCCCTGTCCGTAAGATCCTTGCTATCAAGACTATAGAGTGTTAGGGCCGGATCATTGGGGGGGGGGGGGGGGGGGGGGGGGGGGGTGGGGGGGGGGGGGTGGGGGGGGGGGGGTGGGGGGGGGGGGGGGGGGGGGGGTGGGGGGGGGGGGGGGTGGGGGGGGGGGGGTGGGGGGGGGGGGGTGGGGGGGGGGGGGGTGGGGGGGGGGGGGGGGTGGGGGGGGGGGGGGGGTGGGGGGGGGGGGGGGGGGTGGGGGGGGGGGGGGGGGGGTGGGGGGGGGGGGGGTGGGGGGGGGGGGGTGGGGGGGGGGGGGGTGGGGGGGGGGGGGGGGGGGTGGGGGGGGGGGGGGGGGTGGGGGGGGGGGGGTGGGGGGGGGGGGGGGGGTGGGGGGGGGGGGGGTGGGGGGGGGGGGGGGGTGGGGGGGGGGGGGTGGGGGGGGGGGGGGTGGGGGGGGGGGGGGGGTGGGGGGGGGGGGGGGTGGGGGGGGGGGGGTGGGGGGGGGGGGGGGGGTGGGGGGGGGGGGGGTGGGGGGGGGGGGGGGTGGGGGGGGGGGGGTGGGGGGGGGGGGGGTGGGGGGGGGGGGGGTGGGGGGGGGGGGGGTGGGGGGGGGGGGGGGGTGGGGGGGGGGGGGGGGGGTGGGGGGGGGGGGGGGGTGGGGGGGGGGGGGGGGGGGGGGTGGGGGGGGGGGGGGGTGGGGGGGGGGGGGTGGGGGGGGGGGGGGGGGGTGGGGGGGGGGGGGGGGGTGGGGGGGGGGGGGGGGTGGGGGGGGGGGGGGTGGGGGGGGGGGGGGGTGGGGGGGGGGGGGGTGGGGGGGGGGGGGGTGGGGGGGGGGGGGGGTGGGGGGGGGGGGGGTGGGGGGGGGGGGGGTGGGGGGGGGGGGGGGGGTGGGGGGGGGGGGGGTGGGGGGGGGGGGGTGGGGGGGGGGGGGGGGGGGGGGGGTGGGGGGGGGGGGGTGGGGGGGGGGGGGTGGGGGGGGGGGGGGGTGGGGGGGGGGGGGGGGGTGGGGGGGGGGGGGGGTGGGGGGGGGGGGGGTGGGGGGGGGGGGGGTGGGGGGGGGGGGGTGGGGGGGGGGGGGGGTGGGGGGGGGGGGGGGGTGGGGGGGGGGGGGGTGGGGGGGGGGGGGTGGGGGGGGGGGGGTGGGGGGGGGGGGGGTGGGGGGGGGGGGGGTGGGGGGGGGGGGGGGGGTGGGGGGGGGGGGGGGGGGTGGGGGGGGGGGGGGGGGGGTGGGGGGGGGGGGGTGGGGGGGGGGGGGTGGGGGGGGGGGGGGGGTGGGGGGGGGGGGGGGGGGTGGGGGGGGGGGGGGTGGGGGGGGGGGGGGGGTGGGGGGGGGGGGGGGGTGGGGGGGGGGGGGGGGGGGTGGGGGGGGGGGGGGGGGGGTGGGGGGGGGGGGGGTGGGGGGGGGGGGGTGGGGGGGGGGGGGTGGGGGGGGGGGGGTGGGGGGGGGGGGGGGGGTGGGGGGGGGGGGGGTGGGCAGCCACGAATGAGAGCTTTTTCGGAATTTCAGCCAAGAATAATAGCGTTTTATAGAACTTTTAGCCGGGTGATTGCCCCAAACCAGCTAATTAGGAGCATTCTCAATGTTAGCCGCCTAAGGACGTATAGAAACTGGGAATTAGCCCATTTATTCTCAATTTCAGGGCCATAACCGGGACGGCCGGGGGACGCTCGTCACTGTTACAAATCCCGAAACCACAGTGCCACACCACTTTCGGGCTACAAATCGCGTTAAATTTAACTAATTATAGCACTTAATAGGGGTAGAGATAGAGGATTCAGATTTTCTGGTTATATTGGCTCAAGGTTACACTACTCGTTTCCCATATCAATCTGAATCCTCTATCTCTACCCCTATTAGGTGCTATAGTTAGTTACATTTAACGCGACCCGGTTATGACCCTGAAATTGAGAAAAAAAAGGCTAATTCCCAGTTTCTATACGTTCTTAGGCGGCTAACATTGAGAATGCACGCTAATTTGCTGGTTTGGGGCAATCACGCAGCTAAAAGTTCTAAAAAACGCTATTATTCTTGGCTGAAATTCCGAAAAAGCTCTCATTCGTGGCTGAAATTGAGATAGTGCGTCAATTCAAGTGTAATTCCTCGGGAAAATTAGCTACTAAAATTAAGGTAAGCGCTAATTCCCTCGAAGTTGGTCATTTGTACAAGCAAAGGATGATGAAAGACCTCGTAGAGATTTCCGCCGAGCCCCGACAGGTGTTGGTCCACTACTGATCCCGCTAATGTTCAATTCACTAGGACGTGACACAGCGTGTTAGCGTTCAACAAATCGCCCATCAGCCGAGGAATCCGCTTAGTACTAGCACAAAGTGGGCAACTCGATCAAAGTGTGTCCAATTGAAAAAAAAAATCGTCCTCTTCAATGTCCTCGTGCTTCGATTTGTCTTGCCCCCTCCCCCCCCCCATTAACAATTTCTCAAATTTTACCGCCCAGGGCTATATCCCCGGTAGCCCCCCCCCCACCAATGATCCGGCCCTAACACTCTATAGTCTTGATAGCAAGGATCTTACGGACAGGGCCTACGAATGGTCAAGTATAGATTGGTAGTACGTGAGAACTGAAAATTTGTTCACTAACCCGAACTCGTATCATCCCCTGATTTTTCGATGAGAACCTCACATTTCACTCATGCGGTCAGACAAAATGCGGTCCGAAAATTTAGCTGGAATCCGGGTGGAGGGAAATTTGCCTCAACCCGTAATAGGGAACACATCGAAATCTGTTGAGGACGATGCAGCTGCGTTGAAATCCCTCTTTCTCGAGCGCGATAACTTTTCTTGGAGCCACCTTCCACATCACATCCACAGGTAAACTAGATTCGAGAACATTTTTCGCCGTGCTAACCAAGTACTCTTTCGATCTTGACAGTAATTTTAATTTCACCCCTCTGCACTTCAAAAACCTGACGAGATCCTCGACCGTAGCGGCGTCAGGACTCCCTGACAAGATTGCACCCGGTACATCTTCCGGGTTCAATTTCACTTTTTTTATTGGTCTTGTGGCACTCTTGAGCTGCAAGATAAAAATATGTAATTAGTGCCTTGCACGAACTTGTGTTCATAAAATCGTTTGTGAAGCTGTGGGTTCATAGCTCTTTAGCCCGTGAAGAATTTACTTTTTATGTAAGAGTTTTCGTGCCAACTTGACCGTTCTAGAGAGCTACACTCCAGCAGCAATAAATAAACAATCAGTCTTCAATAAATAGTGAGCCCTAATGAGCTTACTTACTTAAAAAAACTAATTAGTACTAGGTGAGGGATCCCGAGACTGACGAGCATGAAATCATCCTCCTCTTGGCCAGCCTCTAAAAACCTAAATGAAACCTACCCCTCTAAATTTCTCAAGAGACAACACTCGAGTCTACGCGTAACAAAACAGAAGCTAACATCTCACTACCTTTGCTTCTGGATATTATCTCCAATCCTGCCGCGAGTGATGATTTTATTATTATTCCCTGATGGGATGACCGTCTCGTCGTTTTGTGTAGTTCTACACCGAACAACTCATTAGGAAGTGTGTTTTTTTTTCAAAATAATTGTTTGGTAGGCATTCCAAGTTCATATTTTGTACGACGGAGTTGAGCGAATATACTAAAACGCTGCCTGTAAAAGTTTGTCGCCGCTATTTCGATAAACTAAATGATCTTGGGGCAGACACATTCTCGTAAGTCTCCTATCGGTCGCGGTCAGGTGTCAGGTTGGTTGGAGGTCAATTAAACAACTGACGAGTGATCTGATAAGAATTATTTCATCACTGCTCAGTTGTTGTCGTCATGGTGACATGGTGAAGGATGGTAGGAGGGTCGTTTGCCCTCCAACCAGTGTAACCTCCTTATCAACCTGACCGCGACCGATAGCTTAGGCTCTGTTTGGTAAATGGTTTTAACCTTAGAGTAACAATAACACTAGAGAGCTGGTTGGACTGCGCGTCATGAAAAAGTGAAGCAAACACCTTATTAAGGCCCGTTTACACTAGCAACAAATATTGCCTGAATTGAGAAAATTGCTCCACGAAAGTTGCCCGGCAACTCATGGCAATATTTATTGCCGCAATTATTCCGCATCACGAGCAACATTTCTTGCCGAAGGTTGCTCAATAAATGTTTCTCCATAAAAATTGCTCATTTTTTACGTTTACACTAGAGGGAGATGGAAAAAAGTTGCTCTCGAACTCTCGATATGTCTCAAGAAGAGACTGACGTCGCTGCTGCGGTAACGATCATCGCAGCCCGTGGAAGAAGTGTAGGAAAAAAATAAATATTTTTTTGGATCCGCAGCGTTCATCGCTCTTCTCTCGAAAATCCCTTGCTCAGCGTTATGCCCCCTTCCCTGGAGTTCCAAACGTTATTGCTCCCCCCCTCCCTTCGAACGTGTTTTGTTCTATGGATTTCAATTTTTCACATTCATACTATTCACATTCATAGTCTAGAAATAACTTTATTCTGTGCCCACGGCGCGACAGCTTTTCCAAGTTGTGCGAAACGGAGATTTTCAATTTTTCAGTAAAAGTCAACCCCAACTTGCCCATACTAAAACTGCATCTATCGACTTCCCAAGGATCGGAAAAACTTCTTCAACGTGTCTCTTTCAAAATTACCTACTCATTAGCGTTTGTTTTATTAATTGGCGATTTTTCGGCAGAAATTACAATTTTTTAGAAAAAAGAGTGATTTTTTTAATTTAAAAACGATTGCTTTCACCTGCAAAATTCAAACAATGGGTCCGTTTTAAAACTATTAACACCATTAATTGTGATTAATCCTTCCCTCTTATCTTACATGTGTTGAAAACAAAACCTCATCAAGTGCTGAGCAATTTTTGAGTTTTACAACGGGGCCAATCCTTGTGAATTTCAACATGCTCATTGCTCAGCGTCATGAAAACCCCACTTGAAGTGGTCTAATCAATGGTGTGTCAAAGCATTTCGCTCCGACAGTTGGCTGTCGAATAAACTGATTTTCACTAATACTACGAAGTTCGACGTTTTCAGTTGATTTTGCGATTATTCTACAACAAAAATGACTACCAACTTAGTGTGACTATCTACTTTTATTTAGCAATTTCTGCCAAGTAATCGATAATTTACTGAAATTCGTAGCAGTGAAATGCACTATCCAATCGATAGCAATGACAGCCAGCTGCCGGAGCGATATCTTTCGATGCTCATGAGCGTTCATATATTCAGTTCCATTCCAAGGACCGCTTCAAATGAGGTTTTAATGATTTTTAGCGTGCTGAAATTCGCAAGGATTGTTTATATTTACAGGTTAAAACAAGCGATTTTGAATAGGGAAATCAATAATTTTTCTAAAAAATTGTCATTTCTGCCGAACAATCGCCAATTAATTAAACAAACGCTCATGACTAATTTTGAAAGAGACACGTTGAAGAAGTTTTTGTGATCCAGGGAAGTCGATAGGCGTGGATTTAGTACGAACAAGTGGGGGTCGACTTTTACTGAAAAATTAATAATACCTATCCGTTTCGCGCAACTTGAAGGAGCTGCCGAGGACACATAAAATAGTTATTTTTGACGAAAATAGACAGGCCTGACAGAAAAGAGTGTGCTCCTCCCGAATCCAAAGTCAAAAATTTGATCTTGGCGGTCTTTCATATTCCAACGGAAAAATATACTCCGGCGGTCTTTGATAGTTCAACGGAAAAATATACCTACTCCTGTCCAAGAAAAAAACTGCTACAAAATTCGACAAATCCTTTAAATGTAAAATAGATCAAGTGATTTTTATCCTCCTACCACGGATTATGGTGAGGGGTCGGGGTGGGGGAATTTCAGTCTAGCCCCTCCCCCCTTGACGAAATCCTGGATCCGCGCCTGACCTCATCAAAAAAATTTTTTTTGGAAAATGTGAAACTTCCTCATTACACCGAGAGCTAAATTAGCAGGCTAAATTAGGGGTGGGCAAAATACTTGAGTATTTAAAATACTTTGTATTTTAAATACAAAATACGTATTTTGTAATTGTATTTAAATGTATATATAAAGAAATATATAGAGATATATATATGAATCCTGGAGACCACTGAATTCGTGTTCTAGAGGTGACCCATGTTTGCCACCATCACGACGAGACCAATAGTGCATTTTCAGAATGAAATGCACTAAAAAAAGTACAAGAATAGCAATTGAAAAAACAGCCGATGTTCGGAATTAGTGATGGGTAATGAATGAGGGGAACGATAACTGATTGAGCCAAAGTTCTCCTTGTGCGAAAAGGGACATCACCCAGGAATTTGGCGACGTTTTTGTGCATTACAAGAAGACGTAATCGTTGAAACAATCGCGAAAAATTAAATGCCAAAGAATTTGCATTTTCATTTTTCCTATAAGCACATTCACTCGAAACTGATGTTGTTAAAGTAATGATTTACCTTCGTGGCATGGGGATTAAACCCCCAATACATGGAAACTTCAACAATTTTAAATCCTTAATCGGGGTGATCCCTCAGATACCTCCTTAACCTAAAACGTCGAGGTATGACGAGCAGAAAATCATTTACGACTCTTTCCTCATCAGTAGATTCCTATACACCGATTATTTGCGGTTCTGCTCTTTTTGAGCGCATTGAGGACGTTTTATATCCGTTGAGACACCAGTGAAAGTATTTCTGCGTTACTGCTAAAAACTCATCCAAATTCTGTTTTACGAAGGCAGCGCCGAATCTTGGTTGATGTCGGTCTACACATAAGGAGGAACATTTGGTTGCAGATGAAGGGTCGCTCTTTCCACAATGAACGGCACTTCGTACTTTTTCCTCATTCTTAATCACTTTTTCCTTAAACATTGGCTGTTTTTTCAATTATTACTTATATTATCTATGCTGTTCTTGTAATTTATTAGTTCACATTCAGACATTCTGAGAGGCCCTGCCTCTCCCCTCACCAACTCTGGCTTCAAAACATACTTCTGTAACGCCCTAATTAGGGCGTTATGTTAAGCTATAGAGAAAAGGAGCTCGGTCCGGGAAATTGTTCACCGCTCGGTGAATGAACCCGGCGAGCTCAGGGACGAGCGGGAGAGAATGACCCGATAGCGTCAACAAATCCTTGAGGAAACTGCTTGTTATCCACAACACTTAGGGTTTTACAAACATGTCCTCGGGGGTTTAGTATAAAAACCCAGGGGGGACGGAGTCGAGTGAACTGCTAGAGTCGGGGGACAGCTTAGAGTCAGGGACGCACATCCGTGCAGGGGGGGCCGAAGCCTCGCGACCAGCCCTCGCGTCAGCTCGTGTACACGCTACCGCAGGCCGTCGGGCCTGGGGAAAGGTGAGTCAGACTGTAAATAATAAATGTACATCACGGGGTAAAGGTACCTCTTTGTTACTCTTTGTTTTGTCGACTCCCTGAACCCAGACCCATACGGCGGTACACTTCTAATCTAAAAACGATCTCTCATTCCCCATCAAAGCCCGTCGGTTTTTACTATTCAAACAGCTACTTCTTCACAAATACTTGTAAGATCCAAAGCTATTGCACTCCATTTGAAAGCTGACAAAATGAGGAAGTTTTTCCAATAAACCCAAAAAATATTTTCCTTTAAGGAGTGGGAGAAAATCGCAGCTGAAAAACATGGGAAAGATACAAAGATAAAAAAACATCACTTTCCAGCAGCTTTAGCGCCCTGAGGAAATTACCAAATTCAAAATACAATACAGTCATTTTGAAGAAAATTGTGCGCTCTTTCGAATGACCCAATTAGTTTTGAGCTAGAATTGATTCTAGAGCGGCCGGGAGCAAGTATTCCAAAAAAAATATAGCCCCACGAAAAAATTAAAGACGGTGTAATAACTCGAAAACCAAGCTGAATTCCGGAAAAGTGAATTTAGTAATTTCGACCACAAATCAGCTGTACTATGACCAGTTTTCGGCTGAGCATCGAATTTTCGAACACCATGTATATTCTTTGAGCATAAAAATTGTACCATGGAGCGAACCATGCAGTTGAGCAATTACATAACATAGACAAGTGGGAGAGATCTTTCTTTTTCTTCAATATATTATACATGTTGCATCCACTTGGCGAAATTGTTCACTTCGTGAAATGGTTGACCATTCTTAGCGGGTCATTGAGTGCTCAGTGAAATAACCTTTTTAAATTTTAAAAAAAAAAAGTTTTTTCAGCATCTGAGGTTCCTCACTCACCCATTTCAGAAAAGGATAATGTTGTGCATCCACTTGCACTTGCAGTAAGGAAGCTTGATTTCAGCAACTGGACAAACACGATTTTCTTTTCAAGAAATGGACAATTTTTTTGTCCAGATGTAATTTTTCAAAGTTACGGCAAGTGGAGCCACTTCGTGAAACGGACGTCCATTTCGTGAAGTGGACATCCATTTCGTGAAGAAGACAATTACTCGACATGGATGCGACATCTTACATATGTCGTATCCATGTCGAGTAATTGTCCATTTCACGAAATGGATGTCCACTTCACGAAATGGACGTCCGTTTCACGAAGTGGCTCCACTTGCCGTAACTTTGAAAAATTACATCTGGACAAAAAAATTGTCCATTTCTTGAAAAGGAAATCGTGTTTGTCCAGTTGCTGAAATCAAGCTTCCATATGGATGCAACAACATTATCCTTTTCGTGAAATGGATGAGTGAGGAATCTCAGGTGCTGAAACAATTTTTTTTTATTTAAAAAGGTTGTTTTACCGAGCACTCAAAAACCTGCTAAAAAATGACGTTGTGCATCCACTTGCAGTAAGAAAGCTTAATTTCAACAACTGGACAAACGCGATTTCCTTTTCAAGAAATGGACATTTTTTTT
This sequence comes from Corythucha ciliata, assembly GCA_038030265.1. NCBI lineage: Eukaryota > Metazoa > Arthropoda > Insecta > Hemiptera > Tingidae > Corythucha > Corythucha ciliata. Next base: position 36,420,185 of record CM075938.1, on the reverse strand, counting down.
GTTCAGATGACGGAATTTTTTGAAATTACGGGAAGTGGAGCCACTTCGTGAAACGGACATCCATTTCATGAAGTGGACAATTTCGCCAAGTGGATGCGACATATACATATACTTATTAAATCTAAAGCGAACTACTCCAAGGATCCAAGGGGAACGATCCATAAATCCAACGCCAAACCAAATCACAACACAGGTCGCGGAGGGAACCGCAAGTATAGAGACCAAATTAAACTGTGGAAATAAATCCAACGCCAAACCAAATCACACCACAGGTCGCGGAGGGAACCGCAAGTATAGAGACCAAATTAAACTGAGGAACGAACCACAATAAAAGGGATGGACCGACGATCGAGCCATCGAAATCCATAAGGACAATGGAAAGAGACACATTCATTAGTCATTATACACTACAAGGATTTTTATCACATATGTAGCTACAGCTACCCAAGGTATATAGACTACAGAGGTATGCTCGTATCTAGGGGCTACCCCATGGCAACCGTTACGTCACCCGGGTTAGACTTGAGATGAGGTGAGAGGTTCTTATAAAATTGTGATGTTATCGCACTCGTGGGCCCTTTCTGTCACTGTGTTTTTCAGTCTTGCTTGGTTTGTTTTTGCCTTGTTCATCACTTTCACCCAGCCTACTTACTATATTTGCATAGCTTTGTTATAGCCTATTTTTAATAATATAGTGATTGTTTTACCCGAAACCAGACTACTGTTAGGAATTTCTTTGGATTTACATCACCTCTCGTATCGGTGGGGTAAGTAATTCAAAGTGTTGAATTATTATTTCATTGTTTAATGGGGAACTTGCCCAATTTTTTGTCAAAAATTTTGAGTGGGGGTTCGATTACGTATAAACTTACTTATTGAAATGGATGATGCGGGGAAGAGGGGGTTAGACGAGTTTAATGGGGGGACATTTTTCATGTTATTTGTAAACAAACAATTTTAGAGTTCCCTCAAATGCTTCACAAGTAAGTATTTACGTCATTTCCCCTCGCACCATCCATCCTCTTCTGAAGAACTTTGAACCTTTTTTAAAAATCTTAAAACGCACCAATCGGGTTGCAACTTCCGTTGTTATCCTTCAGTTCACGGGTCAAATCACCGGTATGCTTTTCTACCCAATCTGAGATTCATGCAAGTTCCCCATTGTAAGGAAGCATACCTTGCAATTATAATTCTCCCACACCTATTTTATGACCGAAAGTCATGTTCATATTTCATTGATCGGGCGCATGAAAGCTCGTTCCAGCCGCTACTTTTTTTGTAAACTTGTTCCCAACTATTTTTAACGTAAAGTCATTCCGTGTAAAGTCGTTCCGCTCACGTGTCGAGGCCTGTTCCCCAAGTTTTAGCATTGATTCCAGTCACTTACAAATGTAAAACTTGGATTTCTTCCTGGTAACGAATACTGACGGTGATATTTTAATGAAATACCTACCGTCTGATTTAAATGGATCTAACCCCATAACGTCATTGCGCGAATGATTATGATTGGCTAAAAAGTTAGGAGCATACCTCTGTAGTCTATATACCTTGACAGCTACCAGTCTTAACATGAAACGTGAAGGACGTGTACACCTATTTTAAGGGGATGATGAGGAGGGTGTCTAATAGAAACTGAAACATTTTCAACAATTAAGCTGTTACAATAATTAGGAACGAACCAAATTAACTGTAACGGGACGCAAAATACTGTTAAAAATTATTTTTAAATATATGTAAATAATTGTAAAACCTAAATGGTGTAGGTACGTTAAGACTAAACTTTATACCCGATAGATTCCCCATTCGTTAATAGGTACAAATTTGGCACGAGCGATGGCAGCACCTACTGGGACAAAATAAATGTGTAGTAGTTGGGAAGTCTGGCGTTGGGAACACTAGTAAAATTGGGGAGGGACAATCGCGTCACAAACCATTGGAGGGCGGGGAGAGTATAAAAGGCCAAAAAGGAAGGACGTTAAAAAAGAGTAGTCGGACGGAAATTGTACAGTGACGAACAAGTCTGAGGTTCGTGGTTTTTTTTGTGTGTCCGCAAGTGAAGAGACGTGTAGCCAGTGCGTCACCCTGGCAGGGATTACGGAGTGCGCCATCGAGAAGAATAAGGATTACGGTTGTGGTTTTTGTGAGTTTTGTTGATTTTTTCGTGCGTCACCAGTTGCGACACAAAGTTCAGTGCGTCAACAGTCGTTTGTTCAGTCGGAAGCTTGTTTAAGTGAAAAGTCGTGCGTCGCCCTTTGCGACACAAGTTCAGTGCGCCCTAGTCGTGTGTTCCGTGTACCCCAAGCTTGATTAAAACTGCATCGCCCGTCGTCTCGTCCCAGCCTCCTTCGTTGCGACGCCACTGCGTCACCTGTCGTCTCGTCCCAGTATCCTTCGTTGCGACGCCACTGCGTCACCTGTCGTTTCGTCCCAGTATCCTTCGTTGCGACGCCACTGCGTCACCTGTCGTCTCGTCCCCGTATCCTTCGTTGCGACGCCACTGCGTCACCAGCTGTCTTCGTGTTAAGTATCCTTCGTTGCGACGCCACTGCGTCACCAGCTGTCTTCGTGTTAAGTATCCTTCGTTGCGACGCCACTGCGTCACCTGTCGTCTCGTCACCGTATCCTTCGTTGCGACGCCACTGCGTCACCAGCTGTCTTCGTGTTAAGTATCCTTCGTTGCGACGCCACTGCGTCACCAGCTGTCTTCGTGTTAAGAATTCTTCGTTGCGACACCACCTGCGTCACCACCCTAGTAACAAAGGGCTGTCTTCTCGTCGGAGTGATTTCTCCGTTGCGTCACCACTGCGTCACCAGCTGTCTTCGTGTTAAGTATTCTTCGTTGCGACACCACCTGCGTCACCACCCTAGTAACAAAGGGCAGTCTTCTCGTCGGAGTGATTTCTTCATTGCGTCACCAGTCATATCATCGGAGTGTCATCTGCGTCACCTTTTGCGCCGCCCATACGTTTTCGCCCCCTCCGTCATCGTACGTCACGCCGCTAACTCTACCTGACGTTGCCGCTCAGTACACTCAGTGGCTCACGTCGTCGCCGCCGTTTGCTCGCCTTTGCCCCTCGCAAAAAGGTAGACCAGAAAAATATAAATATTTCAAAGTGGTGTGTTCGCTCTTGCCAAATTTTAAAACTTCACGGTCTCTCGCGCTTTTATTGTACCCTTTTATTATTATTTTTATTATTTCGTTCTAAAATTTCAATAAAACCATAAATAGTGGTCTCCATGAAGATCGGACTTATTTCTTTCACATCCTAGCCCCTGCTCGCCCGTAATAAAACGAACCCCACTTAGGGGGGGGGGGGATTACATAACCATCACTGTTTGGATCGACCCAAACAAACTAATTTATCTAGGTAATTGCTATTTTATTAATCGCACAGGCACAGCTAGGAAGGAGCCCGCGAAATTATCCTTGGGTTGTTTCTTGTTTGACGAGGCGGGGTGGCGGTGAAGGATTCGTTTGGCTCTTGAGAATTGAGGGAAATTTCTTACTTGCTTTGCAATTCTTTCTTTTTTTGAACCCCTCTATTCAACCTTGAACGGGCACTGGTCTTGTTTGAGGGAACTAGGAAAGGCAGTCTCCCTCTGTACCCTCTTTAACTCCTTCGTACGTATCTTCCTTGCGTTGGACGGTGGACGCACTCTTCATAATTAAACATTCACTCTGATCAAGGGCGGATCTGGGACCTCTCTCAGGGGGGTTAATCTAAACCCTTCCCCCTCCCCCAGCACGCCCCCACCACCTGCCCCCCCACTCCCCTTCCCCCATGTTTTGAGAGATTTTCCAAGCTCCAGGGAGGGGGGTAATTCTGCTGCCCCCCCCCTTAGATCCGCCTATGACTCTGATGCCGATTTTTTTATACACAATTATTTCAAGTTTCGTTAAGTGGTTACACGATTTTTTCATGCAAAAAAACCAATCACTATGGTTCACAATGGTGCGTGCCTATATACAACCGGAATCGTATCCTTTGTTACAGATTTAAAATGACGACATACTTACAAAGAAGGTTGGAATTACTGGGAGAAAAGGTTGTAGACGGAACGAACTGCTGTCAGGCTATCCTTCAAAACGAAAGGGAAGGAAAACCCTTAACTGATGCAGATCGGATTAAAATCGGTCAACTAAGGGTTGCAGTGAACCGATTAATGAGCGAAATTCAACATTATACGCACCAAGACCATGGTCCCCCCTCAAAAAACATGGAGGAACTCGTTGCGGACCTCACTTCTACAAACATTCTGGTCGATGATCTCTTGGTAGAACTGGATGTGGAGACACAACGAGAAGTGATCCCAACAGGGGTGTATTGCTTAATGCTCCCGAGCGGTGAAAGTGGGAGCTTAATGCTCCGAAATGAAAAGTGCCTAATGCTCCCGTGGTGCTGAATGATCCGGCCGGAATGACTCGGTGGTGCCTAATGATCCCTCCATGAAAACTGCCAGAATGTGTGAGCGATTAGCGTAACCCAGAGGACACCACGAGGAGGTTGCTCACGTTGTCCCCCATTGGTGACGGAAGTCACCTCGTCAAATTGTAAAATTGAAATAGAAGTTCTCCCATCAGAAATGGTCGTCAAAGAATTTAAAAAACACAAATTTTAAGAGGTGGTGGCGGGGGGTGAAGGGAAGTGGGGGCGCAATTTGAACGAAATTATTTTTATAAATGCGAAAAGTTCTACGTCCCCTCTTTCTTGCCGATCAAGCCATTTTCGTACCCAAGCTTGCTGCTTTCGGATTTACCTGTATCTTCCTGAACCTGTAACCTCAGGACACTTTCCGCCAAATCTTTGTGGTAAACGAATTTGAAAAATCGCCCCGAATTTCCCTCGCTACGAAATATCACGTTACCACCTTTGCGACCGCCACCTTTCACCCACCGAGTCTCCATCGAGTTCATCGTTAATACTGATATGACCCATCACTGTCTATCGCTAACGGAATCGGAATCTCGAGACAAGAGTGGGATTTCCTCTCTGGCATTTCCTCCTCCCTCTCCCAAAAAAAAAAAAAAAAAAAAAAAAAAAAAAAAAAAAAAAAAAAAAAAAAAAAAAAAAAAAAAAAAAAAAAAAAAAAAAAAAAAAAAAAAAAAAAAAAAAAAAAAAAAAAAAAAAAAAAAAAAAAAAAAAAAAAAAAAAAAAAAAAAAAAAAAAAAAAAAAAAAAAAAAAAAAAAAAAAAAAAAAAAAAAAAAAAAAAAAAAAAAAAAAAAAAAAAAAAAAAAAAAAAAAAAAAAAAAAAAAAAAAAAAAAAAAAAAAAAAAAAAAAAAAAAAAAAAAAAAAAAAAAAAAAAAAAAAAAAAAAAAAAAAAAAAAAAAAAAAAAAAAAAAAAAAAAAAAAAAAAAAAAAAAAAAAAAAAAAAAAAAAAAAAAAAAAAAAAAAAAAAAAAAAAAAAAAAAAAAAAAAAAAAAAAAAAAAAAAAAAAAAAAAAAAAAAAAAAAAAAAAAAAAAAAAAAAAAAAAAAAAAAAAAAAAAAAAAAAAAAAAAAAAAAAAAAAAAAAAAAAAAAAAAAAAAAAAAAAAAAAAAAAAAAAAAAAAAAAAAAAAAAAAAAAAAAAAAAAAAAAAAAAAAAAAAAAAAAAAAAAAAAAAAAAAAAAAAAAAAAAAAAAAAAAAAAAAAAAAAAAAAAAAAAAAAAAAAAAAAAAAAAAAAAAAAAAAAAAAAAAAAAAAAAAAAAAAAAAAAAAAAAAAAAAAAAAAAAAAAAAAAAAAAAAAAAAAAAAAAAAAAAAAAAAAAAAAAAAAAAAAAAAAAAAAAAAAAAAAAAAAAAAAAAAAAAAAAAAAAAAAAAAAAAAAAAAAAAAAAAAAAAAAAAAAAAAAAAAAAAAAAAAAAAAAAAAAAAAAAAAAAAAAAAAAAAAAAAAAAAAAAAAAAAAAAAAAAAAAAAAAAAAAAAAAAAAAAAAAAAAAAAAAAAAAAAAAAAAAAAAAAAAAAAAAAAAAAAAAAAAAAAAAAAAAAAAAAAAAAAAAAAAAAAAAAAAAAAAAAAAAAAAAAAAAAAAAAAAAAAAAAAAAAAAAAAAAAAAAAAAAAAAAAAAAAAAAAAAAAAAAAAAAAAAAAAAAAAAAAAAAAAAAAAAAAAAAAAAAAAAAAAAAAAAAAAAAAAAAAAAAAAAAAAAAAAAAAAAAAAAAAAAAAAAAAAAAAAAAAAAAAAAAAAAAAACGTTCATGAGTAATTTTAAAAAGGACAAATTGAAGAAGTTTTTCCGGCCCATGGGATGTCGATACGCTTAGATTTAGTGTGGAGAAGTGGAGGCTGAATTTTTTGAAAAATTAGAGATCCACGATTTGCAAAACTTTGAGCATCTCCCAAGCCCACAGAAAATAGTTGAATTTTATCGAAAATGGCTATTCCTGTCAGAAAAAAGTGTGCTCTTTCCAAATCCATCGTCAAAAGTTGCAAATGTCAGCTGTAAACTGATCTATTCGCATTTAGTTAAGAAAAGTGATGCAAGCCTCAAAAACGTTTAAAAAATCATATCTCGTAGGATTTTGATTTTCGGACCATGGTTTATAGGGTGTTTTCGATCGCAAATGAGGCCTATTTTCACCCAATTTTTTTTGTCACACTTATCCTGTTCCACCCTATATACAACCGGAATCGTATCCTTTGTTACAGATTTAAAATGACGACATACTTACAAAGAAGGTTGGAATTACTGGGAGAAAAGGTTGTAGACGGAACGAACTGCTGTCAGGCTATCCTTCAAAACGAAAGGGAAGGAAAACCCTTAACTGATGCAGATCGGATTAAAATCGGTCAACTAAGGGTTGCAGTGAACCGATTAATGAGCGAAATTCAACATTATACGCACCAAGACCATGGTCCCCCCTCAAAAAACATGGAGGAACTCGTTGCGGACCTCACTTCTACAAACATTCTGGTCGATGATCTCTTGGTAGAACTGGATGTGGAGACACAACGAGAAGTGATCCCAACAGGGGTGTATTGCTTAATGCTCCCGAGCGGTGAAAGTGGGAGCTTAATGCTCCGAAATGAAAAGTGCCTAATGCTCCCGTGGTGCTGAATGATCCGGCCGGAATGACTCGGTGGTGCCTAATGATCCCTCCATGAAAACTGCCAGAATGTGTGAGCGATTAGCGTAACCCAGAGGACACCACGAGGAGGTTGCTCACGTTGTCCCCCATTGGTGACGGAAGTCACCTCGTCAAATTGTAAAATTGAAATAGAAGTTCTCCCATCAGAAATGGTCGTCAAAGAATTTAAAAAACACAAATTTTAAGAGGTGGTGGCGGGGGGTGAAGGGAAGTGGGGGCGCAATTTGAACGAAATTATTTTTATAAATGCGAAAAGTTCTACGTCCCCTCTTTCTTGCCGATCAAGCCATTTTCGTACCCAAGCTTGCTGCTTTCGGATTTACCTGTATCTTCCTGAACCTGTAACCTCAGGACACTTTCCGCCAAATCTTTGTGGTAAACGAATTTGAAAAATCGCCCCGAATTTCCCTCGCTACGAAATATCACGTTACCACCTTTGCGACCGCCACCTTTCACCCACCGAGTCTCCATCGAGTTCATCGTTAATACTGATATGACCCATCACTGTCTATCGCTAACGGAATCGGAATCTCGAGACAAGAGTGGGATTTCCTCTCTGGCATTTCCTCCTCCCTCTCCAAAAAAAAAAAAAAAAAAAAAAAAAAAAAAAAAAGAGTGGGATCATAGGGCACAGTTCGATAACGACGTTGCGTTGGAATGCGGAGCACTCAGCTCAGTCCTAAAATGACTTTCACTTTCCGTCGGCTGGGGGGGAGCATTGGGCCATACGCCCCCCAACAGAACAACATGTCAGACATCCCACGGAATCTATTTTTTCCGGTGCAGTTAAAGTAACAAGTCGCCTTCCAAAACTCGACATACCAAAATTTGATGGTAATGTTTTAAATTGGCATGAGTTCTGGAGTAAATTTACGGCTTGCATAGATGATCGAATCAACCTAAATGATGTAGACAAACTGGCATACCTAAAAATTGCGGTTTCGGAAGGATGCGCAAAGGAGCTGATTGCGGGACTCGCTTCTACTGATGAAGCGTACAAGATCGCCACACACACTAAAATGGAAGAATATGGTGAGGAGGGGATAGTTATTGATGCCCATTACACAGCTCTTTTTAATATTCCTCAAGCAAACAAAGAAATCCGAGAAAACAAACGTGTTCTTTCAGAAATTGGTCGACATTTCAGGGTATTAGATGCTTTCAGTGAAAACCCAGGAAAAAATAACGCACTTAGAGCTATGATTGTTTCTAAATTTTCTGAAACTGTTCAAAGTCACCTCAAAAGTGAAATTAAGGCCAACACAAGAAACCGTGGGGAACATCACCGCTAGTTTAAAAAACATAATAAGAGCTTTAGAGCATCATTCGGCACCAACTCCGGATACACCCAACATATTGGCCCTTCAAGCTCGGGTTCCACCACTGAGGCATAATGACCGATATAAATTCAACCAGAATCGAAAACGTAAGTACAGATCAGAACAAAATTCAAGTAAACGAATCAGGACGGATGAATTCCACAAGAACCCTATACCCTCAACTTCCGCGGTCAACTCCACTTGGTCAGCATATCCAGCGAATGCGAGCTCACAAAAATCTTGTATTGATTGCAAGGTCCACAAAGTCAAAAAATTATCACGACAATCGCAGAGTGTGTATTTTGCCAGGGTTCACACAACCATGAATCATGCCGCAACTATAAAACCGTGAAAGCCAGGAAGTCCCAACTGTCAGGTCGTTGTTTTATTTGTCTGAGAGCAAACCAAACGGCTCAAACCTGCCAAAATAAGCACATTTCTTGCTCGCATTGTGGAGTACAGGGTCATCATAATCGATGCCTATGCCCAATAAAATATGGTTCAGCAGGAACGGTCACCAATTTTGCGCAAATGGGTTATGATACTGTTTTACAGGCGGCGATAATTTCAATTCCCGCCGCCCAAGGTGAAATAGTGCAGGCAAAGGTCTTATTTTATTGCGGGAGCCAAAAGAGTTACGTTCATTCTGGTCTTGCGAAACGGCTGAAGTTGGCACCATTGGAAAAAACAAATCTGACGGTGTTCACATTCGGTTCCGACTTCCGACAAACCAAAATCCATACCAGCCGATTTGGTGGCTATTCCTATAAACCTCACTGACAAAGTTGTCAATTTAATGGCGTATGTAGTACCATCAACGACTGGGCTTTTACCTTCTCACCATGATATCAAATCCGTAATGTACAACAAACTATCTCACGTTAACTAGGACGAAGATTCTAAGGAGGACCGGTGTGCCGACATAATAATCGGAAATGATTTTTATTACAAATTTATCCTGACTGAAAGGACAGAAATTTCTGACAATTTTTATATGATCAAAACAGCCTTTGGATGGATACCGTCCGGTAGTTTTAGCCACAACGACACAAGGGTAGATCACCAGCTTTCTGTTTTGACGTTTGTTGAGGCGGGTTGTGTATATGGTCATGATGACGTATTTACCCACATCCAGACCCTGCTGTACGGAGCGGTGACATCAAGATGCTATGGGAACTTGAGACGAATTTCAGACCCTCCGAAATCCATAATGTCAAGAGCCAACCCAACAAGAAATTACGACGGTCAAGCCAACAATTAGTGAGGTGAATTCTGAACCCCAAAAACATTTTGGGGTTCACACAAGTACTTAACGTAACGTAAGAGGGATTATTCAACCCTATCGAGTCATGGCAATACGTTAGCTCTTATTCATACTATGTTAAAATTTCAAAACGCCCACTTTGCATACGAATTGGCTGGAAAAAGGGCACGTTTATCCACAAATCTGGGCGTTTTTCGAGACAACCTCGGTGTTTTTTTAAGCAAAAAGTAGATACCGAAACGCGATCCTATACCATACGACCAGCGATGTTCTATTCTCTTTCCTAAACTCAGATCTTACTTCGTGGCTCATCTGGCGAACACAGATAATATAGGCAATTATCATGTGTGTGACATTCCTCCCAATGTTACGTCTTCACCTGCAGCTTCTGGAGGCCGACATGTCTCACCTTAAAACCGTCCGGATTTTTCTGTTTCTTGCTCGCTACTGCCCATGATCATCCCAGCCGGCTTTTGACTCAACAACCTCCTCTTGGATCGGAGAGGCCTCAACGGACGAGCGCCCAACGTGCACGGCAACGAATCCGCCAATGGACGACGACTTTGTTCTTATCGGCCTCATCTTCGTTCAAATGAACATAACTCCTTTATCCCCCTTCCCCTCTATTGTTAGCATTACCCTTGTACAAACTTGTGATCGTTCTTGACTTCTGTACCTCGTCCTAAATATCGATACCTTGATTTTGGCATTTGATTTTTTTTTCTTTCGCCTTGGGAGTGTCGCTATAAAGCGAAAAGGGGTATATTGCTGCAGGGGTCGAAAATGCGGGCAACCTTGGAGCGAAAATTATGGAGGGGAGGGAGTTGGGAGGGTCATACAGCGGTGCGCGTATGACAAACCGCGCATCGACCGAAACGCCTGCGTAGTACGGGTGTGAAACTGTGAAGTGCACAGCTGATGGATGCCAGGGTGTATGCTGTATGGTGTATAAGAGCCGCTTAAGGGCTTAGGCGCCGGTGGGCTTGATGAACCCCCCACCCCACCCACACATAAAACTATCGGACACGAAGTTGGGAACTACTTCTGTTGTTCTGCGGGAACGTTTTCCATGGCTAAGTAAGAAATAATGCACAAATACATACTTACTCTTGAAGTAATCATGCTAACATCATTCTTTTCTGTCAGTACACGTGATGTGAATCGCCCATGCCTAATTGTTCGATCTTTGACAGTCACTCAGATGACATCCTGTCACAGAGATGTCATCCTCTACTGCTTTCACCACTTCCCAAAATTCAAAGAGTCATTTGTGAAAATTAACATTACCCACTCATACATTTGGAAACGAAGAAAATGTGGATGGTAGGCTTTCCGTATAAGGGGATGTTTCACAAATGATTCCTCGACACCCCTCATCTGCTACCCGGCACACGTTTCTCGCCTTATTTCTGCACCAATCCTGGATTTTAAGGTCTAGTTTCAATCTCCAGTAAGTTCCGCAAATGCAGACGTATTACTTTTTTCAAATAAGTCGAAGGAAGAGCCTGCAATTAATGGCAAAGTTAAAGGCAGGTTTACAGGGACTATTCATGTACGAAATTTGAAAAAAAATATGTTTCTGCATTATGAGGAAATAAAGTTTTCTTTAGGAAGCTGGTTTCTTGAAAACGGGGTTTCCCCGAAAGTAGTCAACATTTTCAAATAATAAACTAAGGCCCGTATTCAGAACCCAACCTTAACCTTTACGTTTTAAGCCCTTCAAAACAGATGACACATTTTTATAAACCATCAGATTTTTCAACTCCTTTAGTAAAGGCTTCGTAAAGGTGGGTTTCTGAATACGGCCCTAAGTTGTGATTACTCCAATAAATGAATTGTTAATCTAAAAGAAGACGCCACAAACAAAATAAAGCTCGGTGCACACGATGCATTTTTTGAAGCATGATGGCCTGCCTGTTCTAAAAAAACAACCGGTCACTACCGGGGATCATATGTTTTTTTTCACCATGCATGTAAACATGCTTCGAAAAATGCATCGTGTGCACCGAGCTTAATAGTGCATTTTCAAAATGAAATGCACTAAAATTAACTTTAGTTCATTGCAAAATTGTCAATTGACCGACTGGACGTCAAATTGGTGGGGAGGGGTTAAAAACGTCCTTTGTGTTAATATTGGCAGTTTTTTTTTACAACAATGAAACTGCAGGCGAGGAATTGAATACTGTACATTACAAAAGCAACTTTTGGGGCGACTATACTGTTCATGACGAATTTGCGGCCTATTCCTACGCCATAAAAATCGGTTAAAATGTAAAATGTTCAACTTGATAAAACATTAAATTCCATCCTGTTCATTTTGCTATTAGTGGCCCATACACGGGCAGATAATTCTGACAGATTTGATCGGCCGATATTTTCAACAGATATCGTTAACGATCTAGAGCAAACGATGAGATCGGTCGTCGCCCCTTAACGTACAAAAGTTATCTGCGACCGATATCTGTTACCCGATGAAATTTGCCCGTTAGTGGGGACACATCTGGCAGAAAGATCTGTTGCGGAAAAAAAGCTGACAGATTTCATTTATCGGTTGGGTTCGAAAGATATTTGAGATCGGTGGCAGATATGAAGTTAGAAAACTAGTAGAGGGAGCAAAAAGCTTGGCCCATACATATGATAAAAATAATAGAAAATTCATGTTCAGTGAAGTTTCGGTGGTTAAAATCGTTGCGTTAGGGGGCGACGCCAGATTCGAAATCGGACGATCTATGTCTGCCAGATATCTCTCATAAGAAATCGGTTGATTAGTGGGGACCACAGACCACATCTGACGGATTTGAACTCCCACCGATATCGGTTGGCCGATCACGGTTGATCTGTCGTCGTTTCTTGCCCACTAACGAGCGAATTTTCACCACCGATATCTGTCAAAAACATGAAATCTGCCGCAGATATCTGCTCGTGTATGCCCACCTATTGCCTCGATGCAGCGATAATTTTCAACATATTCGAATATGTTTCCCCACTGGGTGAGTTACTGATGATTACGGCCCGTATGCCAAGTCGGTCCTCGAATTTTCCTCAACCTCAAAGCTCCCTCACAAACTGGAAAAATTTTAAAATAACATGTGATTCTACAGTTTGCGAGGAACGTTGGAGTCGAGGAAATTTCGAGAAACGAATGAGCATACGGGCCTTCATCTCAAACGCGCATTGCTCAGCCCAAAATGTCTCTTGGTTTGATGACGATGGAAAAATAATTTGAGGGTAAAAATCGACAAATTCGGGGCAATTTACCGAAAAGATTTTGACCGGTCAAATACCCAACAATACGTTTTGCTAAAATGAAATAAGCAATGAAATATTCAGTTTATGGCTGAGACGCAGGGACAAAATTGAGTAATTGTTGAAAGAGCCGTTCAACAGGTGGATTGTCATAAAGTTTTGCTCTCTTACGAATAAGTTACTCTTGAAGCAATGATGCAGGTATTGATAAAGAAAGGCTTCTCTGATTTTGGCGAAGCGAAAAATTGTGGAGATTTATTAACGTCTTTTCGTTAGTGTGTATTTTTCTCTTCCTATACCCGGTAAAAAGTATTAAAAACATTGCGGATGCAAATAGGTATGGGAGTCGTTACATTAAATGTCTCATGAGTCCTGTTGCACAGGGGGGGGGAGGGGATTAGGGAGTTCGAAATAAGCAAATACTCTGCCCAAGATAGAAAACGTCCCTTTTAAATCATTCCAGTTGGCTTATAACAAATTTATTTTTGTCACAAGTTGAAATGACAAGCGTCACAGGAGACCAGGCCCAAGAATGCCTGCCTTTGAAGGGAATTACGTAAAAAAAATGATAATTTTTAAAATGAGAAGAATAAACGCCCTGGGCATGGGCAAGGAAGGATTTGAAGAAAATGGGTATTTTCTTGCCCTTCTTTATAAAAATATCAGAATCAAATATCACAAGAGCGAAAATCAGTGTTGAATTAAATAAGAAAATTGTTTCGGCATTCAAAAACCACGAATTCTAGGTAAATAGTATGGACTATAAATAGAATGGAAGGAAGAGGGGCATATTTCTTCATCACAATCGGTTTCGACCAGTCAAAACACTGAGGCAACTTTTTCGCCTTGTTTACATGGTAGTGGCCCGCCTTCCACTAATTTTTCCTGACCACAAGCATCGATCGCTACTACCTCTGCCTGGAAAACTGTGCTGTGCTGCCCTAGTTGGATACTCATTTCCAAGCCCAGCTCCGGCACAAAAATCCCTGCTCCCGTCGTCTCTTCCTAACCTTTCTTGGAGCCGTCCGTGTAACTCACCAGCTCCCCTTGCCGTGATTCCCATCCTTCATCTCTCACAATGCCTCTCCGTTTAATCTTAGTCAAGAAGTCGTTCCTTTTAACCACGTAATCCGGCCTAGTGCCGAGGACGGGGAGGCTCTCCTTATAGTTCCACCTCCCAGTCCCATTGCCCGCGAGGAGTGAGCTCTTTTGCCAGAAATGGACCGCTCTGTAGGCTGACCGAAACGTGCACCAAGCAGCATGTTGATACGTTTAGCTGCTCTTCAGCTTCTTCCAATCTCCAGGGAGGGACAGCTGCCCTCCTCTGCCCCACCACTGGCATATGTATTATATGTATTATACTGGGAATTGTCTCAACTGTTTCCTCAGGAATGAAGTTGTTTTGAAACCGACATATAACGCCTAGGAAGAGTGAAATAATGTATGTACTTACTTCAAATTACACGTGGTAAAAAAAGAAACACCGAGTTTAAAGGTAACAAAAAATCGGTTAATCCACTACGTCCGTAGCATCGTCTGCGGTTGACTTGCTCCTGATGACATCCTCCAGGCTATCCAAATTCATTTCGGAGCCCCGAACGTGCATCATAAAGCACGCGTATTCCATTTTGAACAGAGACTCACGGGCCACAGTCAGCTTTCTCCCGTATTCCCACGGAGTGTGAGACATTGACAGGAAACACATATAGAGCCATTTGACGAAATTACAGACGGCGTAGGAACTTTCAACTTTTCTCATTGCAAGACCAGTTATGCACAGTCTGAAAATATTCTCATTAAGTGAAAGAAATGGATGTACTAGGGGTCATTAAAGGCTAACCTCATAAGTTCTCCAGTCAAATCTTGAATGCCCAGAAGGTATTCCGACAGGGGCAGTTTGACGTAGAGAGATTTGATATCACCATCGGGGAGTGTTTTAGTACAAGTGAAACACCTCGAAATTTCAGGCCAAGACACTAGCTGGGCATCCGTATGGTAAAAGTAATAAGTGTAAGCTTCGACGAACTCTTGTATCCCTAAACCAAAAACCAAATTCGTTATCAAACTCAGTTTCAACAAAAAAAAAAAAAAAAGGATAAATTACCCGCAGTGTAAGCTCTGAGATACATGTGAGGGTCTTCATCCTCCAGCTCTTCGGCAAGAGTGTGGAATGGTCCAGTGAGAAGTTTTTTTATTCTTTCCTCAATTCTGGTCGATTCCTTTTCTGCTTCAGTTTGCCTGTCCCCAAAGGAATTAATAAACTATCCAGCCTTATCCAGAATTGAATTACTCACGTCTGTAGAGAGTGAATCGAAAATATTATACGCTTACTCTCTAGTGTGATATCCCTACTTAGCTTGACTATTCTCTCGTATTTGTCATGTTTGGCCTCCAACTCTCTGGCGTACTCGGTGAAAGCTCTGGTAATCAAAGGATTTGCATTCGCGGTTTCAGGAGGAACTTTGTTATTAGTTCGCTCCTTCGGAAGACGACGTTCTCTCATTTCAAGAATTCTCTTTTCTAAAACAAAATGCAATTAAACTGACAGCAAAGCACCCGTGAGAAATGACCCTTCTAATGATAAGGACAGTAACGAAACGAACGATAAGGTATCGAGTGGGGAAACAAGGAGCAGGGGCGTGACGTACGCGCCGGTACAAACACGAACACACGTAGACTGTAGTAAATGGATGTAGGTATATGTATTTGTATTTTACAAAATTAAGAGATTTGTTTAGGAAAATAAAAACAACTTGAAATTCACACAATACAAATCCATAAAATAATCTAAAAGTGATCCTCATCGAGTTTCTGCTGCTGCACGAAAATTTGTTTTTGTTGCTGAGATCCCTGCGCAGACTTTAAAACAAGCCATGGTTTAAATAGTTTAATAATACTTCTGGAATAAGGAACGGTTCAAGGCTTCAGAAGGATTCGGAACATGCAGGATTTGCTAGTGGTTCACAAAAGTAAATACGTATAGTAAGAACATAGGTGACGGTGACGGTTATTGGACCTACCTGTGGAGTGATTTGATTCGATGGCGTTCTGCTCAGAAAAACAAATTTTTGTTGAGATGAAGGCGAAGCCACGGGAGTTTGTGCTCTTTGCAGATTTCCAACGACTATTGTTCTTTGGGGGGTTGCTTGATGGGATATAATTATATCCGAACTGCCTAAAAAAAAAAGGTTATTTTTGTCAGCGTGAAACAGAAAATCAATGAGATAGAGACGGAGAAAAAGTTAATTTACTTGGTTGTATTATTGACGGTTGATTGACAGACAAAGATCCTGCAGTCGATCCCTGGCTCGACGAAAGTCGAGCTTTGACAACAGCAGAATGCAACGCAGCACCAAATGTGCCATATTCCTGACGGTACTCATCCATATTGTCTGGCGGAGTCTTAACGGCTTTCAATACGGGCGTTAACATTTTCTACAAAACAAATCGTTTATAGACAAATATTTCTCGTGGGCGCGATTTTTATTTCTTACAATTAATATATGTTTGATATGGCCCACGGCGATCTTATCGCTATTGTTAGTACTACTCGCATCCATTCTGTCCGATATCAATTTAACTTTAGGCAATACAAATACTTTGACCACCTCGCTGCCCAATTCAGAAAGCCCTAAAGTTACAATAAAAAAAGTCGTCAATACTCGCAACTCCCAGTTTAATGACATAATTACGATACGAACCCTCAATGGCTCCATACAGTGACGACAAAGGTGTGCTGTCCTTATTGATGGCTGATGAGAACAGACGAGTCACACGAGTCTGAATGTTGTTGGTAGACGTGTTGAAATTTTTACAAATTTGAGCCATAAGTCGAGCGGCGAAATCTCTAAGGGCCCAGTGATTGTCCAATTCAGGCCTCGTGCACAACTGTCTACTCACAATGCATGTTCCGACTGAAGGTATTAATTCGTGCAACTATTTAAAGTAGAAAAAATCAAGATTGTCAATGTCAGAGGGGGGGGGGATGTATCTAAAAACTTACATATTTCTCCAAGTAGAGTGAGGGGTTATCCAGTAAAGCTTTTACCATTCGCATTAAATATATCAAAAGAGCGAGATTATGTTGAACAACATTAACTTTAACACCCTCTCCGATGAATGTACACATTCGAGGAAGCATTTCATGAAGACCCGGGTCTGAGGCCAAACTTTGAAGGGCTTCCTTAAAAGATAATAAAATATTTAGTTTTCTCATCCTCAAAACGGACGTCCCTGACTTACAGCTCTTCGGGCTTCGTCCGATCCAACGCACGCTTCTGTAATCTCTTTGTAGTATAATTGTTGTTCGACGGACAACTCGTGCGTGGCCAATTGTTTGACATGAACAGTTTCCACGTTGCGTAGCTTGTGAAGTTTCCTGAAACATGGAGATACAATCATTCCTGAATTCTTATTAAGGTTTACAGGATTCGACAAGATGAGGACTGATATTGTTAGTGAGATCGCTTAAACTACGAGGGTTAGTAGGTAATGCATGTATAAAGCCGTAGCCGTAGGAGTCTACATTGTCTGTCTTCCGGTTTCGGCTGCTAGCCATCCGCCATCCGCCAGCCGCAACCGCAGCCGAACCGGCTCGTTTTTGACGCACCTCGACGAACGGCTACAGCTTTATGCATGTATTAAGATGAGGACGATTGGAAGCTAAAACTTTTTTTAGATTCCAATTTCTCAATTCACAGAGAAAATACGCGGTTTCGTCCCATTTTTATTTTTGCCAAAACTGCCCTGGGGTTATTGAGAGGCTTATTTTTAGGGTCATTTTTTCAATGTGTTTCGATTTGAACGGTTTATGAGTCCCTAAGTGAAGGTGTCCCCCCCTCCACTCAATAAGGACCAGCGCAACTCAAAGAGGCCGGAAATGGAAGATTTTGCCTTGTAGTTTCGGTCGGTTTCATCGACTCTGTAGTCCTTCCACACACGCCGTGTATACGCGGCGGGATTTGTGAGACGAGGAATCAGAAAATTGAAATTGACTTCCTATCAGACAAGCAGTTGAAGGGGTTCTTCCTGTGATTCCAGCGCACTTGCCAGCTTGCAGGCCCAAGAGTCGCGGACCTCGCTTAACGCTCATTTTCATCCTTTCAATCAAAAAGGGTAATAATCTGAGCAGTTGATGCCCGAGAAAAAAATAACAAAAAACAAGAAGATCTTGTGTTATGCCCAAAGGAATGCATACTTCCCTCTGAAATCTGATTTTTCCGCGGATGAAAGTAAATTTACAAGACAAACCACGCAACTACTGTGAAATTATTTTCGGGCAGAGGCAGCTGACCCACACAGCATTGGGGGAGCCGGAAAAGTCAGAAATTTCGTAAGTTTATCACAAAAATTGGGCAACATGCCCAAGTCTCCTCGTCCTACGTTGATTGAAGTAAAATAATACGGACGAGGCACGTTTGTGCACTTTTTTAGGCAACAAAACACTATTATCACCAAACATTCGGCTTTAAGACGCAATCTTTGGACGTGAGTTTGGGCAACCAACGAGTCTAGAAGTAGCACACAATTTAACTTCGATAGACCCAGCTAATTTAATCGCAACGGAGTGAGTTATCAGTTTGGCCATTTTCAGGGCACGAGTTGTCCGTGTAGCCATTTTTAGGGCGCGAATAGTCAGTATGACAATTTTTAGAGCGTGAATTTGCAGTCAAACCATTTTATAAAGCGAGAGCAGACAGGTCATCAGAACCCCCCTCCCCTCCAACAAGTAAGCGCGGGGAAGTATGAGTTAAATTTGACTATTTTTAAGGCGTGTATCGTCTGTTTAGTCAGTTTTATAGAGAATAAAGTCATTTTTGCCATGTTTTGGGAATTGAATAACCAGTTTGGCTATTTCGAGGGCGCAACTATTGTCAGTACGGCAATTTTTAGAGCGTGGATAATCACTTTGACTATTTCCAGGCGACAAATCGTCAGTTCGTTTATCAATCGAACTGTAACGATCGCCAATCGTTAGTATTCAGGATGCGAACGGTTATTTCAGCTATTTATAAGTCGCAAATTGGCAGTTAACAATTTTTAAGGCACGAATGGTAACCGTTGACCATTTTTAGAGCGCAAATGGCCAGTTTGCCATTTTCAGAGCACAACTTGTCAGTTTAAACATTTTGGCGCGAATTCAGTTTGGCCATTCGCTATTTTTAGGACCCAAACTGCCAAACTGGCTATCCACGTTATTCATGAATTCCCAGTTTGGGCACGAATCGACGTTTAGTTATTTTAAGGCGGTTTTGCCATTTGCAGGGCACAGGTCATTGGTTTGATGACTTTCAAGGAGATCACTATTAGTTTAGCAATTTTAAGGGCTGATAAGGCTCATTTTTCCATTTTTAGGGTAATTTTTCCATTGTAAGTTCAGTTATTTTTGGGAAGCGCTTAGTCAGTTTTACTAATTGCGGGGGACGAATCGTTAGTTTCAGTCGAGTTTAGGATGCGAATCGTTGGTTTAGCCAGTTCTTCCATTTCCACGAACCAAGCCCTTTCTCCTCCGCCTCTAACGAAAAGACAATTTATCACACGACTGGGCAGTGAGTTCCCCGGGGCCTTTTTCAATGATTCTCTTGATTTTTTCTTCAGTATGCCAAAGTATCAGTTTTAGGGCCGATCAGTCTGGATCTAAGACACACACGTTCGACTATAACAGAGCTGACAGACTTGTTAAGGGCGACAATTCCAATGCCCCCGCCCCCGAATGAGTGTGGTTTTAATCCGGTGAAGTGTGCAGGATTGTTCCACACCTTATTGAATAAAAATATGCTAGCTCCGCTCGTTTGTAGTCCGGAGCTGCACTAGCAGCACTGAAAGTCCTAACCTTTTCATCATTTTTTCCCTTTTATTCCACATAACCCGTGAGATTAAAAAATCTCGTGCTGCTCGGAGTAGTCCGTGACTGATAAAAGAACGGAGCTATTATGGGTATCCATGAAAAATGGGGGTATTCATGAAAAATGTGAAACTTCGTATTTGTTATTATAATAGGGGTATTAATGAAAAATGTTAAACCTTGTATTTGTTATTTGCTAAATTCCGAACAGATTGGTAAGGCCATAGAAACGGAGAAACTACGAGAAAAAATACGAAATAACAGGGTTTACGTCGATAACATAAATGTTAAACTTCTTAATGTGAATACTCCTTATGTGGGGGGGGGGGGAGAAGCATCAGATTCGAAAGCTATAGGGTGCGGCTGTCCGCTCAAATTCACTAGAGCCCGACGCTATAGAACGCTCGTTTCCTGTCCCATGGAGTTTGTAATCGCGTCTCGCCCCTCATTTTTAGGGCCCCCAGCCCCACACGACTGTTGTTCCCAAGATCCCCCCAGCCACGGAACCCGTGGAAGGGTAGCCGCCAGAGAAAGGAGCGGACTGTGTTAGCCGCGGACAGCTGGCCGCTCTTTTGACATAATTTTTTCCTAAAATATTCAACCATGAAACTACACATTTTATTATTAATTTTTGGGACCAAGACTTGAGCATTTTAGCATGTCAAGGCAGAAAAAAAAACTAGTTCTTGGCCAGGAGCAGAATATTTCAGCTCCAGGAATCGCGTGGCTAATCAAACAGTTCAAGGGAGTACAGACTGGCTCCAAGACTTCGCGGAGTCCAAAGAAAATTACGTGAATACCGTGTATGAGTTCGAGGTTAAATCGAATAAAACGGCAAATCCGGGGGAAAACTCAACATCGTCACATTCAAGGCTGAATTTACGCTGATTTTTCTTGCGTAACCCCCATTTGCAAGTTTCTAGCTCACTAATGCCCGTTTTCACCTTCAAAAGTGATCACGGTTAAAGATTCTGATTCAGCTGTTCAAGCTGTAATAATGATTAGTTGTTTTCCCCCTCGGGCATCAGTTGTTGTTGGGAATCAGCTGATGATCATGGTTAAAGAAGTTGGTGAAAACGGGCCTAAAAACCAAATTTCACGGATTTTTTTGCTGGAAAACCGATTTCGCGTGGTTTCATAATTTCGAAAACGATTTCTTATTTCAGAGACCAAAACTACGTACCCTATTGTTGGTTTCCCGGAGACATCACTCTTTTCTTTAGACGACTTATTGAGCTTGGCAATGGGATCAATGGCTTCTATTTTCTGTAAATCTTTCGAGACCGGAGGTGGATTTTCCGGAATGGTCGGCTGGACACCGTCAATGCACATCCAATGAGCTAAAAATCAAACAAACAAAGCAAGCCGTACATTCAGCTCGGATTGCTGGGCATTGTCAACTTGTGTTTACTTCTCATTGTAACTTCGAGCGGGAGTTTCATTGGAGTCCCCGCAACAATATCGGACAGATCCATTTCTTTCTCTTCAGTGAAAAACAGCTCTCGTCCACCGCCTGAGGCAAATCTAAACGGTACGTGGTCGTTGGAGAAAAACCCAAACAGAGGCTGAAATATACCACAAGGTGAACTACTGCAATAGGATGAAACCTAGGTATAATTATTCAGAGATTTACCTCGATATTTTTGACTTTTAAAGAATTGTCTACGTCTTCAGGGGTCAGCTTTTCCCGCCTGGAATTGTGCATGAACTTCGCAGCGTCCTATTTTTGAAAAGGTTCAGAGCAGTTCATTACCGTGAGGTACTGTAAAGCTTTTTTTCTGTTTCGTCTTCCGCCTCGAGAAAATACTCACTTGAATAACTAATTTCAGTCTGTAGGATACGTCGTCCGCCAGTTCTTTAGCCGCTTCGTCACTGAGTGTGCTTATCCCTATGCTTTCGGCAATAACTTTTATAGACTCCAGGGTTACATTTGTGTAAGGAAACGGTTCTAAATCGCTCATACGAGCCATTTCCGAAGGAAATAATTAATAAAACAGGAAGAACTCAAGAAATATAAATATTTAACGTGAGGAGTTTAGATTCTGGATATCAGAAAGAAGAAACAGGAATGATGCTAGAAGGTTATAAAGATACTAGGGTTATAGTATAGGTGTCATGAGCTCTTCCCTCTATCGCTTAAACTTGCTTAAACAGAGAACAGTTTATTTACTTTGGGCCCCAAGCATTCACGTTTACGCAGAAAAGAGTTAATTGTGCTCGTTTTCTTGAAACAAATTCTTTCGGAGAGCGAAGACATTCGAATGCAATTGAATGGCCTCGTACGGGCGTGAAGAATTGCTAGATTGCTACTCCACAAGTCCACAACGTCTTTGCTGGCGCTTGATGGTTTAAAAACGCCTACTGCACAACAACAGAATATTCGAGCACACATTTCAATCCTCAGGAATTTCATTTGCTGCAATTTACAGTCGTTTTAGCGAGGGGTTCAAAATGATGGCCTTGACAAGAACATTCATGTTTTTATCTCGTGGCTCTTATCATTCGAGAATTAAGAATCCAGTTAACAAGTAATGAAATATTCGTTTATTAGTGTGGGAATGTTGCGTTCGTAATTCTCATAGTATCGGTATAGTATCTCTCTTTATCGGTATTTCAGGGGGTTTCGAGCATTCACATCTTCTGTGGGTTGCCAAAGTGTCGCGATGAGTGCTCTTACGAAGCCAACGATGGAACTGTACGACAGTATGAGACTTTTTACTGCCGAAGATAAGATACTTATTTTGCCGTCAGCCTTTCCGAAAAGTTGCGTTATTATCGACCGTGTAACAGAAGAAGTAAAAGTCGAGAGCTCGGACTGGAAGATACCATTGGACTCGAAGGAGACAATCATTTACGGATTGCTGGGTGCCATTCAGCTTATCGGCTGCACGTACCTGATGGTGGTAGTTGAGAGGACGAAATTGGGTGAAACCGGTGGGCACACTTTATGGCGAATGGCAAAATCCGAGTTCATCTCCCTGAATAAATCAAATACTCACTTGTCGACTGAACAGCAAAGGCTGAACAACGAGTATCTCTACACACTTCAAAACGCCATTCAGTTGAATACATTCTACTTTTCTTACAGCTATGACCTTAGCCATACTCTGCAACGACTATACCACTTGTCACCTGACGCCTTGGCGAATCCAATGCACGTACGTGGTGAAAAAAAGTACATTTGGAACGAATATCTTCTTAGTAGGTTCAATGATGTCCCAGGTATTGATAGTTATCTCCTCCCTGTTATTAATGGGTTCGTCGCTGTCGAGAGTTGTGTCGTTAACGGTCACCCGTTTCGTCTCACCCTCATTTCCAGGCGAGACAAAAGCCGCGCCGGTCTCCGTCTCTTCACCAGAGGAGTCGACTCAAACGGCAACGTCGCTAATTTTGTGGAAAGCGAGTTAATTGTCGAAACGCGGAACGAGCGTGCTAGTTTTGTTCAAACTCGTGGCTCAATGCCGTTCTTCTGGCAACAGTGGCCTAATTTGAAATACAAACCGAAACCAGCCATTATTCAGAACGAGAACCACATGGATGCATTCAACAAGCACTTTGAAGCTCAGCAGTTGGAATACGGACGTCAAATTCTGATCAATCTCGTTGATCACAAAGGCTCTGAAGGAAAATTAGAGGAATTCTATAAAGAACTTGTTGTACAATCTGGCAACCCTAGTGTCAAATACGAAGCATTCGACTTCCACTGTGAATGCTCCAAGATGCGTTGGCACCGACTCGATATTCTTATAGATCGTGTTGCGCATGACTTGGAAGAAATGGGCTTCCTATTGACAGTTAATGACAAAGTTTTGTCATACCAGGATGGTGTTTTTAGAACTAACTGTATTGACTGCCTTGACCGAACTAACGTTGTTCAAAGTATGCTAGCCCGCCGAGCGCTAGAAACGATCCTTACAAAACTCAATGTTCTTCAGAGTGGTGACCTCATTAAAAATCACAGCGGTCTCGAAACAGTTTTTCGAAACATTTGGACTGACAACGCAGATGCCATTTCAACCCAGTACAGCGGGACAGGTGCCCTTAAAACAGACTATACGCGAACTGGGAAACGCAGCCACGCCGGAATGATTCAAGACTTGACTCGGTCAATTCTCCGATACTATCGCAACAACCTGTGTCAAGGTTCGACTCAAGACGGAATCGACCTTCTTCTCGGTCGCTACCGTGTGTCACCCACTGAAGGCTTGACAACGCCGAGCCCGCTGAACGCGGTCAAATCTTGGAAAGTGACGACTTTCACTCTTGTGTTTCTCATCGCCATTGCAATGTTTTTCGCGAATCTCACCACACCGGCTGAGTACGAGACGGGAACATTCCTCAGTCTCATGTTCTGGGGCTCGATGATTGGTTTCACTGCGGCTACCATTCTTCAAAATGGTAAAGACTTCATAGACTATCCGAAATTGTCCACAAAAATGCCGGGTTCATCGAGTCGAGCGTGACGCACTCTATTGTAGCCATATGTCATTTTTAAAATTCACGTCCGTACTATTTTGGGCCACTTAAATCTTGCTAGATGCTAGGTACAATCGAACTGTGCAATTTTACTATTTTATTGCAGGTGATGCGTTTTATGTTTCATGTTGGGATGTTTATAGTACTCGAGTACTAATGTGTGTAGGTTTTTGGTATCGTTAACAATCTATTTTGTGAACATCAAATGTCATTAAATTATATAATTTACGTCAATAAATTATTTTGCGGTGTGTTCCTGTCGCAATTTGCAGTCAATATTGCCGAATAAGCGTTCAAAGCAAATTTTGCTGGTTTCCCTCCAGTCGTCCGGAGCTGCACTATTATAGTCTGTCCTCTTAGTGATGGACTCCCGCCCACCCTTAAATTTTTTGAAAAGCTTTCCCCCTTCTACGAAAAATAACACACCGGCAATAATTTTAGTACAAATATGGACCAAATGATCACTGTGTAGCGTCCATACGTGACCACAGTGCCCGTAGTAAAACTTGTTTTGTTTATTTCTTTAAGCCGCCTTCACATGCGGGCTGTGGCAGCTTAAGCTTTGAGCTGAAGCCAATCAAAGACCAACCCGCCTTTGAATTAATTATATTTCATTGGATACAGCTCAAAGCTGAGCTTTTTTCAGATCACATGTGAAGCCGGCTATAAAGACCCGTTCACAAGCTCTATGTTTGTGTTGTGTGCTGTGTGGTCTCTATGCAACCTATCAAAATGCTTCATTTTTCGAGGGAATAAATTTGTTTGGTTGCATAGACTCCTAGAGAAATTTGTTTGGTAGAGACTCTTATTAGTGGGAGTGAACAAATCGAAATGAAGCAACACGTTCGAGAGTCCGTCACCGTGGACTTACTATACAGGGTGGCCCAGATAAACTTTACCACCCCCTTATCTTCTAAAATATTGGAAATTCGGGAAAACGGCTGGAAGCAGACTCCCCCTTATCTTTGACACAGTTTTCGAATCTGCAATTGTTTTTTTTGTCAAACGGCTGGAAATATGATAACTTGACAAAACTTTCTTATTTCAAATTGGACCACTACTTTTTGAGCACACGAAAAAAAACTACATATTTTTCTGAGACAAATGAGCCCTTATTGGCCAAAATCGGTTAACATCCGGCTGCGAATAAATTACATTAGTCGGGCTCCTGAAGGACGGGTCATTTTCAAAAATCAAGCCGCTAATTTTTCTAACGATTGCCCTCTCACTCACTCTTTCTCTTTCTTTACATCTGATTTCATTTCTAAAGGTGCGTTTACACTAAGCGAAACATCCTCGCGAGGATTTCCTCGCGAGGCAGCGTTTCGCTCTACCAAGACTGACAGTGAGTTTCCTCGCGAAACAGGGTGAGCCGGCAGTTACAGCGAGGCAGTCAAGATGTCTACGTCAGAGCCTGGTAATATGGTTTTTTGCAATCCTGTGGCGTCTTCGTGCTTTGCCTTTATGGCCATTATGCATCTTCACAAAAAGAAGAATAAGAAGAGGAATATACGCCGCTGGTGGTCTAAAGAGGTTTTCTTAAGACGCAATCATTACGGAAACAGTCTTTTGGCGGAGATATCTGCGGAACTGTTTATATTCCTCAATCAAACGAAAAATTTCCTCGTGACTGTTCATATGACAGGGAAGAGGAGAGGCACGAGGGGCCGAGAGGGAAGACCGAATGAGACTAATTGCCTCGCGAGGAAAAAAGGTTCGTTCACACTAAGCGAGGAAATGCAAGCGAAACACTTTGATGCGCTCTAGGAGACCGACAACCGGCCGCTCGCTGCGAAACATCCTCGCGAGGCGTGTTTCACCACTCACGATACGTTCACACTAGGCGAAACATCCTCGCGAGGCTTGCCTCGCGAGGATGTTTCGCTTAGTGTAAACGCACCTTAAAGCTTCACTTAGGTGATAAGGAATTATCCCGCTTAAAAATCGTGCTGTAGAGAGGACGCATAAAAATGCTTCCTCGGTGAAGTGAAGCTTTAGAAATGAAATCAGATGTAAAGAAAGAGGAAGAGTGAGTGAGAGGGCAATCGTTAGAAAAATTAGCGGCTTGATTTTTGAAAATGACCCGTCCTTCAGGAGCCCGACTAATGTAATTTATTCGCAGCCGGATGTTAACCGATTTTGGCCAATCATGGCTCATTTGTCTCAGAAAAATATGTAGTTTTTTTTCGTGTGCTCAAAAAGTAGTGGTCCAATTTGAAATAAGAAAGTTTTGTCAAGTTATCATATTTCCAGCCGTTTGACAAAAAAAATAATTGCAGATTCGAAAACTGTGTCAAAGATAAGGGGGAGTCTGCTTCCAGCCGTTTTCCCGAATTTCCAATATTTTAGAAGATAAGGGGGTGGTAAAGTTTATCTGGGCCACCCTGTATAGGTCTGTTCCAGCAAGGTGCTTGGAACATGTTGGGAGCAGAGTTGCCATGGGACCAGCCAATAAAATGTAATCAACCTAAATTTTACTGGCTGATCCCATGGCTGCAACAAACCTAATGTAAAATCGTTTCACGGGGTTGGCACTTTCCCTAAGCCAAACTTTTGAATGATCGCTTTTTCTTAACTTTAACCGCGAGAATTTGCCTTAATACAAGCCGTAGATTTGCCCGAACACAAGAGAGTTTTTCCTCATTTGGCCTGGAAGTTGTATTAGCAGCGACGAATTGACGCATCTTCTCAATTTTAGCCACGAATGAGCGCTTGTTCGCAATTTTAGCTAAGAATATCAGAATTTTTTAACTTTTAGCCGCGCAATTGCCCCAAGAACAGCAAATTAGCGTGTCTTATCAATTTTAGCCGCCTATAAGGACGTACAGAAACTGGGAATTACCTATTTTTTCCTCAATTTCAGGCGTAGACTAACTAGTAAGCTTTTGATTGTCAATCGCGTGAGAAGGCCACAAAACCCCCTACGACAAGACACAAACGAGCCATTTTCGGCGGCGCCGACGACCCCTAATATATGGTGGCATTATTGACTGGGGCTGGAAAAATGGACCTTAAAATCGCATTACTTAAGCCCTCCGTGTCGGTGGATGGTGTGTTAGGCAAAAATGGTCAAATTTAAAATTGGATATCGAGCCGCATATTGCAAAGAAGATAACAATTAAAATTGCTATTTCCCAAATATTCAGCCAGGAAACTTCCGCTTTCGCGGATATTTAGCTCCCAAACATTGGCATTTTACGTCTAAATTCAGACTTTGAGCGCTGTCGTGGGTGGCTAAACCGGCTTCCACTATCACTAAGCCAAAAACTTGCGATTCACGAAAATAAAGACTAGAAACTAGCAATTTCGCGAGTACTTTTCCCTAAAACTCAAATTTTGGGGAAATAAAGACCAGAAAATTGCAATTTTGCGAAAGTAAGGACCGAAAACTTGCAACTTCCCGAATATTCAACTAAGAAACTTTTAATTTCGCTCAAGCTTGCACATACAAATACTCAACTGTACAATATAACAATTACATGGCTACTATCGCAATTCCAATATAGTATGGCCGGCTGGCACGGGGTCTGAGCCTATACTGAAAGATAGGCCCAGAAAAGGTATTCCTTTAGGAAAAATCAATGGGCGTCAGTTGCTAATTCCAACATCATAATACAAATCGAATTTGTTTCGTTAAAATGTGCACCCTCAGTTTTGCTACTAGCCCAACAAAATGTAATTTTTCTCACAGAAACTCAAAAATATGCCATTAATTCACTCGCCTAGAAAGTGCAGAATCTCCACCTCAGAAAAGGATATTTTCCCCCAAGAATCTTTATAGGTACACGAAAAAAATCCATCGTCCATGTCACTTCGGCAGATGGATCATAGGGCGCAATTTGGCCTGGAATCTGTCAAGAAGTTCCGCTAATCTGACTTTTTTGTCTAAAAACTGCCAATTTTATCCTAGAAACAGAGTCGAAACTTGTATACCTCCCAATTTATGGTTCGAAAATTCACCATCATTTGTCTGTAAACTGTATGCATAGTTTAGATAGGCACAATGAAAATACAGACCCCTCCTTCCCACAGATTATGATTATTTGACCCAGGAACGGCCAATTTTGCGAAAGAAAAATGAATTGCGGCTGTTTTTAGAAATGGCTTACTCAAAACCCAATTTTGTGGATTTCGCTCATGGAAAAAATCCTTTCGTGGAAATGGATCTTCTAGGCGTCAATCAAAGCTCGCCGATTGGGCACGAAAAACAAAAACAAAAATCAAATTTCGTGGGTTTGGCTGTTCTAAAAGCCCTAATTTCGCGGGTTTGACTGGTTTAAAAAGCCAAATTGCTTAGCTTGGCACTTGTGGCCCCTCCTAAAGCCCAATTCAAAGCCCCTCCTAAAGCCCGTTCAAACACAAATTTTCAGGATCAATTTCGCGGTTCGCCTTTTTAAAGCGGAACAAACACGGTTATCGCCCTTTAAGAAAAAACAATTTCTCGTAGGTATTCCTCTCGTTGAGAAAAAAATCTCTCTTAATTAAAAAGATATAACAATTTCGCTGGCTTGACGCTTTCAAAAAGCCAAATTTTGAAGCTTGTCTGATCACAAAATGGCCAGAATTCACGGATTTGGACCACTCAAACATCAAACCTCGATGTGAAGGATTAAAAAAAAAAAAAAAAAAAAAAAAAAAAAAAAAAAAAAGTTTCGATTTGTCTACCATCATTGCGTCCCATCCCAATAATCACCAAAATTTTATTTATCGATAGTTTATAGGGTAGCTGCTATTCATAATTTTACTTGAAAAAATGTAAACAAACGGCGGGGAATTGTTGAGATGCCCCCCTGGCTAAGCGCCTATGCCTCAGAGCACGGTACACTTGGAACACTTAGGTCAATAAACGAGAAATTTCGACCCCATACGCTATACAATATGGAGTTAAGTGGGCAAAATCCTGCAGTCTACCCTGTAGTCTCCGTGGTCTCAGCTCATTTCACTCACTATAAAAACACAATTATGCTTATATTTGTCACAAAAAAAAACATGTTTGCAGGTCTGGGTTAAAGCTCATGTTGCTATTACCAACCATTATGGCCAGATTCTAAGGCCAATTTCGTGGTACCACAAAACCATTTTTTAGCGGGTCTGGCTCACTGAAACCAAATTTTCAAAAACATTTTGCGGGATTTAAAAAAATAAAACAAAAAAACACGTATTTTCGGTGCTGAAACACCAATTTCGTGGGTTAGGCTTCATTCAGAAACCAATGCGACGTGGCTTTTGAACACTTTTTCGCGTTTCTTTCCTCACGAACACGCCCATTTCTTGGGTTTTGCCAGCTAAAGAACAATTTTTTAGGCTGCGGTGGGTCACACTAAAAACCCAACCTCTTGAGTTCCCAAAGGGCTTGCTGATGAAACCTATTCCACCTATTCCAGCGTAGGTACTACTATTCTAGAGCAGGTGCCTCTCAACCTTTTGGTTGCGGACGTACACGGATTAGGTATTTTTATTGAATCTTCAATGAAAAGTCAAGAAATTTGGTTTTTAATGGAGTGAAAACACAGAAATTGAGGTAAGAATATGATAATATGAATATGAATTTGAAACATGAATACGTGAGTGAAGAATATGAAATATTATATTCGGGTTTCATAAGTAGCGAAATCCCGCAGCATTTTCGTATTTTGGTTATGGATGGGCAAATCATCCTCAGAAACATTTGGAGTTAATAAGAGCCAAAACCGCTGAATTTGCTTTTTTGTCGTTCATTTTTTCGCCAAATTAGTTTTTTGAATTCACCTAGCCGAACCAGCAAAACTGATTTTAGAAAGAGCTAAAGCTTCGAAATTTGGTTATTTTGATAAAACGAAAATGTTTCAAAATTTGGAGTTTAGATTGGTTTCGAAAGACGGTGACGAAAGACCGATATTCAGGAAAATCATGGTTTGAAATAAGAATCCTTGAACCCATATATGACATATGATTTGGGAACGTGAATTTTTTGAATAAGCGCTGAAACTGATATTACAAAGAAATACAACGATTTTTTTTTTTTTTTTTTTTTTTGAGTGGAAATAAGCAAAATTGCGAGGTATGAAAATATTGAGGCAGAATTCGAGGAGGCCAAATCCGCAACATTTCGTTACACAAGAGCAAACATCCGCGGTGAAATTGTCGTGTTTTTAAAGGTCGTGGTTTAAAGGATTTGGTTTTTTAAATGACCGAAATCCTAGCTTGATGGCCTAATGGCCTAAGTAACTTGCTTTGCTTACGAGTAGTTGCGAGTTAAGATTTTTTAATAAATCAAGTATAAGGGTTTTGACTTTGCAAAAAAATGTTCGGAGTTGTCCCGTTCAATCCGCTAGTTGGGCACTTTCGAAATCAAAGTAATTCAGGATTTGGCACTCATGGAACCCGATTTCGAAGTTTTGGCTAATTCAATAACCAAATTTCGCTTAGTGCATCCTGTAAAAAGCATAGTTTGCGGATATACAGGGTGGAAGGGGATAAGTGTGACAAAAATTTTTGGGTGATAGTAGGCCTCATTTGCGACCGAAACTACCATATGCACCATGGTCCGAAAATCAATACCCTTCCAGATATGATTTTTCTAACGATTTTTAAGGCTTACATATTTTTTTTTTTAACTAACGGCGAGAAACTCGCATTCAATTTGAATTTTTGCAACTTTTGGTGATGGATTCGGAAAGATCACACTATTTTCTGTCAGGATTAGCCATTTTCGATAGACGTTAACTATTTTATGTGCCCTTTTGCCCTTAAATGCGTCTCAAAGTCGTACAAATCGGGGAATTAAATTTTTTCAAAAAAAGTCAGTCCCCGTTTGTCCACACTTGATCTGAGTATGTATGGACAACCCGTGATTCAGAAAAACATCTTCAAAGTGTCCTTTACAAAAATAGTCATAAGCGTTTTCTTAGTTGTTTGGTGATTTTTCGTCAGAAATAACGATTTCTTAGAAAAAATAATGATTTTTCTCTTCAAAATCGCTGTCGGACTGTCGGATAGAGTACATTTCACGAATTACGAATTTCGTTAATTTAACTTAATTTGCGATTATTCAGCAAGAATGGCTATAAAAATGTATAGAGTAACAACGTGAAATGTTAATTAATGCCGAATAATAGATAAATAACTAAAAACGTCGAAACTTAGTAGTGTAATGCACTTATCCCGACAGCCAGCGGCCGGAGCGACATTTTTTTGTTACTTTGGTAGACGGGCATAATCAGTTTGATTCAACGTATAGCTTTGGATTAGGTTTTAGTGCATTTCATTCAAAAAATGCACTGCACTATTGGTCTCGCCCTGATGGTCGCACATATGGGTTGCGATACATTTTTTTCACGTTTCAGAACCCCTAGAACAAGAATCCGAGGTCGGTTCGATTTGCTATATATATACACATATTTATATATTTCTTTATATATATATTTCTTTAGATATTTATTTATTGGTTTATTAAGCTTATGGCCGTTTTCTTGTTAGCACGATAACTCTCGAAGAAATTAATTTAGCGGAACGCCCCAAGTAGCACAAGGTTATATCAAATAAATTTTAAAAACATCTTAAGATATGTTTTCAATGTTTCAATATCAAATACTTATTCAAAATGTTTCAAATATCAGTTTTAAAAGATATGTTTTCCAACTTATTTTGAAATATATTTGATACACGTTGCTCAAAATATTTTGGAAGCAAAGTATCTAATATGATTTAAAACATTACGAAAATTACTTCAGCCCGGACGATCATTCATCTCTATTGTGATCATGGTTAGCATGTGTTGAGCCATATTCTCTAAAATTGAGGCACTGTGCCATAGGGAGGACGTTATTAAATGTGGGGAGGGCACCCACTGACCCCCCCCCATCATTCACGTGGAAAACCTTTTACCTTTTCCACCTGCCCACCCATCCCCTCCACTGTTGTAGAGCGATTTTCCCTTCTCGTGTGGGGGGGGGGTTGAGTAATTCTGCTACTATAGCCCCCCCCCCCCCTCTATATCTTTATAACGACCTTCTCATTTGACGCGCGGCCTCGGGTTTGTGTTGGACCACCACTATCCCAAAATTAACGTTATTGCTCCTATTTATGTCAAACTGATTCAACATCTAAATGAGTCAGCATTTTGGTGTCTATGTATCTCAGAAGAAAAGCATTTGCGACCTTATGCTCATAGGGTGATTTTGGTCGCAAATACTTAGTACTACAACATGCTTCAGTATATGCATCCCCTCCTGAATCTCCCTGTATAATGCAGTAGAATAGTAAAAACAAAGATTTTTGCGGGCAAAAAAGCCCCCCCCCTCCTTGGTAAACTAAGAGCTTGGTAAAGCTAGGGTTAAACATTGAAATCAATCAAGGATTTTTTTAAAGCGAATTTTTAAAAATTTTGAGTGGGGATTTGACGACTCAAAGGTTATTCAATGAAATGGATGATGTGAGGAAGAGGGGGTTAAGACACATTTTCAGGGGGACAATGTTAGAGTTCCCTCCTCAGATGCTTCAAAAATGACCATTGACAAATCATTTTCCCTCGCATCATCTATCCCCCTTGAAGAACTTTGAAATTTATTTAAAAATGACCAAATGCACCAATCGTGTTGCAACTACCGTTGATATCCTTCTGTCCATGTGCCAATTCACCGTTATACTTTTCTCCCAAATCGGGCATTCATGCAAGTTCCCCATTGGAGGAATTATAGAAATAAATTATAATGTGGATATTGGATAAGGGTGAAGTTATAAGTGAAACCACACTCGATATGAGCGACCTTGGAAGGTCCTTTCGTATCATCCTCCCCCCGCTTATCGGACACACCAAACTTTGCGGTCTCAGCCTTTCTTCCGACATCAACGCTTTTGAAGCGTGGCCGCCGTTCGCCGGCTTCCCCCTTCCAGCCTACCGCACACTTTTACTGGACGCGCGGGATGATTGTTCGGTGTTTCATTAGTTTTTTACTTCCACGTTCTCTTTGTCAGTTTTGTCCAATTTTTATTTTGGAGTTTTGAGACGGAATCCGTTTTCTGAGAGCTGCGGGTGCTGTTTTTCGTTCTCTTTATTGTGCATCGTGGAATCGTAAGTACCTACATCCATAATTATGTTAGTGCGTATAATAATTATGATTGAGATTTTCACATTTTACGAAAGGTTTTTTCCTGGTAATTTTTGCCCTGTTTGAACAAATAAATTCAATGATTCCATACCCCTACTTCCCAAAAATATGCCTTTAAAAATTTCATCTGCCCTTTAACAAATTCATCGCCTCTTGAAATAATTCCGGCAAACCGTGTCCAAATGTCATAAAGAGCATCGAAAAGTGAATTATTTCCACTCGTTTGAAATT
Organism: Corythucha ciliata; assembly: GCA_038030265.1. Taxonomy (NCBI): domain Eukaryota; kingdom Metazoa; phylum Arthropoda; class Insecta; order Hemiptera; family Tingidae; genus Corythucha; species Corythucha ciliata. The sequence goes on along the minus strand of CM075938.1, from coordinate 36,386,651 downwards.
AATTGGTTGTCGTTTTTAGTTAATTTCATTTTGAAAAAATGAACTATTGGTCTCGCTCTGATGGTGGCAACGGTGGTGGGACGTCGATTACCTGAGATTTAGTGTACAAACGTCGGGTTAACTTATGTTGAAAAATTTAAAAATCTTGGTCTGCACAACTTCGAGCCGCCGCCGCACAGTGGGACGAAACGCCTATCTAGCTGTTCAAAATCAATACCGCTGAGAATATCCGTTCGATCGACTTGAAAGTGTGGTTCCATAGGTTTTTTGGGGTGAGGAATCCAAATTTTATGTCAGATTAACTGTAGGATGCACGGGAATGTCGGTATTCGTGATTGGATTGGTGAGTCAGGCAAAATACTTTGAAACCGGAGGAAAGTTTTTTCTGTGATTCTTCACATAAAATAAGTAGACCAGTGTTCGCCAGTTTTCTCCGATAAGCCTTTTGAGGCAAGGAGGAAATGATGACAATTGAGGGGGAATTGCGTGGCTCCGGAGAGTACAAAGAAAAATTGGTAAGTGTAACCTCATCGAGATGTCCTGAAAACACCACCCGCGGCTAGACGGCCAGAAGCGGTTAAATAGGGGCGAAAGTAAGGTGGGAAATAATATCCTGAGCTGCTACGGTGGGGGATGCTCATACAGGATTTAGGATGAATGAATGGGAATGAAGCGTGTTGCAGTACTCACCAGTACCAACCAGAAACGCAATATTAAACGCAAAAGATTTCACTATAGAGCCCAATTTGTACTTTTTTAGCCACCAGGAACTTTTTCACCAAAATGTCGGAATGGTTAGTACTGGTCTACAGGTGGGTACTACAACGCCCTTAATTCCCGGTAATTCATACTAAATCACCCAGTATATTTGCCTTCTAATCGTGTATATAGAGTACGACCTCAAAAGAAATTTTGTTAGGGCCGGTCCACACGCTTCCTGATTCTGATTCACTCATCAGTGTGTGTATTCTTGCAGATTAACGCATTGAGATGTGTTTGCGAGAAGCGGAGCCTGTCTCGCTGTGTAACAAGCATCATGAAAACGCTCTTTTCTCCAGAATTGGCTGGAATGTTCTCGTGGAAGGGGCAAAAATGAAGAGACCAAACCACTGCCAAAGAGGCATTTGGCCCCTTGAAGATGACGGAAGTATTATTTGGTAAGAACTCAAAACAATTGTTTGATTGCATGAACACGTTTTAACACATCACCAATTTGGGCCAAATTGGTCAAGGTGGAAGGGGGGAAAATAGGGGTTAAATGGTCAAAAAATCACTATAAATCACCAGTTGATTCTAGAAGCATTATATTCGGTACGTATTCTCCATGTTATAGTAGCCTTTGATTCCCATTTTAATTTTTCGAAAAATTCAACGTGGTGGGGGTGGTCTTTCCGGTGTGGAAGTGTAAAAACAGCGCCGAACTTCACTAGTTCATCTTAGTGCTCTAAAATTCGACTCAATAATTTAATGTAACGAAAGCCCTGGTTTCCATTGAGATTTATCGAAAACTTTGATGGGGGGGGGGGATGAAATTTCAAAAAAATTGCTTAAATTCACACGTTTAGGTATTATAAAATACGACACAAAAATTTAATCTTACAAAGCCCTTGGAAAACTACCGAAACTTTTCGACATTTTTGAAGAGAGGGTGGTGAAAGTAGAGGAAGCAGTTCGGCTTAATGAAACAAATTATGGTATCAAAATTATTACTTCTGGGACGGCTTAGGGTATCCGTATACGGAATGAAATGCACTCTTTCCGACCGCCAGCTGCCGGAGCGAAATTTTGTAATTTATTAGCTTACATTCAGACACTCCGAGAGGTCCCTGTCTCTCACCTCACCAACTCTGGCTTCAAAACATACTTATCCTCTAAAAAAGTTCTGTTACTCTTCACAAAGCCCATCGGTTTTTACTATTCAAACAGCTACTTCTTCACAAATACTTGTAAAATCCAAAGCTATTGCACTCCATTTGAAAGCTGACAAAATGAGGAAGTTTTTCCAATAAACCCAAAAAATATTTTCCTTTAAGGAGTGGGAGAAAATCGCAGCTGAAAAACAAGGGAAAGATACAAAGATGAAAAAATATCACTTTCCAGCAGCGTTAGTACCCTGAAAAAATGGCCAGTGCGCTCTTTCGAATGACCCAATTAGTTTTGGGCTAGAATTGATTCTAGAGCGGCCGGGAGCAAGTATTTCAAAAAATATATAGCCCCGCAAAAAAATTAAAGATGGTGGAATAACTCGAAAACCAAGCTGAATTCCGGAAAAGTGAATTTAGTAATTTCGACCACAAATCAGCTGTACTATGACCAGTTTTCGGCTGAGCGTCGAATTTTCGAACACCCTGTATAGTGATTTACCGATTCGGTCCTCGAGCTGAAAAATACCGTTGGCTTTACGTCTTCTTTACTGCCTACCCTTGCTCAACTGTTGAACAGTTGAACTTCCGGACTTTTTTCCAATAAAATTTAGGCATTCCTTTCCATTTCGCTCCATAAGTGCTCAGATATCCTGCAACAAAGTCAAACTTGTTCCAAATGGGGAACTTGCATGAATCTCAGATTGGGTAGAAAAGCACCGGTGATTAGACCCGTGAACTGAAGGATAACAACGGAAGTTGCAACCCGATTGGTGCGTTTTAAGATTTTTAAAAAAGGTTCAAAGTTCTTCAGGAGGGGATTGATGGTGCGAGGGGAAATGACGTCAATACTTACTTGTGAAGCATTTTATACGCAATTTGGTTTTTGAACGGGCCGAATCCTTGATTTGCTTTTTTAAAAAGCCAAATTCATTTTTTGAACTAGTAGCGAAATCTGCGAAGGTGATTCTAGAAAGAGATTAGGCCACGTTTGGATTGTTATAAATAGCAAACATCCATGAAATTCGGGTTTGAATGTGTGGAACCCGCAAAATTGGGCGTTGAAATAGCACAAATCTGATTTTGGTTGTGCCTAATCTGGGACATTTGATTATGGAAGAGTAAAAATCTCCGGCACAATTGGTGCGTGAAAAAGCCAAAATCAGGATATTTGTGTGTTCGTTGTTTGGTTTTCACCATCAAAATAGTTTTCCGAACCTGCGAAAATGATTTTATAAAGAGCTATAGCCACGAAATTTGGTTTTTTGAAAGAGCAAACCCTACGAAATCCCAGGGCTGCCAGAACCGCGAGGGCGAGGCGAGTTGGCTTAGCGCAACGTGAGAAAATTATACTTTAGGGGAACCGTGTACTCGCATGTAACCGTTTTGGAGAACACGGGAACAAGTTTTGAAGAAGGAAAGCGCTATTTTCCCCGTCAAGTAGAAGATTTTCCTTTTAGTGCATTTCATTCAAAAAATGCACGGCTGTTGCTGCAATTGCCCCCAAAATTGACTCAAGTAATGAAAAATGAACGCGCTTCGTATGAGACCCTAGTGAACCAAATCCGTTGATATGGTAGGGGAGTTCTCGGTGGAGGGGAGCTATTAAATTAATGCTATGCCTTACTGGAATGCTGCTGCCTTACCCAATTAGCAAACAATTTCATTGACATTGTATTTTGAGCCGCCTCTTTTATTTGATTTGCCTACAGCCTAATAAATCTTGAGTAAAAAATCCTGAGGTGGGCCAAAAAGGGAGGAACAAAAAAATTTAAAAAAAATTGTTTCGTATTCGAACCCAGGCACTCCGCATTCCGCAATAGTGAAATAGTGACATACCATTTAACCTAATGTAACTGATCTGAAAATTAACGTAATCTGAAAAAAGTTTTGTTCCGACAGCAGACTGTCGGGAAAAGTGCATTTCATTCATGCGACAATCGAGTCAAACCTCATAAGTTAGAACGATATCAATAAATTATGAATGAAATTTAGGCCGGGATGAAGATTTTAATTGCAAGTAACTCCTCCAACAAGAGTCCACCTTTCCATATCGTATAGGCAACCAAACCGACTCTGTTTCATTTTTCATTTTCATCATTTTGTTCCCCTTCAGTTGGTGCCAAAAAAGGGGCCTGCGGTAAAAAGAAACTCAATTTTATGATTTTCAATTTCTATACCACGGCCTAAATGCCATCCATAGTTGATTGATATCGTTCTAACTTATGAGGTATGACTCGATTGTCACATGAATGAAATGCACTTTTCCCGACAGGCTGCTGTCGGAACAAAACTTTTAGTGCATTTCATTCTGAAAATGCACTATTGGTCTCGTCGTGATGGTGGCAAACATGGGTCATGTCATGTTTTTTTCACGTTTCAGAACCTCTAGAACACGAATTCAGTGGTCTCCAGAATTTATTTATATATATTGATTTATTTATAATATTATGGCCGCTTTCTTGTTAGCACGATAACTCTCGAAGAAATCAATTTAGCGGAACGCGCTTTGGCACAAAAATCAATAGTCATAAGACCCATGGGCGAAGGAAAAGAGAGGAGGGAGCATAAGTTGAAAAGGGTGACGCCGATTTTCGCCATATTGGTGGTCCCTCGGCCTTGATATTTAAGATATAGATAACAGAGCAGCAGTCGTGATAAAGTAGTCCTCAGCACAAATCCTGGGGGCCTATTCTCTAACTCCGAAGCAATAACTTTTTCACGGTCATATGTTTATTTCATTAAGTTTCTTCAAACAAATGAATGAAATAGACACATGGCTGGCGAAAAAAATATTGCTTGTTGTTAGAGAATAGGCCCCCTGATGCGTTCCGGGACTACCAATGTGGCGTATGTTGGCTTCACCCCGTTAACTTGATTTTACATCTATCGCTCCCTCCTCTCTCTTCATACCTCCATGATAAGACCCCGGTCGGTATTGCATTTGGGCCAAATCGGTCGAGGTGGAGGGGGGGAAAATAGGGGTTGAAATGGTCAAAAAATCACTATAAATCACCAGTTGATTCTAGAAGCATCATATTTGGTACGTATACTCCATGTTAGAGTAGGCTTTGATTCCCATTTTAATTTTTTGAAAAAGTTGAAGGGGAGGGGGTGTTGCACCCGGAGTGGAAGTAAGTGTGTGGTCTTGTTAGCACGAAAACTCTACTCGAAGAAAATCAGTAGTCGTAAGACCCCGGTCGGTATTGGATTTTGGCCAAATCGGTCGTGGTGGAGGGGGGGAATAGGGGTTGAAATGGTCAAAAAATCACTATAAATCACCAGTTGATTCTAGAAGCATCATATTCGGTACGTATACTCCATGTTAGAGTACCCTTTGATTCCCATTTTAATTTTTTGAAAAAGTTGAAGGGGAGGGGGTGTTGCACCCGGAGTGGAAGTAAGTGTGTGGTCTTTTTAGCACGATAACTCTCGAAGAAATCAATTTAGCGGAACACGCTTAGGTACAAAAATCAGTAGTCGTAAGACCCTGGTCGGTATTGCATTTGGGCCAAATCGGTCGTGATGGAGGAGGGCGAATAGGGGTTGAAATGGTCAAAAAATCACTACAATTCACCAGTTGATTCTAGAAGCATCATATTCAGTACGAATACTCCATGTTAGAGTAGCCTTTGATTCCCATTTTAATTTTTCGAAAAAGTCAAGGTGGTGGGGGTGGTCCTTCCGGTGTGGAAGTGTAAAAATAGCGTTGAACTTCACTAGTTCATCTTAGCGCTCTAAAATTCGACTCAATAATTTAAAGCAACCTAAGCCCTGGGTTCCATTGAGATTTATCGAAATCTTTGATTGGGGGGGGGGGGGAAATAGGGATGACATTTCAAAAAAATCGCTTAAATTCACACGTTTAGGTATTATAAAATACGGCACAAAAATTTAATATAACAAAGTTCTTGGAAAACTACCGAAACTTTTCGACATTTTTGAAGAGAGGGGGGTGAAAATAGAGGAAGAAGTTCGGCTTAATGAAACAAATTATGGTACCAAAATTATTACTTGTGGGACGGCTTAGGGTATCCGTATACGGAATGAAATGCACTCTTTCCGACCGCCAGCTGCCGTAGCGAATTTTTTTTTTTTTTTACTTTCATGTTTATCAAGAAATGTTTGATGGCCAAAACACGAAAAGTATGGAAGTCCACCCTTGGGAATACTTGTAGGGACTTAAAACAATGGAAATATGGGAGCAATGCATTTAATGCGAACGTGCGTCATTCCACACAATTGTTTTAACTCATTTATTTTTCAAATTAATTTTATATGCATTTCATCTAAAACATTCGTTGTTATGTGTACTAAATTTTATTATTTCGTTTTTCTTACTTTATTTTTTTCAAGGTGAAAATTGCTCTTTACATTGGAGAGTTCAGGGGTAGCAAAGTTCACATTATTGGAAAGTTAAACAGACATTCTATTAATTTTAACTACCTGGAATGTTTCATAATAGAATAGATGGGCGATTGACCATATGGTAATCCATACTCGCATGCCCCGTAACTTGCCCACAACAACCGGTCGTTTTCTACTATGGAAGAGCTCTGCCAGCCTTAACTGTCATCGTTCAATTACTACCATTAAATGACTAATTTTTTTATTGAATAACCTACAGGCAGTAAAGCACGCCTCCGTGCATATCGTAAATAATGCAGCGAGCAGGAGTAAAGTGGGACCTAAAAATTGTTAAAGGTACACTTTTCCACGCATTTTGTAATCTCTTCTTTATAATGTTCCTGGTCTTCAATGTGAACGATCTGGTTATCTAATGTAGGCCTTAAAACTGACAAATAATGTTGGGCTCAGTTAAAAGCCTTATAACATCCTGTTTAAAGAGCGTTACTGTATCATAATCTACAGTGAACACCTTCGCACAGTGATAGACGATACCCAACCTTGCAAAGCAGGGCTTTACTGTTGTTCGTAATTATTATTCTTATATTCTTATTCATGCAATAGCATTGTAATTGTTGTTTCTGTACTTAGACTCTCCAAAAGTCGCCTATTCCTTTCGCAATTTTCTTCTTTCCTATTTTTTTCCTCTCCTGTAATTACACACGCAAACCGTTGCATTTCATTCATTATAGTCTAGGCTAGGATACCTCACAGAGCGCCATGCTTCCGGTTTACGTAGTTTTCTTTGAAACTAACATTATGAATGAAATGGGTAGACAACAGGCATAGTGGGGGTATTTGTGAATGACAGAATGAAACATTCAACCTGGGATAGAAATATTGAACGTCCTTGTTTTATGCTTTGGTCATGTCAAGTGTATAGTATTTACGTAATCGTTGTCATTTTAACGTGCCTCTATTTTTTAAAATACTGTACTACTCTTGTGGATTCCCCTTGGCAAAATGTTAAAACGGTGATTAAATTAACTTTAATGGACGAATCTTAAACCACACATAGAAACTCTTGCATCAGATTCCTGGCGCTATCCGGTTAATTTCAGTGATTCATCTAAACATTTCCATTCTTCATTCAAATGTAATGGTGACTAGTTCTTGGAGGACTTTTTACTCATACTACTATCATTCCAGGGGAGGGGAGGGGATCAAGGGAGTGCATATTCCCATTTTGTAGAAAGTCGATATGCCCAAGAAAAAGAGAAAGGAGTTTTTGTGTAAACAATGCGTAAAAATATAAGCATCAAAAGTAACAATGAAGGTTTTTCCCAGGTGTAAAGCATTTGCGCCATTCTTGATGAGATTTTCGGAGAGACCAGAGGTCATAATAACAATGGTTTTCTTTTTTTTATTTAAGGGAAACGACTTGGTTAAGAAAGCTGCTTCGTGGTACGCTGATGAAAATGAGTGAGGAGGGTGTAAGAATGAAAATTTCGCAATATTTTTTCTGTTCCTTGGACTATAGACTACATCATAAATAAGTCGGATGCTATTCGTACATTAACTTGAGTTTTGCAATAGAATGCCATTAGTAAGCAAAGCATCGCATATACAAAACCGCCTCCCCTATATCCGCGACCGGCGCATATTGTCACGTATTCAGTTGTTTCGAAGCGGAAATACAATCGGGGGCTTTATCGTAACACGTTTTTCGCGTTCCGATTTCCATACCGCCCGCCTTTTTATTCAAGAGCAGTTTTTGGACAAAACAGATGACAGATGATGATAAAGGGGGAAGGGGCGGGGCGGATCAGATAAAAACCATGGGACATTTTGCCGTTTTATTGGGATGAGTAGGTTCTAAGAAACTTACGAAACAGGACTAAGCGAAAATGTTATAGCCTCGCCATACACAACTTCATTGTATCCGATGAGCCCGGCCGATGAGTGGGACTGTCTGTTCTTTTTCTCTTCTTCTCCCATGAAGTTCAAAGAACAGAATTTGTTCAGGGAGTATGGGTATGTAACACCTTATGCATCGAAAACACTTTTCGATGCCTGTATGTAATTAAAGTTATGGAGAGGTGAGGGGCAAAAATTTGAAGCTAGGCTATTAAGAGGACGAGAATCCTTCAGTCGATCCAAATCAAGCACGACTTCCCTCCCCATTTACAAATATATTTAGACCAAGTCATTCCGTAGGTTTCATCCGAGACCTTGATGACAACCTTTCAACCGCCCGAGCTTCCGAGGATATGCTCCCTTTGTGCCCACGCCGTCCGTATAAACCCACTCAAGGAAGTAAAAAATCTGGCGAGACTGTGTAAGTGTGAAGCAATTCATAGCAGCTAGATGAAGACGAGGTGGATAACACAAAAATTCACGCCCAACATTGGCTGGCTTCTGTCCTGATCCCACCAGGTGTGACGCAGTAATGTAATTAATTTCATTCATTAACTGGTTCATTCCGAAATAGTTGTAGGAGTAAGGAGTGCTACGCATCGGCAAAGTAAAGCTTTGCCGCAATGACAAGTAAATAAATTCAATAAAAATGTCAACAAGAACCGAAAGAAGTTCTCGAGGAAGAGTTAGAGAGTGAGAGACAGAGGCAAAATACTGACGCCTCCCGTTTCCCATCGGCGGCATCCCTTCACTCTTATTCCTCATCTCGACAGAGTATTACGTATATTTTTAACGACTAATTATGTTCCACAATCCTTAGTCTTCCTACGAACATCCGCTCTCGAGATCCTTTAACAATGCTCCAACACTCACAATCAGTCAAGTGTGTGTTCGTTCAGATTTTTAAAAACCTCGAATATTTTAACTACCCACGACGGGAAAAGGAAATGAAAGGTTCTTGTTGTGAAGGGATGAAGCTGAGATATTTTACTCCGTATTTATTCGGTTCTAGTTCTTTATGGGTTTTGAAGGATAGGTACCTACGCAACCTACCCTACGTTAGGAACTCAAACTTGTTAGAGATGATCTCGAATTCATTTTAGAGGGTGGGAATTAATCGTTTCTCTTTCAAAACAATGGCAAATCATGAGTATATCTGAATCTTTCAAGGAAAGGACGGGTAGATATACAGATTTCACTTTCAGAGTATTAGCTGTGAGAAAGCATTAACCACTTTATTTCTATAAAAGTGAGAAAAACCAATGAAATCTTCGTGTGACTGAATAATAAGCCAGTTGACGGGAGAATTTTGCAACTTTGGCCTGGAAAATAGGCCAGCGTGGTGTAACGTATCATGCCATCCCTATAACTCCAGAATATTAAATGAATTACGCTCTTTGAAAATAAAAAATAAAAATCGGGGCATTCGTCCAGGAAAACGAAGTACATACATACAAAACAAATGGATGGTTGGTGGTTTGGGGCGGTGATGATGATGGGGGGGGGGGGATCGGCGCCCACTTTCCTTTTGGTACTCACCACGTCATTCTCATTGTACAAAATGGGACCTACACAGGATTCGTTAGAGCGGAAGCTCGTGACAAATTTATAAATAATGATGGTAATTATCATTTTTACAATCTCAGCCTCTCCCCCTTTTGGAAATTCCCTTTCCTCGCGGCGGTTTGAATTGTTTCAATTCCAGCTATACATTTATTTATGTGTTTTAAATAAAAACTATTGGTGTAAGGGTTATCAATGAGATTTGAGTGAGTGTTTTAGCGTGAACCTTATTTTTGTATACTACACAATTAATTACGTTGTGTAATCTATCGTACATCCTTTTGATAATGCTTTCTTTTAATAAATCTTGAAATAATTTAAATTTAAAACACAAATTACAAATCTTAGTCTCATGATATTCAGACAAAGGAGGGGGGACAGATCCTTAGACACTTTGACAAAAGTCTGAAATTGATGAAGGCACACATATTCGCAACTTTCTGAAAAATTGTGTTTTGACTCACGGTATTATTTTAAAATTTCCCTCACGACGAAAACGGGAACCAAAACTTAATGATGTTCAACGCCGTAAAATTTCAAATCAACAGGTAGTATTACATCATGTACGATATATGGACATCCGCTTAATCCAATAAAGACAAAAGTTTCCCCCTCTGTTAAAGGTTGAACCCACATGCCTAATGTAAGTTGAAGTTTTGCAGATCCAGTTATTTTCACTCCGGAATAAGCAATTCCAGAGTTCCCAATTGGCATTTTAAAATGTCACAATACAAGCTCTTAGTAGTCGTGTAAAACATACGAAATAATTTGCCTTGAATGTAAAACTTTGCCTTCCTTGTTGCTACCGGTTGCTACAGATGTCTTGCGTTCAGACTCAGTTATTCATGTACTTCGCGCAGAAGGAAACAGACTTTGAAAACTACCACCTAGTCGAAATGTTTCGATCTGAACGCCGAATTAGTTTGAAGCAAACGACAAATCCTTTATTAGCCCTTTTTTACTACCGAAATCACAGAACGTTTGAGTTCCGAAACGAGTGTCGGAGTGTTTAGTAGATAGTTACGTTGCACGAGAAGGTTATGATAGGAATAACCGTATGCGCTTTAAAAGTAACCCGCTTCTTATCAGCAATTTAAAACTGAGTTTTTAAGTTAAATACAGCTCTGTCAATTTTTTCATAGGTATTTCTGAGTGAAATAAGCCTATTACGATGCTATGGAAGTGATAGAAACTTCTAATTCGAATACCCGATAGTTCCTCATTCAATGATCGCATCACATGATTGGGGGATATCCACACATTAATGTCGTACACATAGGTGCGATTTGGTAGACGGGCGGAATAGGAGAGGCATGTGCGCCAGCTACCAACCCCAAAATTGCATAATTATGGGATTGGGCTGTTAAAGCCGAACAAATGCAAAAAATACAATTTCGTTGAAACAATTTCGTCGAGGTTTGCCTAGCCGTGCCTCGATGGTGTAATGGATACAATGCTCGCTTCGCAACCCAGCGGGCCTGGGTTCAAATCCAGCCATTGCCCATTACACTATAAGGCTGCGGCGAGCTGTGACACGGCAAACTCCGCTTCGTGTGGGCGTTCCCGGCGGTGGGTGTTCAACAAACCGCGCACCGATCGAAACGCCCGCGTAGTACGGGTGTGAAGTGCAAAGTTTAGATAGATGGGTATGACGTAGGATCCTACTTGTGGCCTTTGGCGTCGCCAAAGGCACCCCCCGAAAATAGAAAAAAAAACAGCAGCAACAACAACAACAACAACAAAACTTTGCCTAAATATGATTTCACAATATTACGAACTTTTAAACTGGCCTGATGTTTTTTCATAGATACAGCACTCTGAAAATAGGTCTAACTGAGTTTTTGGCATAGTTGGTGAAAATGTTGATTTTTCGATAAGACGTAGCAACGGCTCTATACCGAACCGATTTGAGACTATGGCCCATTTTCACCAAAAAATTGATCTCGTTTAAAGTTCCTATTTGACTGGATAACTGCGTTTTCACCAACGCAGATCAACAACTAATCACGATTACAAGAGCATTTTGTATCAGAAATATTATGTTCGCTAATGGCAACTAATCGCGATCAATTCTAAACGAAGTTGGTGAAAACGGGTCTAAATCGTTTAGGTCCGGTTTAGGTATAAATGACAGGAATGTAAGCGTGTGGTCTTGTTAGCACGGAACGCGCTTTGGCACAAAAATCAGTAGTCATAAGACCCCGGTCGGTGTTGTATTTGGGCGAAATCGGTCAAGGTGGAGGGGGGGAATAGGGGTTAAATGGTCAAAAAATCACTATAATTCACCAGTTGATTCTAGAAGCATTATATTCGGTACGTATACTCCATGTTATAGTAGCCTTTGATTCCCATTTTAATTTTTCGAAAAAGTCAAGGTGGTGGGGGTGGTCCTTCCGTGTAAAAATAGCGTTGAACTTCACTAGTACATCTTAGCGCTCTAAAATTCGACTCAATAATTTAATTTAACGAAAGCCCTGGGTTCCATTGAGATTTATCGAAAACTTTGATGGGGGGGCTGAAAGGGGGGATGAAATTTAAAAAAAAAATCGCTTAAATTCACACGTTTAGGTATTATAAAATACGGCACAAAAATTTAATACAACAAAGACTTACCAGGTTGAAGGAGTTCTAGCGAGCCAGGTCAATTGCTTGAGAGTTTCTAAAGTCAAGTGTAGTAATTGTAGAAGAAAATGTAGCTTGTAGTGATTGGATTGATGTAGAATTGTCCTTGATATGCACAATATCCGGAGTTCAGGCAAAAGGACAGAGTTTCTTCGAAAGTCTTTTGTTCTAGGTTCGCTGTATTATTTTTGATTTTATTTTGTTTTCTTATTATATTTTTTATATTACTTATATTTTATTTTATTATTAAAATTAAAAACCAGAAAATAAAATTATTACGTAGCATCAAATTATGGATTTCCCCTTAATTTAGCCACGAGTTCTAGGTATTTATACATCCTATCCGCCAATTAGAGTTTGTGCTCAATTTAAGCCGCAAATTGGATATTTTCTTAATTTTAGTCGGGAAGTAGCGGATGTTTTTACACTTAGTTTGCTATGAATTCGCGGTTTTTCTCAATTTTAGCAAAGTTGCCTTCAGAATCCGCAAATTTGCGTATTTTCACTAACAGTCGAAAATTTGAATACTTTCAATTTTACCCACGAATGATAGCTTTTTCTACACAATTTATCCACGAATTAGTGAGTTTCCTCAATTTAAGCCGCGAATTGGAGTTTTCCTCAATTTTTACAGCAACTTATAGCTATGTTTTGCCTTTTTTTACAGCGAATTACCACTTATTCCCAATTTGAGAAAAAGTGGCAAAAGTTATCGTTTCTCTAAATTTTAGGCGGGCTAGTAGTGATTTTTCTCAATATCAACCGCAAATTAGTGGATTTTTGAACATTTTTGCCCCGCATTATCTTTTTTTTTGTTCACTTTCATCCGTGGAAGCGTCTTTCTCAGTTTTAGCCCCGAACAAAACGCAGACGCCTCGCACTGGCGTACTTTCAACCTCAGCCAAAAATTATAATTTATTCAATTTTAGCCGTGAATTAGATATTTTTCTGCAATTTTTCCGCGAATTAGTATAAATGTCGTCAATTTTAGCAGCGACGTAGCGTTTTCATTCCGTAAAAGTGATTTTTCTTGGTCGTGACTTTGAATTGGCGTTTTCCTCAATTTTTGCTGCAAATTTGGGATGTTTTACCTTTTTAGCAGTGAATTAACACTTTTCCCCGATTTGAACTGCAAATGGCGTTTTTAATGCTTATGAGTGATTTTTCTTAGTAATGGCAGCAAATTAGGAAATTATTTTTAAATTGGTGCTATGGATTAGCGCTTTTTCCGAGTTTTAAGCCCGAAGTTGACTTCAGAGTCCACGGGTTTTCGTTTTCCTACATTTTAGCCGCTAATTTGGGGTTTATCTATTGTTTCATTTTTAACCTCATATTAAAATTTTGTCTGCACTTCATGCGCGTTCCTTAATTTTTGCAGCGAAATGTGAAATAGCGTTTTGAATTCCTTGAAAGCGATTTTTTTCTGCTGATTGTAGCGATGTTTTGCCTTTTTTAGCAGCTAATTAGCACTTTTCCTCAATTTGAGCAACAAACTAGAGTTTTTCTTAGAGTTTTAGCCGTGCCAGCGTGATTTTTTTCAATAATGGCAGAAAATCAGCAGTTTTTTTAAACATCTTCGCTCTGCATTATAATTTTTCTCCACTCTTAGTTATGGATTAGCGCATTTTCCCAGTTTTAAGCACGAAGTTGCCTTCGGAGGCCACGGATTCACATTTTCCTAAATTTGACCAGCGTTTTCCTAAATTTTAGCTGCGAATTAGGCCCGGCGCACACTAGGAGAAAAAAGACGCCGACGCGCGCGTCAGCTCCGACTCGTGCGTCAGCTCCGACTCGTGCAGTAAAAACACATAGAACTCTATGGGGCCTTTCACATTGGACGCGTACGCGAGAGTCGTCTCTTCCCCGAGAAAAAAGACGCCGACTCGCGCGTCGGCGTCTTTTTTCTCCTAGTGTGCGCCGGGCCTAAGGGTTTCTCTCAATTTTAGCTACCTACTAAATTAGCGGTCTTTTCATTTGTATTCAATTATAGGCGCATTTTTTTTTTTTTTTTTTTTTTTTTTTTTTTTTTTGCTTTTACAGCTTAGCACTTTTTTACCATTTCAGCCACGAGTTTGGCCAAAGAACAGCACGTTAGAATTTTTGTTCTCAATTTATTCGTTAAGTGGCCCCTATCACTGCGAAATGAACAATTTAATTTTCAACAATTTAATTAATGAATAATTTAATTTAGTCCGGAATTTGAGTCGAGAAACCACAAATGAACGTTTTTTCGCAGTTTTAGCCACGGATATTGGCGCTTTTTCCGAACTTTTTGTTACGTTTTTCCTAACCTAAAGATCGTGATTTTTCCATCTTTAAGTTTTTCGGGGGCACCCTCTCCGCCCCCCTCGCCGCTACGTCGGTACGCTACTGATCTTGAAATATTTTGAGACCAAACTTCCGAACGGGGAAATTCATAAAATTCCAAGAGAAAGATGGTCTTTAGTAAAGGGTGCTATCCCCAGGATTTTTCCCGGGTGTCCAGAACGACTCCAAAAAGTTGTCAAGACGAGGAAGCCTCCAGCACTAAGACAGCAACACCATCATCCATCTCAGTCAACACAAACATAGAGCTTGTGAACGGGCCTTAAATAAAACAGACCAGCGGGCCTATTCTGTAACCCGTAACGCGTGCGTTAAAAAAATGTCTCAGCTGATTTTTTATAATTATTCGGCTTGTTGATTTCGCTACCGCAAGAATTACAGAATAGGGAGGCTGGGGCCTTAATCACTACCTTTAAAAAAAAAAAAAAAAAAAAAAAAAAAAAAAAAAAAAAACATGTTTCCGTTCAGTTTTCTTAAGGCCCGTTCACAAGCTCTATGTTTACGTTCTGTGGAGTCTATGTGCAACCAAACAAATGTATTCCCTCGAAAAATGAAGCATTTTGATAGGTTACGCACGGACTCCACAGATGCATTGCACAGAACTTGTGAACGGGCCAAAGGGCCCGTATTCATAGTCGCTACTTAAGTTAAAATAATTCTCTTAAGTAAAAATCAAATCAGTTGTTGTAGGAAAAAAAATCAGCTGTTTAGACGTCCACTTAGGGAAATTGAAGTTTAAGAAATGTCTTTGAATACGTGCCTAGATTTCATAAATGAGATTTCAATGTTTCTACCTAAGTAAAGTTTTCATTTCGTTGGAGAATAAGGCCCCTTAATTGCCAGAATTTCAATAACTTAAGCAGAAGTAGTGGCCTTACGTTCTCGAGCTCGAACATAAATGCATTTATGCTGGACTACGAGCCCCACGGGATGAAAAACGTGTTTCTTTTCTTCCCACGAATGATGAGTCTTATATCTAAAACTATCAACATTTTGATTCAGAAGTAATGTTCATAACATTTTACACTTGAAAAATAATGCTAGCAATTTTAGATAGCCGTGTTCTGTGCTACAATACAGGGTGTAACGGGAAAATGGGGCATAATTGAAATGGGTGATTCTACATCACATGTGGGTCAAAAATGACTATCTGGACCATGGTCCGATTATCAACAGTTTCTGAGAAATCGCAGTTTTCCTGAATTTCGAAGCATCAGGCGTTTTCTTCAAAACTCGGTCGGTATCTTAGCAACCATTGATCCTAGGAAATTTTCAAGGACACCGTTGGAAAGAGCACAAAATTTCCTTTCAGATGATCGTAAAGTTGGGGTAGGTCGTGAAATTTGGACGCCCTTAACTCTCAGCTGAATAGCCGCTTCCTTGAAATTATTTATTCTTGTTATTCAGCCAGCTGTCATTTTAATGACAGCTCTCGGAGGAAGAGTAGGACTTCATGATAAACTTCTACATTTATTAAGCTTTCAAATGACCTGCTTGGTTCGGGATTTTGTCTTTATTCCTTCTGAGATACAGTTCGAAATACTTGAAAACTCGTCTAAAATGTCTGGAAACGTACATTCACAATTGCCCTCGAGCGGGAAACAATTTGCTTCCGAAAGCTCTTTGCAAACCTTTTCGGTGAATTTTTGATCCGTTAAGACTGCTGAGTCCGGTTACCTCGCTGGACCAACTCCAAAAAAGGCAATACTAAGTGCTTGAAACGGCAGGTCACTGCTCAGAACCTGAGGGTTCTGACCTGTAGAATTCAAGGGTAGCTGCCAACAGTCACTACCGTTCCCACCCTCTCCTTTGACAGATATTTCGCAGAGATCGGTAGAAACAGACAGCGAAAGTCAAACTCAAAGTCAACTGCATAGAACGGGGGCTCAAATAGATGACCCCCAACAGCTAAGTCGAGCGACCCTTAAAAAAAAAAAAAAAAACCTTTTTTAAACGATTTTTTCCCGTTCTATGGCAATCGCAAACATACGTTTCCAAAAGATTTAGGCAGGGGCTTAAAGTATTTTGAACAGTACCTCAAAAGGAATAGAGACAAAGGCCCGAAGCAACCAGGTCATTTGAAAGCTTAATAATTGTAGAAGTTTTTCCTGAAGTCCTACTCTTCCTCCGAGAGCTGTCAGTAAAATGACAGCTGGCTGAATGACTAGTAAGAATAGAGAAATTCAAGGAAGCGGCTTTTCAGCCGAGCGTTAAGGGTGCCCAAATTTCACGAACTACCCCAACTTCACGACCATCTTAAAGGAAATTTTGTGTTCTTTCCAACGGTGTCCTATAAATTTCCCCAGGGTTAATGGTTGCTAAGATACCGACCGATTCTCGAAAAAAACGCCTGATGCATTGACAGTCAGGAAAACTGCGATTTTCTCGGAAACGATCAATAATCGGACCATGGTCCATATAGTCATTTTTGACCCACATGTGATGTAGAATCACCCATTTCAATTATGCCCCGTTTTCCCGTTACACCCTGTATAAACTCCAATATTACTGACTTAGTCATCCTAAGCTCCTAAATGTGCGTTCAATTCATTTTAATTCTCAAATCAGGTGTTTAATTAACCATTGGAACAAGAAAAACATAAAATAACACACTTGAACTTATTTACTGCTATTGCAAAATAGACGTGCTAGCGGAGCCAGACCTCTCTGATGGGAGATGCACGTGAACCTGGCGGCACGCATATCACTAAACATGACGAAAATGGCGCCATTCGTTTGTTTACCGTTTGTTTAGCCCAAATTTTCGTTTGTTTAGCCCTGCAAAATACAATTTTTAAAAAAACAAAATGTGAGCCGTCAACTTCACGCAACGGTACACATGACCCCAATCGTTTGTTTCGCTACATATTCAGACACAACTTCGTTTGTTTACGTTTGTTTAGCCCAAATTTTCGTTTGTTTAGCCCTGCAACATAAAATTTTTAAAAAAACAAAATGTGTGCCGCCAACTTCACGCAACAGCACACATGACACCAAGCGTTTGTTTCGTTACATATTCGGACAGAATATCGTTTGTTTACGTTTGTTTAGCCCAGCAAAACATGTATTTATAAGAATATAAATCATGTGTGCCGCCAACTTCACGCAACGGCACACATGACCCCAATCGTTTGTTTCGCTACATATTCGGACAGAACTTCGTTTGTTTACGTTTGTTTAGCCCAAATTTTCGTTTGTTTAGACCAAATCTTCGTTTGTTTGGCCCAGCAAAACATGTATTTATAAGAAAATACATCATATGTGTGCCGCCAACTTCACGCAACGGCACACATGACCCCAATCGTTTGTTTCGTTACATATTCGGACAGAACTTCGTTTATTTACGTTTGTTTAGCCCAAATTTTCGTTTGTCAAATCAATCAAATCGTTTGTCAAAATCAATCAATCAAACAAACGAAAATTTTGGCTAAACAAACGTAAACAAACGAAGTTCTGTCCGAATATGTAACGAAACAAATGATTGGGGTCATGTGTGCCGTTGCGTGAAGTTGGCGGCACACACATGATGTATTTTCTTATAAATACATGTTTTGTTGGGCTAAACAAACGAAATTCGGGCTAAACAAACGTAAATTTGGGCTAAACAAACGTAAACAAACTAAGTTCTGTACGAATATGTAGCGAAACAAACGATTGGGGTCATTTGTGCCATTGCGTGAAGTTGGCGGCACACATGATTCATGCAGGGTGCGGCAGCATAACTTCCTTTTTTCAAAAATCAATGAAAACTATTGTATGCATCAGAAAATATTTTTTTTTTTTATAATGTAGGTACATGTCTAAAGTTTTTATTTACATTGTTTTGAAAATCAAATCTGTTAGGTGGCGTCCCCCATTCTCCAAACATTGCGTAAACCGATTTCTGGCGTTTGTCATGGCGATTTGAAATGGCCGGCACGCTCTCCCGAATTGTGCCCTTTTGATTTTTTTCTATGGGTTTTTTTGAAATCCCGTGTTTATGTGAACCGTCCAAGAACCTTACAAGACTTGAAGACCAACATCCAAGAAGAAATTGCCAACATAACCTGCTATGCTAACAAGAGTCATGACAAACGCCAGAAATCGGCTTACGCGATGTTGGAGAATGGGGGACGCCACCTAACAGATTTGATTTTCAAAACAATGTAAATAAAAACTTTAGACATGTACCTACATTATAAAAAAAAATATATATTTTCTGATGCATACAATAGTTTTCATTGATTTTTGAAAAAAGGAAGTTACGCTGCCGCACCCTGTATTCTTATAAATACATGTTTTGCTGGGCTAAACAAACGAAAATTTGGGCTAAACAAACGTAAACAAACGAAGTTGTGTCTGAATATGTAGCGAAACAAACGATTGGGGTCATGTGTGCCGTTGCGTGAAGTTGGCGGCACACATATTTTGTTTTTTAAAAAATTGTATTTTGTAGGGCTAAACAAACGAAAATTTGGGCTAACAAACGTAAACAAACGAATGGCGCCATTTTCGTCATGTTTAGTGATATGTGTGCCGCCAGGTTCACGTGCATTGACGGGAACGATTTTCCCTTCGATCTTGAAAACCGCGCGTCAACAACAACAAGCGAAGCAACTTGATATCAATACAACTTTGCTAGTCTCATTCGAAAGGTTTTATGGAGCTGATTACAAATATGATCATCTGGCGCCGTCTGCCTGGGGCATTTGCCCTCTGTGGCTCACCAAACTCTCATTTGCTAAAATTTTAAATAACTGGAAGAAAATAGTCCCGAAACTGGTCTTATTCGACAGAATTCATGGAGATGATTACAAATATAATCGTCTGGTGGCGTCAGCCTGGAGCATTTGCCCTCGGTGGCCAGTCAAACTCCCTAAATCAGGGATATTAATTAACCAGAAAAACTAAGTCCGGAATATTGTCTTATGCGACAGGGTTCTGTGGCTGAATATGAAAATGATCGTCTGCCGGCGTCTGCCTGGGGCACTTGCCCTCAGTGACCAGTCAAACTGCACAGAGGGATAATGATTAACCGGAAGAATATAGTCGTGAAACTGGTCTAATCGAAAGGTTTAATAGAGCTGATTACGAATATGATCGTCTGGTGCCGTCTGCCTGGGGCATTGGCCCTCTGTGGCTCGCCACACTCTCGAATCTTGGTAAATTTTAATTAACCGGAAGAACATAGTCCTTAATTAAAATTTTACAAATTTCGAGAGTTTGGCGAGCCACAAGGGGCAAATGCCTCAGGCAGACCGTGGCAGACGATCATATTCGTAATCAGCTCCATAAAACCTTTCGAATTAGACTAGTATCACGACTATGTTCCTCTGGTTAATCATTTTCCCTCTGTGCAGTTTGACGGGTCAGTGCCCCAGGCAGACGATTATATTTGTAATCATTTCCATAAAACCTCTCGAATAGGACCAGTTTCAGGACTATGTTATTTCGGAAAAAACTCCGAATTTCGAGAGTTAGGCGAGCCACAAAGGGCAAATGCCCCAGGCAGACGGCGCCAGACGATCATATTCGTAATCATCTCCATAAAACCTTTCGAATTAGACTAGTTTCTGGACTATGTTCTTCTGGTTAAACTCATGTCCCAAATTAAGGACTTCAATTAGCTATAATAAAATCCTTTGGCCCCCAGATACAGCATGGCAGACTTCCGGACTGGTCAATAGGGGGCCATCATTTTGCCCACCTTTAGTGACTATGTTCTTCCGATTGAATGGGATTGTCGCTAGCTCTCGGACTATTATGTACCTCTTCGCTTTTAGCGACTCTCAAGGCAAAGTAAAAATGGTTTTTAGGTGATGCCGTTAGGTCACTAAAGGCTTTCCAATGAAGATCGATCATGGGAGTAGTCCATCTGTGATCATGGGATAGCCCAGGATGAAAGTCCTGATTCTATAACGGTACAGGACCACGTTGGTCAATAGTAGGCTCGCGATGTGGTATTGACCATTACCATTACATAGCAAACGCTGTGATTGTCTGAAAGAAAATGCCCAAAATTGAGGATAACCGTGCCTTCGACCAGCAACCTCGTTGGTGAAAGAGTAAATCGAAGTTGCAGAATAGTGAAAAGTGGTATAAATAAAGCATTTCTGTGACTCGTTAGAAAAGAATAATGTGTCCATTTAGTTGTCAAGTATTTGAGTGTACTCTCAGCTGTGAGGTCCAGTATGTCTCTCAATAATTGCAGGTAGGCTCGACCTTCTTATTTTGCTGTGGGGTTGACAAAGAATGGTACGGTCGGCATAAGAATTTAGGGCTGTCCAACCAGGAGTCAGGACTCGTTTCCTGCTGCCTGATGCCGAGATGCAATGATCGCCCATGTGGCGAGATTCAGAGAGGAAAGTAGTAATCCCAATGTGTACAGCCAGCCTCGTACTGCCCGGTGAACCGTTCAGGCACAAAGTTGCAATCCATAATCATGGAAGAGCAAAGGCTTTCGAACGTAAGAGAGAAATCGACGGCACAATCCATCCCGAAGTGCAGAAATGTGGAATTTCTTGAGGTGAGCCCCACCTCAAACCTTTCGCCCATTGTAAAAAGATTCTGGTAAGTAGCATGAGTGGGGCTACAAATCTGCAAGGGTAATACACAGATGCAATGCAATAATGTTTAGGACTTCTCGTTTTGTGTTGACAAGCCTAAAAACGGGTTGATGCATAGAAAGAGAGTCGCAAATTGCCATTGACAGTGTCCCAAGTCATGCCAAGGACTGAAATTATGTCATCGGTATCTTTACGTGACGTGGGAAAGTTCGCAAAGGTTTTGATTATTTGAGTCCCAACCACGATGGTTCAACAAAAGCACATCAAGTGCTTTTGTTGGGCTCAGACGGAGAATATTTTCATCAAAGGGTGCTATAATTACATAATATTTCACCCACAGGTGCCTTATTGCATCGCGATCTTCGTGCTGAAGGCCGATTAGCGCGAAGAAGACATGACCTCTGACTGTAATGTAGTCACTTCCACACATAAAATCTGGTGGTCGCCTGATGGCGGACACGGGGGATTTTACTAGCCCCTCACCCCTACTTTCCACGCCTATAGAGCTCAACCACAACATACAATCGTACAGCGTTATATACCTACGGTATTATATTCTCTAGCGTACCGTAGCACGGGCGGGGGGGCGGACCGCCCCCCCACCATTCGGATGGGGCCCATGAAAATATGATAAAATCGGGATTTTTGAAGTAGAACAAATGGCTGAACTTGCCTGTAAAATTGAGAAAAACACTGATTTGCGGCTGAAATTGAGAAAAATTGCTAAAACTAGCGGCTGTTATTATTAAGAAAAAGCGCTAATTCACAATTTTTTCGACTAGTAACACAGACAAACGCTAATTCGTGGAATTAGAGAGAAAAATTAGTTGAGAAGCACAACTTTGCGGAAAGAATACACAAAAAGTGCTAATATAGCTAAAATGGAAGAGAAAACCCGCTAAAATTGAGCGAAACACCCGAAATTGAGCAAAACGAATTCATTCGGCCCAAAAATGGAAAAAACTCTAATTCGCGGCACAACAATATGCGGCTTTAAAACTTAAGCAAAAGCCCTAGTTCACAGCTGACATTGGGACACCGCAAAATCGCGAATTCTTGGGGCAAAATAGGGACTGAAATTTGGAAAAAGCGTTAATTTACGCGACTAGAACTGAGAAAAGCGCTAATTCAAGGGGGGGAAAAAAGAGAAAAACGCGAATTAGCGTTTTAAAAATGAAGAAACACGCTAATTCACGTCTAATTGTGACAAAGAGCTTCAATTTAGCAGCTTTAAAAAAAAATTTAGAAAAAGCGCGAATTCATAGCTAAAAGGGAGAAATACAACTCATCGATTTTCTGGGCAACATTGGGGCCGAAATTGAGAAAAAGCGCTGATTCTCAAGTGAAATAGACAAAACGCGAATTCGCGTAGAAAAGTGGAGGAAAACACTTATTCACACTACTTAAGTATGAAAAATACGATTTCCCGAATAAAGTCGAGACAAAACGCTAAAAATCACAGATAAAATTAAGAAAACGTGCTAATTCTCAGCTAAAATTGAGGGAAAAACGCTAATTCACAGCTGAAAATTAGGAAACGCCTACTCACGGATTCTCGGGGCTAAAATTGAGAAAAAGCGATTATTCACGAGGCTATAAGCTAAAACTGAGAAAAACGCTAATTTGAGTCCAGAAATAGAGAAACACTCTATGCAAGGCTAAAATTACCATTAAAGTGTTACAATTTGGCAGCTTTGAAAATTGCGAAAAAGCGCGATTTCACGCCTGAAGTTGAGAAAACGCCAATTCACGGATTCTCGCGACTGGGTGAGAAATTGAGAAAAAGCGCTGATTCACGGCGTGAAACCTAGAAAAACGTGAATTCACGTCTAAAAGTGGAGGAAAACTCTAATTCACAGCTTAAGTAAGGACAATTCCGATTTTACGGATGAAATCGAGAAAAAGTGCTATATTTCGGAGCTAAAATTAAAAAGTGTGCTCATTTACTGTTAAAATTGAGGGTAAAAAAGCCTAATTCACGTCTGAAACTGAGAGAAAGCCAACTCGCAGATTTTTGGGGAACTTCGGGAATAAAATTGAGAAAAAGCGCTAGGTCAAGCGGCTAAAACTGTGAAAAAGAGCTAACTCGCGTGTAAAATAAATAAAAATGTAAATTCGCATGGGTAAAATTGACAAAAAACACGAATATGGCGTTTGAAATGGAGAAAAACGCTAATTCACGGCTAAAATTTAGAAAACGCCAACTCGCGAATTCTTGGGATAACTTCGGGAATGAAATTGAGAAAAAGTGCTAGATCAAGTGGCTAAAACTATGGGAAAGCGCTAATTCACGCATATAATTTATAAAAACACGAATTAGCGTTTAAAATAGAGAAAAACGCTAAATTGCGGATAAAATTTGGAAAGATCACTCAAATGCTACTTTAACGCTAATTTACAGCTAAAATTGACTAAACGCCAACTCACAGATCCCTTGTGGCAAATTCGGGAATGAAGTTGAGAAAAAAGCGCTAATTCAAGCGGCTAAATAAGGGGAAAAAACACTAATTCGCGGATATTAGATAGAGAAAAACACGAATTGCGGTGTTTAAAATGGAGAAAAGCACCAATTCACGGCTTAAATATAGAAAAATTGCTAATCCACGGATAAAACTAGGTCAAGCGGCTAAAACTGTGAAAAAGTGCTAACTCGCGTGTAAAATAAATAAAAACGTGAATTCACGTGGGTAAAATTGAGAAAAAACACGAATATGACGTTTAAAATGGAGAAAAACGCTAATTCGCGGATAAAATTTGGAAAGAGCACTCGAACGCTACTGCAATGCTCACACATCACATTTACAGCTGAAATTGAGTAAACGCCCACTCACGGATTCCTGAGTCAACTTCGGGAATAAAGCTGAGAAAAAGAGCTAATTCAAGAGGCTAAAACTTTAAAAAACACTAATTCGCGGATAATATATAGAGAAAAACACTTAAATTTAGAAAAATTGCTAATTTACGGAGTGATTTGTCTATTGTAGTTATTAGAGCTTCACGGCTAACGTCATTTGTGTCTTTCAAAATCGAATCTGGTCGAATCAGTCATGGGGGAAATTTTACAGTTGACTAGGCTGCTAATTTTTTTGAAAAGTTCGAAATCCATTTAGAGTAGTGAGTGAACATTCCTAAGGCACGTTTCAGAGATGCTGCGTCTCTTGGTTTGGGTAAAGGCAACAACGGTTGAAGTCTTTCAGGGTCAGGACGGATTGTATTGTTAGTTATTAAGTGTCCAAGTAGTGAAATAGACGATAGGCGAAGGAACACTTTTTTTCGTTAAGCTTTCGTTAAGATTGGATAAAATTTGAAAAAAGCACTCAATCGCTACCTAATTTGTGGATTCTTGAGGCAACTTCACGGCTAAGAGCTTATAAAAAGCACCGATATTCGCAAGTAAAAATGAGGAAATGAGCTAATTCGCGGATAAAATTGAGAAAAAAGCGATAATTCGCAGCTAAAATGTGCTAGTAGAATGATTTGAAGCTGAATGATGATAATGAAGCAATTGCGTGTCTAAAATTGAGAAAAATATGTACTTCAACGCCACTAACGAGAGTTTATCGCTACGATCTGCAAACGCCACTAAAAAGTATATTCCTAAGTTTAATTAGAGACTAAAGGGGCTCCTAGAGATTGCCGCCTCGGGCCCAGGTAGTAGTTGTTCCGCCACTGATTATATTATTAACAATTTCTATGTATAATGCAACTTTGCTGCGTCATCGCGCGGCAAATATTTTTCTGGAGATATAATAATATCACAATAAATTTATTATCACAAGGTCAATCGTGAGAATTTTCCAGGAAAGGTGATTTTATTATTTTGTTTCAGGGCGGTGGTGAATGTGTAGGGAGGTGGTTGCAATATCAAGCCGGGAATTTCTGAGTTTTTATTGGTTAAAGCTTTAGGATGACAGCCTACGAAAACGTGTCATAAAAAGCATCGGAATGGACATTTTCGGCCTGTAAATTCAAACTAACAATTCGGCTTAAAATTTTACGAGATCATCATGGGCCTAGAAGCCTAGAACAAATAAGAAGAACCTAAATATGTGCGCAAGGTATGCCTCTCGTAGAGAGGGTAAATGCACGAAAAACCGCCCCTAGATTGTGATTTGATTTCCCATTAATGAGGAAGCAAAAATTAAAGAATGAAATGACGTTTACTCGCATGGCACACCCCCTAGTTCAAGGGGCTGTCCCATCCCCACCACACACGAACCTGAGCTCATTCAAAAAAACCGTCCCGCAACCGCTCCACGGCCCGCAACCCACCGTCCCCCGTCTACAGTGGAAAGGGGCTGTGAGACTTTGCGGCCCTTGTTTACCGGTGAAGTGGTGCGCAGGGGGTGAGAGGGGGGACTCAACTACAGTGAGTTGACGCCATAGAACGGTCAGTCGCTCGTGTCGCTCTGCCCCAGTCGGGTCCCAAGATGGCTGAATTGTTGAGTCGGAAAGTCAGGGTAGAAGAAAGGTTAAGAATTAAAATCGGTGAGTTTTCATAGCTGTTGTTGTGTACATAGAAATTTTCAAATTTTATTTGGTGAGATGCAAGAAAATGGTATTCATTGGCTGGGAGGGCATCGGTCGGAAACTGGATCGTCAATGGATTAGCTCTCTTCCGTGATTTATTTGGTGAAGTGTTAACGTGGAGTTTTTTTTTCGCTCTTTCCCACAAGCTTTATTGTGATAGCGTGCATTCCCTACCGAAAATAAGGATTAAAAGTGTGTGGACGACAATTTTGAGAAGCTATAAATGTACGCGGATGTTATAAGTTCGCACGTGCGGAACACGAAGTTTAATATACTCCGTGAAAACGATGCACGGGGGCTCGACACCGTTTTAATGTGCCCTTATCTGACGGATGTTTACTCTTTTTTTTTGTAGTGGCTTCCCCTCTTTTACTGCGAAGTTCTTTTTATTATTCCTTGAACGCTTCAGTTTTTTTTTCTCGCCTTCTGTTTTAGGGGAAGCCAAAAATCTACCGAGCCGAAATCATGGGTGTTCCGATCAACGAGATGTATTCTGCGTCATATCACTGGATCAGGAAGAGATTTTCCGAACTGCCGCCCTCGATAAATCACTCAGGTGAGAACCACAAAATTCATTGTCAGTCTGTTGTGCCCGAGAAAATTGAAGGGGTCATTTTGTTTATGAATGAAAAAGCTGTAAAGGGGGTGGTGATGGTGGGGTTGGTTCTCACTAACAGTAACAGAGCGGAATGAGGCCACCAATCAATCAATGGTTGAATGGAGTGCATTCGTTCATTGATCAAGAAGAAAATACAATATCATTTCCGCTTGCTTGTCGCTCCGCCAGATGCCAAACGCACCCCTTTTATGTAGATTACTCGCTTATTTTTTTACCTCATCTGCCGATGTTATTTTTCCAGTATTATTTAACCAGTAAGAAAAAAAATATCAACCTTTTTCAGACCTGAAAAATATGTACGAATTGGCCGTGCAAGGTGCTTGAAATAGGAATCAGGCATTGGCATCGGGGAATTAGAACACCTTCGATTTTTAAAATCCCAATTTGTCTATGCACTATAAACTCATCATCATCACTCAACCCTTGAAATAATGAATGATTTTATTCCCTGGGCGAGCGCAGTAAGTCTGAAGCTCGCACTCGCCACTTGACTGTCAGTGGGTGTCGAGTATGAAAATACATAAGTTCCTGTCAAGCCATCCCCCTCACCTTTTGACCTGATCGATATTTCTCTAGCTGTTGTAAGTATTCAATGAAGTTTTCTATTCTTGAAACGAAAGGAAATGGCCTAGCTGCTAAAATTGGGCTTCCTGATCGTTAAATGGAAGTCCGATTAGCGACTCGCTTTTTTACCCCGTGAAACTCGCTAATCTCTTTCTGTCACGAAACCACGCTTTTTAAGAGATATTGAGACTATTTTTGGGTAGTGCCCTTTTATTTTGCGGGAACAAACATGAAATAGCGCTGCGCGTAGCTGGGTGTTACCAGCGTTTGTATTTTTTGGCTATAAAGCCGCACGCGTGAAAGCCACTGGCAAAGAAAGGAAGAGTTCTCCTTTGTATTGAGGTGCATTGCCCGGTATTCTTTATTGAGTAGGCGTTTAAATTTTCCGAATTATAGAAAAATTCCCCTTCGCTGTAACGCTTAACTTCTTCCTGCAGAAAAAAAATTTCGCGGGTTCGACATTTCGGATTATTGACAATCACAGATCGCTGATCTTGCTCACTCGAAAAGCCATTTGCGCGAGGTTTGACTCGTTGAAAAATGCAATTTCACGGGTATTAGTCCTTCAAAAAGCTATTCCCCAGGCTGGCCTCTTTCAAAAGTCCATATTTCGTGGATTTGACACTTACGGTACCAAATTTCGCGGTTCTAGCGATTACAAGGACTATTTTCGTCCTTATTTGTTTTTTTCAATTACAATGCCTTCATTTTGGGTCCTTCGGAAACCAACATTAATTTCTTGATCTTCAGAAAAACTAACTACGCGGGTTTGGCCCAACCCAAAACCCCAAAGGGTTTCACACGTTTAAAATCAATATTTCCAGGGTGTTCGCTTATTTTGAAGAGCGATTTGGCGGATCTCGCTCCTGTCAAAAAACAAAATTAAGCTGGTATGGTCATTTCAAAGACCAAATTTCGCGGATTATTGACTCTCGCAGAACCCAACTTCGCTCGTTGTACTCACTCTAAAGATAATTTCGCTGGATTGACTAGCCAATTTTGCGGGGTTGACTCGAATAAAAGCTGATCTCACGGGGTCGGCTCATTCAAGTACTCAATTTAAAGAGCGATTTCGTGGGTCTGTCTATTCGTAAAAGCAAAATTTCGCAGCGTTTGTCCCATTCAAAAGCAATACCCTAAAATCGCCTACTCGACAAGCTCATTTGGTGGGTCTTGATGCATCTTCATGAATAGTTCAGAAAATAAAGCCAGAATAGTGGCAAAATTCGGTCTTAATTTCGAATGGGGCTTTAAAAAATCCTTTTGATGTATACTTTCGAGATTCGAAGAGCCCGTTACGATTCGGGGTGACAAACGTATTTTCAAGCGCGGGAAGCCGTTGGCCCACTCATCCCTACAGGGGTGATAAAATTTGCCCAAACTCTGTAAATTATGCCATAACTCGAGATGTGATAATCCCACAGAATTGGGGTTGACTTTTATCGACTCAGCACACAAAACTACATAGGATTAAAGGTGTCAACCCCTTAGAGCGATGAGTTGGCCAACGTCTATCCCTCGTTAAAAGTATTTTTGCCACTCCATATCGTTGTTGACTGCTCGAATCATCGAAGTATACAATGAATCGAAGTATAGAATGATGCCACTATTCTGCCTTCTTTACCTTTATCTTATATACTTACTTATCTTGTACTAAAAATGAAATTTCGTGGGGTTGGTGGGGCTGGTTCATCCAAAAAGTGGATTTCGCTCACTAGAAAAGCCATTTAGGTGGTTGAGGCTTTTTTCGCTAGCTGTGGGCGTGGGTGACAGGGAGCCGTGGTGTGGATAACCAAGTACTGCACATGTTTGGCCACTTCCAGCCGTGCGATACCGATGCCTCTCCCTTGAGCCACCACTGGCTTCAAGTCGGGACAGGAAGAAAAACGCAAGACTGGTTGAGAGGCCCAAAAAAAAAATCGTGGAGTTGGCTCATTAAACATCACGAGATGTGAGACGTGCACCTCCTCCCCCCACACACACTTATTGGCGGCATAATGGAGCCTGCTCCCCGTGGAAAAATGTCTAGGTCCGGCACTAGCAAAATCGAGTCATGGAAGACTTGGTTCATCAGGGCTGATGAGAACCGTGAAGGCGAAACTGGTACTGGTGACGTTAGTGCGATTAGCCGCAAGTGAAATACGTTTGGGATCCGACACACCCTGCGGACGTTGCATGTAAGGACCGAAATGTAATTTCGACCTTTACCCGGACACCTAAAAAATGAGCCCGGACGCTCTAAAAAGTAGGACGTCTGGTCACCCTACGTGAAAAAACTTTCATTTCTGGAAGGATTAATCCCTCGGGATCGTTTCGCTGGTTTTGACGCTGAAAACCAATCTCACAGGATTGGCTTATTCAAAAACCAATTTTGCAAGGTATTCTCGCGAAACCCATTCTCACGGATCTGGCTCACCAGAAAAAGAACATTTTCGCGGGTTCCACTACCTAACTAAAAACCAATTTTCGTTCGGGATCACACATGAATTAAGTTCACAGATTTTGGTTGCCTGATTTGAAAACATAAGTGCCGCAGATTGGGCAGTGGGCTGTTTAAGCAGATAGGGCTCAGGTACGGATCACAAGGGGGTGGCGCAATGGGCGAGCGATTCCCCCTGAGCCAAATGTTTTAAATTGGGTTTTCTTATCACAATTTACATTCAAATTGAGCAAAGTTGTGGGGTTTTATTTGGACCGGTTTCTTTGGTTTTTCCAGTAATCATCGGGCTTGTGAGCCGGAACAGATTGTGGTCCAATTAGGGCTTTAGTAGTAATTCAGTTAATTTAGGCACAACATCTGACTATAACTCAACTGGCAAACCGTCAATTTCAATTCTGAAATACCTACCTAAGCCTAAGAAATGGTAAATGTGACCTTAAAACCCCCAAAATGAGCATTTTTCGTGGGAATCTGTTTGATTCTTTTCTAGAAACTTGCAAAGTCACTAAAAATTTCTCCCTCTAGACCGACTATTCAAACGAAAAACTGCAGAATTTATCCCTAAGGGAGGCTGATTGGTTTGGCTAAAAAACAGCTAACGTGTTTGTTAGTCCAGAAAAAACAAGTTTGACTCGATAACTGACGGTGCAAAGCGGTTTTTGGATTTTGGATCGTGAAACTTTTGGGGGGTTTTCTTGAAGAACCCGTTAATTTCACACCCCTGTCTACCCCCACCACTAGTTGTCTTGTTTTCAGAATAATTTGCCTCCAAATTGTTCAACTAAAGTGATTATTACTTAGCGACTCAACTTTGTGACGGTGAAATCACAAGTTTTGAAGCGAAAAATAGTCTCAATACTTCAAAGATTCAAGGCCAAAAGCCTTCAAGGCAAAAGGACCTTTGGATCCTTTTTTGTTACTTTCGCATCACAGCAATTTTCGCGAAATTGAAAGTTTCGAGGTCTTTTGTAACCGCGAATTGGCAAATTTTTTGAATTTTAGCCGCGCATTTTTCTCTGCATATTAGCACTTCTTCTCAAGTTTTGCCGTTAAATTGTGTCCGTAAACCGCGAATTAGCGCGTATTGCTCATTTTAGCCGCGAAATAGCCTCCACTCGGCTCAGTAGATTTTGTTTGCTCTGTCCTAAACCGGCAACCCCTTGGCGAGCTAAATCAGAATTCTGCTGTCCGTTGGCTGACTAAATACGAGACCGAAAACAAGGATGTTTTGTCATGACTTTCAAGCTGTGGTCAGCTCTCGCCCACTCGGATTAGTTTTGACCTATCAATGAGGCAGAGGCAAGGCGTTCGATTTCTCGGACGCGTTCACTTCAACATCCTTCCTGATAGCCATATGAAATTATGAGTCGCCGGTGCAGACGTTTTCTGGGAGAATCCCTGATTTATGCCTTATCATGATCCGTACAATTGGGAAAAATTGAATTCATTTTTTGTGTCGTTTGATATTTTATGAAACTCTTGACGAATTTAAGCATTTCAAGCGGTGGCAAAATAAATTATCACCATTATAAGCCAAGATTTAATCCTTCCAATAATATTTGATAGGCAAGACAAAAATGCCGCAAATGCTCATCAGTCATCAGCCTAGTGACCAAAATCATGTTTCTCGTTCCGTTCCCCATTTAAAAAATTTGTGAATGAAGTTGTAATCGTTGTTACAGCCCGTACTTTGGCGACGAGTTCCAGTTCAGCGTCCCAAGGAAATTCAGATACCTCAGCGTCTATTTATACGACCGGGACAAATCTGAAAAAGTCATTGGGAAAGTAGCCATTAAAAGAGAAGATCTGCATCTGTATCACGATGCTGAGCATTGGTTTCAAATCAAGCCGGTCACAGAACATACTGAAGTCCAAGTGAGAAGCTAGTCGTTTAAAAGGCGAAACTTTAGTGTTTAAAATTGTGTTCGTTTCGCAGGGCAAAGTTCATTTGGACGTTAAATTTGAAAACGGAGTCGACGCATTTTCGGACAAGCTGGTGGTTAAAGTTTTAGAATGTAGCGATCTTACGCTGAGTAATGGAAGTTGTGACCCTTTTGCCGTTGTGTCGGTCCGTTTGACGTCAGGCAAGGAGGATCAAAGAAGAACTAAAGTTAGGAGAAAAACAAATTCACCGGTGTTTGATGAAAGTTTCACTTTTGAAGTGAGTTGAAATTTATGTTGAACGTTTCTATTTTTGTTTAACACTCGAATTTCCGTACAGTTGAACAATTGGGGAAGTAGTCGAGGCTGTGACACTCGGTACAACATCGCCGAACAGGAGGGTAACTGGTGCGAGCTGGTTGTTACGCTCTATCACGACAACGGTTCCAATTCAGTTTTTCTCGGCGAGGTTCGAGTGCCTTTGCAAAGGAATCTCCAGCAGAGCGCTTGGTATTTACTGCAACCGGGTAAACGTGGTTCGGCTGTTAGTACGGACTTGGGAAAACTTCGCCTCAAAATCCATTACACTAGGGACTACGTGTTTGACGCCCATATGTATGATTCTCTGCTCAACATCATTTTAGACTCGGCGAGCGTTCCGGTGAGTCTTTTCGTTGTTTTGATTTCGAATTGTAGTTTCTAAATCTCGAATTTTCAGACGATTACGTCCAGCGCTTGCTTCTTACTAGGGGAAATAATTTCTACAAAGTACGAGTTCTCTCAATCGCTGACTAGAATTTTCGTCCAACATGGCCTAATTGTGCCAATCATCAAAGCTCTAGCGTCCAGAGAAATGTCTAGAACGAAGTATGTTTCAACTCCTCGCAAGTTCTTCGTCAATGTTTTTCTTTTAATGATTATTTTCTTTTTTTTTTTCTTTTTTAGGGATCCGACGACCCTATTTAGGAGTAATTCCCTTGTGGTCAAAATGATTGATGAAACTATGCGTTTGGCGGGCTCGCACTACTTACAGGAAACACTAAAACCTGCTTTGGACTTGGTTATTTCAGAGAAAAAATGCTGTGAAATTGACCCTTACAGAGTTTCCGACCCTAGTGCAATATACGCGCACTTGAACAATCTCAAAGTGAGTTATTTAGTGAAATCGAATTAATTTTGTTAATGACGTACGCTTTTCTTCGTGTTTTCAAGGAGTATGTCGAGAATATTTTTTTCGCCATTACTGGCTCTGCTTTAAGGTGTCCACCCATCCTGTGCGAGTTATTTCATGAATTGCGAGAAATAGCCGCGTCCCACTTTCCAGGTACGAATTTCTTGACTTGAAACTTATCATTGCTTCAATTATTTTTGTTCTCACTTAAATTTCAGATCACAGAGAAGTCAAGTACGCAGCAATTTCAGGATTTATTTTCCTTCGATTTTTCACACCCGCCATCCTCGGTCCGAGGCTTTTTGATCTCACGAATAAACATATCGTAAGAAGGCGACTTGTCATACACGTCACTCTATAATAAGACTGATAAGTATATAAGAAACACCTTATCCCTTTCAGGACCCTCAAGTAGACCGTACTTTAACGCTAATAGCAAAAACTATTCAAACTCTATGTAATCTTGCCGGAGCAAAGGCTGGGCTATGCAAGCAACCCTACATGGCTCCTGTCTACAAGGCGTTTATTACTTCCACCCACGTCACGGCTATCCGACAGGTATTTTTAAAAATCGTTTAAGGTAGTTGCAGAAAGAAATTTATATTTATATATATGTTTCAAAACAGTTTCTAGAAATAATATCGGCTTCCTCGAACCCTTCAAGCGATAACAACGACTCTCCTGTTGTTTTGAAAGAAGGGTAAGTTGAAAATCTTATAATTTGTCAGAAAATCGTGTTTAAAAGGTCATAAAACATTGAACGGTGTATTTCCTGCTTCCTGGAAAAGATTGCTTTATCGTTTTCTTGGGTAAGAAGTCAACTTCTAACATATTAAAGTTTACGGCACGTTATGATTTGTTATTTTCCACTAATTCAATCCCGTAGCATTTGACATTTTTGATTGAATTCTTAAAATTGTCTAATTATTAAAACCTTTTTGCAGCTCGATGATGAAGAGGGCTCAAGGGAGACGGAGATTCGGAAGAAAAAATTTTCAACAAAGATATTTCACTTTGACGACGCACGGGTTAACATATTCGAAACAAAAAGGTAAAACTTGTTGCCATTCTATTTGCGCGGTTTAAACAAGAACAATCATCAGTGGAGTTTCATACAAAATGTTGTTCGTGATAGGCAAGGAGCCTCTTTGTAAAATACCGTTGTCCGACGTATTGGCTGTGGAACGTGTTCAACACGAATCTTTTCGAAAAAGCAATATGTTTCAAATTGTCCTGCCACATCGCGTGCTTTATGTCCAGGTGAGTGATCCGTCCCCGTCAGCATTCTAGTAACCGCCGTCTAATCAATGTGTGTTTGTATTACAAGGCGAGTAATTGTGTCGAAGAAAAGGATTGGGTAGATTTGCTCGATAAAATGTGTTGTACGAATCGTCAACGACTGCAAAAGTACCATCCTGCTGCGTACGTCAATGGCCACTGGCAATGGTAAGCACGTGCGATATCGCTTTGGAAAAATGGAACTTCTCTAGATTCCTCCTTTCTGCTATAGCTGTCACGTGGCGTCGGAATCAGCCGAAGGTTGTTCTAAAGTATCAACTAAGACTCAACTACAAATGAACATTGATTCGGAAAGAGAATTGGCCCGAATACACTCGTTAATAATCGAACACATGGACAATCTGCAGGGTGTGATAAGTGAGTACCTCCTAGTTTTCCTGTGGCGGCGGACCTTCTCTTATTCTTTCTTTCTACAGATATCTGCGAAACTCGACCTACTCCGAGACGATCGGATTCACCTCTTTCTTGCATAATCGAAGACTCGACCTCTTGTCTAAAAACCCTAGTGGCCCTTCGAGAGGCAGCCATTATACTTCAAACTGAGACGAGGATTTACCTGAGGACGCTGGCTCGAGAAACTAAATACGGAAGCAAGTAAGTTGACCGAGTCAAGTTTGTCCCTTAGAGTGCCAACATTTGTTTTTCTTCAGACAAGCGCCCATCGGAGATGACAATTATTTCATACTTGCCAACAGACTGGACGGATTACTACTAGGTAGTAAAACTTGTAGTGATTTTAAATATCAAGCTCAATAATTTTAACACCACTTTCTGCCTGCTCATCCCACCGAATCAGTCCCAGATGAAAAAACTTATTAGTTTCCTAAACGCAATCTCTTTCACTTTCTCTCTATTACTTTATTTATTGTTAAATCACATTCAGAAGAGGCACGTAGTCTTTCTCTATTTGATAGAATATTTCAAAACTTGCCTTCACTACGTTTTAAGAATACCTACAAATTAGGACGTAAAGTAGTCCTTGTGACACCTCACTCTTTCTAAAAATAATTGTTTTTAGGAAAAGTCAAAAATGATTTGACACGCCTTCTTCCTTCCGTAACCTCTTCCAAAAAAACATCAAAATTTAGTCAAATTATTACTTAATGAAAGAATTTGCTCCTCGAAGGAGAAGACTGACTTCCCCTCCCCATTTCTTGTTGTGGCGTCGCGTGATAAGATCTTACTTTTTGTAGTTTCTTGCTATGGAACAAATCAAATCCCCCGGAGCGTAAAACATGAGTTTAAACTGCCTTTTT
Organism: Corythucha ciliata; assembly: GCA_038030265.1. NCBI lineage: Eukaryota > Metazoa > Arthropoda > Insecta > Hemiptera > Tingidae > Corythucha > Corythucha ciliata. Next base: position 36,351,710 of record CM075938.1, on the reverse strand, counting down.
CAGCCTTTAACAATTTTTTCTTTCAGTATTGTCTCCTGTGCCCTTAAAATAGGTGCTTTAAAGTACAAAGTTCGTTCTCGTTTTTTATTTTGTTAAGGAGCCTACTTACTACGAGTATTATTATTTATTGTTTACTTTTCTGTTTTATTCTCTATTGGCTTTAAGAACAAAAAAAGGGAAATGAAGACTTAAATTATACAAAATTGCTCGTCAAGAGTTCACTTCTCTCTAAAATTTAAAAGAAAAACCAAGTTATTTATTTTAGCGAATAGTATTTATTTATTTAAGTTTTTGGCGCCCAAATGCGTACTATCTGTTGCCAGTTTAAAACGGTTATGTTTTTTTGTTAAACAATTACTTTTTACTCTTAACTAATTAATTTTTATTCTTTTTATTTATTTATTACGATCATTACTACTATTTTTTGTACATAAAACTTATTTTCGACTGATTCGTGTTATTTTGACATTGATAACGCGACCGAAAAGGCCAACCGCATTCAGTATTGGAGTTGGGCTCCTTTTGTTGGGCATCCATGTTTTCTCGAACATGATTTGTGGATCGTTGATCTTTGTTTTGCTGATTAGGCTGTTCTGAATATTAAGCGGGAAGTTGGTTTTTTAAATTTGAACAAATACATCCGTATTTGTGTGCTGTAGCCGCTGTATTTGTTCAAATTTAAAAAAACAACTTTCCACTTAATGATTTCTGGATTGTTCGATGCCAGATATAATTTAATAGACCGGCGGGACGGGATTTCTATAGCGACGTAGCATTTTAGGACCTCGCTCGGCCCCGATGGGACACTCCCTTGGTCGACACTGGAATGGTGAACTCGTCTTATATGTGGATGAATTTTTGTTATTTCAATTCAAACCACAATTTTGTTATTCTGGTTCGTACAGTCCACATTTTCACGAAATTTCTCTCGGGAGTGTAGACGTTGGCCAACTCATGGCTATGAAGGGAGAAGAAATTTTTCCCGAACGGGGTGTTTAGTCCTATGTATAGTTTAGTGTTCCTAGTCGATAAAAATCAACCACAATTTCGTGTGACGATTAGTTTTTGAGTTACGACGTGAATTGTATAAAAAGCCTTGGTTTTTGGCTTAAATAATACTCAAGAAATCCTCTTGGCAATGCAGTTGACGTAGATGTGATTTCTGAAGAAGTTTTTAGCGCTGAATCGAGGCAACCCTGTGGCTGGGGTCAATACTTTCTGAGATACGCCCACAAATATAAGAACAAATCCTTTAAAAATGATGGAGATGTTTGTCCGTAACTCATAAAGTATTGTTACTAGCGATCCCCCCAGGGAGGCAAATTACAGCTTTTGAGTAATTAATTACAAATTACTTCCAAAAAAGAGGATAAATTACTTTTCACTTCCACGAATAATTGAAAATTACAATTACTGTAATTGAATTACTTTTCCAATTACCCAAGAGCTGGATTTATGGAACACGCAAGCGTCTTGCTCTTGTTCACTGTCATTTTGACGTGGATACGTCCGTGGTTTCGTTATAGGGTACTTTTTCTCAACGTTTAGAAGTTCTCGCTGGCGATCTTACTTTGCGCATTTCACTCTAACCCCTCTCCTTCTTCGCCATCCAGTAGAGCATTTCACTACTCACACAGCGCCACCACACTCCTCTTCTTCTATCACTGGATCACCCACCAACGCCTATCGCTCCCATGCTCATCGTCTCCGTAAACCGGCCGAAAAACGGAATGAATAAATAAATAAACAGTGACGTATCCACGGAAATCTTTCGGGTGTAACTACTACAGCCTGCAGCATTTTTTTTTTAGTGCGTCCAGCCAACAATCGAACGTCACAACAGATCTTTGAGATAGGAATCAGGAACAGCGTGGCCCCAAGATGCCAAGCGCTTCGCATGAGTAGGGTTACGAATTGTCCTGGGGTATCCCGGATAGTAATAATTTGCTAATTTTGTCCCACATCACGGCCTGCAAACTGTCCCAGGGTACCCCGGATAGTCATATAGTTTGCTAATTTTGTCCCGCGTCCCGGCCAAGGACGCCCTGGGGCTCAATGTGTCCCGGATTCTTTATGTATTTCTTTGAAATTGTGCATGCTCACAGAAAGCTTTGCAATGGCAGCTTTATGTGGCTCGATATTTTTGTGCTTTGAGAATTTTTGTGGTCAGAGCTATTTGGATTGGAGTTTCTTGTGGTTCGAGCTTTTTGTGGTTGGGGTTTCGATCTTTGAAACTTTTGCACCGTTTTTCTCAAATTTCAAATTGGCAACCCTAAGCTCAAGGGTATCGCTCGTGTCATAATTTCTTTGAAACTCTCATTTTTCAGTGAATTTCGTGAAAAAACTCCTCCAAAAGCTCCAAGTAAAGCGCGAAATAGTACCCGATGAGTTTTCGAAATAATATTGGTTCTGAAGAAGGGAATGTAATTGGTAATTGTTAATTACAAATTACTTCGAAAAAGTGCTTTTAAATACAAATTACCAATTACAATGACGTGTTGCTATCAATTACAAATTATCAATTACTAACTGTTATTTAATTATGTAATTCAATTACTGCCCAGTCCTGACTACAGCTCATTCAATTCAGCACAAAAAACTGCGTACGATGAGAGAAAATGGTCAGTCCTGCCTAAATCATGATACACATTCTTTTGGGCACATTTAAGTATAGAGAAAATCGTGTTTTTGTGGGTATTTTCGTTCAAAACTCACATAATATTGATTTCAGAGAATCGAGCTACCGTGCATTTGATTCAGCATCAAAAACAACTTCAGAAACGACATTTGAAACGACTTCACACTAAACGTAGAGCGTGAGGATTTTAATAAACTAATCTCAGCAAAAAACAACGTTTCTTCGTACGAATTATGCCATATAACTCGAGAAGTAATCAGCCCACGGACTTGAGGCTGATTTTAATCGACTCATCAGCACACACAACTGCATAAGATTACTCACCTCGTTTGGGCAATTTTTTTTATTCCTTGTAGGGGTGAGTTGGACAACGTCTACCCGCCCTTAAAAATAGGTTCGTTGTCCCGTATCGTTGTGGACTCTTCGAATCCTCAAAGTATGCATCAAAAGGAATTTTTAAAGCCACATTCGAAATTGGGCCGAATTTTGCCGCTATTCTGGCTTTATTTCCTGTACTACTAGATTTTTTTTTCATTTGTGGCAAAATCCGTATTTTCGTGCAGAACCTAATTTTGCTGTTTTGACAGATATTGGAGAACCAACTTCGCCTATGCCTCCTTCAAGTCAAGCAATCTTGGAGGTTTGGCTCTATCGAAAACCAAATTTTGCGTATCTCACGTGACGTTTAGATCCGAATTTCGTGATTGGTTCTGAAAAAAGTTGCAGTTTTTGGGCTTTGGGAAACTTGAATCTGGAAGGACCCGAGGTTGAAAATTCCATCCCGAACATTATGTGAAAAAATCTGTAGGCCAGTCAATAAGAACATTTAAATTAGCTAAAATCGCAATTAAAGGGCTAGTTCTGACTTTTTAGTATGTTGTTAGGACCAGCACCAGTAGTGTAAATCCAAGTTTTCAGCTTCGAAAGACTTGTGCTACTTTCGTGGCACTCGAAAAACCTCGAAAATGTTGCACTTTTCTGGGTGTTTTTCACGTTATTTCCTAAAATATGCATTTTAAGATAAAACGCACGGAATGCGTTAAAAACCGCATAAAATTTGCTACAATTTGGGACCTAACGTAGCTCTGTAGGTCATATAATAACCAAGATACAACTCCTCGAATTTGGAAGTGGTGGTCGATGGTTCGGTGATCTTTCAATTTCGTGGATACTCCACTAGGAATCTTGTAATTTTGCTCCAAGGACCTGACACTGCAAGCTCACAAATATTTATCTCTAGATTTTGCAATTACTCGTGAGTAGGTCCCGGTTTAGGGGGGGGGGGGTATTTCCACTCTATGCCTACTCTTTTTGGTTTTTAACTATACATACTCATACTACATATTATTATTATTATTACTATTATCATTATTGTGCAATAATAGGTCTATTGGTTTGTCGTCCCGGACTACTCCGAGCAGCACGAAATTTTGTAACCTTGCGGGTGATCATGTGAAATAACGCGAAAACTTTATGGAAGGTTCCGGACGACAAACGAATAGACCTATTAGGTTCCGATTAGGTCTATTCGTATGTCGTCCGGAGCTGCACCATTAGCACTGAAAGTACTAACCTTTCATTATTTTTTCGCGTTATTTCACATGATAACCCGCGAGGTTGCAAAATTTCGTGCTGCTCGGAGTTGCCCGGGATGACAAACGAATAGACCCATATTCCAATGCATGAGCGGATAAATTGAAAATAAAAAGTATCCTTCAGGACATGGGAAATAAATCTGAATTTTCGGGGGGGGGGGGGGTCGGGACTCGGTGGACCCCCCCCCCCTGTCTACGCGCCTGAGTGCGAAGTATTTTCGCGACGACGAGTTCCGGCCCTTTTACTTAGATGTTCCATTAGGAAAGGAATTAAGAATGACGTTTTGGCGTTGGGGAAGGCTCTAGCCGACCCTGACTGCAACGAATAGCCGATTAATTGCAAAATTTAGAGATAAATATTTGTGAGCTTGCAATGTCAGGTCCTTGGAGCAAAATTACAAGATTCGCCCTGGTGGAGTATCCACGAAATTGAAAGATCACCGCACCATCGAAAATCACCGTGTGCGGGTACTTTGTTGAACACACGCACGAAGTTTCGAGCCTGCGACAAATCGCAAATTCGTCAGATATTACATTTTTGGGAATCTTTCGCCGCTAAAACAAGCATCCTCGTGTTACGGGAGAGCAAGTGAGGCTCGTTCAAATGTGTATTCGAATATTTATTATAATTTATAATATTTTTTAGTATTTATTCAAATTTTTATTATTTTCTTTTTCGAAAAAAAGCAATAAAATTGAATAATAAAGCAATAGTCACTGTGTTAATGTCATTTGTTGAATATGGTTCGAACTAAGTGACGTCATCCCACTCGGATATGAAATCAACATGGCGCGGGGTGTTTTTAGCTGGCCCATAAAATTCCCTACTTTGAAAATTATATCAATTTAAATTTTCGTTGATATTGAAAAAAAAAATGCGCCAACCCTTTTCTATTTTTATTACCTTTAAGGAAAAAATGTTTCCAAAAAATGTGCAAGTGGCTCATTCCATACTGCAAATTAGAGCTTGAAACCCTATTTCGCAGATTTCCCACTCGCAAAAACACAATTTTGCGGATTTGCCACCCTTAAAACTCCCATTTCGAGGATTTGGCAAGGTTCGAGGGTCTAGTTTGGAGGAAAATTATTGCGAATACCCGTAGAGCAATATATTGGATGGAAAAAATACAAGGAGACAGAGGTGAATGACTCAACAAGCAACAATAAAATACATACAGGCAAAAATAGGATCTGGTCGATGCGTTTTAGGGTTAATACAAGTGATATTGAAGGGCCGAGGACGTTTTCACGTAAAAATGCTTCGGCAGTATCATTTATAAAATACCACCTTGAGTTTTTTTAAAGGGGCAAACTCATTATACACAGGAACACAGGGCAGCGGTCCTTCGTGTTGTGTTTCTTTCATACCACCCCCCCTCCCAACGACAGTTGTTTTTGTTTCCCGTCATTTCACTTTTCACTTTCTCTGATATTCAGAATATTTTAAGCACAAGAAACCCCATACCATTCCCTACTTCCGACCCCAAGAATATGGCGTATACTGTAATGGTTTGTGGGCTTGCGTGCGTGTTGGCTGTCACATTGTTATGATTTCAAATGTAGCAATAATATCCTTTCAAGGAGGAGCGGCTTTTTACTTCTTAAAAATGCATGTCTTTTCTTCACTTTGAAAAGCCCGGTGACAAAGTATGGATGTCGATTCGGTAGTTGGGAACGTCCTATACGAAGAAATTGGTATTTTCAAAGACCTAGGGTTTATATGGCCTAAGTACGACAGTAAAATGATCGCGTACTCCGCGGTTTACTTCACGGCTTCAATTTATTTTGTCGTTACAATTTACGTGACTTTCTTTTTTCTTCAAGACGCGATTTACACACGTTTTTTCTCACTATTAACTATTCCCTCTTGCTTCACCTGGCCGTTTCCCTGGCGTATTTTTGGAAACTGTCTCGCAACGATCAAATCTCACTTTTTCTAATGGTCGCCAGTGGATTTCACGATTATCAAGTCCCCACTTCCGTGTCCCTTGATATACACCAGCGCGTCAAAAAAGAGCTGTACATTTGCGTCGTGGTTCTAATTGCGACTACATCGTCCGGTGGTATTGTCACATTCAGCTCGACGATCGACTCGTATTTTGGTGAAATTTACAAGAGAACGAGCGACTATGTCACGTATAATTTACCAATTCACTTGTGGGTCCCGTTTAAATTGCACCACTCGTTCTGGTGGACAGTGGCCCTCGCGCTTTATCAAGGGCTCATCATTATTCTCGTTACTTTGACGATATACTGAGGTCGGAGCTAGTTTACGTTAAATTCTGTCAAAAAATTTACAACGAACAGGAAATTCTGATTTGGTTGTTGCAAAATTTAAAGAAAAGAGCTCAGGAAGCAATTGAAGGCGTAAATGCGGAGGAAAATTCATTAAGCCTCTGGCTAGACTTATGCCTCACTCAGAATATCAGACATCATCAAAAAATAAAAAGGTTAGTGTGCAAACTTTCTGAATTAATTCCCCGTAACGATATTGACCTCCCTTCCACCCACCATCGCCATCATCCCAAGATTTACTCAGCTGTACAGCAAAAAAGTAATAGCCCCAATGCTACTGAGCGCTTGGTTTCTTGGCACTACGGCGATAGCTCTTTCTATGTACGAAGCCGTTCAAGTGTGTAGCGTCTCAACAGTCAATACTTTTTTTTTTCACCTCGAACATTAGTCTAGTAAAAGAAAGGTAGTAGATTGAACCAGCTGGTAACTCTAAAGTTATGATTGGGATTTCTTGGGAGAGGTCTGGAGATGGTGTACTCAAATAAGTCCCCGCCTCTAGCCCACGAGCTAGCTGCTGGACGTAGCAAAACGTGCATAATTTTTCACTTTATTACCTGTAGTTCGTAAACTGTAGGTCCCACCCAAAAACTCATCAGATAACCAATCAAAGTTGACAAAATTCCTCAAAAATTAGTCTTCGACAAGTTTTTTGTAGCTTCAACCGCTTAAGAGATAATAGCGATAAAAGTGACACTATTCTCGAACCCCTTCACTGCTTTTTGTGAACAATTCGTTGTAGCGTCCTCGCCGTTGACGTTACGACATTGATGCATAGCAATGCATCAGTAGGCTTGCTTCAGTAACCCGAGGAGAAAAAAGGTTCCGCTGGAATTTCTTTGTTGCCTTGGACCTTTTCATGAGCAATTTTCGCTATGAGAACGCTTGTTTCCATGTCCCCGCGATCATAACAGTTCTCGGGTCGGACAGACCGAATATCCTCATCTACAGCTAACTTTGACGTAAAATGAGCCGTAAAACGGTTAAAGACACATGAGTTCAAGCTATTTTTCAAATAATCTGTGATAAGTAACAAAACTAGTTTATCTAATAGCCGTTTTCATCCAATTAACAGGACCATCCCATAAGAATACAGTTTTTGTTGTTAGGGAATTTTCTCCTACTGCGTGTATCTCGACACCTATAGGAGATAAGCGAGTATCATTTTTGATTTTTGTAAAGAGAATTTCACGATGATTAACTTCTTTGCTATGCATCAATGTCGTAACGTCAACGGCGAGGACGCTACAACGCATTGTTCACAAAAAGCAGTGAAGGGGTTCGAGAATAGTGTCACTTTTAACGCTATTATCTCTTAAGCAGTCGAAGCTACAAAAAACTTGTCGAGGACTAATTTTTGAGGAATTTTGTCAACTTTGATTTGTTATCTGATGAGTTTTTGGGTGGGACCTACAGTTTACGAACTACAGGTAATAAAGTGAAAAATTATGCACGTTTTGCTACGTCCAGCAGCTAGCTCGTGGGCTAGAGGCGGGGACTTTTGAGTACACCATCTCCAGACCCCTCCGAACAAATCCGAATCACAGCTTTAGAGTTACTAGCTGGTTCAATCTATGCCTTTCTAAGAAGCATTCGTTTACTAGACTACATATTTACTTTTAATTGTAACTTTTCAGGGGACTGTGTCGTTTGGAAAAATTCTCACTTCCGCGTGTCTCACGATTGCAGAAGTTCTGAATGTGTTCGTGCTGTCACGCATGGGGCAACACGTCGTCGATTTACATTTAGTGAGAGTTTTACCTCAACCCCCCTCCCCCACAAAGCGCAATGATCCCCAGGAAATACGTTTTCAAGGAGGAATACATTTTCAACTAGGCTTGTTTTCTCCCCTGGCTGGAATTCTCCATTTCAACGAAGACGCATGTTTTTGACATTTTTGACTGGTACGCGCAAACCAGACGCCCTCAGAGCAGGCAATTTAATAGCTATGAACTAAGATTCATTCGCCAATGTAAGGCCAACATTTTAGTTCAAATACCGTGAAAAAAGTGCGTTTTAAAGGGGTAATGAGGTCACTATTTTCATGTTCCAGGCTATGAATACGGCGTACTCATTTTTCAGTGTACTAAACACCGGCAAAATTGGATAGTCCCTGCTCTGCGGCATAGCCACGTTTAAATTTTGACAGTGTCTTTAATTTATGTTAATGCACGTCACTGAATTAAATTGAAACGAATCAATATAGGTACCTGAGAACCTGAACTGGGTACCGTTACTCGAAACGTTGACGTCGCAACTGGCTAGTCCGTTATACTCAAAAACTGAACTCCGCAATTCCGTTATTTTGTTAGTGTGACGTATCAAGTTACCCAGTTATTGTTTTATTCCCGAAACTAATCAGTTTGTTAGGCAAAATTATAGCCACGGGGGTCTTAATTCCGAGTTTTAGTGCATTTAATTTATGTCAAAATGCACTAATGGTCTCGTCGTGATGGTGGCAAAGATGGGTCATGATCATGTTTTTTTCATGTTTCAGAACCTCTAGAACACGAATTCAGTGGTCTCCGGAATTCATATACAGGGTGATTCAGGAGGAATGACAAACTTTAACAGGTGATAGTAAGTACCTGGATGCACAAAAAACGTCATATAGACCCATAGGCGAAAATGCTTTGGTTACGAGATATGAGCATTTTCCTGTTATTTCTTAGTTTCATCAGTTTTTACGATAATTGTCGTGTTTACGGCTCGCTGTTGGTGGTTAGACAAAAATTACGATTGGATTCGGAAAGAGGACAAAATCCTGTTCCTAAAACCACCATGGAAATAAAAAAAATGACGCTTGGGCGTGGCTATTTCAGCCATGTGAAAAGTTAAGAAAGTAGTTTTTTCAAATACCTGATAAATTTCACATCAGTATCAATCAGCTGCTAGTGCACGCAACACGCATCGACTGGCAAAGTTGTGGAAAACTACTCCGTTCTGTGTACTTTCGAACGGTGTCGTGTTAGTTGAAGTTTGCAACCCTCCGACTTTAGCAATCAAGTTCAAATGCAAAAAAGTGTTGCTTTGTTAAAACAAGCCGAATAGGTCAGGGTAAATGTTCTTTCCTTGGGGTATTGCGTTCCTACGAGCATGCCCTTCTCAATGCCTGAAGTAAGGATTCAATTGAGGGCGAAAATCTCTGGCAAAATTGGGATTTAGATCGTAAAGCCAAACGTCACGAAATTTTTTTTTCGTCGTTCACTATTAGCCAAATTTTGGGAAGTAGGATGTCTGATGGTCACGGTGCAGATCCAGTCGAAGGCAGCGATTTCACCCTATAAACCCCTGCCCGGAAGCCCTGCAAAGATTGGCTTTTAATGAGGCAATCCACCATAACTTAAGCTCGGTGCACACGATGCATTTTTTTGAAGCATGATGGGCTGCCTGTTCTAAAAAACATCCGGTCACTGATGGGGATCATATGTTTTTTTTTCACCATGCAAGTAAACATGCTTCGAAAAATGCATCATGTGCACCGAGCTTTAGTTCTTTTCTCCCATCCAAAGTTGTATAGAAAACCAAGTTATTCAGCTCTCTAGTGATGAAGTTGAAACCAATCCGGGGTAGGGAAAATTTATCACGCTAGATAACACCTCCACATGTAGAAGCTATATCAATAAAAAGCTAAGCTTGCTGTTGCTAAGGTAACTTACAAGGGTTATTGTTTTGATATTTTTATTGTCACTTGTACTCATAAACGCCAGTGAAACCCAAAATTAGAGAGAATTTAGAGCATTTTGTACTGCAGGAACTTCAATTTCTTAACTGCCTCCGACTATACGCCAATATTATGCCAGATATTCAGCTTGAGAGGCCCAGCTAAGATAGTAATTAACGAAAACAGTAAGCTGCTGAGGACAACATTTGAAAATCAGTGACTAAAGTATCATTAACTATGGCAAAAATGTCGGTTTTTGACATGAGAAGGATACACCTGTAGTTCACGATTAAAGGCGAGTTTTCTTGGATGGATAATTGCCCTTTCTATACGCTCAATGTTCAGTTCCCGTCCTGAGGTGAAATTGCTGATTTCCTCGAGGAGTTTGAAGTAAGTACTTTACTGCTAAATTGGTATATTCGACTACATTGACGTTCTACTGACGTATTATTAATTATGTATAAAGGAACAAGGTGTTTGGCAGGGTCCTCACGACAGTAGTTAAACAAAACTATTTCCAATTCAATGGGAATATATTCAAGCAGCCAGATGGTCTGGGAATGGGAAACCCAACCTCAGCCATCCTCTCCGAGATTTTCCTACAAAATCTGGAAGATATCTTTATGCCGAAACTGCGTGAGGACCATGGCGTAACCTTTTATGCACGTTATGTGGACGACATTTTGTGTATAATTCCCGAAAATAGTGTCACCCAGGCGTTGGACTTCTTGAACGGTACACATAAAAACATTACCTTTACGGTAGAAAAAGAGATTCACCAATCACTAAACTTCCTAGACATCACCATCACCCGCAATAGCCCTTCAGGAACCTTGTCATTTAAAATTTTCCGAAAGACTACTGCGTCAGATGTGGTAATCCACAACTCCTCCTCCCACCCAACCCAACACAAACTGTCGGCCTTCAGAAGTTTGATACACCGACTTAAGAACGTCCCCATGACACAACAAGACTGTAATAACGAACTACATATAATTTACCAAATAGCGGTAAATAATGGCTACAAAACGACAACAATAGACAAATTACTCAAACAGAAACAGACAAACAAAATACCTGACAACACAGAAATTAAGAAATGGACAACGTTCACCTTTACCGGAAGCGAGACCTACCGACTAACTAACTTCTTTGTTAAGAAAGGACTGAACATAGCTATGAGAACTGACAATACAATTAGGAACGCGACCAAAACAAAAAATAAAAAAACCAACAAATACGACCAAAACGGAGTTTACAAATTAACATGTTCGTGCGATGAAGTCTACATAGGGCAAACCGGAAGAAAGCTAAGGCAAAGATACAGGGAACATATAGCTTCATACAACAGACACAAAGACGACTCAAACTATGCTAACCACCTCCGCACATATAACCACCAACCACAAAATATAACAAAAGCTATGACACTGCTACACAATAAACAAAAGGGACGAAGACTAAACATATTGGAGAATATGGAGATCTACAAGCAAAAAACGTTCGAGGGAAACATAATAAACGAACAGCTGAATACCACTTCCGATACCATCTTCACTCCTCTGAAGGAAATTTACCCGGTAAAAAGAAAAGCGACCCATAACATCTCACCGGAGGCTAAAAAACAAAAAACTATCACAACCAACACAAATACACGAGACATCATATCACCACCAAACAAGAGACAGAAAATAACGGACTTTTTTATCAGATACCGACATACAGGGGAGAAAAGTGAAAGGACACAACAGGACAAGGGGGTATAAATACAGGGGGGTAACACGACCACCGCTCAGTTTCAGTTGGGAAACCAAATGCTGAAGATGGCGAGCAGCCGAAACCGGTCCGTTCTTGACGAACCTCAACGAGGGAAGACAGACGATGTAGGCTCCTACGGCTACAGACTTTTGCATGATTTAACCACTAACCCTCGTAGTTTAAGCGACTCTACTAACAATTTAAATAAATTATTAATTTTGAAGAGCTGTATCTTGGCTACTATATCTGCCCCACAGAGCTGGGCTATGTCGCAAATTGTAGCGAATTTAATATACTTGAAAATTGTAGTTCGCGTTTATTAACGAAGAATGCATAGTTTAGGAGATATAGTAAAAGCACTGGAAAAAGTGCAATTATTCCGCGGTTTTTCGAGTGCTATGAAAGTAGCACAGGTCTTTCGAAGCTGCAAACTTGGATTTAGACTACTGGTATTGGTCCTAACAACATATTAAGAAATCAGAACCAGCCGTTTAATTGCGATTTTATTGTTCTTGTTGCATCCCATTTTCAATTTTAGCTAGTTGTACTCGAAGAGATTATATGTAGAATCAACAAACGCGTACACGGCTTAGCCGAATGCATATTTATTCTCCTTCACTTTTCGCCTTCTACTCATCCCTTCAAGCGAAACCCGAACAGAACAGATCCTGAAGAGTTTAGGTGGCGTTTGTCCGAAGAGGTTTGTTTGCTCTGTAAAAAAAAACTCCAGGAATTTCGCTAGAGGGATGAGTATTAGTAGTGAAGGAGTAGATGTTTTCAGCTAAGCCGTGTTCGCGTTTGTAGGTGCTGTAAACTGATTAAATACTAAATAGGACTGTACTGCATTGAAAATGGGACGCATTATTGAAACCGGTCTGCAATTTTTCTAAATTGGTGAAAACTTCGTACGAAAAATTAGTGCCTAGTTTGGGGGGGGGGTGCTGCCTAAAACGCAGATCCTTTGAGTTTTCCGTGGCTGCGATTTGCTTGAGTTGAGGCTCTCGCTCTCTCTATCCAAAGTCGAGTACATCGGCATTCTTACGTAGACGAGTAATGACGCGGAATTAATTTTGGTTTCAGGACGTAGTCAAGCTTGGGGCGATAGGAATTGCATTAAGAAACGATTTTAAAAATGAATGCTATAGTGATTTAAATTTTACATGCGGAACGATATTTGACTGGAGAGGAGGTTCGTCACACAAACGTCCAGGGGCGCAGCATGAGAGGACACGGGTGGGCAGTTGCTTTCCAGCGAACGCATAATGGAGTAACCCACAGCCGACATTCATCGACGATAACAAATCCTGAAACGTTCGTCACCTTCTGATTACTTAAAGTGTGGAATTTATACACTCACTCTCATTGTAAGCTCTTCCACAGGCTTCTGGAAATTTCACAGGAATTAACAGATCGTGTTCCTTTATACATAATTAATAATACGTCAGTAGAACGTCAATGTAGTCGAATATACCAATTTAGCAGTAAAGTACTTACTTCAAACTCCTCGAGGAAATCAGCAATTTCACCTCAGGACGGGAACTGGTTCTGGAATTGTTCTGTTGGGTCTTCGTTCAGTTTGATACAACCTGCTTTCTTAATGAACTCGTTCGTTTTGTTGGTGTAAGTTTGCTTGTCGATTAAAACTGTGGTATTTCCTTTGTCGGCAAAAAAGCAAAAAACGTTCGAGGGAAACATAATAAACGAACAGCTGAATACCACTTCCGATACCATCTTCACTCCTCTGAAGGAAATTTACCCGGTAAAAAGAAAAGCGACCCATAACATCTCACCGGAGGCTAAAAAACAAAAAACTATCACAACCAACACAAATACACGAGACATCATATCACCACCAAACAAGAGACAGAAAATAACGGACTTTTTTATCAGATACCGACATACAGGGGAGAAAAGTGAAAGGACACAACAGGACAAGGGGGTATAAATACAGGGGGGTAACACGACCACCGCTCAGGTTTCAGTTGGGAAACCAAATGCTGAAGATGGCGAGCAGCCGAAACCGGTCCGTTCTTGACGAACCTCAACGAGGGAAGACAGACGATGTAGGCTCCTACGGCTACAGACTTTTGCATGATTTAATAATTTATTGTTTTTTAAAGAGATTTTAAGTTTATAAAAAGTTGAAAATCTCCCTCTAAAACTTCATTTGGCACTGTTAGCGTTCAATTTGTGATAGAACATTGCTCAGTGGTAAGTTTCACACAAAACAAAGCCAAAAATTCCATCATTTTGGCACAACAAATTACCAATTTTGAAGCGCTGTATCTTGGCTACTATCTAGTCTACAGATCTTGGCCAGGTCTCAAATTAAAGCAAATTCAATATACTTATTAAAAAAAAAAAAAAAAAAAAGACATGTTTAAGATACAGCCGTACAGCCGTTAAGAATTGGTATTTTTTTGCAACCAAAAAAGTGATATTGTTTTGAGTGAAACCAACCTCTGAGAAATTTCCTATTACAAATTCGAGGGCTCACAGTTCCGCACAAGGTTTTGGAGAGAGCGTTAGAAATTTCCTATTACAAATTCGAGGGCTCACAGTTCCGCACAAGGTTTTGGAGAGAGCGTTAGAAATTTCCAACTTGTTGCTTCCATATATTTATAAATGTTAAATCAATTCCATATATTTAGACTTGGGAACTCTTCTTGTGAAAACAAATTACCAATTTTGAAGAGCTGCATCTTGGCTAACGTCTGACCTACAGAGCTGGATCAGGTTTCAAATTGTAACGTATTTAATATACCTACTTGAAAAACGTAGTTCACGTGTATTGTCGAAGAAAGCGTAGTTTAGGAAAGATAGTAAAAGAAAAACGAGAAGAGTGCTAATATTCCGCGGTTTTTCGACTGCTACGAAAGTAACACATGTTTTTCGATGCTGCAAACTTGGATATACACTACTGGTACTGGTTCTAACAACAAACTAAAAATCATAACTAGCCGCTTAATTGTTATTTTAGCTATTTTTAGTGTTCTTTTTGACTGGCCTAAAATAATAATTAATTGACTCAGAATCCCTTGAATCGTATATCAATATTGTCCCATGAAGTAAAGAGTGTGGCCGCCTCTTTACACTTAAGAATCACACGGAAGCGACGGCTGAACGTTAGCATAGTATCTGGACCATCGGTGGCCTTTTCAAACTCACAGACCCAATGGACCCAATCAACACAAGTCCACGGTCGACGGACCCCTCAGCTCATCCTGCCTACAATGCCGTAATGATTTTGCGACTGAAATACTGTAATAATAATAAAATTGAAGAAATCATCATAAACCTAATTAATATTAATATAATTCTTCCAGTTTCAAATATTTATTGCCTCAATTCGTTGAAAAAAGAAAAATTGTAAAGTCAATCTCATTCGTTCTGAAGCTGTCAATTGGAAAACTACGAAATTCCGGTTGACGACCGCTGATCTTGATCATACATCCAAAATAGATACAGGAAAATAAATACAAAAAAGGCTCTACCAGTAGTGTTTGGCTTTAGAAGGGTTTAGAGTGGGATTTGCGAGCTGCACTAGTGGAAAAAAGTCTAGTAAAATTGATCAGAACAATACTGTCCGCATAAAATAAGAGAGAATAAAACATAATCTATAACCACAACCTGACACTTTTATTCACCAGACAGCCTGGGAGCCCGCCCGTGAGGCAGAGCCTCGATCCGAACAGGCCTCACGGCCCTCCCGGTGGGTGAAATCGGCACAATCGTTTAAAAAATCAAAAATCCCATTTTCAGAGAAATTAAAGGGGGCTTGCAGCTACTCAGTAGGGTTATGGCGGAAACCGGCCGCATTGGCTTGCGGATAGCGTGGCCCGGACTCATAAACCACAGCCAGGTAAAATTGCACAACAAGCTGCCGACAAGAGCGATGCTTCTGGGAGTGCGAACGTTCAAGAAGTGGCTGAAATACTTTTTAATGGTCAAGGCGTAAAACGCGTTCACGTCCGATTTAATAATCCTGTGACGAAGCTATACAACAATTGTTGGAACGTGCTAATAAATAATAATAATTATTATTATTATACACTTCTCACTGTTGATAGGTGACTTTTCTATCGACCAGCGGAACGGTGACGTACCGAGTTGCTGTAAAGAAATAAACGGGCACTTGATTATGATCAAGCTTTCGATCTAATTTGAAATCTTCTTAAAGACCTGATTGGCATAGATGAACAACACATAAGGTCAACAGCAAAGTAAATTAAAAAAGCAAGCGATATGAGTGCATACCTGGTCGATAATTCCAAATGAACGAATATAGCAACATAATAAGTGTCCTCCTACGTCGCAAATTAAAAACTAGATACCCTTGGTCCACTAACGCCAAAGAACCAGATACACGGAATGCACAAAACAGGTCGGATGAGTGAAGGTTGGGTGTGTCGTGAAAGAGAGAAGGGGATCTGACCACAAGTGCTCAGTGTTTTTCTTACACATCGGATTAACCGCCGATGTGACGAGTAATGTCATCCATCGCAATCACGCATCGCATTTTCACTTCATTCTAGCTGAAAAAGCAAGCCTTAGCCAGCCAATCAAGGCATGTTTAGACTTGGCATCTACTTACCCAGTTCACTTTGAGTTAGGTGCCTGGGAGCTTCAAGTTCGACGATTTCAGTACAACTGAAGAATCTTCGAACAATCGTATTCGATTTACCAGAGACTTATCCTTATAATTGGAGACAAAGATTTATTAGGCGATCAGGGTCCTATGGGACCTTATTACGGTGTGACTCACAGTTGTCGCTGTCATGCTACGGTTTTCTTGCACTTCTATACATTTTCTGGGGCAGTGGGGTCACGCGATTTGTCCCAGTCTTTTTCGTTATGGGCTAAGAACCGGCTGTTTTAGGCAGGCATAAGTCACGCTCGTGCCTCGTATTAGGTACTTTGATAAAATTATCCAAAACTTCGTGAAGTATGACCGGTATAAATTCATGAGATGAGATTTGAAAAGGCGTTTTGATGACTTTTTGCGAATGTGACGTCTTCTCCTTGAGGAGGGCTACACGGCCTCTGCACCACTCATTCCAGATATGAGCCCTTATATTTCATAATATCCATATCCAATCATGGTATGGGACGAATAAAGAACGCAGTATCAGGGGGAATAAGTTTCTGAGGAGAACGGGAAACCAGACATGCACAGCTGCTGCACTCCATACAGTGTGAAAGGCTGAAAGCGAAGAGAAAGAGAAAACGGAACATATAATTAACCCCGCCACCCTTTCATGTTACTAACGACTCCGTCATGCGCAGAGAAAACGATTGCTACGAGACTTCGTGTGGTCACTTCCTTCAGCTTTGTTTCATCAAACCGTTATGAAGAATTATGGAGCCATCGGACAGAGCACAATTACGTTCGCCCTGCATTATATAGACTTGTGAGGCCTTTTGAGCCCAGTGGACAAAATAATTGTTGAGTCTCATCTCACCTCAGTACGACGATTCATTGCCAGAAAAAAGTTGAAGTAGGTGGTGACCGAAATGCCGGTAGCAGATATTGAACTGGATATAAAGCGTTTCTCACTGAATATGGCCACAGTTTAAGTCACGTGAAATTATTTTCAAGTTGCGTGGATTAGAAAATTAATTAAAATACATTTCACTTCGTCACCTCACAAAAAAAATTAACTCTGACTTGATAAATTGATAACAGACAACTGTAAACAACAAAAAAGCGGTTCGCATATGGATAATGATATAGCTCATAGTAATAGTGGTGCTATCTGTAGTGAGCAATTATCCCAACCCCAGATTGGTTACACGTTATCACCACGAGCTGAATGACTTGGTTTTCCATATGACTTTGCTCCCATCTCTGCGAAATAAAGTTTGAACGAGCCAACTCCGCGAAATTTTATTATCGAAGTAGTCAAACGCGCCAAATTGTGTTTTCGAGTGGCCGCGATACTCGCAAAACCGTTTTTATGAGGGGGATGCGATGGGTGAGTCAAATGTGGGGCAAATGTGGCCCCATGCATGCGAAATTTTGGTTTTGAGAGTGAGTCAACTGAGTCAGACACTTGAAATTTCACTTCAAATCAGGCCAAACACATTTGCGTCTTGAATTGTCAACAGCGCGAAACTAGGTTTTTGTGGCAGTGAATGCCGCATGAAGTTGCTGCGATGAATGACGACTGCGGTTTAAAAAGTGAATTCCATTAAATTTTGTTTTTCCAGCGAAAAGCCACCCGTGAAGTTGTTTTGAAATTTCTATGAAAATTGCATTTTGAATGGTTCAGCATCAGCGCGATATTTGTTTTTTTAATGCAGCGAAATAGCTTTTTTGCGCGAGAGAACATCGCGAAATTTTGGTTTTAATTTTAAATAGCCAACCCACCGAAATTGATTTTAATTTTCCTTATGATGAGTGAATTGGAGTATACAGGGTGTTTCAGGAGGAATGTGCAATACTTTGCCATATTGTAGTACGCACCTGGACGCACCAAAAATACCATATGAGCATATGGTCGAAAGTGGTTACCTTACGAGATATCGGCATTTTCCTGTTTTTCACGCTCTTCGTGACTTTTTTACACAAAGAGCGGGTTCACAGCTCGCAATCCAAGTTTAGACAAAAACTGATGACTGATTCGGAAAGAGCAGAAAATTTCCTTCTCGAATCTGTCGTTAGAATGGGTTTTCGGAGTTAATTTGAACATGTAATCTGCATTGAAACACAGGAAAAATGAAATGCCAAAAATAGCAGGTGAATTTCAAGGTGGCGTACGTCAGCTGTTTTATGGTCTCATGAGTGGCAAAATTGATGAAAACTTCTCCATTCGATGGCCTTTCGAATGGTGTGTTACAAACCGTATTTACGTGAACCATGAGGGCAGCAGGCACGCTGGAAACAGAAAAAACGTAGGAAAATGGTCGTATTGGAGCGATAATCACTTGGGATTATGTCCTTAGCAGACCCTCTAATTTTCAAAATACAATTCAGTCTATGGGAGTAACTTCATTTCAACGGCGGTATGGCCTCTCGGCGTGCTCTACTAAGAAGGACAGAGTGATCACCCCCCCTCCCTTCTAATGAATCAATAATTTTTGATACATAGCTATAGCCACGCAGATAGTAGTAATCTGGGACCCATGTGGTTTTCCCGCTCCCTTCCATCGCCATCATAACCCCCTCTCATGATGGCTAGAATTATTTTTCATGTCCACAGGAGGTATGAAATGCTTAAAAAGTCGACCACGCTTCTTATGTGACGGGTCTCTGGGCTCTTTTCATTAAAGAACGGGAGACTTGGCGTGATTCTCAAGGGAAGTGTAAAAATTAGTATCAACGCCGAGTCAAGGACAAGGAATCTACCACCACCTCCGGGCTTGACGGCCGGCGGTGACAAGTGGTTGAAGTAACAATAATTATGGATCCATCCGTATGGGTGGGGGCTGAGAAACTAACCTTCACATTTGAATTCATGTCTCATTGAGTTCATGTCTGTGTGTTTTTTTCTGTTTCTAGCGTGCCTGCTGCCCTCATGGTTCACGTAAATACGGTTTGTAATACACCATTCGAAAGGCCATCGAATGGAGAAGTTTTCATCAATTTTGCCACTCATGAGACCATAAAACAGCTGACGTACGCCACCTTGAAATTCACCTGCTATTTTTGGCATTTCATTTTTCCTGTGTTTGCGTGCAGATTACATGTTCAAATTAACTCCGAAAACCCATTCTAACGACAGATTCGAGAAGGAAATTTTCTGCTCTTTCCGAATCAGTCAT
Organism: Corythucha ciliata; assembly: GCA_038030265.1. Classification (NCBI taxonomy): domain Eukaryota; kingdom Metazoa; phylum Arthropoda; class Insecta; order Hemiptera; family Tingidae; genus Corythucha; species Corythucha ciliata. The sequence goes on along the minus strand of CM075938.1, from coordinate 36,331,999 downwards.
CAGTTTTTGTCTAAACTTGGATTGCGAGCTGTGAACCCGCTCTTTGTGTAAAAAAGTCACGAAGAGCGTGAAAAACAGGAGAATGCCGATATCTCGTAAGGTAACCAGTTTCGACCATATGCTCATATGGTATTTTTGGTGCGTCCAGGTGTGTTCTACAACATGGCAAAGTATTGCACATTCCTCCTGAAACACCCTGTATAACGATGCGACCGGATTTCAATAAATTTTACTCCCTCCCCTGCCCACACCTCTAAATCCGCACTTGGTTGGGTTCGTGTAGTCGAGGCCAAGTCAAAATGTACAAATCTATGGATACTCCATACGGTGCACAATTCATCCTCCCGTGACTCCATTCAGTGTTCAGTGGCCTATGGTTCGAAGTACCAGGTAGTGGAAGCCCGTGAGCCTCATGACATGAGTAGCGTCGCTCTTCTCCCCGCGCTTGATTCGCTGTGTTCATCTATGTGGATTTTGTGGATGGGTATTGGGTTGGGGGGTGATAACGCGATAAGGGATCTACACATTTTGGGATTATTCATAGGAAAATGATATTTTTCATCAGAGCTTCGCTTTATTAAACATATTTCAATGAAGGAAAAGTTGATTTTAAGCCCACCTGTTGATTTCGGGGCTCTCGGCGAGCCTCTCCCGAGGAAAAAGTACAATTCGCCTGATGAGTACTTCCAAGAGCTTCGACTGTGGCTTCACCAGGTATTGTTAGAAAGAAGAAAGCTCTTGAATACCAATATCTTATTTTATTCTTTCTGTAGGCTTATTTTTGGCATGCCGTAAACACCAACCTTCCCTTCTATTTTCTGAGGGGCGCAATCGCGAGCAATCCCAACGTACCGCCGAGTCAACCAGCCAATGTACAATATCCCTCTCAGACGGCTCAGCAACTTCCTCGGCAATTTCAGTTCGGGACACCAAATCGTGAGCAGATTTTGGTGTAAGGATTTTGTGTGTGCTGTTTTATTTGATCTTTGGTTTTGAAGAGGGAGTTCAGTGCCGAATACCTTCATTTTGGAAAAGAATCGCTGCCGAATGCATTGACTTCACGATTCTTTTATTCTTTAAACTTGGGGTTACGTATATCGCTGTGGACTTCTTCGATATCGTGTAGGTAAAATGGTAATTACCAGTACTATGTTTCTAATTTCTGGCATTCACAGTGATTTCGACGAGTACTTTACACTACCAAATGAAGCTAAATTCGAATATAAAACGTTACTCAAGATGACAGAGGACATTGTTGTGATTGAGTTGGCCTATCGAGTAGTCGTCTGTTTATTTGAGGTTCTTCTTCAATTCAAGGCTCATTTCCTATTAGTAGGGAGGAATTTGAATGGATTGCCCGTTTACAGACATGGTGGCTAGCTGGGAACGATCGTGTCGGACCCGGTGCTTCCCCGGGAAAATGTTTGATGAGTTTACGAGTTGTCAAGTGCGATGTTGTCATACCAGTCCCGGGAGCTTCGCCGGATGACCGAACTGTCGTCGTTAAACCAGGCGTTAAGTTAGGTCTGGCTACTTCGTTCTGTCGGTGAGTCTTTTATCGGATACTGTTAGTATTTAGTTTGTTGTCACAAATCAAAAGTTTCTTCTCTCTAGGTCAGCAATCAAGAATTTCATCCTAGCTGTTTTTATTCCCTCGTCCTTTGCATTTTTCTACTTTCAACACAATCGGACAGGATATGATATGGTGTGTGGTTCGCTAGTCGTCGAAGAGCCTTTATTACCGCCGCAACCAATACAACCACAGAATCAGAATCGCTAAAAAAGAGACCCTTTCATTTCCACCTTTAGCGTAAATTATATTTAAGAGCGAAAAATAAAACAAAAATTTATATAACAGTTTTCAGTTGTTGGTTCAATTTTAATCGGGCTTGACTTCGTTGTTCCTCATTTCGGGAGAGTTAAAAGGACCCCACGACATAAGTCTAGCGGTTCCAATAACGCCGAAAGCTGCAATGAAAACTAGTGTAAATAAGACGTGACGAATGGTGGTGTGGTACGAGATTGACATACCGGCACCGCAGAGTGACAGGCCGTAGTACCCAAGACCGGGGGTTTTTCGGGCCGTATGTAGGAAGTAAAGGGATATTCCAATAGATCCGAAACTGTAAGAACATTATTGAATAAAGCAGTAGCGATTGACACAGTGCAAAATTCTACCCTCCAATCAATCGACAAGCCGTACAGTCGGGTAACGGCTTGTCTGGTTCATCGGGTGACTTTCTCAAGGCGACGGGGCGGTACATTTCAGTCAATTATTTCGTCAAGTTTCCCGTTCAAAACATTTTAAACGTAAAAATTAAAGGCAAGAAATCAAAGTACGTCCGGCATCAAGACAATTCCATTTTTTCAAAAATAAAGTAAAACCTTCACTTTCCTTTTCATTCTTGATTCTTGATAAAGGTGATAACAAAGGTACTGCAGATTGGGGATTATTAATTTGCGTACGGCTTGATTGAAGGCCTTGACGCTGATTTTTTCCTGTTGCTCATTTTAATTAATTTATTAGAGAGGGTGATATTTATTCAGTATTCCAAGCGGTTGCCGCGAAAGACGTCAGTCAAAGTGAAGGGGAGGAGCCCTGCACTTGCCGATTGACCATACCGGGACGTCCCAGTAGTGTTTAACTGTTTACCCCATAAGTTCAAAAAATGGTTCTCATTAAAGAGTACAGAATATGCATGCCGTTGAGCGTCGAAGAGGTTCGTTTATCATTTTTATTGAATTTTACGTTCTCCAATTATTCTGACCTTTCCGTGTGGATTGTACCAGTATCGAATTGGTCAACTCTACATGATCGCACGCCACAGTCTCGAGCAAACAGAATCTGGCTTTGGAGTGGAAATAATTGAAAATCGGCCGTGCAAGGATCCAGTCTACGGCGATGGCCAGTTCACTGAGAAACGGATTCATCTGAACGGGTAAAATCCGCTTGAATTATACCGAACGGGCAAAATCATCCATTTCGTATTCTAATTATCCAAAATTAAGATGAAATTTAATGGTCGCCAGACTGTTGTACATACTCATAGAGCGAAGGGGTGACACGGGTGTGGTTAAAGGGAGGCCAACAAGAGCATTTTCCGAAAGAGGTTTCAAATTTAGCTCAAAAAAATGACTTCTGGGCCATTGGTAAGGCCATTTTCCCTTGTATTCTAGACTATAAAACCGTCAATTTAATTTCGAAAAATTGTTACTCATCCTAGAAACTGCCAATAGGCCTATTCAAGCAAGGTGTTTGGAACATGATTGGTGCAGAGTTGCCATGGAACTAGCCAATCAAATTTAAGGTGATGCATTTTATTGGCTGGTCCCATTGCAGTTCTGCTCCGATCATGTTTCAAACACCTTGCTGGAAAAGACCCAATTTAACTGTACAACATCTTTTAGCCCTCCAAAATAGTAGAGCGGGCAAAGGTGGGCAGTTATCCTCCCCTGAATTCGAACGCAAAGCCGTAGAGGGGCAGATGCTCACCCCTAGATTCCATGAATTTGTACTATTTGGTTTTTTGATGAGGTTCTGGCTCAATAAAAAAACAATTTCTCGGGATTTTCTCGCCTAAGAGCCACTTTTGCGAGTCTTTCTCACTTCAAACTGAATTTCGCGATATTTTGCTGCTGAAAACCCCAATTTCGCGGGTACGTGATTGAAACCCCGATTTTTCTCGCTAAAAAACGATTTCGATGGTCAGCCTCACTAAGTAAATCACTTTTGCGTGGTTCCAAAAACCGATCCACGGATTTTGCCTACTAACGGGCCTGGCTCAGCAACAAATCGTTTTTCGGGGTTCGCTCACTAAAGAACCGAGGATTTTGGCTGCTAAAAAATATTTTGCGGGTCTGGCTTGCTAAGAAATAAATTTCACGACTTTTGCACACTAGGCTAGAGGGGTCCATACGTGCACAATAATGATTGCGCAATAAATTTGTGCAATATTTTGACGTTTACCCTACACGTTCCATATATTGCGCAATATTTGGGGTTTTACTTGATTTTTACTATGTTTTCAAATGAAAAATGGTTTGCACAATACGTGAATTGCGCAAACACCCATCCATACTAACCATACACGTTCAATTTTATTGTACAACCCCTATATTGCGCAATATTTACTGTACGTGTATGGGCCGCTTAAAAGACCACTTCGCAGGACAGGCAGACTCCAATTTCGCGTATCTGTCTCACGATGAAAACATGTTCGTGTGTCCAGCTTATTAAAAAGGCAATTTCGCCGGTTCTTCTCAATTAAGAAAATTAATTCCGCGGGTACGCCTTTCATCAAAGACACTTTTCGCTGGTTCCACTAGCTCAAACCCCCATTTTCGGTAAAAAGAAAATCAATTTCGTGGATTTTTGTTGATAAAACCCCAATTTCGCGGGGTTGTCTCATTCAAAAACCTATTATGTAGATTATGCTAATTTAAAAACCATTTTTGCCAATTTCCAGATTGCAGAACCAATTTCACAGATTACACTCGCTAAAAACCTATTTTGCGTTTCATCATATAACCAAAAAGAAATCGGGCGCATTTCACAGTCTCGCTAGGTTTTTCTGGTTTTACTCTTCAAGAAACGAATTTCGCGGATTAATTCTGATTATATCTTGAATGTTAAATGAATTTAGGTAATTAATCAACTTTTTGAGTTATACATTCATTAATTTATTTATAACGCAGACTAGTTTCGGGGCAATGCACCCCATTTTCAAGGCATCCGCAGGCCGAAACAAATATCTTTGTTACACGTCAAATCACTCCAAATTCATAACAATCTGTTGACAGACAGGCATCAAGGAAACTTGTTTCTCCACTCATTCGTCCACTCGAAACTATTCGGCGTAATAAAGAAAATTTAATGTATTACTCAAAAAATTAATTACTTACCTAATTTCGCGGATTTTTCTCACCAAAAAAAACCATTTTGCCTGTCTGGCTCAACAGGAGACTAATTTCGCAGATTTTGCTTACTCAAAAACAATTTCCGCGAGTCTGACTCACTAAAAAATCGGGTTTCGACGTTCCCACTCGCCTTAATACTTCATTTTCACAGATTTTTGCTAGCTAAAAACCCAACTTGATGGGGGGAGGGGGGTTTGGAAGTCTTGCTGTCGTTGGTTGCCACCAACCAACAAAGGGAATGGTCTGCCCCTGACATCATCTTAGGGACAAACTTTTTGGGGAGTAGAACTTGACAGTTTACTGACGTGTGAGTTCCTGGTGAGGAAACTTCATCTATTCGATGGAAGGGTCGAGTTTAAGGGGCTAAATTAGTTGTTCTGGCTTACTAAAAAAACCAATTCCGTGGATTTTATTGGCTATGAAATCCGTCTTGCTTCATCACAACGGAGCGGGGAAATCCGCTCTTCTCAGAGCGCCATCCGACCGCCTACTAGCACCTCTGTAAAACGCCCACGGGGTCCACGCTGAGTGTTGTCAGAGTGGCCGTCTGACAACAGCCAACGGGTGGGGCGGTCGAGAGTCTTACACGTGTCGGGCAATCCCCCGTCGTACGGCAATTATCGCCTTCTCACAATGGGAAAGGGTCACATTAATGATCTAACCCATTAGTCCCAGAAACAAGACACAAACCGGGTTGGCTTCTCGAGTGAGAAAACGCCGCTAAATTGAGTTCTGCGTGATCAAAATACGCGAAATTTTGGTTTTAAAATGGCTGTGTACCCGCGAAATTAATTTTTTTGAATGAGCCAAATCCGAGAAATTTTGGTTCAACAACATTGACGGCAAAACGTGGTCGGACGACAGAATTATCATTATTCATCGGCAGTGTGTACGTGGAAAATGAATTCTGGGAGATCTCCCCGACTGGGTTCTGAGAAAAGCCTCGATACTTTTCCTCAAGTGGATATGCATAGTTCCCAAGGTCAGATTGTTAGTCCCCGTTGGAGTTTCTAAGAGCACTCCTTAAACATCCCCGAATAGCACCCGCAGATTTCATCAACTTCCAAATCCCCCCCTATGCCCCTCCCTCATTTTTATCTAACTGCTGGTTCACTGATCGAAGACGTTGAAAAAAGTTACTTATTCGATAATTATTTTTGGACGTTAATTTTCATAATTTCTATTCGACCCTAAACCATTCCTTTTGGAACCCATTGACTGTGCCCATATTTGTCACATAAATACGCTGAACAAGTAGCTGCTAGTGGTGTTGATAGTTATGTAGTAGGTGCTCTTTTTTTCCTTTCGTCGATTTTAATCGGCTGATTTTGTGTTTTCCAGGAGGCTACCTTATTGGCTGCAAGCAATCGTTCCAAAAATATTTTACATCACTGAGAAAGCGTGGAACTACTTTCCCTATACTACTACTGGTATGAAGATTCAAATTTTGTTATTCATCAATGTAACCCAGAAGTTAATTCTGAAATTTGTTTTGTTGTGATACGGTAATACCCTGCGCACTCGTAGAATACACAGTAAGAATATCCTCGATTTACGTCTTGGGTTGGGATATGCATCAATTTAAAAATTACCTATAATTTATTTGTTTTCAGTGCTCATTTATGCCCAAATTTCAAGTCACTATACAGACTGCTTTTGAAGATAACGCTGGAACAAATGAGAACGTAATTATGAAGCAAAATTGCCTGAGAACAGTATCTTGACTGCAGGGATATAAAATCTGCACGTGTCAAGAAGCTTCTCGGGATATTTTTATTAAATTTACTGAGATTCTAATGAGAACTTTTTCAGTGCCTAAAATTAAGCGAAGAAGTATTAAAAGAGCGAGTTGTCGAACATATCGATATAGTTTACGATGAAATCAGTGCCAAGCACTACAAAGAGGAGGAGGTTAGTTTCAGTGATACTGGAACTTTGAACGTTACACTTAATTTCTACCGTTTTTTCAGGACTTGAAATTCTTCAAGTCGAAGAAAACCGGTAGAGGCCCTTGGGCAGAGGATTGGCGGAAAACTTCCACTCCTATCATGTGTTCCTATAAAGTCGTGCAATCCTCTTTCGAAGTTTGGGGTCTGCAGACAAAAGTCGAAGAATTCATACAACAGGTTGCCTTCATTCTGCCAGCCCCCCTCCCCGCCCCGCGCTGTTTGTTAAAATTTGTTTTCCCACAGTCGATTCGAGAGATACTCGCCGTGGGTCACCGGCAAGCCGTCGCCTGGGTTGACGATTGGATTGAAATGACTCTGGTCGACGTTCGTGAATTTGAAAATAAAACTCACGAAGCGACAAATGCCAAATTGGGACCAACTGAAGAGGAACAATCGTCAACTTCCACGCCCAACTCGCCTAAACCGAATGCCCCCACTCCTACGTCGCCGTTATCACCTAAATCGTGGTTTGATTGGGGATAAAAATGAAATTAAAACTATAATTAATAATAATTATTAAATTTTATTTATTTGAAAGTGACTTAAGTCGTTCTTTGGCTAAAATACATTTTTTGTTAATAAGCCTGATCCTACATTTATTACCTTTACCATCATGAGACATTTCGTGCTTTTATGCTCATTGCAAGGAAGGGTGGGATGACTCAGTTACCTAATAAATAGAATTTGGTTACTTTTTCTCCGAGAATACTATTAAAAAACCGGAAGACTGTAATACGAACCAATACGATCATACGATGAACTATGTACACAAAACAATTGAAGCATCAATCCTTGTGAGTTTTAATCTACCCAATGACCTTCAACTGTACACAAGAGTCTTCTCGTATTTACTCACAAATCCCGAAATCAACAAAAAACTGAATATATGAATCAGTACAAAAATACACTTTTTAAAAATATAAATCATTTTTAACATATAACTTAACGAATTAAAATTGGCAAGATAAATGCACTTTAACGAAATGTTTCAATTCCTTTCTCAGATCTGTTCATTCAGTGTAAAATGACATTACTTTTTTTTTTACAAATACAATTTTAATTGGAATTATAGATGCGCTCCAAAGAACTCTCTTTCCTACTAAACAATCGAGCTCGGCCAGAATGCATCGTCGCACTCCCAATGACTTCCATCCACCTACAAACAAAAATATTAAAGAATAAACAACCAGATTTTTTTTAAACATTTTTTACGAGAACAAATTATTTTGAAAAATCATATGGCGGCAATAGGATTTCTGTAAATTTATTTACAGTTCCTGGGCCTGATAAGCTTTTGGAACTTTTGGAGGATTAGCACTTTTCCCAATTTGAGTCGCGAATTAGCAATTATTCTCAATATAGGCCACGAATTAGCGATTTTCTCAATTTAAGCCTTGACTTTTCTTTTTTGTGATTTCAGCCGCGAATAACCGATTTTTTGAATCTTAGTGACAACATTATTTCTCAATTTCAGCCGAGAATTGGAGATTTTTTTTCAATTTAAGCCGCTTTAGCATTTTTCTCAATTCAAACCGCAAATTAGCGCTTTGTCTGAATTTTTAGTGCAAATTAATGTTTATCGCAATGTTACTAGCTATTTTCTAATTTAAGCCGAAAATTCACTCTTTGAAATTTCAGCAGCGAATTGACAATGTTTTCACTCTTAGTGGCTAAATTAGCAATTTTTCTCAATTCAAGCCGCGAATTAGCGATTTTGCTCAAATTTAAGCCTTGAATTATCTATTTTCTTAATACAAGCTACGAATTACCTTTTTTCAATTTTTGCCGCGTATTTGCGTTTTTCGTAATTTCAGCCGCGAATGAGGAATGAGCAATTGTTTCACTCTTAGCCATGAATCAACAATTTTTCTCAATTTCAGACAGGAATTAGCGATTCTATACTCTACGAATTGGCTCTTTTCCCCAACTTTAGGCGCAAAGTAGCGTTTTTATCCTAGACGTTAATCTGAATTTTCAGACTACAGGCAGTCATTTTATTCTTGTGACCTGTCCATAGTGGGTAAGTTACCCCCCGGAGTCGAAAATCCCGATTTTCGATTGAACACTCCCTACCATTCGCGTGGTACCTTTCAGTGAGTCAAAACTGCCAATTTTTCTTCGGAGAATCACACTTTGGCCAATAAACGCGACATTTTGTCCCCACAGACTACAATATGGTGTAATTTGGGCAAATTCTGTCGAGCCCCCACAGTCTGCCAGACTGTGGTCTATTGAGCCTATTGCAGGGGCGTCTACACAAGGGCACCTGACGCTAGGGGGGGGGAAAGCTCAAAACTTCATCAGGGGGGAAATTATTCATGGTAGTGGGGGAGCGTCCAAAAGTGTCAAGGGAGGGATGCTACCCGATAGTTCTTGATCGGTGTGTGCACTAGGTGGACACCGGAAGGGGGAATAATCCAGAACATGTACCTATATAGCACACAATAAGGCTAGGAACTTCAATGAGGGGAGGGGCAAGGTTGTCCAGCCTGGTAACGAGGAGGAAAGCTTTATATTACCGCCCCTAAGAATGTGGGGGCAATACATTTCATTCATCGTTCACATCAATGTTACATTGATGCATCAGGCGACGTTTTCGAAGGCTCCTTCCCGTGACAAAACCACGATGGAAAAATTAGGATTTTTAGGTTTTATGTTCGTGGTTGAAAAAACGTGGAAAGGAGTCTTGGTATCCGGTTGGACGGGGTTTTGGCTCCTATCGACGATTTTCAGTCCATCCGACCTGGAGGAAAGAGCGTTGAAAGCTGCTCACCAATTTTTTTGCTGAATCGGGATCGTGAACGTCGTTATCAATTTTTTAACGCTACTTAATTCGTTTTCTCATCGTTTTCTCGCGAGTTAGCGATTTATACCAGGGTCAATTCTAGACGCGGACTTGGTCAAGAACAGCACATTATGGCGGTTTACTTTATGTTAGCTATAAATAAAAGGGCTCTACACTCCGCGATAGCACTCTAGCTCACTTCATAGCAAACAACTAAAAAAAGAACTGATCCGCGGAATATAATTGGGAAAACAATAATTCACGGCTGAAATGGGGAAGTTAGTGTTGCTTAAAGAGGGCTCTTCCACAAGTCTATTGCTCACATTAAACTTTGAAATCAGTCAAGGATGCTTTTTTAGCGAATTTTTAAAAATTTTGAGTGGGGGTTCGATTACGTCAAAACTTACTTATTGAAATGGATGATGCGGGGAAGAGGGGGTTAGACGCGTTTACGGGGGGGGGGATTTTTCATGTTATTTGTAAACAAACAAGTTTAGAGTTAGATGGATATTACTGAATAAATCTGTCGCCGGTATTTTAATTAATAAATTAATTAGACTGATATTATCCGGACGACGATGGAAGGGCATAGCCCAACACGATTCGAGTTTCGAGAAAAAATGGCTCCCCGGCGGGATTTGAACCCGCAACCTCTGGATTACCAGTCCAGCACGCTGCCATTTGCGCCACGGAGACGCCTATGGGAGTCGTACTCCGAGGGATAAGCTAAGCCGAACCCCACCCAGGTTCATTGTTTCTCTTGCGGGTTCAAATCCCGCCGGGCAGCCATTTTTTCTCGAAACTCGAATCGTGTATCTCAATGCAATCGAGCATTTTCAGAATGAAATGCACTACTGGTCTCGTCGTGATGGTGGCAAACATGGGTCATGTCATGTTTTTTTCACGTTTCAGAACCTCTAGAACACGAATTAGTGGTCTCCAGGATTCATACATATATATCTTTATACATATACTATATTTATTTATATTATGGCCGTTTTCTTGTTAGCACGATAACTCTCGAAGAAATCAATTTAGCGGAACGCGCTTTGGCACAAAAATCAGTAGTCATAAGACCCCGGTCGTTATTGCATTTGGGCCAAATCGGTTGAGGTGGAGGGGAGGGGAAATAGGGGTTGAAATTGTCAAAAAATCACTATAAATCACCAGTTGATTCTAGAAGCATCATATTCGGTACGTATACTCCATGTTAGAGTAGCCTTTGATTCCCATTTTAGTTTTTTGAAAAAGTCGAAGGGGAGGGGGTGTTGCCCCCGGAGTGGAAGTAAGCGTGTGGTCTTGTTAGCACGATAACTCTCGAAGAAATTAATTTAGCGGAACGCGCTTTGGCACAAAAATCAGTAGTCATACGACCTCGTTTGGTATTGCATTGGGCCAAATCGGCCGACTTGGTTGGGGGGGGGGGATATGGCTTGAACTGGTAAAAAAATCACTAGAAATCACCAGTTGATTCCAGAAGCATTATATTACGATGATTTCATTTTGAAGTAGCCTTTGATTCCCATTAAGTTCAGCTTAAACAAACCCGGCAGCAAACAGTACGATGGAGGGTCAAACATTAACGAAACAAATAATGGTCTCAACATAACTACTTCTGGGACGGCTTAGGGTATCCATATACAAAATGAAATGCACTCTTTCCGACCGCCAGCTGCCGGAGCGAAATTTTTTTTTTTTTTTTGCTTTTACAGCTTAGCACTTTTTCACCATTTCAGCCACGAGTTTGGCCGAAGAAAGGAGTTGGTTGCAACTTCCGTTGTTATCCTTCAGTTCACGGGTTTAATCACCGGTATGCTTTTCGACCCAATTTGAGATTCATGCAAGTTCCCCATTGGGAAAAATCGCTACTTACTGACTGAAATGAGAAATAAACCCTAATTTACGGCTCAAATTGAGACAAAAGGATGATTCGCGATTAAAAATGTAGAAAAATCAATATAATTTGAGGATGACATTGAGGAGCAGTGCTTAAATTCGTGAATAAAATGTAGGAAAAGCGCTAATTCACGATTAAAATTGAGAAAAGCGTTAATTCGCAGGTAAAATTCATAAAAAGGGCCGATTCTAAGAGAAAAACGCCAATTCGCGATTCTTTGATGAAGGAATCTTCTTGACCGAAATTTAGAAAAGGCGCTAACTCATAGCCAAGAGTGGAAAAAGCCGCTAATTCGCGGCAAATATTAAGAAACATCGCACATTCGCGGGGAAAATTGAGAAAAATCGCTAGTTCGTGGCTAAAATTGAGAAAAACGCTAATTCATGACTATGGGCGTTTGATATGAAACCGCTAATTTGAGGCTAAAATGGAGAAAAACTCAAATATCCAGGTAAAATTGAGAAAAATACGCTACTTCACGGTCAAAATTGAGAAAAATTGAGAGAATGCCAATTTGCGGCCATCTGGTGAATGCAAATTTAAGGCTAAAATAATGGAAAAGCGCTAATTCGTGACTAAGAGTGAAACAAAACCCACTAATTCGCAGCAAAAACGAAGAAAACGCTAATTCGCTACTGAAATGGAGAAAAATATCCAATTCACGGCTTAAATGTAAGAAAAAGTGCTCATTCGCGGCTTTAAACTGAGAAAAGCGCTAATCTGCGAATAAGGTGTGGAAAAAGCGATGATTCGCTTAGAAAAATTAGAATGAGCCATAATTTAACGCTACGTGGTGTTGATTTAATCCAATTTGTCAAAATTAGGCACTGAAATCTCCAGGTTTTCTACACTTGTGTATCACTAGTGAAAAAATGAAAGTACCTACTATTCATTAACGTTGTTTTTCACTGTAATTTTCCATCTTAAATGCCTTTAATAGATGAGAGGGGGGATTACTGTTCATAAGGGGGGATTTGCGTCCAGCCATCAGGGGGGGGGGGTAGAAGCCGCTGGCCTATAGATCAATTCCATGAGAGAAACATCCAAAGTTCTGATAGCAAACTTCAGTTTCGCACCTGTTTCAGGCTGTACAATCAGTTTCTGAGGGAAGGGTGGAGGGGGGTGTCATTTTACAGTTTCCAGATCAAATACGAATTATCGAAAGGGAAATTTTCGTCTAATCCGGTGCGGTGAGGGGAAGTCACTTTTGGTTTTCCAAAGTAATTGCCCGCTCATACCCCTTCCCCTGCACTCAACCAAAATGATAAAACCTTAAAATCGAGCGTTGGTGCTCAAGTATTAACGATAGTGCTGAGTCCAACAGCAAGTTACAAAGGAAAACTTGAGGGATACCTGTGACTTGTAGTTTGGCTCATTAAAAAACCAATTTCACAGATTTGGCGCACTAGAAAAAATATTTTTGCTGTTCCGGCTTTTATTGAGCGGTCTATCGCTTTGTTGAGTTTGGCTCATTGAAAAATCACTTCTCGGATTCACAAAAAAAAATACAATTTAGCAGATTTTTGTTGCTGGAAAACCAATTTTTCGGGGTGGCCTAATTCAAAGACCTCTTTTGCGGTTTTAGCACGCTTCAAAACCATTTTGGCGGGCTGGCTGACCCAAAAACCAAATTTCTCGGTTAACGTCCCAGCAAGGAATGAGAAAGCAGACGAACTGGCCAAGCAAGGCAAGGGGGATAGCTGTATAGCGAATGAGGACTCAAAGGAATCCACGTGTGGGTGAAAACGAAAGCCCAGACACGCAGGGAGACAGAGACTCATTGCAGGCAGGCAAAAGAGGGAATTAAAACGACAACACAACAAAGTGGATATTGAGATCAGGAAGGTAAACTAGAAGGACAGCAGGTATGTTTACTGGACACTTTGCAATGCAGAAACACATGCACACGACGGAAACTGATAAAAGAACCCAATATGTGAGTGGAGTGGCCTGCAGGAAGAGACTTAAGAGGTACGTAGTTTGCGAATGCGATGGATTCGCGATGGCAATTCGAGAATGGCAATATTCGCGACTGATATGTTGACATCCTAGAATTCTCCAGGGCCCAGGGGAACCAAGTGCATGAGTTTCTGGGAAGGTAGGGGGGTTTGAGGAGCCATGTTAGCCCCTTTGAGTCCGACACCCATTGGGTATGACGTAGGGGCCCAATTGGTGACCTTGACGTCACCGGACTTGCCTTGGCCGGCGACGCCCCCCACCCAAAGAGCCCAAAAAGTGATCTTTTTCCGATGCAAATGAATAGTTAATTCTTGATTAACTATTATTAATAGTTAACTATAAGTAATTAATAGTTTACAATCAGAATTGTCAGTTTCTGAGACGACAAAGTCACATTATACAAAAATGCTCACTAACCTGTCGAAGGTGTACTGACTCTCAGCACGAAAGAAGTACACGTGATTCTTAAACTGAAGTTTGAACACAAAATCTTTGTTGATTTCGTCGCCTGGAGCTGGAGGCGATACTGAGTAACCAAGAAGAGGCAGGCTTGCCAATGGTGCGGCATCCTGATACGTTTTATAAAAGAAAAGGCAGAAATTGGTAAAAACTACCCATAGTTTTTGCCAACCGTTGCTATTTTTGAATTTACGTAACAAATAGCCACTCAGTTGATTCTGTTTAGAGAACAATAAAAGGTTAATAAAGATATTCTTTGACTGGATATAACTTATTGGATTACCTGAGCTGCTCTAATTTGATCATTAAGGCAAACTGAGGTATTTCTGTGCCAACAGACATGAACGGTAGTGTTACTTCGTTGGGGTGTCGCTCGAGCTTCGTCGTTTTTGTCTTTTTCGCTAACATCGTCCGCCGAACCTATTCAAAACTCTCGTTACTTCGAAAATCAAACTACCTCAAATTTGGTACTTACTTGAACACTTTAAGCTAATTAAACTCGTATTGCGATTAGGGCCAATTTTCGATTGTTCAATAGCCTGAGACAGGTCTTCCAGCCACTTGTCCTTTTCTTCTTGACTGCTCGCACTGACTGTGATCGCTCTGTTAAAATAAACACCGCAATTAAAATCAAAACGACTTTAAAATTAAACTGTTGTTTTTACCTCTTCTCGGAATAAATAGTGAACGAATGAGGCGATGGGTTGTCTTCACGCTCTTCAAGAGCCAAACTTTTCAGGGGCAACTGACCATGAACTTTAAAGCTATTTCCAACCAGATTTGAATACAAAAGCATGTCGGACAACTGTAAACATACGTTATGTTAATATTCGTTAATACAGAGTTGGTTAATTTGGAGTGAAATTGCGTACTAGAAAGAACATCCTCTGTTGGTAGCCTTTTTTCTGGGAGAATTTCGCGAGACACCCTTGTCTTACGAACCGCCGACCACCTTCAGTCAGTGTCCCTTCGAAACCAGCTAAATCCCGACTCAACTCAAGTAATTGAACATAGTTTTCCTAACAGAGGGAAGGGTAACAGTAAATAAATTATTCGTGCCACTGAGGGAATGATGTGAATGATACGCTTACCGCTTCAGCTAGAACCTTTTCCGCCAGTTGATTGACGTCAGAAAGTTTAAGGAAGGCTTTTTCGCAGTCCGAAAAATCAGGATGTTGCTGACCGTAATGTTTCATTAATCCTGAGCGGAGAAAACTATGGAGTAATCAAATATTTTCGGTGCTACAAGCATCTCAACAATCTTACGTTCTACTATTTGGGCGTAATGAAGGATACGTTGAAGAGGCTTAAGAATAAATAAAGTTAAAGGTAGATAGCACCCCTTGAATTGTTCAAATGTTGTGTACAATGTTTCAAACGGTTCGCGAGTTAGATCTTTACTGAGATCAGCCAGAACGCTTTCAACCTCGTTCAAATACTCAAAATAAATCTGCAATCAAGAAAAATAAAAATAGTACAATTCAGGACTCACGAGTCACGATTAATACATTTGTTACCGGGAGGTGCTGAGTAATGCCGACGATAACATCCGCCAAACGATTTTGGGGCAACGTTCGACTTTCCCAATTAGCCACGTGGTTTTCGATTGCTTTCAATTGTTCTACATGGGTCGAGTCAACAGGTTCTATGAGATGAATCAATCTCCAAATTGAAGGAGCGTCTTCCAGTGGCTTTGATTCAAATTGATCTTTCAGGCGCTACAATGAGGGTTGAAATACGCACATTATAAATAAAGGACTTTCAGTTAAAAATATTTAAAATAGTTACGGGTATGACTTACGATGCTGATCACTTCTATATCCTTTTTGAAAGTTCTTTCAGTCATGAGTAATTCTTTGACTATGAAGTAAGATTTATCCGTAGAATATCTCTGTGAAATAGAACATGCGGTTATAGGAGAGATTTCAACAGAAAAAGAGGATTTCAAGGGGCCGACCTCAAGACTCCAAGGGCACCCCAGGCAAAAATTTCTTCAGCGCCCCTGTATGCAACGAAGATCCACAAACAACTACAAGTCGAGCGCCGGACGAAAACTACGGGTGGAAATAGGGGCGAAAGTGGGGAGGGAGAGGGCTAAAACTCGGATCTACGACATATTATGTAAGTGAACGATTTGTAAGGCCATTTCTCCCGGTACTGGCCATCTATAAGAGGTTGACAGCACCGAACATGGAACGTTTTACCCTGTTACTAGTTTTGGAACATTTTTCCCGACTCTATAGAGTAGCCCTATCGAGGTACATGTGCAAGACGCGCTAATTCGTAGATAAAAGTGAAGAAAACCGCTAATTCGGGGCAAAAAGCTGAGAAAAAACGCTAAACACAACAAAAATTATCGATAAAAAGACAGAATTCACAGCATGATAGAGAAAAATGGCTAACCGTGGCCAGACGCGGATCCAGGATTTGCTCAAGGGAGGGACTTGGGAAATTGTGTGCTTTGCACAACTAAAAATGGCACGACAGCCATCCACTGCCTAAAAATAGCCGAACTACAACAGCTAAACAGCTAAACTGACTATAAATCGCGCCCCCAAATGGCAAATACTGACGATTCATACCTTAAAAATGGCAAAACTGACTATTTGCGTCCTAAAAATTGACAAACTGGCACTTCCCGCCTTGAAAATAGCCTAACTGACTTTACAAGCTCTAAAAATTGGCAAACTGGCGATTCATGGAGCCCTAAAAATGCCTGAAAAGATCACGATTCCCGCCTTGAAAATGTCTAAAGCGACCATTCGTGCGCCAAAAATTGCTAAACTGACAATTCGGGCGCCGAAAATAGCCAATACTGGTCATTCGCTTCTTTGGCTTCACTGACTATTCTGACTTAAAATGGCTAAATTTACGATCCACGCGAAACTCATGGTTGAACTTGGCCAAAGGCTGAACTGATTATTTGCGCGCTATAAATAACCATACAGTTGGCGATTCCCTCTCAGAAAAATTGCCAAAACTGACCCTACGCGCACCGAAAATGGCAAAACTGAGTATTCACGCCCTCAAAATGTCGTAACAGATTATTCCTGGCCCTAAAAATTGCACAATTGACCACTAGTACTTCAATAATGGCCATAATGGCATTGCGCGCCTTGACATGACGGACTATTTGCGCCCTAAAAATAGCCTATCTGACGACTCATGCTTTGAAAATAGCTATATGGGTCATTTACACGCTAAAAATAGCCAAACTGGAGATTCCTACTCTAAAAATGGACAAACCAACTTTCCGAGCCCTCAGCATGATGATTCGCGTTCTGAAAATATCTCAACAGGTGATTCCTTTTATAAAAATGGCCGAACTGACCATTCGCGTCCAGAAAATAGCTAAACTGGCAAATTCCCCCCCACTAAAAACGATCTTATTGACCATTCGCACCCTGAATTGACGAACTATATGCACCATAAAAATGGCAAAACTGACTGTTTGCGTACATTTAATGATTAACAACGAGTCGCGCCTTGAAAATATGGCTAGAATGAGTTCGTATCCCACAATTGACTAATATTACGGATTCGTGCCCTAAAAATATCACACCGACTATTCACGCCCTAAAAATGACTATACTGACACAGTTTGCGCCGTAAAAAAGGCCAAACTGGCTATTTACGCCCTAAAATTGGCACAAGTGATTCTATGAGGCCTATAAATGGTTAAACTGACGATTCGCGCTCTGAAAAGCCGCAAACAGACGATTCCAGCCCTAAAAATGGCAAAATCGACCATTCAAGAGTCAAAACTGGCCGTGAAAATGTCTAAACTCACGATTCGTGCTCTACAAATTGAAAAAAAAACTGGCTATCCAGCGATAAAAATGGCATACTCGTACTGGCGATTCACGCTCTATAAATGACCAAGTTTAGTTTATCATTTGCGGCCTGTACAAGCTACAGATGGTGTTATAATGGCCATTCGCGCCGTCAAAGTGGCAATCTGCACCCAGAAACCCCTTTAACACGAACACAAGCACTCTTAAAACGATAAACTGACCACAGGCGTATGCAAACCGGAACATATGCCATCCCCCTACCTTACCAACTGATAACCCCATCTATCCCACTCACGGCCACAGAGTTGGTTACATGCACCCTTCAGACTGGATAAACTGACTACTCTCGCGCTATAAAATTGCTTGACTGTACAATCACACCGTAAAAATGGCTAAATGGACCTTCCGTACGCGAAAAATCGCGAAGCTTACCGGTCGCGTCTCAAACTGACCCTCCGTGCCTTGAAAATGGCTAACAGAAGACGAGCCATACTATTAAAATGCCTAAAACTGCGCCAATTGACGGAAAATTGAGGAATTCACGGCAACAATGAAGAAAAAGTGTAAAAAGTGATAACATTGAAAAAGCGCTTATTCTTGTTTACATAACAAAAAAAAAGCTGATCACGGTTTAAAATGATAGGCTAATCGCGGCTGAAATTAAGAAAAAACGCTAGCTCTGAAATAAAATTGCAAACAAGAGTCATTTTGCAGCAAAAAAAAACAAAAACTAATTCGCAGCAAAATAGCGTGAAACTTGATAATCCGCAGATACAATTAAGAAAAGCGCCTTTTCGCGAATAAAATAGAGAAAAAGCGCTGAATCGCATAAAAAATTGTATAAAAGCGCTCCTCACAGCAAAAATTCGGAAAAACGCTAATTAACTAAAACTAAAACTAAAAGGCGCTAATTAACGTAGGTATACAATTGAGAAAAAGCGCATTTTTACGAGAAAACTGCGAAATCACAGGAAAAATGGAGAAAAAGGGTTAATCGTGACTATACAATTGAGAAAAGTGCTAATTCGCGGATGAATTCAGAAAAAGCGCTAATTTGAGGCAAACAAGTAGAAAAAAAGTGCTGATAGGTCATGCTGATTTTTCGTAATTTGCTGCAACAAGCTCTAATTCTTGGCTAAATAAGAAAAAAAGGGCTGATAACGGCTTAAATTGGGAAAAAGGTATGCGGTTAAAGAAGGGAAAAGGCGCTCATTCTCGGGAAGAATTGATAAAAAACGCTAATTCGCGGTAGAAATGGATAAAATGCCTCATTCACTGCAAAAATTAAGAACAGTTGTGAATTCCCGTATAACATTGCAAAAAAGTGCTAATTCACAGCTAAAATTGAGGAAAATCGCGACAAAAATGGAGAAAATTGGCTAATTCGCGGATATAATATAGAAAAGCGCTAATTCGTGGCTAAAGTAGAGAAACAGCGCTAATTCGGGGTTAAAATTAAGAAATATACACTAATTCGCGGTTAACATTGGGAAAAACACTAATTGTGTAAATGGAGAAAAAAGCTAATTCACGACTTATGTTGAGAAACAGCCAATTTGTGATGCAACGTCGTGGCTGATATTCGTGGCATAATATTCATAGACATAGATAGGGTCGTACAGAGATTTCCTCCCATGTCCACCAGTGCATGTATTATACTAGATGAGGGGTGCGGGTGGGGTTAAAAGCTCTGCTAGGGCGCCTCTGGCTTTGCCTTACCCTAAAGCCGGCACTGATCAAGAGTAAAATAATGTATTCGAACGAACCTTCTTCTTTACTTCCCCGTCCAATGTGTCGGTTACGTTAGCCATCTTCATTGGACTCAATTCAGGAGACGTTATTTCTCTGAAAAATAAAAGCCTGGTAGGAGAGACATTTAAAGAAATAATTCAAAAACTTATTTACCCGTTATGAGTAGGTCCGCCATTCATTTTTGGCGTAGAGGTAGCGATGTTATTATTGTTGTTTATGTTGACTTTAGGCGGGGACTGAGGATACGCTTGCTCGTCTGTAATGAAATAAAAAGTACGATAAATTCGCGAATACTATGAAAATCCGTCGAAAATGCACAAATAATTGAAACAAAATAAATAAAAATAGAACTGTGAGAACCAATAATAAGGAAAAAAAAAAGATTGACCTCATGCTAACTGACATGCCTTGACTAACAGATCTTTACTACTCACATTTTTTTCCAATTAACCAGTGAAAGCGTTTATTCGAATAAGACAATTTTCCCAGCGTTTTCCATTAGCCTGCCCCGGTGCAGTAATTTTTAATTCGTAAATAAACAAATTTCAGCTTCGCCACCGATAATCTTGTTTGAAGTGCAGCACAGGGGCAGCCTCAAGAATACAATGGAAAACGCTATTAGTTCTTTAAATTTATTTTTGTTCAATATTGTAACGAATTTATAAAATTGTATGAACGAAAATTCCCCACAATTTATTAATGAAAATCGTTGTGAACAAATCGTACAATTTTTCATTTTCTTTAGGTAAATGTTCGTAACCAATTCAACGGATACCCCAAAAACCAAAGAAATTGGCACTTCTTTTTTGAACTACAATACTTGGCCTCGTATTTCAGGAAGACTATCAAGAAGGGAGAGGTATTTTTGTTTCATTATTTCGGTGTTGTCAACTCAATATTAATTCAAAAAGGATCATAATGAAGTGCACGACTGAACGTAATAAAAAGTAATTGATCACCCCCACGAAAAAATTTAGGTCAAACTGGAATTTCTTCTAGATAGCAGAAACTAATGTTTTCTTTTGAGTAAAAAAACGAAATACGTTTTCTAACCGCGCGTATAAACGTTTCAATACCTAATTAACTTATCATTATTCTTTTGTCATATATCCAAATAATATTTAATATGTATTCATAAATATATGCACTGTATATAAAAATGTGATACTTAGAGCTTTACCATCATCCTAAAACCCAAGTAATACTTTTTCGGCACCAAAACCACACTTCAAGAACGAACCACTTTGAAATAAAACAAAAATAATATCGACTGACAACCTTCGCGTTTCCCCTAATCTCTATTTTGAGCAGTAATAAGTTCCGTTTCATATACACCCAATTACTTAACTCGCCAAAGAACAGACACCACTTAATTTGAATCGAGGAAATAGAATGAGAACTCTAAATTCAAGAAAAAGAGACGAAAAAAAAAAAAAAAAAAAAATCCTATAAGTATATAAATGGTTTAAAAGACAGGGGAAAAAGGTCCCCAAGTTAACTCCTAGCAATTGACACCGACGAAATACTTCTGAAATTAAAAGTTCTCCCAAATACTGATTTGCTTGAACTGAGAATGGAGGAGTACAGAGTTTAAAGAAGCTCTTTAGGTGGGCCCAATCGTCTACAATAAGTCTAAATAACATTCGTAATGAAATTATCACTTGTAATAATATTAACCCCGCACCGAGCTCCACTCAATTTCATAATAAATTCAATTTTATAAACTATAGTACGCACAACCACAAAAATTGAACGCTCGTGTTATTCACGCTCGTTATAGTTTAATCTGGGAAAAGAAATTTTTAAAAATAAGAGACAGTGGTACGTAAAATACGACTATCTTTCTTAATTTTTTAAAAAGATTATAAGTTCCCCAACCCCAAAGTTCCCCAAGGACTGACCCAAGTGAAAATTCGACTGCCGCTGATACCGTGTTACGGAGTCACTTCTCCCCCTAAAACTACCTCCAGAAAGACAAGAAATACGTTTTGTTCAAGAAAGCATTTAGGCCCGGCATTTTTGATACCAACTTTGAATTCAGGCACGGTTCTAATAAAATAAATAAGTGGAAAACTGAGGAGTCTCTACCTTGAAAACCGGAGAACATTCCCTCGAACAAACATTCACTCAGTCGCATGAGTAACGAATAACGAAGCAGAAAAAAACGAATAAAGTGCAACCCCTTAACTCAGTCTTGAGAATTTAACTCTTTCTTTTAAAGCTGACTCATGATGGAGAACAAGTGTATTTTAAATTGAGTTGATGTCCTTAATCCGGGCTATGTACATTAGTAATTATCCTAGACTGGGAAAACGTAAAACCTTCAAGTGATAAGTTCAGTTTCGATCAGCCACGAATCGCGTTGAAGCTGCTTGCATTCGATTTACGTTTAATCGTTTTGTTTTTGAGCGTTTTCCAGGTCAAATAGCAAAAAGTTACACCGACGATTGCTTGGAAATGCGAGGGCGACCACTTGAAGAAAAACTGATCGTAGGGGTTGTAAAGACCGGGAACCCGCTTCTTTTCCCTCCACCACCGCTGTTTCCACCCACGACACTGGGGGACGAGGCGGATATAACGCGACAGTCAGTCTCCACCGCTGAAACGGCGATAGTCGCTCTGTGACGCCGTTTCGACGGCGGAACGTGGCGATGACGTCGTTTTGAAACGCGAGGAATTGTATTCGGCGTGGCAGGAGGGTCGGCGGCGTCAAGTGAGGACGACGAACCGTCAGAGGGTGGGCTTCGAGCGAGCGAGTAGTATGAGTAGCACTTGGATCGAGCGATGGATTTGGCTGTTGAGCTAGGCGAGGAACTGCTCGTCATTCGTCTTTCGGTCTTCGGGGTTTTACGGCCAGTTGGACTGGGTAGGTTCGTGTACGTTCGGGCTCGCGCCGCGGCTGACATTCGGGGGGCTTCATCAGCTGATTCGCTATAGGGTGAGTCGTAGTCATCGAAAGAGCGTTGCGGTGTCACGTAGCTTCTCCTTCGGAAGCAACTAGAATCGTCGGAATTTTTACGAGACGATGAAAGCATTTCAGTGGAGAGTGACGATCCAAACTCAGCTAAGGAACTATCGTCAAGTGGAGCTACAGACGCGGATGCTGGAAAGAAAACAGTTGAACTACTACAGAGACGAACAGTTGTTGCAGTTGTTGTGCTGCTTCCCAAAGAAGTGTCACTTGAATTTCCGTGCCTGTACTTTTTAGCTCCTTGAACTTTTAGCGTATTTTCTTTCGTTGAAGAATCTTCTATAATATCGTCTTCTTGGAGCGTTTTATTCTCGTACTCCGAATCAGAAGAGGATTGCTCACCATCATACCTACAAAATAATGTGCCTATAATCAGACTGAATGTAAATCTCGACGTTCAAAAATTACCTCAGCATGACTTTGGTCGCTTCATCCGGCCGAAGGTGTTCCATGAAAAATGACTGAACGTGTCCACTGATGACGGGAGTATCGAACGATGAGTTCGGTGGACTCGGCCAGTCATCGTCACCGCCTGTCACACTCGGGTGTAAAAGGAGTGGGGGCGGTAGGGCGAATGCAAGAGGCGGTGGAGGAGGTCCGTCCGTGGGTTCAGGAGGCAACGGTGGCAGTGGGATTTCACCGTCATCTCCTCGACAACCTCCCCTTCCCGGATAGTTATTGACTGACGAACTCGTCGGATCAGAAGATAACGACGGTTGACGATCGGACGACACCAAGGATTCATCTTCGGCTGACATCGATCGCGACGACGGCTTGGTGGAACTGACGTCGTCGTCGAAATCCGATCGGTCTTGCTCGGACGTCGTGCTCCTTTCTGATATCCGGGAAAGAGTTCGCGACAGTCCCAGTGCACCTCCACTGTACCCGCTGATTACTATTTCAGCTCCAGTCATGGAATATCCAAAACCCTAATAAAGCAAAAAGAAAGCGTTAAAACCCACAATTAACTAAAAAAAAAAAAAAGTTGAATATTATACCTGGTACTCATCCTTAGCCGAATTGCTGGATCCTTCTTCTTCATCAGCGAAATGAGAGGAATCATCAGGTGGGAAAATGCCTTCCTCAAGACTAGACGACCCAGAACTTTCAAGTGAAAATGGCTTGACCGAAGAACGGGGTTTCAACATTGCCGAAGACGAACAAGAAGAAACGTCGTCATCAAAACTTCGTTTCGCAGGAAATTGGTGGACCGTTCCAGATGGATCAGGAGGGAAACGCTCGCACAACGAAGCTAAATCCGCCGGCAGTATTGGAATGTCATCCAAATGAGGGGGAGATATTATGCTTATCTCATCTAAAACTGGTTTGTCATTCTCAGGCTCTTTTTCCTGCGGTGCTTGAACATCATCACTGTTGCCTTCTCTAGCAGGATTCGTTTCAGTCTCTTCCGACGTCCATATATCGACAGAGTAGCTCTTGGTGTTCTTGAACGAATCCAATCTTTCCTGCCTTGTACTCGGCCTTCGCTCCGGCTGGGGTTCTTGCTCGCAAATAGGATCAGACTCGTTCCCTTGATCAACGAATACGTCATTGTTATAGCTATCGTCATCTTCGTCTTCATCCTGCAATCGCTGGATTCCTCCACACTCATCATCGTCATCGTGGTGAGAGAAACGAAATGAGTCAGGCACTTTCTGTTCATCGTTGAATTTCTGAGGTGGGGGAGGTGTAAAAGGTACAACTTCTGTTAGTTCGTGCTCATCGACATGTAAATGCGTTGATGGTGGCGTAGAAATTCTACAGGTTTGTAAAGAAATCGGGGAACGGAGACTGGAGGACAATTGAAGGACCTCAGGAGGTGACTGCACTTGAAGCGCTTGAGCAAGAAGGTCAGGTTCTGGGGTAAGGACTGCGACGAAATCATTGGAGTCCTGAATGATTAAATTCGAGGTATCTTCTTCTTCGATGACGGAAGCTTTCGTAGGTCGAGCTACAATGGGTGTCACAACGGGTAATAGCGATTTTTCTTCCATTTCGGCTCCACTTTCATCGTCGACTGTGTCATCTTTGGATGAAAACGACGTGACTGGCGGGAGACGATGGAGTGACACGACGGGGGCGTCCAATGACTTCGCTCGACGCGAACTTCCGGGTGACTGTTGATGAGAGGCAGGGAAAACGGAGCCTTCAGAGAAACCCAGTCTAGCGAATAAAACTGGAGATCTTTCACGTTTCGTAATTGGCGGAAGATCACCTAGTTTCTTCCAGACGAGTTCGGGGGAAGTGAGTTTGTTGGGCAGTGATGGTACAGTGACAGGTGGAACTGGCGGCAGTGGTGGGGGAGGGGGTGGCTCCGGCTCCGAAGGTCTCTCTTCTTCAGTGATGCTGTCCATTGTGGGTTTATCTGGCGAATGACTGCACACGCAATAGCTGAGTTGGCGCTCTGATGCGTTGATCTCAACGGGTACCTCCATTGTAACTTTTTCCGAAGGAGAGCTGCCATCTTCGGATGGATTCACTTCGATCGACACCACTTTCTCCTGTTTCTGAACCACTGGTTTTGGAATCAGTTTAGGGTTTCTCTTTTTATCTTCAAGCGATTGTCGTTTTTTGTCGTCGTCATCGTCCTCCTTGGCGACTTCAATTTTATTCAACTCGTCATGCTCTCTCTTCAAGGCTTCAATCGCCTCCCGTCGGCGTTGTTCTTTATCTTCACTCGGCCCGACAGACAACTGACGTTTTGGAAGCTCCTCAGACTTCTGCTTCCTCAAGTCACTGTCAGCGGCAGTTTTCCTATCTAATTCTTCGCTCTTTTGTTTTTTTATCTCTCGCTCCTCACGAGTTTCCCGTACAACTTTCCCTTCGATGCTTGTTTTAAGCTCTTTACTGAACCTTTCGCGGCGAAACTCAGAAGAGCCCGACGTCAATGACGCGGCCACGGGAAATTCAAAACTGGAACTCGATTCACTCTTCCATTGTTTTCCAGCGGAACTATTGGCGCGTTTGTCCACAAGAGCGCCACCAGACGATGAGCGTTTTTGAAATGCCCTTTTCCGTTTCGTATGATACTCGACGATTATAACATCCGGGTCGGTTGTATCAACGGACACATCCTTGCTGTCGTCTGTACTGCATATCACTATGCCTTCGCCGTCTTGCGACGGTATTTTAATGATCTCAACTCCTGCACGTTCCAAAGATGGTGCTTTGCGAAGAATTCCCGAGTCTGCGCTCAAGGCTTTTCCACTACGACTCAATATTGAAGATCTCGGTGGACGCCCTGAAATTGTCCCTTCTTCGGACGAAACCTTTGCTAGACTTGGTTTAAGGATCCGCTGCCCGATTGGCTTGGGTTGCACGTCAATTTCATCTACACTGCTGTCAGGACCTCCTGCACTCATCGACAGTCCAGAATCTTGAGAATCGAGGAAGTCTGACGTAGGCCTGCGGATTTGAGCGTCACTTGAAGGAG
Source organism: Corythucha ciliata (assembly GCA_038030265.1). Classification (NCBI taxonomy): domain Eukaryota; kingdom Metazoa; phylum Arthropoda; class Insecta; order Hemiptera; family Tingidae; genus Corythucha; species Corythucha ciliata. The sequence continues at coordinate 36,306,083 of CM075938.1, read as the reverse complement.
TTGTGCGTTGAGGTGAAGCAGGAGATTGACAATCAAAGTTGAAAAGAGTTTTTTCTTGAGTCGAAACTTTGGGTTGTTGGGCGGTGCCGTTCATTCTCTGCCGCTTGTGAAGGGTGTAAGGGATATCAGCAGTGCTTTTACTGGCAGCTGAATCGGCCGAGTCCATACTTTCAGAAGGTGTGTAGTCGAAACTCTTCTGATGGAATAACTTGCGATGTTGTCGCGCTACTCGCCAAAAGTCTGATGATACGAATGGCTCACTCTTCGCTCGCTCTGCTGGGTAGTAATAGGGGAACATTTCCGATTCATTCTGTGGGGCGTAACCAATGACTTGGCCCGCCCTTGTTTTCGTGTTCTCAAATTCACTGAATTCGAGTTGACGACGAAAACGGGCAATGCCCTCTTTACACCTTTCATTGAACTCATTAAAGCCCATATCGCGATATCGAGGCTCAACGTATGGACCGGGAGTTGCCTCCACGTCATCCATCGTGAAGAGCTCCTCGTCGTCATTTTCTTCGTCTTCATCTGATACACTTCGAGCAAGCAACTCATACGAATCGTGGCTGATATCATCGTGCGATGAACCTGTTTCAATAACTAGCACCGATCCACCGGCACCACCTACCAGCCCACCATCATCACCACCTCCGGTTGAATCACCAGAAGCGGAGAGAAGAGAAGAGGTGGAGGTGGTGCCACCTGGATAGGACGATGAGTACACTTTAGGTTCTGGAGGAGGGTCGCGTTCAAAAGAGGGGGACTTGGTGCCTGCAATTGCAAATGAACGATTAGAGGGGCGCCGAGGGGACGGTTCCAGTTGGCTGGAACCGGCCGACTCTTGTTTGCGCAACTCCTTGGCCGAGGCCGAGCGCTGCCACGAGTAATAATATTCTTCGGGCTCATGATCGGCGTCAACCAGGAGGTCAGTCTGAGATGAAGTGGTGTTATAGGAAGGGTGACCTGTTGCAGAGGTGGTAGGCGGGTGGCTCGTGTTGTTGATGATGCCTGAGCCCGTGGTGAGGCGGTTGTTGATGGGGCTCGAACTGGTGTTGGTGGTGCTGCTGGTGGTGGTGGTGATGGTGGTGGTGGTGCATATGTTGAGGGAACCGGTTTCGTGCGACGTACGTTCGTGAGCCGGCGTCGTCAGACTGGTCTTCTTCGTCGTCGTCACCCCCGTCATCGTCGTCTTCACCGGAAAGGTCTGGCTCTGAGAAGCCTCCTCCACTCCCGCAAGGACCATCGACCCGCATGACGCTGACACTGAAACAAAATTAAACCATTTTAAATGGCACACACAGGAATGGGTCTGAAGTTGATTAGACAGTCTGAAGTTTTAGTGAGTAAAGACCCTGAAATTATAAATTTAGTATAAAAATATATTAAAGTCAAGTTGGCAAAAAGGAAATCTTTTTCCCCCACAAATAGCGAATTACGACGACTTGATAATTTCAGGCGACCTGAAAACAGAATCCGTTGAATTCAGCTAAATTGAAAACGATATTTAATAATTAATTGCTTTGGCTCGGAAGTATGTTTACCTATTCAAGTATTTCGCTAGCATTCATGAGAGTTCTTTTTTGCAGTAAGTAGTTTTGTTGCGAAAGAACAATGTGGACAATTGTCAGCCTAACCGGGAAAACATGCAGACATTTATTTACGCATGCGTTTATCAAGGAATAAAAGAAAATCATGCGAAAATAATACAAAATTGTAATAACTTGGTTTATTAACACCCTGTAAAAAGTATAAGGAAAGAAAAAAAAAGAGGCCTGCCACCTACCTATACTGCATTCCCCAAGAGGGATAAGAGGATGAGCGGAAATGCTTCCGCCAACGTTGGTAGCGACCGAAGAGTGCACCGAACTAGATTGACGAAATGACTGTGACCTGGAAAAGAAATTGTTAACCAGTTTTGTTTGGATTATGAGCTTTGTTTAGTTTAAAGATTTTTTGTTAATATTCCGGGAGCCCACAGTATGAAAAATCCGGGTCATTTGATCGTGTCTGGCACCTGCACAGGACGGGTTTTCTACGGTCTAGGAGATGACACTTCTGAGATCACCAGACATTTTCCGTGGCACAGGGGCTCACAGCAGAGCTAGCCGTTGACGAACCACATTTGGGTGCTTTGAAAACGACTGGCGAGAGTAAAAAGTCGTTTCCTACGACCACTACGTTACGAAACCAACAACGCCGTCCAATTTGATTGTAGATAGCGCCGTCAGCGTGCTTTAGAAAATGTGAAAGTCAAGGCTCACTAGTAGCCATGGTTTCATTCGAAATTGGATGATGGTGGTGGTTTTCTAGTTTAATGTTTGCGAAGAATTTTTAAACTTGCCAACCGTTTTCAAGCAGCCCAAAGGTGTGTTTGCCAACAGCTACCTATGTTGTGAGCCCCTGTCCCACGGAAAATGTCTGGTGATCTCAGAAGTGTCATCTCCTAGACCATAGAAAACGCGCTGCGCAAGTGCCAGACACGATCAAATGACCCGGATTTTTCGTACGGAGGGCTCCCGGACTATAATTATTGAACGGTTTCCGACACCTAATCCGAAGTATATGACTGATAAGACATGAGAGAGAGAAGGAGAACTTAATTCCTTTTTTGTTTTACATTCCACACGTACAAAGAAATTTTATTTAGAAAAATGAAAAAAAAAATCGTTTAATTAGAATCGAGTTTAGGTACGAATCAATTAACAACTTCTTTTCCAACTAGCACATCAACCAGGCCATGCAAAAAAATGATCTCACATGAAAGAAGAAATCAAATATTCAAAAAGTTGGCAGTAATAAAACTGATTGATGACAAAATGTTTCAAAACAAAGTTCCGGTGTTATCATGTCTTACGGCAATGTTCTAACCACATTATGCACGATTTAACCAGCATCGACTACGGTAACAAATGTTGGTACATGGCCTAATAATGATATTATTATTGACACTTGATTCATATTAATGGGGCCTCAGGAAAATCTACGAAATTTCTTCTAAGAAATGAAATAATTATTAAAATAAACCTCGGTATTACATGCTGAAAAATCAAAAATCACACGATTAATTCAAGCGTTTGTTCGCTTTGCATTTAATATTATCTCGTCTGATGGCATTTAATTTTTTTTTACAAGAAACTATCCCCACGAATATCAACAAATTGAACCAAATTGACGCCACATCCGTGTGATACTAAGAACAGGATCAGCTTTAGTAGTTCAGTATAAATAGGAAAAAATTGGGGACATTTTTGAAGTAGTTTTGTAATTCGGTACACCTATGTGGTATTTTGAGCTGCAGATCACGAATATAAGGTTTGGTAACAAACATTGTCAACGGAAAAATGTTTTTTGCCCCCCGAAAAACGTCGAACTTTCAGGAGCTGTCTTGGTTTAAAAAAATAACTCCTAATTTCGCATTCGGTATTAGGTATGGTATTCCCATACCCATTTCACTTAAATTACGACCCGAAACTGTCCAATTTTGCGGCCATTCGTCAGTCTAATTAATTTCGCTCAAAGCCGAACTTGCACCCGAAATTGCAAACTCATAAATATTTACCTCTAAATGTTGAAATTACACGGCAATTTGCCAGGTTATTGGCGCAGTCGGGGCCGGCAAGCCCAGAGAGTAAGAGGTGACCCGAAACTTGCATTTGCGCAAGAATATTAAGTCACGGAACTTGAAATTTCGCTCAAGTTCGGACCCGATAAATAAAAAAGGGCCTCCAAGCTTTTGCAATTTCACTTGAATTGAACCGTGCAACTTGCTCAATTAAAGCCAGGAAAACCAGCAGCTTAAAAAGCTAGATCACTTCTAATTTCGCGGATGTTTGCTTAACAATTTTCTGACTTGTGAATGCTGCGCTTCGTCTGGGCGGGCGGTGTCGTGGCTGGTTTGCTCGGGTTCCACGGCCACACACACGCAAACCTAAACTTTCAAATTCGCGAAATTGAAGACCAAGAACTTGTACTTTGATAAAATAAAACCGGAAACTAGCAATTACGCGGATATTTAGACCCTAAACTTACAAAAGCTTCGGGGAATTGAGCTCTAAATGATGTAATTTTGCGCTATTCCTCTCAATTTTAGCTACGACGAGCGTTTTTCCTCAATGCCAGCAGTGAATGAGCTATTTTTTTTGAAAATGTTGACCGCGAATCAGCGTTTCTCTAATGGGCTTTTCGATTTGCATAAAATTCAGCTCAGGAGTCGAGCATTTCCACCCGTCTTCTCTGATTACATCATATGGTAGCAGACATGACGGGTGGAAATGCTCAGCTCCGAAGCTGAATTTTATGCAAATGGAAAATGCCATAAATTTTAGCCGTGAAGCGAATTGGCGAAAAATTTCAATTTTTCCAGTGGAAAATCTGTTTTTCGGGCGGAGTTTCTACACTATTCGTGGTTTTCAAAGGTAGGTTGGAGTTGTTGGATGCTCAGTTTTAATGCTTATCAGGCATGGCAGCGGGCGAATGGACGCAGTTTCCGAGTGTAGTTCGAACAAAGACGAGTTGAAGAAGAGTGGGGAGCTGCCCACCCATGCCCCCCCCCGGCTACGCCCTTGAGTCGATCAAAATACGTGTAATTTCCAGGTGAAAGTTAAAGGGGTTCACATGTTATTCTTGGACGAAATACCGGGGGAGAGTTGTTGGATAGAACAACTTTATTCGCGTTTCAAAGAACATACAACACAAATCTGGGGTCATTTCAGACCGCAAATAATTTGTGGTAGATACTATGCCTTTCCTAGAAGAACATTGAAGTGCATGCCATAAAAAGTCGAAGTAATACAGTGATACGGTGGGGTGGAGTGGGCGGAAACCTGATGGATAAAATGGCTGGAACATTGTACTACCAAATTTATAAAACAATGTAGTACCAAATTTCAAAACTACTGCAAAACTTTCCGCTATTTCCCCGTGTTCTGTCTACTTTTTCTGGACTATAGATTATGGAGCGGCTTAGGCTCGACAAGCGACAAGGGTCGCATTTCGCAAGGAAACAGAAATAAAAACTATGGCTGAAAAGCTTTGAAGTCAACCATACATACCTCGTCAAAGAGCAGTTCCTGAAAATAAAATTTGTAGATAGACATTTCCTTTAGTTTCTATAATTATTTTTTTTTTTTAATTTCGACCGATGAAGACTCCGAGAGTTTTAAAGAAAGTTTTGATTTTTTTTCTCCTCTATGGTGAATAAAGCCATAGAACGAAAACCCTGTTTTTTTTTTCTTCGTTCCACTAAAAGTTAAATTGCTTCGTTTTTACTGTGCATGTTGAGAAACGAAGTTAAATAAAGTTTATAATAAAACAAAAATCTTAAAGTGTAGAAACGACAAAACAAAAATGTCAAACTAATGTCGAAATCTACTTGGGAAAATGATAAACAAAAGTATGATACCACCAAAAACACACACTCTATTGTAAAATGAGCGGTTCTCAAATCAGCAAAAAGCTACGCTTTAGAATAAAAAAATTATAACTACAATACACGGTATATACTGTGGCACTCGCAAAAAAATATTAAGGCAAACTAATATCATCACTGAACTCAAACCCCTATTTTCGAAAAATAAAAAAGAGAGAAAGTCGAAAGTAAAGGTATATCAAAGTTGTTAAGCCAAAGCATTGTCCCATGTTTTAAATAAAAGATCGAGGTACATGTCACGTGAGAAATCCGGGCAATGAATGCCGAAATATATCAATTTTGGATATTTGCCAGTTAATATTTGAAAAATAAATAGTATCTCACCTTTGGAAATTCTGCCGTTTTACGTAGTTTTCCCGAACAAATTCCACCATTTGTTTCTGTGTTTTCCCAGAGTACCTAAATTTTGAGCAGCGGCGTCAGGGAAGAAAATTGTTTAATTCATTTATTTGTTCAAGAAAAATCACTCGCGCTGTATTACGTCTAACCTGAAGGAGCTTCCTCTGGACAACACTCTTGTTCTTTGTCGCGGCGTTCGCTTAACTGAACTACACCGGAAAAATCCGTGATTCTCTACGCACTTTTTCCAAAGATTTTTGCACTCGTTTCGCGATTCGAAGAAAAATTCCACAACATCCTTGTAGTACCCCTGTAATGTAATTCAATATTCAAAAGCAAGTTAATCAAATCAAACGCGGGCGCCGTGGCGTAGCCCAACACAATTCTACTTTGGGGGACAAATGTGCTCCCCGGCAGGATTCGAACCCGCCGCCTCTGGATTTCTAGTCCACAAAGCTGTTAATTGCGATCAATCGCAAACTCCTTCACCTCCCACCCACTTTTTATTTTGTTCGTAATTTTTAAAATTGTTAATTGAGAAGGAAAATGTGGATTTTTCTGTTCGAAAGCTACTAACTTTACTCACCCCCTCACCTTAAACCCAGTCTTACGACCACGAAACTTGAAACGTATCAGCCAGGGAATTTCAACCTCAGAAAGACTCGGAGCGTAAAAATAGAAGCCTCTGTGTAGCCATTTCTAGACCGCGAATAGCCCAGTCAAGCAATTTTATAGTGTATGCAGAGATTTGACAGCTTTCATCCCGGAAGCCGAGGACAGGGACCGGACCAGGAGGTGTGTGGTAGCGGTGACGCCGCCGGAAGAGCTTCAGCGTTTCGTTCAGTACTGTGCTGATTGTGGGTTGTGATGCGGATGCTCAAATTACCTGGGGAAGCACGGATGTCAACGCCAGGGGTGAGTTGCTCTTTCAATTTTGATGACGCATGACCTGGTGATATCAGTGCTCGATCGCTACGTTCACGTACAAGTGCTAGGAGTGAGGTCCTGGACGTTACTTTTCTGGACAATAGTGTCAGGAACTGGACAGAGTCTTGTCAGAAACGCCTACATCTGACCGTAGGCTAGTTTTTGAGGTTGAGTTTCATAATTGGTATCCCAAGAACGCGGATTGCGATGCCTTTCAAGGGACACCTCGAGCAGGAATTGTGTGAGATATAACTTCGCATAGGTACAGTACGAGGCCCACCTAGATATGGCAGTGGAGGTAGTCAATTCAGCGATCTTCAGTGCGTACGAGGAAAGCTGTCCTGTTAAGGTATGAAAAGAGGGAACAGGAAAGTCCCATGGTGAGCTGGAGGTGCTCAGAAGAGAGACTGGGAGGCTTTTCACTGGGGCCAGATCACGAGGGGAGTGGTAGGCTTATTAACGTTCCCCCGTTGAATTCAACAAGGCCCCTACGAAAGCAAAGCGGCTCACATATGGAGGACCTTCCGAGGGATGGAAGATGTGTCCATTATGGGCAGACTGCAGAGAGTCCTGTCCAAAGAGGGGCCGGGCCAAATAGGTATAATCAAAAAGGCAGACGGGGTGTGTACCGAGAGCGCTAGAGAGCCTGGAGGTCCTCCTGTATGCTCCTTAAAAAAAAATGGATCATTCGTCACCTATCCTCCCCCCCCCCCATGATTCCCTGATTAAAGGAACTCAGGGGCCTCAAATCTGCAGGAGATGCAGTGGCCAACTGCCTGCCTCCTAATGAACTTTGGAGCGCATCGGGGAAATTGTTTAGGCCTACGAAAATGAAATGGGCTATTGTCTCTTTTGAGTCCTATTAATTCCCTAGCCTAGACGGGCTTTTCCCAGGCCTGGAGATCCTAGAGCCACGCCTCAGGAATACATTTAAATAAAAAGGAAAGAACGATGTAGTGGACTAGACTAGCGGACGGACACATCCTTTGAATTGCCTGATAGGAATACATTTAGGGCGAATTAAGACCCTTTTACAATTTGCTTAGTGATTATATAGTGCGAGTGACAAGTGGAGTGTTAAGTAGACCGAAATGATGCTCACCGAACATATTTTGGACGGAAACAGGCGATTTTAAGACTTTCAACCATTACATGAAAAATGGTCCGAGAGGAATACAAAAGATATAGGAAATTTAATGTCCTACCAGTATTGTATGGGAGGTTTTTCTCTAAAGCCGATGGTTGCAGGGATATTTAGGAAAAAAACTTAAAAATTTGCTGAAAAATCGCAGTTTTCGTGCTGCCAAAAGTTGTGCCGAGGGTGTCAGAATTTACATTTTTATTCTCAAACACTCCTTACCTAATATAAAAGATAAAACAATAAAAAATGATACTCTACCTGCAAGGTAAAATTATAATTTGGCTGGACTATTAAGGGAGCAGGGTTGTGCGAGTTAGTTGGTTACTCGGATGACTTTGCGAGTCTAGTTAGGGAAAAATTCGATGACACGAGGGGAGTGCGCTAACATAGTGCAGCAATGGAGTAACAGGCATTGGCTCAGGGATCAACCCTGAGAAGACTACCCAGGTACCCTTGTTGTGTTCTAGGAGGACGAAGCTGGATTTAACGGTACTCCGGCTCAATGAAAAAGAGTTGAATCCCTTATTCTAGTAGAATGCGAGATCCGATGAGTCCCGAGTTGAGGGAGAGGGAGAACCATGATTGTAGTGTAGGAGAAAGTTTGGGAAATTGCCTAAATTTTATATTTTCGAAACGAATAGGATTTAATGTTTCCTAGCGTATTCGTTGACTCCTAGCCGAATGAGACCAAAGCCAGGCCACTAGCATTGATACTTTCCGAGTTATGACGAATTTAGAATCGAATTTAAAATGCACTTCATTTATGTTGGAAGCATCAACTTAGAGAAAGCCAAGCTCCTTTTATTCACACGAAAGAGGAACATCACAGGATAGCATCCTATAAAGATTGTGGGGAAAGAGGTGGAGACGGTTACGGAACCCAAGTATCTGGGGGTAACATTGTGCTCTAAGCTGTCCTGGAGGAATCCTGTATGGAGCCATGGTCTGATGAGAGGCGGCAGAGATGGTGTGGGCCTAGAGGGAACTTGATATGGTTCAGATATTAGCTTGTTTGGCAGCGTTGGGACCGTTTAGGACCAAACCGATGGCAGCGATGGAAGTGATGCTGGGAATGCGTCCCCTGAGCCTATAGAGGTAAAGGTGCAGACGATGGAGGCATGCTGCAATCTGGGAAGCCATGGAATGTGGGTGGCCAGAGGCGGAAGATTGGTCATAAGAGGAAATCTACTCAGCTGAATGAGGTGGCGCCGATGAGGAGTGATAACATTGTAAAGCGGCTGGACTTGGGGAAATCGTTTCAAGTCAAAGTGAGCAGTAGGGTGAAGTTCGAGGTTCACGTGGACGCTCGGAACCGCTACAGGGCTACTGGGCTGGGGGTTTCGATACCCGAGCTAGGTGTAGAGGACTACCGTTCCCTTGGGAACTGTACTACTGTGTTTCAGGCAAAGATCACGGCAATCACTGCCTATTGGAGCTCGTCAGGAAACACGTGAGGTTCAAAAAAGTTAGGGTGAACACGGACAGTCAGGCGGCCTTGAATGCAATGTAATGTCCGCATGAAAGGCAAGCGAGGGGATGTTTGAAAGGATGGGACAGAGGGGCAACAGCGTGGCTGTTGTCGTTAACATGGCCAGGTCCACTGTTTAATATGTTGGAAGCAAACCTGCGTTTTAATTATTATTCTAAAAGTACTGCAGTTTTTTTTTTAGGTTCCTTTTTAGGATCTCATAGGACCACAAACTATAAAGTATAGTACTATCCATTCTGAAGAAAGACCTCTGATTGAGCCCCTTTCAAATCTTTTAACCTCAGTAGCATCAATCGTTCAGAAGGATGGAAAAACATGTAGAATCTACTGCTTTTAGTTCCTTAGAAATCAACAAACAACGAGAAAAACATCAGGCCTAAGGTATCTAAAATTTTGGTACGCTCGGGGTCCTCTTTTTTGTTTCAATTATTATCAGAGTTGATGTTGACTGTACTTCTCCTTATGCTCCGTCGACCGTCATAAAGCCTAGCAAAGTCAAATCGACAACGACATTCGGTGTCCATGCTTCGTACGTGGCATTTCAATTGAATTTATAGTGCCAAGGCGTAACAATTGGAGATGATTTCCACGTAAAGATGATTTATAATCGTATACAAAGTTATGAAAAATTCAGTTTTTATCCATACCTCGACAATAAATCAACTATCGATAATAGTGTATTTCGTAAAATCGACGCCAAATGACCTATAATTCATCACTTCGTTAGTTCTTTCAGTATTGCCACGCTACACTCAAACACCATACTCATGTGCCCTCAAACGGAGTTACTGACAATAATTTTTAGTCTTCTCACGTGTGTCATTCATAACCCCAATCCAACGGGGAAAACTACTTTCTAAGGCCGTTCCTACATAATGTATAAAGCATCACTTATCGACAGCCTCGTTGACTTCCCCACAGTCACGCGTGTTTAAATACCAAGCAGGATAGACTCAGCCCCCCCCCACCTCTCCATAAATGGTTGGTAACACTAGGTGTTGCTGTTATTTATCATCATGATGTTATTATCATCATGTATATCATTAAAAAAAAAAAAAAAGTGTTGCTGTTATTTGAATGATAAAAAACGAAAAACTCACATAGCCATCGGGATGTAGTTTAATGAGGAATCGCTTTCTTTTGAAAGATATTTTCCTCACTTTGGCCCAGGAGAACGTATAAATTTTCATGTAGTTTTGAAAAACTACAATACCCATATGCGCCACTGCCAAATTAAGAGGCACTCCTTCGTGATCCTAGGAAAAAAACAAAAACAACTTCAAGTCACATTTCTATTTACGAAGAGGAATAAAATTATACCTTCACAGGATGCATTTTCATTCCATATAATTCGCATCTTCTAGCAGTTTCCAGTAAATTCAAGTCAGCTTCTGCGGGTGATTGACCTCTGAAAAAATAATACAAGTTTTACAACATAATTTGGATAGAGGGGGGGAAAACATGAGGCACAATTCCTTCGGACCCATGAGGAACTTTGATTAGGTACCTATTTAGTTTTTTAAAATAGCCAACTAGGAAAAACTATAGCATTCACCAATTTTGTAAAAGAAAGCAGTTGTATGCTTACATGTGCTTTTTATGGTTTTCCATAATTTTCTTTTCCAAGTCAGCATTTTGATGCTGTACGAATTTATAAGATGAAAGATAGTTGTGATCAGGATAGTCCTCAGCCGAATAATCTCCGCACTCCGCTAATTACAATTGAATTTTATAAGGGGTCCGGGGAGATCGGAGGCTCATGAATTACGTTACCTTGAACGATATACGATGCCATGAGAGCGGCAGTGTTATCGTTGCATTGCATATGCCCCTGAGCGAGATCTCTCTTGATTTGTAAACAAAACAGGTACCTGAAACGGGGACAAGTTATATTTACGGTGAAAAGGACCAGGTGGATCGCAACAGGTTGGTTTTAATAACCTAGTGAATTCTTCTTCAAGCTGTGCCGGGTCGGGCGTGTAGAATTTCACGCAGAAGTGAAGGAGGGGTTCGACCATAGACAGGCCTACCTGCCGGGAGAGTGGCTTTTCCAGGTCTAGCCAATACTGTGAACAGAAAAAAATACAATTTTGTAACAATAAATGAAAAATAAAAGTGACAAAAACTTACCCTTGTTCCTGCTGTATCTTTATACTCCAAACCAAAGTAGTCAGCCTCCAATAAGTGCAACTGTTTGCACACTTGGTCAAATAAGACGCGACCCAATGCTTTGGCTTGAACTTGGAACAGCGTGACGTTGTCGTCCAGCATATGAACACGAATGGCCAACATTTTACCGCCCCCTTTCGGTCCAGCGCCAGGGGGCGGCGTTTTGGATATTTCAGCCGAGCGTGAATGAGGCAGTTTGGCGCAACTCGACCCAAGAGAAATACCCTCGCAGTCAACCATTTTAAGTATCTGCCTCTTTTAAACTTCTATTATCTGTTGAGAAATAAATAAATAGCTGGGTTTCAAAGGACTTATGATGTATTTAAACGGGAAATGAACGTACATTAAAAATAAGGCGGCGTGTTGGTCACAAGCAGCATTCGGAGCGATCTCCAACATGAGATCAACGATAAAACGCATGTTGATTTTCAAAATATGTCGCTTGGCGTCTATATACGAATGCCTCTCTCCTTTAGCTTTGCCACCCGACACTTTAAAGGTCACGAGCTCATTATTTCGAATCACAGCTCCTCCTATGAAAAAAAAGGAGTTTGCCTTAGTAGATGAAAGACTAAATTGCATCTTCACACACGAATGAGCGATGGAGGGTGGACTCATTACTTGAATGATATGAAGGGCAATAGGAATGCCAACGAATGCGACTCCGCAGAAACCATTGTTTCAAGCACTTTTAGATTAATAAATTAGGGGTATTCATGCTCTAAGGTTTAACATAGTGTTATCGAAGTAAACCCTGTTATTTCGTATTTTTTGTGTTCAGTTTCTCCGTTTCTATGGCCTTACCCATCTGTTCGGAATTTAGCAAATAAAAAATACAAGGTTTAACATTTTTCATGAATACCCCTATTATATTAATAAGTAATAGAGATTGTATATTTCTCTACTCACACATCTGTTGGCGATATTATAGATGAATAATTAGTCCAGTCAAATTAGAATTTTACCTTCCTTTCGGTCCTGTATAATTTTTTTTATCTGTTTCATAAGTAAGGAGTGTTTGAGAAAAAATATGTAAATTCTGACACCCTCGGCACAATTTTTGGCTGCCCGAAAACCGCGATTTTTCAGCAATTTTTTCAGTTTTTCTAAATATCCCTTAAACCATCGACTTTAGAGAAAAACCTCCCATACATTACAGGTAGGGCATTAAATTTCCTGCATCTTTTGTTTTCAAATTATTTTTCTACGACCAATGTGGAGCGAGCTACAGCCTCTCGAACCATTTTTCATGTAATGGTTGAAAGTCTTAAAATCACCTGATTCCGACCAAAACATTTTCGGTGAGCTTCATTTCTTGCCGACAACATTCATCCTTTTTTCATTCCCAACGTTTCGAGCCCTCTTCCTCCTTCTCGGTTGAAAATTGCAAAATCACTTTTCTTCGGGCAAGCTGAAACCTTGGCAAGTCGGCTCCTCGTCGTCGTCCCTCCTCAACACACCAGTTGAGGGATTACCATGACGCTTGCTTGCAAGTGTTCGGGAAAACGGTGTCGAAGAGTTGAAAGAAGAGATCTTGGCTGGAGTTTTCAGTGACTTGCATAGAAATGATTCACTTTATGTCACAGAACAACAATTATAATTCAGTTTTTTGTTAACCATTAGGGTGCGTTCGTAGTGAATCACCTTCACTGCGATACCTCGATGAGCGATGCCCCGATGAAACATCGATGAAGAACAAACATCAATAATTGTATGGGACTGTTCATAATGAAGCACCCTCACTGCGATGTGATCTTCGATACCTCGCTACCATCATCGATGATTTGAACCACATGGTTCCTCGACCCCCCTTCTGTCCGTTGCCTTTGTTTTTTCTTTTCAAAATCTTTTAAAGTTCACCTTCACACAATTTACGTGAAGCTTTGGTTTCCTAGAAAAGCGGTGCCGTAATATTACGGTAGAAAATTTCCTTTTTAAATCAAACCATAGTTGCTTAGAGAGCGGTAATCAGAGAGCGGCACCGCTTCCATCGTGACGGTGGTGATGAACGTTTTTTCCTCGTAGCTCCAACTATTTGGTAGTATATTTTCTTTTAACAACAGAACAGAGTCGTTTTCGGACAGTATTAATTACAATTTCGCCACCATCCAGCGTCCAGGCAGTTTTCACGCTCATTGTAAACAAAAAACGTTCACCGTCACCGTCAAAAATCGTTGATGAACAGTTCATCACCGTCATGAACGGCCGTCTCATTCGAAGCGGTGCCGCTGTCTGTTGGATTTTTTCTAACGCTATATTACGGCACCGCTTTTCTAGGAAACCAAAGCTTAAGTCACGCACACCTGTCCCCTTCAAGCTTTTACCCTTATTTTATGCTTATTTTGGAAAAAAAAGAAAAAGCAACGGTCAGGAGGGGGGGGGTTGAGGAACCATATGGTTCAAATCATCGATGATAGTAGCGAGGTATCGAAGATCACATCGCAGTGAGGGTGCTTCACACTATGAACAGTCCCATACAATTATTGATGTTTGTTCCTCATCGCGGTTTCATCGGTGCATCGCTCATCGAGGTATCGCAGTGAAGGTGATTCACTATGAGACTCATTTTCACTCGATCATCGACGGGATGGGAGTGGAAGTGTGAAGTGGGTGGAGGTACTGGCAAATTTGGTTAAATGAAGCTCAGGAATTTCCAACAGAATCCACTGGAAATTCTTAAAGCGTCGAGGCGTGGCTTGAGGCGTTGAGCGTGTGAAGGCAGCGGGGCACATCCACGGAACGTTAACGTACGCAAGAGTACTTTTAAATTTTCTCTCAATCGATCCCCCTCCCTGGCCCACCAATTCCGTCATCTGGCAATTTATTTTTCCACCTTGCGTGAAAAGCCGCTTAATATGGTGAATCCTTGACTGGTGTGCCGAGAAGTGACAACGTCGAGGAGCCGACTTGCCAAAGGTTTCAGCTTGGCCGAAAAAAAGTGACTTTGAACTTTTCAACCGAGTAGTGGGAGGGGGGACGAAAAGTTGGGAAAGACCAAGGGATGAATGTTGACGGCGAGAAATGAAGCTCTCTGAACGTATTTTTGGTCGGAAACTGGCGATTTTTAAGACTTTCAACCGTTACAGGAAATATGGTCCGAGAGGCCGTAGCGCACTCCACATTGGCCGTAGAGAAATACTTTGAATACAAAATATGTACGATAGTGTCCTAACTGTATTGCATGGGTGGGTTTTCTCTTAAGCCGATGGTTCCAGAGATATTTAGAAAAAACTGAAAAAATTGCTAGAAAATCGCAGTTTTCGGGCTGCCAAAAGTTGTGCCGAGGGTTTTAGAATTTATTTTTTTTTTTCTCAAACACTCCTTACTTATACAAACAAGATAAAAAAATTAAAAATGATACTGGACCTTTTGCAAGGTAACCCGTTTGCTTCAGATAATTTGACTGGACTAATTTATAGAGGTCAGTCAGTGGGGGTGTGTCTGATTCTATTTAATTTACTCATCGGAAGCTTTCAACTCAGCTCACTGATGACAAAACGCAATCAAGGGCGTGAACGAAATTCAGCGAAGTTTGAGGTGAAGCAAATGGGGTAGAAGAGAAAGAGAGATATTAAAATTTAACGCCAGCAACGGGCTTGCGGATAAGCGGAGGGTCGAAGGGTTGTATGTTGTAACGGAGGGTTGTTCAGGAGGAAACCAGCCCTCATCAAACGGGGTTAAACCTTAACACGATCAAAGGAGAAACTGAATTTACTCCCCCCCATTCACCTCCCGCCGTATCCAAAGAACACCGCCATAACTCCCCGACCTTTTTTCGCCCACGCTTTCTTCAGTTTTTCTCAATCCATCATTGGTTTTTCTCACAATCCGACACTGCTAAACAAATCGAGTTGATTTTATCACTCATGATAAAAATCAAATCATATCATATTGGTAAAAATAGTAGGTGCCTATCAAGTGGAGTTTCAATCCTCCCCCCTCCCACGTAGGTATTTAAATTGTTCTTCCTTTTTTAATCGCGGGTAAAAAAGAGCCGTGGGAAAAATGAAAATGAAGTAAAGCGTTTGATCGTCTTCACTGCGGTGTCATAAAATGCACCCCTCCGTATTTAAAGGAGTGTTGTTTCAAACGGTAAAGCTAAACATTTATGAGTGGTACCAAATTAAGTCATTAATTCAAATCCGTAATACACGCGTTTCAGTCTGAAATCACAAATTTCGCGAGTGTGGCTCTTTCAGAACCAAATTTCACGGATTTTGCTCTCTGAAGTCTCAGCAGAGCAAAAGCTCTGGATTCGACTTTAGATTGATTATCACAACAGCCCGATCGACTATTTTAATTACCTATGTTAATAACAAAATCCCTCATGTAAAACCGAATTTTGTGATCTTGGAGCTTGGTTCCTTCAAAGACCAAATTTCGCGGCTTTGGCTCGGAAGAACCAATTTAGCACGTAATTTTGATCTCACTCAAACTGACAGCCAGTATCGGGGGATTTTGTCACTCAAAAACAAAATTTCGAGGGTTTGCTCATACAAATGCCAAATCCACGGATTTTGGATCTTCAGTATCAAATATATCCGGTTTTCGGTCATTAAAATCCAAGTATCCTGAATTTGGATCTTTCAAACCCAAATTTTTTCAGTGTTTTCGCTCTTTCATCCTTTAGCGGATCTTCACTATTTCGAGGGGTTGACTCTTGCTAAACATCTGTTTCGTAGGAGTCGCTAGTTCAATAAAGCAGTTCGGCGGATATTGCTCCTCTTGAATCATTACGTGGATTTAGCTCTTTTAGAAACCTAACTTTATACGGAGGTTTGGCCCAACCAACATTTGACTAGTTTGAATCCTTCGAAAAACGGTTATTTGAATAAGAGCCCTGGATAGAGTGCCTCAATCTCTGTCTAGAAACCTGAAAAAATTATTTGCGTCCGAATCGGGACGTACATGATTTTGCGGATACTGTCGATATACTGCTCGTCATTATTCTTCCAGTATGCCTATTAAAATACATAATACAAAATTCGCCCGGGTTATGGGCTGGTTTCCAGATATGTGTGTAAAAATGAAATAAAATAACGGTACACAAAAAAAAACAACATGAAATTTCCGCCCCTGAAATTTGCTGCTGGAGGGGGTCCTGTGTATCAGGCCTCCCCCTTCAGAGGAGAGAGAACAGCAGGCCCTGTCCAACTTTACCAGTGTATGTACTGCGGTGTACTCCAATTTTTAGCTGAATCGACTTGATAAATAAATAAATATGTGTATTGTGTTAAGGTTAATGCGAGTAAACGGTAAATCTGCACATTTACCGGTGAAAATGTGCACATTTACCAGAGAAAATAATATGCACTGCACTAGTGCAGATTTACATATTCATATTAACAAATGAATAAAACAAAAAAAATTCGCTCCGGCAGGTGGCGGTCGGAAAGAGTGCATTTCATTTCGTACGCGGATATCCTAAGCCGTCCCAGAAGTAATAATGTTGAGACCATGATTTGTTTCATTAATGTTTGACCCTTCCTCGTACTGTTTGATGCCGGGTTTGTTTAAGCTGAACTTAATGGGAATCAAAAGGCTACTTCAAAATGAAATCATCGTACCGAATATAATGCTTCTGGAACCAACTGGTGATTAGTAGTGATTTTTTTACCAGTTCAAGCCATATTACCACCCCCTCCATCCAAGTCGACCGATTTGGCCCAATGCAATAACAACTGAGGTCGTATGTGATTTCCGGGCCAAATCTCGTTCCGATAAATTAATTTCTTCCAGAGTTATCGAGCTAACAAGACCACACACTTACTTCCACTCCGGGGGCACCACCTTCTCCACCTTGAATTTTTCAAAAATTAAAATGGGAATCAAAGGCTAGTCTAATGTGGAGTATTCGTACCGAATATGATGCATCTAGAATCAACTGGTGATTTTTATTGATTTTTTGACCATTTCAAGCCCTATGTTCCCCCCTCCACCTTGACCGATTTGGCCCAAATGCAATACCGACCGGGGTCTTATGACTACTGATTTTTGTGCCAAAGCGCGTTCCGCTAAATTAACTTCTACGAGAGTTATCGTGCTAACAAGAAAACGGCCATAAAGATATAAATAAAGAGATATATATATGCATTCCGGAGACCACTGAATTCGTGTTCTAGAGGTTCTGAAACATGAAAAAAACATGACATGACCCATGTTTGCCACCATCACGACGAGACCAATAGTGCATTTTCAGAATGAAATGCACTAAAACGTTCTTTCAGTTCGCTAAGTCGAAAAGAAATTGATGAAATAAAATGTCTCAAGTGCGGCGCCCGGGCTTCCCACGCCATTCACGACTCAGGCACGCTATTTTGATGTTCCGATTAACTCCTATGTAAAATGAGTTTGGACTACAATCGAAATGTATTATTTTCCATACAATGTGTCGTAAACCCTCAGTAGCTCTCAAACATTTGTCGTCGAGCCGCTCGTTATATACATATACATAGAATAATTCTGGGATAAATTGGTTGATTTAGTAAACATGATCGCATAAAGTTATCCCTTCGATGGTTAATCCGATGAGATATTACGTGAATGACAGACATGACAAAGTCTTGCAGCAGAGGCCGTAATTCCACGTCGAATCCAGAGACTACTGAAGAAGAAGAATAAGAAGAAGAATGAAGAAGAGAAAAAAAAAGGAAATTAACAAGACTGTATTCCAACTTGCTCCTTCGGAAAATGTAATGCGGTCGGACAAATCGCTTCTGGTTCTAAATGTTTCCTACTGGTTTTATTGGCCTTGTCATCCGTCTTTTGCTTTGTGTGGAAGATGATAAATGAAAACAGGAGCTTAACTAGCGATATATGCTGGGTAATGGAATACACTATATATTATATATATTTGTTATTTTTAGACTTCGATTCCTCTTATTCATTAATATGAATGTAGACCATTTTCAGCAAGAAGGGTGGGAGAGTGAGAGGGCAGTGCGTACAGATGCTTCTTAGCTTACTTCCAGGATGCAATGCTCGCTGATCTCGGTAATTGCCTCCAATCGCACCCTCTTCCGGTATGTGTCTCGCTCTTTAATAATTAACTCACTACCTCCCCCTACCTCGTTCTTTTCGTTGACGTATTCGATGATGATAATTTTGTAGCTTGAATATCCGAGTCATTTAAAAAAAAATAGAAAATCTGGTACCTATTGTTAGCCTGGTGAAAATAATTTTAACTATTTGTTCTTCTTCATTACCATAATGGTCCTTTAAGCATTACTAGCAATAATTATTCATTCATCCAATCTACGAGGCCATTGGCCACAGATGCGGTCTTTTCGGGTCCATAAAGTACACACAAAAATACAATTTTTAAAACGCAAGATGTTTACGAAGTTGGACAAAATTTGAGTTTTACCTTCTGTATCCTACGAGAAATATTGCCAAAATCATTCATAATTAAACAATTAGATCTATTGAAACAAGAATGTTCCATCATTATTGCTTCAGTCGTGGATGAGAGTTATTTCATCAGCTTTACGTATTTTTCACCGATTTAGAACAACAAAACGTTTTCTTTCTGCGACAAGAAGGTCAAAGTAAGCAAACAAGGCGCCGAGGCGGGGTTAGGGGGACTACACAATACTTCCATTTTCCCCTTGACATCAAGAGGCTCCGGGTGTAATAGAGAAAATGTATATGTATAGGGGAAATAGATTTTCATTATAAGTTAATGTGTAGCATGCATGTGAAGTATGGATTGATATGGGCACTGAACTAAAGGATCATTTTTTAATAAATTAGGGGCATAAATAGGGGTGTTTCAATAGTGGATTTTTCTTCCTGCTTGACCATCTTGAAGCTTGGAAATTAATATTTATATTTTAATTAATTCGGAATCACGAAGAACTATAGCCGAGCTGATGGGTGCCGTAAAATTGCTCAAAAAAAAAAAAAAAAAAAAAAAAAAAAAAAAAAAATGCCCGAATGCAAAACTACAGAAAAAGTATTTTCCCGAACAATCACGAGTGGAAAGTTCTCCGAATAAACTCGAATGGCGGTTTTGTTCTCATTTTGTTCAGGGGCCACGATAACTCTGGTTAATCTACTCCGCCGACCGCCGAGCAGTGCGTATTGATAAAAAATTGGAGAGAATAACGCGTTTTAAGGAATCACAATGCCACATTCGAATTGGGAGACTTCGAAATTCAAAAGAAAAACGAGCATGGCCGAAGGTGCCTTGTTTAATAAAATGAAGACTACGTATGGGTTTTGAGCACCTCATAGTTTTTCCTGACGTTAAGTCGTCAACACGTCCCGGTTGAGCATCGCAGACGAAAACAAGAAACATTAATAAGAAGAAAAGCACGAATAAAATTTCCTTCATAATAATCCAGTGCTGCCACGAGTGGTTCCTGCCTCACCCCCTTTTTTTACCTCATTCTCTGAACGAGAAGGAAACATTATCGTGACGTGAGTCAGATGATTTCAGGCCACACAATTAGCCCGAATCCGTCTGGATCAACGATATATAAACCTGGGGGTCAACCATGAGCTAGTGTAAAAATACCGTCAAAACGCGGTATCTATGGCGTTATAACATTATTTGTGATAAAGCGTCCTTAGTTACCGCTTGCGTTAATTTTTTAACGCTAGCTCATGGTTGACCCCCAGGATTGCTCATCACGGGGTCAACCATGAGCTAGCGTAAAAATACCGTCAAAACACGGTATCTATGGCGTTATAACATTATTTGTGATAGAGCGTCCTTAGTTACCGTTTGCGTTAATTTTTTAACGCTAGCTCATGGTTGACCCCCAGGGCTGATAAAGGCCATCTGATAATAGCCATCAAATAAGCTCCCATAGTGGATGAGAGGGGTGGAGTTTCAAAATAAGTGCCATATTGCCATAACTACACAAGGAGAGGGACAGGGTGATTGTTTACCAGGGGACGACCTGCCCCCTCCACGCCCCTCCACTCCTCTGTGAGCAATCCAGGGGGTCAACCATGAGCTAGCGTTAAAAAATTAACGCAAGCGGTAACTAAGGACGCTTTATCACAAATAATGTTATAACGCCATAGATACCGCGTTTTGACGGTATTTTTACACTAGCTCATGGTTGACCCCCAGTTCTTTTATATATCGTTGTTCTGGATAGTGCTTCGGCTTAACGAACCAAAAACATCTCGTTGCTATTTTTCAATATTTCTCGTGGTTTTACTCCGGTTTTCCAAATTCCGGTCCTACTTTTTTTCATGGTCAGTTTTTGAAAGTTGTTACCATTATGGTATGAAACATCTGCTATCCCCGGAAAGTCAAGTCGAATATTATAACTAGTCCAGGAGCAGATTCAAGAAAAATAGCAAAATCGTGCACTTTTGAGTCGAGCTTTCAAACTTTGCAGGTGTGTTCTAGATGGCTGATGAGTTGATTTTAAGATTGAAGGCAATCGCGACATCGCATAGGACGGCTGTTATTCAAGATAGCCGTTGAAAATTTTAGTATTTCCGCCGTTTCAGCGCTTTTTTCAAACTCATTCCGGGTTGAAGCGCTGTTAAGAACTACATTACACTGCCCCGAGTTCGAAAACAACCATTGGAGCGATCAATTAATACCGCACGAGGATCATGCAGCAGCTTCTTTTACGCGTCATTACATAAAAAAATGATTTTCCATGCTCGCCGAATTTGGATAGGACTAAGGGCATCTCTTTCAAGTCCATTGCATTCCACCCTTGTCCTAGGGTGTCTGCAACTGAAATTTCGCCTCAAACCCCAAATCACCCCCCAGCTGGTGGAGCTACAAATGTATTCTATGCCCCGTGTTCAACTCCCTATCAAGGGCTGCGGATCCCCGATTTGCGCAAAATTTTTTCATGAACGTGTCTCTCACATATGAGGGCGTAATTTGTGGTTCAGAGCCGATCCATAAAACCAATATGGCGGCCGTAATTCGAGCTGATTTCCAATAATTACAATATTTCATACGTTTCCGACCTATTTCTCGCACGCGACAAGCGTAAATAAGTGTCTCCAGCCCAAATTGTCGTCATCGGACTTCAAGTATAACTCCTTCACGTAAAATATTGAATTCTTCGAAATATTTATGCATGACTAATTCAGAAATAATTTGAGGAAACATTTGGCTTTTTCAAGGAGGCATTTACATCCTATTTAGAATACCCTATCCCCAACTCTATCATTGTCATGCTCGTTTTGTTGGAATTTCCATGATATTGCGCATCATGATCATATCGCCAAGTGTTTTCAGTAGGGCTATCTTAATGTGTGCTAGTCCACCCAGCATAACCACAATCTTGTCCTCACCGGAGGGTCTGGCCAATTCCAATGAATATCTTTGGCGATTTTGAACAGAGGTTGATCGAAAGTTATAACTGGAGTCTGCCCCGGATTCAACACGTCGATAGATTTTCGAATAATGATCATGGTGTGAGCAGTGCTGTAGACGCGGTCATTGGTGAATTAAGCCCTTCCATAAGTACATTATTTGCATGATGGGCAGCCCAGGAAATTCCACGCTGTGCACTGATGTCGATTTCTGATTCAGTTTTGCTTACCTGAGAAACATGTTGACACCATTCGTCTTCTTCTGCAAAGCCGATTCCATCACGCTGATTCTCCATGAAATTTTTATGGCGATTCCAGATCTGTTCAAGACCGTGAAATGTTGGGATATGTGCTACTTTCTGAGCAAGAACAGTGTGAACCTCAGTATAGTAACTCAGCAGAGCTTCTAGCTTGTTCCCTGTTTTTTGCACCTGCTTTAAAGGCTGTGCTGCGTAGGTGGTTCCAGGGGTGAGGGGGGGTAACAACACAATTACCCCCCCCCCCCAGAGCTTGGAAAATCTCTCAAAACATAGTGGAGGGGAGTGGTGGGCAGGTTTTGGGGTTGTACTTGTGGGGAGAACGTGTCGAATCCCCCCCCCCCTCTGAGAGAGGTCTCGGATCTGCCCTTGCTATGCTGAACCTTAACAATCTTCAGATGGGTGTTGAAACAGCGAAATACCAGTACCGCTGTAATTTTAAGAATCGATGATAAATTTAAGATCACGGCTATTCAAATAGCTTAAAAACGTTACCTAATGAGAGTTTCTAAACGTATCCGGCATTTTAGGGAGCCAGATTTTGAAATTATTACTTTATTGACATTTTTCATTGGTTAAATATAAACCGTTTTTGATATGATTTTAAAAATTGTGCATCCTATTCTATATTTCAATGAGGTTCCGTATCTTAGTACACGTCTGTTGGAAAACGTGGAAAAGTGCGCATGACGGTGATAGAGTTGGGGGAGGGGGTATTCTAACTAGGATGCAAAAGCCAAATCCTTGCTCAAATTATTTCTGAATTAGTCATGCATAAATATTTCGATTCTTTCGTTAGAAATTCAATATTGCACATGAAGGAGTTTTACTTGAAGCCCAATGACGACAATTTTTGACTGGAGACACTTATTTACGCTAGTCGCGAGCGAGAAATAGGTCGGAAACGTATGAAATATTGTAATTATTGGAAATCAGCTCGAATTACGGCCGCCATATTGGTTTTATGGATCGGCTCTGAACCACAAATTACGCCCTCATATGTGAGAGACACGTTTATGAAAAAATCTTGCGCAAATCGGGGATCCTCAGCCCTTGAAAGGGAGTTGAACACGGAGCATAGAGAGGTGAAGTTTCAGTTGCAGATACCCTAGGACAAGGGTGGAATGCAATGGACTTGAAAGAGATGCCCTTAGTATCCAAATTCGGCGAGCATGGAAAACCATTTTTTTATGTAAAGACGCCTAAAAGAAGCTGCTGCATGATCCACGTGTGGTATTAATTGATCGCTCCAATGGTTGTTTTCGAACTCAGAGCAGTCTAATGTAGTTCTTAACAGCGCTTCAACCCGGAAAGAGTTTGAAAAAAGCGCTAAAACGGCGGAAATACTAATATTTCCAACGGCTATCTTGAATAACAACCGTCCTATGCGATGTCGCGATTGCCTCCAATCTTAAAATCAGCTCATCAGCCATCTAGAACACGCCTGCAAAGTTTGAAAGCTCGACTCAAAAGTGCACGATTTTCGAACCTGCTCCTGGACTAAACCGGCAACATCCTTCGCGTTTTTTATTTTTCGTGAGCCATTCTATCACGCGTGCAACCCCTCATAAAGCACTCTGGTTATAAATATTTAAGCATCGTTTTAGTAAGGTTTACGAAAACTAAAAAAAAAAAATCTGCTGTGTGTCACTTTTATGAGTTCATTTGCCGGCCCACTTGTTATTCAAACCTAGGGTATTGTAATTGATATACGTGCCTGACGCTATGTATGAAAGCCCAGGGCCCTTGGAGACTTCTTGGAATTATTTTCCTGGCAACCAAAGATTATACAATAGTTTTATTGCTAGTTGGATCAACAAGAACAAGGTCTTGCAGTAAAATTAGTAGTTTTCTTGCCGAATGTAACACACAAATAAATAATTGCACAGCGTGCTCGTAATTGCTTCTCACGGTAATTGGGGAATCATTTCTTTATTTAATTACATAGCTCACTTGGCTACTGAAGAGCGAGAAAGAAAAATCGCAATGGATATAGCACAATGCCTCATCGCTATTTTCTCATTCACTAAGAGTTGGTCGCATACTGTTGGACTTATTGACCCAAGTGCCCAAAATGTTAATTTGGATTTTTTTCTTTCAGTGTGAACGTTTTATGAAAAACGTTGGGTTTTTCTACCCTGCTCAGCCAGTTGATTGCGAAAGAAACTGAACTGCAATTTTGAAAATGCAGACTGCCCAGAATTTACTATCAGAAAGTCTGGTCCATTGAGCAAGGAGTATACTGGTGGAGGTACCACCCCCCGCCACTGGTTTGAAAAATTCTAACGTGGAGTTAGTTGTTCCCAATGAGGCGCTGAATTTTATTTACAAGGGCTTTCTCGATTACTCTAGCACACAACAGAATAGCTAAAGTGGGCCCAGAATCTGAAGAGATGTACCTACTTTTCGTAAACAGATGGTGCGAATATAGTCACCGTGTAGAAAGAAATATGGGTCTCTCCAGAGATTGGATCAATTTAAAAAAAATATTCACAGTAAAAACGAGAAGAGTTTTATTTATGACATGAAAATAAGATGAACTAACGAAATATCTCAAGTTCAAAACTGTAAGGATGCTACAATGTGTGTGTTTTTATTAAAACGCTTCGGGTCTAGGTTTTCTCTTCAACTTCTTTTTAATATAATTCTGCAGTTTTCCCTTGCCCTTGAGCTCATCATAACGTTGAACCAATTCGTCCAACTTATCCTCAGTTCTGGTCCTGAACTGTGCGGGACGTCCCTGTTCCAATCGACTAACGGCTTCGTTCCGACGACGTTCCCGTTCCTCGTCCCTCTTCTTAGATTTATCTAGCGCCCGCTTCTTGTCCGCCTCGCGGCGAAGAACTCCTTGAATTTTCTCCTTCGTCGCCGGATTTTTAGTTCGACGAGCGATCTTGTTCAGTTTTTTCATCTCTTTGTTTCGAATGTCGTCGATGAAGCTGTAGTCTTCGGCAAACTGGCGAGGATTGAAATGCCCCGAAAGGTCATCGAAACGCGGGTCTCTAACGGCTGCCTGGCGACGCTGACTGGCACGACGAGAGGGTGGTGGAGTCGCTGTCGGCAGGGAAACAGGGTGTTTGGACGACATTTCAACGGGTCGACTTTTCTCTCGCTTCGTCTTTTTTTTCTTTAATTCTTGACGTGTTTTTGGAGCCTGGGCTGCCTTCTTTTTAATCGTCAATATACGCGTTTGCACTCTCTGTCGTTCTTCGAAGCTTAAATTTCGAATTTCTTCGGCTTCCATTTTTTTGAAGGGTGTTTTTTGAATTTAGGTTTAAATTTTCTGTGAACACACGAGACGATCCCGAATTAAAGCGAATTATTTAATCGCATTATTTAGCGCAGAGG
Organism: Corythucha ciliata; assembly: GCA_038030265.1. NCBI lineage: Eukaryota > Metazoa > Arthropoda > Insecta > Hemiptera > Tingidae > Corythucha > Corythucha ciliata. Next base: position 36,280,686 of record CM075938.1, on the reverse strand, counting down.
GCTGTTTCATTTTTCATACTTCCAAATTATGCATATCTTTACTATGAATAGACTAATTTGCGTTTTTTCATTTGTTATTTATACTTTGAAGACTCATGAGGACGTAAACGGTGAAAAGACGGAAAGAGGTTGGCTTATTTCAAAATTATTCAAGATGTACGAAAATGAATCGAAAAAAATAGGAGACATGACTTTATCGACAGCGGTCTAACGGTAGCGACACTTTCCTCAGCTAAAAATCCTATCACATCTGTAGGTGCCTATTACTTAGCAAATTTCACAGAAACGTTAGGCGTTTTCTAGGGTCCCTCATAAAATCTGTTTTGAAACTCACTTACATTTGTCAGTGACACATATAGTCCAGTCAAATCGTATAAAAAAAATACCACACGTGGACAAAAATCTCGTCTTTGATTTTTTCACTATATTCTATGTTTTTTGGGGTGAGGAACACAAATCTGAAGAGATCCAACACAATTTCCTTGTGTGTTTTGAGAAAATCGCGAAAAACTCTAATTTTTGGCACATTTTTTAGTTTTTCGCTTGCAACTCCTCAATGACGCATTCTACGGAAAATTGTACCCTGTTCTTTTTTGAAGAGCATCAAGTTCTGCGTCGAATCACTTTTTCTTTTGTCACGATTGACCAAGCCGTTTCGCCGGTATTGATTTTTTTTAAATGGTCATTTTTAGTCGCTTTTGGAAAAAGTGTGTGATAAAATAAAAGTAGTTCAACTCTCAGTTGAGTTGTAATCTCTGACGCTACCTATAAGACTGGTGATATGGCGAGTTTTAACATTTGTGGACAAGCATATTTTCCTATTTTCATCGCCCTGAATAGAATATTTTCCGGGTCTTGAAAAATTTGGCAAATATGGTTTCTGACTGTAAATTTTAACAGCTTTCACTGAAAAATAGTGCAGTTTTCATCGAAGGCTTCGTTCGATAGTTATAGGCAAAAACGTTCGGCTGAAGAAAGGAGTTATTGGGAAATTACTCATTTTGCGAATTTCCCACTGCATTTTATTGCAACTTATCGGGTCTTTATAAAAACGCCATAGATGACTCTTTATAGGAAATTTAACGAGCTTTCAGATGAGTTTCTTTAAAGTTTAATCGGATGGATAGGTTTTGAGTTATAGGCCGACGTGTGACAAAAATTGTTTTTTTTTGTTTGTTTTTTTTTTGCAGCAAATTTCAAATTGTTTGACGTCATGGCCCAGTCTTATTTTAATCTTCAAATGAAATTTCAAATAATAGGCCTGATAGAAAATTCAATCAGCTTTCAGATCGATTTTCATAGAAAAAAATTGGACTACTAGTTCTCGAGCTACTGGCAAAAATGTGCAGAAAAACGTGGTTTTTGGGCCGCCTTTTTTGTCGCTAACTGATACCATTGATTTTTCCTGTAGGTTTCAAGGCTTTTCACTAATGTAAAATTCAATTCTGAAAACTTTGATTTCTTGACATTTTTCGATAGGAACAGCCATTTTTAAGTTGCAGCTGCCTTAGTCATTTTTATTAATTTTACCAAAAGTGGCTAAAAATGACCATTTCAACAAATTAATACCGGTGAAACGGCTGGGTCAATTTTGACAAAATAAAGAACGATTTGACGCAGAATTCAATGCTTTTCAAAAAGTGAGAGGGTAACATTTTCCGGAGAATGCGTCATTAAGGAGTTATAGGCAAAAAACTGAAAAAAGTGCGAAAAATGAGCAGTTTTTCGCGATTTTCTCAAAACGCACAGGGAAATTTTGTTGGATCTCTTCAGATTCGTGTTCCTCATCCCAAAAAACACAGAATAAAGTGAAAAAATCGAAGACGAGATTTTTGTCCACGTGGAACTACCGTTTGACATGACTAATAGGAGCATATTGCCAAACTGTAGCAAACAATGGATGTGGACTTCATTCTGGGATGGGGGGGGGCATCAAATTGAGTGTAAAAAACAAATGTAATTTCTCCTCAGCGGCTGAAGAAACCAACACCGCAGATTCACGGCTAGAACTGAGAAGAAGCGCTGATCTATGTATATCTAAAATTAAATCAAAATTGATAATTTTATAATAATTGCTAATGCTAAATTGCTAAAATGTAAAAAAAAATCGTCATCCCCCCCCCCCAAAAAAACTTTCATTCGCCTCTGAAAAAAACCAATTTCGCCAGGGTCAACGCGCTCCAAAAAAAAAACAATGTCGACCCACAAAAAAAGTCAATTTTGCAGTTTCAGCTTCTTCAAACATGATATGGCTCATTCATGACCAATTTTTGCGGGTCTGGCTCCCGAAAGTGCTAAATTTCGCAAGAAGTGAGCGATAACTCTTGGGTAGTCCGGCTTGGAGAAACCAGAAAAGGGAAGTGCTGACACGAGGTTGAACCAATTTCGCGGTGGTGGGTCGTTCGAAAACCAATTATTTGCACACTTAAACAAATAAAAAACAGTTTTCGTAGATTTGGAACCAAATGAAACCAATTCAACAGGTTTGTTATCGAAAAATCCATTTTCACGGCGATTTCAGTCGTTGAACAACAATTTTGGGATTTTATCTCTCTCAGAAAAACAACTTTAGAGGAGTTTTGACCTCCAAAAAACCAATTTCATAAACACAGTAGCGCCTACACTATATCCAAGGTGTAGCAGTCGCTACAACTCTTTAGCGTGTGGGTGGTCCGTGATTGAGGAGGTGATAAATAACATGTAGTCTACTATTTTGGGGTTCCGGAGGCTCAATTTCAACTTTTTCACTGGAACATTCAGTTTACAGGCCACTGGAATTTTCCAAGAAGAAATTGACAGTTAAGTATGAGAGAATTGGTAGTTTGACGGTTTTTACCGTCGAAATCGACTGTTTCAAGGGCGAAATTGACAGTTTATAGGACACAATTCACCGTTTCCTAGACGAAATTGACAGTTTCTCGAAATAAATAGACTGTTTCCGGGACAACTGTCCATTGTCGTCCATTTCCGGGACGAAATTGAAAGTTCCAAGGAGGAAATCGGCAGTTTACATGACAAAATTGAAAGTTTCAAGGACGAAATTGGCAGTTTCTCGAAAGAAATAGAGTTTCCAGGACAAAGATCTATTGATAGTTTCAAGGACAAAATTAACAGTTTTTAACGACGAAATTGACAGTTTCAAAGACGTAATTGACATTTCCAAGACGAAATTGATAGTTTCAAGGATGAAATTGACAGTTTGGAGGACGATATTGACAAGTTTGAATGACGAAATTGACATTTCCAGGACGAAATTTACAGTTTCAAGGGCGAAATTGACATTTATAGGAAGAAATTGGTAGTTCCATGGACAAAATTTACGCAGTTTTAAAGGACTAAATTGACAGTTTAGAAGTCGAGATTGACAGTTTCAATGACAAAATTCAGTCTTGAATGACGAAATTGACTGAACAGTATCTAAGCTATCGACTATTTACGGGCAAAGGCAAAACATTTTTTTCGAAACTACTTCATTCTTTTGCAACGTTTCGTCGACTCAAAAGAATGAACGTTCTCGTCGTTGCAAAAGAATGAAGTAGTTTCGAAAAAAATTTTTTGCCTTTGCCCGTAAATAGTCGATAGCTTAGATACTGTTCTAACAATAATGATGGGCGATAACCTCATTGAAAATAGAGACGAAATTGATGGTTTTGAACGACGAAATTGACATTTATGGGAAGAAATTGGAAGTTCCATGGACAATATTTATACAGTTTTGAATAACGAAATTGCAGTTTGAATGACGAAATGGATATTACCAGGACGAAATTGAAAGTTTAGAAGCGAGAATGACAGTTTATAAGAAAAAAATCGTAGTCTGAATGACGAAATTGACATTTCAAGGACCAATTTGACAAAGCATGCGTAAACCTGAAGTTGTAGGAGCCTACATCGTCTGTCTTACCTCGTTGAGGCCCACAACCACAATGGACACTATTCACTACCAGGTCAGTCTCGAGGCGGCAGCCAGCCCATTCTACAATCTCTTTTAGACTCGGTTCTATATTTGTTTCTCAGCTAGGCTATTTCCGGCAGGGGTTTCACAGTCAAAATGAAGAAAATGTGCGATTTGGGCTATTCCACGGTTCAGATGGGGGAAAAGCGCGATTTGGGCTATTCCACGGTTCAGATGGGGGAAAAGCGCGATTTGGGATGTTTCACGTTAGATAAGTTAGTTAAAAAGCCGAATTTTCGTTTTTTCTTCTTATATCGCGGCGGAAATGGAGCAGTGGCGTAGCGTACGGAGGGGGGCGTGGGGCGGCCCGCCCCGGACATCAGTCGGCTGAAGCTTTTAATTATTTTTAACGTGAATATGTTAACGAACCGAGCACAGTTGGAATAAACATAGAGTCCTTTTACGCACCACCGGTGCAAAACACTCCACATCTATAATTCAACTGCCCAGTGCCATAGTTGTCAAGTGCTCCGTGAAAGAAATTGTGGCTTTAGTTCTACCAAGAAGCACCAAAACCGCACAACATGGTCCACTGCAGACCAGGGCACCCCCAAGAGCTATCTATAACAGTATAACGGCTGCCAGTTAGTGGGAAGAGGCGTAAAAACTACAATGAAGTTGACTGAAAGCTGAGGCAAAACAGTCTAAGAACTGGACAAAGCATGCCAGAGGCCAGAAGCCCGAAGGGGTTGCATCCCACAACCGGTCAGTGCTCCACGCAAACACGCTCCGTCCCTGTTCCGCGAATTCTGTTGCTCGAAGATACTAACCCTCAAGATAGGTTTTTTGAACGACAAAAGCCCTTGAGATTGGTTTATTGAAGCGCAAAACCTGTAAAGTTGGTTCTACTCAGAGTCAATTCTCGAAATAAGGGGTTTCAGGAGTTAAACCCGTGAAAGTGGTTTTTGGAAAAGCCCGACCCTCAAAGTTTGTGTTTTTCATGTAAGCCAAGCTCATGACTTTTTTTTCCTACAGAACCAAACCCTCAAGATTGTTTTTTTCAACGATTAAACCCCACGAATTCGGTTTCTTGAAGACCCATTCTCGTGAAGTTGGTTCTCTCCGGAACATACCCCTCCCCCCATCTTTGATCGTACCTGCATCATATGTTTGGCTTAATTACTGCAGATCTAGCTCATAGGGACTATGAAACTGCTGATTTTATCCCGAGAAACATTCCCACGCCAAGAATCTGTCAATCTGATACCATGCCGGTCTGTTCCGAAAAAAGCTGTATGTTAAGTAGGTCCTTCCCAGGTAAATCGAATACGATGTTTGGGAGAAAATTTCCCCGAGAACCCTGAAAGTTTCCCTTACCCTAAGCCCTGGATGATTTCCGATTGAGGCGAGTAGCCCGATACTCGAATATTTTTTGATAGTGGGGGAGGGGGGCATCCACCATGACCACCGCTCTGGGATCAAAATGTCACACCACGCCCCTGAAATGGAGATAGCGCTATTTTCCAAGCTATTTCACGGTTAAGATAGAGAAAAAGCTTGATTTCGGCTATCCCGCGGTTAAAATGGAGAAAAAACACGTTTTGGCTTATTTCCCGCGGTCATATTGCAGAAAATCGCAATTTGGCCAACTTCCAGGTTAAAGTTAAGTAAAAGAGCGACTTTGGCTATTTCACGATTAAATGGATAAAAAACACGATTTGGGATTTCGTGGATAAAATGGAGCCAAAGCGGTAAAAATTAGGAAAATTCTTTTTTCTTTTTATGTGTCCCAGCAATTAATTAATTAATTGCAAATTAGACGACCCTTGTCTTAGGACTTTTCAAGGGATTACTCCCCCCTCACCGCACCACCCAAGTCACCCTGCAGTGAATTCGAGGGAGTGGGGAGGCTGAAAATAAAGAATTAAACTTTATTGAAGCTAAATACTTACCATTTTATACTTGTTTTGAGTTCCGAGAAAAATAATCCTTTGTGAGTAATCCCTTGAAAAGTCCTAAGACAAGGGTCGTCTAATTTGCAATTAATTAATTGGGAAAATCGCAATTTGGACTACTTCACAGTAAAAGAGATTTTGGCTATTTCCCAGTTAAATAAAGAAAAAATATGATTTTTCGCGGTCAATTGTGAGATGAATGCAAAGCGCGATTTGGGCTCTTTATCAGTAAAAATAGAGGTCATTTGGCTTTTTCAGGGTTGAAATGAAGAAAGGCGCGATTTGGGCTCATTCGCGGTAATAGGTCTATTCGTTTGTCGTCCCGGACTACTCCGAGCAGCACGAAATTTTGCAACCTCGCGGGTTATCATGTGAAATAACGCGAAAAAATAATGAAAGGTTAGTACTTTCAGTGCTAATAGTGCAGCTCCGGACGACAAACGAATAGACCTAAAGACAGTTTTGGGTTCTAAAAGCACATTTGGAGGAGGATTCTTACCTGGTGTTGGTAGCGAACGCATGAGGCAAAAATGATCTTTATCTTGGGAGGGGAGTATAGTCAGTTCTAAGGGTGTTAGGTAGTTTTCGACAGGACACACGTGGGACGAAATTGTCTAATTGTGCATCTGCAATTTTACCAGGGAAGCTGCCAACCCATAGACCAAGGGCTGGTTGTACGCCGGTCATGCATCTCACATTAAAAGATACATTATTGACACATAATGATGTTGAGATCTTAAATGTGATCGTCGTAGATGCGAGGGAAAGCTCGCTATTCGAGGGATGCAAAATATTTCTAGCCATTGTGCAGTATTCTTTACATCTCTCCCTCACACCACCATTCAACTGGGAAGAACATCATGCTTATCAATCACTCGACTCCTTTCGATACAAGCGTATAAACGTTTTTGCTCTGTCTCTTCACTCCTCTCTTTCTCTCTCGCTCGGTCCCATCTCTTTCCTCCCTTTTAAAACGTTGATGACGCTCTCGCCCGACACAATGCGGTTTCAATACCCTCACATAGACGCAGAAGAGGGCGAGGGATCTATTGAAGTGTACTGGCGGAGGCGTAACAAGTTGGTCGTAGATAACGGGAAAACGTGAACTTCTGTTGAACAGTTGGCGGAGAGTGGAAGAACAGGAAGCTTTTTTTTTGTTTGGAAAGAGAAAAGTGCGTAAACGCGTCAAGTTATTTGCTTGACAAGCTTTTCATCTAGATAATGAAAGTTGTCATAAGCCCCACTTCTTCCACAAAGTAGGTCAAATTAAACAGACGTTATTTTTCAATGGTAGTTGAAATTGAGCAAGGCTTGCTTAAGCACTATCTACATCAATATAAACACAAACATACCCCATTTAGTAAGGCATTTAACTCTTTCGTTTTTCTTATGAAAAGAGGGGGGTTTTCTTCGAGGACAAATTTGAAGAATGAGGCAACATATTTTTGAGTAGATGCCCCCTTAGTCGCTTGCTAATGAAATTCGAAAGATAAGGAAAAATCGCGTGCATTCAATACAAAGCTGCACATTGATGAGTTTTGAGGGGTAATTTATACTCTCCAACTCGCTGTTCGTTGTTAACTATGTATTTAAAAATACAAGACAAAAGCTTGGTTCGTGACATAAATGCCTGAACAAATTTAGTGTGGCCCTGATGGACAGTTGGTAACTGTGCACCCAAGGACAGTTTATACCAAAATGATGAACATAAAAAATAATAAAAATAGCTGACGAGGATTCAGCTTGGTGCTGATATATCATGAAGTAAGCAACAATTATTGTCATTGGCAAAATATTTAGAGAAAATATTAAAACGGGGGAAAGGGATTACGAAAAAAAGTTTCAGACAGTAAGGTAACGCTGCCCACTCTTACAACCTACGACTTTTCCTCGCTTTCTGACTCTTTTACGCCTACGATAGCTTGTTTTCTTGGGCCTAAATAAATTAATAAGACTGAAGATTCAAATTTCTGACAAATGATTCAACGCGTGTGTATTTTTCCACTAAAACGTTGGTCTCGATTTAGTAATCGAAAAGGTTTGTCATTACATTGAAATCGTTGAGAAAAGATAAAGGATAGAGCAGTCAATGTCAAGGGGGGGGGGGCTTTAGAATTGAAGGCAACTGTCACAGGCAGACCGAGATCAGAGATCGTGAAGTGGATCCAAGGGGAACGGTACAATGACCGGTATCTCACCACTCATTTCTACATCTTCACCTGTCCCTTCTGACTTTTCCACGTTGGGGGTCTTTGCCTTAGTTGTCTTATCTTTTCAACTCGAAGGCCAGTTAACAACTTTTTTTATTTCGTCTGTTTTTCCTTCATTTCAAAAAATATGCCTGCCTACGTGAACAATTTATTAGCAACGATTCCTCAAAATTTAGCGACTCAATGCCAACGAGAACCATTTTCCTTTAGATTGACAGGGGTCTGCAGTGTGTTTAAGGACGACAAGCAAAAAACCGGGAAGGGGGCACTAGGTAATAATAGTTTAAAGAAGAGTGCAATTTAAGGCTCCCCTACATCATCTAGCCGAGATTGAATTATTGATAATAATAGCAGCGTCCTTTTAAAAAGTCAAGTTCATCGAGAATCTCTGCCCGCCCTTCCAGTTTCCCAACGGATCTTTAATATTTTGTAACAAACGTGTTCACCCCTTGAGAAAACTTGTGGGTAGTTTAGACTAGAGGAGGTGTACCACATATTGGAAACGGGGTGTTCCCTCCGCAGCCTCACCACGCTATCCAGTACTCTCTTTTACTTGCCTATCATTCATTTCCTTATTCTGAAGAGCAAATAATTCAACATGTAAGGAGCAGTGACCGGGATTAACCTCCTGATTCCAAGAAAAAAGGGGTCAGCCTTCCCTCTAGAGATCACAGCGAGGGTGCGGTTTCATGACTTACCTAAAAATCCTCGGCAGGTTTACAGCTGTCTCTCCAGCCTCTCTATTTCCGGTTCCTCCTCGTGCCAAGGATGCGTTTCGTCCAACTTAATTCACCCCCTCCGCAATACCCCGCACGGTTATTCAACTTTTTATACCGTAATTTAACTTCTTCAACCGAGAGTGTTGTGCGTTTTTCACTTCCGTAGTAAATATCCTCTCATTCACGAAATGCGGGAACCGAAAAAAAATAATTTTAAAAAAAGGGTGGGGAAGGGATGGTAGACCGCCTCGGTTTTTTACATTCAATGTAAAGACAACACGACCCGCGCGGCCTCACAGCCGTTTCAGCGAGATATTCGAGTTGAGGCTCGGATGGTTACTGTAGGCCGCTTCCAACCAACCAACCAGCCAAGCGCATATCCCCCCACGTATGGTGTTAAAAGAAGGCAAGGGAACTCGTTCCGACTCCAGCGAAACCAGCGACTCCGAATGACTCCCTGTGATGACTGACGAGTCCTCTCACAGAGATCAGGAGCGGTCAGGGGCCAAAACTTTAATATTCTAGCCGGCGAAGAAAACTGATGAATGAACACGGACGCAGTTGTGCAGACAAGATTATAGATCATTTAAATATTGTTAACCAACTTCGTTTTTCGCATAATCAAGCAAGATTAACAACAGAAAACAAAAATATAAGATAGGTAATAGGCATTTTTAATAAAATTAAAATACAGATCAACTGTTGAAACTCGACACCTCTCTCTTTTCGACTGCTTTATCGTTTAATTAGGATATCCAAAACACCTCCTCTTTTTCTAGAACCAATGCAGCCATTGTTGATTTATATAGATCCGCCGTCCGTGGAGGCACCGTCGTTTTTTGGCCATGCCATTACTTATTATTTATTTTTACCGAAAACAGATTCGCACGAATCTCGTTCCCACTCCCAAATTCAGCTTCAATACTAATGGTAGACCAAAAAAAAAATTATTTTGGGGGCATTTAAAAGGCTGTTCATTGATCGAAAATCGCCCAAAGAGACCAAAAATGCCCGTTTTCCGCCGATTTTAGGAATTTAAAAAAACATGCAGGCCGAATATTTTTATCTTAGATTTACCTTATAGTAGTCTACTTTCATGAATTTTTTCAGAATTTTCATCTTTGGTGCGTCATCGTCAAAAAATCGAAAAACTAGAAAAGGGCCACATTACGGGGTACTCATACGCTGCTATATCCATGTTCATGATCTTCTTTTACCTTCGTCTAATATTTTAGTTTGGAAACGTATAAAAACTAGAATTTTTTGGTAAAATGGTCTTTTCAATCGGGTGAATACAGATCGAGATATTTGCAGTTGAATCCACTAGGTAAGAATGAAGCTGTCATTTACAGCATATAAATGCATAAGGCGATGTTCTTCGTAGGAAACGTTGATCAAAGAGGAAAACGATTCAATAATTGTAAATTTATTTACGATACATAGGTAACTGTAGTTGTTTTACTTTCATAATTGATAAGAAAATACCGTCGTATGCCAATGAATTTCACGAGAACCTAGAGTGCGAAACAGGATATGGCGGTTAGACCATAACCCAACTAGCACAATTTAGTCGTCTCGACGTCGGGTAACATGACCCGACGTCATCAGGCGACATCACATCGACTTCGCCACTACCAAAATACGACCAAAGCGGTGGTATACATTTGAGTCGTGACGACGCGTCACCCAGCGACTACTGGTTGCACGAAGTTGCTATATCTGTAATACAGTCATACTAATGATGTTGTAGTATATTTGTACAACAGAATTCTTTGTTACAACACTGCTACGATTTTCTGTTTAAAATCTAACTGATATTACACAAGATTATAGCTCCTCAGACCAAATGTCGCCTGGACTACAGTATGATGTTCAATATTTCTACTACAAGTCGCAAAGTGTTATAATTAATTACACTGTTGGTGTGGCCAACGAAAGCCACTCGAAGAGCGGGGTGCCTCTCAACATGATGCTTATAGACGGCCTTCTTTATTCCAGATTCACGACGTTATATCTGGAATCTGGAGCTATCAGTCCAATTCTCTTCCGTCAAAAACACATACGAGTATTATTTCATCGACTGATATTTTATTTTAACTCTTAGAAATGAGTTCCCCCTTGAAACAACACCGTGAGATTAATTCATTATTCAAATTTATGAGCGGTGAGAAATTGAAAAGTACTTGAAAAATATAGTTTCTTGCGCTGGTTAGTCAAGTACCTATCTGTTTTGTGATAGATTACTATTTAAAGCAGACTTTGGTACATCATAATTACGTCCAAATGAGTCATTTGCCAATTCAAATTCAAAGATTCGAATTTCAAAAAAAAAAATTTCGCTCCGGCAGCTGGCGGTCGGAAAGAGTGCATTTCATTTTGTATACGGATACCCTAAGCCGTCCCAGAAGTAGTAATGTTGAGACCATGATTTTTTTCGTTTGTTTGACCCTCCCTCGTACTGTTTGCTGCCGGGTTTGTTTAAGCTGAACTTAATGGGAATCAAAGGCTATTTCAAAATGGAATCATCATACCGAATATAATGCTCTGGAATCAACTGGTGATTTGTTGTGATTTTTTTACCATTTCAACCACTATTTTCCCCCCTCCACCTTGACCGATTTGGCCCAAATGCAATACCGACCGGGGCCTTATGACTACTGATTTTTGTGCCAAAGCGCGTTCCGCTAAATTAATTTCTACGAGAGTTATCGTGCTAACAAGGCCTCACACTTACTTCCACCCCGGGGACATCGCCCCCTCCCCCTCGACTTTTTCAAAAAATTAAAATTGGAATCAAAGCCTACTTTAACATGGAGTATACGTACTGAATATGATGCTTCTAGAATCAACTGGTGACTTGTAGTGATTTTTTGATCATTTCAAGCCGTATTTTCCCCCCCACCTCCTTCACCGATTTGGCCCAAATGCAATACCGACCGGTGTCTTATGACTACTGATTTTTTTAGATAAAGGGTGTTCCGCTAAATTAATTTCTACGAGACTTATCGTGCTAACAAGACCACACTCTTACTTCCACCCCGGGGGCACCACCCCCTCCCCGTCGACTTTTTCAAAAAATTAAAATGGGAATCAAAGGCTAGTCTAACATGGAGTATACGTACCGAATATGATGCTTCTAGAATCAACTGGTGATTTTTAGTGATTTTTTTACCATTTCAACCCCTATTTTCCCCCCTCCACCTTGACCGATTTGGCCCAAATGCAATACCGACCGGGATCTTATGACTACTGATTTTTTAGATAAAGGGTGTTCCGCTAAATTAATTTCTACGAGACTTATCGTGCTAACAAGACCACACTCTTACTTCCACCCCGGGGGCACCACCCCCTCCCCGTCGACTTTTTCAAAAAATTAAAATGGGAATCAAAGGCTAGTCTAACATGGAGTATACGTACCGAATATGATGCTTCTAGAATCAACTGGTGATTTTTAGTGATTTTTTTACCATTTCAACCCCTATTTTCCCCCCTCCACCTTGACCGATTTGGCCCAAATGCAATACCGACCGGGATCTTATGACTACTGATTTTTTAGATAAAGCGCGTTCTGCTAAATTAATTTCTACGAGAGTTATCGTGCTAACAAGACCACACACTTACTTCCACCCCGGGGGCACCACCCCCTCCCCCTTGACTTTTTCAAAAAATGAAAATGGGAATCAAAGGCTAGTCTAACATGGAGTATACGTACCGAATATGATGCTTCTAGAATCAACTGGTGATTTATAGTGATTTTTTGACGACTTCAAGCCCGATTTTCCCCCCCTCCACCTTGACCGATTTGGCCCAAATGCAATACCGACCGGTGTCTTATGACTACTGATTTTTGTGCCAAAGCGCGTTCCGCTAAACTAATTTCTTCGAGAGTTATCGTGCTAACAAGAAAACGGCCATAATATTATAAATATATAAATATATATATATATATATATATATATATATATATATATAAAAAGAAATATATAGAGATATATATATATATGAATTCCGGAGACCACTGAATTCGTGTTCTAGAGGTTCTGAAACGTGAAAAAAACATGACATGACCCATGTTTGCCACCATCACGACGAGACCAATAGTGCATTTTTCAGAATGAAATGCACTAAAAGACTCGAATAGTGGACCTGCAAAGACTTGGCTCACATACGACTGTATCGTGAAGGCCAAAGATATATCTGACTTCGCGAGCAGGCGTCGACGATTGCAAATCGGCTAGGTCACGGACGGCATCGGCATCTGCATCGCCACGGTTACTGGAGCATGAGAGTACTGCTGAGGGCTGTTGATCGCAGTTGATTGATCGTATTGATGGAGAAATATCGACTAAACTGGAATTATTCACTACTTCAGATCCTACATCTTCGATCAAACTTTCAGCACGACTATTTCCAGAATCATCTCTCTTCGTGTATTTCTTCAGTCGTCGGTAGTACGGCGAGGAAGACTTGAAGCACTTCATCGTGACTTACTGGCGGACACAAACTACGAACTGATAAAAACCAAAAACGTCTTCAAAAATTTTAATTCCCCGACGTCGTAAAAACGTTATTCAGTTCCTTGCTTAGACTGAAAATATATCGTTATTATGACGTCTGGGGAACGTCAACGACTTAACGCATAAGAATGCGGCAGGGAAACGTCGTCCGGGTCGCTTTAATTATTAATGATTGACCCTATCGTAGAAAAATTGTCATAATTCTGTACTACATTCTCACGACGACGCTCCGACCTCTCTATTCTTGATTACGTTTATGATACAATGATGCGACCTCAAAGCGACGCCATAAACTTGTAGTACAAGGTTATGACGAAAACATATGTATGGGCTTAACGTCCTAACGGTAATAAGGTGTCGCAATCCCAAATTGAATAAAGATGTGGGTTCGAACGTTCAATGAAATTTATGGCAATGGTTTAGCGAAGAGGGGCGCTATGTAAAGAATGCAAACTTCGAGAAACAAAATACTTTTACGTACCGAATGACAGGTAGCCGAGCGCCGAAGGCGAACTTAATTAACTTTCGTGATTTGAACCGGTTTTTGGTGTACTGGAGGCCGGTGTCTTCACCTCTGACGATTACTTTGTTTTTATCGCACTTTTATCGATGTGCTGAACGCCAAAAAAGAAACTTCGCGTTGGAGGGCTACGGCATGAGTTCTTCAGGAAAGAGCGTCTCCTTGCTTCCCCTTCTTTCTCGCTGAGCCTAGCAAAAGTATGGTTGGCTTTCGAGGGACTCCACTAGCGATCCCCTCTTTCTAAACCATTGTCCATCCAAAAAGAAAGGTTTCCCCGCTATATGTCTATTCTTTTTTTTTACAATAATATTTTAGGGATTAACATACTAAATAAAACAAGAAAAAAAAACTAAAGCCAAAAACAATTGAGCATAATTACAGATGCCCGAAACACATAACGTCGGAAAACTGTACTACACATTCCCGACATCGCAGCAATGGCATAATTTTATGTTAACCATGTAGTACAAATATTTGACAGCGCTACGACGTCAGAATATACTGCTATACTTTTCTGATGTCTAATTTACGTCGGAAATTTGTAATACAACGACAGTCCGTCGTTCAGACGATATGGCAACGTCGAAGGCTGGTAGGAGATAGTTTCTTCTGGGCTTCCCTCCCCGTTAACAAAAAAAAAAAAAAAAAAAAAAAAAAAAAAAAAAAAAAAAACGTCGAACCAGAATCCGACGTCGGAAGTATTGCAGAATAGGTCGCATGTCGCAAATGAACCAATTGTGCTAGTTGGGAAAATAACACGGTTGAATCATTTTCCTCCTTATTTGGTGAAAGTTCACCACTACAACATCCCCCTATGCTATGCTGTAAATGACATTAGCTGAAGGTCTGAGGTCGAAACAGAGACTGGAGACTGGACCGCACCCAACACCCACATGGTGCAATCTCACGATAGTCTGATATACTTCTAACCCCCCCCCCCATACATCATTCTTGTTCTTCGTTTCATTTTAAGTTTTAAGTGGGGGAGGGGGGCAAACTTCAGACGCCAGTTCAGCCGTTTTCATACTTTCTATAGCATGACCCCATCGTGTAAACATAAAAACCTTCCTAAAATGCTATACTTGCCACTTGGTCTTGGTAATCTGAATGCAGTGACGTATCGTATGGGGGGGCGTGGGGCGGCCCTCCCCGGGCATCACTTGAAATGGGGCATCAATCGGCTGAAGCTTTTATTTATTTCTATCGTGAATATGTTAAAGAACCGGGCACAGTTGGGATAAATATATAGTCCTTTTGCGCACCACCGGTACAAAACACTCCACATCTATTCAACTGCCCAGTGCCCATTTTTTTTTTTTTTTTTTTTTTTTGAGGGTGCGGACTCGGATCTACCGAGCCCGCTGGCGCCTAAGCTCTTGTGGCCCTTACGCCATACCCTGTGACTCCATCAGCTGTGCACTTCACACCCGTACTACGCGGGCGTTTCGGTCGATGCGCGGTTTGTCATACGCACACCGCCGTGAACGCCCACACGAAGCCGAGTGAGCCGTGTCACAGCTCGCCGCAGCCTTATAGTGTAATAGGCAATAGCTGGATTCGAACCCAGGCCCGCTGGGTTACGAAGCGAGCATTGTATCCATTACACCATCGAGGCGCGCGCCCAGTGCCCATAGTTGTCAGGTGCTCCGTGAAAGAAATTGTGGCTTCAGGTCTACCGAGAGGCAAAACCGCATAAAATGGTCCATTGCAGACCAGGGCACCCCCAAGAGCTATCTATAACAGTATAACGGCTGCCAGTTAGTGGGAAGAGGCGTAAAAACTACAATGAAGTTGACTGAAAGCTGAGGCAAAACAGTCTAAGAACTGGCCAGAGCAGACAAGAGGGGCTGGCAAGAACAAAGCATGCCAGAGGCCAGAAGCCCGAAGGGGTTGCATCCCACAACATTTCCCTATGCATTTCCATGCTGTAAATGGCAGCTTCACTCTTACCTGGTGGATTCAACTGCAAATATCTCGATCTCTTTTCACCAGATTATAGTTTTTATACGCTTCCAAAATAAAATATTAGACGACAGGTAAAAGAAGATCATGGACATGGAATAGCAGTGTATATGTACCCCATACGTGGTCCTTTTCCAGTTTTTCGATTATTTGACGATGACGCACCAAAGATAAAATTCTGAAAAAATTCATGAAAGTAGACTGCTATAAGGTAAATCTAAAGCGGCCCATACACGTACAATAAATATTGCGCAAACTAGGGGTTGTACAATAAAATTGAACGTTTGTGGGTTGTATTGATGGGTTGCACAGTATAATGTACATCTCATTTTTATTCAGTAAATTTCTAGAAACAAAATATTGCGCAAACTAGTTTTTACCACAATTTTGTTGGCAAATTGGTGATTTTCCTCAAGTTGAGCTGTGAACTAGCGTTTTTATCGGCGCAAAAGCGTTTCTAACCTGCGAATTTTCTGAATTTTATCCATGAACTGGCGTTCTCCTGGTAAGCTACGGATTTTTGTTTTCTCATTATTAGCTGCGATTTTAGTGATTTTGGGTATTTGCAGCGATTTTTCTCAATTTTAGCTGATAAATATAATTTTCTGATACTTTTGCATTGAATTAGCATCTATTCTCTTTATTATATGCGAATTTTTATACGCAAATTCAGTTGTGAATTTGCCTTTTTTGCCCAATTTTAACCCTAATTAGCGTTGCTTTTGTCAATATTAGATAAGAAGCTAGATTTTTTTTACTTGTACAGCCTTGAATTAGGAGTAGGAGCGTGTTTTCTCAATTTTACACAGGCTGGTCCCAAAAACAACACTTTTGCATTGATTTTTACATTTTAGCCGTAGAATGGCCTCTATACACGAATCAGTGATTTTTTCACAATTTGGACCTGGATGTTGGATCGTGAGATGAGACCATTGAATCAGCGCTTTCTAGTAGTTATAGCCAGGAATATTAGCGATTTTTCCAAAGTTTTTGCCACGTTAGCAAGTTGCACGTTAACGATCAGCACTTCAGTGCGCGTAAGGACCCAATGGACGGTGTATTTTTTCCATTTTCGCGAATTATCCTCAAGAAGGCGCAAATTTTCCAAAATTTGAGCCTAGAAAGGAGGCAAATCGCTGTACAATCGTCCAACCTACAAATGCTCGTTTTTGCGTATTTAAGTTTTTCGGGGGCCCCGTCTGATCCACCCGGGGCGGTCCATCCCACTCGCCCCTACCTCGGTACGCTACTGTCCGGGGCCCCGCATCATGGGGGCCCCGGATTCTTCAGATTTGTTTTCCAATATGAGAAGAAAGATACTTATCTTCAATCGATAGGCGACCAACGTTGATCAAACCTTAGATAAAACATAATTTTTTGAGCCCAAATTTTTTTATTTTATTTGGAGCCAATAGCCCAATGGCGAAGGGTCGAGGCAAGTAATTGGGCGTAGCTAATTCGCGGTCTAGATAGAGATAAACCCTGATTCTCGGTTAAAATTGGGAAAAAGAGCTGGTTAGTCGCTGAAATTGAGAAAAAAATGCTGATTCGGGCTACAATTGAGCAATAAGATACCTCAAATTTAAAAAAAAAAAACAGGAAATGTAGTGGTTCCTGGGGCAACTTCGCGGCTAAAAAGCGAGGCAAATCGGTAATTTGCGGCTAAAATGAAGAAAAAGCGCTCACTCATCGCCAAAATTGAGTATACATTCACTGTTTAAAATTATATAAAGCGCTAAAATTTACGGATGCGAAAGAAATTGATAATTCATGCGACTAGAATCGAAAATACTTATACTGTCGACTAAAATGTGTAAAAATTAAGCGCTCATTCTCCGGGGAAATTGAGAAAACGCCATTTTGTGTATAAAATTGAGAAAAAACGCTAATTTTTTAGCTAAAAGTGGAAAAATCGTTAGTTCACTGCAGGGACGTAGCCAGCCTTTGATCTAGGGCTGGGCAGCTTCACGTGAGAACATAAGTCAGATGCGTCCGGCGCGAGAATTGACAATTCGACCCCAGAAACTGAATTAGCACAGATAAAGGGTCGTTGGACGTCAAAACATTTAGTCCGCCAAATTGGACTCTTCGACTCTTCCGTTATAGAGACGAAGGGGTCCCTGTCAGGAGCTCGCAGACCAGCGTACACTGCCAAGTCTTGAACAAGCGCGAAGTTGACGATCTTAGGAAATGACTGCTATTCTGAGAAGATGAAGATCGCAGAAATTCAGGTAGGTATTCTGAAGGGGCTCGTGAAATTAATATTTTGGTAGATCTTGGGCTTGATACGGGCTTTTGAATTTAACAAAATAGTTTTTGTAGTGACTGAGTCAAATCTGTGACATAGTTGAGCCAAAAGTGCTCGAAATTGGGTTTGCAGCAACAAACAGCTGCGAAATGTTTTTTTTTTTTTTTTTTTTTTTTTTTTTTTTTGACGCTATCCCGCGAAATTGGTTTGTCAGCCACAAAAATTGGCAGAATGGGGAACTTGCATGAATGTCCGATTTGGGAGAAAAGTATACCGTTGAATTGGCACATGGACAAAAGGATATCAACGGTAATTGCAGCCCGATTGGATCGTGAGATGAGACCATTGAATCAGCGCTTTCTAGTAGTTATAGCCAGGAATATTAGCGATTTTTCCAAAGTTTTTGCCACGTTAGCAAGTTGCACGTTAACGATCAGCACTTCAGTGCGCGTAAGGACCCAATGGACGGTGTATTTTTTCCATTTTCGCGAATTATCCTCAAGAAGGCGCAAATTTTCCAAAATTTGAGCCTAGAAATCGATCTTCAGATTTGTTTCCAATATGAGAAGAAAGATACTTATCTTCAATCGATAGGCGACCAACGTTGATCAAACCTTAGATAAAACATAATTTTTTGAGCCCAAATTTTTTTATTTTATTTGGAGCCAATAGCCCAATGGCGAATGGTCGAGGCAAGTAATTGGGCGTAGCTAATTCGCGGTCTAGATAGAGATAAACCCTGATTCTCGGTTAAAATTGGGAAAAAGAGCTGGTTAGTCGCTGAAATTGAGAAAAAAATGCTGATTCGGGCTACAATTGAGCATAAGATACCTCAAATTTAAAAAAAAAAAACAGGAAATGTAGTGGTTCCTGGGGCAACCTTCGCGGCTAAAAAGCGAGGCAAATCGGTAATTTGCGGCTAAAATGAAGAAAAAGCGCTCACTCATCGCCAAAATTGAGTATACATTCACTGTTTAAAATTATATAAAGCGCTAAAATTTACGGATGCGAAAGAAATTGATAATTCATGCGACTAGAATCGAAAATACTTATACTGTCGACTAAAATGTGTAAAAATTAAGCGCTCATTCTCCGGGGAAATTGAGAAAACGCCATTTTGTGTATAAAATTGAGAAAAAACGCTAATTTTTTAGCTAAAAGTGGAAAAATCGTTAGTTCACTGCAGGGACGTAGCCAGCCTTTGATCTAGGGCTGGGCAGCTTCACGTGAGAACATAAGTCAGATGCGTCCGGCGCGAGAATTGACAATTCGACCCCAGAAACTGAATTAGCACAGATAAAGGGTCGTTGGACGTCAAAACATTTAGTCCGCCAAATTGGACTCTTCGACTCTTCCGTTATAGAGACGAAGGGGTCCCTGTCAGGAGCTCGCAGACCAGCGTACACTGCCAAGTCTTGAACAAGCGCGAAGTTGACGATCTTAGGAAATGACTGCTATTCTGAGAAGATGAAGATCGCAGAAATTCAGGTAGGTATTCTGAAGGGGCTCGTGAAATTAATATTTTGGTAGATCTTGGGCTTGATACGGGCTTTTGAATTTAACAAAATAGTTTTTGTAGTGACTGAGTCAAATCTGTGACATAGTTGAGCCAAAAGTGCTCGAAATTGGGTTTGCAGCAACAAACAGCTGCGAAATGTTTTTTTTTTTTTTTTTTTTTTTTTTTTTTTTTGACGCTATCCCGCGAAATTGGTTTGTCAGCCACAAAAATTGGCAGAATGGGGAACTTGCATGAATGTCCGATTTGGGAGAAAAGTACACCGTTGAATTGGCACATGGACAAAAGGATATCAACGGTAATTGCAGCCCGATTGGTGCATTTGGTGATTTTTAAATAAATTACAAAGTTCTTCAAGAGGGGATAGATGGTACGAGGGGAAATTACGTCAATGGCCACTTTTGAAGCATGTGATGAGGGAACTCTAATCTTGATTGATTTCAAGAAAATTTAATCGCCAGATCTGTACCTACATCCTTTTAAACTGCAAAAAATGAGACTTGGGCCCTCGCTACTTAAGTTAAAATTCTCCTAATAATCCAGTCAAAATGGTGTTCAAAATTGCCCCCAAGTGGACAAAAAATGGAAACCTTGGAATTAATTTTGATTGATATGTTTTTTGGGGTGCTGAATCCGAATCTGAACTTTTCCAACAAAACTTCCTGTTGCGTTTTGAAATATCGGCGAAAAACGGTGAAATTTTGATACTTTTTCCCATTTTTCAATTGTATAACTTCGTGAGAATTGACTGACGTGAAAACATGCTACACATATACACATTGAAACTACATAGAATTTCCTACAAGTCGTGATCCAAACGGATTTTTTCGGACCATCCGTTTTTGAAATACAGCCCTTCAAGAAATTACCATTTTTTGGCTCTGAGGTCCGATTTTTTTCCCCCCATATTTCACCCCTGAAATAAATCCGCTTTAAACTTTTGAAAATGCATGCCGTTTCTAAGACTTATTTAGGAAAGCAAGATCGTACGTACGTGCAGAATTTCCTTGAGATTTAAATGAGACGTTGAAATCCAGGATTGGTGCAGAAACACGCCGATATATTACGCAATCCCAAGTAGGTGAGGTATGATTGGTGGGGGTTGAGGAAACTTCCCCTTAAATAGTCAACTTTTGAACTCAAATTCAGGTTCAGTGGCTCAAATGGCGCCTGAGGGCAAAATACGAGCGACAATAAGGTCCGTTCTACACACATCTGGCTAGTTCTACACTAGATAACCATGTGATCTCATTGACCAATAATTATGAAATCAGTTTGCCAGATCGAGACCCTTTTTGATCTGAGATCCAAGATCTGGATCCATGATCCAGTTATCTTAAAGACTCTGGAGACTTAAGGATCTTGGATCTTGTTAGCTGAAGATCCTCCCTTCCTATTCCATCAATATTGTATTGGAGGACGAGACAGTTGTTGTTTTTCTTTTCCTTGTGGAGGCCTTAAACTGCTCTTCTTAGCAATGCCAATGCTCACAATTTTCTATAAGAAATGCTGCTGTTCTTGGCGAAATTCCTTCCAATTTTACGGCTATAAGGCTGATCTTCGAGTGCACGCGAATTTACGTGAAGAGGCGGAGGCGAAAAGGCGCGAACAGTTCGCCTTGTTGCAAACACGCTGATTTCACATACTTAGCTCCCCATCTTCTGGAAGCACGCTTTTGAACTCCAATTTGACACCTTTCCAAAAAGTAGGATGTGCACACTGTAAATACGCATGGATTGACAGTACGAGGGGAGTTGTTCAAGCTGCAGGAGACGAGGAACTAGAAAGCCCAAGCGCGTAAAGCGGAAATCCACCACATGCTAAAGATTTGTTGTATTCGAACAGTCTAAAATAAAAAAAATTAGAATCTTCAGAATGTTGAGGACTTAAAAATGAGAGCTGTTTGAAATAATTAAGTTTGTGTACACAAAATTCGGTATAATAAAATATTTACACTAACGAATGAGTTCGACCTGAAATCAACAGGTCTGAAATGAATTTTGAGCGATGTTGAAAATTAGGAATTACTATAACATTTTAACATTCCAGAATGTTCTACCGATCATTAAATTAAAAAGTTCCGTTGACATTTCCTTGGTTCACGTCTTCCTTCATCACTCCATTTTCTTTCAACCCTCCGTTTTCCTCATCTACTTGTTTTGTACTACGACCATTCCGCAACCCCAAGCTAGTCGTACTGTCAACTATTCCGTCGATAGAGCCTGTAGACATACGAAATGATCGGTTAAACCAAAAGGTAGGGAACGCTTGACCTCGGGTGAGAGGTTTTACTTGAAGAGTCGTCGTCTTCTGAGTCTGATGTCTGATTCCTTGGTGAGAGATGGCATCCGCGCGACAAGTAGGACTGAAGGCGAGCGCCAGCAGCTAATATAAGGCCCAAAAAAGGTGGGGAAGGTTTCAAAGGCCTTGACAAATACTCGGGGTGAAACTGAACGGCCACAAAATACGGATGATCTTTCAGTTCAGCCATTTCCATTCGTTTCCCTTCCACACATGTGCCAACAAATCGAAGTCCAGCTTGTTCCAGGGGCTCTATGTATTTGGGGTTGACCTCGTATCTGTGTCGGTGTCGTTCTTCTACTTCGTCTTTTCTGTACAACTTTCCTATAAGCCATTTCAAAGCATTCCAAAGTTCATTTAAAGTGGCAATTAAAGTAAGCACATAATAGTATTCTTCTCACTTAAAATACAGTCAGTTTTTCGGAATTTAGTCGTACGGCGACCCAGTCGCATCGTTCCTCCCATTTCTCCAGGATTGTGCTCAGGCATTTCAATCACAACGGGCGTAGAACAATTCGAATCCATTTCCGTCGTTGTGGCCTCGGGGAGATTAGCAACGTGTCGTGCGACGTCAATGACAGCCGCCTGAAGTCCCAGACAAATGCCCAGATATGGTTTGTTCGTTTCACGGCACCATTTACTGGCCAGTATTTTTCCTTCGACGCCTCGCGTTCCGAAGCCACCAGGAACGACCACGCCGCTACGCGAACGTGAAATAATTATCACGAAATTTCCGTCGGTGAAAGTTTCAACTTACTCGCTTTTGCAGAGAGACTGCCAAGCCTCATGAAATAACACGGGATTAGTGTTTTGCATCGTTTTTTCGAGATTTGCAGATTCTATGTACTGCAACGGACGGTATATATTAAATATTTCATTGAAAGAAACGCTTTATACCTGAAATACGTACCGAAACGTTAACTTTATACCCAGCATCAATAGCTGCGTGCTGTAGAGCTTTAGCTACTGACGTGTACGAGTCTTCCAGGGTTGTGTATTTTCCTACTAACGCAATTGTAAGCTCCTTCCTCAAAGTGTCAACCCTGAACAATCGGATGGCAAAACAATGTTGTTCGATGCTATAAATTATCAACCCCGGACAATAAAAACGCACCGTTCGGCTATCGATTTCCATTTTCTTAAATATCCTTTACTGACGGCAGGGATAGGAAGATCAAGGCGCAATCGGAAGAATTCGGCGATGCCCTGCTTGTCCATGAGAAGAGGCACGCGGTAAATGGAAGATACGTCATGGATACTCAAGACCTGTTCAGGTGGAACGTGACAGAACATGGAGATTTTGGATTTTATAGCTTCGGTCAGAGGGTTTTCACTTCTGCAGACTATCAGATCGGGAGAGAGACCCAGGCCGCGGAGCTCACGGACACTCGCTTGAGTCGGCTTTGTTTTCGGTTCGCCCGTGGCTTTAGGCTGTCAATATAGTTAATAGTCGAACGGTCATTTAATACTGCATAGAAGAATGAAAGATGCAAATTTTACGTACCTGTGGCACAAGGGATACATGAGCACAACAAAAATTCTCCCGTTTAACCTTGAACTGAAATTGTCTGAATGCCTCGACGAATGGCATACCTTCGATATCACCAATTGTTCCACCGACTTCAATAATGCAAACCTGAGAAAAGGACGTATGACGAGAAAGTTTCACAAGTTAAAAACTGTTGTCCCTACCTCTGGAGCGTGCCCATCTCCGTCGACCGGCTGTTTAGCCACACGTTCAACCCATTCCTGGATCGCATCGGTTATATGGGGCACAACTGTTCCGAAATACCGAAAACACCAAATTCATTATTACTTCTTATTCTTTAGCAGATTAACCACGTTGACTAAAATAATGAAAAAAATCTACCCCCCTCCATATATAGATTACAAGAACTTCAAGTCACTTATCTAGGGCTCACAAACCTTGAACTGTGCTGCCCAAATATTTCCCTTGACGTTCCTTCTGTATGACGTGCTGGTAGATCTTTCCTGTCGTTATATTGTTGTCCCGATGTAAGGTAACGTCGAGAAATCTCTCATAGTTGCCCAAGTCTAGATCGACTTCCCCACCGTCATCCAGGACGAATGTTTCTCCTTCAAATTGGTATCCAAAGAAAGAATTTTAGCTTTCAGACTCTTAAAACGTAATTCAACTTGTGAGAATAATCTCAAGTAAAGACACCATTAACGTAATGGTCGAAAGTGCTACTTTAAAATAAAGAATATTATGCTAATTGAAGTAGTATGAGCAACTCGGTGACTAAATTTTGGGCTACGTAAGTTTATTCAGATTTTGCGAGATAAAATTGCCCATGACTAGCATTCTTAAACAATAGTTTTAAATAGAGACATGTCCTTGACAGACTCATTGCACGAGGACGTATTGAATGTACGAAATGTATTGAATATGGCGAAAGGTCTTTACCGTGCTCATACGGCGAGAACGTGCCAGCGTCAATATTTATGTAAGGGTCGATCTTAATAGATGTCACGTGAATACCCAAAGCTTTCAGGATCGTTCCGAATGAGCTGGCTATGACACCCTTGCCCACGCCGGAGATCACACCTCCAGTCACGAGGATGTACTTCATTGCCACCCTTGAACGGTTTAAGAGGTCAAAATTATTTCCATGAGACTTCAGGCCGAGTGTGACAGATTTGAGTCTTAACAAAAAAACAGCTTACTTTTCGGAAAAGCGACAACAATTCTTGAGGATGAGAACGACTCTGTCAAGGCGGTAAAATGCTCTCCCCCGATCGCAGGACAATGTGCAGTGGTTTTGATAGGTTTTTCAAAGGTTGTAAGTGTGACGAAAGCAGCCGCTTCTTCGCGCTAACTCTGTTCGCCAAAACCGAAAATGAGTTTGAACGAACTGCTGACTTTCGGTTTTTCACAATCCTGCACCATCATCGTGTTTCGCCTTCATGACCATTCTGTACCTCAAGAAGAATTTTTCATTTTAGCAAATCAAATAATTAATAGGATTCTTGATTTGTTCTTTGATTTTCCCCCAAGCGTCTTCAATGAGCCTTTTATTACTGTGGTACCCGGGATCTTTGCGGGTGACCCAAAAATCTTAGTAATGTTTGTAATGGTCAATCAAACTAAAAACTTCCTCTTGGCCGTTCGACTGGTTTGCCTCGCGAGGCAAAAAGACAGAACGCACAGCGAAACACTTTGATGCGCTCTGACTCTAGGAGACCGACAGCCGGTGGCTCACGGCGAGGCAGCCTCGAGAGGCGTGTTTCAGCTCTGAAGACACGTTTACATTAAGCGAATGTTTCGGGTTTTCACGAGGACCGTGTAAAACCACCTTTACGTGAGGGCAATATTTCGCCCGGTGATTCTGCACCTGCATGGGTTAAAACGACCCCTATTGACCATAGTCCGATTCTCATTATTTTCCGAGATATTCAGGATTTAAGTACTTTTTTTTTGGAAAAGTGGCCGTTGCATAGTAACCTGAGGCTCTAAGGTAAAATCTGATGGTACCATTGTAAAGAGCGGACTTTTTTCTCTTAGAATTTAGGCATTCTATTCCATTTTGCTCCATACGTGCTCAGATATCCTGCAACGAAGTCAAACTTGTTCAAAATTCAACCCATGTTCACGACACTTTGAAGCTGAATTGCTCCTCAACAGGTGCTTTCGGATGACATTTTTTCAGAAAAGTTGGCGCATAGAATCACCACGAAAATTGTAATTTTAGATCGCCTTCTTATAAGGACTGTTTTCTAGAAATTTCATATTCGTGCTTATTCATTTCTGAAAAATTCATACACGAGACACCTATTCATTTCTGACGTAGTTTTTTTTTACATAAATCTAAAAAAAAAAAAAAAATAGTAATAATAACAAAATAAATAAGTAATACAGGAAAATATGCAAGAAATGAAATGATTTCAAAAATATTTTTCTCTGAAATTATTGTTATTTATTATTATTTTATTTATTGTTTTTAAATATTTTTTTCTTAATAATGATCTTATAATTTTTTATTTAATTTTGATAATAGTTAAAAACGAATAATAATAAATAATAATATGAAAATTAAGAGTTCCTCTTAATCCTCCCTCACTCCATTTTTCTTTTGTACATTTTTCCCTTTTTTTGTGTGCGTTATTGTTTTCCCCCCCTTATGTCAAGAAAACTACGTCAGAAATGAGTAGGTGTCTCGTGTTTTTCAAGCACGAATTTGAAATTTCTAGAAAACAGTCCTTATAAGAAGGCGATCTAAAATTACAATTTTCATGGTGATTTTATGCGCCAACTTTTCTGAAAAAATGTCATCCGAAACCACCTGTTGAGGAGCAATCCAACTTCACAGAGTCGTGAATATGGGTTGAATTCTTAATAAGTTTGACTTTGTGGCTGGATATCTGAGCACTTGTGAATAAAAATGGAATGAAATGCCTGAATATTAACAGAAAAAAGTCCGCTCTTTCCAATGGTACCGTCAGATTCGACCTCAGAGCCTCCGGTTATTATGCAACGGCCATTTTTCCAACAAAAAAAACAAGGCAAAATCAAAAAGTACCTAAATCCTGAATATCTCGGGAAATAATGAGAATCGTGCTATGGTCAATAGGGGTCGTTTTAACCCATTTGAAGTGCAGAATCATTTACTTAGCGTTAAAATATGACTTTTCATCTATTTAAGGCATTAATTAGTGTGTTTCCCAATTTGAGCTGTGAATTGGCGTTTTTCTCAACTTTAGGTGTGAATTAGCGTTTATCTGAATTCTATAACCTCGAAACAGTAGGTACCTATAGTGTTTTTATGTATTTTTCGCTATTTTAGCACGGAAGTAGCGATTTTTCTCGATTTTAGCCGTGATTTAGACCTTTATTTTCTCAATGTAATAGAGGCGAATTTACTTTTTCTCACCTCTGTCCGCGAATTATTAGCTTGTTTCTCAAGTTTAACCGTGAATTAGAAATTTTTCTCGATGGGGAACTTGCACATTTTTCAAGCATTGGTGTTTCTTGAAGAGGGCTTTTCCACAAGGCTACAGCTCACATTCAACATTGAAATCAATCCAGGATTTTGTTAAAGCGAATTTTTAAACATTTTGAGTAGGGATTTGATTACGTCAAAGTTTGTTCAGTGAAATTGACGGTGTGTGGAAGAGGGGGGGGGGTAAGACGCATTTCCAGGTGGACAATTTTTCTTGTTTTTTGTAAACAACAAATTTCCGAGTTCCCTCAAATGCTTCACAAGTGACCATTGACGTAATTTCCCATCGCATCTATCCCCTCTTGAATGCACCAATCGGGCTGCAACTACCGTTGATATCCTTCTGTTTATAAACCAATTATTCACTGGTACACTTTTCTCCCAAAGCGGGCATTCATGCAAGTTCCCCATTTGCGCATTTTCTCAATTTTTGCAACGACGATAATGAGCGCTTTTTCGCAATTTTCATACATTTTCTTTGGCATGTACGTAGTACCGTTCGTATCTTCCATTTCATTAATTTTCTATTTAAAAATAGCCAGACCCGCGAAATAGGGTATTGTCGAATGGGCCACACCCTCGAAATTGTTTTTTTGACCAATAGTCCAGTCAATATAAGTGCATCGCGCTGTACATCGAAAGTGGTGTTTGATTTTTTTCTCTTGTATTGTTTTGGTGGGTTAGAAGAGCGAAAATCCTCACTCTTCCCCCCTAACCGCCACGACTGAGCGGCTGTGGCTTTCACTACAGGACGTAGTCTTCTGTGAGCATTTGCTGTTCAAGGACACGATATAATTAAAATTGTTCGTACACATATGTTTTGATTATATCTCTTTTGTTGGCGATTCATAGCTCCGTTGATGTTGGTTGTACAAAAAAACCCAAAGGGTGAATAATTTAGAGTAATTTGTAATCTACTAATATGAATATAGCTATCTTCTAGCTTGGTAGCATAAGCCCGTTTACGCGAGCAATAAAAATTGCTGCAATTCGGCGATTATTGGACAATTCTTTTCTACAAAAATTACAGTAATACGAAGCAATTTTCAGCAGGTAGTTGAGGGATTTTGCAATTCATTGCAGCAAATTTATTGCAGTGAATTGCTCAATTTTTGCTGAGACGGTCCCAAATCTCTTTATAGATAGCTTTATTGAAAAAGTCAACCCCGTACTGCGATATTGGATTTTTGATCAAGCAAAATGTCAACCCCGCAAAAATTAGCTCCTTTGAAATCACCTTTTTGAGTGAGTAAATCCAGCAAAATTGGGTTCTGTGAGCCCCAATAATTCGCAAGATTTGGGCTTTGAAATTGTCAAACTCGCTATAAATATTTGTTGAAAGGAGGGAGATCCGCGAAATTGCTCTCGACCCTGAAAATTGGGATTTTAAGCGGGTGAAATCCCTTGTTTTTTCTGACGTGTAAGATTTGCAAAATTTTGTTTTTGCAAGATCCATAACAGCGGCAAAATTGTTCTTTATGAAGCTACTAAGCTATAGGGATGGAAATATTTATTGAAATAGCCGATACTGAGAAATTTGGTTCGGTAATGTGTCACATCCGCGAAATTTGGACTTCGAGAGAAGCCAACCCGCGTTGAAATTTTCAAGGATCAATACCCGTGAAATTTTATTTTTGAATGAGTGTCACGAAGTCAATATCGTGCGGTTGACTTCTTGATTGAGAGATATTTGGATCTTTGAGGGACGCAGTCGTTCTCTCAGTCTCAAGACTCTCCCGTAACTATTCGGCGCCGTGGGGCTACGGGGATGTTCACCCCTCTACAAAAATTACAGTAATACGAAGCATTTTCAGCAGGTAGTTGAGGGATTTTGCAATTCATTGCAGCAAATTTATTGCAGTGAATTGCTCAATTTTTGCTGAGACGGTCCCAAATCTCTTTATAGATAGCTTTATTGAAAAAGTCAACCCCGTACTGCGATATTGGATTTTTGATCAAGCAAAATGTCAACCCCGCAAAAAATAGCTCCTTTGAAATCACCTTTTTGAGTGAGTAAATCCAGCAAAATTGGGTTCTGTGAGCCCCAATAATTCGCAAGATTTGGGCTTTGAAATTGTCAAACTCGCTATAAATATTTGTTGAAAGGAGGGAGATCCGCGAAATTGCTCTCGACCCTGAAAATTGGGATTTTAAGCGGGTGAAATCCCTTGTTTTTTCTGACGTGTAAGATTTGCAAAATTTTGTTTTTGCAAGATCCATAACAGCGGCAAAATTGTTCTTTATGAAGCTACTAAGCTAGGGATGGAAATATTTATTGAAATAGCCGATACTGAGAAATTTGGTTCGGTAATGTTTCACATCCGCGAAATTTGGACTTCGAGAGAAGCCAACCCGCGTTGAAATTTTCAAGGATCAATACCCGTGAAATTTTATTTTTGAATGAGTGTCACGAAGTCAATATCGTGCGGTTGACTTCTTGATTGAGAGATATTTGGATCTTTGAGGGACGCAGTCGTTCTCTCAGTCTCAAGACTCTCCCGTAACTATTCGGCGCCGTGGGGCTACGGGGATGTTCACCCCCCCCCCCGCAGCGAGTAGTGCGATTACGTAGTCAGCTGAAAATGGACTATTTGTGTAGGCAGAAGGCGCAAAAAGAAAGTCTCTGTTAGGTCGTGCCGGTCGAAACCTATCCAAAGAGCCCACTTAAAGCTCAAACGCACCAATGCAACGAAAGCGAGTAATTCAAGCCAAGGAGAATTTTAAACTAAAATGAGATTCAAACTGCACCCCCTCCGTCTTCGTACATGAAACAAACTTACCACCGTCGAAATTTGGCTCTCGGAGAGGCTATTTTGAACCCAAATTTGGCTCTTTTAAAACCAAATTTTGCGGATTCGGTTTTTTCAAATCCAAATCTTGGGAATTTTCGCTCTTTCAAATACAAAGTTTCGTGCGTTTGGCACTCTCAAAACTTAATTTCCCGGATACTCGCTCTTCCAGAACAAAATTATTGGATTTGGCTCCTTCAAATCCCAATTTCTGGTATTTATGCTCCATGAAACTCACCGAATGGGACCACCTTTACTTGAGTAAGTTCATTCGCAGTTAATTAAAGTCCAAAATTTGAAGAATTCGACTGGCCGCCGAGGGCAAATGCCCCAGACAGAAGCTCATATTCGTATTCAGCTCCACAAAAACCTGTCAAATGAGACATAAGTTTCAGGATTATGTTCTTCTCGGTCTATAATGGCTCATTGTTAGATTTTGGTTAATTTGAAAAAAGTAGCTCGGCTTAATCGTAAATTAAATGATTTTGGCCCGTTCAAATCAAAATTTCGACCTTTTATGACCAAATGTCGCGGACTCGTTGGCTCATCCAAAAACCCCAATGTGACGTATTTCTGATGAGGAAGTAACACATTTTCCAAAATCATGCCGTCGTGATAGCTTGGTTACAAAAACTCATGAAAACCAGATCCGATCAAATAAAATCAGGCCCTATGTTTTTTGACTTATTATTTCTCAATAATAAGTCTTTGTAATCGTATCGCAAAACATTTTTTTTGACCCCCCCTCAAAATTTGTAGTTTTACGTTTCAAAGTGCGTAGAATCCAAATCTTAAATAAAAAAAAAATGTCCGTCCGCCGTCCGGGCCATATCTTGCCCTAGGATTGCTCGAAAAAACTCGTTATTTCGCACATAGACTCCATTTGGGGTCTAGTTGGTCCTAACATCTGATAAGTTTGATCAAATAACTCCCTGGGGTTTTATAGGCCAAAAGCGGGTCCAAAATGGGGATTTTCAAAGGATTTGGGATCATAGTGGTGTGGGGTGTCGATTTTCATGTAATTTCAAGCCGGATTTGACTACATCCATGAATAATAAACCCATAAACAGTCTAAATAACAAAATAATAAGGCATTGTTCGACAATTCGCAGCGTTTTTTTTATTAATTTTTAAAACTATCACTACCACAAATCAAACATTAGGTCTTAAGGGGGAGTTGTACATGAGTTTCCTTGACCCCCCTCCAATCTTACCTCGCCTACTCCGCGTTACGGATATTACCGCCGTATTTCTGCACTAATCGTGGACTTCAAGGGCTCATTTAAATCTTCAGGAAATTCCGCACAAGCGTACGATCTTCCTTTTTCATATTTCATCCCTAAAATAACTGTAAAACGCACACAAACTTTTACCTTGAAAATTCACACTCTTTCAACGAATTATTTAGGAAAGCAAGATCGTACGCTTGTGCGGAATTTCCTGAAGATTTAAATGAGCTCTTCAAGTCCACGATTGGTGCAGAAATACGGCGGTAATTTCCGTAACGCGGAGTAGGCGAGGTATGATTGGAGGGGGGTCGAGGAAACCCATGTGCAACTCCCCCTTAAGAGAATGGGATGGACAAGAAGGGGCAAGACATGATAACAGCTTAGATGCGGAGGGTTGGGAGGGGTCACAACCCCTTTACTACGTCACGAGTCACAGACCGGCCGTTTAAGGTAACAAAAAAAATTGGTAAGTTTCATTATTTCGCTATAAATCGAAATCAATCATTTACGCACCAATATTCAATTCCTGGTCATATTTAGTCATTTTCCTTCGAAAAAATGTTTCCAGCGATTTTTATTTTTTATGTTACTTCCTCAATTCTTTTAAAAAGCGGATCTCGCGGGGTTATCTCTTTTCAAAGTCTGTTTCTTTGTTCTTACTTATTTGAAAAATTACTTTCAAAAACCAAATTCCGTGGGTTTAAATCTTTCTAATATCGATTTTGCAGACTTCCCCTCTTTTAAAACTCTGGGATTTGGCTCTTTTGAAACAGAATTTCGGGGATTTTCACTTCATCAAAAACCATATTTCGTGGATTTGGCTCCATTGAACTACAATTTCGGGGGTTTTCGCTCTTTTAACGAAAAATTTCGTGGATTTTTCTCCTTCAAAATCCAATGACGGGTTTCGGCATTATCAAAAACCATATTTCATTGATCGGGCTCCTTTAAATCCCAATTTTTATGGTTATCTCTACATCAAAAACCAAATTTCGTGGCTTTAGCCCTTTCTAAGCTAGGTTCTTTCTGCCAGTTTGGCTCGTTCGAAAAATAAACTTTTGCTTGATTAATGTTATATTTTTAGGGTTTTGGCTTTTTTCTTCTTCTACTTCTTCGTTTCCTGAGCTTTCGCCTTCTTGTGCTGAAGGCATCGTCAGAGAACTTTTTGGGTCTTTTATTTTAAATCATAGACATGTGACGAATGGAGGGGTGTCAATTTCTTCTTGTTGATTAGAAAATTTGTTGTTGATGGCAACTGAGAATGTCTTCTGGTTATTTAAATTATTTAACAAAACAAAAAGGTCTCAGACGATGCCTTCAGCACAAGAAGGCGAAAGCTCAGGAAACGAAGAAGTAGAAGAAAAAAAAAGCCAAAACCCTAAAAATATAACATTAATCAAGTTGTATGGCTTAAAAACTAATAATATTAATACATTTTTGCTCGCTCAAAAACCAAATTCACGGATTTGGCTAATTAAAAACCAAGTTACGTCATTTTGGCTTTCACGACGCCGTGTTTTGCGGATGTTTGCTAATTCAAAACCTACTTTCGCAGATTTTGCTCCTTCAAATCTTATTTGAAACCCTATTTCACCTCGTGGGCACATTTCCGGCGCATTTGGCAAAGGGGACGGTCTGAAATTGTTTCATAATCGGTTTAATGTACACCCAAAAGGTTGAGAACCCCTGTTCTAGAATAATACGCTGGTTTAGGTAGAGAACCTTTAAAACACAGGTACTGCAACACGGATTTCAGCGCCATATTTGGTCCCTCAGTCGTTAGGGTCAACACAATATCATGAATGAAAAAATTGTCATCGTAGCAGCAAACTAACGCGGAATGCGGTCGAAATAAATAAAAATATCCTACTTGTCAATGATATCAGGGGGCCTGTTCTATAACATTTGACTGTCACTATCACTGTCTCTTTCCACCCGTTCTCCCCATGAACATGTGATTTAATTCGGGTCGGACGGGTGGAAAGGATATTCCAGAACAGGCCCCCAGGTGACAATTATAATCATATGAGGGACCAAGTATGGCGCCGATTTTCGTGTTGCAGTACTCGGGTTTTATAGTGCCTTAGTTTAGGTTGCGTTGGTGTGGGGAGGGGGTGTACATTTTAGGTGCGCCCCGGGTGCTCACTCACCAACTGAGGTGCTACTCACGCCACTGGTCCTAGGGCCTCAGGGGGGGGGGAATTAAAATGTTTCAGTTAATGCCGACGTTTCAGCAACCGTGCCACGGTCACGCAGAAGAGCTTGATAACCACCCATCGGGCCTGACGGATGGTCACAATTCGGACCATCCGAAAAAAGTGTAGTGTAGGTTGGGTTAAAAAAAAAGAGGGGTGGGGGATGTTTTGTTAAACGAATGGAAATCCTAGAACAAGTGAAGGCGGCTGCTTCTCGAATGCTTTTCGCGAGCTCGTTTGCACTCGTGCAACGGAGTGCGGCTCCGCGAGGGGGTTGACAGACAGTTTAGCAGTTTGGCTCGTAAGGCGTCTTTTCTGATGCTTTATCGGCTTATTGTAGCGACATACTGTAGCAGTAGCGCTATACAGGGTGTACAAAAAGCGACTGGACAAAGAAAACCAGTGAAGGGTCATTTGCACTTTTCCGAAATTCCGCTTTGTTTCCGAGATATCCGCCATTTTCTGTTTTTTTCAGACCCAGCTTGTTGCAATAGCAAGATTGGTGAGCCCATTGGAAATAGCACAAAATTTTCCATTTAAAAAGCCTATTTTTATCCAGTTCAGACGACGTCTACTAGGTTTTGAGTCAGCTTATTGGCGAGGAAACTTGATTTTCTGACTATATCATCATATTACCAATACTTCCGGAATTAAGTTTCTTCGCTAATAAGCCGATTCAAAAAAGTAGTAATGTCGTCTGATCTGGATAAAAATAGGCTCTTTAAATATAAAATTTTGTGCTCTTTTCAATGGGCTCATCATTTTTGCAATTGCAACAATTATTGCGTGTGCAACAAGCTGTTTCTGGGGGAAAAAAAAACAAAAAAAAAAACAGAAAATGGCGGATATCTCGGAAACAAAGCGGAATTTCGGGAAAGTGCAAGTTGCCCCTTCACTTGTTTTTCTCTGTCCAGTCGATTTTTGTACACCCTGTATATTTTGTTTAAAATAAGAGCGATTGATGCCAATAACAAACGCAATACATCATACAGAGCAAGAACAATTTTCAAGTATTGATTTAATAACAACTGAACATTGCTGATGTTGTGGTATCAATGAGTAGTGATACTTACTTCTTAACCGTTCACCCTTCGTTGGTCTGGCCTTTGTTTAATATGGAACAGAAGTCGAAGTATACTTGATGGCCTGATACCCTGAATTCTACTAGCCGCCGCGATCTGAATTTGAAACCAATCAAATATCGAAATAAGAAATTTTCATTAAATGATACGTGACTTTTGTTACATACGGTTTGCGGCAAAGCGAGCTCCAATTTTTCTTGTTCTTCTTTCGATAAACTGAGGGAAACTCTTTTGAAACAGAAATAGTGAAATTAGGGAAACGTTTTAGATTGTTAACGTGGAACGGAAAACGAGGCACTACGAAAAAAATCGCTAACTGTGCACTTAGGCGGTAATTGTAACACTTACGACGAATAATCGATTTCTGGTGGAATGAGCATGGCTTCGTCCTGTTTTATTCTTAGTACCTGATACAAAAAATGCGATAAGAAAATTAAAGGAGTGAAATCAACAGCCACACAAACTTGTTCTCGCTGACGTGCCACAAAATGTTGATATAAAGTCTCTATTTTTAATCTCGCAGAAATCTCTTCGTTTTTGGCCAGTTTTCCAAAGATGTCAGGCAAACATTCGGCCAGTTGGTCAACCGTTACGTTTTCCAATGAAAGAATTTCAGTAGCTCTGAGGAAAGTAAACTAAAGATGGATGCCGATATTTCTGTCGTGTTGAAATAAACTTACGTTCTTTGTTCGGTATTGGACAAATGGGGTTTATTCAGCAGTCGACTCCATTTTTGAACGGAGTAGCTTACAGAGTCACACAGCTCGAGGGCTTCCTCTAGCTCTTCTTTTATTCTCTTTGTTTTTTCGTATCTTTCTTTACTAACGCAACCGACGTGATAACCTTTGGAAGAATATGCCCCGTTAGACATTTGTTTGGTCGTCGAATCAATCGACCAGAGGTTACCTTTGGCGGTGAGCCGAAGGTCCGCGTTGTCTGGTCTGAGAGACAAACGAAATTCCGCTCGGCTCGTGAACATTCTATACGGCTCAGAAGTGCCAAGGGTGGTTAAGTCATCAACGAGGACGCCTATGTATCCTTCAGTTCGACCGATTGTCATCCCTTCCCAGTCTTGAGCCTTGGACAAAGGCGAATCAATTCATTTTCGCCCTCAGCTTTATTTCACACACACAAAACTTGTTGCTCGTGTGTGTGTTTTGCTCACGGAGGCAGCAGCGTTGATCCCAGCAAGAATCCCCTGAGCCGCAGCCTCCTCGTAACCAGTCGTTCCATTGATTTGACCAGCGAAGTAGAGACCGGCCACTTTTTTCGTTTCCAGCCATGGGGTCAGTTCTCGAGGGTCGACGAATTCATATTTAACGCCGTAACCGGGCCGGATCATTTTAACGTTTTCGAGTCCTTTGATGGTGCGCAGCATTTCTTCTTGAGCTTCGGCTCGCATTGTGCACGAAAGGCCGTTAGGATAGATGACGTGAGAGCTCAGACCTTCAGGTTCAAGCCATACTTGATGACTCCTGTTTCCGAATCTGCGAGTATTTTGATGGTTAAGACGTCCGTGGGTTGAAAAATTGATGTTGGAACAACTCACCTTAAAACTTTAGATTCAATAGAAGGACAATAACGCGGACCTCTTGTTTCCTCAGTTACGTGGCGGTTTGCGTGCATGTTGTCTGAGATTATTTGATTAACTTTTTGATTTGTATGGGTCATGTAACATACTAATTGATCTTCTGGCTGTAAGGGATACAATTTATGAAAATGATTCTTTCAAAACTGATGAAATTAATCTGCACGCACCTTGATCCAAACTTTATCGTTCATGAATGAGAAAGGCATGGGTTTGGCGTCTCCGAGATGAGGCTGGCACACAGTGTAATCGATTGTTCTTCCATCAAGCCTTGGAGGGGTCCCTTCAATGTAAATACAAGTTAGTTAGGCTATTAAATCCTTATTTTTTTGAGTGAAGAAATTATGTTCACCAGTTTGAAGCCTCGACATTCTAAAACCTAAATTGGACAACGTATCAGCTAAGGCCACTGAAGGCTCATCCCCGAAACGACCAGCCGGAGTTACTTCAAGCCCTATGTATATCTGCCCATTGAGGAACGTCCCCGTAGTGAGAATTAAAGATTTGGAATATATTTTAAAGCCTCCCTCTATAAAAAAAAAATAAATAATTAAAAAAGATGAAAAATGGAGGGACGCTGCCACTTACTGAGACGGATTCCAGCACAAGCTTTACTCGCAGTCAAATTCCTTCTCATTCGCGAGGTGGGACGTTCCAAAATAACATCCTCCACCGAGCCAGCTATGATAGTCAAATTGGGCGTTGAATTCAGCTCCGCTTGAATATGTTGCTTGTAGAGATCCCGATCAATTTGTGCTCGAGGACCCCAGACGGCTGGACCCTTTCTCCTATTTAAAACCTATTCCATCCTTGAAATCACGAAAGCTTTTTTTCACTTCTATCGAACTCAACTCACCTTGTACTGGACACCAGATTTGTCACAGATACGCCCACAAAGGCCGTCGAGTGCATCTATTTCCTTCATAAGATGACCTTTTCCGATGCCGCCAAAAGAAGGGTTACACGACATTTCTCCTGTAAAATCGTAAAATAAAACACTGAGCAGGAATCGGCCAGCGGGGCATGATCATCTTGAATTGCAGCTTCCCATGGTAATACGATTTTTTTTGTTAATCTGTAACTATAACCTCTGGAATGCTAGTCCAATGAGCTGCCAATTGCGCCACCGTGACGCCCTTGGGAGACGCAGAGGGAGGAATGAGCATAGCCAAACCCCACCCAGGGCCATTGTTTCTCGAAACTCTAGGCGTTTCTCCTGATCGGTAAGCCACGCCGAATTTATCTTATCTATATGACCGTATGACAGTATGACTCGTATGACAGATAGATACGAGGGACAATTCTGTCGCCGGTATTTTAATGGAGAACTTGCATGAATGCCCGATTCGGGAGAAAAGTAAACCGGTGAATTGACAAATGGAAAGTTCTTCAAGAAGGGATGGATGGTGCGAGGGGAAATGACGTCAATGGTCACTTGTGAAGCATCTGATGGAACTGTAACACTTTTTGTTTACAAATAACAAGAAAAATTGTCCCCCTGAAAATGCTTCTTACCCCCCTCTTCACCACACCCACCATTTTATTAAATAACCTTTGACGTAATCAAACCCCCACTCAAAATGTTTAAAAATTCGATTTAAAAAAGTCCTTGATTGATTTTAATGTTGAATGTGAGCAATAGCCTTGTGGAAGAACCCTCTTCAAGAAACACCAGAGCTTGAAAAATGTGCAAGTTCCCCATTAAAGTGATAAATTAATCAAACTGATGTTACCCCGGTCGACTCGGAAAGGCAAAGCCTAACACATACATAAATTATCGAAACGGATAGAATGCAATACGCGTATAATTAAGGTTCCGACGAATACTAATTTTGCGATGTTTCCACGCCGATTAACTTTATAGAAGGGCTAGAACTAGACTCGAGACTATTCGAGTGCATTGATTTGGAATGAGATACATTGGCGCATCTAAACGGTATTACTTTTCACTTTTATTAACCTTGACTTAAGAAATTAAGGGCCGTATTCAGAGACCTTCCTTAACTTTAAGGCATCCTTAAAGTGCTTCAAAACAGGTGTGATACATTTTAATAGACCGCATGATCTTTGCACAACTTAAGTTAAGGCTCAGATAAGGAAGGTCTCTGAATACGACCATAAGATTCATATTGGGGATGTACCTGCAGTGGCCTATATTGTCAGTTGTACCTCGTAAAGGTGTGAATTTGTTAAACAGGTTTCGCCTCTGTTCGGCACATTCAGTGTCGCTGACAACAATTCGACTGAATCTTTAGTCGAGCGACACTGGGATGCAGAACAGGCTCTCAAAGTTAAGTTTAAAGAGGGGAGGGGGAGAGAAAAGTCACAATTCATCTGCTAGCCTCTGTAGTCCAGTCAATTGGGGCTCTGGAAAGCCTGTTTTAGGACTAACGTATAGAAGTTTTTTTCTTAACGGATATGATTTTGGGGGTGCTGAATCCGAATCTGAACTTTGCCAACAAAAAATCGGTTGGCTTCACATCGAAAATCGCACAAAACCTAGAAATTTTTTGATTTAGTGCACTCAATCGCTTATAATTTCTGAACAATGGACTTTTCAATGATGACGCTCCTTAGCATTCTTAAAGTAGATTACATTTATGACAATTTAAGCCTAATTACAGTTCCGTACGACCAATAGTTCCTGAGATATGAACCCTCAAAAATTTACAAGTGCGCGGGAAACCCAGTTTCTCGCCCGAAGTATCGTGAGAGTCTGGGTGCGTGTGCATGACAAAGCGAATCATTTTAATCCCAGACGCTTTTGAGCTATCTAGTAGGATAGGTATTACCTAATTTATCCATTATTTTTTGACACAGTCTCATATTTTTCAGTACGACTGAAAAATCTCTCCTTCCGTCTGTATTTAGGGTAATTTTGGCGGCAAATCCTGAAAGAGCACACTTTTTTCATTATGAAACGCTCGCGTCTAACGGAAGAAATTTTAAACATACAGATCCAGCCAAATCCCCTATTGACTGGACTACTGCTCCCTTCCGAGTTCCTAAAAATTCGACATTTTATATTTAGGGAGCCAGTAAAGTTCACTGTTTTCTACCTTTACTTTAAGACACAAAGAGTACCATAAATCAAGCGTACCAGAAAACACGAATAAACGAGGCCTACCAATTGTTTCTTTTTTGTGCGTCACCAGAAGTGTATTCGCGCCCATTCTTGCAGCGGCTGCTGAAGCCTCGGCGCCAGCATGACCCCCGCCGACGACTATAACGTCGAATACGGTGTACTGCAAGGAGGAGCACCGACGAACCGAGTCGGTCAGTAATCTCTTCACAATCAGCATGGCAATCGTGAAGATTTCATCTGTTCATTCAAAAAACGTATGAGTAAATTACGTAGAATAGTGACATCCGAGGAATGAGACTGTCACTCCATGAGAGCGTCAAAAATTACAACTAAACATTAGACCTATCAAAAATCTTAAATTTTAAAAATAGTAAAGTGAAAATAAAAAACTTATGCTTTGGACACTACAATTCAACTCCCAAACACAATCGACAACGCTAGAAAATAGCTTGTATCGGAAACCGCGAATTCATCACTCAAAAACTAGCTATGTACTTGGCTATAATACTGGACAACTTGCCCCCAAAATATAAATAAAAACCATGAAATTTTCCTCCAGAAACTGACTTTATCAAAAAAATTCTACTATTGTCGGGAAATCAAGGGGAAACTGCCAATTTTTCGTAGAAACTGACATATATGTATACCCATACACATAACGTCGGTCTAGAAGTGATATACCTCGTAAGTGACAAAAATGCCATTGTGAGGTTTTGGTATCGTTTTGTTCATAATTCATAGTCGCGTCTATCTAGTGGCACCTCGTAAGTGAGAAAAATTCTTTTAGCGCTCAAAAGTCCATGAAGTGACATCTCGTATCACAGACATGGACAAAGTGAACTAGTGATGCCCCGAAAATGTGGAGGTAGCTCACCCTAGTCTAGTGATCCCTAGTAACAGACCTTGTCCGCAGCGTGTTGTTTTCCCTCGTAAGTGGGAGTACTATGGATAGAGAACCTATAGTTACACAAAGATACTGACAATGCATAAAAAGTTTTTTGTTTATCCTGTAAAATCGTGTTTTTTCACTTACGAGGTATCACTTATAGGCCGACGATAAACTGACTATTTTGACGAGGCAAACTGACTGCACAGCACGAAAACTGTCAGTTGAACTATTCTGGATTTTCTTGTCCCAAAACTATCACACAAGCTAACTTACAGAAATAAAAAAAATCCACCTAAAACATACTTCTGTTGTGAACTACGGCTGGTTTTATTGCCAGGATATCTGGGTTTTTGTCCAAAACTAGTAATTTTGGCGCTCAAACTGATTCGTTGGTCTAGAACCCGTTCGTTCAATTCAGTCCAAAAAACCCAATACGCGGCTTCAAACTGACGATTTGGCAAAAAAATCGTAGTCTAGCCCATAAAATGACTATCCGTATACATATAAAAGATATGTCCTGCAGGAAAAGAATGATTATGTCCGTGTTAGACTCCATCTCTGATAAATTATTGTAATAATATTGGCTACGTTTCGGCTCTCTCTGGCCATCGCCACGCCTGAAAAGTACAGTTTTAAAGAACATATAAATTAGTACTTCATCAAGAACCGACAATAATAATTCATTTCCCTACATAAGCGAAATACCTCATCAAACCAACTTTCAAAAGTCCAGCTTGTTTCAAAATTTCAGATAACTTAGATTATAAGGTAAGGGGGTGATCACATTGCATCACTAGGACGTGCTGGTGAGCCCCAAAAGTCTTTAAACACAGACGGTTCCTGTCCCACATTGCTAAACGTGAACGTGATCCCCTCTTTTAGCCAATATGCCCACCCTTCGTTGTCGTTACATTAAAAATTCCTACTGCCTGATGGGCAGTAGCGTACAGGCAGTAGCGTGTGGTAAGTTCAGTTCAGTATTATTTATTGCAGGCGTGTTGAATGACATTACAACGCCAATAAACTATAAACAAGTAACAATAAAATTAAAATAAATTAAATACTCCTCTCGTGACCAAGAAATTCTGATACGCTGTAAAATGGATTTTATGTGAGGTAACCCTTGACCCTTTAACTGAATGTTTATTTGTTTGTTTTGGTTTTTTTATCCAAGGACTTAATTTGATCGGAAAATTTGTTATAAAGTAATTCGGCTCATCCTGACAAGTTTTTAATCTTGAAAATCCAATTAGGCAACATTTTTGGAACATCTTGCTTGATGGGTATGACTGCTCTCGACCAAAGCCGTTTCTTTTTCATTAGATTTCACAAATTGCAAGCACTTATAAATGTAAATGGACGGAACAGTCATTATTGCAAAATCCTCATAAAATTGCCTACAGTCCTCTCTGTACTCCAACTTTCCAATTATTCGAATTGTATTTTGTTGAGCCCTCAAAATATTGCCTAACGAGGCAGAATGACCCCATGTAATACAGGGTGTTCCAGGAGGAAACGTTAATACTTGCACATAGGACGAACCAAAATTAATACATGGAAATAAGTATACATATAAGATAATAAGTATAAAGACATAGGGTTGCAAACTCTTCGTTTCAGAGTTACAGGGTTTTTCGTACTATTCAAGCCAAACCACCTCCTCTTTCCTTCAAGAACCGTCACTGATGGGTTAATCTTTCAAAATTGAACAAAGTGAGTGCCATTTCTGTAAAGAGCGCAAAATTACGCTTTGCAAAATACTGCGCCAAAACGCAAAAGTCTTCTTTAGGCCGGTCGTTCACTGGAAGCGTATTCGAGCGGCGCTACAACGAGCGTACATACAAAAAGACATACATTGAATTCACTGCTACTAAGCCTGCAGTGGACGATGTCACATTCAATTTGAGGCTTTGGAATGTACGCTCGTTGAAGCGCCGCTCGAAAACGCTTCCAGTGGACGACCAACCTTAGATATGTTTATTTATTAGTTACTTGAAAAAGAGTGGTATTTAATTTTCGTGGGTCTTTGAGAAGTTATTTTAGCCGAATTCGCTAAAGCCGTGCATCAACCAACAATAGGAAAAACATGCCCATTTTGTAAGCTTTCAATTGGTCTAAAAAAAAAAAAAAAAATTGAAATCGGTTGGGTTTTCACTGAGATATCATACCAAACGTTTGGGAAACCATAATGAACCTACTAGGAAAATATCTAGGAAACAATATCCTATTAATCCCGCCGTCACGGCAATCGTACGGTCCATAGAACTGAAAGTAATACCGAACATCAATGTTATTTTGTCATCATCATCACCCCCCCCCCCCCACAACTATGTCACACAAGCTAACTTACAGAAATAAAAATAAAATCCACCTAAAACATACTTCAATTGACGATTCAGATCATCACTTGCAGCGCTAGCGTCGAGGCGCAATGGCGGAAAAGAGCCCTACTCTTACCACCAACGTAAAGGCTAAATAATGTGTTTTTGCAGCTTTTACAATCTTTCCGTCTGAACTATTGCCACACTTGATTGAAAAAGGATTTGCGGTTACGACCTTTCTTACGACCTGCTTTCAAAGGATTACATTTCGGGAACGTAGTGAATTTAGTATCCTAGTTTGTACCTATAATGGACAGTACGTAGTCATTATCTCTTTTCGTTGTCTCACAATGTTGCATATGTGAATCATTATAAATGCACGGTCTCATCAAGGAGCTTCAAAGAAGGGGAAGTG
This sequence comes from Corythucha ciliata, assembly GCA_038030265.1. Lineage (NCBI taxonomy): Eukaryota > Metazoa > Arthropoda > Insecta > Hemiptera > Tingidae > Corythucha > Corythucha ciliata. The sequence continues at coordinate 36,238,289 of CM075938.1, read as the reverse complement.
GAGTTAAGCACCAAATATTGTATATGCGGCCAAATAGAGGACGCCAAGGCGTAGGCCGACGTTGATGAAAGGGCAGGGGTGGCCAACCGAGGGCTCGCGGGCGGGCCAAAAAGTGGCCCGCTGACTCAGCTGAGCCTTTCACAATGGCCTGCCCGTGGCATATAGTGGTAAAAAATCATCTTTAATGTTGGATTTTGGCGCCCCTCGGATTTTTATGGAAATGGAAATCGCTACAATTCGCGCCTCCTCGTGGGCGCGAAATGTGAATCACCCACTTAATCCAGACCAAAATGGAAAATAAGCTAATTTGGGGCTGAAATTGAGATAAATGGCTAATTAATGGCTAAACCTATTGGAATAAAATAACAGATTCACAGCCATAAATAAGAAAAAGTGCTAAATCACGGATAAAGTTAAGAAAACTTCACGGCAAAAATTGCGAAAAAGCTCTAAAATCGCGGCTAACGTGTAAATTACAGTCATTTGCGTTTAAAATTACGAAACACGCTAATTAACGGATAAAATCGTGAAAAATCAATAATTTGCGAATGAGAAAAAGCGCTAATTCACGCCTAAAATTACGAAAAGCAAGCGAAACAATTCGCTAATCCGGAGCTAAAATTAAGAAAAGTTGCTAATTCATGGATGCAATTGAGAAAAATCGCTAATTATTGGCTGAAATAAAGAAAAACATGAATTCTCTGCAAAATTCCGATAAATCGCTACAATTCACGGCTAAACGTGTGAAAAATCGCAAAAATGACAAAAACTGCTAAATCGTGGCTAAAATGGAGAAAACTTGCTAATTTATCGATAAAAATTGACTCGCGGATTAAATAGATAAAACGTCAATTCGCGGCTTCTGATCGTTACTTCGTGCCAGAAAGTGAAAAAAATCGCTAATCCGCGGCCAATTTCAGAAAAAGCGTTAGGTAGTTTGCGGAGAAAATTGGAAGAACTATTAATTCCTTGATGAAACGTATAAAAATCCCTAATTAGCTGCCAAGATGATGAAAAACGCTAATTTGCGGCTTAAGTCAAGAAAATGGATGTTTATGGCGTTAAATGAAAACATTTGCTATTTCACAGAAAGAATAGAGCAAATATGGCAAGTCGTGGTTTCTTGACACAACTTCGTGGCTAAAATTAGAAGATTTAGCTCTAATTCACGGGTAAATCACATCGCTCATTAGCGGCTCAAATCAGGTAAAACACAAATTCTTTGCAAGGAAAATAGCTAATTCTCGCCTGAAATGGAGATAAATCGCTAATTCGCGGCTAAAATGGAGACAAATAGCTAATTCGTGGCTAAAATGGAGACAAATCGCTAATTCAAGAATTTAAAGTTTTTATCCATTAGAAGGCTACACCGATCGTTTAACCGGCAAAAGTGGAAGTTCTTTGTGGAATATTGCCCTTTTTATGTGAGCACAGTCAGTTTCTGGGGTGAAATTCGCTTTCTTCGCCGAATAGGGTAAACTCATGAAATTGCGTCTTTTAATGCGCTAATTTTACCCGAAAACTCAACCACTTAGCTAAAAAACTAACACTTATCCGTAATCCAGCTTATTCAATTCAAACAAAACATTTTAGTCGCTCAAAAAGTCTCTAATGTGACTCTAGTAAAAATTTCATACAGATAACCTTTTATTATTAACTCCATCAATTACCCTCCTGCAGCCTACAGGAAAGGAAGACCCCCATCTGTGATGGATATTTACACCATTTGGGGAAAATTGAACATATTTGGTTAAGGACAGTCTGTTTTTGGGGCCGAACAACCCTTTTTAACCGGAAATTCGCGAAGATATTTGAAAACTTATTGCGTTTTTCATTTGCACAATATTCTGCAAATGGGTTCTGGGGGATTGTTCCATCCTTATCAAGGACGGAAGGAAAAATCTCCCTCGCAGTGCAAAATTCCCGGTAAATGGAAAACGCCATCATTTTCTCACCGCGAGTTCTTTCATTTTATCTCAATTATTCCTCAATTATGAGTTTATTGTTAATAGAAAGTAGTAATACCAACTAATATTTTGGAAATGAACTTTAAAAATCCTGAAAAAACCCGTGGAAAGTCTACCGTTCTTCCTACTTCGGTGGGGTCGCCACTGGGGACCGTGCAAAGATAAGAAAAAGAGCGCCCTAGGGGAAGAGCTGTAAGTTTAGGTACAATAACGAACGCCGGTACTCATCAAGATTTCAATAGAGTTTGGTACGACAACCGAAGAAAATCTCAGATTTAGACAATTTCCTATTATAAAATTCCTCCTAAAGCTATCAACGAGCTTTAGTAATGGGGTGACTGTAATGTTAAAATTAATTACTATAAGTTATATTAGGGGAAAAGTTCGGAGAAAAATGTTGCTATACCTGAGGTCAGTTCTCTTTTCAAGAAGTATCAAGTAAGTTCAATGCAGTAATCGCGTAGTGATCATATTATCCCTTGAAATTGGTCAACAAGTATCATATTATTTTCCAGGTAGCCAGAATTATCTCTATCCAGTTTTGGAAAGTACAGGGTTCATATAGTCGTCACTCAAGCTGAGTATTTGCTTAAACGGCTTCAGTCCGGTCGTTCTAATCGTCGTAAGTCGTCTGTTTTGAATCGAAATAAGCAAATACTCAGCATAAGTGACGACTGTGAATGAAGGCCAAATGTTTATAGTAGGAAACCGATGCCTATCTCACAATCACCTCAACCCTTATAACCCCTGCAAATTTGCCGTCGACTTACCAAATACCCTGCATACATTAGAAACAAAATTGCTAAGCAGAGAAAATCAATCCAAGCTTAATCGCTTGTTCTTTTTGGGGGGGGGGGGAGTGTGAATAAAATAGTTTTGAAGGACAGGATTAGTGGATTTTATTGGCAGCCCCAATGCTTGCGTTTACAGTTGTTACGTGAATGAAACAACATGTGAACTCAAAGAACGTGTCATCAAACTCCATCGCACATTGGCATCCCACATGAATAAATATCACTCCGGTTTCGTGGTCAAAGGTGTCAGAGATAACTGCTGTTGCTGTTGACGTCGAAGGACGAATAAAAGACCCCTCTTCGGAAGTGATGGATTCCAATGACGGGGTGTTAGTGGAGCTTTCGTGAGATATCCTTAATCTTTTCTCCCAGTCGAGATCCAGGTCGCTTCTTATACGCCTCAGGGAAGATGGTATGGACGTATGATGAGTGGTTCAGGATGTTTGAGGACCTTACCCCAACGAAATGCTGGCAAACATGGGCAACCCGCAAAAACGTTGCCTGAACCCCAAGGCTTCCATCAGCGCTGAAAATATTAAATAAAAGAAGATTTAGAGATATGCATGTTGACTATGGTTACGTTACAAAACTCGAGGCTCGCGTTCAAGCGCTGAAGTGTAGAATTAAGCGCTTATGGAGTTTTGCAAGGGTGATTTCTATCGCGATGGGGCGTGTTTTGTTGGATTTTAAACACTTACTCAGCGTTCAGCGCTGAGCTAGATTGACAATTTTGCAACGGCAAAAGACTTAGGCCCGATTTCACCAACTTCTCAAACCAAGATCAACAACTAATCACGATCACACTTATATCAGAGTTCATGTGGGCGCTATTGGCAACTAATCACGATCAACATTAAACGAGATCAATTTTGTTGGGCCTTAGGCCCATTTTCACCAACAAAATTGATCTCGTTTAAAGTTGATCGTGATTAGTTGCCAATAGCGACCCACATGAATTCTGATATAAGTGTTTACATTGTAATCGTGATTAGTTGTTGATCGTGGTTTAAGAAGTTGGTGAAATCGGACCTAGTGCTCATTAAGCGCTGAACAAGTCTGAAGTTTTGCAACGCGGCCAATCACTCCGGTTGGCTCGGATTAAGGCAACGCAAAACTTGAGGCATTTTGTGCAGGTGACCTTATAGCAATGAAACAACTGAAACGAAAGTCAAGGAACGTAACTTCCTTGCCATTTCATTTAACGTACGCTACAAGCGAAAAGAGGGTACTTACTTCTTGCGGTTGACGGTTTTTATCCATCGCTCTCGTCACTCCTTCTCGTTGGGTTTATTCAGGGAACGACAACTTTCACGCGACAATTTTCTCGCGCGTTGTGGCAACCCACAACCGAACTAATTACCATTGGGAGGAAAATTCAAATAAATTACTTAAATGAGGAAAAAATGTCAATAACGAAAATAAAAATAGTGTCTTGATTGGAAACACACAAAACTGATTAGTTTGTTCCTGTACACAAATCGTAGAGGTCACCGCTAGATGGCGCAGCGCGCACTTTGCACGGTCCCCATAATGGGTCGAATGCACGACCCATTATGAATTCGGCTAAAATAACCTCTCAAAGACCCACGAAAATTAAATACCACTCTTTTTCAAGTAACTAATAAATAAACATACCTAAAGATGACTTTTGCGTTTTGGTGCAGTATTTGCAAGGCGTAATTTTGCGCTCTTTACAGAAATATCACTCACTTTGTTCAATTTTGAAAGATTAACCCATCAGACCATCAGGTTCTTGCAGGAAAGAGGAGGTAGTTTGGCTTAAAAAGTACGAAAAACCCTATAACTCTGAAACGAAGCGTTTGCGACCCTATTTCTTTATACTTATTATCCACATATTAATTTTGGTTCGTCTTACTTAGTACTACAACATGTGCAAGTATGGACGTTTCCTCCTGGAACGCCCTGTAGAATAGGAAATCTGAGAAGGAACCAAGGCATGATAACGGTTTAGCAAGACCATTTTACTCACTGAAAGGGCAAGACTGCACAATAAAAACCCACTGGCGGAGAATTTTTTACTTGACGTATTGCAATGTTCATACAAGTTGAATTTAGAATCTACAGGGACACCTTGGAAATTTGTTTCATTGGTCATAAATGCTTGTACCTAAGCGTTATAATCATGTCAACGGTTTCATGGGGGTTTATTGTCAAGTTGTCCGCTGAAAAGTACGGAATAATTCTTTCTTTAATAATGAAATTAAATAGATCCGTTAATTAGGTAAAGGCGAGGGGGGGTGGACCTTCCCGGGACATCAATCAAAGGACGATTAACAGAATCGTTTGTGTGCGCCACAAAACATGTTGTGCATGAGGCTTCTTGTGGTTTGTGGTGCAGCTTTCGGCGTTTGTTCTCTTTCGGGTTCAAGTTCTTGTGATTGAATTTTACCGTGTTTAGACTTTTTGTGGTCAGTGCATTTTCGGTTGGAGGTTCTTGAGGTTAGAGTATTTTGTGATTCGATTTTTGTTTGGGTTCCAGCATTTTGAGGTCAGTACCTACATTTTTCGGTTCTAGCTTAATCTAGCCGTTAGTGTTTTTCCCCCCTCCTTTTTTCCTCGGGCATCAACTGCTCGGGCTGTTATTAGCCTCCCTTAAGGGTTGTTTGGGCTTTTTTTGGGTTCAAGATTTTTTTCCTTGGAAGATTTTGTGGTTAGGTGCTTCTTGTGGATAGAGCTTTTGAGGTTAGAGCTTCTTTTTGTTCGGGGCTTTTTGTTGTTCGAGCTTTTTGGCGTTCATGTTTTTGCAGTTTAATTTTTTCATGGTTAATCGTCCATGTGGTCAGATGTGGTTAGAGCTTTCTGTGGTCAGGGGACATTGTGGTCAGAGCTTTTGAAGTTGGAGTTTTCGTGGTTAGATCTTTCTGGGGTTACAGCTTTCTGTGGTTCGAGCTTTTAGGGGTTCAAGGGTTTTTGTGCTTCAATGTTTTTGTGATTAGAGCATATTTTGGATAAGAACTTTTTCGTTTCGTGGCCTACCCAGTCATCCGTGACACCAATAATGACGTATAACGGTTAGTTCTAACCTGATAGGTGCTCTATTTTGTGGGCTATTTTACAAGTATAGTAACGAAGTCGTCAATCTGTCAGTAAGGAGTAACGCGTTACTGCCCGTGTAAATTATTTGGTCGTCGTGTCAGTCTACGACGATTATTCCTTTAGAATAGTCCAAAAACTGTTTGTTGAAGATTGAGTTCGAGACAGAATACCTTCTAACTAACATCTTTTTGAGGTCGTTATATTCTCCGAAATCGGACCCATGTGGGGGAAATCCAACCCCTCGTTATTTATTTCGCAGTACGTTGAATAAGTACAGCAAATCTCAACATTGCCAGTTGTTTTCCAAAATTCCAATATAACGCCAAATTTAAGTACCTACTTTACACTGATTAGACAGCTAAGAAAGAAATAATTTTAAGAAGTTTAGAATAAGTAAGTACATACACGTAGGCGATGATGGAAAGGCAATTTACAGGCAAAATTCTCCAGCACTTTAAATAGTCTTACTTTTTAAAATGGATTGTCAATTCTGTATCAGCAGTTATCGTTCAAGAATTTAACTAGAATTCGAGTCCATCACAATCGAAGATCTTTTCGAGCCAATTTCCATCGCGCTATCGTCATGCGACACACACAAACACAAACTCCCGCCTTTCATTGATACCATCTAGTAGCGGTGGAGGGTGGAGAGTGATTTTGAGTTTATGCCTCGAACTTCGGTTAAAGTTCCTTTTTGAAGTTTTTCCTTCTCCTAGCGTGTAACGCATATGATGTGCCATTCCTCGATGACTGATTCGTAAGTATGGCTTTTAAGCTTGGTTGTTTGTCGTTAAAATTGTTTCCACTTTGAGGGTCACAAACATTCATGTGAGACACTCGGCTTAAAATTGAATTGATTAATTCCTTCCTGACGTCTTCTGTGATGCTAACTCGCCTTTTCCCGGGACCTCCAATTTTGATGGAATCAATCGAGCGGAATTTGTGCGTCTAGAGAGTATGCCTTGAAAGCTTGGGGGTTTCTGTAGTTCAATGGACAGTCACGATTTTGTGGCTACTGTAAAATTATGGTCATTATTGTGTGTCATAGTATATAAGTGAAGGAGTATGAGTACATGTTATAAGAGTATTCAGTCTGTGAAATCACGGGCTCAAGTTGGGGGCAAGAATGTGTGCTATTTGTTTCCCAGGCGGTGAGGCGAGTTGTACGGATAAACTCAAGACAGTGCCCGTTGGAATCTCAATTTTCTTCTTGAACGTCCCTTCTCCTTTGCCTATTTGCTTATAGCTTATAGTGAGGGATATAGTTCGAGAGCACCTGTTGACATCCTTTGACAGCGGGATAACTGCCATATTTTGAGGTTAAAATTGCCAGCTATTGAGCCGTTTTTTATTTTTAGGAGGGTAAATGGTCAGATTGGGTCTAAATCGTCAGTTTTTGCGTGGATACACGGTATGAGAATGACGCAAAAATTGTCAGTTTTTGGAGCCAGTCAGTTGGCATTGGAGGATTCATCTTGTATAGGTACTCCCCTCCCGTAATGTCATATTTTGAGGCCGTTTCTACAGGCGTACATAATTAACAAAGTATATGTAAAAGTTATTTCCGAGGACGCCTGATAAAAAAGTAGGATGCTCGGGACGGAAAGTAGGACACAACAGTAGGACGCCCTACTGTTACGCCCAATAAAGTTAAAAACGACTAATTGTTGATCAGTTTGATGTTGAAATTGTTGGTTGCTCCACTAGGGTGTCGTGCTCGTTTATGACAGCTAAACCCCGCGGCTTCAGTGGCGTACAAAGTGAGCACCCCATCCTTTCGTAGAACCTAAATCAGCGCTTTATTCTCGAACTTGGGTTCTGAACATTTTGGGTGCAAAGTACACATTGGACGAGTGTAGCAGGCCATCTCCAAAAGCACGGTATGTCAAAGGAGGCAGCGAAAAGTAGGTCCGGCCACTTTTTAATAGAATTTCTGGTAGTAGCCCCACAGGATTTCTGTGATTAAAGGCCTCGCCACACCGAACGCGAACTGCCGCGCGGACTGGTCCGCTCGCGGAAAAACTATGGTAACGGGGTATACCTCACCCACGTTGTCATGGTTTTTTGGCGTGCGGACTAGTCCGCGCGGCAGTTCGCGTTCGGTGTGGCGGGACCTTTAAGGTATTTGAAGGAGCGAAATTAAAAGCTTTGAAATAATGAAAATCAACAAAACTAAGCTTTGAAAGAGCCAAAACGATGAAATTATGGAGTTTGAGTGGGCAAAATCCTCGAATGTGGCTTTGAAAAAGCGAAAATCCGCAAATGCATGAGTTTGTGAGAGCCAAAATGACGAAATTTTGTTTCTCAACGAGCCAAATCTATCGTCATTCGTCACTGAAGAACTTCCTGAAGATTGAAATGCAACTTTGAAATCGGGTCGAAGTTTAGGCGAGGGGTGACTGGGAAGAGGTCGAGGAACCCGACTGAGGCCCCGGATTATGGTGTTTGAAAAATGAAAATACACGAAATTCGTGTTTGAAATAGCAAAACTTCGTGAAATACCGTTATGAAGGAGAAAAATCTGTGATGTAGGTTATGAAAGAGCGAAAATCCTCGGTAAAATTGGGGTTGAAACAGCCAAAATTACGAAATTTGTTTTTTCGAAGTTAGCGCTTTTTGATTGGTCGAAATACTAGTGAAAATGCGCAAAAACTGGGATATGTAAGGCCCTGAATGACAAAATTTGGGTTTTGAAAGTGTCAAAATCAGCAAAGTTGGGGTAGATAAGTATTAAATAATGAAAATCCGTGAAATTTGGTTTTGAGGTGCCAAGTTTGAAATATTTGGTTATATGGAAAATCTCCAGCGAAATTGTGGTTTGAAAACGCCGAAATCATGTAATTTGTTCTTTCGTCGATCGGTTTTCATCAAATTAGTTTTTTAACCTGAACCTGTGAAACCGATTTTATAAAAAGCTAAAGCCACGAAATGGTGTTTTTGATCAGGAGAGAAGGCAAGTACCCAAAATTCGGTTGCATTTTGGGCGGTAGACTTTGAGTCCGTGGATGTCCTTGACCTAAGCGGTCCTCTATTATATTGGCCGCTCAGGAATCGAGAGAATCGACTAAAACCAACATAAACGCAAAATAGAGTCATTTTTTGTCTTTCTAGTTGATTGGTTTGGGCGAAGACGACAGCCGCATTCCTTATCAATTGCAAAAGGAGCTGGGCCTTGAGCATATGAACCGGGCACAGATAAAATCAGAAAACTTGGAGATTTGGCTCTGAATCTCACGGATTTGGCACTGAATAAACCAAATTTCATAAGTGTGGCTCCACAAAAAATGAATTTCACGGGCCTGGCTTTTCGAAACCCATGATCTCGATTTCGTGGGACTGTCACGAAAAAAAAAACATTCTCGTGGATTTTACTCTTCAGAGAACGAAATTCGCGGGAGCGGCTCAGAGAAAACTCATAATTTCGCTTGCTTAACACTTGAAAAAACCGTTCTCCAGGGTTTGGATCCAAACAAAATCAATTTCGCCGGGTTCAAAACACCAAATCCCACGAGGATGGGGCACTCAGAAACCCAATTTCGCAGATTTGCCCCGTTTAAAATCAGTCTTGTGGGTTTGGCTCACTTTTATAATCCAATTTCAGGGCTTTGGGGCTGTTCAATTTAAAAAAAAAAAAAAAATAGCCTACCTACCATTTTAAAAATACGATTATCGCGGTTATTTGGCTTGAAATGAAACTAATTTCACGTGGTTGGTTCACTAAGGCTCGAATCACTAAAAACCCTGCTTTCACGGGGTTTAGTCACCGAAAACCCATTCTCGCGGATTTGGCTCGTCAAAGCACATAATTCCGCATGGAGGCGCACTCGAATAACCAATTTTACCAGCTTTTACTCATAATAATTCAATTTTGCGCGTTTGGCTGATTCGACAACCAATTTCAGGGGTAGGCTAATCAGGAAAAAAAAAATTGCGGGGATTAGCTCTCAGAAAACAATTGATCGTGGATTTGGCCATGAATATACACCATTTCACCGGTTCGTTTATTCTAAAATCCATTTTGTTGGGTTACGACACTGATACAAAGAATTTCGCGGTGTTTAGTAATTGGAAATGTTGCTCAAACCATCCTGCCGAAGATCACCATTGAATTCAGCTAGTGACCTGAAATATGACAGGCTGACGTAGATCCTGTTCATCCTTCCCCGTTGGCTTAGCAGTTGTCGGGTAAAACTTATGAAATCATCAGTTTTACTGGCATCCGCCGCTTACACACTTGTAACAAACAGCCGTTCCGAACCGAACAAATGGCGTCATCGGAGCAACTTGAAACTTGAAGATAATTATGATTGAAGAACATTTCGGGATCAGCATATTCACCGAACTCTCAAATGCTTCAGACTTCGATGTATTTTTCCTCAGGGGGAGCACCGGTCCGTCAACCAGACCGGGGACATTCGATCCACCGGAACCCCATTTCCGCCGCCACTGCAGTTCGGACGCTCAGTTTTCCGAGTCCATATTCGCGCGGTACAAGACGCCAGGCTGTATTCCTAACGCACGACTGCTTCAGTTGCATTGTGAACGTCATGGAATTGTTTTCCACATGAGGAAGATGAAGAAATAGTTATAACCAGCCCGGCATCTAAACCCCAAAGAGCAGTATTTGTGCTGCGGTTGTGTCGGTATAGTTTTGTTTGGCTTCCTAAGGGGGGGGGGGATCAGTATCCTCGAGTGCATTAACGATTGTGGTTTCGGTGTACGTGGCCCGCTAATCAAAATCTAACACACTTTTTATTATTACTTTATAGCAGCAGAGGAACGATTTTTGTTTTCAACATAGATTTTTCGAGATTCAAATAACGTAATTTGTTTGCAGAGAGAGTTCAATGGATGGTGTCTATCCTTTGGCTGACACTGACAGTTCAAATTCTTTCGATTCATTCCATCGTATTCTACAGGCAAGTTTTATTTTATTTTTATGTTTGAGTCCCCCTACCTTTAAATTTTGTGTTCTAAATGATGTTTTATATTCATTTGTTGTTTTTTTTGCAGCGCTCAACCCTTCCCTGGAGTGATATTCCTACCAACCCAGCCGACAACAACAACTCAACCGGCTTTATTAAATTTAAATTTGTCATTAAACGCGAACCTGATCTAAGGAATCACATGGATCGTGTACCTGACGAAATCATTCTTCTCATTCTCGGCTGGCTAAGTCAGAAAGATCTCATTCGCTTTGCGCAGACGTGTAGTCGCTTCAACAGACTCGCCTATTTCCCAACTTTTTGGCGAAGTGTAGACATGTGCGCGCTCAAACGGATAGACACCGATTCCCTGGGCCATGTGCTGGTGAGAGGGACGAAATATTTAGCTGTGCAGGCGTCTACGGTTCGTGAAAGGATTCGTAGTGCGACCGTATTCTGATGAACCTTCAAAGCTAATGATGCCCGGTTGTACGTCAGAATTCGGCCACACTACGGAATATAAATTTTAAAATGTTTTTTAATATTCTCCTTGGAAATCAGGTTTTTCCTCCTGCGTTGAGTCTTCCTATGCAAAAAAATCTGAAAAGTCAAAGCATTGTTCTCACTCACTTGAACATAAGTTATGCGACGATCTCCACGCAAGGTAACAATTTGTTTTCAGCAGGACTTCCAACCAACTGTTCGAATACATTTGTTGTTTTTCACTGCAGATATCAACTTGTTGTTCTCCGTTTTAACAAATTTAGAAGTTCTTTTAATGGAAGAACAGCGAATAGATGATACTACTTGTACACTGGTTGCTCAAAATAAGAAATTAATGACTCTAGGAATGGCCATGGTCGTTGGATTAACGGCCGAAGGCATCTCGAGTATAGTGCATGCCTGTCAATCGTAAGATTTCCTAATTTCTTCTTAAATAACGCATTGCTACCATTATCGTGGTTTCTCCTAAGCTTGCAGTTCATAAACCTTGCATGGGCGACTACTCAATTAGGTACACAAGGTTGTGATCAACTGGTTAACGAAATCAGCCCAAGTCTGAAGGAAATAAGCTTGGCTGGCTGCGCTGGATTGTCTAGCTCACGTAAGTTGGTTTGTTCCCATTTAGTTGGCACAATATTCAAGATGCCATTATCTGTGGCTGACCATAAGCGTTCCTTCGTGGGGTAAATTTGGTTCCGACTCGCGATTCAATCGGCCATGATTTTCATGTTGGGATTTTTTTTTCTTTCTTCAGACTTGGAAACCCTAATGAAGCGTTGTAAGACGTTGAGAAAACTCGATGTCTCCGATAATTTGGCTCTTACGCCGCTGACAAATCCACAGTTCCTTTTACTCCAAAGCTTGCCTCTCGTCGGCCTGTACACTTCTCGAACGCGGCTCCTCGACGATTTAGGAGATAAATGGTTCGAAAAAATGAAACACCTGAAGGAACTGGACGTTGTTACGTTGCACATGATCCTTAACAATTACCCAAGCGTCACCTACACGAAAGCTTTTGACTGCGGAATCGCTCGAGATCTTCAGTGCAAACCATTCTCACCACTACTTTTTCCAAGTTAGATGCTCCAGTATTCAATTTGTTTCAATAACAGCTTCCAGAAAAACAAAAATATTGTGCAATACCTACTTCTAATTCAACATGCCATTTTTAAGCGTTTGTACCTACCTATATCTATACCAATATTCTCGAGCCGAATGAACAAACTGGGAAAGTTCTCGATAAAGTTGAAGTCCGCTTTGAGCACACAAATCTGTCAGCGATATTCCGGCTGAAAAATTCTGCGTGCCCAGCCGGGTGTCGCCCGAAGACGTGTGTGGGCCTACCCAGACGGCGGCCTGTTTGCAGGATTGTTTGGGCACTCGCAAAACGTGTCAGGGAGGTATAAAATTTAAGGGGTCCAAACGCGTTGTCTGGTTTTTCGGGTTCGTCGCGTCAAAAACTCAGAATTGCTATCTGCGCAGGCGTGAAAAAAATTTCTATGGTTTTACCCGACGATTTATTTGTTTACCCCACGTTGATCAACGCTACCACAACCTGATCGCTGAAAATCGTAAATTCGTAACCATTTGCTATGCTTTTCATTTGGTATGACCAACGTACGAGAGTAATTTTGCGTGTTAAGTGTAATTTGATAGCTGAGCTCTAGCTCGAAAAATAAGGCCATAAACCGCAAATGAAGAATGTGAGAACCAACCTCTGAATGAGCCACGCCTATCAAACTCGATGGCCTTTCAGAATGGAGGCCAGGCGCGGATCCAGGATTTCGTCAGGGAAGGTGGGCCTAGATTGAACCCCCCCTCATGGTAAGATGCTAAGATTGCTCGTGTAATATACAAAACCGGTGTTTGGTGATTCCGAAATCTGAATGAATATTTTCCAGTATGAATATCAAGTCGCAAAATTTCTATTTTTTTGTTTTTGTTTCTTTTTTTTTTGGCAGGGTTCTAAAGGAGTAATGTTTATCCATTGTTTCCCAGCGACGTTGTGAAGTTCGGGACCAGTAGGACTGTAGCACGGTAGTGCTACTGACGTAGATCCTTACCTGGTATTCCAGAGGAATAGGAAGTGGGTAAAGAAAAAATGTATGAAGTTATTCTTTTCAAACAAATAATGTGTTTTATTTTCAAGCGATGATTAAATTTTTTATAAAGAAAAAGAACGAAAGTAAATAATTAACCGAACGTAAACAAGTTAAGGCGATCGAAAGTAATTCGCGGAAAACTAAAACATAATAACTGTTATTCTCAAAAATCAAAAATGCAAAAGGAAAGTCTTCGTATTTACTATTAACACGGTATTTTGCGAACGCGACTCGCGGTAAAATGATAATAAACAAAAAGAAAAACAATATGTTCAAATAATCGAAGCGGCAAATAGACGACGCTTAACCACGCTCTCACTGGAGATTTGGATGGCGGGACTAAATAAAAAGAGAGAGTGGACGGTTTGGGAATTTGGTAGAATTGAATGATAGCGAAATGGGGACTCACCAGGTACCAGAAGGAGAACCACACCATTTTCGGGCCAGTAGACAAGGTGCTGGAAGACGGGTGCCAGATTTCTCGGTGGGGGGGGGGGTGAAGACGGGACGTAGATCTCTGTGCCGCTTCCACGGCGAAACTCGAAGAACAACTGGCGGAGAGATGATACAACTGGGCTCCTCTGATGCATCAAAACCAACGAAGAATGGGTGACGTAGAGGTGCTTTACTGAACACGACGAAGACTAAAGTTCGAAATATGCGTAGCGAGAGGCGTCTGTCGTGCCACTGTTAACGAGTACGAGTACACCGTACACCCGTACAACCTGCTCGTCGTACAATCGTACACTTCACCACCGTTACACTGGACACGCGTTACACAGTACAAACGCTACACTGTACCAACCACTGCACTGTACAACCCGTACTCCTGTACGATTCGTGCGACGTACACTCTGTACGCACTTAATCCCGTACAATCTGTGCTGTACACAACTGTACTTTGCCCAACTGCTTTACACTGTACAACCCGTACTCCTGTTCGATCCGTATGATTTACACTCGATATGCTGTACGCACGTACACCCGTTCAATATGTGCGGTACACAACTGTACTTTTCCGAACTATTACACCGTACACTCTTACGTTGGTACACCGTACTCCTCGAACTTTACGCGCTAGCGGCTTACGTACGACTCGTGACTGACTGCGCTGTCTATAACTCGAACGCGACTGCTCACTGCTCTACTCTACTACTGACTGAATCGGTGACTCCTACTTCGACCAGTTTTTATATTATGGCCTCCTCCCGGGTGGTGGTAAATAATGAGTGGGGACTGGTTAAGGAGAAGGAGAGAGACGTAAGAAAAGAAGTGGCGACTTCTACTGGGAATGGACTGGAGTTTTGAATCTTGGGTCTCCAATCTGCTAGAGAGCGTGGTTAGTACTAATGCGTCTGTACTAAATGAATATTATACATATATAAACCAATCAAATCTCAAAAATAAGAATAACAAAGTAAACATAAGGTATCAAAAATGAGAATAACAAATAAAACTGCGGAATATGAACACTACGAAATAAGAATAAAAATAAGAAAATCTATGAGTCGTGATACATGGGTAATAAAAGATTTAATTTATTTTTAACGGGTTACAGCACAAAATGACGGTCGAAATTGCAAAAAAGATCCGCATCTTAATTGCAAATATTTGTACGCGAAAAAAACTGAGATTAAGAGAAAATTGTGACTACGTCAAAAATTATTTGCCACAGAATTACATAGTAATCTAAATCTAGTTGCTTCTTGGAATGAAAAACGCGAATATGACCTTTGTTTTGAAGGTAAGTCATTTCCCAGGCATGTTCTCTACGTAGAGGAATATTATTTTCGGTATTAACTTCGAAACAATTGGTTCAGGAATTTTGTAGCTATTTTGTTAGGATTGCTCGTACAATTTCCAATTGACTACAACGTTGCCGAAAACAAACCCCTTTTACTTCCATGTAGCCCTCGGGAGTTTTTTTGCCTTCTTGTATTTATAGGTCAGAAGTGTTCGGGGAAAAAAAATGCTAACTTTGAAAAGCTCATAAAATTTTTCGGAAGCCCAGAAACCGAAATTTTTTGGCACTTCTTTTAGTTTCTTCTAAATATCCAGAAAATGAGTCACTTTCTAGGAAAATATTCACTCACAAAACTTGATGATGAGGAAGTATCGTGTGGTCCTCCACACAATCCCTGAATCGTTTCCTCCATTTTAGCTTTTCATCAGCGATTTTTCTCAATTTCATAAGTGCATTAGTATATTTACTCCTTATTAGATGCGAAATACAGTGCTTTTATCCTGTGAATTAGAGACTTTTCCTAATTGTAGCCTTGAATTAAGAGTTTTTTCATTTTTATCTGTGAAATAACACTTTTCCCCAAAAGCCTCAAAGTGCCGTTTTTGTCCGATTAGCGCTTTTTCTTTATATATATTATCCGCGAATTAGCGTTTTTCTCAATTTTAGCTGCACTGTAGCGTTTTTACCCCTCAAATAATCGACTTTTTTAGTTTTACATTCTAGCCGAGAATAGCGACTTTTCTCTTCTCCATTTTAGTCCCAAACTTGGCTTCAGAAGCCGTGAATTAGCTTTGAATTTCTTCGATTTCAGGCGTGAATCAGTGTTTTCTAAATTTTGAGCTTTGAATTAGCACATTTTCGCGATCTTTTTTTTTCAATTTTAGCCGTGATTTACCGCTTTATATCGCGTGAATTAGGGACTTTTCTTAATTTCAGCCGTGAATCAGAACTTTTCCTTAGCACTTTAGCGCGCCTCGATGGTGTAATGGATGCAATGCTCGCTTCGCAACTCAGCGGGCCTGGGTTCGAATCCAGCCATTGCCCATACATACACTATAAGGCTGCGGCGAGCTGTGACACGGCACACTCGGCTTCGTGTGGGCGTTCCCGGCGGTGTGCGTTCAACAAACAGCGCACCGACCGAACCGCCCGCGTAGTACGGGTGTGAAGTGCACAGTTAGATCTGGGTACGGCATAGAAGCCCAATGGAGGATTAGGCGCGTGACGGGTTCAAAGCCCGGCGCCCCCCCCCCAACAAAAAGCACTTTTCCTCAATTTCACCCATGAATTGGCGTTTTATCCCGCGAAATAGTGATGTGTAGGTATCTCAATTTTTTGTCGTGATTTAGCGTTTTTCGTAACTTTAGGTGCGGGCTAATTTTACCCGTAATGTAGCGTTTTTATTCTTCAAATTAGTCATTTGTCTCTATTTTCGCCCCTAATTAGCCTTTTTCTCAGTTATTTTTCTCAATTTTGGACTGAAAGTTGCATCCAGAAACCGATAATTATCGCTATTGTTTACTTTTAACCACAAATGTATCGTATTTTCCAAGCATTTTGCCACGTATTGGTCACAAGAACAACACACCAGTGCGCCTTCTCAGAGTAGCGATTTCGTGGACAGAATGAAATAATCAGCTACACAATTTTCTGAGCACCGGCGACATTGAGTTCTCCAAGTCGCATGGACTGAAAATCGTCGAATGGAGCCAAATCACCGTCTAATCGGGTGATGACAACCGATCCCCCCTGGCCCCTTATTGTCAGTTCGATTTCCCAGTTCTAATATGAGATGTTTGTTCTTACGTTTTGTGCTCAGTTATGTTATTTTGTTGTTCTTTAATTAGGTACTGCGAAATTTCAATACTTACCCCCCCCCCTATCTATGTCCAGCTAATTTTGTCCATCGCCCCCCTCCCCACAACGAAAACCTAAACTCTACGCCCCTGGCTTACCCAGGGCTAAATATAATTAGTTTATTTGGCTATGCTGAAATCAATTTCTGGCATTAAATAATTATAGCTTCCGCGGCAAGGCCAAAAAACTAGAGTAATTTGACCTCGTATCAACTATCAAGTTCAGTTTTTGGGAGTTGTATCTTTAGCCAAATTTGCGGGTTCTGGGCTGAAATACACGTTTCTTAGTTTTGGGGGCAAAAATCCATATTTCGTCTTGTAGCGTGTTTCTGGGACAAAACTGTAAGATCCCGTGACTCGGACATTTTATTTTTCTCTCTTTTCAAAAATGAAAAAAATGGGGAAAAGGAAGATTAACTTCAATTTAAATCTTAACATTTTTTAGGCTTACATTCCCCTCCTCTCACGGTTTGTAACCGGGGTTCCCTTGTCAAGGGGGCCCCAAAGTTTTCGCTCGAAAAAAAAATTTTTTTTTCTTGCGATTTGGTAATAGTATTCTTAGCCCCCCCGTGGATCGGGGCTGACCGCTAAATCTTTGTTCAAAATATTGAACAAAACATGGAAGTAAAACGTATTCGTGTAAAACGGGATTTTTACACGAAACATATTTAATTTTTGAGAAATATAATGAATTTTTTCATCTTTCCTAAAATCCGTACAAAGGTCCAAAAAGGCGAGTGTGTTTCCACAAAACCAGGCACATATATGGTAACCTACGGGTGACATATACATATAAATGAAACTTGAAAGATGAACTGATGAACTATGGTGAGAGCCTGAGAGAGTCACAAGAGCGAAGTCAGCATTTTACTATGCGGACATTCTAGGATATGTTCGTAAACAAAATAACTTTAGAGATATATAGTTTTTAGATCACCACTGCGTGCAAGGCGATTGAATTGTACAGAACATGGAAGTAAAAACTAAAAAGAGGAGGGGAAGGATTGCATGTACCCCTTCCATTGACCTTTAGGCGCGAAAAGAAAAAGGAACGACCGTTTTTGACGTCAAACGGTTAATTTTGGTGAGGGTTGGAAGATATTGTAACCTTCACAGTTGTGTTACCGACTTACTTTCCTCTTTCTTCTAGTTTTTATGTCGTTCCATCCAAATAGAAGTGCGTGTGATATTTTTTCTTTTTTAGAGAAGTGCATTATTGACGAATATAGAATGGAATCATAACAAACAAAGGTATGTTGGGCAATAAATGAAATCGCTGCTCTCGCACAATGGCACATGATACAGCAATAGTTATACAGGAGGTTTAGGTTTGAGCGTACAGATCTCTCGTTAAAACTATGACGGCCAAACCTAAGTCTAACAGTAACAAGATAAATTTTAAATTGTGTAATTATACGTGAGGATGGTTCGGGTAATGTGTTGGGGGCACGTGAGGGAAGAGACTAATCTTCAATGAACGATATCTGTGTGCTCATGATGTATTTCATGTTAGTGTGATTGGGGTCGGACAACATTTCATTTTTGATCTGCAGCATTACGAATCTTTCTGCTTTCCTGTGTGAAGAAGTTGCTTTTGACAGGAAGAAAATCCTCGTTCCTAGGGGTCATCAATGGCTAAGAAGAGGTCTCAGGCTTTCAACGAGGAGATGAAAGGGATCTGTTCACATAAGCAATTGTCTTGGCACTGAATTCACAAATCTTCCACACCGTTCCGCTGAACATTTCATGCCACGTTTCACGTTACTTATTGAGTTTTAACCCCGGTTATCGTTCTTCAGGAATTCTATTCATCACCTAGGCAAAATTCTATGAAAATATAAGTTTAGTTTTAAAAATATAAGCTTTCTTGGGTAAATTTAATTCATCCAAACACTTTTCATAAACAAAGTAGGAAGTACACTGCACTCATCGGGCGTGGGTAGAAACCAAAGTAAGATGACCCTCTTAGGCCGACGTCTCGTGACCTACCCCCGTGAACTGACAATACACCCCAAAACAAGAACACTTTTCCTCACAGTACATTGGCTATTAGGCCAGGAATGTGTCAATTAATCCCCAAAATAACGTCGAACCCAGAACTGAGATTTAGGCCCGTATTTATCAAGCTTCCTTGAGTCAAGGAACCGTTGAAAACAGTTTTGACCACAATAAAAACATCTGTTCTAATGAATTTCAAGGGTTCCTTAATGTCAAGGAACGTTCATAAATACGGGCATTAGGTCATTATCTACAGGAATCGGACGCGGCAATGTTGCCATAGAAATCCCTCCCCCGCTGGTATATCAAAGCATACGTGGCATCCAAGAATCTACCAATCATGTTTGAGAAAACTTGGATGCCAAACAAAAGGTGTCCGTTCCCTATGCGTGATCACTGATCAGTCTTCGTTTCTGCTGACCGTTGATCACCGCAACTCGTGGTTTGGGTGAGAAATCTGTGAATTATCGCCCCGAAGCTAGCCATTTTGGTGTGCAATGAAGCCCCCAATTTATAACCGTGGACTGGTGTATTTTACTCAACGGCAGAATTTCATAATTTTATGCTTTTTTTAAACACATGCAGATTTTTTTGAATTTTATTGTACTGAATGAGTGTTTTTATTCATTCTAAATGAATAATGTGATGGACTATGATTATAGTTTATTATCCGGTGGTTGATAAACGCACATAAGGGCATTCAGAGTGAACGACTAAACCCCATTTTTGAAAATGACTAAGAAAATGGTGAAACTGATTGGCCCATTTCCAAGACCAGTCGTTTGGCTAAGAAGATAAATTTAAAGAATAATAATAATAATAATAAAAATTAAAATAAACGGCATTGTGGATCACTCAAAGAATATTGTGAGTGAGTTTTCACTTGCGACGATAGAGAGAGAGAGAGAGAAAAAAAAAAAATTGAAAAATGATTTTTTATTTTATTAGGTTTGTTCTAGCAAGGTGTTTGGAACATGTTCGGAGCAGAGTTGCCAAAACGTAATCAACTTAAATTTTATTGGCTGGTTCCATGACAACTCTGCTCCTAACATGTTCAAAATACCTTGCTGGAATAGGCGTATTGAGTAGCAACAACCTGAGCTATCCTGTGTACTTATCCATGGGTTTCAAACCACGAACGGATGGAACAGACGGTTTCTTCTTCTTTCAACTCAGCTTAGAGTTCATGAAGCGAAGAGCAGTAAAAAGGAAGTGGAAAACAGCTGATTTTAGCTGAAGTCTACTCCTGTTGTTATTGTCGGACCGTAGGAAGTTAATTATGGAATAAAAACTGTGCTGCATGACTTTTTTGTCGAGTGCTTGAATTTTTGTTTGTTCAAATTCGTCCGCTTAAGACTTTTGCACGATGTTAATCGTATAAGGTGAATAACACGTTATATTGTTCTGTTGGGAGTCGCTGTGGAATCAGTTGAGTGATGCTTTGTGACAACGCTAAAGCACTTATGTTGATGTTTTATTTTAAATTTATCTTTGTTTTTTCTTTAATTTTTCTAAATGTAGATAGACATTGGAATAAATTGGAGACTAAAGTCGAAAAAAATATCTATATTGCAGAATATTGGGGTTGGTGTCACAATCATCACGGCTGATTCCATGGGAACGACCTCTAAAACAAAATCGGATTAATTTGGAGCCAATCCGCCGGCGGCGGCAGCACTTCCGCAGGTAGCTCATCGGCCATGGATGACACTGAGGAGTTTGTGTTTCAGCCGTTCGTCTGGCAGCCCGTGAAAGTATCCTCCAAAGGCCCTCTCCCTCGTAGTGGTCATCGCGTTGTCACCGACGGTGTTCACCTGTACAGCTATGGTGGTTTTAACCCGTCGCTTGAAGCGTCTGAGTTGGACGACGGCGTTTGGCCGATCACCAAACCGCTTTTTCGGGAACTGTGGGCCTTGAATTTGGCGACAGGAACATGGACGAAACTCGCCGTGGATAATGTGCCGAATGTTCTCGTATCGAATTCGGTAGTGCTGCAAGGACGATTGCTTATTGTTTTCGGAGGAACGGGTGTGCCTTTTGGAAGTTCTAATAGTAATGATGTGTACATATGCGATTTATCGCGCTCGGAATTAGGTTTTGATTTTGTGCCTGGAAGTGGAGCTATGCCTGAACCACGTTACGGTCAAGCGCTTCATGTTTCTGGCCAGTATTTTTACGCGATTGGCGGTACGAATGGTTACGTCTACTCAAGCGATGTTCACCGACTCGATTTTACTACAATGAATTGGGACGAGTACTACATTTGCCGGGGGATACCAGGTGAGCCCGGAGCTCGATATCGTCACGAAATCGTTGTCAAGGACAACTTGATTTATGTGCTTGGCGGTGGCACCTCGGATATTTCCTTCGGGTTTAAGCGAATCCCGGTGTTTGACATTGAACGAGTGACGTGGACGTCTGTGACAACGGTTGGTGATCCAAGCGAATTCCTGGAGTATCCGCTTGCGAGACGATTTCATTCGGCTGTCAGAGTCCCCGACAGTGACGACGTTCTTATTATCGGCGGGTTCAGTCAGACTGAAGCACTTGATGATACGTGGAAGTTGAACCTGAAAACTCTTAAGTGGACCAAGTTACCCTCAATGGATCTCCCACAGGCTACTAGTTTCCATTCCAGCGCGATCACTCCTGTCGGTAAGACCTCGTCCCACAAAACTAATCTACTCACTACCTTCCCCAACATGATCTAATCGTCTAATTTCCAGGTAAAGTGTACACCTTCGGAGGTGTCGTCCATAAATCGAGAGTGGGAGTCAGAATTGCCACCGTCCTTCAAGCTTGGGCTACGATACCGAAGCTCAAAGAAATATGTTGGGAAGCCATTTGCCATTTCGGTTTGTTTTATCATGACCACGTGCTGGAATCACTGCCACACGAGTTTAAACAAAGGCTACGAAACCACGAGCAAAACTAGTTCCTCAGTTTTTACGATACTGAAATTTAAAACTGTGTGCAAAGAACTCACGTGGGGAGATAACTTCTAAAACTACTTGCCAAAAATTTACTATCTCTTACTCTACAGGAGTTTTGTCGTTTTATTTTAATCAAAATGGAGCTAGGCGCTTTTTTAAAAAAAAAACTTTGGCTTAATGGCACATTTGGTTTTACCCCTTGGTGGCCTGATTCAGATGAGAGTCATGACATCATCTCCTTTTTCGTTCCTCCTGACATAAGAGGATTTGTTTTATTTTTTAAATGTTCGTACGTTAGTTTACTTGGGTATTTGAAAGGTGATGGCTCAATGTTTTGCTCACACACTTCATTTGACCGCTCGTTGAAACTGTATAATTTATAATAAAGAGTAATTAATTATGATCCTAAATTCGCGTTTAACCAGTACTGTGTAATTTCCTGAAAGTAGATCGGTTCGGCTATGCTCGGAGCAGATGAATCGAGGTAGATGAACTAACCTTGAAATGAGCCGCTGTTTTGGATTATTGAATGACGCTTTTTAGGGAATTAGTTACAGTTCAGAACGGCAAACGAACAGACCTCCTACTGTCCGCTCCGGGGCGCGCTGCAATGGCTCTAAGCCCCGTAGCAACTCATCTTTCGACTACCTTTGGCTTTGCGTCGTCACGAGATCCCGGGGGCCTTCAAAAAAGAAATTGCACCTTATTTCACTGCGTACACTGCCATTAATGTGCCAGAGAAATTGATGTGCATAACCATCTGAAACGTATTACATCATAAGCCCAGCAGGGGCGTAGGTAGGAATTTGTCCTGGGGGGAGGATCAGATTAAAATCTCTGCACGTCGGGGGGGGGGGGGCATTTCACATTTCTGTCATCATTCCAGGATAGTACCCTTTTCCTCCCATACTTGATGCCCTTTAGGGCTCGATGCCATCATTTCATCCAGCCTGCACAGGGTACACCCTTGAATCTACTGGACATCTTGCTGGTCCGCGTCCATCGTAGACCTCCCGGATGAAGATCGAAAAATCGATAATATAATGCAAAACGCTCACTTTTAACCAATTTAAGACGCTGGTGGCCATTCAGTGAAGTTGAGGGAAACCGGTTATTTACATTGGTCAAATGAGAATTCTCCAAGGGACTCACGTGATCGACTCACATCGAAATACTCAGAGAAAATGACCCTGAAAATCACTCAGATAAAAGGCGATTTTGGAAGAGACGTATGAGTAAGCGCATCGTGAGGTTTCTTGACACACAGAACCCAAAAATTCAGCGTATTTTCAACCAGAAGAGTCGATGAAGATAATTAAATGATTTTTTTTATTAAAAACATTCATTTTATTGCACTCTTGCCGGCTAGTTTCGGAGTATGCACCCCATTATCAAGGCATCCTGGATTCCTAGCAGAGATCAATCTCTCTGTCACGTGTCAACACAAAATCCCCAAAAATCCTGAGGACGGATGCACATAGAAACTTGTTTCTCACCTCTTCTCGATGTTGAGAAACAAGTTTCCGTGTACATGCGTCACGAATTTGGTGTTGACATAAATATATGAGACAGAGAGATTTGTTTCTGCCGAGATGCCTTGATAATGGGGCGCATACCCTGAAAGTAGTCGACCAAAGTGCAAAAAAATGAATCCGGGTGACACAGTTGTCTCTCCACAAAAAATTGTTTTTATTTATTTATTGGTCGAATCGATTTTCAGCCTGTCTTGGACATCGTCAGGACCATTATTTAAAATACGTTTTCGTGTGTCGTAGAAGGTTAACGAGTGTGGACGACACACGAAAACGTATTTTAAATAATGGTCCTGACGATGTCCAAGACAGGCTGAAAATCGATTCGACCAATAAATAAAATAAAAACAATTTTTTGTGAAGAGACAACCACTGTATCACCCGGATGTCAGAATAACTCCACGAAAACATGGCCAATGACAATTTTAATAATAAAATGAATGTTTTTACTAAAAAAAATCATTTAATTACCCTAAAGTTTACTTTAACATTCACTAAATAATAAAAATTAGCCGTTGAAGATATTGACACAGTTACAGTGTTACAGGCCACTTTAGCCCGCTTACAGAAGCTGATCCAATTTTCCCGCACATGATGATCACGCAATCCACAGTCCTGAAGTCCAAAGAAGCTGCTCGGTACACGCGGACTTCGCCGGGCCCCTTGGAGCCGAGAAAATCTGCCTAACTGCAACGCGACACGCTCATTTTTAGACATTTGCTGTTGCTTGGAGTTGCTTCTAGCCTAATACTGAGTTGGAATGCTTGAAAGTTTCCACCTTCAGCAAATATTCTGTCAAACGGCGTCAGCAGTAACTGTGTGTGGTTTGAGCGTCCTCCAATTTTTTGACACGCTGTTTCGCAAGTTTTTATCGTTTCCGCAAATGACTCCTCGGGAAGAAGTACTAGTACTTGTCGATAACTCGAGATAAGTGTCAGCAAATATTCTTTAAATCAGTGCGAGTAGTAACTGTGTGCATTTTCAGCGTCCTCGGATCATTTTTTATGTCGATTCCGCAAGCATTACGGGTTTTCCGCAAATTGGATCCTCCCTAGTCTGACGACAGGGGAGTGGAAAGGAATAATGCACATGAGCGCTGACTCTTTTGAAACGTTTCACAATAAACGCACCCACACATACATACCCCACACGTACATTTTAGTGGGGCAGGAAAAATGAAGAAAATTAAAACTTGTAGCTCGTGGGGGGGGGGGATCTATCCCAATACTCCCCCGCACCTCCACCTCTGAAGCCCAGTGGTGGTAGCCGTAAGAGCCTACATTGTGTCTGTCTTCCCTCGTTGAGGTGCGTCAAAAACGAACCGGTTCCGGAGGCTCATCTTCAGCGTCTGGAAGTACAACTGAAACGTTTCAGAAAGTTTCAGTTGTACTTCCATACGCTGAAGATGGCGAGCAGCCGAAACCGGTTCGTTTTTGACGCACCTCAACGAGGTAAGACAGACACAATGTAGGCCCTTACGGCTACAGCTTTATGCATGCATTACCTACTAACCCTCGTAGTTTAAGCGATCTTACTGTACCAATATCAGTTATTTGATTCTCTGTGGGTGATTCTATCCTCTATCATAATACGAGACTCTCCTCCACCCTATTTTCCCCTTTTATTGCAATTAGTGAAAGGCACTCCCCCTCTCATTACCTATGCATGAATATCTAAGGACTCCAGAAATACCGCGACTTGCGCAATTTAAAGAGAGAAACGTTATCGAATGGAATTGTACCTATTAGTTGTTGTATTGAGCATGTTTTATGCGCTTTCGGGCTTTTTTAAACATCCGCCCGGCCCTAAAATAAAATGTAGGGTCCGACTCGGTTTCGGCCAGCCGCGAGTCCATCTCTACCTCTGGGAGAGCCGTTCTGTCGAGATTCTTACCGTCCAAGGTATCGAGAGAGGGTTTAGAAGGCGGGCATTACCGGCGATACTTTCAGGGGTTGTGGTTTCGTTTTGTTTGTGGTTAAGAGGTGCTTTGCAGCTTGAAGTCGCGTGAAATCGGATTCAGCAGCCTAAAAGTGAGTGTGAGTGTGCGTGGGCATGTGAGATTTTTCTTGGTCAAGTCCGTTGGCTGGCTAAGTTGCCATCGCAGCTTTGGTAATGAGTCCCTCTCCCTAGCCAAATATTAGTAGGCCTAGGCTTCTCTATTAGGCCTACCCCGTAAACCCCACTCAAATCACTTTTAATTCTCCCTAGCGCCATTCATGTATCGTATTACAGTTTAATACAATTTCGTTACTACTCGTTACATTTTTTCACTTTCTTTAAACATCATTTTACGTTTGAACAGCATGTTTGTGTCTCGTTGGCGCCCCTTATGCATGAAAAGGGAAGTCCTGCCTGTTCGCACTAGAGAAAACATTAACGAAAATACAGGAGGACTGAGGAAAAAACATTGGACCGTTGTCGAATTAAGAGTGAAAAATGTAGTATTACAGGGTGGCCTGAAATAGAAATAAGGAAGTAAAGGAAAAAAGAGGGTTGGGGGTGTGAAAAAGAAAAAAAAAAAACTCTGAAAACCCCTGACACAAGACCAACATTTTTTTGTCCTTGTTTTTCTATTATAATAAAATACTTTCAAAAGTCTGTAAGGGGAGTGTTGGAGTTCTTGGCGTCTAGTTTTCTGTGGTTTCTATTCACTTTGTTTTTTGTCGTCTTAGTGCTGGTGTGTGTTGTGTGAGAAAGTTTGGTGTGGTGTGGAGGGTGCAAAGAGTTTTCACCGCGTCTCAAGTACTTTTAATAATATTTCCAGACATTGGCTATAGTGTTACAAGACAAAGTCATTTTTCGTTGAGAGATGAGAAATGAAATCCTGTTTGACTGAAAAATATTAATGAAAAACATTTATTTTTGTTATTTGATATATGATGTATAAAACTGAACCGATTGTTTTGTTTTCTTTTTAATAAAATGAATTGGTGGTTAAATGTACTGTTTTTCGGTCAATAATGCGTGAGTTTCTGACTAGAAATTAACATAAGCGTTACGCGTTAGGTACGTAATTGTAATTTTTTTTTTGTGCTGGAGAGATGATTCCTGAAGTCCAGAGCTGTGCAATTGTGCATGAACCCAGTTGTTTAGTCGAAATTGCCGGTTTCTCACGACATAGTGAATAGTCCAACACATGAACATTTTACACGGCAATTTTGTGTAAGGTAGCCTTCGATTACCGTTTCTATTTTTCGAAAAGCCTACAGTGAGGGTTGGCATGGGGGAGAGGGGATAGACCCGTCTAACAAATGTCATGTTAAAGATGGTAAAGGGGAAAGGGGAGGGGTATTAATTGAGGGGTTGACATTGTCAAAAAATCGTTAAACTTTACCAATTCACTCATTGGAAGCGCTTCAGAATTTGGGGCAACAATTTATTATTTCGCAACTGTTGGGTTCGAATCTCGCTATTGCCCACTTTACGATAAGGCTGCGCGAACTGTAACATGGCCCACTTGGCTTCGTGTGAGCGTTCCCGGTGGTGTGCGTTCAACAAACCTTGCACCGACGGAAACGCCCGCACAGTACGGGTGGGAAGTGCATCGCTGGATTAGGTTATGGCGTATTGGCGAATGATCGCGTGCAAATGGGTAGGGGCTTGATGCAAGGAGTAAAAAGTTACCAGCCTCGAACCAGTTGCGAAGATGTGAGCAAGGCCTGGATAGGCAAAAGGGTTTGGCACGATGTTTCTAACTTCTATTTCACCCCTCCATGAGAAATTTTTATTTATTTGTTAATTTTATTTTGTACTTTTGCAGACTGGTGTTGACAATAAGGCCGCCTGAGACGAGTCAAGCTGGCTATTTGGGCAAGTGCTTTTGTTCAAAAGCACTTGAAAGGCAATCTGTGGCGTCAATTTTACAAGGTAGTGAAATTCTGATTACTGTTTATTTTAGGGCTGAGGGGCAAAAGGTTACACGGGACAAGTGGTCATACCAGAATTCCCAAAAATCTGGGGAGCACTGAAAACCTTGTGATGAATGGAAAACGCTATAATATTTTAGTCCAATTCCACTGGGCCATATTCGTGTACCTCTCATGTCATCAAAGAATTCCCGCGCGTGGTTCTTCTCCCTCATTCAGTCATTGGTACTCATTACAAGTCCGAAAAGTGTGTCTAAAGACGTCACAGTGGCATTTGGACTCATATGCTGGGTATATTATTGGTCTCCTTTGAGTAGGGTTAGACGTCCAGGCTAATGGAAGAGTAAGCTAGAGTAAGTTTGTTGAATGTAATAACCAGACCCCGGTAAAGGTGCCTTGTCGCCATATGTGCCCCCCCTCTCCCGGACGGGGTGAAAAACCCCGCGGAACGATTTTTCGAGTTGGGGTTTGAAGTTGGCAAAGGAGAGAAAGTCGATGTTCTCGAGCAGCAAAACCCACAAATTGGCCTTTTGAAATTGAATGTAGTTTTTTGGAAGAGTTAAACTCAGGAAATTGGCCAGTTGATGAAGCCAAGAATGCGAAATTAATTTTTTTACGCACCAAACCTTGAAATTGATTCATAAAGCGCCCCGTACACGTACAATAAATAGTGCGTAATGTAGGGATTTTACAATAAAATTGAACGTGTATGGGTACTTGGGTAGTATTGCGAGGGGTTGCATATTGTGCCAATCATTATTTTATTGTACATGATACTAAAACCGAATTTTACGGCCGCGAATGGGTCCCGAAAGTGTCTCTTTTGTTGTCTAGGAGCTAAAACATAGTACGGCCGCTTTCTCGGCTTTTAGAGTCTAGGCCAAAGTTGTATAGATATCAAGTTGCTTCGCTTGTGATAACACGCGGTTCTCAAGGGCGAAGGGAAAATCGCTCCCGTCAGAGAGGTCTGACTCGGCTAGCACGTCTATTTTGCAATAGCAGTAAATGAGTTCAAGTGTGTTATTTTCTGTTTTTCTTGTTCCAATTGTTAATTAAACACCTAATTTGAGAATTAAAATGAATTGAACGCACATTTAGGAGCTTAGGACGACTAAGTCAGTAGTAATATTGGAGTTTATATTGCAGCACAGAACACGGCTATCTAAAATTGCTAGCATTATTTTTCAAGTGTAAAATTTTATGAACATTACTTCTGAATCAAAATGTTGATAGTTTTAGATATACGACTCATCATTCGTGGAAAGAAAAGAAACACGTTTTTCATCCCGTAGGGCTCGTAGTCCAGCATAAATGCATTTATGTTCGAGCTCGAAAACATAAGGCCACTACTTCTGCTTAAGTTATTGAAATTCGGGCAATTAAGGGGCCTTATTCTCCAACGAAATGAAAACTTCACTTAGGTAGAAACATTGAAATCCCATTTATGAAATCTAGGCACGTATTCCAAGACATTTCTAAAACTTCAATTTCCCTAAGTGGACGTCTAAACAGCTGATTTTTTTCCTACAACAACTGATTTGATTTTTACTTAAGAGAATTATTTTAACTTAAGTAGCGACTATGAATACGGATACGGGCCCTTTGGTGCGTTCACAAATTCTGTGCAATGCGTCTGTGGAGGCCGTATCAAAATGCTTCATTTTTCGAGGGAATAAATTTGTTTGGTTGCATAGACTCCACAGAACGTAAACATAGATCTTGTGAACGGGCCTTGAGAAAACTGGGGGCTTATTCTCTAACTCCGAAGCAATAGATTTTTCGAAGTCATATGTTTATTTCATTAATTTTCTTCAAACAAATGAATGAAATAAACACAAGGCTGGCGAAAAAAATATTGCTTGTTGTTAGAGAATAGGCCCCCTGAACGGAAACATGCTTTTTGAAAAAAAAAGTTAGTGATTAAGGCCCTAGCCTCCCTATTCTGTAATTCTTGCGTTAGCGAAATCAACAAGCCGAATAATTATAAAAAATCAGCTGAGAAATTTTGTTAACGCACGCGTTATGAGTTACAGAATAGTCCCGCTGGTCTGTTTTATTTAAGGCCCGTTCACAAGCTCTATGTTTGTGTTGACTGAGATGGATGACGGTATTGTTGTCTTGGTGCTGGAGGCTTCCTCGTCTTTACAACTTTTTGGAGTCGTTCTGGGCACCCGGGAAAAATCCTGGGGATAGAACCCTTTACTAAAGACCATCTTTCTCGTGGAATTTTATGAATTTCCCGTTCGGAAGTTTGGTCTCAAAATATTTCAAGATCAGTAGCGTACCGACGTAGGGGCGAGGAGGGCCCCCGAAAAACTTAAAGATGGAAAAATCACGTTCTTTAGGTTAGGAAAAACGTAACAAAAAGTTTGGAAAACTGCGAAAAAACGTTCATTTATGGTTTCTCGACGCAAATTCCGGACTAAAATGAAGAAAAAATTGTTCATTTCGCAGTGGATAGGGGCCACTTGACGAATAAAATGAGAACAAAAATTCTAACGTGCTGTTCTTTCGCCAAACTCGTGGCTGAAATGGTGAAAAAGTGCTAATTCAAATCTTTAAAAGTGAAAAAAAAAAAAAAAAATTACGCCTATAATTGAAAAAAAAAAAAAAAAACAAGAAAAAACGCTAGGTAGGGCTGAAATTAAGAGTGGGGCTTAAAACGTTAAATTCTCTACGGAAATCGCAAAAAACGATAATTCACGATATAAAGACAAATTATTAATTATCAGCTCAAATTAGTTGAAGTGATGATGAAAAAAATCACTAATAAAATCGCTACTAAAATTAAGGCAAATCACGAATGAAATTGACAAAAAGCGCCAATTAGCGGCTAAAATTCAACAAAAGGCTAATTCTCGGCCGAAATTAGAAAGAATCACTAATTAATTTGGGCCTAAAATTGAGTAAAATTGCTAATTCGCGGAAAAGTCTAGAACAAACAAGAATTTGCGGAGACCGCCAATTTAGTAGACAGCTAAAATTGAGAGAAATCCTAACTCGCGGCTAAAATTTAGGAAAACGCTGACTCGCTGATCAAATTTAGGAAAATGTGAATCCGTGGCCTCGGAAGGCAACTTCGGGCTAAAAACTGGGACAATGCGCTAATCCATAACTAAGAGTGGAGAAAAATTATAATGCAGAGCGAAGATGTTTAAAAAACTGCTGATTTTCTGCCATTATTGAGAAAAATCACGCTGGCACGGCTAAAACTCTAGTTTGTTGCTCAAATTGAGGAAAAGTGCTAATGAGCTGCTAAAAAAGGCAAAACATCGCTATTTTCAGCAGAAAAAAATCGCAGAACAAATTGCAGAAAATCAGCAGAAAAAATTGAGGAACGCGCATAAAGTGCAGAAAAAATTTTAATATGCGGTTAAAATTGAAACAATAGATAAACCCCAAATTAGCGGCTAAAATGTAGGAAAACGCAAATCCGTGGACTCTGAAGTCAACTTCGGGCTTAAAACTCGGAATAAGCGCTAATCCATTGCACCAGTTTAAAAATAATTTCCTAATATGCTGCCATTACTGAGAAAAATCACTCTTAGCATGGCTAATTTGATTAAAAACGCCATTTGCAGTTCAAATAGAGGAAAAGTTTTAATTCACTGCTAAAAAGGTAAAACATCCCAAATTTGCTACAAAAATTGAGGAAAACGCCAATTCAAAGTCACGACCAAGAAAAATCGCTTTTACGGAATGAAAACGCTACGTCACTGCTAAAATTGACGACATTTATACTAATTCGTGGAAGAATTGCAGAAAAATATCTAATTCACGGCTAATTGAAGAAATTATAATTTTCGGCTGTGGTTGAAAGTACGCCAGTCCGAGGCATCTGCGTTTTGTTCGGGGCTAAAACTGAGAAAAACGCTTCTACGGATGAAAATGAACAAAAAAAGATAATGCGGGGCAAAAATGTTCAAAAATCCACTAATTTGCGGTTGATATTGAGAAAAATCACTACTAGCCCGCCTATAATTTAGAGAAACGATAACTTTTGCCACTTTTTCTCAAATTGGGAATAAGTGGTAATTCGTTGTAAAAAAGGTAAAACATAGCTATAAGTTGCAGCAAAAATTGAGGAAAACTCCAATTCACGGATAAAATTGAGGAAACTCACTAATTCGTGGATAAATTGTGTAGAAAAAGCTATCATTCGTGGGTAAAATTGAAAGTATTCAAATTTTCGACTGTTAGTGAAAATACGCAAATTTGCGGATTCTGAAAGCAACTTTGTGGCTAAAATTGAGAAAAACCGCGAATTCATGGCAAAATAAGTGTAAAAACATCCGCTACTTCCCGACTAAAATTGAGAAAATATCCAATTTGCGGCTTAAATTGAGCACAAACTCTAATTGGCGGATAGGATGTATAAATACCTAGTACTCGTGGCTAAATGAAGGGGAAATCCATAATATGATGCTACGTAATAATTTTATTTCTTGCTTATTTAGTGACTCAAGGGGCCTCATAGAGATTTCCGCCCCGGGCCCCGATAAGTGTCTGTCCGCCAGTGTTCAAGATGTCCTCTTCTTGAAAATGAAGGGCACAAACTTTGTCTTTGAGAGTTAAATCCCGTTCGGCTTGTGGGGTTGCAGAATTCCATCTAGTTAGTTGATCCTACGAACATTTTTCATAAATCAAAAAAGAAAGCATCATAGGCATTAGGGAGACGTGGGCGGTGGGGGTCTGCGGGATAGGGCTTCAGTTTCCATATATTATAGACGTCGTCGGGAGGTAACAATGGGGGGGAATGGAAGCAAGAGCCCAAAAATGAACACAAATAACATCGATTTTGGTATAGGTGGTCTGAAACAGCAGGTTTGTTCCAACATCCCCTAGAACTATAGTTGAAACACATTCTAAAGAAACCTAGAAATCATTAAAACCAATTTGTTCTATTTGTAATTTGTTCCAGTTAATTTTTGTATCATTTCCAGAGATTATAATTGGCTGTTGAGGGCAAATGCCCCAGGCAGACGTTCATATTCGTACTCAGCTCATCATTATATCTACCCAACGGAGCTAGTTTCATGACTATGTTCTTCCGGTTGACTGGGACTGTCGCCAGCTCTCGGTCGGGCATTCCTAATTTACTGACCCTGAGTTATCTTTACTGATCAGGTACTTAAAATGCTCAGATCGAGGTTACATTTTGCATACAACAAACCAGACGGGTAATGCATGCAAGAAACTGTAGCCATAGGAGCCTACGTTGTCTGTCTTCCCTCGTTGAGGTGCGTTAGAAACGAACCGGTTTCGGCTGCTCGCCATCTTCAGCGTCTGTAAGTCCAACTGAAACTCAGAGTTGTGATGTAACAGGCCGTGCTTAGATAAAGTGGTATTTCAGAAAATGTGCTCACAGTGACTTAAAATTCACACAATCATGTTAAATTGCCTTGACATTTAAAAAAAGTTTAGAAAATCACTGAGGGATTTTAGTGCGTGTCACTGTCACGTGCCGGTCTAGTATAAATTGGTCCCTAGAAATTGAGAGAATAATATTTTTATTTTTGCCGAACAAAATTGTCACGTCTATATTTTTACTTTTTGTCACTATTTAGCGTGAATCAAGCTTAAACTGGCATTACCGACAAGTCCACCGTTTCCTGGCAAGAAGAAGTTTGAAAAACCTTACTTTTGGTATTTTAAAGAGAGGAGTGCTCCTTTCATTTTCCTCCCTCAGTAATTTCCTGTTATTATGGTACCCAGTTGTACACTGAGGTACACTGCAGGTCATATTTCTATGAAATACAGAAACTTAATGATTGTAATGAGTAATAATAGCGAAAATAACAAAATAAAACCAACTTTCCCTAATTTTTACACCGTAACGATTACATTAATAGACGCGCTGTCAGAGGTAGCGACCTCTGGCGCGAGCAAAACGCGGAACTTTCCTTGAAACCGCTGTTTTGTACAATGATAAGAGAAGAGTGAAGCAACTTGGTATTCTATACAACTTTGGTCTAGGCTCTAAAGTAATTTTTACGGACTGTGCGCGTTGAAGCGCTCTTCACTATACGAATTGAAAAGCTCGAACTGAGTAAGATTATCATGTCATGTTCAGTGACATTATCTAAACATGGAACAACTTTTTCGCGCTACCTGCTTCGTAAGTTGCCCATTACGATAACATGATAATTCCAGTAAGTTGCATTTTTCATAACCTGGCACATTGTAGCTTCAGTTTTTGAAAACTGTACAGTAAAGGCTTAAAACTGACAAGAAAAGTTTTTTCGCGCTACCTGCTTCGTAAGTTGCCCATTACGATAACATAATAACTCCAGTAAGTTGAATTTTTCATAACCTGGTACTTTATAGCTTCAGTTTTTGAAAACTGTACAGTAAAGGTTTAAAACTGACAGGAAAATTTTTTTACATGTCAGTTTTCTATAACCTTGTGCAACCTTTGTTGAAATGTTATCACCTCATCCTTGATTATAGAAATATCTTAAGACATGGTTTTTTTTGTCAAAAGAATAAAACTGGGTAATATTCGACGACGTTTGCGCGAAAAATAACGTACATCACTCGACTATTAAGTGGTACTACCCGCTCGTTTTTAATTAGCGACCTCGGCAAGCCTCGTCCGCCAAACAAAAAAATCGCAGGTAATGCACCACTTTCTAATCTTGTAATGTACTATCTTGTGATCTACTATTTCGAATTGCCAAATTTCAAATCCTGTTTTCAATATAAATATTGAAGCCCCGTTCACAAACCATATAATGCTAAACGTCTGTGGAGTCTACACGGAACCTACCAAAATGCTTCATTTTTCGAGGGAATTAATTTGTTTGGTTAGATCATTGCGTGGACTCCATGCACAGAACACCAAACTAGAGCTTGTTAACGCCTAAGAATTGATTACTACTTTTATTGTTGTAGAATAAAAAATAGTACGTACACCACGAAGCTAAAGTGTCTTTTCAAGCCTCGAGGCCCCGGCCTCGTCCGGCCATCTCTCCTCTCGTCTCGATAAGACGCACTTCAGCTCCTTGGTGTACAATATACTATTTTGTTATTTGAAAACATCAAAAAAATTAAGTAAAAACCCAAATATTGCGCAATATATTGAACGTGTAGGGTTAACGCCAAAATATTGCACAAATTTATAGCGCAATAATTATTGTGCGTGTATAGGCCCCTGAAAAGAATCAAACTCATGAAGACTTCCCAAATGTTTTCGGAAGTGCCAACCCCGCAAAACATTTTTTATATAGAAGGGAAAACAGCCAATATGCGCTTTGAAAGAGCTGAAGACATGACTTTGATTTTTAAAGTAACAACTTTGCAAAAAATTGGCCTAAAGAAAGTGCCAACCCCGCGATATTCGACATTTTTTCAAAAGCTTAATTTGTCAAATTGGGCTTTTAAACGACTGAAAACTGCAATTGAACTGCAACTGCAACTGAAATTGGTTTACCCTCGTGTTCGTACTTCCACTTTTCTGTTTTCTCCACGCCGCTTCATGCAAAATTCTATTCTTTCTGTCCGCCAGTCCCGCGAAGTTGGTTTTGAATGAGCTAGCTCTGTAAATTCCATTTTTGAAGAAGCCAAAAAGGAAAAATTGGCTCTGGGTGAGCCAGTCCGGCGAAATTGTTTTTCAATGGACCAACCGTACGCAATTTAAGTTTATGAAAGGAGCCAGACCCGTGACATTGCTCTTTAAAACGAGCGAATGCCATGGAGGTTTTAATGTTAAAGATGTGTGATCCGTAGAGTTGACTTTTTTTATTGAGGAGACAATCCCATGAAATTGGTCTCTAACTTGTCTGATCCGCAAAATTTGGTTTGTGAAAGTGGCAAACCACCAAGATTGCTTGTTTTTAAGGTGTCAAAGGCGAAAATGGTTCGCATATTAGCCGATAAAGCTTTAAGTTCTGTAAGTGCCGAATCCGCGAATTTTCAAGTTCGAAAGAGCCCAACCCGCGGAATTTCTTTTATGAAGGTCCACCGGAACACCGGAAAATTATATTTTTGAACTAGTCACCATGCTCCAACCATCCTGCAAAATTGGATTTTTGAATGTGAGTCGATCCCACGATGTTGGTTTTTAACGTGCTAGATTCACAAAATTTGGTTTCTGAAAGAGCCAAACCGCCAAGATTGCTTGTTTTTATGAAGCAAAAGGCGAAATATGTTCTCGAATGAACAAAAACTGTAAAATTAGGTTCTGTGAGTGTTAAATCCTTAAAATTTGGGTGTAATTTATCGCATCGTATCAAACCTCCAAAATTGATTTTCAATAGTATTTTTCATATCAAGAGTGGAAAGTGAACAATATCGTGCGGGCGTTGTTAGACGAGTGAGGCGCAGCCGAACGAGGATAAGACGCGAGCGACGATATTCACTTTTACTCGAGTTGTGAACAGTTTTTTTCACACGCCCCAAGAGGGGGGGGGGGTTATCAAATAACGTTTTTTATAATCATGAAAAAAGTAGGTAAATAATAATGTTTAATGAATAAAGTTAGATAATGTATCCTTAATTTTCTTTAAAAATCATCTTACCTGAACTTTTATGCTAAGAAGCTGAGAATTTTTGTGTCTTTTAGAAAATCAGCTGTTTTCATCACACGAGTTCAGGTCACCCGTGTGATAAATTTTCATATCGCACTACCTAGCACGCTTGTATGAGCGCGGTAGTTGTGACTTTCTTAGGGGCTAGGGGGTCGTGTGAAAAGTTGCTTTTTGATGCACTAAACAGTAAATTCAACTTCTGTAAGACTTAAGTGGCGAATCCGCTAATTTTTAGCTTCAAAAGTGACAAATCCGTGAAATGTTGGTTTAAAGGAAAGAACCCAGCACATTCAAGCCACTGATGTAACCTTGACAGTGAAGAAGAGGAACGTGATTCGGGAATCAGCTGCTTTGTCTCCCCGGCTGGCTCCTCTAGAGAACCTATAATTAAGGCACTATAAAACACGAGTACTGCAACGCGGAAATCGGCGCCATGCTTGGTCCCTCACATGATTATAATTATCACCTGATCTCATTGACAAGTAATATTTTTTGATTTATTTCGATCGCGTTCCGCGTTTGTTTGCTGTTACGATGACAATTTTTTCATTCATGATATTTTGTTTACCCTAACAACTGAGAGACCAAATATGGCGCTGAAATCCGTGTTGCAGTACCTGTGTTTTAAAGGTTCTCTACTATAATCAGACAGGTAAAATCACAGACGCCATGTTCGTTCTTATCAATTATCAGTCTTGTTAAATCCACCTTTTGTTGATGCTTCGTGGAGCTCTGATTAAACTCTCTTTAAAGGTTCCTTACCTATAGTTACACTCAGGTTCTGACATTACCCGCCATATGTGGTCCTTTAGAGAGGGAAGGGCTTGTGATTGGCTGGTGAGCGTAACCTACATGACCGGAGCAGCGAATGAGAGATATCAAATCTATTTGATCCATATGTGGAGGGGGGGACCAAACATGGCGGACTGTCATTACTCGTAGGAACTTAAAGAGCCTTACTACCTCGGGTGATAACACCCCGTGAATGGAGCTCTATGAGATCCAAATCCTCGAAGTTTAACGAAATTGATTTTTGTCTGTGATACATTCTGTATACGAGTGATAGGGCATTTTAATGCCTACTGTCCTCTGATGGAAAGAATGCAGTTGAAGAAATTCCCTCTATACTCTCAAACTACTACCCTTTTGCGTGTTTATGCTGACCGGCAGGACGGTTTTGGGGGGATGTGACCTTCAGTGTGGTCATACGCCTGCGTGCGGTGGCAGTCATCTGACTCTGACTCATCGTCTCATCCATTTCAATATTTTCGTTCGTGTTGTAACGTGTTCAGTGACTTCGAAGTTCGAACGTTCGAGCACAGAGGATTTGGATTGAGATAGGCGCTAACTGCTCAGCTTTCCAGCTTTGATTCTTGCGCTTCTTTGTTCTTGCTGTTCTGCTTTTTATTAAATATTTTTTTTTACACCTAACTATTTTTCAATAAGTTTATTTCGTTTTTTTTTTTTAATTATTAAAATAAAATCAGTCAACCTTACCGTCGGTCCAAAGTGGATTGAGCACGCCCTTTATTTTATTTTCCTTTCGCTGGCAACTTCACGAAATGGCTTCCGCATCCACTCGAAAAAAGGGTAAAACCATCCACAGTGAAGCAAGGAACGTGATTGCAAAGGTTATGGAAGAGTGCGACAATGAGAAAACGTCAAAAGAAACCGCCTTTCCTTTAAACAAATCAGTTGAAAGGGCTGCTCACTATTGCGGTGTATCGGTAAGGACGATTCATAATATCCGAAAGGAGATGAAATCAAGTGATAGTGGTATTCTGACGACACCTGGGAAGATTCGTCCCCATTCGTCGCCTCTTTTCACCGATTCTGTCGATGCCTTTGATCGCCAGGTAATTAGAAATACAATTTTGTATTTCTATGACCAAGAAAAATTGTTCCGACTGTTCAAACTCCTGTCCTGAAAAGTAAAATCGATTTCCCTTTTGGGCCTGACTCGTTAAGGAAAATACTGCGCGAGATGGGCTTCAAATGGAAAAAAACGGTACAAAAAAGGAAAATACTGATCGAAAGGCCGGACATTGTAAATTGGAGACATAAATACTTACGAACTATCAGATCTTTGAGAAAAGAAGGAAGACCGATTTATTATTTAGACGAGACTTGGGTTGACACCAACTTAACATTTAAGAAATGTTGGCAAGCCGAAGGAGTGTGTGGCGTTACATCAAACCCAAGTTCTTCAAATCGGCTGATTGTCGTGAACATAGGCTCCGATGAGGGTTTTGTTCCGAATGTGGGCTTGATTTTCAAAGCAGGAACTGTTTCAGGAGATTACCACGTACAAATGAACAGGGCTAATTTCGAAAAGTGGATCACTGAAAGAGTTATTCCCAATTTGAAAAGAAATAGCGTTGTCGTCATGGACAATGCGCCGTACCGTGGCGTACAAGTTGACAAGCCACCGACGAAATACGCAACGAAACCAGAAATGATTAACTGGCTCACAAAACACAGCATAAAGTGTGACTTGTCGATGAGAAAAACCGATTTGATCGAACTCATTGCGGCCAACATGCCAGCAGAAAAAACGTTCATTATAGACGAAATTTTCAAGGGTGTGGGGCACAAGGTCGTTCGACTCCCTCCGTATATGTGTGAATTTAACCCGTTCGAACTGGCATGGGCTGAAATGAAGAGATACATTCGAGACAGAAACACATCCGGAGATATGTCGATGAAACGTCTGGATGAGCTAACCAAGGAAGCGTTGAACTCTGTAACACCTTCAGACTGGAAAGGGTTCATCAGTCACACCGAACGCCTAGAGGAAGAATTCTGGGTAAACGATGGTGTTCAAGAAGACGCTATTGACAGAATAGTCATATCTTTAGGAACCGATGTAGAAGATTCGGAAGAAGACGTCAGTGAAGACGAACTTACTGACGACGATGATTTGGCCGTACCACTCTCTGGATGAGATATATTTTAGAAAATGAAAGGCAATGAAGTGTCATCGTGTATGACTCTGCCAAAGACCATTTTTACCAACTAGGTGCTTACTATACATATTACTTAAATAGATTTATGTTGTTTCACCGTGCAGTTTTGGCCGATTGGCGGACACTCCCATGCCTTGGACCACTTCACTATCACCAAACCAAAAAGTTGCCAACCTCAATGGTATTCCCTCTCTTCATTCAACTTTTTTTTGTCACGACCGTCAGTTCTAAAAAACAACAAAATAATAAAAAAATAAAATCGCTCCGGCAGCTGACGGTTGGAAAGAGTGCATTTCATT
Organism: Corythucha ciliata; assembly: GCA_038030265.1. NCBI lineage: Eukaryota > Metazoa > Arthropoda > Insecta > Hemiptera > Tingidae > Corythucha > Corythucha ciliata. The sequence goes on along the minus strand of CM075938.1, from coordinate 36,199,218 downwards.
TTGTGTGCTAGTATTTGTTACATTAAGGCGGGTTTCCTCGACCCCTTTCCAGTCAGCCCTCGCCTAAACTTCGCACACAAATTTTGGCTCCATTTCCGCACCAATATTCGATTTCAAAGTACAATTTTAATCTTCAGGAAGTTCTATAGAGACGTTAGATCTTGCTTTTCCAAATTTCATCCCTGAAATAACCCCAAAACACTTTAAAATTCGAACGTGTTTCAAGGTAATTTCAGGGATGAAATTTGGAAAAGCAAGATCTAACGTCTCTGTAGAACTTCCTGAAGATTAAAATTGTACTTTGAAATCGAATATTGGTGCGGAAATGGAGCCAAAATTTGTGTGCGAAGTTTAGGCGAGGGCTGACTGGGAAGGGGTCGAGGAAACCCGCCTGAAACCCCCATTAATGCTTGCGTCGACCCCCTCCCACCCAACTGTTTGCTACTGTAGGATGAGTTTGATCCAAAATTCATCCCCTATTGCCACCCCGTTTCCCCTCTTCCACAATGTCGAAAAGTTTCGGTTGTTTTCGAAGGGCTTTGTTACGCTAAGTTTTTGCGCCGAATCTTGATACGTTGGGATAAACGTCTGAATTTTGGCGATATTCTCAAATTTCGTCCCCTATTTTCACCCCCTCCCCCCTTAAAATTGTCTTGTTGTTATCTACTGCGATTGACGGCCTTTGTTATATTAAATTTTTAACGCACACAGCAAGCACACAGATGCGGTGCTTTTATAGGGCAGCTTTCCTCTCCACCGCCGATTTTTTTGTGTTCAACATCGAAAAATATTAGACACGTGTCCTCCCAAACTTGCCAATGGGCCCTGTGGGGGCCCCCCAAAAAACCAAAGCCCCAAAAAGTCGAGATTTCAACATTTTCTTTTCCGACAAATTTAATGTGTTTTTGCGAGGAAATTGGTGTGAGAAACTCGAAAAAAAAAAAAAAATGTAAAAAAAATTCCAGAGCCATAGTTTTTGATTTAAGGGGGGAAATTACACTAAAATACGTCCTTCTACAAACCAAGCTATCTTTGAATATTTTTCAACAAATATAAATGCCCATCATTTTTGAATTCAGCACCGCAAGAAACCACAATGTACAGATTTTAAACGAAAACGGACACCGCTTTCAATTACCGTCTCAATGACTCTCGAAAATGGACAAAAATTCGCCTCAAATCCTCTTTTCTGGCGAGAAAAAATTAATATATTGATAATGAAAATTTCTATCGACTTCAATTTTTTTTTGTAGTGTCATCTTATGGCGTTTTCCATTCAATGTAATACACTCGTGTGGTGTGAGTTTTTCCACCCGTCCTCTCTGATTTGAAACATATGTTTATGGAGAGGACGCTGCACTACACTTGAGTAGTGTGTTGAATGGAAATCGCTATTAAAGAATTACTCTCAATGAATTTTTTTTGCATTTTCAAGCATTTTTACCGCGCCAAAAAAATATGTTTCTGTGATAGCATTTCAAAAATCACAGCGCCCCCTCGAATTGAGGTGGAGACATGGATTGGGGCTTATTTGAAAGCTAATTTCATTGGCTTTCTATAACTAATTATGATTAGGATGGGTAAACATCAATTCAACCTTTAAAAATATGTTTTCCAACAAAAATTCACGCTTTGAACAAAATCCACAGGGGGTTCCCTGAGTTACCTGAGTGCGATTTTGAGAAATATTTTCTACGCTAAAGAAAAATGCTTGAGAGCCGTTTAGTAATGAATACAAATATTGGGTGACAACCTTTTCGTGAAGCTCCAATTCTAGAGTAGGGCTCCTGCCATAATCGACAACGTTTTCCCCGATATTTATATTTTGGCAAAGAGAAAATGAGGTCGATTATGGGGGGAGCTCTAGTCATTGGACATTACTGACACTCCCCTCGTCTCGTTAATAGCAGCAGAATGAGTTGAAAGTGACCTATACCTACGAAAATTCATTTTTGAACGAGTCAAACCAGCAAAATTAGTTTCTCGAGCCCTCGAATTGTTGTTAGAATGAGCTACATCCACGAAATTGGGTTTTTAATCACCCTTACCTGCAAAATTGGTGTTTATGGGGCTTACGTAGCGAAACCCACGCAATTGGATTTTCCAGAATGTACTTTTTCAGGGAGCAAACCCCTCGAAATTGTTCTTGAATGAGCCAACTGCACAAAATTTACTTCTGATAATCTCGGACCCGCCAAATTCGTTTTCCGAGTGGCTTCGGGTGATTTTTTTGGTCGTCAAATCCAACGATTGGTTTTTCATGGGCCAACCCTGTGAAATTGTTTTTTGAATGGCGTGATTTTTTGATTTTTTTCTGTGTCGAAAGTCATGACATTGCTCTTTTTGAGTGGAAGGAGCACTGCAAATATTTTTTGAATGAGCCAACTCTGCGATGTATTGTTTTTAAAAACAGCCAGAGCCATGAAATTTCTCTTTAATATGAACCACTACACTAGAAATTTCACATTTGAAAAAAAGGTGTAATTTTCCATAAAATTGACTCATTTTAAGGGGTGCAACCCTGCGAAATTGGTTGCTGGCGCCACGCGCCAAATCCACGATATGGTATCAGGAAGTGCCAAACCTGCGATTTTTTTTTAAAGCACCTGCACACACGAAATTTTGTTAGTCAATTAGCCAAAACCGCGAAATTGGATTCTGTGAGCGTCAAATCCATGATAATTGGACATCAAATGTGTCTAACCCGTGGAATTGCTTTTTCAAATAGGTCAACCCGGTGCAATTGGCTTTTGAAGGGGATCAAGTCTGTGATATTGGCTTTTTGAGTGAGGAAAACCTTCTGCGAGCAATAATCCACACAATTCGGAATTTGATTTGATCTGTGAGAGGGAGGGGGAACCTTGAGCTCAGGGCTCAGCCCCCCCTAAACATTTTACCCAAAATCCGCACCTTAGTTCTTATTTGTTCGGAAACCATGATAGGGTCAAACATAATGTTTCAACGTGCGTTAATAAAGCAAACAAAATGTTAAATAGTTCTTTAAATTGTTGCACAGGAACATTTTAGCCGTGAGCAAACGAGTGTTTGAGGGTTCACGATCTATGTGGCTCCACCAATTTATCAATTTTAGAGAGTAAATTCAGACGAATATTTCGTTTTTCTGCAGTGATTGAAACTAGATTTCAACCAAGCTATTATCCAGTTTTGGTAGCAAAATTGACAGTTTTAACCAATCAATATTTTGTGGCATTGTGGCAGTGCATAATAAAGAAATCATTTTTTTTTTGGTCAAGTAAAATAATTGGTTCCTGCTTCCCGGGACCAAATACTCAGTTTTCGGGGCCTAATAATCAGTTTCTAGGGCCATATAATCATTTTCTAGAGCCAAACATTTAGCTTGACCGTGTGATTTGAGGTATAGAAACCAGAATTTGACGTGTCTCAAGTTTGCCAAAGATTCAGTTTTAGGAAGTTGAATCCTCAGCATTTTCTGAGCAGAAATACCCGTTTTGTAGGGAAAATTATCAGATTCCCCCCCTGCCCTCCTTGACAACCCTGTTTTCTGCTTGAGTAGCCACTTCTCAAGGTGCAAAACTGTAAGTTTCCGTGGCTCGGAAATATTTTTCTTTGTTTTGACAAATGAACTTGAAAAATCTACGAACAACTTTCACGAACGGAGGGGTCCTCCAAGTTTTAAGAAAAAAAAGTTATTGATGGTTTCTTTTGGTGATTTTTGTCCTGGGCCGAGATCTTCCTTAGGGTAGGAACCCCTTTGAAAATTCCCATTTTGGAGCCGCTTTTGGCCCATAAGATCCCAGGGAGTTAGTTGATCAAACTGATCAGATGTTAGGACCAACTAGATCCCAAATGGAGTCTATGTATGAAAGAACGAGTTTTTTCGAGCAATCCTAGGGCAAGACATGGCCCGGACGGCATACGGCGGACGGACATTGCTCAGAAATCGAATTTAGACATGTTAAAACGTACACAGAGAAAGTTTGAGGGTGGGTTGCAAACATTTTTTCCTGACCGAAAACATAGGTGTATTATTCAGAATGAATAATAAACCAAAAAGCGACTGACAGACTGTCGGCAAGCCGAGGGTGTAAATAAACGAGAAAAATCTATTTATCCAGTCTACTCTTTCAAACTTATCGTCAGTCTTGCCATTAATTAATTGGTTCAAATCTGTTGTTACAGCTGATTCTGTCAAAAATTAAGCTGTGGAAAGCGTGAGGGCAGGTTGTGTGAACTGAGAAATAGCTAATAGCGAGCGAGCGAACAAGAGAGGAAAGTAGAAGACCCTCCCTTCATTCATATCGTCTACTCGTCCAGTGACTGAAGTGTGAGTGCGAGAGTGGAACTGTGGAAGTCTTTCCGAAAGTAATGCGGCCGGGGGGTTGAAGTAAATGTTTTTAGAACAGACATTAGGCACTTCCTTCCGAACTGCATTCTTTCCATCTGTGGACAGTACTATTGCTGTGACCTAAATTCTAGAGCAGCTCATTTCAACTTGTCCTCTCTTAATTACAACATATGTTAATGGAGAAGACGGGTGGAAATGAATCGCACTGGAGCGGATTTAATGCAAATGGAAAACGCCATAGTTTTGTGGAGGAAGTATGAATTCATTCCATTTTTTGGTATTTTCTAATTTAAAAATTAAATATCCCAGTTTTTGGCATTTTGTCCTAGTGTTTTACATTGTTTTGTCCTCGTCGTTAGTTAGGCTATACTGTTACCCTCTGCACGCCACAGTGCATTGAATGTCCAAAGAACAGAAACGAAAAAAGTTTAGTGAACAATTTTGAAGTAGTGAATTATTCAAGATCGAATTCTACACGTTTCTGAGGGGCACAAAGAAAAAGCTTATTCTTAAGTTTTACAGATGTTGCCTGAGTTTTAGAGCGAGACTGTCCTTTGTGAGCGTGGATTGGAAAGTTTTTCCACTTTGTGATCACTTGCGACTCGCGGTGTTGTATTTTTATAAACGCGAAATATTCAATTTTTATTTTCTCTTCCCACAAGGGAAAGAAGCTGGTTTCTTCTTTCTCCTCTCTTCAACATTTTTTTCTTTTTCGAAGAACAGGGATCATCATTTGCATTAAAGAGGGGCTTAATAAGTAAGGGTTGGTGTTCGGTTAATAACTGAAATATTCTAATTTTATTAGTTGCAGTTTTTCTTTTTAAGTATGGTGTGCCTATTTCACGGCGGCATAAATAAGATGAAAATAAGGTGGTACTTATACATTATGATAATGCGATAAACTACTGTTGAAAGGGCTCAATATTACACGTATGTATAATTAACTCCACCGGAACCTATTTATTTGTACCCAGAAAAATATTTGATCGTTTAATGGCAGTCTTTAAAGTTTGAACGTTTGTTTACTGAACCAACTGGGCGATTTATGATCGATTAATTGGCATCTCTAATGTTCTACGACGTACTGTAGGAAGAAAACATTGCTTCCCTCGGGGGAAACCGCTACTCCTTCTGCCTAATCTTATTCTGATAAGTAATAAGTTCTAACGTAATAGGACAGCTCCTCCTACTTCTTGTTGCGTTATATTTATTCATTTTTTCCGCAACTTTCTGACAGCGGGACATCCTGGTTATTAACTTATTCAGATTCAACAACACTGCCGTCGTTAAAAATTTTAAACTTCTTGTATCGATTTGTTCGAAAATTCAGAAGACATTAAAAAGCCCTCCAGTTGTTGGACGTCTCAGTTTCGAAGATAAAAGGTTTATTGATAGAGATTAGTCGTAATGATTCGACTTTGATTTTTTAATATTCATCATTCTCTTCTTATATTGTTCCCTATTGATTTTAAGCTATTGTGAACATTTTCTTACGTCGCTAAAAGGGTTTCAACTAAAAAATAGTAGGCTAAGACCAACCAAGCAGATAGGTTTTGCTTGCCATGAAAAGAAAGGAACGGAATGGGAAAATACGGCGGTAGAGGGTAAAAGGCAAGAAACTCCGTGCTTGAAGAGACACTACACACAGTGGGACTGTGGGAAAGATGAGAGAAACACTTCTCCACTATTATCTGCCCCTCTGTGAATGACAGACAACGGGACCATTTCTCATTCTAACCGCACACTCGACTGTGCTCTTTTTACTTACTCTACGTAAATTAGTAACGTTCAGGAGCAATATCTCTTGCACACGCCTCATCGTATTTAAAGAAAGGAAAAAGTTATCCTCCAACATTTTTTTTTCTTCCTCGATGTTCCAAAGAACACCGCGGATAATCATTGCCGTAAATCCTAACTTCATGATTCATTACAAAAATCATCTCCACCCAAGCACAAATCATGTTCCGATTGACTCAGATGTCAGCGTTAAGTTGGCATGAATTCCAATACTTCTCTCAATCTCCCTCCCCTATTTTCAAAAACAAGCAATTCACACAGTATAAAATTCAATTTATTAACGTCTAGCTTTTCCTTACGTGTTTCCTTGCGTAGGTGCTGCTTTTTAGTCACGTTAAAATGTCAAGGATTATTTATTTTGTAGAGCTTTTCGACTTTTTTCTTATGAAATGGATGGGAAAGATATATTACATTCATGCTGAGCTTCCCCTTAAAAGCTTACAAAAACACGAGAGTTCTTTAAATGTCCCAGTTGCAATACCTAATTAAAGTGTGGCTGAGTTTCAAATTAAATAGATACAGCCCCGTGGAATCTGAAGAAAAAGAAGGGGGGGGGAGAGCTCGGTAGTTTCATTAGGTTTTAAATAGCCAAGTTGATCGAGGACTTTTTGAATGAGCCTTGAGTATTTGTGTAAGCATTGATTAAACCTGTTATTTAAGATTCTATCCGATCCCTTCAAGAATCCCCTCATTTATAAAAGTGTATCAATTTCTCGACCCCTATGTATTGCTTAGCTCCTTTTAATCCTTACGCAATAACGATGCTACGATTTATTGTCTATGTTTTAAGCTTCCTGGGAAACGAAATAATAAATGTCAGAAGAATAGCATACGTAAAATGGAATTTAATGAGAGGAAATTGTAGTGAGTCCAGTTTTTGTAGTTGTGAGTTTAATCAGTCAATAGATTACTCTATTATGGAGTTTAGTGCGCTTGGCTGTTGATCGTTTGTTTTTAAGTACCAAAAGGGGCAGTTAATCGAAAAAAAAAACAAAAAAAAACGCGTTAAAGGCTTCGTGCCCTCATCTCATGAAAAATAAAAATAAATTAAAAGGTCGGGTCTCTATTCCGTTTATACTTCGTGGAAAAAATTTAATTGGATTGCGTGGTTACAATAGAGCAATCTATCTTATTAGCAACTCTTTCCTTCGCTGCTGTGCATCGCAGGCTCTGCTACCCAATTATCCTCAAAACAAGTCCCTTTTCGGATGTACAAAGCTTGTGTATCAACAGGCAATGGACACAGATTCTTGAGGAGACTGAGTGATACATTTTGACTCTGCCTGACTTGAAGTAATTCGATTTTGACGAGGAATTACCCCGTAATGGTTTTGAGAACGCAAAGCCGATAATCATTAAAGGGATTCGCGGATTTACTTCAGTATCTCGTTCCTTTTTGCTACCAATTATAGACACAACTTCAAGGTAACCTGTACTTGAGTAAGTTCATTTGCATCGGTAAACACTTAAAATGTATTTAGTCTCAACTGCGATCCTATAGTAATAGTTAACTTTTAACTCCTTCTCCTTCGAGATAAGTTACGAGAAAGCGTTTCCTATATGAGCTAACGAAGGAAGGTCCTTTTGATTCGTATGAGCAAGCCGCAGGGACGAGCCCGTGTTTACGATTTAATCGCAAACCTATACCAATTAAGATCTTAGCGTAGATAAATTATTATCTCTAATAAAAGGCTATTTATATGGTCTTCTAATAAAATTCAAAGCGCCAATTTGTCGTATTTTTATATGTATTGAATGGATTTGACTTGTTTTATAACCAATCATTTTGTGATGAATTGTTTACGGAGTTTAATCTGCAATTTTGAAACGACTGTAATTATCGGGAAAGTTGAGAATACCCCTGAATAGGGATCGAGGCCCTCATTAGTTTCCAACAAAACGACGTTTACTCATGCCGAGGTTTGACAGAGAATTTGAATAACTCGATTTCAATTTGAATAGGGATTGGGAATCAGCCTAAAGGGGAAGCGAGGTTTATCATTACCAGACTATTTCACTTCAAGTTAGCGTTTCTCTCCCCATTCCCCGCCACATCGGGAAGTCAACAAACCCTGCAGGCTAAATTACTAATCTACGATGATTTTCTCTGTGTGTGGACCCTCTCGCAATAATTTCTAGTATCTCTGAATTGGGCACTATTTCAAGATACGAGAAAACTGCAGGAGAAATCAGGTATGGTATTATTCAAATTTTACGCTCTACGGAACGACAGAAACTACAGAATGAATACAAACTGGCATTTGTTTAGTGAGCAAGCCTTGTCGAAAAATTTCCAAAAAGTCCCGAAAATTTCGGTTGAAAGAGCACCCACCTAATAATACTTTTGAATGTAAATGTAAGTGAGGCAGAACTCGTGCGATTTTAGATTTTGTAGCGGGCGCGCGATTGTCATATAGAAAACGCACATAGAACAGAATTTGCGTGTTTTCGATGAAAATCGACCGCTCGTTACAAACCCTAAACTAGCTCTAAGCGCAGAAATCGCACTTGTCCCGTCTCACGTATGGGCCACAGGATTCCACAGCGAATTTGCTTTTTGAATTGGTCAACGGCGCTAAATTATGCTACAGTAGCAGCGAAAGCCATGAAATTGGTTTCGAACCTGCGCTGTGAAACTCGTTTTTAATGAGCCAATTCCGCGAAATTCCATTTTTGATGAGGCCGAACTCGCCAATTTTGCTTTTCAACTTGCCCAAACTCACGACATTGTTTTTTGCGTGAGTCCATCCGCGAAGTGGGTCAATGTCAAGGTGACTAAACTCTGCTGATTTCCTAAGATTTTCCCCTGCCCATCGGTCAGGAGAGGTGGAGACTGACGTCACTAGCAGTCCTTTGCTCCCGTTGCTCACCCTAGAGCAGCAAAGCAAGTTCATTTTGAAACTGACTGTTATGAATGCTCAAAAATCACAGCCTAATAACAATTAATAATGTACTGGTTCAAGCGCAAAGACGGTTGGGACTGCTCGTGACGTAGTTGAAGGACAGTAATGGCCGAAGATCTGCGACACGTACAGAAATTTAGTCACCTTGGGTCTAGCCTGCTAAATTCTATTTGTAAAGGTGCCTCTTTAAAATTAGCCAACCCCGTGAAATTGCTTTTTGAAGGCGTCAAAAGCGTGAAGTTAGCCCGAGCTCCATGGCCACTAAAAAAAGGAACCCGAAACTGCAATTTTGCATTAAAAAATAGAAACTAGCAATTTCGTGAACGAACTTGAAATGTCCTGAGTTTCCACCTCCGAGTTATGTAATTTCGTTCATGTGATAGCTGCCAGGCTACGAGCGTCAACAAAGACCGGCTAGCTCAGGGTCGATGCCCTCTAACAGAAAATGGCCCTGAAACTAGCAATTTCGCTAAAAGTAATGCCTAGAACTTACCATTTTGCGAAACTAACCTAATTTTACGAAAGTAACCATAATTTTGCGAAAGTGGATTATTTCGTAATTATGTGGATTTTCAACATGTAATGCAGCAATTTCGTGGTGACTGACTTATTTGGATTCGTTCCTTGTTGTATAATCGCAACATTATTGCTTCGCAACTTCACTGTTTGCCACCCAAAATGGTGATTTTTCTGATAATTATCCTCGCAAACATGCAGTTTTCCTACTACAAAGTTAGTCCGAAACTTGCATTTTATGGATATTTATGCTCAAATATATTTAACTTATTTGAAACTTGCTATTTCATGACTATTTCTTCATTTAATCTCGACTCTTTGGCTACCACTTGCAATTTTTGCGGCTATTTAGCCCAGAAACTGACAATTTCATGTCTACACAGTACTAAATATTTGCAGCTTCGTGACTACCTACTTTTCACTCTGACCTGTACTTTCACTAATTGTTAACCTCCAGAAACTTGTATATTGACCTCATCGTCTGTTTGACCACTGAATGAACACGAGGTTCAGACGCTAAATGATCACTTAACGAGCTGAACAATTTGACATTAAGACAAAGTTACTATTGTTCAAATAACACACCAGTTGTAGGATTTTTTGCGAGGGTGAAATTGACAGCCTCTTTGCCACGGCCAAATTGAGCAGAGGCGTAGGTGCGGGATACGAATATGGGGGATAGATCCTCCCAGAGCAACAAATTTTAATTTTTTATTTTAATTTGCTCGGCGAGGTCCACGTGTGTAGAGCCGCTTCCTTGAACTTAAGATCTGTGGATTCCGTGGTCATACGTGTCCGGGAAAATTAGTTCAGCTCCTGTAAACGGGCGGAAGTGGCCTGTAACACCGATATTCCTGTGAGAATCTCTTCAACGGTTCTTCTGATTGAAAACACGCTTGAATTTGTGTATTCCCAGTGTCGAGAAACCCCATCACTAGTTTCTTGGCAAAAATTGATAGTATCTCCACTAAAAGCAGGGCCGCAGGGGCGTATCTAGAAATCCTTCCGGAGAGGAGGAGATTCTGACAGTCCACAGCCTACTGAAGACCGGCGGAGGACGGGTGTTGTGATGAATGCTCTTCGCATTGCTGGGAATTCGCAAAAAAACTGGCTAAAAACGGCCTCCCGGAGGGGGCGATCTACCTATCGCCCAACCTATGGGTACGCCACTTGACATGTGGGCCATTTTCGCTGTGTAAAAACTGTTTCTCTGGGTTTTTAATGGCAAAACGCTCACATTTAAAGATAATTAGACAGTTTGACGGGTTAAATTGACGAGCTTCCTAAGATCCTAAGATAGTTAAGAACAAAGATGTGTTGGAGAAGGTTGGGAAGCTACCCATGTTTGCCCTGTTCTATGACTATCGGCATTGATTATGGCCAAATATTCTGTATACATATGTATTTCAGAAACTTGGGAATCAAATCGATGAGTTCTGTTGGCAAGCGGGGCACCAAAACAGCACGTTATATGTCGACCACTCATGCAATTGCAATGTGATACTACGACGTTGACCGATCCGTGTCTGCTTGAGTTAAGACAACGTTCGTTTCACGACAGTACATTCTGCAATTTGGCATCAGTGCTTTGATCCATACAATATATCTTGCTAAAAGTCCTTGGGAATTGGGCTTGAGCGTGCAGAAGGAGTAGAAATTTCGTCGATAGGTGAATATTTCTTCACGCGTGCCTCAATTTGCTAGACTTTGAAGGCCGTATTCTATAGTTGCTCTTTTGGAGAATCTATGAAAACTGAAGGTGACATCTCGATCACGTTGGACCTTGTTTTAGTCTGTTATTCTGAATAAACACCCACCCACTTACGTGTTGCAATGCAAGAAATATCAAATGTGCATATGGTTGTTATAAGATTTTTAAAAAAATTATTGGCTCTTCTTATGTTTATGCGTCCTGAGCTTTCGCCCTCTTGGCTGCAGAAGCGCGTGGTTTCTCTATTTTCAAATCAAAAAAGAAAAAGGTTCTACCTCAAAATTTTTTTAACGTAGGTATATTGTAAAATTAAGTCATTCGCTCCGCAAGTGGCGGTGAATATTGCTTTCTGGGATCCGTTTTGCCGACATTACCCTAGGCGGTTCTGAATGAAATAAGATTGGAGAACCTAATCCAATTCCTTTGACCTCTTCTTAATGTCTTCGCCTCGGCAGTTCGCGATAGAAATGTAGAGAAAGAAAACTTGAAAACATCACGAGAGCAAGGGTCCGGAGCTCAGTGATATATGATTGATTAATGATATGGTGGAAGGTGGAGGAGGGGTGACATTCAGGATATCATTGTCATACCGTTGTATGGGTATGGTGATAGAGGCTCTTACAGGCGAGACTACAAGAGGAAGGTTCAATAGTTGGGGAGCAAGAGGGATGAAAGAGATTTATCCAGTTTTAAACCCCGGACTCCTGCGGTGTTAATTAGAGCGATCTCGTCACTTTTTCATCAACACTGAACTGTGATTATTATTATTTCTTATTATTCTCGTCCTTCAACATCTTTTTGTTGCTTTGGTAGACCTCTAGGGCATAGTAGACGTCTATCGTCTACCCTGCTGTTTCCTTACGAAATTTCGAGTCAAATACATCATTGCTCATGCTTGAATTAATAGGGTTTAATTTTTCAGTTGGGTTTGAAAATATAGGGCGTGAGTTTATGTCTAACCTAAATGAACCAAATCATTTTCATAATTTATGTTCGTAGGCAGTTTCAATCCTTTAAAAAGGTCTTTACAATAAACTAGATTTTAATCTTATTTTTCGAGAGAGTTTTCTTTTTTAGGTTGCCCCGGGAATAATGTTTATCGAAAGGGAGGGAGTGGATCCTTTTAAGAAGATTACGTTTATAAAACGCATGATATTCCAAGAGTAGGGGAGGAGAAGAAAATTAACGCATCACTCATCTCAAGTTCTTGAGAGTCTTCCATTCATCCCCTTCTCCCACCACGCTTTATAGTTGTCCCTGTCTGCATAATTTCCGTGGTGTTAGGACTTGGAAAACCGACTCTCCGTCTTTAGAACGCGTCTTTTTCAAAGCCGTACAAGCCCTGCTAAAGGAATTAGCATGAACGCACCGTTAAAAGAGAGTATTTTATGTTAAATGAGGATTAAAGGGAATTTTGAAATCGAGGAATAGAATAAGTAGAAGTATCTCGTGCGCTTGGTGATTTGAGAGCTTTTAAAAACATACGAAGTGGAGTGAGGTCCACCAGCGTGCTCCAGAAGTTTTAATGGTTCACCCGCCATGGCGAAGCATTTCGAGTGCTATAAAGGATTTCATCCTTGTATCGTAATTCCGAATCGTTATCATTTTTAGAGGCAAAATTAGAAAAATTAGCAAACACTGGCCCCGTATGGGTTTAACTCTCGACTAATTTGTCCAATAACTTGTATCATGCGGGACAGTGAGACCCAGAGTCCCAGAGATGACTTGCTGCCCACGATGCAATCGCTAGCGTAGGATATTTCAGGCTAGGGAAGTCAAATTTACTCCCCGCTACCTCCTTACCCCTGCCAGCTATAACGTCACGTAAGACTTTGGAACTTCTAATTATGGCCTTACGAAGCACTATACAGCTTAGTTTTTACGGTCATAAGACAACGTAAGCACATCTTATAATTAGTCATCATTACCTACTTTTTATGACAGTGACCTTTTCACTCCTAACATTCCTGTCCTTTAAACTAATCACCCAATTTCCAAGCTTTTTGTGCTGCGATTAAAGGGGTCTTAAGACAGCTTGAGCGGCTGTTGGAGGGATTTCAACGGCCCACAAAGGATAATTTGGCACAGTTCACGTTAGATGCATCCTTGAAGTTTCGGGACCCGAAAAAAAAAAAAAAAAAAAAAATCAAACAAAAACAAAACGCTAACACTGCACCTCCTTTTTTCGTTGAGTGCATAATTTTTTAATTCTTCCTCCACGGCCACCTTGTGTTGTTCACAATTGTTTTTAAAAGCTCTTTTATTAATCTTGATTATAATGTTTCAATGCTTAAATGACGAGTTAAATACTAATTTCAAATAGCAACAATAAAATTATTCATTCAACGCCTTTTCCAATAGCAAGATAATAAATTGTTTCAAGTGGGTTCGATTAATCTAACTCAGAGGCTATAATCAAGCTCGAGAATGAGAAATAAAGGGTCTAAAAAATTGAAACATTTTATTGTTTAGTAGAATGGTCATTCATTAAAATGAGTGGGCCTCCCTCCACACACTGAGCACGGCGGGCACTCTCCCACCTTATTAGTTGATAGGCAATTGCCTGGAAGGCGTGATTTACGAAGGCGAGTCGCATGCCCCGCCTGTTTATTATGTATACGTGAAGGGAGGGATATACAAATTGTGACATCAATGTTAAAAAGCTCCTCTTTCAAGCTACTGCTATAAATTGAACCGCGGTGTCGGATAGTTATTAGTGTTATTACTGTTTCTCAAATCTGTTATATACAATCCGGCTAAAAGTTCTTATTTATTTAAAGGCTTCGACTCTGGTCAACATCATTTTTTAACCTGTCACCCAGAAATAATAATTGTTCTACACATTTTCGTCGTTAGATCAACACTCGTTGTTTGATGGTTTCTCATGTTTATGTGGAGTGGTCATCATCATCTCGCTGACATTCTTCGTCCGTACCCGTATTTTATGAAAAGGTTATTTAAATTAATACGGTCTTCGCTCTTGTTGATATAATCTCACTTTCTTCGTGTAATCTTCCTAAAGTCTGTCTACCCTCTGATGGACTGTCGCCGCCCCTTAAAAATAATTGAATGAGTTTCCTCTTTGCCCTTTCAAACTATGTATATTAGTACGATAACCAGAGGCCCTTCTGTACAGAAAGGACGGTACTACTTTATAGTTTGTGGTCTTGTTACTGTCTTGGGATCCTCAAAAGGACCTTAAAAGTACTAATTTCGAAAAACTACTATACTTTTAGAAGGGCCTCATGTATGATAGAAAAAAAAAAAATTTAAACACAAGTTTGCTTCCTGCATAAATGAAGTGCTTTCCACACATTACACACAATGGTATAGCCAGGGCAGGTCAATCCTTGAAAAATCGGAAACGTCAATTTACCCCTTCATACTGGCTAATTAGCATTAAAACTGAGCATTTAGCCCCTGGAAAAAAAATGAAACTTCGCCTGAGAAACAGATTTTCCACCTCAAAATTGACGATTTTTCAAGGAGATACTGTCAAATTGCTCGGAAATTGACAATTTTGCCTACCTCCCCCCTTCATCAGGACTGACCAAAAAATCAAATTGTTCGGCTCCTAAAATGTTTATTTATGTCCGAGTGTCCGAATCTGCCGAAAGGCCCACCCCCAACACGAATGCTTCAAGCAAGTGCTGGGAACAGGTGGCTGTCCGCGGGATTAAGTGAGCCAATTAGGAAGAAATGAAAGAAACAACAAAGGCCCGTTCACAAGCTCTATGTTTGCGTTGTGCGAATTCTATGCAACCAAACAAATATTATATTCCTTCGAAAAATGAAGCATTTTGATATAATAGGTTGCATAGACACCAGACAACGAAAACATGGAGCTTGTGAACGGGCCTTAGTAGCTTATGGAGTCTTCTGAATGATCGGTACACTTTTTGTATTGTTCATCCTCAATTCTGTTCGATCCGTCCGTGCAATGTATGGCTTAGCGTGTTTTTGACGGTAGTGCATTCAAAAACGTTGTGCATAATAAGGCACAAGTTCATCCCTACAACAAAAGCTTGGAGGTAGTAAACTCTTTATTCATTCCCAATCCATAAAAATTGAACCCAAAGTTTTATAGAACCCAAGTTCTTCCACTCATCACGATCGCTATGGCAACGGTGGTCATTTATGAAATTGGAAATTTTGATCCCGCCAGAGCGCTCTTCCAGCATTTGGTCCCAACTTTTTTTTAAAAATAATATAAAGTGTTTGCTTCACAAACTGGATTTTGGACATTTTCACTGGTATATTTTTTTATTATTTCGATTCTTCTATCCATTCTATCCATTCAATCCATTTCATTCCATCCATCCATTTTCTTTATACAAAAACAATTAATTTCAACTTCAAATTCCGTCATGTTTCGTGCCCTGGTGTAAAACCCAGCACAACCAGAGGAACTTGGAAGGAAGTGTAGATAGATGTCCGCCGTTAGAGAGTCGAAGGTAGAGCGTACATTTTCAAGGTAGAAGTTCAAAGCGGGTTTGAAGTTATTTTGGGAACGAAATTTGAAAAATGAATGTATACTACTGCATTTTATGTACAATTTTCTGTAGATTGGAACGAGTACTTAAAATCCGTGCAGCAGAAATAAGGCGTGAAAAAACATGCCATGCAATTGACGAAGGCTGTTTGGAGGGGGCGAGGTAATAGTGAGTTTTAGCATTCTCCCTTTATATCCTCCGGAAAATTTATTTTCAAACTTCGGCCAATCAGATGTCACGTAACCAAGCAATGACTGATTTATCGTTTGCGTTAGCGCTAGCGGTGGTGTTGCTAAAAGTCTCTACGATCGGCGTGAAATTCGCCCTCAACGTTCGGTCTGCAGAGGAGATTGAAGAAACAACATGCTCACCTGACGCTTGAGAACACCCAGGATTTCGCTGCACTTGACAAAACATCGTGAAACAGCACAGTTTCAATAGATCCATTTTTTTTTGTTTAACGGCTTCTTAAGTTTTAGGCCCATTTTCACCAACAAAATTGATCTCGTTCAAAGTTGATCGTGATTAGTTGCCAATAACGACCCATATGAATCCTGATGCAATTGTTTACATTGTAATCGTGATTATTTGTTGATCGTGGTTTAAGAAGTTGGTGAAATCGGGCCTTAGTCTGCTACAACCATTCATCCACTATTCATTACTATTGGGTGGCGAACAGAGCGATACGATATCGTTTCGACATCGCCGACTCAAATTAATAGCGTCTGGGACAGAAAGAAACAACAGGAAATGTGCCAGCGTGATGTAGAAACGATATCGTATCGCCACAGGATGGACGCCGCCTCGTGATTGACGAGATTTTCATAGTTTTCATTTTACGTGATTTACGGCTAAAATTAAGAAAAATTCTAATTAGTGACTGAAATTGAGTAAAATCACGACTTGGCGTCCGAAACTGATGGCGTTTTCCATTCAATACAATACACTAGTGTGTTTTAAGTTTTCTCAACCGTCCTATCTGAATTGAAACATATGTTTATGGAGAGGACGCTGCACTACACTTGTGTAGTGTGTTGAATGGAAATCGCTATGAGAAAAAGCGAGTTTAACGCTACGTAAAACAAACGAAGTATTGCAATGTACCTAAGTATAATTTATCATCGTATTTCTTGTTTATTTAGAGACTGAGGGGCTTCATAAAGACGTCCGCCCAGTCCACCGATAAGTGAAGCTCCGCCACTGATACTAACACCTCAAAATCTGTTTTACTAGGCGAAAATCCGTGAATTGAGGAAGTTTCACATTTTCAAAATAGTAGATTACATTACAAGATTAGTAAGTGGTGCATTACCATAGAGTCTTTTGGTTGGCGTACGAGGCTTGCCGAGGCCGCTAATTAAAAAAAATTAAGTCGAGTGATGTACGTTTTTTTTCGCGCAACCGTCGTCGAATATTACCCAGTTTTTCGCGCTACCTGCTTCGTAAGTTGCCCATTACGATAACATAATAACTCCAGTAAGTTGAATTTTTCATAACCTGGTACTTTATAGCTTCAGTTTTTGAAAACTGTACAGTAAAGGTTTAAAACTGACATGAAAAGTTGTTTACATGTCAGTTTTCTACAACCTTGTACAACCTTTGTTGAAATGTTATCACCCCATCCGTGATTATAGAAATATCTTAAGACATGTTTTTTTTTTTTATCAAAACAATAAAACTGGGTAATATTCGACGGTGGTTGCGCGAAAAATAACGTACATCACTCGACTATTAAGTAGTAAGCACCACTTACTAATCTTGTAATGTAATCTACTATTATTCTTTTGACAAAAAAAAAAAAAACCGTGTCGTAAGATATTTCTATAATCCCGGATGAGGTGATAACATTTCAAGAAAGATTGCCCAAGGTTATAGAAAACTGACATGTAAAAAACTTGTCAAGTCAGTATTAAAACATTACTGTACAGTTTTCAAAAACTGAAGCTATAAAGTACCAGGTTATGAAAAAATCAACTTACTCGAGTTGTTATGTTATCGTAATGGGCAATTTACGAAGCAGATAGCGGGAAAAATATGTATTTTTTAAAAATTCAAATTCAGAAAAACTTTAATGAGGAAGTTTCATGGGTCAGAACTTATTCATAAATCTATTTTTTAAAGGTTTATTTATGCTAAAATGTAGCATAAATATAGCGCGATTTTTGAAGTTTTAGGTCATTTCAAACACGCCAGCTAGCATGTTTGTGTCATAATGCGCCTTCCGAAAAAAAATCACCTGTAACGTTACAGTCGGAGAGTGGTTTGTTATGTTTCTTTGCCTTATTTTCTACTAGAGCTCTCCAAATGAATGAAATAATGGAGGATAAACAGATGAGCTATTAGTGAGATTTTGAATGAAGTAAAAACACGAACGTCTTCGTTAAAATCCGACGGTTGCTAGGGTACGAAACAGATGATTGGTGGAATTTCAAAAAGAAGTAAACGTGTTTCTTGTTTACGTCTTTCAAAATCTCCCTATTTAGGCCCGGGTCGACCACATGGGCTTAAAGTTCCGTTTAAGACTAAGCGGAGCTTAAGAGCTTAACCCAATCCGAATTTAGTATTTTGAACACAAAATCGTTTAAACCCTTGGCAACGTTTAAACGGACTTTGTCGACCTCATCCTTAAAGGCATGAAAAGGACAGAGAATACAAGTGATATTACGTTGCGGAAAATGTTCGTTTTGGCGGGATTGCAAATATGCCAACTTTTGTTAAGAAATGCAAATATTTCTAACCGGTTTTCACTTTTTATTTATTTATTTTCGTGGAAGGATTGATATGCCTCATCGAAAAAAAATATTTTTGGAAAATGTGAAACTTCCTCATTCTTTACAAAATAGATTTATGAATAATTTCTGACCCATGAAACTTCCTCATATCATTGTTGTTTTTAAATAGCTAAACTGGTGAATTAGCGGAATTTTGCCCGTAAGAAGCAAAACCGGAAAAACTGAATTTGTCAAAGACCGAAATTTCGTTGTTATCAGGAACCGAATCCGCGAAATTTCGTTCCAAGAAAACCGAACGACGCAACTTTGTTTTTATTTTTCCAAGAGTGTCAAACCAAACCCAACAACATTTTTTTGGTTCTGGATGAGACAAACTCTGGGAGAAATTGTTGTTGAAGAAGCCGATACCTCAAATTTGGTTTTATAATAGCCAAATCCGTGAAATTTGGCTTTTCCGGCTCCGAATCTGCAAAATTCCGTTTTGGTTTACAGAGAGAGCCAACCCACCGGTATAGATTATCCAATGGCCAAAATCGAGAAATTTGGGTATTCGCGCTGAATCCGCAAAATTTCTCTGTTAAAAGAGTGTATGTAAATAGGCAATTTTGTGAAAATTCGGTACCTATATTTGGAAGCAGTCGGCGAATTTGGATTCTGAATTTTTGAGAGAGGAGAGAGCTAACACCTCGTGATCAGTTTTCTATTTTCTGAGGGTCAAATCCATGAAATTTTGTTTTTCAAAGAGCAAAACCCAAGAAATTCGGAAACCTGATGTCGATAGCAAAGAGCAGCGCGGTCTAAGGTCGAGTTTCTAAAGTGAATTTTTGCATAATTCTTGAGTTTATTCATGATTCTTTTCTCGCTTTTGGATCACGGGCTCAGCTGCCTGGCAATAGAAAAATTATTCAGGAATCAAGGCTCTTCAGTGAGAGGGGGCAACGACCACTCAGTGGGCGCTCATCTTTTTTAAAAAAGGCAGTATATCAGACGAGGGGTTGGGTGGAGGGAATTTTTCGTCAGGGGCATTCTTTCGGCGCGCGGATAGTACCTGGACATGAGAGTCGACACCCTAGCGACCTCAGCCACTCTGCTGGGCACGTGCGGTACTATCGCAAACGGAAACCCTCATAATCGAAAATAACTGGCCTGTAACGTCCGGATAATTCTTATACTTGTCAACAATTTTCGGTAAAGCGAAGTTTTTTACAGGCCACGATTTTTTAAGCCCCCCCCCCCTGCGAATTTCTTAGTGAATGATTCTTCATTCTTAAAAGTGGGATGGAAAAAATATTAGGTAAGCGGTAAAATAAACTTTTATTGAGCTTTAAAGTGTATTAGGTATTAATTGCAAATTAGACGACCCTTGTCTTAGGACTTTTCAAGGGATTACTTCCCCCTCACCGCAACACCCTAGTCACCCTGCAGTGAATTCGAGGGAGTACTTGTTTTACGTTTCAAAACAAGTAAAAAATAGTAAGTATTTAGCTTCAATAAAGTTTAATTCTTTATTTTCAGCCTCCCCACTCCCTCGAATTCACTGCAGGGTGACTAGGGTGGTGCGGTGAGGGGGGAGTAATCCCTTGAAAAGTCCTAAGACAAGGGTCGTCTAATTTGCAATTAATTAATTGCTGGGACACATAAAGAAAAAAGAACAATTGTATGTATTAGGTATTGTTCGAACGTTTTTACCGTCGGTTTTAGGACGTAGTTCTCCGTTCGTTTTGAAACGGAGTGTTATCTTTCATACAATTTCCAGTTTATTTCAATATCGTCTGCTGCTTCCCTTACCTTATTGAAAAATTAATTAATTATCCACTTGAATTCATTGACGAGCACCACTAAGTCAGCATTTTCGAGAAAAACTCGTCCTTATATGTTAGTGGAACACGAATTACGGCAGGCTAGTCCTGCAAGCATCTCTGCGAATTCAATAGGGCATTCCACTTCTTAGGGGGCGATAAATAAAGGTGCCGTAAGGTAAGTTTTTTATTTCTTCAAAAAGCCAATGAAAAATGAATGAAATGCACTATTTCTGCTTCTTTTATAGTGGTGATCACGTTCATTTCCACAGGGTGAGTCCTTCGTTACGGCCCTGCTTTGTACGGCCAAAATCTTCCTTAGAAAGTAAGATATTTGTAGAATTGCACCGATTTTCGAAGTAAACCGTTATATTTAAAGTCCCGAAATGAAGACGTAACACTTTTTCCAAAATCATGCTGTCGTGATAGCTTGGGTACCTACCAAAACTCATAAAAACACGATCTGTTCAAATAAAATCAGGGCCAACATTTTTTTATTACTTTTTAAAACTATTGGGTTGCGGAACCCATTTGAAATAGGCTAGATAGACAGATGACGTAACAACAGCATTCGCATGCCCTTCACTATAGCTTCCCACAAATCAAACAATAGGACTTAAGAGAATGGGAAGGACAAGAAGGGGCAAAACAGCCATGATGCGGAGGGTTGGGAGGGGTCACAACCCCTTAACTGCGTCATGAGTCACAGACCGGGCGTTTAAGGTAACAAAAAAAAATCGGCAAGTTTCATTATTTCGCTATAAATGGAAATCAATCATTTACGCACTAATATTCAATTCCTGGTCATATTTAGCCATTTTCTTTCGAAAAAAAAATGTTTCCAGCGATTTTTATTTTTTATGTTACTTCCTCATTCGCTGTTTGGTATACGCAGTAAATATAAATGTTTGTTGGTCCCTTGGTTCGAGAGTGGTGATATACATGACGGTCACAAATTATACTCCATCCCAAACTTTTCTAACTACGTCGAAGATCAAAAGAATGACTGCGAAATAGGTCTCTCTCCTCAAAATGAGGCAAAAGAATCATTTACGGCTAAGGTTGGATAGAAAACAATGGTCGTAAAGTAAAAATATACAAAATTAAATTGTAAATCTATTCAATCATGAATAATGTTTAACGCCGCCTACGGCTCGCCGATTACAATAGCGTATCATTAAATCGCATAAAATTGAAAATCAAGAGGTATCAAACCATGTCTTCTTGATGCAGAATCGAGAAAAAAAATATAGAAAAATGTATAAATAAGAATTTAGTTTTTCCAGGCGCCACAATGTTGTGAAGCTATCTGGTATTTTACGAGGAAAGAAATTGCTTCACTTTCAGTTTCGAGCCATATTACGCGCGATGGGATTTGCAGAGAGGGAGGGGGTAAAGAAAAGTGGAAAGAACACCGGAACCGAACTTTTCCCACCTCACAGGCACACACGCACTCCCGCTCTTAACAGGAATCACTGGTTTACGATTCTTCGTAATAGCTATCTATAAAATTGTCTTTTTCCCCCTTTTCTTTTCTCCTACACTGGTCTAATGATACAATGATATTGAGTGCACCGTATACAAAAGAAAAGGCACAACAATTCCTACAAGTAAATATGTACTGTACGAAATCCTCCTCGCTGAACGTGAGAGGAAATGAGTGGCAAAGCTTTATTCGTTTCCTACGCGGAGCATATGAAAAATGTACTAGATGGGGGAAATGTGGGTCATGAATCATGATACTTTTTTCACACTTTAGCTCCTCTAGAACACGAATCCCCGAGGTCGGTTCGATTTCATATAAGTATAGTAAGTGTTTATGACCTCTCTTTAGTTAGCACGATCACAACCGCAATATTTGACATATGGGACAACAAGAATGAGGAAGTAACATAAGGAAAAATCGCTGAAAACAATCCATCCGAGTCCTTGAAGGAGAGGGGGAGCAATTAAAATAGAACCCCATTCGTCAGCACACACTTATTGCGGCATAAATTCCATTTATGGCCCGTTCACAAGCTCTATGCTTTCGTTGTGTGGTGTCTATGCAACCTATCAAAATGCTTCATTTTTCGAGGGAATAAATTTGTTTGGTTGCTTAGACTCCACTCAACGCAAACATAGAGCTTGTGAACGGGTCTTTATAATTTAATTAATGGCGTTTTCCATTCAATGCAATGCACTCGTGTAGTGTAAGTTTTTCCACCCGTCCTCTCTGAATTGGAACATATGTTTATGGAGAGGACGCTGCACTACACTTGTGTAGTGCGTTGAATGGAAATCGCCATAAGTGGTCCCCCGCCAGTGGTAGTGTTTTTCCGACAGGTTGGCCTTCGGAATAACATTTTTGAAACATGTAGACGTCAATTTCAAAACCGTTGATTTCCCAATTTTTCAGCAAATGCTGTGTTACCGAATTGTGCTGAAAATTGGTTTCCAAATTTTTCTGTATAATATGTTTTATTTTCAAATTTTACTGTAAAATGCTTGATAAACCTACAAGTTGTGAAGGAAATTAGGTATATTATGGAAGCCGGGTACACAATTGTGTTCTCTTTTCAAGAGCATCAGTCGCTGCGGTTAATGATCTTATTAAACGGTATAGTTAACAATTATTGCCCGTGTAAGTTAGGTATTGATGTCATCCAGGTGTGGATTCAGGATTTACTCAAGGGAGGGGCTCGAGAAATTGTTGCTAAGCTCTACTTACTAAAAATTGCTTGATAGCCATTCGATGCCTTTAAAAAATGGCTAAGCTAGCCTTTCCGACCATAGAAACCGCTAAAAAGCCATACTCGCGCCCCCAAATGACGAAACTTCGCGTCTTTCAATGACTAAACTGAGTATTTGCGCCATAAAAATAGCCATACTGGCAATTCCCGCTCCAAATAGGTAATCTAACTTCATGCACCATAAAAACTGCTAAGCTGTTGATTCGTGCACACCCTAAAAATGCCTGAAATATCATGACTCCCGCCCTGAAAATGGCTAGATCGACCATTCTCGCTAAAAAAAAAAAAAAGCCAAACTGACCATTCACGCACCAAAAATGGCCAATACTGACCATTCCGCGTCTTTGGCTTGACGGACTACTCGCGTCCTAAAATAGGCTAAACTGACTATTCACGCCCCAAAAGGGCAAAACTTACGATTCGCGCCGAATGGCCAAAGTGATAATTTGCGCAGTGAAAGTGGCCAAAAAGTATTTAGACCAGTCAATATAGACACAAAAATCGGGGTAAATCGCAAACATGCATGTAATTGATTTTTTTGTTGCGTGTTGTTAGGACCAATGAGAGCAGTTATTGCTCAAGTTTGCAACCCTCAAAACCTTGTGCTTAACTCATGGCACTCGAAAAACTAAGAAATTTCATCACTTTTTCTGGTTTTTTAAACAAAAATACCAGAAGAAAGAGTTTTTCGAGCATGACCACGGTATACATTGTTAAAGCCAACTAAATTTGCTACAATTTAAGTCATGCCCGAGTATCCTGGGTCTGTTAGTTCAGGAAATACAGTCAATCAACAAAATACCTAATCTCGCCAAAAAGCGAGATTTTATAGGTAGGGCAATTTTTCAAGACCCGTAGCACTCAAATAAACGGTGATTGGTACTTGGTTGAACAAAATGAGAGGGGTGAATGTTCACCCAAAATGCAACGAAAAATTTCCTATGACATAAGGTCAGATTTCCATTCCTAGTTCAGATAGTCAATTTGTTGTTTTTTAGCACATCACGGGTTTTCTCAACAAAAAAATCGGTAACATGGGAAGTAAGCGTCCTAGGTTAAATCCAACGACACCACTGAAAAGAGCACTCTTTTTTTTGTGTGAGTAAAGACATTTTGTCTAATGATAGCCAAAGATTCTTTGAGTACTGGGAAAATATCAGGATATTTTAAAAAATGTCAGTTTTTGACAACTGTTCAAAGCTAGACTACATTAGCCATGGTGCTCCCAGCACCTGGCAAGTTCCTCCAAAACTGTATGAAGTAACTTAGTTTAATACTTCATGCTTATTTTACTCCTGCCCTTTGCAACTTTTTGATGAAAATCCATTTTCCCTCGCGAACTTAGCTACGGTGTTTCAAGCGGAGATCGTGGCGATCACGCATTGCCTGTTGCCATGAGGGATAATACGTAAGGTATATAAATATTAGGATGTACGTGTACAAGGACAGCCAGACGGCCCTAAAGGCATCGCGAAGCCAGTGGTTGACTTGGCCCTGGTGGCGGACTGCCGTAGTGTGATTTCACAGCTGCAGGAACTGGAAAACAGCGTGAGTTTACCCCGAGACAAAAGGGGTTTGAGGATAATGAGAGCGGACATGCAAGCTAAAAGATGAGCCTCACTGTGCCCTAGAACCGGAACCGGAACCCGGTCTCAAATGAAACGGTGGGGAAAGATCAGATAAGGAGTTGGGTTGCAATGCAATGTCGGAATGCAAGCAAGGTTATCTACTCATCTTTGAGAGATGTTGCCATTCAGAAGTGTTATCGGCGAAGAGTGGTAGGAATGTTAACGGGCTAATACCCGTAGGCATCTCTGTAAGATGGGTTCATTGGCAGATCCAATGAGAAAGTTGCATGATTTTCTAAAATTTTACTGTTGGCCGGGGACACCATACAAAGTACCTTGGTGGTATTCGATTTGATCAGTGAAATTCACTAAATTTATAATAATTTTTTTAAGAGTAATAAATTACCACCCTGTTTGAATCACTTTTTTGGAGGGGAAGGACCACGCGAGATAATGACGTCACTAGTTCGTTCCCTTCTTGAACTGTTATACATGGCCAGTTTATTTATCAATTTGTTTTTCGCACGGATGCTGGTAATTGATCATTCATTTCTGCAAAATTTTGATAAATAAAGGTACCTACTAATTTTATTATTGAATAATGCCAAGACAACGAGAAGTATTTAAAAAAGGCGAGGACGGCCAATCTCCCCACTGTATGATGTCCGACATCCGCATGAGTAAACGTTGTATTGCTGCACATCGGAATGAAACAGTGCATATTTTTTATAAATATAAGTGTGACCACTAGGCCGTTATAATAATGAAAGAGAATGTTGTTAAGGATTGGACCCACCGGAAATTATGAAAATTACACCGAAGGTGCGGTCCAGTTACCGTTTCGATCGCTGGACCTTCAGACCCAGCGATGGGTCTTCCGAGCGATGGGTCAGCGAGGTACTTCCGTACTTGCGATCCTGGTGGCCCGGCAATTGAGCCGTGTGAGGAACAGGGCCTCCTCTCCCGATCCATCTTATGCCATACGCCTCGTCGAGGTAACCACGAGCTAGTCTGCTGTAATGAGGAGGGGCTCCGTCATGCATAAACCACATTCTTGCACGAGTGGCCAGCGGTATGTCCTCCATCAAAATTGCATGGAGAATTTCCTCCAGAAAATCTCTGTAGATTTCACCAGTCAGCCTCGGTGGCAAAAAGTGTGGACCAACGATTGTCGTCCCGAGAATCCCCAGCCACACATTCAAAGAAAATTGTTGCTGGTGCCTGCTTTCAAAGTAAGCGTGAGGGTTGTCCTCCTGCCACCTATGATTCAAGCTTCGTCCGTAAATAAAACGTTTTTTGTAAAATTTCTCGATTCTCGAATTTTTTGCCGTAGCCAACGGCAAAAAAATACTCTCGGCTCGTGGTCAGTAGGTAACAAGGCATGCACGCGTTGCAAATGGTACGTATGAAGGCCCTCGCGACTTAGTACTTTCCAGACCATTGAGTGACTGAGCCCCATCAACTGCCCGATTTCACGCGTGCTCAGAGTCTGGTCTTCCGCGACTACTGCCAGAATTTCCTCCTCAACGTCGGCTGTCAATACTGGCCTTTCCCGGCCTCTATCAGCTGACCGTACCGCAAAAGAGCCATTCTCTCCTAGACGACGATGAATCGACGAAAAAACTCTTCTATCGGGTTGGCGTCGATGAGGATACATCTCTCGATACATGCGACTAGCAGCTAATGCACTTCCTCCCGCACGTCCATACACGAAGTGCATGTCGCAAAATTCACCGTTTGAAAACGCATCCATTTAAACAATATTCGCTTGAATATGGATAGTGTTATGCAATGTAGAGAGGTTCAACCCTTTCATGTAGTGGCTGTCATGTTGCGGAACAATGCTGCATCTGATGCTTCTCATGACGTCACCATTCAACGATTAATAAGAACATTTCCTTACGGGCCTAAATTACCACTTGTTCTGTATCACCACCTACTGTGTCAGCACAGTTAAGTCCTTCATCACTGGAAAATGTTCACTTTCAAAGGTCCTTTTTAGTCAAGAATGGATGGCAAACATTCATCATGTTTTTTCTCGAGTTATTCGTGAAGAAAGACTGTTTGAGTTATGAGCACTAAAACGGATTTTTCAGCAATCATTTTGGAATAATCGAAAAAATATCCGAGATGGAAGGTGATGTCAAAATACCATAATGATGCTGACACCATGCGCCAACTTTTCTGAAAAAAGGTCATCTTGGAAACCACTTGTTGTTGAGAAAATCGACTTCAAAACCTAGTCAGCACTGGTAACATTAAAAGCAATTTTAAGTTTGACTCTGATTTTATCAGCAGGAGTGGGCGACATTGAAGCAAATAACACTGAACGGAGTCGAAAAAAGTCTGGCCTTTCCAAAGGTGTCATCATATTTGACGTGGCTCATCTGGTTGCTAAGGTACGAATGATTTTCTTCAAGAAAACAAGGTCATTTTGAAAACTACTAAATTCGTGAATATCTCGGAAACTATTAGGAATCGGACTAGGGTCAATATGACTATTTTTGACGCATTTGTGACGCAGAATCATCAGCCCAAATATTGACATCCATTTCAGAAACACCCTGTATATGTATAGGTTTATTTATAAGCTTATGGCCGTTTTCTTGTTAGCACGATAACTCTCGAAGAAATTAATTTAGCGGAACGCGCTTTGGCACAAAAATCAGAGTCATAAGACCCCGGTCGGTATTGCATTTGGGCCAAATCGGTCGAGGTGGAGGGGGGGAGGGGAATAGGGGTTAAATGCTCAAAAAATCACTACAATTCACCAGTTGATTCTAGAAGCATCATATTCGGTACGTATACTCCATGTTAGAGTAGCCTTTGACTCCCATTTTAATTTTTTGAAAAAGTCGAAGGGGAGGGGGTGGTCCACCCTGTGTGGAAGTGTAAAAATAGCATTGAACTTCACTAGTTCATCTTAGCGCTCTAAAATTCGACTCAATAATTTAATGTAACCAAAGCCCTGGGTTCCATTGAGATTTATCGAAAACTTTGATGGGAGGGGGGATGAAATTTCAGACAAATCGCTTAAATTCACACGTTTATTATAAAATACGGCTCAAAAATTTAATATAACAAAGCCCTTGGAAAACTACCGAAACTTTTCGACATTTTGAAGAAAGGGTGTAGGCCAGTCAATATAAACATCAAACATCGCAAATATGCATGTAATTTTTTTTATTTTCGCATGTTGTTAGGGCCAATGAGAGTAGTTTATACTCAAGTTTGCAACCCTCAAAACCTTGTGCTCAACTCGTGGCACTCGAAAAACCAAGAAATTTCATCACTTTTTTCTCTTTTTTAAACAAAACTACCAGAAGAAAGCGCTTTTCGAGCATGACCACAGTATACATTGTTAAAGCCAATTAAATTTGCTACAATTAAAGCCCAGACCGAGCATCCTGGGTCTGTTAGTTCAGGAAATACAACCAGTCAACAAAATACTTAATCTCGCCAAAAAGCGAGATTTTATTGGTAGGGTAACTTTTCAAGACCCGTAGCACTCAAATACCGGTGATTCGTACTTGGTTAAAAAAAAATGAGAGGGGAAGTTGTACGTCCAAAATGCAACAAAAAATGAGGAATTTGCCCGGCGCTGGGAGCACCATGGCCAATGTAGTCTAGCTTTGAACAGTTGTCAAAAACTGACATTTTTTAAAATATCCTGATATTTTCCCAGTTTACTCAAAGAATCTTTCACTATCATTGGACAAAATGTCTTTACTCACACAGAAAAAAGGGTGCTCTTTTCAGTGGTGTCGTTGGATTTAACCTAGGGCGCTTACTTCCCATGTTACAGCTGTTTTTGTTGCGAAAACCCGTGATGTGCCAAAAACAACAAATTGATTATCTCGGCTAGGAAACGAAATCTGACCTTAGGACATAGGACATTTTTTGTTGCATTTTGGACGTACAGCCTCCCCTCTCATTTTTTTTTTAACCAAGTACGAATCACCGGTATTTGAGTGCTACGGGTCTTGAAAAGTTACCCTACCAATGAAATCTCGCTTTTTGGCGAGATTAAGTATTTTGTTGACTGGTTGTATTTCCTGAACTAACAGACCCAATATGCTCGGGCTGGGCTTTAATTGTAGCATATTTAGTTGGCTTTAACAATGTATACTGTGGTCATACTCGAAAAGCGCTTTCTTCTGGTAGTTTTGTTTAAAAAAGAGAAAAAAGTGATGAAATTTCTTGGTTTTTCGAGTGCCACGAGTTGAGCACAAGGTTTTGAGGGTTGCAAACTTGAGTAATAACTGCTCTCATTGGTCCTAACAACACGCGTATAAAAAATTAATTACCTGCATGTTTGCGATTTACCCAGATTTTTTTTGTCTATATTGACTGGTCTAGTGGTGAAAATAGAGGAAGAAGTTCGGCTTAATGAAACAAATTATGGTATCAAAATTATTACTTCTGGGACGGCTTAGGGTATCCGTATACGGAATGAAATGCGCTCTTTCCGACCGCCAGCTGCCGGAGCGAAATTTTTTATTTTTCACCAGGTACTGTTAATGTAACTTTTTCTAAACCTTATTTCGCCGGTTCTGCCCGTTCAAAGACCTACTTGGAGCCTTCCAGTCCTTCAAAAATGCAATGTCGTGTGATTGACTCTCTCCAAGATTCAAATTCGCGGGTTTGGCACCCTGAAAACCCTAAATCTCGGGACACGTCTCCGGGTCCTCGAAAGGTATAGATACACTGAAAAACTTTTTCTGGCGATACTTACTGCGAGGACGTGGTACTCCGTGGACGAGAGACATTTTCATTAAAATTTACGTTTTTCGTCCAAGCAATCGTTCAATTACCGTTTTCAGTAAACACTAGTAGGACCAAATATTGGACACAGTAAAATTTGATAGTGGACGTAGTAAACTTTGCGTTGGCGGCCAACGATTTTTCTCTACGACGTAACAGTTAATCTCACAAAGGGCGAGTGCACCACTTACACTGACCAGAAATTGGACGCAGTAAAATTTGCGTTGGGGGCCAGCGATTATTTCCAACTCGTAACAGTTAATATAACTAGGGGCGAGAGCACCACGTACCACCAGACCAGAAATTGAACGCAGTGAAATTTGAGGGTAAACGCTTTAACCTTTTTATTTCATTTATTAGGTACATTTTAGTTACGAGTCTGAAACTGCAGATATTTTGGTGAATTGCTTCGATGGGGCAGCGTACTTGAAAACGTATAATGCTGTAGGGTTTTGTTACATGACCGAAGATGACCGGCGAAGGTTGTGTAAATAAAAGTCCTTGTAAAAGTCCTTCCTGCTGGTTTTTAATGATACTTTCCAGATCATTAGCAGTCTGCAAATAACGAAATCATCAACGGTCAATACATACCCAAACATGGAAAAGGAAGGCTTCTCGACACTGTCTTAGGGAAGCCTTTGGTTTCTCTTTAGTTTTCACGTTATTGTTTTTTGTCCTTTCTTCAATTCTACAGCATACAGGCTTAAATGAAGTTGGGTCAAAAACAACGCTGAGGAGTCTGGACCATCTGGAAAGTCACACCACATAGAAAAAGCTCATATTAAAAATACCAGCTCACTAAAAAAAAGGATGAAATCAGCTTACCAAGCAGCTCGTCTGCAAAGAATTCCATCCCCCAACTGTCCAAGGAACGAAGTCCTTTCTTTGTTTGTTTGTTTTTTTCCTGAGAGTTTCAAGCATGAAAAAGATGAATTAATTAATTTTTGAGTTAATAATTAGCCAATTGAGGGAAGGGCTTACTGGACAGGGCTCTTGATATCACTGCACGAGTGTAATTGTCAAATTTTAAGTACAATGGAAACTCGGTTAGAGGCTTGAAATGGGAAGTATCAGGGCCGGCGAAGGAACAAAAAATATAAAAAGGCAAAAAACTGCTGGGCGGGCTTTTTGATAACTCAACTGCCCGAGCCGAGAAATGGCTGTGGACGCACCACCGCTGGCCATGATGCCTCAGTAGGTTAATTAAGGCTCCACTGTACTTATCAGAAAATTATTCATTTGAAGACTTGACACATAACAGGATTTTAACACACTAGAAAAATTGTAATCCTTACCTGTAGCTTTACCGCTTTCACTTGAGCCTTATTCCAGTCCATTAAATTCATCACAAAAGACAAAACTCGACTCGCGAAACTGGGAGGGAGCACTGACACTGAGAACTGAAATGCTGAAGAAGATTATCTCTCTACTTTTACCTATTCCAACGGAAGGAAGACTCACACAAAGAAACATCACACAAGTCACTTTTACCACGTCAATCTAGTTCTTTTTACTGGGGAGACCAGTAGTTTTTACAAAGGCAACCCCCAACTATCCGTGTGTTTGGACGCATTACTTTTTACCCTTCTTATTTCAGCACCCGATACTTAGGGGACGCATCTCTTTTTACAGCGGTGACATCAATGGTTTGTTGGACCACGGCATAATATTCCATGTCCGTACAGCAACGCGAGCTTTGCCTGTCACAGTAGTACTTTATATTTTTTGACACTGCAATCCTTACAAGGCCGTTCTACAAACTCTGTCGTGGGAACTATAAATTATACCCATGCCAGGATTATTCCGTATATTGCTGAAGGAGTAACAAAGTACTTTACTGCATTTTCGTTGCGCGCTAAGGGAAATTTCAATGCGCCTTCCTTTATGAAGTAACGAGGTACCAGCTATATTTAATAGTTTTTGTTGATTTTTGCTTGTGTCAAGGTAATGTTGGCTGTAGTGTAGCCATGAGCAAATCTTACTTAAAAATATCAGCCCGGGTTTTCCGTGTATAATATGTATTTTTGATTCTTTCTTCGCAAGTTGATCTGCTATTCAATCTCTCTCGAACCCTTATTGGTGAACCGGCACTCAGATCAAGGCGAGAAATAAACGGTTAGGGCCCCAACGCTCAGAGAACGCGAACTCCAAACGAAGCTCCTCTCTCGTGTCAGCATTTAACTGCCAAATTATCATGTCCTTAACACGCTTCTTCGTACCTTCGTAACACGCCGTTTCCTTTCAATCGACTGCCTAGGGGCCCCGTGTGTATACCAGATTCAATTACTCCAGACCCAGGGCAATGGAATGGGGCCATAGCGGTTATAATGGTCGGGAGTTTCTTAATATTTGCCCCCCTTGGTCGAATATACCGCCTCTGGAATCACTCTGTATTCCCGCTACATTCACGACCTTATCATTAGTTCAGGGTTGACGCTTGTACGTGAGCGTTCATTTAACCAGACACGATGTGGCCATAATACCAGAGATTCGAGATTATCTGTACAAATAATTTCGTTAATTAACACTTACTGGTCGCAGTGATGACACGGCCTGCGTAAGTGTTCGGGCTTTACATGTGTACGCGCGACCATTTTGACCGCTTAGGAATCATAGACGCTATTGCCCGCACCATTTTCTCTATAGAGGTTTGAGAGGGAGCTCCATTTTTTCGTAAATTTCATAATAAAATTATTCTAGGACTTTTCAAGTGTTTGCTTTGGTCTAGTGCTATTACGCTCAATCACAGGCTGTGCCTGCCGACCCTCATCTTCCCGGCGGGTTTGGGTCGTATTCAAATTTCCTGTGGGATATTGCGTTGAATTATTTACGCGGGGAGAGAAAAATAAACAAAAGCACCATCTCTTTTTTTGTTCAGTTTTATTGTGTGGACTGGTGGATAAACCCTTGGCTCAATTGCGACTCTATGAGGGAAGCAAGGTTGAGTTTTTCATTTTGAGGAAACCCCTGTTGCAAGACTGTAGTGCCTGTGTACCGGGAGCGAGGGTACTTTTTAGAAAGTTTCTCCTGCTCAGTGCAGATAATACTGAAAGCTTGGGGAAAAATAAGAAAGTTATTGGGCGCTTTACTTTATTGAGGTTTTTGTTGTTGTTGTGGTGGTGGTTATTGGGGGGAGGGGGGTAAAAGTGTGGAGCAAGACAAGCAGGTGGAATGAGTGCTGAACTGCCTGATCCGGAAGTAATGGCTACAGCCGAGAGTAATAAAGACGAATATGCAGAAAGGCTGACATCAGAGCCATAGAGGAGGTAAGCCCTGTACATCGATCATTGAACCCGCTCCAAAAACGGGGTTTCCCCTTTATTTCCAAGCAGTTCCACTGGCATAAATAAGAAGGGAATCGCCTATAGGGAAATTATGTAAATAGTCTTCCACACTGTTCATGGGGTATACATATAGCTTTCCTATTCGTTTCGAAGATTGTTCACATTTTTTTATCGCGGTTTCTGCTTGCGCAGTCCTATTTCCCCGTCCTTTCCCTTTTGCCGATCTCCGATCACATTAACGTCAGATTTTTCGGAGGGCTCGAAGTCGGAATATACTATAACAAGATTTACTCTTCTCCATCGATGTAGGAAGGAGGAGGGAAAATTCATTTAGTAGCACGCCTGTTTTTGTTAAAAGAACGTAATTATGTTAGAAGACTATTTATTAGTTATTACCATACCAGAATTATCGTTACTAAATTGAATTATTGGTAATGAAGGTACTGACCTTTTTTTTGGTCGCCAATTTAGGAATAGGGAGAGGGATTGATGGCTGCGGTATGACGTGTACCCTGCTCCATTACTTTAATCCTTAAGGTAAATTATGCGTCCCCGTAGTTAAGGTAGATTGGGAACGCACAGAGTAGCCCTTCTTCCCCTTTTAACTTCCCGCCGCTGTTCCTTTCTCCAGAGAGTAATTTATTAAGTGCAGGCAGTTTACGTCGACCAGAGTGACACTAAATATATAGGGTGGGCTGGTGAGTTTAGACAAATTGGAAAAGAGCGGCTTAACTTGTTTATTTCATAGCTGGAGAGCTGGGAGCTCCTGTTTGGAAGGCCGGAAAGATTATTTATTTTTATTATTTATTGATTTTGAAAAGTCATTAATTGGTTAAAGATCTATCGAAATTAAAATTCAGTGCTTATTTCTCAATTGGCTCGGTTTGTGATGCTTTCGTTCTTTGAACTTCCTTTTTGATTGATGTCGGGCCGTTATATGATTACTTATCACTTTTTTTTCTACCTGTCGAACTGGATTCTGGATACTCCTCTACCCCTTAAATGAGCATGTGGTGCATCTTGGGAGACAATGAGAGGGTGAGGGGGTGGTATGTAAACAAGAAAAGAAAAAATAATGAGCGTTGTTCATTATTTCTACCGTGTTTCCCTTCTCCCTCGCGGTATCCTGTCCGCCACAGAAAAACCCTTTCCTCCTCTTTTTTTTTCTTTTTTTCTCCTCCAGACTCGCTTTTGCCGCCCCGATGTTGATTCCTCGTTCATCGCGCCGACACACTAAAAACACTGCGAGCGTTCCTTTCCTTTTTTTTCCTCTGTGACTCCTCCTCCACTCCACTCACCCGCAGTCAGTGTTCGGGATTAGTTTGGTGCAGATAGTTTTTTTTTTTGGAATTTAAAAAAATGTTCGAGCGTGATTTTGAGATCTTCTTGGTGGTACTATGAAAAGTTTTGATTGCGGGTTACGACTGTATCGTGTTTTTTGTTGTGACGGACGGGGGGTGAATAGGGGGAGGCTGAGCCATGTCATACGCAGAACATCAGAATGTCGTCACGTGTAACAAGTGTGGAGGATATCAGGTAAAATGAAGGAAAAACAACGAGAGCGGGGGACGCAAGCTTGAAAAAAATCTCTTTTCTCTCTCATTTATTAATTTGTGTGTTTTTCTATATTCTTTAACGCATGTTTTACGTTTTTTGTAAAGCATAAATCTCCCCGAGTTCCGTATTTTCTCGAGTTTCACCTTGACCAACCTAAGGTGTAAAATTTTAAAATTTGAAACATTTTTTTACGAGTACCTGAATATATTGTCATGTCTCTTTATTACGTAGATGTCCCATTTTCATTGGCTGTTAGCATTCCGAAGCTTCGTAGCCATATATGGACTTATCGTTATCTTCGTTTTCCCATATTTTATTCCTAGGGAATTTGTCCCCTTGACTAATCCGAGTTCTTGATCAAATCCATTTATGTTTTATTGTCAAGCCCAATTTTTATGCATGTCTTCCGTGCTATTGCCCCCTAGAAGAGCGTGCCATTTTTTTAAGCTTGCTTTTTTTTTTCTCACAGTGAAGTACACTAGTAGAATTCGTTTACCTTCATTTATTATCAATTATGTGATTTCGATCGCGTGGCTAAAAAATCAACCATGATTTCGTATCCACTTCTGGTGCTGGTCATCCTCGTCGGCTATCGATATAAGGTAAAAACACTGGAGCAAAACCCGCTTTTATATTTACTTGCAGAACATTATTATGTAAATGTTGTTTGAAGTAGTGGGAGGAGGAGATGATCCTTGTTTAGAGTAAAAATTATGATGCACATTCGTGTATTAGAAATTGTGACTTATAAGACAAGGCATAATATAGAAGTGTATAGAGGACGGGGCCATTATACTCCGCTCGGCGGTTGTCGTCGTGTGAATGACGTGTCCTTTTCATATGAACCAAGTTTCAAACAAGTCCTATCATTACATGCCTAATAGTTTTTCGCTCATCCCAGTCCTAGTTCATTGCTTTAAATATTTTTTTTTCCTTTCACAAATTCCCACGCCCTCCTATACTATAAAAGAAAGAATATTTCCGGGTTTTCGCGAGACGATTCGCTTCGCTGATTCTGATAATGTCATATCATCAACGTTGCTGAACAGTGTAATCTCAGTTAGTGGGCACCAAGAAGCCTTAATTCCTTGCGACTGTTATGTGTAGAAGTAACTCAACATTTCTTAATAATTACCTTATTTATGATTATGTCGGTTTTTCGCATTAAATAACAGTTTATTAAAAGGACAGAGATGTTTTAGTTTATAACCCACATCGCGCCACTACTTTAATAACTATGTTGGTCGCGAAAAATCTCCCCATTCTTTCCTCCCTCTGTTGGCATTGCTCATCCATGAATTACTCGAGGGAGAAAGAGAGAGAATGTGTGTTAATGACCCTTTTTTTTTCTCGTCAAAAGAATGAAGAGCGTGCACAACGGGCTAAAAATGTGTTTTCTGTTTCACAGTTTTTTTTTGTTGTTTTTTTTTAAAGTGCGTGTTCAAGGGAAAAAATAGTCCATGGTGGAGAGAGGGCGTTTAAAACTAACTTTAGGCTTTATCCCACACCCCTAAACTACGAAGCAGAGAAACGTTGCATGTCCCAAGACAACTCCTCCCAGTTCTTATCTTCTCCGCCCCTCCTTTTTGTATGGACAATCTAAAATTTAAATTCAATTTAACTATTTTGCAGCTATAAGAAAGTGTTCGGTCGCTTAAAATTATTGGTTCGCCAAACTCGTTCATTGAATGAAAAGTATAGGCACGCAGTAGTTACTCAATCCGGTTGTTTATACATGTAAGGAGAGAAATATCGACAACGAAATTTTGGCAGGGAAGTACGTAATATTACAGCTTTAGGGGTTGAGGCATTTTGGGTTTGTGCCAACTTTATACACACTTCGTATTATATAAAACAAAATATTAAAATCCACTTTTTCAGAATTCTACGACGAAGTGGAATTTTAAAGAGACTAAAACAAATCTATGCCATGGGGATTGCCAGGCACGAAAATCCGTGTGGACAAAACAGGGGATTCCCTAAAGAAGCGTATTATGAAAAAAAGTTTAGCTGATGA
The DNA here is from genome assembly GCA_038030265.1 of Corythucha ciliata. Taxonomy (NCBI): domain Eukaryota; kingdom Metazoa; phylum Arthropoda; class Insecta; order Hemiptera; family Tingidae; genus Corythucha; species Corythucha ciliata. Next base: position 36,163,018 of record CM075938.1, on the reverse strand, counting down.
GTGTACTTCATAGCGTTTCCCATTTGCCCAAAATTATGCATTTGGGCAATTCTATTCCACCCGTCTTCTCCCGTAACATATGATTTAATTAAGAGTGGGGACGGGTGGAAATGAACTGCCCAAATGCAGAATTTGGTGCAAATGGGAAACGCTACGTGTTTGATTGGGTGCGGTCGATTCTTGGTTGGCGATGAGTAGGTGCCGGATTGCTTAAAAAACAAAAAAAAACAGTTTTACCCATGAAAAATATGTTCTTAAAACTAGTAATGTGGATAAAAATGTGAAACTACACTAATACTTTGAACCCGCAATTACATATAAGCTGTGCAAAAGTCGTAATTTACAGAGAGAAACCCAAACCCCACATTTTCAGCTTTCATTTTTTTTTCTCACGATAAGTAACTTTATTGAATTTCAATTATTCTTTCCAGTTGGGATGGTAACGCCTTCTCTGCACCGCAGTAGCCACAATGCGTGACGTTTGTGTGGAAGTCGCGACACAGCCGCAGTCCTATATTCATTAATTTCGATGTTGTGTGTGAAACGGGCGCAGGTTGCTGGGCAGGTGGGCGGGAATTGCTTTCTCTTGAGACCACCGACGCGTGTTGGGCCGAACGACCGGCTGGGTTGATGTTTGACGAAGTTGCCAAATAACGAATTTTCATGGCGGCCGATAGAGGCGTAAAGACTGCAATAGGTCTTATTTACTTAACTTAGTTCAATTCAGAAATATCTGAGTCACGATGTAGAACTGAATTTCTGACGTACCCAAAGAGCGGACGTTGCCATTCTAAGAAACTTGTTTTGCTGTACTTGGATCCTCCAGATTTGGCTGTTACTGGCAGAGCCGTAGAACCCTGAGGCGTATTTCCGAATTGGTTGGATTAGGTAGGAGAGAAAGAGAGAATGAATGGTGAACGAATCCCCTCTGAGTGGCCTCAGTTGGCAAATTCGGGTGTCGGGTCCTTGATATTTTCGCAATAAAAGCTTTGATGTTTGAGAACATCATCCTTTTGCTCCAGTGTGAGACCAAAGTAACAGGTGGTATCACTCATTGGTAATAATAATAATAATAATAATAATAATAATTATTGGGTGACAGAGCAGGCGCCAAAGCCTCCTTTGGGCTTATACGCCGTGCCCTGATCCAACTATGCACTTTATATAATACGCGGGCGTTTCGGTCGGTGCGCGGTTTGTTGAACGCACACTACTCATTGGTGATTGTGTGAAATGTAAATGTGACATGAGCTGATTTATAGGTACTCACGATGACCCAATAGTTGGCTGATACTTAGCTCGAAGAATTCAAGTAGGAATTATTGAGCCCTCAGCCGTATGCTCATTTTTTTAAATACGTAAGCGCATTTCGGAGCGACCCCCGCTCAGCACAATAAACAAAATGAACTCCACTTTACAACCCTTTGAGTTGTAATGTGAATGAGTAGCGCGCCTCAATGGTGTAATGCATACGATACTCGCTTCGCAACCCAGCGGGCCTGGGTTCGAATCTAGCTATTGCCCATTTCGCTATAAGGCAGCGGTGAGCTGTGACACGTGCGGGCGTTCCCGGCGGTGTGCATTCAACAAACCGCGCACCGACCGAAACGCCCGCGTATTTCGGGTATAAAGTGCACCTTTTTATAGGTGTGCGAATCCACTCCATTTTGCTGCGAATTAGCGTTTTTATCAATTTTAGCGGCTTAAGGACCTGGCATAGTGCTTTTGAACGCGGACGTTGATTGACTTCTCTAGAGTTGGGAAAAATTGTCCAAAACCAACCGCAAAGCAAAACGTTCCATGTTCGGCGTTGAACTGCGTATCTCGGTGTTTTTCGAAACATTCGCGAGAATTCCTCAATCGGAATGAGCCTTTCAATTCAGACGAACCTCTTCCGCCGTGCTTGCTATTAGCCCCTTCGGGGCGCAATGGTTTGGCGACGCATTTGACGCACTTGGAGGAGGCGTTCTGTTCTCCATTTCGGATGGAATAAAAATCGTCGAAAAAATTCATTTTTTAAAGTTGAATTTGATCCGCTGTCCTTTCTGGCTTGGCATTACAGTCGACTTCGCCCACTAAAATATAGAGAGCGTGAACAATTAAATAAGCTGTATTATTGTACGGATAGTACCAGATTCTCTCACGAATGCCTCTTACACCGCCTTTACTATTCCATAGTTCGGAGATTGTTCTAGCTTACAAGGCTCAAAGTGGCGACTCTTACAGCTTTTTTTAATTGAACACTTATCCACAGCGTGAGAATTCATTCGCTTAAAAGAATAATTTGAGGAAAAATATTTTATTCAAGTGGCAGTGAGTAGAGAAGAAGACAAAAACGTGTTAATTAAGGGAATAAGCTTAGTGAACAGAAATAACTCTGATGCTTCTAAAAGGCGGAAACCATCTCTATCTCTCTTTTCCAACTATTTCCTGGCTATTTAGCGTTCACAGTCCCTTATTTTCAAAGTGTTATCACCTCATACCTTAAAATTAGTAGGAACCTGTTCAGCCGTTTAAACGCCTGCGTATAAAATATAGAAATACCATTTAATTTGGCGATCATTCTCTTTCAGAAGCAGTGAAACCTGAGTGCAAATTGAAAAGTCCACAATAATTAATCCACGTCAGTGTATCTATACCAGGAATGTTTTGATAAATTAAAAGGACGAATAGTCCTTTTTAATAATCCGAGGTACATTGGATGCATGCGTATAATTTAATTGAGGCGTTTCCTTCTCTCCTCACCTGCTCTCGGTACTCCCGGACTAAACCCCTTCCCCCTCGACGCACGAGGATTCCGTGGAAGTTAAATTAGTTAATTTTGTGGCCGGTTTGATCTTCCTACTAACATGGGATGGAGGGTGGCCTTAATTGAATTCATCCTGAGGGAAAAGGGGCGTGTATTTCAAGTCTGTGCCGCATGAAAATTGATGAAACCGCATAATATTGGTATCTTCCGGAATCAACTGAGAAATGAGATGAACGGGCTAGTAGGTACGTACCTACGACTGTAATCTTGAGAATAACTCGTTTCCGAACTGGTTTTTGCGGCTCACAGATTTATCACTCATTAATCGTTGTAATGCCAACTAATACGACGAGAAGAAGAGAAATATTTTGAACCCTTTGCTTCAATAGCGAGCTAAAGCCACTCATGCCATGCTATAGTCGCCGAGGGCCGAAAGTAGCCTCGTCAAATATGTAGCAGTGAGACCGAAGGCAAACAGTACCTCCCTCGCTCGAAAGGCCTGGGGATGCTCCGCTTTTTTTCGGTTTTACCCGAGTCAAAGGAGATGATCGTGAAATTTGCCCCTATAGGACTGCCGGCCCCTGCCACATATTCGGGAAACGCTGCGTTCATTCAATCGAATCGATCGGTGGTACTCGCGAGCATTTCTCTACTGTTAAGCGAGAGTACCAAAATCATTGCATTTTTTCTCCAGGAAGTTACACAGGCTTGCCTCATTTTGTTTCCTTTTAAGACGAATCAGAAAATATTGTTAAACTTGAATGAATATTCAAAAGATAATCCCTTTCAAAAAAATCTCTCGTTTTTCTTATCTTTTCTCTCCACGCGTTGTTGCTCCGATTAATTCTACTATTCTCTCTTTTCTACCCCTTTGCTTACCCTCTTTCCTTTCTAAATTGAAGCTGTTTGTAGTTAGGTTATTGCTTCTCTTGATTGCAAAGCTTCTTTGTCTTTCGTAACTTTGATCGCATTTCAAGTGTAAAAAATTGTTGAACCGGCAAAATGTTGGACTTTTAATTATTGTATAATCCTTCCCTATAGACATTCGGGTACAGTTCGTGGGTCTGGGTCTCAACTGACCTCCTTTTTGCCGTTCATCCTCGATGTTCAAGGGGGAAACGTCAAGTTATTCTGTGGAGTTTTCCGAAAGAGAAGTGCGGAGAATCGAAAGTGTATTTGCGGTACCGTCCGATTTCATGGACTCATTGTGTTGATTACACTTTCTATTTTGCAATTTTGCCCTTTAAACAGGGGACTTTAGTGAACTTATAGGCTATGACTTTTTCAAGTGTCATCAATCATTTTGATGAAGAGTTTCAGTTTCCGTAATGAAATTTTTGTAGGGTTTCCTTTGTTAGGGAAGAGTTCCGGGAATGATAGCGGAGTTGGTTCGAGGGGTTTATCTTGGTTGGTAGCCAAATCTGGATAGAGCGAAAGGGATGAAAGCCACGATTTTTTTTCTCTCTCTCTCACGCTCTTGTCTTTCCTCGTCATCTCTAGCGCTGTTATAAAAAAAAAGTTGCCTATCTTCGCTTGTTTCTTCAACTTCGAATGACAGATTTTCAAAGCTCTGACTGTTTGCGGACCACAGGATAAGTTTCTTTTCATCCAACAATGGCATTGCCCGGCTTCGATGCTCCCCCCCTCCCTCGTTGCATTTTTAGTAATCTGACCAGGTTCAAAGGACCGATAGCCTCGGCTCCCCTTCTCATCCTATCAATCGAAAAGGTATTTTTTTGTGTCTTGTTTCGTTCTGTTAATTGCCTGTGAAGTCTGTTAATTTGGTCCCGACTTTTTTTCCTTCTACAGAAAGAATTGGGTCGACCGTATTCTCCTTCTTTGGGACACCCATCTGTCCGTTGGGGTGGTCAGTCGTGAGAAGGTGTATTGAGTTTAAAAAAAAAATCAATCATTAAATTAATTAGTGCGACTCACGACTATCTTTTCCAACGAAAAACCGCATATTCGTCAAGAGGTTCAAACATGCCATTTTTTTTTTTATGGAGCGTTACGATTGACTTTTCCGATGAAAAACATCCTGGGCGGATGTTTGCGATGTTCAAATCCGGCGAGACATTGTTTAGCCTTTTTCGGATTCCTTTCCCTTTTGAAAGATAACTGTTTTACCGGAAATTTGTGTGAGGTGACCGATTGAAAGACTAATAGATGAGTTGTGTGGATCTAAAATGTTTTTGATGCCGGTGTAATCGCGACCGCTATGATAGAGAGCGGATAAATAGTTGTGGTTGTGTTGTGGTTGAAGGAGTAACAAAACGGAAATAATTTCGCTGAGCGCAGTCCTTTTTCTAACCTAAGTTCGTCTTTCCCAGATAGGCGTAAGTGTTTTCATCATATTTTCACGCGCGCTTAAAATAACTTTTCCTTTAGCGAAATGCACATATGAAATATGTAATATGAAAGCTATAAGATATGTTATGGGGTAGATTAGAATAATTGGTAGAATAAGCATAGTGTAAGCAATATTATATTTCTAAATTAAGAGAGGGGAATTTCAGAAGAAGAGAAAAGAAAGAAAGCACTGGCAGTCTCGGGCTAGAGTTAATTGTATTCACATAGGGAAAATCTGTTCAAGTTATTAATTTTTAGTTTGGTGAAAAATGAAAGTGTGTTTTTTTTTGTTTTTTTTTAATGTTTTTACGGACTCTAAACATATCTGGCGCAGTCGGTAGGACGATTCGGGAGTCATTTTCGTGAAAATTTGACGAAAAAATAAATAATCTCAGTTTTAATGGTTAACCGAATCGACGAACTTTTTCATCTTGAACAGAAACTTCAGGAGAACACCGATTATCCTTCTACCACTGGATCTTTAGCATCGAGATTCATGAAGGACACTCTCCTGGTTCCATACCCGAAAATTATTTGTGAACTCGAGTAAAGAGGACCATCATCAAAGGCCAATCTCGCCCGTCGAAAAAAAAAAGAAAGAAAAAAAAAAAAAAAAAAAAAAAAAAAAAAAAAAAGAGGAACCCCAACTTCAACCAAGAAGTCCACCGAATTCACGGCGGCAGACGTTAGAGGAGATTCACCGCCAAGTGCAGAGGTCACCGCCCGAAGTCACAGAGAGAGTACCGATACAGCTCCGCGCTCCCCTCCTTCAGAAGACCGAAGAGAAGCTCAACGAATGTGCCTTCACCGTCTTCTTCTGTAAGTCAGGACAATTTGAATTTTGATACGCAATTAGAACCAGCAATGGCTGTACAGGCAGTACAAGAATTTAAATCTCAATATTTAGAGATGATACCGGAATTTCACGGGGAACCGTCCGCTTTGGCTCCTTTCTTAGCCACTTGTGACGAATTAGTAACAAACTTTTATGATGTAGGAAATCCAGCAAATTTCCAAAATAGATACTTAATGTCTTGTATTAGAAACAAAATTAAAGGGAAAGCTGCAGAACTAATTAACTGTTCGAGTATTACTACTTGGGAAGAATTAAGAAACGCGTTACTTAATGGGTATTCAGATAAAAGAGACCTTTTTACTCTAGGAATAGAGCTTATGGAAGTCAAGCAAGGAAGCGATGACCCTTTTCAGTACATAGAAAAAATTGAGAATTATTTGTCCCTCCAATTATCTTACCTTCAAACTAAAGGACCACAGCCGGAAGAGTTAAAAGAGTATGTAAGACAAATGGCGTTAAGGGTATTTTTGAGAGGACTAAGAGAGCCTTTAGCCAGCCTGGTCCAGGCAAGACACCCCACTAATTTAGCCGAAGCAAGAAACTTGTTAACTAATGATTTTCAGTACATGAGTACTAGGAATTATTTTAAGACCGAACAAAAAAATTCTCAAGTTTATAAGCAAGTAAATGTTAATAGACCGTCTCAAAACAAATAGCCCCTCCCTAATCAGTATTACAAACCAAGTAATTTTTACAATGAAATGCTAAACACCCCGAGAAAATAATTTCCTAACGCGGATAAAAGACGATACCCAACACCTTCTTACCCACAACAACAACAACGCTGCCCCTCTTCACCTCATCCGCAAACGCCGATGAGCATTTCCACTGCCAACACAACACCTAAATTTCAATATAGAAACATTGAAGTGCAAGAAAATGAAAGTGAACACCATCCTTATTTTCCTCCTCAAGAAAGAGAAGAGCGAATCATTGACTCCCCTGTCCTTGAAGAAGAGAATCCTTTTTTAGAGATAAGTCAAGACCCTTTCAATCCTTTAACCTGACAAACCTGGGACACGGATTGAACGAATTACCTTATTTTATAATGCCGAAATATAATTTGAAAGTATTAATTGATACAGCTAGTACTAATTCTTTTGTTAAATACGGCACATGTCACTTCTGTAGAAAATTCCAGTACATAAATACCTTGTGGAGAGCTGTTTAAAAGAAGAAATTTGAACTTAAATGTTTTCATTTTTGAATTCCATGATTATTTCGATTTATTTAGGACTAGATAACCTTAAGCTTTTGAACGCCAATATCAACCTGATTGAGAACAGCTTAATTACCCCGCAAGTAACATTACCGGTGCATTTTTGAAATCGAAGCAAGAACGTTCCAAAGAACCAAGATAAAAATTAAAAAGATTAAAGATGGAGTAGGAATTATACCTTACATTAAAATCGGAAATATCGAAATTCCAGAAAGTGTAGCAAAAGTACAAAATTATGAGGCCTATTGTGCCATGCTTAACCGAAGTGAAAGTAAAAGAAAAATCAAAATGATTAGACCGTTAGTATTAGAAGAAATAAATGTAAGTTTTAAAGACAAGGAAAATAATAATATCAATATGCACTTCTCTGGGAAAGTGGACTTGGACACATCAAAACTAAGACTAGACCATTTAAATAACGAAGAAAAAAGGGAAATTTGGAAATTAATAAACGAATTCTCGGATATTTTCCAGACCGAAGGTAATCCCTTCACTTTTATCAATAAAGTTAAACAACAGACGAGACTCCCCTATACACCAGACCTTATAGATACCCTCAAGTGTACAAAGAGGAAATCAGTAAACAAATTAACGAAATGCTCGACCAAAAGATTATTCGCCCCTCAAACTCACATTGGAACTCCCCATTAGTAGTAGTTCCGAAAAAATTAGATGCATCAGGGCGGAGAAAATTTAGAATTTGCTGTGACTTTAGAAAACTCAATGACAAGACAATAGACGACAAGTACCCTCTACCCAATATCACAGACATTTTAGATAAATTAGGTAAAAGCCAGTATTTCACTACGATAGATTTAGCTTCCGGGTTTCATAAAATTGAAATGCATGAGGACAGCATTGAAAAAACGGCTTTCAGCACGAAGCAGGACCATTATGAGTACTTAAGGATGCCCTTTGGATTGAAGGGAGCACCACCTAGCTTTCAAAGGGTCATGGACAACATATTAAGAGGAATACAAAACGAATCTTGTCTAGTGTACATGGATGACATCATATGTTACAGCACTAGCTTGCAGGAACACTCGGTCAGGTTAAGAGAAATCTTTGAAAGGTTAAGGGAAGCCAATATGAAAGTTCAATTAGACAAAACAGAATTTTTAAGGAAAGAAGTGGCTTTCCTGGGGCATATCGTAGCACCAGGAAGGTGATAAACCAAATAAAGACGAATTAAAAGCTATCACAGACTATCCAATACCGAAAACCACAAAAGAAATTAAAGGGTTTCTTGGCCTAATTGGCTATTACAGGCGCTTTATCCCAAATTTAGCTGCCATAACGAAACCCCTAACTAAAAGACCTCATAAGGGATGTGACTTGCCTGTTGCTTTCGCGAGCCCAATATCACAGACATTTTAGATAAATTAGGTAAAAGCCAGTATTTCACTACGATAGATTTAGCTTCCGGGTTTCATAAAATTGAAATGCATGAGGACAGCATTGAAAAAACGGCTTTCAGCACGAAGCAGGACCATTATGAGTACTTAAGGATGCCCTTTGGATTGAAGGGAGCACCACCTAGCTTTCAAAGGGTCATGGACAACATATTAAGAGGAATACAAAACGAATCTTGTCTAGTGTACATGGATGACATCATATGTTACAGCACTAGCTTGCAGGAACACTCGGTCAGGTTAAGAGAAATCTTTGAAAGGTTAAGGGAAGCCAATATGAAAGTTCAATTAGACAAAACAGAATTTTTAAGGAAAGAAGTGGCTTTCCTGGGGCATATCGTAGCACCAGGAAGGTGATAAACCAAATAAAGACGAATTAAAAGCTATCACAGACTATCCAATACCGAAAACCACAAAAGAAATTAAAGGGTTTCTTGGCCTAATTGGCTATTACAGGCGCTTTATCCCAAATTTAGCTGCCATAACGAAACCCCTAACTAAAAGACCTCATAAGGGATGTGACTTGCCTGTTGCTTTCGCGAGTCGCACACTCAATGAATCAGAAGAAAAACTGTCCACAATAGAAAAGGAATTGCTAGCCGTGGTTTGGGCAGTCAAATATTTCAGACCGTATTTGTACGGTAGAAAGTTCAAGATTTTTACTGATCCCAAGCCCCTACAGTGACTATTTTTTATTAAAGAGCCAAATTCAAAATTATTTATGTGGAGATTGAAATTAGAAGAGTACGATTACGAGACCTGTTACAAAAAAGGTTCTACCAATACCAATGCTGATGCCCTATCCAGAATTCAACTCAATATGGCAGAGACAGAGGACGCCGATGAAATAATTAATGAACTAGTGACGGGATTTTTTAACGAAAACCCCTCGTTAGACAACAATCCACCACAAGACGATGGACACTCTCTATTAGTAAATATAGACGAAAGCGACGGAATTAGTGACTCCGACGCGACAATACATTCGAATTAGGGGTGCGCGGGACGGGACGGGACGGGACGGGAAATGAAAAGTCCCGTCCCGCATTTTTTTTCTGAGTTCCCGTCTCGCGTCCCGGCCCGCGCGGGATTTCCCGCATGTGCCGCGGGACAAAAAAGTACGTGATCAAACACCCCCCCCCCCTCTCATCATCTCATCAGATGTTTTCAACGAGTCGTTTTCTATAGACGTAAAGTGTGCAAGTATGCTCCATGTTTCGAGGAAAGTATGTCCTTTCCTCGTGAAACACCCAATATTTAGTCAAAGGATTATTATGAAAAACCAATTTTTTCATTCTCATAAAAATCACCCAAATACCCTTTTGGCTTATTATTTCTCAATAATAAGTCTTTGTAATCGTATCGCAAAAAAATTTTTTTGACCCCCCCTCAAAATTTGTAGTTTTACGTTTCAAAGTGCGTAGAATCCAAATCTGCAATAAAAAAAAAAATGTCCGTCCGCCGTCCGGGCCATATCTTGTCCTAGGATTGCTCGAAAAAACTCGTTCTTTCGCACATAGACTCCATTTGGGGTCTAGTTGGTCCTAACATCTGATCAGTTTGATCAAATAACTCCCTGGGGTTTTGTGGGCCAAAAGCGGGTCCAAAATGGGGATTTTCAAAGGATTTGGGATCATAGGGGTGTGGGGTGTCGATTTTCATGTAATTTCAAGCCGGATTTGACTACATCGATGAATAATAAACCCACAGTCGAAATAATAAGGCATTGTTCGATAATTCGCAGCGTTTTCTTATTTATGGCCGTGAATCAGTTATTTTTTTTCAATAATTGCAGCCGTTAATTAGCCATTTATCTCAATTTCAGCCCCAAATTAGCGTTATTTTCCATTTTGGTCTGGATTAAGTGGGGGATTGGCCGCTCACGAGGCGCGAATTGTAGCGATTTTCATTTTCACAAAAATCCGAGGGCCGCCAAAATCCAACAAACATGATTATTTACCACTGTATGCCATGGGCGGGCTATTGTGAAAGGCTCAGCTGAGTTAGCGGGCCACTTTTTGCTCAGCGAGCCCTCGGTTGGCCACCCCTGCTCTTTCATCAACGGTGGCCTACGCCTTGGCGTCTTCTATTTGGCCGCATATACAATATTTGGTGCTTAGTTCCACTTCCCCTTCTTTTAAGCTCCTTGATGAGACCGTGCAGTTATCAAATTTATAATGATATCAGGGTTCTCAGAGGGAACCCTGAGATTTTCTTCGTGTTTTGTTTCTTGCTGTAACGCGAAAGAGTTCCACAGACAAAATATTCCGTGTAAAATGTTAAAAGAATGTTAAATTTTTCAGGAGATTTAACGTTCTTCAACTTCGAAATTTAATACAAAATGTTTGAACAGTGAATTTAGAAGGCTAAATTTACTGGCCAACACTTTCTTTCATGCCCAAATAGATACCGAAATACAACCCTTTACAAACGTGCAGACAAGCAAAATTTCGCAAATTTTAAAATTTTACTAAAATTATTCTTCCCATCGAATGGCGGGAACGGGCAAGGGAAGGATAAAATATAAGAGGTACCTATTTGATGTGTTCAAATTGGAAATTTTTTGGCCAAAGACATGAATTTTCTGTTACATTGATTCGAAGAAGGAAAACGTATTATTTGGTTTCTCTCGTTCATCTCACTTTTTAGTAAAAAAAAAAACAAAGACAAAATCGATATCCCGCGGGACGACCGCGGAAAGTCCCGTCTCGCGCGGGAAATTTAGCCTTTGTCCCGCGTCCCGCGCGCACCTCTAATTCGAATGGAGAAGGAAACACAATTATATCCATTCCAATAAGTGAAACCCCCAAGCTTACCCAGTATCTTCATCTAATAGTATAGAAGTAGTGAAAGCTCTAATGAAATATTTTTCTTATCACGGTGTTCCAGACCTAATAGTGTCGGACAATGGGACTGAGCTAAATTGCAACATGATAAAGGAACTTATGGCCCTACATAAAATCAAAATTCATTTTATTAGTAGTCACCATCCTGAATCAAACGGGCCAATCGATAGATTACACTCTACTCTCATAGAATACGTACGAATATATAAGAAAGAAACCATTTCCTCCAAGGTCAATTATGCCCTTATAGCGTACAATAATACCATTCACTCAGCAACCAATTTCACTCCTTTCGAAATCATTAATGGTCATGTTAATAACAATTGAGTAGTTGATATTAACATAGACCATCAGCTAACGAATAATTATCTACAGAATCACAAAGAAAAGATACAAATGCTCTACGATAAAATACAGGAAAAAGGCCTTGCAGACAAGGAAAAGGTGAATGATAAAAGAAATTCCTCTAGAGAAGAAATTAAGGAAATACCAAGAGAAGTTTACGTTAAAAACAAACAATTCCAGAGCAAGACGAAAAACAGGTACAATAAAGAGACCATTATCAATATCAATAAAGAGAGAAACACCGCTACCATACAACCTATAGACACCATAACGCGATAGAAAAAATGCATATGTCCAACGTTATAAGACCACGGAAACCACCAGACAAACAAAAAACAGACTCAAATCACCAAACTGACCAGGAATCCAACGTTTCAGGGCCCTCTGGACTGCAGCCGCAGCCGCAGCCGCAGGTTCCACCATAATGGATGTAACGTTCAACCAGGGAGTTCTGCCTATTAAGCTTGGTGATGATAAACTGGCTAATTCAGAACACACGTTCATACATTACTATGACCTTACACGGTTAACTACAGAGTTTAATAGCTTACAACTTAGATATAAAGATTGGACTAATAAATTGGGAAATTATAACACTAGCGAATTAGAAGACCATTTCAGATTAACTGACTATACAGGGTGGAAGGGGATAAGTGTGACAACAATTTTTAGGTGATAGTAGGCCTCATTTGCGACCGAAATTACCATATACACCATGGTCCGAAAATCAATACCCTTCGAGATATGATTTTTCTAACGATTTTTAAGGCTTACATAATTTTTTTTCAACTAACGGCGAGAAACTCGCATGTTATTTGAATTTTTGCAACTTTTGGTGATGGATTCGGAAAGAGCACACTATGTTCTGTCAGGATTAGCCATTTTCGATAGACGTTAACTATTTAATGTGCCCTTAAAAGCGGCTCAAAGTCGTGCAAATCGGGAATTAATTTTTTTCAAAAAAAGTCAGTCCCCGTTTGTCCACACTAAATCTGAGTGAACGGACAACCCGTGATTCAGAAAAACATCTTCAAAGTGTCCTTTACAAAAATAGTCATAAGCGTTTTCTTAGTTGTTTGGAAATTTTTCGTCAGAAATGACGATTTCTTAGAAAAAATAATGATTTTTCTCTTCAAAATCGCTTGTTTTGACCTGAAAATTTTGAACAAGTTTTGTGATTTTAACGTGATAAAAAGCACTAAAACCTAATCCAAAGCTATACGTTGAATCAAACTGCTTATGCCCGCCTACCAAAGTAATGAAAAATGTCGCTCCGGCAGCTGGGGTGTCGGACTGTCGGATAGAGTACATTTCACGAAATACGAATTTCGTTAATTCAACTAAATTTGCGATTATTCAGCAAGAACGGCTATAAAAATGTTGAGTAACAACGTGAAATGTTAATAAATTGCGAATAATAGCTAAATAACTAAAAACGTCGAAACTTGTAGTAGTGTAATGCACTTAACCCGACAGCCCGCGGCCGGAGCGACATTTTTTGTTACTTTGGTAGACGGGCATAATCAGTTTGATTCAACGTATAGCTTTGGATTAGGTTTTAGTGCTTTTTATCACGTTAAAATCACAAAACTTGTTCAAATTTTTCAGGTCAAAACAAGCGATTTTGAAGAGAAAAATCATTATTTTTTCTAAGAAATCGTCATTTCTGACGAAAAACTTCCAAGCAATTAAGAAAACGCTTATGACTATTTTTGTAAAGGACACTTTGAAGATGTTTTTCTGAATCACGGGTTGTCCGTTCACTCAGATTTAGTGTGGACAAACGGGGACTGACTTTTTTTGAAAAAAATTAATTCCCCGATTTGCACGACTTTAAGCCCCATTTAAGGGCACATAAAATAGTTAACGTCGATCGAAAATGGCTAATCCTGACAGAACATAGTGTGCTCTTTCCGAATCCATCACCAAAAGTTGCAAAAATTCAAATAAAATGCGAGTTTCTCGCCGTTAGTTTAAAAAAATGATGTAAGCCTTAAAAATCGTTTGAAAAATCATATCTCGAAGGGTTTTGATTTTCGGACCATGGTGTATATGGTAATTTCGGTCGCAAATGAGGCCTACTATCACCCAAAAATTTTTGTCACACTTATCCCCTTCCACCCTGTATAATAGAAATAATTAAAGAAAAGCTAGAGAATATTCTTGTACATAGGAGAAAAATAAGCGAGGAATATTTAATGGACTAGGCAGCATAGTTAAAATGATCACGGGCAATTTGGATGCAGCTGATGAAAAAAGGTATGACCAATTTATAATTCACGCCAAAGAAAACGAATTAAATATTCAGAAACAGTTAGAATCACAATTGTCAATTAATAATAACCTGATAGAAAAATTCAATGATTCCGTTCAACGAATTCAATTCAATAATCAGGAAATTAATCGTAAACTGTTAGACACAGGAATCATACTACGAGCCAACTCACTAAAAGCAAACATAGTCTCTATCAAAGAAATTTTGAATCCCATACAAATAGTTTACAACTCCATATTAAGCGTGGTACAAGACGTCGAAAATGCGTTAACTTTTTGCAAACTTGGTATTATCCATCCTAGCATAATTAGTACCCAGCAACTGTTCCTCGAAATAGAAAAAATCAAGAATTATTACCCAGGAAAACTTCCCCAAGAAATAAAATCTGAAACAATTATCTATTTAGAAGCCTTAATGAAAATTCACTGTTCCGTTAATCCTTCCCAAATTACATTCTTCTTATCCCTACCCATTACTACGACAGATCAATTTGAACTATACTACTTGCACTCAATACCAACCTTGTCCCAGAGAAATTACGTCACCCTGGTCCCTCAATTTCAATACCTTTTGAAAAATAAAAACAACTCATCCATAAAACAGTTAAAAAACAACTGTATCATGGTTGGGGAATACTTGTGATCCAACTTTAATGTTGCAAATGACAAAGCTTTGTGCGAGAAGGAAATTCTTAGCTCGGGAAGCACCCAAAATTGTTTCCTTGTAAATTTAGAAATTCAAGACAATGAGATAACCATTATCCTCGAAATTAATCAATATCTAGGTATTTTTTTTTAAAGCGAAATGATCGAAATGAAATCACCCAAAGGCAGTGAAATCAAAGTAATGAAAGGCATCTACCTGATAGAAAGACGCGAAGACAAAATTTACTTTAGAAATGAACTTTTAATCTCCAATTCTTCTTCTAGAGGTCAGCCACGAATTATACCAAATATAGAACTTTATAATGAGCACTATCAAACCCCAAATCTCTCGATCCATTTCAAAGACGTAAATCTCCGTCAAATCAAACTTAATCGACTACAGTACGTTAAAACCTTCGACTCTACTCATCTCGTAGTGCCTAGTTTATGGACAATTTTTTTGTACTCTTTTGTAATTGCGATAACTTGTATTCTTATCATAAGGAAATATGGACTTTGTATAAAAGGAACTAATAATGTAGGGCCTGGCATGCACCTTACAGGGGATGCCAAACTCTAAGGGTGGAGGAGATATGTTATGGGGTAGATCAGAATAATTGGTAGAATAAGCATAGTGTGAATAAGCAATATTATATTTCTAGATTAAGAGAGGGGAATTTCAGAAGAAGAGAAAAAGGAAGCACTGGCAGTCTTGGGCTATAGAGTTAATTGTATTCACATCGGGAAAATCTGTCAAGTTATTAATTTGTAGTTTGGTGAAAAATAAAAGTGTTTTTTTTTTTTTTTTTTTTTTTTTTTTTTTTTTTTTTTTTTTTTTTTAAACGTTTTTATGGACTCTAAACATAACTTGTTGTGGTTGAAGGAGTAACAAAACGACGGAAATAATTTCGCTGAGCGCAGCTTTTTTCTAACCTAAGTTCGTCTTTCCCAGATTGGGGTAAGTGTTTTCATCATATTTTCATGCGCGCTTAAAATAACTTTTCCTTAGCGAGAATGCACACATGAAATATGTAATATGAAAGCTATATTAATTTATTCGATCGTATTTCATGGATGAAAATATGTTTAGGTAATAAAATATGACGAATAAAGGTCGATTCATACACATCAGTGCCGTGAACGGGACGTGACCCGCCCGGCAAATAAAATATTATTCTCAGTGGAAATTGAAGGGTCACGTGCCGGATATGTGTGAACGAGCCCCTCCCATATGAGAATAATATTTCACTTGTCGGACGTGCCCCGCCCGTGTCCCGGACGGGGCACGTCCCGTTCACGGCACAGATGCGTGTGAATAGACCTTAAGGCGAGTGGCGCTAATGTATTTTAATTATAAAATATTTTGTGCTCATTGTGAGAATTTTGCGTAAACCTAATTGTTGAAACCTCAATTTGGTGGGGTTGCCTAATTGTAAAACCAATTTCGTGGATTTTGCACACTTAGGCCCGATTTCACCAACTTCTTAAACCAAGATCAACAACTAATCACGATTACAATGTAAACATTTATGTAAGAATTCATATGGGTCGCTATTGGCAACTAATCACGATCAACTTTAAACGAGATCAATTTTGTTCAAGGTGACTAAATTTTCTATAGGTGCCGCAGATCACTGTCCTTCACCTACGTCACGAGCAGTCCCAACCGCCATTGCGCTGGACCCAGTACATTATTAATTGTTACTGGTCTGTGATTTTTGAGAATTCATAAACTTCAATTTCAAAATTAACTTGCTCTGCTGCTCTGGGGTGAGCAATCGGGAGCAAAGGACTGCTGGTGACGTCAGTCTCCACCCCTCCCGTCTGATGGGCAGGGGGAAATCTGCGGCACCTATAGTAAAGTTTAGTCACCTTGAATTTTGTTAGTGAAAATGGGCCTTAAAATAACCATTACTGCGATTCTCGCTCACTACGGCAATTTCGCAGGTTATAGGCTCGCCAAAGAAACAGTTTGCCGGGTTGGATCTTTAAAAACACAAGTTTGTGGCTTTTGCTTTGCTGAAAATGCAATTTCGTGGGGTTGCCTCGTTGAAACAATCCGTTTCACAGATTTGGCTTACTAAAACTGCCGTAATAGTACATAACACAACGAGTGAGCGAAGTAGAATTTTGCAGGTTGCTGAAAATCCAATTTCGGGGGGGGGGGGGTGCCTCATTGAAGGTATCCGTTTCATCTGCGTTTCACATGATTCCTACTATAGGTATCATCTTCTCCAGTGAAGCACTCCACGCCTAGATCAAGGGGCGGGCACCTAGTGGTGCGCCCCTACTGAGACTGGCAAAATGTTGCTAAATTTTTTCGTCTCCCCCCTCTTGCAGTTTTCACTTGTGTGGTAGTGGTAGGGGGCTGAGATGATAGAAATGTATCTATAATCCCGTGTCACTCTTTTTCTGGACCTTTGAAGCAGTTTTGTTATCAGAAAATAATAATTAACAAATAGTCCCCGGTAGCGTTGTAATGTTCGAGGGGAAGTAATGTTATCGCCTTATTTCTGTTGTCTTTAAATATTAGTTAGGTATCCGCAGAAGTTTCAAACATATGATCACCTGCAGCTGGAATCCGAATTCCTAATCATCGCTTCAAGTACCAGCGCTTGAATTTCAGTGCTTTAGGATGGAGGGTTAATTTAAAGCACGGAATCGGGGACGAGGGAGCCTTTTGTTTGGCATCCAAGTTTTCCCGAACATGATTGGTGGATTCTTGGATGCCACGTATGATTTGGTAGACTGGCGGTGGTGGGTTTTCCACAGCAACTTTGCCATTTCAAGACCGTGTCCGACCCCGATAGGAAAGAAAAACTGACAATATTATAAGTGACAATATAATAACTGATATGATATAAAGTGCAAGTTTCTACTTCTTCTGCTCGAGTCCCCGCTCCATCCAGAAGCGCTTTACTTACAAACATATCACAAATAAGCTAGAAATTCACTTCTTTTGGGGGTAAATATTTCAGGTTGTCAGTGAAATTTGAGGGAAAAATGTTTTTTCCGGTTTTCTGCGAGCTTTTACCCTCAAATAATGCACGGTAACATTTCCTACGTACCCAACTGCTGCTCCTGTCATTCAGAGTTGTCGAATCGCTTCGCCATAAGAATCCATTAATTCTAATGTTGGCTTGTTTGCAAGTCAAAAAACTAATGGATTTATGGTGGATTTCACCCCCTCGGCTTAATTTTATGTAAACAAATTAGTTAAGCCGAACCTTGTTTACTTGAAATTCAATGCATTTTTTCTCTTAAGTCCTACTTAATTTTAAGCCGAGGTGGTGAAATCCACCACTATAAAATTGTTTTCGAATTACGAAAATTAGGCTTTTTGTGTTTGAAGAAACACAACGTTCGAGTTTCTCTTTCTATGGCAGTTATGAAGTCTTCAGCAGGAGGCTTGAGAAAATCTCGAGTAGTTGAAACATGAAATCCGGGGTAGTCTCATGAAAGCAGCGTGAAGGGGTTGTAAAGGTTTTAAGCATTCGGAAGCAAATCGGAAATTATAGTTGTTTAAGTTGATATCTGTCGAAACCGGGAATTCTGACCGCGTTATTTTTCTATTCGTCCCACTTGCATTGTGGCTGTCAAAAATCATTACTTCAAAAGTGAACTCTGTGTTTTGCAAGTCGAAAAAAGATGCTCTCGAATAATGGACAAGACATGGAGGCTCGCCTTCAAGTTCCATTCGAAACTTGCATCCTTTTTTTGTTAAGCTCTGGTAGGAATTCAGTATCGTGCTACGAATAAATGACGATTTTGAAATATTCCAGCACTTCTCTAAATGTGTTGTTGAGTGGAGCGATGCGAAACCCTTTTTTCGTCTACCCTTTCGTGTGAAAAAAAAAAAAAAAAAGTTATTGACGATGATCGAAGGTCTATATCGAGAGCCTCCTCCTTTTTTTCCCCTTTCCTTTCACTTCATTTCATTTCAGTTATTTTTCTCCTGGCCCCTCTGCCTCTTTCCCTTTTATGTAAGCGATGAAGACGTTGGCAATTTCAAGAGCGTGCTGATAAAGGTCCTCTCGAACTCTTCTTCCTATTTCTAGCCGTTGTGAGACTGATATGTTCTTTCACGTTTGGAGCCATTCTCTTCACCTCAAGGATATTTTTCTGGCGTATCTTTTTGGGATAGAAACTCTAACTCTTTTCCTTTCTTTTTTAAACCGTTAGGCCGGGCTCGGTTTTTTTTTCGGACACAGATTAAAATTTTTGAATTTCCTATATAAAAAATTAATCGCTCCATTCAATATGTACTCATGAATATTAGAATAACACATATACAGAATTGGTAAATTTCATGAATGATGGCAGTGTGGAACTATAGTAACTTCATCAACGTCTAAACACCAATGAATTTGAAATAACTTATTTAAATAAATAGCAAGATATGAAATAAACTGATGAAATAAAATATTATAATTCTACTTTCATTCTTTAACTTTAATTCATATTTTACATTGCTACATACATTCTTTAATTATTACAACAAATTATTTATATTAATACATTTTACAACTATTTACCGACACCAACCAATAAACAAAATAGTAATAAATTCATTTATACATAATAAATGGTTAATAAACAATAAACGAAAGAGCTAAAATAAAAACGAACGTCGGCTAATGGCTCTCGTTAGCATAAGCCTTAAAAAAAAAAAAAAAAAAAAAAAAAAAAACACGATATGAAATTGCCTGACGACGACGATGATGATTTCCGGCTGACCAACATCTCCAAACACGTAAATCCATGTTATACAGGGTGTAAGGGAAAAGTCTGGCGTAAATTAAATGGGTGATTCTTGGTCACATTTGGAACCAAAATAACCCTATAAACCATGGTCCGATTACTTATGGTTTTGGAGATAATCGGGGTTTTCCTGATTTTTAATGTTTCCACGGTTTTCCTTAGTACATCGTCTGTACCTGATGAAAAAATGGTCTCATTGAAATTTAAAAGAAGCCATTGGAAAGAGCACTAAATTCTCTGTAGGATTGAATATTTTCATCTCTAAATCGATCAATATTTAAGTGCTTAAATTGCTGCTGAGCAGGCAACTTCTTAGATTTCCAGAAAACTCCTAGTCTTTCAGCCAGCTGTCGATTCTTTTATGGCCCTCGTAGGAAGTGTAAAAAATTATTTAAAACTTCTACTGTTTGTCAGCTTTCGAATGGCCTGCTTAGTTCTGGATTACTCTTTTTTTCTTCCGAGATAGAAGCAAAAACGCGCAAAAAAAGCCCCCAAAAGTATCAGTTTTTAAGCACGCCTTCATGAAAGGCAATTGCCTCCATGAGCGCGCCCTCGGCCTCTTCAGTTAGTTACAAATTCCCGTTATGAGCTTGGATTGAGCCTTGGGTTGGATTCCGCTATTATTGAAATAATAAAACAATAAAATAAATAATTCTTGTTTGTTAAGACATGTGATTGTGCAAATAAATAAATAAAAAATAAATAACACCCACATCCTCCACCAACCGCATTACAATCACCATGAACTGGAGAGGCTGAGGGCGCGCTCGCGGAAACAATTGCCTTACCTGAAGGCATGCTTAAAAACGGATACTTTTGATGGTTTTTTCACGCGTTTTTGCTTCTATCTCGGAAGAAAAAAAGAATAATCTAGAACTAAGCAGGCCATTCGAAAGCTGACAAACAGTAGAAGTTTTTAATAATTTTTTACACTTCCTACGAGGGCCATAAAATAATTGACAGCTGGCTGAAAGACTAGAAGTTTTCTGGAAATCTAAGAAGTTGTCTGTATATGTATGATCGAAATGTAACTGGAAATTAAGTTTTTGGATGCTCTATTTTAGCTTGGAAGCCACACTTCATCTTTGTTAAAGTAATCGATGTAAAATGGGTCCGAACAGACGGTATAGAGTAGGAGATTTCGTCACGTGTAAAATAGAATTATTTTCCTACCATTCAATAAAAATCGATTTACGCCGTTATTTATGTTGAGAGAGAGGGGGGGGGGTGCCCATTCGGTGAAAACGCTGGAAAATACTGGTGGTAGGCCATGATACTGTAAAATCTCTTGGTTTATTAGAAAGTTATGGCAAAAACGTGGAAAAGAGAGGGCCATAAATTGGGATTTATGAGTTCTTATCCCGCTGTTTTATTGACCTCTATCTCTCTTAAACCTCGGACGCTAAGAAAGAAGATGGTTATATGAAGGAGAGAGGAGGGTCTCTATTTACTTGAGAAGCCAGGAGACATTTTAAAGAAAAAAAAGACGAAAAGAAGAAGACGAAGAAAAAAAAACTTTGGAAGTGAAGCGACAAAGATGTGTCTCCTGGACCACACTCCTTTTTAAGAGAAAGAAATGAGGTAAACTCTTTTTTTCAGTCTATTACACGAGTTTAGTGAGTCTTTTCACGTTTCACTATTTATAGTAATTTATCTCCCCATTCAAGTTTCCTGCGATGTGACATTTTTTTTGTTCAAAGTTTTTGTAACTGGTGCCGGAGGTTTGTAGCCACCCTCAAAGATAATCCAATACCCGTAAATGGAAGTTAAAAAAATTACCTCGGAGATCATCAGTCTCCCCCTCCTTTTTCTCTTTGCTTTCTGCTGTTCTGTATTCTCCCTGTTGAAAAGTTCAGCTTTAAAATCGATGTGATAAGCTTGATGCATCGAGTTAAATTTATGGCAAACGGATGTCATAGTAATGGTATACATATCGTATAACGTTTCACCGCAAGGTGTTTGGGTAGAAGGACAATGGGCAAGAACCCTTGGATGAGCGCAAATATTGACGGCCAAAAGTTCGGAGGTTTGAGGGCTTCAAGCTCCGAGCTACTGACTGCAGACTCGCTTTTAATTGCGGACTACTCAGAGAAAAATCCAGCAACAAAAGCCCTCGGCATGATATCCATTCCTGGATTGACGAAGATGTGCATGCTGTAGAGCTCTGGCTTGGTGCCGAGGGGGGGGGGGACCGTCCAAGGCCCCTATTCAGAGGGGCTCCCGAAAAATTAAAGAAAAACTGTCGTTCTCCGCTGAAATAAAGAAATAGCGCTAAATTTCCGAATAAAATTGAGATCTTATAGCGTTTTCCATTAGCACAAAAAGTAGAGCTGGGGCTGCTCCAGGTCTGATCTGATAAGAGTTTGAAGGTTCCATTTGCCAATTGATCCTCAGCAGAGCGACTTTTTATTCGTTCCATTTATCCCTACGCTCCTCCATGGATCAGAGCTAGAGCAACTTCAACTGCTCCGTCAAAATCGACGGAGCGGTAAACCTATCTTGGAAGGTTCATTGTGATAAGCATCGTTTTGAGTTCGTATTTTGTTTTTCGTCGCGGATGAAGCCAACGATTTTTTGAACGAAAGCGGTTTAACAATCATTCAAGTTCTGTCATTCGTAGGTACCATTATCGTCGATTACTCAACAGATCCAGAGAAGTGGTCAGATGAAGCCACTAGGCTCATTTTGAAATGTATGGATAACTCTAGTCTAGAGTCAAGCTCGTCCGGCGAAAAATATGAAAATAAGAAGACTACGTGGGCTATTATTGCAGCATCAATCAATAAGGAGAAGACAGAATAACAAAAACCTAGTTCCAGTGTTCCAATCGTTACAAAACGGTTCATCTGGATTCTCTACATTAATGAAGTTATTCCCTTTATGTATTACATATTTCCCCCAAAGCCCATTCCTTCATTTTTCTGCCGCCACAAAGTGTGTTTGCTGGCCGAGAATTTCTAAATTCGCAACTTGTTGTTATTAGATATCAATTATGTTCCTGGAAGAACATTATTAATGGAATTGGGCATTGAACTCAAGAAGGAATGCACCCGATTTGTTCACTGTCATACGTAAATAAATAATATGTACTTCCATTCAATACAAACTATAAAACAGTCATGTGGAGGAAGGTTGTTATTAAAGAGCGCTCTCTTCCACATGTCTTCCACAAGTCGTTCCATTTCAACCCACTCTTAGCCAGATTTTGGTTCGATCCGAGCGGGCTTGTGACGTCACAAGAGCGGCCCCAGAGCACTTTTGAAATGGCAAAAGGAAAACGCTATTAGAATGGGGAACTTGCACATTTTTAAAAAGTTGGTGTTGCTTAAAGAGGGCTCTTCCACAAGTCTATTGCTCACATTAAACTTTGAAATAAGTCAAAGATGCTTTTTTAGTATTTTTAGTGAATTTTTAAAAATTTTGAGTTTGGGTTCGATTACGTCAAAATTTAATTATTGAAATTGATGATGCGGGGAAGAGGGGGTCAGACGCGTTTACTGGGGGGGGGGATTTTTAATGTTATTTGTAAACAAACAATTTTCGAGTTCCCTCAAATGCTTCACAAGTAAGTATTTACGTCATTTCCCCACGCAACATCCATCCCCTTCTAAAGAACTTTGAACCTTTTTTAAATATCTTTAAACGCACCAATCGGGTTGCAACTTCCGTTGTTATCCTTCATTTCACGGGTCAAATCACCGGTATGCTTTTCTGCCCATTCTGAGATTCACGCAAGTTCCCCATTACTGAAATTGAAATCGCGGCTACAGTTGAGTGAAAACGGTCATTCATAAGCTAAAATTGAGATAAAGCGTGAATTCAAAGCTGAAATTTGTGATTAATAATTGCTCATTTCTCACTAAAACCCAGGAAAATATATAATTCGCGGCTAAAATGGACATGAAGCGTAAATTCGCTGCTAAAATTAAGAAAACGCCTTTTCGCAGATAAAATTATGAAACATTTTAATTCGCTATACAATTGGAAAATAAATTCGTGTTCTAGAGATTCAAAAACATGAAGAAATCATGCCATGACCCATGTTTGCCACCATCAAGTCGAGACCAATAGTGCATTTTTCAGAATGAAATGCACTAAAAGCGCGACTAAGGTCTCTCCATACACATCAGTGCCGTGAACGGGACGTGCCCCGTCCGGCAACAAAAATATTATTCTCAATGGAAATTGAAGGGCCACGTCCCTGACACGTGCCGGATATGTGTGAACGAGCCTCTCAATTCCCATATGAGAATAATATTCTACTTGCCGAACGGGCCCCGTTCGGGACACGTCCCGTTCACGGCTCTGATGTTTGTGGATCGATCTTTATGCGACTCAAATGAAGGAAAAACGTTCCTTCGCTTCAAAAATTGTACAAAATCGATAGCTTGTAGGTGTGCGGCTAAAAGTTTAGAAAAAGCGCATAAATGTGATGAAAACCGCGAATTCGGCGGCCAAAATTGAGAAATAGCGCTAACTCATGGTTGAAGAAAAAAAAGAAAAATCGCAAATTCACGGTTAACAGTGAAATAATCGCTGATTCGCGGGTAAAATTGAGAGAAAACGGTCATTCTCAGCTGAAATGAAGAAAAAAGTGCTTATTTGCACAGCTGAAAACTTCACTTTCCGGATAAAATTGAGAAAACGATAGTTCGTGATTAACATAGGCAGGGAGAAATCCATAAGTCCCGGCTAAAATTGAGCATGGCTATAATTGAGTGCATTCTCGGCTGAATATAAGAAGAAGGGTTAATCCGCTGCTGACACGAGGAAAACTTCAACTTCTAGATAAAACTGACAAAAATCCTTAAATTTATGAAATTGAGAAAAATGTTAATTCGCGATTAATTTTTAAAAAACGCTAATTCACTCTACAATAATGAGTGCTCGCGAACTCGACTAAAATTGGGGTAAAGTTCTAATTCGTGGCTAAAATTGAAAAAATACGCTAATTCACTGCTGAAATTGAGGATCCGATATTTTGCGGATAAAATTGTGAAAAACGGTATTCGCGGATCCAATTGGAGAAAAGCGCCAATTCGCGGCAAAAATTGTAAAAAAATCGCCAACTTATTGGTGAGCGGGCAAAAGCTTGGAAGCGGATAAATGTAATGATAATCGCGAATTCATGGTTAAAATGGAGAAAAAGCTCTAATTCATGGTTAAAGAAAGCAAAAGTTGGTAATTCGGGGTTAAGAGTAAAAAAAATGTAGAATAAATGTGAATTTTGTTTCTAAAAGAGACAAATCCATGACTTTTAGTTATATTCTTTCATAAAAGCAAATTTCCTCGCCAAAATTGGGGTTTGAAAGAGCCAAAATCACGAAATTTGGTTTCTGACGTTTCGTTTTCGTCAAATTAGTGATTAGAATGTACTGGATCTGTGATACTGATTTCTGATTTGGTTTTTGAAAGAGCCAAACTCAAGAAATTCGTGGGTTGAAAGTCGATTTTTCGAATAGTTAAGCTAAATCAACGGAACTGGTGGACGGTTAAGGTGGACTTTCGCTTTCGCATTGAGACGCAAAGTCTGCGTCTCGCTGGCGCAGCTGCCAGAAGCGCGGTATTGCTTCAATGGATTTCATTAGAACCCATTTGATAGAAGCGTCTGCTGCTGAGTCTAAACATTTGAAACGCCGAGCGTCTTCGTCTGAACCGCTCCATGAACCAGTGCAGACGCGAGCAGTGATGCGCGTCTGGGGAATTCAAACCAGCTTAACACGTTGACAATTTTAAAGAAATGAATAAATCAATCTTTTCCCATTTCTGTATTTTTCACGAAAGAACTTCGAGTATAAACGATTAATTAAAATAGATGAAACATGTGTGAGCTTTTGTAAACAATTGCAGTATCCTTACATTACTCTCCCCTTTCTTCTTCCCTCTTCCTTAGCATGTTTTTTCTCTCTTCCTTAGCATGTTTTCTTAGCATGTCAGCATGTTTCTTTTCCTTCTTGCCTTGAACCAAAACTTCGTAGGACACATCGCCAGTCCTTCGATGAAGGAGCTTTCCTGGAGCGTAACCTTTTGTTAACTTGTTTGAAACCCATACACTTCTTCTCAGACGTCAAAAGATCGAAAACGAGTGTGAGCGTCCCGATAATTTTTTTGTTTAGTCAGAGACAGCTCGATATTTGTTGATACGCTCAGTTTCAAAAGATCGAAAGTTGTCCTCAACCTCCGACCGAACAGAATTTCAGCGGGTGCCCGATTTTTCGTTGAATGAGGAGTGTTCCGATATGAAAATAAGAAATCCCTAGCTCGCTCTCTGAGTTTTACACTGGAACTTCTCGATGCTCGAACGCGAGACTTAAAAGTGCGAACTGCACGTTAGGCTAAACCCCTGATGTGAGCTATACCCCGAGATTTACAAAACTCTTCAAACTCGTAAGATCGGAACTGAGGACCGTTATCCGTCACAATAGAATATGGGAGGCCATGTTGGGAGAAAATTTCTTCTAATGCCTCACTGTTAGTGAAGATGTTGTAAGCTTCATTAGAACGATTTCCATCCATTTTGAAGTAGCATCTACCACGATCAACCAATGTGAACGCCTCGACCGGCGTAGTCGATGTGTAGCCTTCTCCAGGGCTGAGAGGGTACATTCCACGTGTATACGGGCATTTCTTCGAGTTTAGGCCTTGACTCCTGACACGGTTTACATGTTTTGACATATGTTTCGACTTCTTTGTCGATACATGGCCACCACATATGAAAACGAGCGATGTCCCTCATTGCTCTGATGCCTGGATGTCTTTTATGGAGCATGCTGAGAATTTTTTTCGCAGTTTTTCTGGAATAACCAGCCGTCCATTCCACATCAGAATTTCCTCCTCAAATGATAGTTCGTCTCTCTTCTCAAAGAAAAAATGCAAATTGTTGTCAAGATTCTTCTTCTCCGGCCTTCCAGTTTCAATGAAATGTTTAATGCGCTGTGTAACCTTATCTGCTAACAGCGCTTTACGGAGTCTCGACGATGTGACGGGCATATCGTGTAGGTGAAGATGGAGTAAATGCGACGCGCGAGTCTTACCCATCTTTTCGACCCGACTGGCTTCCACGTTTTCCAGGGGAAGTCTCGACAGTGAATCAGCAAGCACGTTTTCCTTTCCCTTAATGTATTCGATTTCGTAGTCGTAACTCCGAAGAATCAAAGCCCACCTCGTTAAACGGTTCGCAGCCATTTTCGGAATTTCTCGTTCTTCCCCCAAGATCTGCATCAAGGTTTTGTGATCAGTTCGAAGTCAACCGTGCCTGAGCTTGAACTACTCCCGGAACTTGGTCTTTTCCGGTCACAGGCGAGACGTCTTGTGTGCTGAACGGTCCCATTGTTGTCCAACTTGACAATAATCGCTCGATGGCTGTTGACACAAACACGCGCAAAATGATTGAGTTTACCACACGCACTACAGGTTTGGCCAGTAGCGGGGCATGAAGATTTTTTGTCGTGTTTGGGGAACCCACACACGAGGCGGTCATTTGCTGGATTAACGCGACGAGCAGGTTTTTTACTGACCGGGTTCTTACTGGATCTAAACTGTTTTACCGCCATAACGGCACTAGCGCCAGGGTCGTTTGACAAACCACTTAGAATTTTACTCTGATCGGATGCTCTTTCTAAGGCGAGAGCTGAAGACTGGACCTCCGAGAAAGTGGCGTCGTTTGAAGGATGAATGCGAATCAATTCTTCTTGCCATCGGGAGTCACCTAAACCAACAACCAGCTGATCTCGGAGGCGTTCTTCCAGAGAATTACCGAAATCACAAGTACCAGCCAACGTTCGTAACGAATTAATGAATGTTGGGATAGATTCCCCCTCCTTGCGAAATCTAAGAGCGAAAGCTCGCCGTTCAGCGAAAATACAAGTGGACTTGACGAAATAAGCGTTGAGAACCCCTTTTAGCTCGCTGTAAGGTACATCCTTAACGTCTCTTGGGCGAAAATGATCAACTAGTATCTTAAAAGGCGTTGGTCCAATTGATGAAAGAAACAAAATTGAAACGACCTCGTCAGGAATTGAGTAACCCAACTCATGTCTTCTTAATTCTATTTCGAAACGGTTGATATAATACGGCCACTCTTCGATACCTTCATCGAAGTTAGCAAACTTAAAATTTCTAAGGAGAAAAAGATCATTACCTCTATCCTGAGATGTTCTCTCCTCATCGAACGACCTTTGACCGTGAAATCCCCGAAACGGATACCTCGTGTGAGAACTGTCTTGTTCATCTTCGAATTGTGAAGTGCTATTGTGTTTCTTCTTTGGTATTCCGTAGTCCGCAGCGCCAATTTAAAGAAATGAATAAATCAATCTTTTCCCATTTCTGTATTTTTCACGAAAGAACTTCGAGTATAAACGATTAATTAAAATAGATAAACATGTGTGAGCTTTTGTAAACAATTGCAGTATCCTTACAACAATCAGATATCCAACTTACCTTAAAGTGACTGCAGATGCCTGGTCGAGCACATCTCAGACACTATACAGTAAAAGATCCGATATTTTCGAACCAGAGACAGTTGAGGGCTTTCGGCCCATTGTTTTGTGTTGAAAAAAAATTAATAAATTAGATCAATGGGATAAGTGGGTGTGAGTGAGAAGGAAGTTTACCGTCACTCCCGTGACGCAGGCATAAAACCGCCTTCGGGCCTCATGGAGGTTTCCGGGCCGGGCCTCGAATTGTGCAGATTCCTGCCACTGGCAGCAGATTGTGAACTCGTTTTGCCAGTTCAAAGCCTCGGTTAAACATCTGTTAGGCCACGATTAACTTCAAGCAACTGCATACTTTTTATGGATGCGAGATGATGGAGTTGAGATTGTGAGTACTGCACTGTTGAACAGGTAATGACCGTAAAGTTGTAGCTAATTGTGTGGCGTAAAAAGCCAAATGAGCACAACTTAAGAGGCAAATAGTTGCATTAATAAACCTACTTCCTAATAACCGTGAAAATTATTTTATGTAGTATGGTATCATGCATACTATCATCATACAGCGAACCCTCGCTGAAAAACCTCCACGACGCCAGTAGAGGCTTTTGACCCCTCTAAGCTGCTGAATTTAAACCCCTGACCAGCGCGGCTTTGTCGACCTTCGAGTAGTTCCGAAGAGGTCAAAGAGAGTGAAATGGCTAAGGAAATGAAAGAAGGGGGTGAGTCGAAGTGAAAAAAAAAAAAAATTGCGTGACTTCATTTATAAATGGGATCAGTTCAAAAAATCGTGTAAGAAATTAACATAATCATTTTTAAGATAATTGCTTTCTGCTCGGCAGTCACGAAACGTTTTTCAAAGTTCGAATTAATCATTTTTTGTATGTTTAACACCTTAATTTTATTTTTCGGCGCCCTCGTCTTGGGAATAGCGAATTTAATTGGAGTCAGAGTTGTTTTTCTCTTTCTCAGTTATTTTATCATTAACTCGAACTTGTCCTTCTGGCTCCCCCACTTATTTGTTTTGTCGTAACTACTATGACAAAATTCTTGAAAAACAGTTTTAATATTTGGTGGAAATTAAATAATCCATCCCTGGAACGAAGGTAAACATTTCCGTGACCGTAGGGCCTTAACCTAAAAATTTACTTTTTTCACTGTTTGTCTTCTATTCTGGAAACAATTTAAGGCATTAAAAGTGAACATTTTAGCGCGCTAGAGCGCTCTGTTCTACACTATACGCTCATTTATTGAGACACGACATTTTTTTGTGTTGAGAATTTAGCGTTCCCACTCTTCACACTTATTTCTGTCCTTTTGGGTAAGAATTGTCAAGTGTCCTACACGTTCCAACAACGGGGAGTAGCGGAACGCCTATGAAGCACGCTTTATTATATAATATAATAAGTATAGTAAGATACCTCGTCAACAATGGGCCCATTGGGGAAGAAGGTTCGAGGAAGTATGTTCGTATACTTGGTATTTCCAGTCATACGTACAGTAAAAAGTGCTCCTTTGGCTAGGTCAGATGTCTTTAATTTACTACGCCCCCCCCCCATGCTAATCTTTTGCCAGATCACTAGGAGATTATTGATGTCGTAATTGCGTTACTTTCCTCAGTGATGAAGCAAAGCGAGTTGAAATAACGACGACCATTCCATCTTATTTCAGGACCCTGTAAAGGGCTATTAGGGTTCATGATTTGT
Source organism: Corythucha ciliata (assembly GCA_038030265.1). Classification (NCBI taxonomy): domain Eukaryota; kingdom Metazoa; phylum Arthropoda; class Insecta; order Hemiptera; family Tingidae; genus Corythucha; species Corythucha ciliata. The sequence goes on along the minus strand of CM075938.1, from coordinate 36,133,427 downwards.
TAGTGGTTATTCTTGTCATCAATTACCGCTCTACAAGAGAGGAGATTTGGTTTTTTAAATGTGCATCATTTTCTTCCTTAAAAAGGAGATGACGAAAAAGGGGCTGCGTGGGTAAGTGAAAAGGAGGAATCAGGAATGTTCAGTTTTTCTTTTTGACTACTATGAAGAGCAATCGATCTTGAAATAATTACTTTTCAACTCAATGTTGTAATTGTGTATGTAAAAGGCACTTTTAACACTCATTGAAGATAGTTTTCCCTTTTCCTTAAGTGTTCGATCAGCTCTCAAATTATCCAATCCTCCGACATCGACAGAATTGACGATTGGATAGTAATTTATGAACAAAAATATATTGGGTTTATTCATTCGTTTTATATTTAATTTAGATAGAGCCTGCGCCCTATTCTGGAGGTACCCTCTTGGAAAATTCCAGTCGCATTGAGAAAAACCGCGAGTAATTTGGCATTTTGCGGAAAAAATACCAAAAAATGAGCAAGTTAGGCTTGAAAATTTGCTGGAAAATGTTGAGTCATTTCGTGGGTACAATTTCAAGAAATCGCCATTTTAGCTGTTTTCCGTGTGGTTTTTCCGATGCGTATAAGATTCGTGAAATTAGGTTTTTGAAGGATTCAAATGGCGGTATTGGGGATTTAAGGAGCTAAAGGCGAAATTAGATCTTGAAATAGCGTTTTGTAAGTGTCAAATCTGCGAATTTTGGCCTTCAAAAGAGGCCAACCCGTGGAATAGCTTTTTTAAAGGGCCGAAACCAATAAAATTGCTCTTTAAAAAGAGTCAACTCCATGCACGAAATTGAATTTTTACTGATACAATCCGGGGAAATTAGCTGAATTTGAGTTAGAAAGATCCGCGAAATATGTTTCCGTGAGAGCCAAGAATCTGTCACATATGAGCTTGGAATTGGCCAAATCCGCGAAATTGGTTTTGCACGCAAAATATGAATGAGTGGGTGTTTGGTGGTGAGAGGGGTGAGACTATGTGCCCATACCCTTGTTGGGCTTGTTGTAAGCTCCATTCAGCTTTTTGTTTTTTCTCTTTCACTTTCGGCATGGGCAATTTTGGCCACTCCGGCATGGAGTGGCTTGCATAGGAGAAACAAATTCCAAATCAACTCAAATCCATTCAAATTTATTCATTCATTTTTTCTTTGAGGCGTGTGTACCAAGCCCATCGAATTTATGGAATGCCAGACATCACGATCACCTAAAGGGCGACGCTTAAAGAAAAATTGGAGAAATGCTCGATGTTCTCCCGGAAGTGTGCTTAATACTCTAGCAAAAGTAATGAGTTTTCTTTAGAGGCTCACTGCTCAGTTAGGACTAGCACTGAGAAATTAACTCAGGCTGGTTCATTTTCTCCCCGGCATGTGATAGTGATAGATAGGACAAAAAATCCGCGAGTGTGCTACGAGGCCTGGGCTCCAATCTGGCTCCATTGATAGCGAGTCTCTTAGTTGACGAAGCTTCATTGACGGCATCGATATGCTTCTGTTTCTCCAGGTGCTTTTTAGGAGGGTATATACGTATACGCCCAGTGTTTGACATATCAATTTGTTGCAACGGCTTGGGTTGAAACAATGATCAAAATCTCGTTCAGAATTCTGAAAATCCGGAGTTTGAAATACATTTTATAATTTCTGGGCTTTTTGACAGATCTCTCTGCTAATAAACAGCCGTCTTATCTTGTCCGATCGGCTTAAACCTCTCAGCCGTTATGCGATTGTGAAAAGATATTGCCTGGTTCCCGTTGAATGATAATTAATTTAAACTGAATTATTTAGTTTCCAAACAGAGACAAACAAGGGCTTTCACCTCCACCACTTTATCCCATCATGTCGTTTGGCACGACTTACACGAAATTCGATCAAAATAGGTCCTGTTATTCATCTGGATATGCAGAAAGGAGAAATAGGTTATTACATGATTTCATTGCCCACATTTTAGAGTTAAAAACTTATGTCTTGCCTCATTACGCCACCTTGTAGGTTTAGTTCAGTGTTTTAAGGTTTGCACTGTTGAGTTGCTTTGGAAGAAACTCGGCTGCAGTTTATTGGAAAAAACTGATTTGTTTTTGCGCTTGCTGTGCATTTTACAGCTAAAATCCTACTTCGCTTAGTAGTTTAAAACGTTTGTATAATCTTAGTAATTTACTTTCATCCTGCTTATAATCATTGTAATTTGTTCAACTCTACTGCAATTAAGTTGCCGTATTTATCTCGGTGGTGGGAGGAGAGATTAAAATCTTCCAGTCTAGGAGGACGAATTTAAACCTTTTAAAAGTCGACAGGTTGATAACGCCTCTTCTAACCCCTGTCTCGCGTTTTTTTTTTCGGGTTGATGTCTTTTTTACTATAGTTTTGAGAGCCTGAGGGTTTAAAGGGCTATAAGTCACGAACAGCCTATTTCTTGAACCTCACTTCACCACCCTACCGCCGCCACCACCTTCTCACGCCATATCCTCTCGCACTCATCCTCTGAATGGGAACGCGCCGGCCTCCCTCGGCCGCCGCCGCCTCCACCGCCTCTGCCACCAACAACCCCAAACCGCTGCCCGCGTCATTCCAGTAGCAGTTTTGTCGTGAATTCCACAACGCCCGAGACTCAAAGTCACAATCTGGCCCAATCCTCTCCGGAGGCGGTACCCAGTTTTTCAACAGTGTGAGGGCGAAGGGTATCAAACTGAAAAACAAAAAAAACAAAATCAGGAGTGGGAAAAATTAATTTTGAAAATTTCCTTGTACACCTGTTGTCAGGTGGAAGAAAACAGCCGTTATCGTTTCTCACATCATTTGCCCGGTAGGTAACTCTAGGTTCGTAATTTATTTGTTAGACGTTGTTTTGTTTGGTTTCATCAATCATCATTGAGCGGTATAATGAGCATTTTTGTTTTTGTGGCTCCGAAAAGCCTCGATTCTTACCATGTTGATCTCACATCAGAAGTATGTCGTAACTATTTGTTGGTCTTCCTCACTCGATCAAGCCTCAGAAATAAATTATCGTTGAAAACTCGTCACGCTTCCTTTTTCACGCTTGTCTCTTGATTCAGTTGAATGCCTTTTGGGTTTTTAACGGAGAACTTTTAATGAAAGTAATGAGGGGAGTCCTTCCCTTTTTTTTGCCTCATCTTTAAAACAATTGGCTTTTGTAATTCTTCTTTCGGTCACGAGTCTCTCCTTCTCAAGCACCCCCCGCTCACTATAATGCCAAACAATCTTCTTCTATATAAGTACGTCTATATTGCGTCGTTTACTCCAGAGTATCATCGAACTGGTTCCTTAAATCTTTTCTAAAATATATGATCCTGGTGGAAAGGGGAAAGAGGAGAGTTCATGAAAATTTTCACTTTGAAGGTATCCGTCACTTCTGCTGGTCTAGAGGGTGAGATGAAACCGGGGGTTTACTTATTCTGAGCAGGTTTCAGATAAGCTTGCGTTCGAGAGGGTCATGAGGGCCATGAGGTTTTTTAACGCGCACACTTTAAATTTATTGTCCTTATTACAAAATGTTATATGTATATATTTTTTTCAAGTCGTGGAAAATGTTTTAGGAAACGGACGATTTAATTTATATTGTCCTCCGAACCAAGCGGGAGTTTACAAACCTTGATGCTTCAGACATTTAAATCCAGCTTCAAATGTTTCGTGTAAGGTCTTGTGAAAACACCTTACACAGGATTTCCATAAAGCGTGAAAAGTGCATCTACACTATCACATTACAAAGGGCTAAGAGAAAATGGGGAGCAAGCTGAGGCTTTTGTCTCGGAGATTAATTGCGTGGAACGCATTTAGTCTTGAAGGAAAATCTTTCCCGAAATCCCTACTTTGCTATACAAGTGGTTTCCTTTACCCCCTCCCCCACCTCTGAAATAATGAACTCACCTATATAGTTTCTTACAAAATCAAATCAAGAAGCAAAATCATAATAATTTAGACAATCACATTTTCAAAATTGTCAAATTATCATGGAAGTTCTATGCCTGTATGAATATCAAAGCTTCACGTCGAGGACAGTGAGGCTCCGCTATGGCGAAAGCAAGGCGGAGTCCCCGGTAACACAGGGGTGTCCCCAAGGCTCGGTGCTCTCGGCTGCTCTATTATGGAACCTCCTTTTTGCGGGTCTCATGCGGCTCCTCGAGGGGAAATGCGTGAGGGCGGTGGCGTATGTCCAGCCAGCTTGCTGGAGGGGCTCAGCCGGGAGGTCACTCGAATCCTGGGGGTCGTCGATTGGTGGTGCGGGGCTCTTGAGGTGCTGCGCAAGACCTTGGTGTTCATCATGCGGGGTAGACTGCCACGAGGCAGCTCCTTGGTTGTACCATACCAGGGGGTGAGCCTGACGGGGGCTCTCGTGGGGAGGTACCTTGGCTTAGGGGGGCAAGCCCGCAGCTGAACGTAGTTGCGGTCGCTCTTTTTAGGGCTACGGCGGGAAATACGTGGGGGGCGGATTTCCGCTGCCGGGTACGCTACGTGGGGTCAGTCTTTATGCCGATCCTTTTGTACGGGGCGACCTGGTGGTGGCACCGCCCCTCCAAGGCGCAGAGGGCGAGATTTGTGAGCCTGCAGCGGCAGGCCTTGATCCGGGTAGTCATGGCATACAGGACTGTCAGCTCAGACGCCCTTCAGGTCATGGCGGGGATGCTGATGTCCTGCTAGACGCCTGGGCGCACAGGCGCCGGGCCATCTCCAACTCGTTGGGGCTGGTGGGGTGTCGGGAGGACTGGGTGGACCGTCTTGCACCTTTGGTGTCGGGCGGGTGGTTGCCGGGGCACTTCGCCTCTTCGATGACTTGGTGGTGGAGGCCTGGCAGGGGCGTTGGGCTGGCATTACGACTGGTAGGCGTTTGTTCGGCTTCTTGCCCGACGTGCGGATTCGGTTGGCGGCCAGGTGGTTCATACCTGAACACGCGGCCACCTCGATCCTCACCTGTCATGGATCGTTCAACGCCAAGTTGTGGCTATTCCGGCGGCGGGACTCTTCTTTGTGCCTTTGTGGTGACGAGTATGAGACCGCTGATCACCTGCTGCGCCGCTGCGGGTTCTATGACGGCTTGCGTCATCGGTAATGGAGAGTGGAGGGCCCTCCGGCGGACCCGGCGCTAGTCGGGAGCCGGAGGGAGTTTAAAAAGGTCCTGTCCTTCTCCTGCGACTGATTGGCGCGGAGGGGGCTGGGGCCTATGATGCCCATTGTAGGGTAGGGTAGAGGTGATTTGGGTCGGAGGCGTTTCGCCACTCTCCCGGTCTTGGAGAACGTCCACCTCCGCGTGGTGTCTCTCGGGCACGGCTGGCTGGCCACCAGTCGTGGCTAACGGACGGGGACCGGGGGAGCGACCCGCCTCTTGCTGTGGCAGCCGGGCCACAGGGCAGGGGATGGGGCGGTGTTCCGGTTAAAGGTCGGCATCGGCCTAGGTACCGGTCATTCGAAGGCATCACAGCAAGAACAATCAACAATCCAGTAATAATTCAATGGGGAACTTGCACATTTTTAGTGCATTTCATTCTGAAAATGCACTATTGGTCTCATCGTGATGGTGGCAAACATGGGTCATGTAATGTTTTTTTGATGTTTCAGAACCTCTAGAACACGAATTCAGTGGTCTCCGGAATTCATATATATATTTCTTTATATATACGTATGTATACAGGGTGTAACGGGAAAATGGGGCATAATTGAAATGGGTGATTCTACATCACATGTGGGTCGAAAATGACTATATGGACCCTGGTCCGATTATTAACCGTTTCCGAGAAAATCGCAGTTTTCCGTTTTCTTTGAAAATCGGTTGGTATCTTAGCAACCATTAATCCTAGGAAATTTTTAAGGACACCGTTGGAAAGAGCACAAAATTTCCTTTCAGATGATCGTAAAGTTGGGGTAGGTCGTGAAATTTGGACGCCCTTAACTCTCAGCTGAATAGCCGCTTCCTTGAATTTCTTTGTTATTACTTGTTATTCAGCCAGCTGTCATTTTACTGACAGCTCTCGGAGGAAGAGTAGGACTTCATGAAAAACTTCTACAATTATTAAGCTTTCAAATGACCTGCTTGGTTCGGGATTTTGTCTTTATTCCTTCTGAGATACAGTTCGAAATACTTGAAAACTCGTCTAAAATGTCTGGAAACGTACGTTCGCAATTGGCCTCGAGCGGGAAACAATTTGCTTCCGAAAGCTCCTTTTTCGGTGAAATTTTGCTCCGTTAAGACTGCTGAGTCCGGTTACCTCGCTGGACCAACTCCAAAAAAGGCCATACTAAGTGCTTGAAACGGCAGTTCACTGCCCAGAATCTGGGGGTTCTGACCTGTAGGATTCAAGGGTGGCTGCCAAGAGTCACTACCGTTCCCACCCTCTCCTTTGACCGAGATTTCGTAGAGATCGCTGGAAACAGACAGCGGAAGTCAAACTCAAAGTCAACTGCATAGGCCGGGGGCTCAAATACATGATCCCTAACAGCTAAGTCGTACGACCCTTTAATAAAAAAAAAAAAAAAAAATTTCGCTCCGGCAGCTGGCGGTCGGAAAGAGTGCATTTCATTTTGTATACGGATACCCTAAGCCGTCCCAGAAGTAGTAATGTTGAGACCATGATTTGTTTCGTTAATGTTTGACCCTCCCTCGTTCTGTTTGCTGCCGGGTTTGTTTAAGCTGAACTCAAAGGCTATTTCAAAGGAATCAAAGGCTATTTCAAAAAGGAATCATCATACCGAATATAATGCTTCTGGAATCAACTGGTGATTTGTAGTGATTTTTTTACCATTTCAACCCCTATTTTCCCCCCTCCACCATGACCGATTTGGCCCAAATGCAATACCGACCGGGGTCTTATGACTACTGATTTTTGTGCCAAAGCGCGTTCCGCTAAATTAATTTCTTCGAGAGTTATCGTGCTAACAAGAAAACGGCCATAAAAATATATATAAATATATAAACCTCTATATAATAAATGCATTCCGGAAACCACTAAATTCGTGTTCTAGAGGTTCTGAAACATGAAAAAAACATGCCATGACCCATGTTTGCCACCATCACGACGAGACCAATAGTGCATTTTGACATAAATGAAATGCACTAAAAAACACCCTGTATATGTGTGTATATCTTTATGGCCTTTTTCTTGTTAGCACGATAACTCTCGTAGAAGTTAATTTAGCGGAACGCGGTTTGGCACAAAAATCAGTAGTCATAAGACCTCGTTTGGTATTGCATTGGGCCAAATCGGTCGACTTGGTTAGGGGAGGGGGGGTAATATGGCTTGAACTGGTAAAAAAATAACTTCCAATCACCAGTTGATTCCAGAAGCATTATATTCGGTACGATGATTTCATTTTGAAGTAGCCTTTGATCCCCATTAAGTTCAGCTTAAACAAACCCGGCAGCAAACAGTACGAGGGAGGGTCAAACATTAACGAAACAAATCATGGTCTCAACATTGCTACTTCTGGGACGGCTTAGGGTATCCGTATACAAAATGAAATGCACTCTTTCCGACCGCCAGCTGCCGGAGCGAAATTTTTAATCACTGGTGTTTCTTGAAGAGGGCTCTTCAACAAGACAATTGCCTACATTAAACATTGAAATCAATCAAGGGTTTTTATTAGGCGAATTTTTGAAAAATTTGAGTGGGGGTTTGATTACGTCAAAGGGCAGTTAATGAAATGGATGGTGTTGGGAAGAAGGGGAAGACGCGTTTTTTGGGGTTTAATTTTTCTTGTTATTTGTAAACAAAACATTTTAGAGTTTCCTCAAATGCTCCAAAACTGCACATTGACGTCATTTTTCCCTCGCACCGTCCATCCCCTCCTGAAGAGCTTTGAAATTTATTTAAAAATCACCAGACGCACCAATCGGGCTGCAAATACCGTTGATATCCTTGCTCGCATGAGCCAATTCACCGGTATACTTTTCCTCCAAATCGGGCATTCATGCAAGTTCCCCATTTCGGCCTTGTGGCAATCGTTTGTTTTGGATTTTTGAAATTAGTTCTCTTTGGCATTGGCTGTGATTGTTTGCAAGCAAGTTCACGTGACCTTTACATGCCTCAGATGGTTGAGAGGTTTCTGTTTCGTTTTATTGAAAAACAGAGTGTGTTTCAGTCCGAATTCTTGACTTTTCAAAATGTTGATTGGAAAATTCACATTTTATCTGCGGAATTCACCAGGTCAACACAGTAGTCATGCGTGACTAAAAGTCTGAGATAGCAAGGCAAGGTGCACGGAGACTATGATAAACGAGTTGTATGTGGTTGCAGTAACCTCTGTGTAATGCATGCATAAAACTGTAGCCGTAGGAGCCTGTTCGTTGTCTGTCTGCCCTCGTTGAGGTGCGTTAGAAGTTGAGTGCGTGTTCCCTCAACGAGGGAAGACAGACAACATAGGCTCCTACGGCTACAGTTTCATGCATGCATTACCTACTAACCCTCGTAGTCTAGGCGATCATACAATAATATCAACCTCTATGTATATTTCGACGACATCAAGTGGAGAAAATGTGCATTATTTGCTAACCAAACATATTATCCCCTCCCCCCCATCCGTTCAGTAATGATTTTTCAAATTCATTAAAAGTGAAAACGTTTGTAGCCTTATCAATTTGGTCCACTTAATGAATAATGGTAAAACTTCCCAGTGCTTCCGCTCCCATGCATGCGCCGCTTAAACATTGACATAAGAGTTAACCATAAAACGTTAAGAACCTGAGCCTGCTCAAATTCTTTCCTCTTCCGTCTAATCGTGACGTCTACAAAATCTGACTATCAAGCAAATATTGATTTTGTCTTTGCTACTTTTTTGTGAGAATATGTTCCGAATTTTTTGTAACGTGGAGTACATTAGAGCTTGCCTATGTCATGGGAGTTAAAGCCTTAGTCCTTTCCTCAAGTTCCCCCAACCCAACCCGATAAAAGTGTGTTATTTGATTCAGTTAAATAAATAGAATACAATCCACCTAAATCACAACTTAAAGCGAGAATTTTCCGTTCTCCCTTATCCGAGAGAACCAGTTATTTTCTTCCAAATGCTGGAAGTTTCCCCTTTCTATTATTCTTTTCAATGGACACCCCTTACCGCTTTCATTGAACTTCGTATATAAAGGAAGAGAAACATTTGGACCACGCCGAAAACCTTTCTCCTGCTCACAACTTTATTCTTAAGTGAAGTAAACTAGAGGAACTCGATGAAATTGATTTTCGGTAAATTAGAACCAATTTACTATGGGTCTCTCTAATCGAAAACGAAGCGGACATAAATCATAATTAGTTGAACTGGCCGAACGGTATACGACTTTGGGAAGAGTCGTCTCCATTCATTGTCGCCAAAAACAATTCACGAATTAACGGAGCCCAAAGTTTGCGCGGACAGTTTAAATTGAAGTGAACCAAAATGTGGAAAGGGGTGAGCGGAAGAGAGTAGTGAAACGGTAAATTACTAATTCATGGTTCCGCAAAACTGAAACTCCCTTTCCTTCATAATTTGTTTAAGTTGAATGGAGGAGGGGTTATTTTCAACCCAATAAAATTTTATGACTAGTTTGTTGATTTCAAGCGAATGAAAAACATTAATGTGGCAACCAGCAGCGTGTTTCTTCTGGTAATCACTAACATCTCATTTTATAAAGGCGACGTAAATCCTTAACTGTTCCATCTGATGCCCCTACTCGTCTGATGCTCTGAACGACAAATGATAACGAAAATACCTTCTTGTCTTGGTGTTTGTACCAATATTTCCCGGACAGATTATTTACCTCTTTCTGCCTAAATATGTGTTTGTGCAGTAGGTAATCAACTTTTGCAGACAAATCATGGGGTTTGCGACCGAATAACAAAATTTTGCGATTAAAATAGAGAATTTCATAATAAATACTCAGTGTTAAAACTATAAAATTATAAATTTACAGGTTTTAATTCTGCCCAAAAGACCTGAAAGCCGGGGGCTAAGTGGTTACAGTTATAGCTTTAGACCCTAGAGTTCGTATCTGAGGCAACTTTCTTGGGCAAAAAATCACATTCTTCTCTGATATTATTTTTGCAGTTTTGGCCGAGCTGTCAGTTTCCAGGTGGGAAATATTGAGTTTTCGAGTCGATAAAATTGATTCTGGAGATAATTAGACAGTCTTCAAGAATGAATGGTGAAGTTCACAGATTCCAGATCAAGTAGCGAGTTTGTGTTCACAAAATAAGGTCAATGCAGGGATCGGTAGTCGATGTTTGAAGCTAAATCGGCGCATTCGGTCAGTTTCCAGTTCTTAAGTGCAATTCACGGTTTCCAGGCTGAGAGCTGTACTGGCGATCGCTGCCATAGAACAATGATTTAGCCGTCCTTATATACATTTCCATTTTAAGTGCAGAGCTCTCCTTCTCCGAGATGAAGAAACTATAGTTACGTCGACGATTCCGTCATATTCTTGGACTTCGACAGCTGGTTGGCATCAGCTATTCAACTCAAGAACCAGGATCCAGACCAAAATTGACAGTTTCAAAAAAAAAAAAAAAGATTAAAAAAGTGCACTATAGTTACGGACCACTTATTTCTGACAAACGTTTTCATGTAAAAGCAGTTGTGAGTTATAAAGGGGGAACTGCAGTGATGATTCCTCGACCCCCCTCCAATCCACCTCGTCTATTACTCGGCATACATTTTCTGGCCTTATTTCTGCACCAATCCTGGTTTTTAAGGACTCGTTTTAATCTTCAGGAAGGTCCGAATATGCAGTAGTTTTCCTTTTTCCAAATAAGTCGAAAAAAAACCGTGAAATTGCAAGGTAAAAGTTCAAGGTGAATTTAAAATAACTTCTGGGATGAAAATTCCAGAAAGTCCAGGGGCCGTTACCTAATATGTAGTTATTCAAAGTTGCGGGAGGCACAAAATAATTTGACCGACTTGGTTCCAGTGGATTAACCAGACATCGTACGGGGAAGAACCGCAGAGTCTATTCCCCCTGATGCCTGGACGCGAAATTCCCTCTTTGTGAGCCGTCCTCACAAGTATATTAAATGCCCATATAGAAGGGAAAGTACAGTGAATAACAATGTTGATGAACGGTAGGCACATCTTGAATAATACACCTATGTTTTCGGTCAGGAAAACAATTTTACAACCCACCCTCAAACTTTTTCTGGGTCGTTCTAACATGTCTTGATTCGATTTCTGGAATGTCCGTCCGCCGTACACCGTACGCCGTCCATTAGGGGATCTAGTGGGACCTAACATCTGATCAGTTTGATAATCTAACTCCCTGGGTTTTTATGGGCTGAAAGCGGGTCCAAAATGGGGATTTTCAAAGGTTTTGTAATCATAGGGGTGTGGGGTGTCCATTTTGATGTAATTTCAAGCTGAATTCCACGGGTCTGACTCGTTGACGGGTCTCACAGGGTTGACCCGGCTAAAACCAATTTAGCGGGATGGGCTTAAAAAAAACAACATTTTGGTTCGTTGGACTTCTTCAAAAACAAAAAATTTCGCTCCGGCAGCTGGCGGTCGGAAAGAGTGCCGTCCCACAAGTAATAACGTTGAGACCATAAGTTATTTCGTTAATGTTTGACCCTCCCTCATACTGTTTGCTGCCGGATTTGTTTAAGCTGAATTTAATGGGAATCAAAGGCTACTTCAAAATGGAATCATCGTACCGAATACAATGTTTCTCGAATCAACGGGGGATTTGTAGTGATTTTTTAAACAGTTCAAGCCCCTTGACCCCCCCTCCCCCACGTCGACGGATTTCTTGTCTTATGACTACTGATTTTTGTGCCAAAGCGCGTTCCGCTAAATTAGTTCTCTTCCAGCGGTGACAGCGCGCTGTGGACTCGGAGCGCTCTGATTGGTTGAAGCCCACAGCACAGCTTGAACAAAGCTTGCATGTGAAGGCGGTTTTATAAAATGTTAACTTTTAAAGGCCTGTTCACAAGCTCTATGTTTTCGTTGTGTGTTGTCTATGCAACCTTTCAAAATGCTTCATTTTTTGAGGGAATAAATTTGTCTGGTTGCTTAGACTCCACACAACGCAAACATAGAGCTTGTGAACGGGCCTTAATGAAATTAATCGTCAGACGATTACTTGGATAGAATAATTTACTGAGTTTATTATTCTACTGGAAGAAACAAATCCATCCTCCATCTCTCAGGTGATGAAACCTTCGACATGAATTATCGGTAGTACATGGAGGAACTAAGAGAACTAGAAGGCTAATAGTGTTTTATATCAAGTATTATTTTTTGTTTTGTAATACGTTTGAGTTATAAAGCCATTGTGAATAAAGTTGTAAATAATGCCACTTATGAGGGGTTTCGTTCTGGAAAGTATTTCGTTCTTACAAGTGCATGGTTGGTTCGAAAAATAGTATATTTCCCATAAATTTATAGTACCTATAACGTGCGACGAACTACTGGATTTCCGCTTATAATGGATTGCTTATAGAAGAACTGAATATACCCTTTTGATTTCGCTTCAACTCGGTTGGAGCCATTTTAGGCGTTTCACGTTTTGGGCGATTCTAGAAAAGAAACCGTAGCATTGCTATACGAAACAATAAGGTGGAAGAGTTAAATTGACTGAAAGAATGAGATTACTATCTAAAAAGAACTCTGCTCAAGAAGAGAGGAAAATAAAAATAAAAAACCCTGCTCCTTGAGCTATTTTCTTTTATTTCTGTCGTCTTGTCTTTTAGGGACGACGACTTGGTTTAAAAGCACTATTTCTGAATGGATTAGGCTGTAATATGCGCCGTTCCCACCTTACCAACCGGATATGTACCAACCTTCCTCGATAGTTCGGTTTTTAAAGGGGTTCTCTATGCATAGATGATCTGCTCGGCATTCCAAAGGGAGCTGCAGGCCATTACTGCTGGAATATTCTACTCGATTAGTGAAATTGTCGATGTACATTAAAGCGTCTCTCCGCGCTTTGGAATTAAAAATTTATGAAAAATGTTGGTGGCGTGCGACATAAACGAGAACAAAAAGCCGGGAGCAGTTTTTCGTTCTTCCATTGTTTCCTTCGTATAATCACTTTAGTATCGATCACGAGCTTGTTTTATTCCTTTCTCTTTGTTTATTCATTTTTTTAAAGAATAAATTTTCCGTTGCAAAACAAGGGAGAGGGGAAGAGAACACAAAATAGAAATAAGACAATAAACAAATATTTTTCTTTCTTTTTTTTTTTTTTAATAAAAAAAAAATATTTTTTAATATTTTTCTTTCTATTTAAAGTGCTAGGGGCTCATCATTCATTCATTCAACGTCGCTGCTATTCGCCCTTTCTATACAATTACAGTTAGGATGTGTAACTGGTGTGGTTAACTGGTACAAAGAGAATTCTTCCGTTACCGCCTCACTTCTCACAGTTGATTGCATTGAGGCGCCAATAACAAACTAATTATGAATTGTCCCCTCTTCTTTATCGCTGGAAAATATTTTAGATCTACTGTGATACTGGGGACTATTATCACCAGATTCCACGTGGTGACAACTTGTTTTTGAGCAGTTGAAAAGTCTACAAAGAGTAAATTCGGCTATTCAACTTAAATGAAACAAGTGTTTACCAAGCTACAACTTAAAGGGCCGTCTTATAAGAAGAAATGGATCCAGTCTCGGAAACACCGTAAAAAGTGATTGGAAAATATGGACGTTATTGGTATAGGGGTGTAGAGCTCCGTCAAATCAACAGGTATTTTTCTATTATCGCGGTGATTGGAGAAAGAACTGCCCTTCCTGCACTCTGTAATATCCAATTATTTGAGGGAGAAGTAAAAGTTTTTCATTCCTTTTATTTGTTTCCAACAGCAATTTCAGTCTCTGTCATCGCCACAAAAAAAATTTAAAAAATTTCCCGAAGGGAAAGCAGCACAGCTCCTGAAAATTCTATACCAAAGTTTTCTTGATTTGCTAGAAGAAAGCATAGTGGAACTATAAACATTTATTTGAAGAAAAATATATTTACCTATTGACTGTGCATGGGGCAAAGCGTGCCCACCCAGTCATTCACAAAATGCCGAAAACTGTCAACCTACCTTTCCTAAGGCACTATAAACCACGAGTACAGAAACACGCAAATCGGCGCCATACTTGGTCACTCATATGATTATGATTATGATTATCTAACTTTTAAGGCCTGTTCACAAGCTCTATGTTTGCGTTGTGTGGAGTCTATGCAACCAAACAAATTTATTCCCTCGAAAAATGAAGCATTTTTATAGGTTGCATAGACACCACGCAACACAAACATAGAGCTTGTGAACAGGCCTTTAACTGTCACTATCTCTGCCTCTTTCCACCCGTCCTCCCCAACATGTAATTTAATTTGGGGCGGACGGGTGGAAAATAGTGATGCACGAGACCGAGACCGAGACTTACGCATCTCGGTCTCGGTCATTAGCAAGATGATCTCGGTCTCGGTCTCGGTCATTAGCAAGATGATCTGCAAGATGACCGAGATGCGTAAGTCTCGGTCTCGGTCATTAGCAAGATGATCTCGGTCTCGGTCATTAGCAAGATGATCTCAGTCTCGTAAGTCTCGGTCTCGTCTCGAAAGTCTCGGTCTAATGACAGAAGGTGGATGGGGGTGATCAAAACCCTTCTTCCTCCCACGGTTCTCCCCCGCCACCAACCCACCCATATGTTTAGAGTGATTTTGACAGATCCCCTGTTACCTCGCCCTCTCCGGCTGCTGGTGGTCGGCTATGGAGCATTTAATTTATACCCCCCCCCCCCGCAAGTGAATTAAGACGAAATCCCCCCCCCCCCTGGAGCTGGTCAAATCCCTTTAAACATATGAGAGGGGTGGGTGGGGAAGTGGTCGGGGTGTTTATCTGTGGAAGGTGTGAAAGACGTGAGGCTAAGCAAACGAACAGTTTGACTAAACAAATCAATATTGTGACTGGCTAAGGCCCCGCGGACACACACAGTAGTACAAACACATAGAACTCTATGGGACCTTTCACATTGGATGACTACGCGAGAGTCGTCTCTTCCCGAGAAAAAAGACGCGGCCCCGAGGCGAGTCGGCGTCCATTTGCGTTCTAAAATTCACCAAACTGACCATTTGCGCCTTGAAAAGTTCTTAACAGGCGATTTCGAGCCCGAAGTAGGGCCAAACTGGCCATTTACAATTCACGCCGCAATAAATGCCAAACTGAATTTACGCTCTAAAAACAAAACTGCCCATTCGCGCTCTGTTAATGATGCAACTTCAAACTTGCTACTCGCGTTCTAAAATCGATAATTTGACCATTGGTCGGCAGCGTGCTGGACTAGTAATCCAGAGGTTGCGCATTCAAATCCCGCCGGGGAGCCTATTGATTAGTACTTTTTCAACTGGAAAATCCAATTTTGGTGCTCAATTAAAAATTTTATAAGCTAGTTTCATGGTCCTGGTAGCAATGGTGTGTGGGGCGTAGCGAAAATTCGTATACAACAGAAATTAAAAAAAAAACGCGTTCGGCTTCTTCAAAAATGCGATTTCACCGGGTTTCCCCGTTCAAACGCAAAGCCGCGGGGGTGGCTTTCTCCAGTTCTGCTGCATCGAAACCCTAATTTCGCTCTGTTGGCCCATTCAGAAGTTGGAATTGTCTCAATAAAATCAAATACCTTTGGTTTCCATCGGGCCGCCGAACGAGTTCATGCATATATTCCGCGCTGCATGGGGGTGCACCCATGTTCATGATCCTTTTGGAAATCCTCTTCAAAACATGATATCTTGGGCGATTTGACAAAGACTTATGAGAGTGTCTGATCCATTGACCGGCCGGTGGGAGATAAATCGTCAGTTATAGAGCCGCCTTTGCGGTTTACAGCCAGGGGCTAAAGTTCCAGTTTTGTGCTTGAACTGTCAGTTTTTGAGACAAAACACAATTAATTGATAGTTATTGGTGAGGGAAGGGTCCGGACACTGGTTATTTCTGCAGTGAAAGTTCAAGTTTTTTGTCTTTTGAGGGACAAATTGTTCAGCTTCATATAGGCAAGTAGTCAGTTTGATTGGGTAAATGCTAAATTGACGGTCTCGGAGGCCAAATGTAGGCCCTATACAAACTTGGAAGCGTGCTACTCTATATCGAGATTTTATGGTTCGTGCTACATACATTTTCTGGAAAGCAGTGCTGTAATTAAAATTTATATTTTTTATAGAGGCTTCTCACATTTGCGTAGACATAGGAGCAGGTTCAAACTTGGCAGTCAACTTCTGCGTGACTGACAGCTGCTGGAGGAGGGTGTATGAAGCGATGAAGAAGGCCCTTAATTCGAATTTAGCCATGGACTTGTTAGGTAGGTAATCTGTAAAACTTTTGTGAGGTCAACCGACTTAGTTTTCAATTATAAACATTTTCTCTTTCCGAAGGGCGATTAGTGGTACAAGTCAAGTATTAATTACTTACTGTCAATAATGAGATTACTAAAAGTGCTTTCGTTCCCTGCAAAAATAATGAAGAGTATCGTCGCCTTTTCTTGCTTCTCCTAAATAAATTCTCTTTCGCCCTCTGACTCATGTTCCATTTTAATTGACGGGAGAGAGAAAAAAAAAACTTATCCTCCCGAGGTTTTGAACTGTTTTTTCCCCCTTCTTCTTCTTAAGTCGGATTGCTTTTTTAAAATAATTATTTACGGTAAAGGGAAGCGAATAAAACTTGATATGTATCGGTTTTCCTTCGGGTGCATGCGTGTGGCTTTTTATATTATTACTTCTTCACCCCCTCCCCTTCCAACGCTTTCCTCATCACATTCATTAGGAGGAGCGTGTAGCTAGAAAAAAATAATCGTGGAACTTGAATTTATTGCTCCCGTAATTTTTTCTCGCTCAACCTTTTGTGAAAGCGTTGAAACGTGACCTGTCGTCCGCCTTGCTTTAATAATAGAGCTCATTTTAGTGGTTTATCGTGATGTACGCATTTGTCAGTGAGGTTTGACAGAACTGGCTAAGCGAAATGAGTGAGAAAATCTCGGGAGTACGGAATTTTTTTTCGTTGTTTTAAAGCGCTCGCTGAGTCATAAGATTGCGAGGAGGGCGGTGTACGGACGATGTGAGATTGAAAGGCATTACGGAAAAGGAAAGGGAAATAATGCGGGCTGGAAATTATCTATGGTGATAACGGACTTAGGTGAGCTGTAGGGAAACCCTAATCCTTACCCTCCTCCTTTCCAACACCATGGTTGCTCAAGATTTTCCCACCTTTAGAAAATGTTGGGGAAATCCTCTATTCTACCCCAGAATCCTTTCCTTCACCTCGCCCACAACTGGGCTTCCTTTTTTTTAGGTGACGCCGGAAGATGTGCTTTGGTTGGCCTACTACTTTCAAGGGAGCGGGGTGTGTATTGGATCCAGCTTAGAGAGTGCCAAGGCTTTTGGTTGAAAGGTAGCCACCATTTGTGTAAAACCTTTTGTTGAAGGAAAAAGTTAAAGGTCTGGTGGAATATATTTCGTTGTGCACTTCACTTAATGCGTTTTGAAGATAAAATTAACTCTCACCCACACGTGTAACAAAAGGAGGAGGAACAGAAGGGTCTCTTTGAGTGCAAAAATACAGGTATGCTACACATTATTTCTGAGTAAGCGTTACGCTCGGAAAACTTGTCTTCTCTCAAGTCTGGTGCAAAGGAAAGGAAATGGTAATTTGATTGTAAGGTAATAATAAAAACGTTGGATGAAAATCAAGTTAGTCTCTTGTCTTCCACTTTTAGAACAATAGGCTCGGTTTGGAGGATTGAGTTGGAAAGTGCTTGTCAGAACACGTTTGCTCTGCTTTTCATCTTCAGGCTTTAATGTCTCGAACAAAACTAACCTAGTGCACGTAAAGGTCCCTAGATTAGCTGGAAAGTTTAATTTATCTGTTTAACAAAGTCTGAAGTATATTTTCCATCAAAAGCTTGAATTGAGTGGCTAATATTTAGGAAAAGGTTATGAAAACAACAATACCTTCCGTTTTTGGTGTTTATGAGTTCGGGGAGACTGGATTTGTGCAATGATGGGGAGCATCGTTGGAATAATAACCTCTTCAGGTCAAACTTTATTCATTCAGATATTTGCAAAATATCCATTAATCCTCAATTATGTTCAGGAGACGGCGGATAAGGGGTTTCGTTATTAGTTCGTCATTAGTAGTAGTCGTCAGTCGTCAGAGAGTTCGACATTAGTAGCATAGTTCGCGGAATTTAGCCCTCTCAAATGAATCGCTTTTCGTGCATTGGTGCATCGATCGATGAGTCAAGAAGAAAACTGTTTTTTTTTTTTTTTTTTTTTTTTTTTTTCAAATTTTCGGCGTCATTCTCTTTTGAGTGAATCTCACATATCCAAACACAAAGTATAGTGAAAGTGCATCAAATTATCATGCGTGGTGCATTGAAATATAACATAATGGGGGCATAATAACGTTGAACACCGCTGTTTCCTGTTCCCCTGAGATGTGAATGAAGGGTTTGGACCTGCTTTAGAGTGGGTTTGCCAAACAGTTATTTAAAAATAAGTCAATTTTTTTTGATTTTGTAGGGTAATACTAATGTGTTTAACTTTTTTCTTTACAGGTATGTTACTTGATTTATCTTGGATTTAACAATAAGTGATAGGTGAGTCCCATATCAAAATTTCATAATACATAATACTTTATACAACTTTTGCTTTAGAATTAATGCGCATATCTTAGAAAAAATCTTTAGTAATGTCGGAATTAATTCATCTGAGTTATTGTAAAATATTCCTTTGACTATAGAAGCCTACAGACTAAAAAACTTAACGAAATTCTTGCTCATCGTTCGTTGTTTGTGAAAGTCTAAAAAAAGTCATGGGGTGGAGAAACGATTGGAGTTTTTTGGACGCCTGCCTAACCCTTATCGTGCCCTGAGCCACACTTCAATAGGTACCCCCTTTTCTCCACCATTATAAAAATGGAGGACTTTTAGTTTTACGGCCTCGTCAGTAAATGAAAGAGAAATAGGTTTTGTGCTGCTAGAGAGTTGGGTGTAAATTACGGATGAGTTGTTGTCTCTTTCAACTTTGTAGAAAGTTTAATCGAACAATTTTATGTGACGTTTTGGGACGTTGGGCACCCAGAAGACGAAAGGAAAAAACTTTCGGAAAGCAGAACAACTCGTATAAGCGGTTCTTGTGTCAGTCGTACTAAGGCTCTGTAGCTCCTACGAGTACTGACAGTCGCCATGTATGGTCCCCCCCCCCACCATATGCGTATCAAACAGATTTGGCATCTCTCATTCGCTGCTTCGGTCGTGTAGTTTACTCTCACCAGTCAATCACAAGCCCTCCCCACTCTAAAGGACTACATATTATGGTGGATATTGCCGGTACTATAGTATAGTAGTACTATACTATAGTTTCTACTGACCGAAAATTAGGTCGGTCGTCCACTGGAAGCGTTTTCAACTGGCGCTACAACGAGCGTACATACAAAAAGGTTTAAATTGAACTCACTGCAGCTAAGCCTGCAGTGGATGATGTCACATTCAATTTGAGCCTTTATAGGATGAACGCTCGTTGTAGCGCCGCTCGAAAACGCTTCCAGTGGACGACCGACCTAAAGATTTAAATATAGTTCGTTATGTGGACGTATATTTTAGACAACCTCGTCCTCCGCTCCACCTCCTCGCTCCTGGTGTTCCTGCTTGCTTTCCTCGGGTTCAGTGGCGGCGGAAGCCATGTCGCCATTGCGGGTTGGGGGCGCACAAGTTCGAGTAGAGAGTGGGCTTTTATACCCCTCCCCCTAAATCTCTTCTCTAAAAACTCTACTCGTGTTGTTGTATTTTAACTCAATAAGGTAAACGCCAATATTTCGCAATCTTCAATCACAAAAAAAATATAATATAATAAAAAAAATCACAAAAATGAACGCGAACGAACGAAAACAGGAAGCGTGGCTCACTCAAAAACCATTTTCGCTGCTTAGCTCTTGAAAAAACCATTCACGTGGATTCATATCTGAGTAAACCCAATTTCATGGTTTTGGCACTTCAAAGAACCAATTTCGCGGGGTTAAGTGAAAAAAAAAAAAAAGTAGAATTTAGCTGCGGTTTGGCTCTTCAAAGAACCAATTTTCGGGGGTTAGTCAACAAAATAAACAATTTCTTGGGATTTCGCCGTTGAAAAACACTCTCGACGGTTTGACTCTACATAAAAAATTCATGGGTTTGGGCGCTCGGAAAACCCGAATTTCGCTGGGTTTAGTCACTGAAAACCAGCCTCTCGTGGGTTTGGCTTTTAGAAAACGAAACTTGCGGGATATTGGTTCATTCAAAAACAAAATTCGCGGGCTAAGCTCTTGAAAAAATCATTTCACGCGAATTCACCTCTGAGCCAACCCTTAATTTCACGGTTCAGCAACTTCAAAGAACCTCCGAGGGATTTAGTCGTTTAGAATCCAAACTTCACAGGTTTAGCTCCTGAAAAAAATCAATCACATTAGTAGAAACCATTTTCGCTGGGGTTAATTTTCTGAGAAACCCATTTTCGCAAATTTGGCTCTTGAGACAATGGAATTTACGGGATGCACGTGAACCTGACCAAACTTTATAACGCAGCATACGATGAAAACGGTCCTAAAAGGCCGTATACACGTGACATAAAATTGCGACACTTTGCTCTCAGACCCTTTTGAAAAGTTGCACGAAAAACGTCTGACACTTGATTTGTAAAGGCCCGTATACTTATTTCTTCTCTTCAAAAGTGTCTGACACCAACTCTCGCAATAAGTTTCGCAATTTTATGTCACGTGTATACGGGCCTTAATGGTTTGTTTACCGTTAAGTGACGTTTGTTTAGCATTTCAAATAATATACTTCATCAAAGGCCCGTTCACATGCTATATGTTTGCATTCTGTGGAGTCTATGCATGGCATAGAGGTAAATAACTGGAGAAAGCCTGAATGGGCTAGGGGGTGGGTAGAAGAGTTGTCACAAATATGGCAGCCAAAGTACCCCATCAGAACCTTGAATTTACCTCCACATCGTCAGGTTATCGATAAAATTAAAAATGTTCACCTTCCTCTTGAGATTAATGAAAAATTACAAAAAAAGAGCCCGAGTTAGAATGAACAAGGGGTATTTCGTGGAATTTGTTCGGTAAAAACTAAATCAAATTCGTCAACACTCTCGTTCTCAAAGCGTGGACGTATTGTAAATGTCATCCTTCGTGGCACGTAGCCGTGTTTTAAAGTGTATTTTGGTGTTTATTTCCTAAAATAAGTGGCCCTGATCGCGTTCCGTCAACATACTAGGAAAAATATTACATGGGCGAGACAGTCACAACTTCAGAAAGAGCCGCTCCGTCCCTTGAGGACTGCGAAACAAGGATTTGAACAAAAGTCGCCGCACTCATGCAGTTCTCGCTGTGCTCGAACCGAAAATATGTGAAATAAACGTTCATGATTTCTTAGGCCCTGTTTTCTCTTAACTAGCAGAGGTTCCAACCGATTTTCAATTTTCCTACCTCAATTGAAAGCTCACATATTGGGCATGTTTTTACAATAATTGGTCAATGCCCGGCCAAAGATTGAGCGAAATTCGCCTCTGAAAGAAACACGAAAATTCAACGTAACACTTTTTCGATTTTTCCAAAAATAACTAATCGTACATAAAGACGATTTTAATATGTTATTCCTGATTTTGCCAATGCTAAATTTTGTGCTCTTTTCAGAAATGGTTTATTTTGCTCTATGTTGAACGGTTAGTCCGTTAAGACCGCTTCTTGTGGAGAAGAGGTGATTTGGCCTAAAAAACACTAAATTTCCCGTAACTCGGAAACGAAGCGTTTCCGACCCTATGTCCACATAGTCATTTTGGTTCGCCCTACTTAGTAGTATACAACATGTGCAAGTATTGACGTTTCCTCCTGGAACACCCTGTATAGAAAAAAAAGAAACACCAATGCGGGGGTTCAGCTCATGAAAAAAAATTCTCGCGACCCCCCCCCCCCCCCGAATGAACTTTGTGGTTTTAATCCAAAGAGACCTCGTGATTAAAAAAAAAAAAAAAAAAAAACAATCCTTTCGCGTTTCTTTGGAATGCTTCTTCATTTCCACTGCGTAAATAACCATCAGATATAGCTATCGAACTATTTTAACTGCCTATACTGTTCCTTTGGGCCCATTAAATTACCACAAAAAGTACCTTATTAGCTTCCAGAAACGACGAAATCGATTAATATAAAAATATTCTGGTCCCGTATTCTAGGGTATATAATTTACTTGGAAGAGAACATAACAAATAAATTTATCCAATTATCTTCTAGAAAAGAAGAAAAAAAATGCTTTGAGAGGTAACTAACCCGCAGGGATAATTTATGTACATTACTAGTAGGGTGAGAAAATTACAAGGTTGCTAATATTTAAAAGTGTAAGAAGATTATAACGAAGTCTTCGAAAAAGTTGTGCTGTTTTGAATGTCAATGAGGTGAAATTAAAGTTATCGCGATCACTCACAGATTATCCGCTACATTCTTTTTTACTCCTCACCCCTTGCCCTGCCAATTTGAGGGGCTTCCTCTTTCTTTTTCATTCTTGAGAAACTCGGATTACTTTTATCCGATCACGCCTGTCTGACTCATTTCTTTATCAGCCTTTCAACCCTTCCTTTTTAGATGAGCTAAAGGGCCAAGCTATTTTAGGGATTCTCCCTAGGTATTGGTTCGCTTCTTCTCTTGTTAGTAATGATATTTTCTTCATCTTTCCTGAGTTTTATAACGCTTTTCAGCTTAGATGAGAGAGAAGGAAAGCGGGTTTTTGACGGTGCCTCATTGCGATAATTGGCAGCTGTCTTTCACTTTTTTTTATTTACTTAACTAAATATCGGAAGAAAATGAAAATTCTTTTGAGATATTTTCCACCCTGACAATTGACCCGAGCTTCTGCGAGAGCTTGAGTAACTGATGTGAATATTCATTTGTCAAAGCAACGCTCGCGGAGTCGGTTACATCATTCAATGTCTTTTTACGATGGGCTGGGAGTGACAACGATGGAAAAGGGGTGTTGGTGTTGTCACAGTGACGGACAGTTGACAAACGAGAGATTTATTGTTCCAAAGAGTTCTCTAGGATGGTAGGGGAGGGTTTAGAGGTTTTAAAGAAGAAAGTACGTTCGTTCATATGTAGCATATATCCATGAGGCAAGGTAGTATGAGTGAAAAGAAAAGGATAAAAATTGATGAAGATCGACATTTTACTTGAACGTGAAAGCCAGCGTTCCTTGCGATTTTTATCTGAGTAGAAATAACGTCTTATGGGAAATTGGGGCCTGGATTACCAACTCTCCTCTCTCTCCTCTCGCTCTTAAATTTTTGTGGCGTACTAGTAGTTTAGTTCTTGTGCGTTATTATCAGAATACGGAAGGTCCACGATTTTGACGGTGACTGTGAAAAAATCATCATTTCTTTTCGTCGAGTGTGAAAGTAGAAATTTCCCTTTGTTTCATCGTGGCTGACTTCACTTCGTGGACGGAATTTCTGCCATCTGTCTTCTTCCCATCTGGCTTCTTTCCTCCTCTCGAAATTTCTACGTAATTACTTTATTATGATGGCTTTTAAAACCTCAAAAATAGCGTGCCGTAAAAAACACGTTTACAACAGTTCTTGTTGTAGTTATCGCGATATCGAATCTCGATTTCGGGGTTCGGTCTTCTTTGCCCGTTGATGGAGAAAAAACATGTTAGGAACGTTTGATATAGGTCCCACCATATAATCAATTCGCCGTCGTCGGGTGCGCTCATACCATCGTAAAAAAACCGACTAATAAAAAATAAATAAAGTAATGGTGAGGAAGGGAATGTCATGAGTAATGACTGATGAGTATAGAAATCTATGGCGATTTCCATTCAATGGAATACTCTCGTGTGGTGTACGTATGTTTAGAGAGAGAGAGAGAGAGTGAGAGAAAGAAAGATACTTTATTATGAACATCAGGTATGGTAACATAAGCGTCATTAATGAAATATTAAAATAACTATCGTTAGATAAAAACAAACAAAGTAAGTAGAGAAGAAACCACGAATATTTGTTGGATCATTTTAAAATCAAATTCGTTCCCTCGTAAACAAATCGGGAGGTTAAAAATTCTTCAAAAGAATGTATTACATAATTAATGCGGGTATAGTAAGGGGTCACGTGGGTGTCAAGACTGAGGTCAAAAATGTACCGAATACAGGCATTGAGCGTCCGGTACAACAGCAAATCCAATTCGCTCGACAGACGATAAAAAGCCAAGCATCCATAATCGAAAATAGGCAAAATAAGAGACCGAACAAGATCACGACGGGCCGACCTGGACAGAAAATCACGGATAGTCTGAAGCTGAACCAAACTACGAAAAGTCCGCCCCGAAACATCCCTAACGTGCTCCCTCCAGGACAACGTTGAATCCAAGGTAACGCCCAGCAACCTGACGCTCTCCATTCAAGGTATAGAGACCTCCCCCAACATTAACCGAGGCAAATCCCTCCTCCTGAGCATGTTCATATACCTCGAAGAGCCAAATATGATAGCCTTGGTTTTACCTTCATTCAAGGTCATTTTGTGGGCAGCTGCCCAATCCAGCAAGGCATTAATTAAGTTATCGCGATATCGAATCTCGATTTCGGGGTTCGTAAGAACAGCTTCAACTTTGATTTAAATGCGGTGAAGTCCAATAAAACAAACTTTTCCGGAAGGGCATTATAAAATTTCACTCCCCACCAATCTACCCTGCCTTGTGATTTATCAAGCCTGTAAAATGGTGCGATAAGTTTTCCTCGGCTACGCGTGCAATAGTCTTGAACACTACATTCTTTTGAAATGTTCTTCAAAGTGTGTACGTGGAGTAGAGAGTGGAATATATAAACTGCGGGCAAAGGCATGATTTTCATTTTTTTAAAGTCATCTATACAATCCTCCCGATACTTCCTGTGTGCAATGATTCTCACAACCTTACGCTGAAGTGAGAAAACCTTTTTGGCTTGAGGACTGTGGCCCCACACAAGCAAACCATAAGTGACCAACGAGTGAAACAGTGCAAAGTATGATGTCAAGAGCACAGACTCTGAGACGATTTGTCTCATGCTTCTAACGAGGAAAATCACTTTGGACAACTTCGCTGTCAATAATGTACAATGTCGATCCCACACTAACCGGCTATCCACACAGATTCCCAACAAATTGACAAAGGACCTCTCCACCTCCTTAATCCCGAAGTCAACGAATACTGTCTTCTCGCCATTAAGAGCCAGACAGTTAGCCGAGAACCAGTCCTCAGCCTCAACCAAAACATCCTGTGCTTTAGAGGCTGCATCTGCCTTCGAATTACCATCAACTAAAAGAGTCGTGTCATCAGCAAACAGGATGTAATGAGCAGAGGAAACAGCAGGGAAATCATTGATAAAAATCAAGAAAAGCACTGGCCCCAAAATAGAGCCTTGAGGCACGCCATGTAAAACATTACTCAACTCAGAAACCTCATCATAAACTTTAACCGCTTGTTTTCTATTATTAATGTATGATTCAATCAATTTCGTGGCCACTGGCGAAAAATTATACCAACGTAACTTTGATACAAGAATATCGTGAGACACACTATCAAAGGCCTTCTTCAGATCAATGAAAACTCCACTTACGTGTTTCTTACCTTCGAATCCTGATAGAACCATTTCAATTAAATCAAGCATTGCTGCCGTAGTGCTCTTTCCAGATCTGAATCCATACTGGCGTTTGGAGAAAAGTATCATTTTATCGAAAAAATCGACTATATCATTTTTCATAAGCCTCTCGAGCACTTTCGAAAACACAGGCAAAATACTGATAGGTCTATAGTTGTTTGGATCTTTTTTATCGCCTTTTTTGAACAAAACAGACACAAGAGATATCTTTAAAGCACTGGGGAAAAGCCCTGAAGAAAGACCGCAGTTTATTAAATGAGTGAACTGTGGAAGGATTGTGTCGACATCGCCTATCTGAATGGGAGCGCTCAGCCCAAACCAATCTGGAGATTTACTTTGGTTAAGAGACAAGACGCACCGTTTTACTGCCTGATCATCTACCAGTTTGAATTCAAAAGATTCAAGGGGGTATTTCCGGGTTTAAAATCATTGAATATATGATTACTAAGCTTGATATTTGTTAAAATATTTTTGTCAATGATTGAGGTAAAGTGATCATTCAGCTCACAAGAACTACGTGTAATAAGTTCGATCCACGAGTAGAACTCCTTTCCTGTAAATGAAACCCGTACATTTCAAAAAGGCTTAGAAATTCACAGACCAGATTACTTGACTCATTATTAAAATGTATATTGAGGTCACCAGTGAACAACGTATTGTTTCTATAGACACAAAGCAAGGTTTTCTCCAAAATTTCTAAAAATGTCCCAGTGTCACCTTGAGGCGGTCTATAAACTGTGACAACGTTAAGATTGGACTGCACCAGATGTAGCAATCTCACAATGATGCTGCATTGAGTAGGATTGAACTACACTCACGGGAAGTGCATTCACATTACTACGAACAAATACCGCAGCACCGCCATGTTCAGAAATACTTTTAGAAAAGGATGATATCAATTTATGACCAGGAAATTGGAATACATCATATAAATCCTCTTTCATCCATGTTTCACTAAACAGAAGTACATCCAAATTAATATTGTTCGAGATGAAGAAGCTTTCCAGTAAGTTCACCTTATTTGTAATTGAACGAACATTGTAATGAAAACAATTAATTAATTATATGTGATGGTTTAACTTTATTTTTGTCTGAACTTTCAGTATTTATTTTCATTGATTCGCTGACTTGCGAGACGTCATCATTGACTGAAAGTAGTCAGGTGTTTAGTGATACTGGGGACTGGGAATCACGAGAATTCTCAATCTGGCTCTTCCGTAGAGGTCCAAAACATTCGGAGACTAAAATTCCTTTTGGCCACAGGCCACCGTCTAAAACCATCGAGAAGACATCTTCGCGTACTTCGATGTGAAAAGATGAATAATGGGGGAGCCGGGTTTTCATTTTTGTGCAACAAATAGCATCAGCTTTAATGTTACACTGCTCAAGGTATGAAGTTACTACCTCTGAAGAAGTCTCCGGCTCTAATCGGGATACAAATACGGCTCTTCGCTTAACTGCCACTTTCAAGGACGAAGAGGGATCCTCGCATGTCCCGTCTATGAAAATACGTGGAGGGCAAGTCAGCGCTATTTTCCTCCTTTGATAGAGGCTTTTTTTTTTTTTTTTTTTTTTTTTTTTCCTTTTTTTTTTAGGGTACGGACTCGGATCTACCGAGTCCGCTGGCGCCTAAGCTCTTACGTGGCTCTTACGCCATACCCTGAGAATCCATTAGCTGTGCACTTCACACCCGTACTACGCGGGCGTTTCGGTCGATACGCGGTTGTCATACGCGCACCGCCGTGAACGCCCACACGAAGCCGAGTGAGCCGTGTCACAGCTCGCCGCAGCCTTATAGTGTAATGGGCTATAGCTGGATTCGAACCCAGGCCCGCTGGGTTGCGAAGCGAGCATTGTATCCATTACACCATCGAGGTGCGCTTGATAGAGGCTTACGTTTATTTCTTTCCATCACCATCGTCCAAAGTCCATCTAAACCTGGGGCATTCGGCGCCTCCTTTTTTACGAGTACCTCTTTACCACCATCTGTCGTCCCAACACCAACATTAGCGTTACCGACCCGTCGACTCCTGCTATCTACAGTAACACTAGCATATTGATTGGGTTTATGTGGACTCTTATCGGCAGATTTTGTTTTCTTCGAAATTAGCAAATCGAGAATCGAATTTAACCGGTCATTCAGAGATAATTCCAGGGCGTTTTAGTCATTCCGCAGGGAAGCAAAATCATCCGAGCCTTTACCTGATTCATCGGGTTTCTCGTTTTGAGCCCCAGCTGCGACTGGTAGGCCTTTGTGTCGGCACTTTACACACATCCAGAAAACACAGTCACCGTTTTCTACAATAAATTTGGCCCCCGACCGACTTAGCACGGAACAGCTACTGGCGTGGAAAAGGCCCTCGCATGGCCAACTACACTTCACGTAAAGGTCAGATAAATTAATTTTCTGAGAGCACTGAACACAGCAGTCATCACTATCCGCCTTCTTGTCGGGGGAAAAAAATGTTTATGGAGAGGACGCTGCACTACACTTGTGAGGTGTGTTGAATGGAAATCACTATAACAATTTAACAGTGCATGAAATAATTGAATTGAATTTACCCGCTCCCCTTTGAAGCGTGAAAGTAAGATGTGTTCTCATTTTTTCAAATAATTTTTAGTAGGTGATGAAGACAATGAGGTGGGTGGTTTAGATTGAGCCAAAGGCTGAGGCCAGCTGCCGAATTGCCAATGGGCTATTAACCGTGTTTTGGGCTAGAGATAGAGACGAACAAATTTTTTTCTCATGATTTTGGCTTTTTCAAGGCACAATTTCACTGGAGATTTTTTATAACCAAAATTCACTGATTCCTGCTATTTCATAAAAGCCCAATTTCGTGAGTTCTCCACATGTTAAAAACCAAATTTTGACATTTTAGCTCTTACTGAAATCCTTTAGGCAGGTTCGGTTAATTCAGGAAATTAATTTGACTCTTTCATGACCAAAATTACCCGATTTGATTTATTCGAAACCTTAATTCCGTGAGTTTGGCTCTTTCTGAAATCAGTTCCATCGTTTTGGCCTATTCGAAAAACTATTATCGAAGAAACAAATTTCGTGATTTTGGCTGTTTCAACTTGAATTCAACCGAGATGTTTCGCCCTTTCATAACCAATATCGCGGATTTTGTTCCTCCAAAACCCAATTTAATGCATTTTTTGCTATTTCAAAACCTAACTTCGCATATTTTCATTCTTCCAAAATCCGAAGCCCGTGGGCTTAGCTTTAGCTCTTTCTACAATCAAGTTTACATAATATAGCTTGCTCAAAAAAAAAGAAAAGTTCTTCCAGAAATCAAATTCACTGATTTGGCTCGTTCAAAAACAAAATTTCAAAAGCTGCACCCCGAGTACCTACTCTTTTACTTCGTTACGCCAGTGAGACTGTTACATTGGTATCATAAACGAGCGCCACTCCCAAGTCGAGTAACCAACAATTTTAACGTTATTAATTATTATTACTTTATAAGCCTTACAACTTGATTAATATTTTATTTTTAGGGCTTTGGCTTATTGTTTCTTCTGCTTCTTCGTTTCCTGAGCTTTCGCCTTTTTGAGCTGAAAGGCAAAAGTTCTCTTACGATGCCTTCAGTATAAGAAGGCGAAAGCTCAGGAAACGATGAAATAGAAAAAACAATAAGCCAAAGCCCTAAAAATAAACAATTAACAATTTTAACGTCAAACTGATCAACGATTAGTCATTTTTAACTTGTTTTTAGGCGTCCTACTGTTATGCCCTTATTTCCGTCGCATCTGTCCTATTTTTGTCCTACTTTTTCGTGCCAGGCGTCCTCAGAAACCAATTTTACATCTGGTCACCCTAATTTCGCGGGGTATACTCACTGAAACCCCCATTGTTGCGAGTTCGGCTCTGAATAAAACTAGTTTTTGCGGGTTGGGCTCGCCAAAACACATAATTCCTCATAAGTGGTGCGCTCAAAATACTAATTTCTCGAGTTTGGCACTGTAAAAAAAAACAAAAAAAAAAAACACTTTAGTGGGTTTGGTGCACTCAAAAACCCATTTCACAGGTTTGGCTCAACTAAAAACCAATTTCGCGGGGTTCAGGCACTGAAAAAAGGATCTCGCTTGGAAATTCGAATTTGGCGTGCGTTTTGCTCTGTAAAAGTCAATTTTGTGGGTTTGGGGCTTTGGACCGATATAAATCAATCTTGTGAGGGTTTCCATCTTCAAGAAGTTTAAACGAATTTCGTGAGCCTAGCAAACCCAAATTTCGTGGATTCAGCACTTTCAAAAATCATCATGCAGAGGATCCCCAGAAAGTCAACCCCGGGGCCCGAAATCTGCCAGGCCGGTGTAGATCCCATTCATCCCTCTCTCCATTTGCTCAGCAGTTGTCGGGTAAAGAACAGTCAATTCAGCCATTTTACCGGAATCTGATTTATGCTGCATTCACTTTTGTAACAAACTTCCTTTCCTAACCGAACAAAAAATGATCTGATCAGCGAGCGGCAAAACTTGAAAGTCAATTGGAAGAAAATCTCGGGCTCGTTCACTCGGCTGGTGGTTTACTCACCGATGCGTCTAATTCCTCAAATTTCAACGTATTTTTCCTCAGCTTTGTGACCGGGGGAGCATCGCTCCATCAATCTGACCATTTGGGGGCATTCGCTGGCCTGGTCATATTTCCCGATATTTCCGTGTTCAAAACGTGCTGATTACCGTACGTGTACTGTATTTTGACTACGTGCTCTCCCCGGAGTGAGAATGTGAGAAAAATTTCCAGAAACAGTAAACTTGCAAGTAAATGATTTCTCGGAATGAAAGAACCCAGCATCACTTTATTTTTCATTATCATGTTTTTAATTAAGCTTTTTGAAGCATTGGCAGGTTCTTGAACGAAAGTATCTATACTTATAGGTACCCCCCGGGTTAAATACGTTTTAATATAGAAGTATTCAACGAAGCTCGAAAAGTAATTAACTCCGGTCGATTGACGAAAAGATTGCTAAAATGAAAGTAAAAAGTCCGTCGTTTGATAGAATATTTTACTTATTGAATTTATTTTCTTCTGTCGTACACCGCTAGGCTATTTGATTCGTACAGTCTTACATATTTATTGGGTAAGTTGCAAAAGCTCTGAAAAAGTCCGTTCAAGCCATCTTTTCCAAAAATTGACCTTTCGTCTATAATGTAATTTTTAAATTACATGGGCGTGAGTGCTCACTTCTATGAATGCATAGCCTTCTCTGCGCTATTATTATTGTTATTAAACGTTCCTGTGGCTGTGGACACACGATTTTTCTTACATAATTTATTTAAATTTGAATTAGTACGGAAGGATGATCTCATGTTCAATAATCTTAACCGTTCGTGGGTTTCTTGTGAAAAAAAAAATCTGTTCCGAAAATCAAAAAAGTCCCATGCCCCATTTCTGCGAGAAATCGCGCTGATAAATTATAATTACTTTAGGGGGAGGAGAAGGCAAAAAGCGAAGCGCGCGTCTCTCCCTCTCTCGTGTCTTAAATGTCTTATGGGAAGAAAGGCCAAGTTGAATATTAATTGGCCTTTTGAAACTTCTGGGAGATGGAAAGGCGCAGTGAGCGTGGATAAGGGGCAGTATAGGGTTCGCACAGCACGTAAAACCCCGGAGTACGTGACTGATATTGTGGCGGATGGTTATATATAAGCCCCCCCCCCCCACACCCATTTTGACAACTACTTTTCTTTAAAGCTCATCATCCATTCCTGGAATTTGGCCTAGGACCCGGGCCAGGAAATTGATGCCATTATAAATTTATCACCTTGGTCTTGAGGGGGGGGGGAGGCGTCCGATTATCTTCCTCATTTTCATTCCGTACAGCCGATTAAGTTAATAAGCTCCTCGCCCTGTCCCAGGATTTACAACTCTATTCAGTAATTTTAATCCAGTTGACAGTCATTTTAATTCATAATTCCTTTAAGAAACAAGCTAAAAGAGACATTGGATCAGCAAATCGCAACCCCCATGAAAGACCCCACCCTCTTCTGGCAACGCTTCAGAAAATCTATGGGTTGTATTTAAAAAAGAAGAAGAAAAATGGCTCTCTAAATGATCCGTTTTGACCAAATAAAACTCGGTTTAGGACAGCATAGTCGAAAACCACAGGGTTGTCGGGGGAGGGATCTTTAAAATGCTTAAGTGCCGCATTAACAGAATAATTTGCATTCCTCGAAGGAATATTATTTATTGATTTCCGTTCGGCTGTCAAAATTGACGACTTATAAGAAGAATGCAGAATAAATTACGTCTGTGTTGATGGTAGGGAGATGGTAAGGAGGGAGGGGAGGTCGGCGCCCCTTTGGTTTACCTTTTTAAGAGCCGCGGAATTTTTGTAAAAATGGAAAAAAATCGGTGGCAAGAGGGGGAGGTAAAAAAAATTGAATGAGGTATAAGTTTTATCTCCCTTTTGGCTATATTAACGGAGAACAGCTTTTTGCTTGTGTGTAATAGTCTGGTATTTGATCGCTTTAGCTGATGAATCTTGATCTGTCTCATGATCAATCACGTTATATACGGTTCTCGTGCTTAGACGCACGCAAGCTATTGACAGCAAAATGAACCTTGTTACCTGTAATTAGTCGTATTGCAGGCTCATTAGTTGAAATGACCACTCTACTATAGGAAATGAATCTTTCCAGTTGGACGGATTTCTGAGCCTTTTGCACTTTTTAAAAATAATATGTATAATATACCGGACCCATGCACCTATTTTTTCTTCTTGAAGACTGTAGGACGAGTAACCAAAGGCAAATGATCACTTGCACGCCAGAACCTATATATAGATATACAAGAGATGAAAAATAACGTGAAGATCACAAAATTATACATAAATATTAAACATTAAACAACTTAATTAAATATTAAAGAATAAATAACTTCATGTTGAACGTAAATAACAAATCACCGGTAAAAAGAGTTGATTACTTAATGGGCTCAAAAAGAGACCTGTACATTATCACAGTTGGAGATAGCAGAGCAATCTTTTCAAGCCATTAATTCATATTCGAGGGAGCGGTGGAGAGCCCCCTGTGGTGTTCGACCTTAAAACCTACAGAAAAATATTTTACGGGGGAAAAACCATTGAATTGCTCAAAGTTTTTACAATGTTCTTGACGTGGTTGCGATAAGAACGTATTCAGAGACCTCCCTTAAATTCGAGGCCTCCTTGAACCGCTTCGAAACAGATGACATTTTCTAACAGGCGCCCAGTCTCGGCTCTAGGGCAAGGCGACCCAGGTGGCCTAGGGTGTTAATCTCTATGAGTAACATTAGTCTCCGAATAACCGAGCGATATTTTCACATTTAACCATGAATTAGCGCTTTTCTAAATTTCAGGAGAGAATTTACCTCCAGAAACCGCGATCGGCACTTTCTCAACGTTTGCTGCGAATGCTTTTCCTGGAGTTGGACCTTTTTCCCTATTGTAATCGCGAATTAGTGCTTCTTCCACGAATTAGCGTATTTCTCCTTATTTTAACTTTCAACAGTGAATCAGCGTATTCCGTGCAGTTTCCTCCAGAAACCATGAAATATTGCTTTCTCTATCCAGGCGCGAATTAGTGATTTTTAATTATATCAGTCATGAATTAGCATTTTTTCTCAATTTTAAAGCCACTAATTTCCCTTCAGAACCGCAGAACGCGCTTTTTCTCAATATTATAGCTATGAATCGGCGTTTTACATTAATTTTAGCCGCGAATCAGCGGTTTTTTCCTCCCACTTTTTGCCATAAATGGGCATTTATCATCAGAAACCGTGAATCCGCTCTGTCTTTATTTCATCCGCGACCTAGCGATTTTTCTCTATTTTCGCCGTGAATGCATGTTTTTTCTTACTAGCCGCGAATTCGCTATTTAATAGCCACCACTCAATTTTAGCCTTTACTCAATTTTATAGGCACGAATACTCATGAATCCAGAAACCATGAATGGGCCTTTTCTGTATTCTAGCTGTGTACTAGCTTTTCTCGGTTTTAGCGGCGAACTAGCTGTTTTACTCAGTTTTGACGGTGAATGGGCGTTTTTCTGTATTTCAGCTGTGAATTTGCGATTCTTTCCACTTTTATAGCGATTTCCATTCAACAAACTACATAAGTGTAGTGCAGCGTCCTCTCCATAAAAAATTTTGGTGCGTAAATGATCAGTTTGGCATTTTTTTAAATTTTTTTATTTTTTATTATTTTTTTTTTTTTTAGCGAGAGTGGTCGATCTAGCCATTTTTAGGCGGGAGTCATGATATTTCAGGAATTTTTAGGGCGTGCACGAATCAACAGCTTAGCAGTTTTTATGGTGCATGAAGTTAGATTGCCTATTCAGAGCGGGAATTGCCAGTTTGGCTATTCTTAGGGCGCAAATACTCAGTTTAGTCATTGAAAGACGCGAAGTTTTGTCATCTGGGGGCGCTAGTATGGTTTTTTAGCAGTTTCTATGGTCGGAAAGGCTAGTTTAGCCATTTTTTTTTTTAGGCTTCGAATGTCTGTCAAGCAATTTTTAGTAAGTAGAGCTTAGCACACAATTTCTCAAGCCCTCCCTCGAGTAAATCCTGAATCCTCACCTGGATGACATCAATACCTAACTTACACGGGCAATAATCGTTAACTATACCGTTTAATAAGATCATTAACCGTAGCGACTGATGCTCTTGAAAAGAGAAAACAATTGTGTACCCGGCTTCCGTAATATACCTAATTTCCTTCACAACTTGTAGGTTTATCAAGCATTTTACAGTAAAATTTGAAAATAAAACATTTACAGAAAAATTTGGAAACCAATTTTCATCACAATTCGGTAACACAGCATTTGCTGAAAAATTGGGAAATCAACGGTTTTGAAAGTGACGTCTACATGTTTCAAAAATGTTATTCCGAAGGCCAACCTGTCCGAAAAACACTATATGGGACCACTTATAGCGACACAAGTGTAGTGCATCGTCCTCTCCATGAACATATGTTTAGTTCAGAGAGGACGGGTGGAAAAACTTACACCACACGAGTGTATTGCATTGAATGGAAAACGCCATTATCATTGAATTTCAGCTACGCTACGCATGTACGGGCTTTCTTAATTTTAGCCGCGAATCGGTGCTTTTCGAAATTTTAGCCGCGAATCTAGGCGTTTACTCAATTTTAGCCGCGAAAAATTGCTGTTTCCAATTTTACCTGTGAACTTTACAATCCCGCTCAAATTTGGTCGTGAATTGGGCGGTTTTCCTAGTTTCAGCTGTGAATTGACGATTTTATAATTTTAGCCAGGCGTTTGCCCATGAGCGTATCTAGAAAGGGGCAGGATTGAGCATTTGCCCTGCCCTGCGGGGTCGAAAACGTAGCAGTATCGGAACAGCTGCTGTTTTTTCTCATTTTATCGCTTTTTGTTCATTTTATCCGCGAATTAGCCCTTTTTGTGGTTGAAATGAATCGCTATGCGAGCTAGGTAATTTGCAGCTAAAACTATAAGAAAAAGCTCATTCTCACTTGAGAAAACGCCAACTGGTCGTTTCCGGAGGCAACTTCGTGACTAAAATTGAGAAAAATACGTAATTTAACGCTACGTAAAAAGTATATTCCTTATTTTTTAAGAGACCAAGAGACTTTCGCCCCGGATCCCGATAGGAGAAGGTCCGCCACTGTTCAGGACATACATCTTGCGGCTTATCTTGGGGTTATCTAATAAAACTGCGCCTTTCGGTGTCGCCAGGAAAATTAGTAAAATTAGCCTAGAAACAAGGGAATGGAAATGAAGGCTTTGTTTTATGGCGTTATCCATTTAAATGAAATTCCGCTCTGGAGCCGAGCATTTCCACCCGTCTTCTCCATTACCATATTATACATATAATTCAGAGAAGACGGGTCGAAATGCTCGGCTTCAGAGCGGAACTTTATGCAAATGGAAAACGCTATTAGAGAAGAATTTGGATTTTAGGCATCAACAATTGCTATTTTGCGCATGAATAAGACATAATTGAATCGAAATAGGAAGAGCGAGGAGTTAGAGAGCCCCCAACTCCTCACTCCTCTTGGGAATCTGAACTGCTCAAATCTTTGCTCATCCAATGCCGTCCGACTTCCCCGCCACTGATGTTACCCTCAGAAGCCTCGAATTAGTAGGTACGTTTTTCTCAATTCCTGCAGCAGCGACCTAGTTCCTAGCTCTCAGAATGGCAAATAGCGCTTTTTCTCACTAATACCCGGGAAGTTTCCTCCACATTCCGCACTAATTGGTACGTACACATTTTTCTTAATTTTCTCCCGGGTGGGAATAATGAATGAGCTTCCCCTTTGCCCATCCTAGTGACAGTTGCCAGTTAATAATTATTAATTAGTGTACATATTTATAAGTAGTAATTACTAATTTTAAATCCCATATAGATTATTTTTGAGTTCTTTTGCTCTGTTTGGTGGGAGTGAATGAATCGATCATGATTCAATCCGTTTGAAAGGGCGGAGGAGGATCAGAGTGTGGACAGATTACATCCATCTTCTATCCATTATTTGTAAACCCCTGCTGGGTGCTAATGTATTTTTCTGTTAAAAACAAAATCAGTAGCAACCGCGCCCATTAAGCTGCCGTTTAGGACTTCTTTTTTTATGCAGACATCAGCCTCCAAGAAATTACAAAATCGCTTGTCACTCCAATTTTTCAAACAGCCGAAAAAGTCTGGAGGGAATTATTCAAATGCTTGATCAATAAAGGCCCTATAGAAGACCTTTTTAAGAAAAGCTGTGACAAAGTTGTGCAAGCAAATAGATCATGAGTTTTCCTCATTTTTCCTCTTTCACATTTGTGGCTAATAAAAGTCTGCGTTTGAAAGGCAGCGAAACTTGTCGTTGCCATTCAGAATTCTATCGTGTCAGTTACTAAGAGTATAAGTCAAAAATTAGCCATTTTCCGTTCTTGCACTCAGCTTGACGGCCTACCTCTACTCTTCTGTTCTCATGAGTATAAGTCACGAAAAAAACCGAATTCCTATTCCTAAGGGGACTTGTACCTAACAGTATTGTTTGGGTTTTATTTAAATTGAAAAGTTTGGAACGCTCTCTTGAAAAATTCAATTTTTTGACTTATACTCTTAGTAACTGACACGTTAGAATTTATGTCCAGTTTAACAAATTGTGCAGGGGATCGTATTCGTATGCCCCGCCACGTTCCCTATTTCCGATGCCAACCATTCAGGCTCGCTGTATATTAAGGCGTTGGCTTGTTAATTGGAGGGACAAATCGCCTGATAAGGTACTTCATTTCCCGACAATTACCAGAAAAGTGGCCGCGCTAAGATTCAGGCATTGGGGTTGTTTAATGTATGACATGAAGTTGGTATATGTAAATTTTTCACCTCAAAAACCTCGCCCAAATAAAAAAAGTTGATAAACCCTCGTAAAATTTAACACCCCAGCATTCCCGCAGGCCCCTTTCCATAGTGTACTCACTTCCGCGTCATTTACTGGACTCGTTGTTTGCAAAACAGTATAAAGTTGAGGGTTTTTGTTTAATGACTCGTGTTACTGCCATGCAGTGTATACTCACCATGAAAATTCATACAAAACTCAGTGAGCTTCTCATTAATTTTCATGTTGCTTTTCCATGGGGGTCAGTGTGATTAAAAAAGTTGACGGGGTTCTATTCCCAGGTCGGAAAAATCTTGTTTCCATTATTTTTTTTGTTATTCTTGAGAAATTCAAGATATTGACCCGAGCACTAAAGCTGTATACCTACTGCTGTACTGAAGATAATTATAGTACTCATGGAAAAGTGATGCTGGGGAGGGGGTTGAGTTATTACTCGAAAAACTATCAAGCTTTCCTTTAACAGAAGTATGATCAATATTATGAGTGACAATAGGGCTCTTTTCATTGTAATGGAGAGCTTCCAGTTTTCTATAAAATAAGATAAAATAAATTACAGTCTGATGATGAAATTAAATTTGG
This sequence comes from Corythucha ciliata, assembly GCA_038030265.1. NCBI lineage: Eukaryota > Metazoa > Arthropoda > Insecta > Hemiptera > Tingidae > Corythucha > Corythucha ciliata. The sequence goes on along the minus strand of CM075938.1, from coordinate 36,095,897 downwards.
CAAGGAAACAATTTTAGGTAAAACACTAGTTTCCTTGAGCGTCAAATCCTCTTATTATAGTTTGCCTTTCAGGCCATCTTTGAAGGTGTTTCATTACGTATTCTAAAGCTAAGCCCGTACACAAAAGGATGATGGAGGGTGGGTGCGGTTGTTGAGTCGGCCTCTTTGTAACTTACACCTAGCGAATAATCTTCCTTGCTGAGTGGTAAGGAAGGGGGGTGGGAAGAGGCACAGGAAAAGCTTCTGTAGCTTTTCTCACGTAACACGCATGCTAACATCAGATGAACCCCCTACCTTGCATATTCGTTCATTCTCGGTGAGCGTATGCTTTATTTTATTCAGACCGCAAATTAACAAATACAACTTCCTGTATGCGCGTTGTGTTTTGTTCACAAAGCGTGTTTCAGAACGTTGGTATGCTTGTCAAAACGTTTCACACATTGTCAACGAAATAATTGGTTGGTTCACGGTGAATTAAAGAGAACAATTCCAGTTAAAAAAAAAAGAATTCGCTCCGGTGCCCGATTGGAAAAAGTTAATTTCACGAATATGTACACAGATATTTTAAGTATTTGACGGTTATTATACTTCATCTCCTCTCATTGACTTTTCGTGAAAACAGTAGCATTATAAAGGGAACATTTATAATGGTTATTCGATCCTTTTGTCGATTCATTTCTGGCGAACACGTTGACTTTAACGATGTACATAAGAAAAACTTCGCTCCTCCCTCTTCTAATTTTTCAATTATAGAAATGCCATTGCGATTAGTGGGTTCAACTCAGTTGAATATGGAAATAGTAATATCCAAAGTTTTGCTCAAGGCGGGAGGGGGGGTGCCCTAAGACGTCTCCCTCACAAGTTTGTTCAGCCGAAAATGTATAGAGCCCTGTTCACACGATGAAATGTTTGAAGCTTAATTGCATGCTGGATTTTTAAAAACATCCGGTCACTACCAAGGAACTTATGTTTTTAAAAAACCAGCACGCAATATAACTTCAAACGTTGCATCGTGTGAACAGGGCTTAATTTATGCTCGAAGAAAAAGAATATTCAGCTGAATAAAATGTAGCTTTGGCCCACAGGCAATTGTTTGGCTACGAGACTATGCCAGTAGAGCTTTGGGACTGTCAATTGCGCCTAACTGTGAATTTGTCGACCTTGAATCTTATTCATTTCAAACACTGAAACCAAAACTTCAGCTTCGAGCCAGGAAAGTAGCCTCCAAACTCTACTGTTGGGTCGAAAAACTAATATTCAAGTCCCTTTCCCCACCCTTGGTTTGAAGGGGTCAATTGACGGTTACCAAGTGTGGTAATTAATTTGAAGGATTGTCATGAACAAAGGCGGCTTGAAAAAGTGTGGGCAACTGGGCAGCAGTCTACGCTTGTCCCGCCCTATCTATGCCCGTGGCGGAATTGCCGGTTTCTGGGGTTACACATACAATCTTCCGGCAGGGGTGCCACCTTTTTTGATGGATATAGTGACACTTTCTGTGCACATTCAGTGTCTGAGGATGAATTGACGATTTATTTGCCGAGTGCTGAGTTCGTGAATTACTGTTTTGGGGGTTGCACAACCAGGTTTTATACAAAAAATCCGGTTTTAGGGTTACATCAACCGTTTCTTAAGGTTGAGTTCCAAGATCCTTGAAACAACGTGATATTCCTATAACAACGTTCGATAGTCATTTTCTTGTGGCCAAATTAATGAACTCTCATAATGATTCTGGATAATGACTTGTCTTGTTTTGGAAAGACCGTGGACTTTCTATACCTGACCCGCCCTACCAAACGCCGCGCCGATGCCGCGAAGACAAAACCCGTCCCAAAATCCCCACAACTTTGCTCATTTTGAATGGACATTGTAATCGGAAAACCCAATTTAAATCGCAAGACTCAGTGTAAGGCGTGGGCCCTGTGTGCCATCCCTCCATAGATCCGCGTCGATTCCCCATGCCTCCTATTTGAATTTCCCGGAAAAATGATTGAAGTTTCACCGCTGAATTCTGACAAAAAGCCAATTTTATATCGGCGCGCAGAAACCTCGTTAATAAACAAAGAAAAAAAGGGCTGATCGTCGCATTTCGAAATCATAGTGTAGGGGGGACTGGTGGACGGGAGGGGGAGCCAATTATTCCGTTGCCTTCAAAGACACTGAAGAAACTCATGAAGCAATCTTTGAAAAGAAATGGAAGGTAAAATTAATCTCACAACACATTGTGTAGTTGATTGGAGCCGAAAGTGCCTAGGATAATGAGGTGAACCGTTATTTACCGTGTCTGTTCTCCGCAAGGATATTGTAAATAATGTTCTTTTATCTGGGCTACTTATAATTCTTTTGGGGCGCTACTATAGTAGCGTAATGTGAACGCAATAGAGCGTAATGTTAGTAGACGACAATCCCCATAGATAAAAGCGTTTTTCAACGTAGTCGAGTTCTTAAGTCAAAAATCAGATTTACGAGTATATAGGTGAGAACGTCAATTTGTATAGGCACTAACGTTATCGATTGGTGGATTAAGGAAAGCACATCATTTCCGAGGCCTTCTCTGCTTCACATCATTGCCTTAACGTTGTGCATGCGTATACCGATGTGTAGTTTAAAGGCAAAATTATCATGACTATAATTGTCACCACGACTGCGGCACCAATGGAGCGTTTTTCACTTAAAATATAATGAGCTTATTATAATTAACTTCATCGCAAACTACTGGAGAGGAAAAGCTATCGATTTCAAGTCCAAGATTATCCAGCCTATTCCGCATTACGCAAACGAAAAAATGTTATTCTTTTTCATTTGTCCAACACAGGAAGACGGTTCAATATCGAGCGCTGCTATACCAAATCTCTCCCCGTTCGTCCCATTCTTCTCTTTTATATCATATTCAGTTGCAGTCGAGTGCTCTTTTAAAAGATTCATACGAGTCTGCTGGAAATGAGTAGGAAGTGATGTGTGGAGGAAGAAGGGTAGCGGGGGCGGGTATGCCCGATGAAAGTCTCGGATGAATAATGGATGTACTTCGGAACACCTTTTCAATCCCTCGCCCCACTTTTCGTCTATCGACGTTCTACGTTGGTCTCCCTCTACTTCCGCAGTCATACGTCCAATGATTCTCTATAGGACTGAGGAAATTCAGTGTTATTTCAAAGTCGCGAAGTCCCACTCCTTTAGATGACGATAGCGTCGAGAAGTTTCTATTCTTAATCGTGGTTTATTATTTTAAACAGCATCACAACTTCTTGGTATTAGAAAATGACGAACTTTGTTAGATCAGTTTCCAGAGCCGTCAAGCGTTATTATACTTCTGGTGTGGCGCTACGGGGAAAAGTGAAAACCCGTCGCACGCTCAATAACAAAGGCACGAGAAAAAGTACCTAACCAAGTTTTAAATTGAACTAGTAATACTTTTTAGGCGATGGGGGGTATTCGTCGTGGTTGTGAGTTCCGCCGCCACATAAAAGACCCTAATAAAGCTTGCTTTAATCAAAAGTTAAGAGCGTACACTTGCAATCTGGAGTTTTTGGCTCCAGGGAAGCGATGTTATGGCTATATTTGCCAGGCTTTGAGTGCTATCGGGGCCCGGTATCCACGGATACTAAAAAAAATCTCCGAAACTTCAAATATTTAGACCCGAAATTGGTAATTTTGGAAATTGGTTTGGACTCGAAACTTGAAATTTCGCTGTATTATTGAAATATTAAGAATATTCAACAAGAAAACTTTCAATTTCGCGCATATTTGCCTTCAAAATTCGGGAAAATAAAGACCAGCCCCTCCTATTTTCTAACTCATAACGCACTCGTTAGCAAAATTTCCAAGCTGATTAATTTCAATTATTCACCTTATTTATTTCGCTAACGCACGCGTTAAGAGTTATAGAATAGGGGGGGGGGGCAAAACTGGCAATTTCACGAAAATAAAGACCAGCATTAGCAATATCACCAATATTTCGACCTGAAACTTACAATTTCGCTGATTTAAGCTCGGAATGATGTTCTTTGGCGCCTCTTTCTCTCATTCAGAAAGCCAACATCGCGGGATTGACTCCCTAAAAAGTCAATTTTGTGGCGTTGACTCAGGCAAAAATTTAATCTCCGTCAAAAATGCAATTCGGTGGGTTGTATTTGAAAATTACAGAGTCCAATTTCGCGGTTTCGTCTAATTCAAGATCTTTCACCCCCTGATCCCGAAGGAGGGGCCGCACGTGTCTGTGTCAAATATTGCCAAATATTTGTTAAGGCGTTTCAATTTCCAGTTGGTCGGTTTCTAGGAGATGCTGGAAATTAATCAATATTGGGAAATATTTGTCCGATGTTGACGCATGTGTGGCCAAGCCCTTAAAACAAACCAATTTACTATCAGGGGCTGAAGTACGAAGGGATGTTACATGGAATAACACGGGTGGTATCCACGTGACAACTATTTTAATTGTGATAAGATAACGCCGTGTTAAAATTATAACATCCCTTCGACCTTGCCCTTCAGGTTGGCTCTCTTTAAAACCAAATTTCTGGGAAAAATGTATTTCGTGGGTATTAGGCTCCCTGAAAAATGACAAACTTTATACTTGTCACAGAGTTAAAAAAAAATTTCCAGAGTGATGGACTTTTGGCTCATTTTAAAAGTTTAAAAATAAAAAGGGGGTCAGGTTGCAATAGTTAGGGTAGATAATTCTTGTGTTTCAAGTGTTTCAGGGGTGGTGTAGGTATGACGTGTACAAATTTGTTGACATCGAAAGACTTCAGGATCAATCTTTATAGAAAAACTGCGACATTTTTGAACGTTTTGTGATTTGGGACAACATTTTCGACAAAACGAGTCCAAAGCGGGATTCGAAGGCATCGTAGTTTTCAAGATAAAACTCGACAAATTTATACCAAAATTAACTCGTTCGGAACCGTCCGAGAATATCGCAATGAATGTGCTTTTTACAAAGGCAAAATGATTCTCGAACGGTTCGGAAGATTTCAACGGGTGGGTACGTTGGAACAAACCGAATAATAATGCCTACTTAGTTCGCTCCATTTAGTACTCGGCCTATATGATATGATTGCCTGGGCGATGGGGCCAGGACCAAGTGCCTCTTGTAGCTGAAAGTCCGTGGCCGGAAAGGATAGTGAACTACGCTCTTGGTGTATTCCCCTACGTATTTTTTCCTATAAAGAACGAAATGCTGAAAAATAACTATGTAATACCTAAGTTATTGAAACAATGGTGTTACAGCATTCGTCCTGGTCTAATTTTGTGAGAATGACCGTTAAACGAATCCCACATGGTCACGATTAACTAACACCGATAACATTTCTTAAAGCCCTACTACAAGTAATGGCCGTAACAACAAATGTAATTTATGCACTACATCTTTCAAGAATGAATTATTGATCAATGTAGTTACGGAGCTTCCTGGGTGACAGTTACCGTTCTGCTTATACTCTTTGTTGGAACGTTTAGCCTATAAGACTGTTTTCACACTTGAGATTCCGGTATCCGACTCCCGTATCGAGGACACTAGAAATACCCTACAGTCAAGGCGCTCCTTCACAGTTAAATTTCGGAATCGCATACTTTTAGCATCCGATACCAGAATCTTAAGTGTGAATGAGTGTGCTTGTCGTACATTGTATTTTTAGTATCCTCAATTCGCGGGAATCGACACCGGAATCTCAAGTGTGAAAGTGCCTTAAATCTGATGGACGTGTACCATTTTGACCTCTAAAAGGATTCAAAAGGGTTACACCAGTATCATTAATTTGTCAATTTCGAAAATTTATCCCACATTTCACTATCTTAGAAACTGTGACACCTCCAGATCCCGCTTTAAACTAGTTTTGTCGGAAATTTTGTCTGCTTTGAAATGTTACTTCGCAGTCACAACCGAAAATGGCTACTTTAGCAAAAAAGTTTCGACAGCAGCCTGTCGGGAAAAGCGCATTTCATTCATGCGACAATCGACTCAAACCTCGTAAGTTCGAACGATATCAATCAATTATGAATGAAATTTAGGCCAGGATAAAGAAAGTCAAAATCATAAAATCGTGTTTATTTTTTACCGCTGGCCCCTTTTTTGGCACAAACTGGGCGGGAACAAAATGAGGAAAATGGAAAATGTAAATACAATAAATACACCATACCACGGAGAACAGAGTCGGTTGGGTTGCTTATACGATATGGGAAGGGGGACTCTTGTCAGAGGAGTAATTTGGAATTAAAATCTTTATCCGGTTTGTGGGGATTCCCCATTAAAACATAATAGCAAGTCAATGAAGGCAACGTTTTGAACAAACACAAAATCGTGAATGTCGTTTGGATTGCTACAGTTGATGCGGCCACAAAAATTGTATGTACAAATTGTATTACCTGTCCAAAAATGTGAATGAAAAATATTAAAAAGAACTGGTGAAAGAGCTCGTCGTATCTTTGAAACCGAATTTGTCGCGTTCCCGTATGAAATAAAGGCTAGATAGAGTACTTGACGTATATGATTTATTCAAGTGTTTAATAATGGGGGAAAAATGAGGAAACAGAAGCCCGCGGCATCCAGAACCTTATATCTCCATCATGTGTATAGTGAGACGTCTCGTGTTATTTATCTTTTCCCTACAGCTTTTTCCCAAGCGACGGTCCATAGAAGACTCAATTCTCATCTTCTGTCCTTCAAAAAAAAAAAGTCACCTGCTTGGAGTTTCCATGAAAAAAGTGATACCACCTGCTTTTCCCAGCAGCCATCAGCGATAGCAGCAAAATGATCTGTTTTTTCTTCTTTTTTTCATAAATAAGGAAAAGCGGCTTGTTGTTGTTGTTGGTAAATTACGTTCCCAATACAGCTTTGAATTTATGGTTTTATATTTATCTCACTGTATACATGCGCTTTTAAATTAACTTTTCCTCACAACTTGATTATCCTATTCACCGTCAGGATTCTTCATCATAAAAAAAAACCTTTCCCTTCTGCCTATATGAAATTTTAACGTGTTTATTTTCAGAGCCTTTCACTCAAACGAGATAAAGAGAGAAAATAAGAAATTTGTGTTGCCCCTCCGGGCTTGTAAAAATGCTTGGTGGAGGGGAGGCTAGTTAAGTGAAATGGCCTGTCTGTCTCTGATAGGCTAGAACGCATTTATTTGAGAATGTTTTAAATTGCTGTTGTTAAGCTTCGTTGAAGGATTGCGGTGAAATTTTTCTCTCTGAAGATCCAAATAGGGGGATGGGAAACATCTAGACAGGGCAAGGGTCTGTCTCATCATTTGATTTCTGGGGAGAAGATGAAGAAGTCTTTCAAGACAGGATAATTCGAGGTCATTCGAAACAAAGAAGTATAGACGAGATATCGTTAGCCTTCACGATTCAACCTTTAATTTTGAAATTTGCGAGTGATTCCTTTTTTTGCTAGCGATGAAAACTTGTCAATAATTCGGGTTCCACCATCTTGAATTTTAATGCTTTGTTTGATACTAAAAGTCGACTTAACATTTAAAGTGAACCGTTTGTGACTAATTTTATTGAAAGTCCATTTGGCTTCAACAGCCGTTGATAAACCATCATTCGTTTTCCCCCTGAGTGCCCATGCTATTGCTTTCTTCACTCGGCTATAATGATGGAAAAGTGTATTTTAAGGAGTCGTTTTGGTGTGAATGAAAAAAGGCTTCTGTATACCCCTTTTAGTCATGGGCGTTTAAGTTACTAAAAAAAAAAAAAAAATGGGAAAGTCCTCTCTTTAACGGCACTAACGGCGGCGTGAACTTTTGAAAAAGTGATAAAAGTATGTTTCCTCCATTCACATCAAATCCCTCCACAAACTTATCGCTTTCCCGCAACTAAAAGAATCGTTTCCCTATCCTCTTCATCTCCCCCCCTTTCGTCATCTTTTAATGGATTCTCCCAGAATTCACTTGAATCAAGCCATAGGATAAAGAAGAATCCCGATAAAAAAAAAGAAACGCTTTTACAAGCCGATTAGAATGATGAGTGGAACCATGAACGAAATCATCTGGATGGGTCGGGAGAGAGGGTGACAAGAAAGAGAACCTCTTTCTATGAATAAGGCATGAACCTTCTTCATCCTTCAAACTGCGCATGAAACTCTTCACGAGGTTTTTATTGTCCTGTCATGATATCTCATATTCGCTAGGGGCACATTCAGTCGTGTTAAAAACGGATTCTATGAAGTGTAAAATTTTTAGAACGGGAATAAAATAAGTAGGTAGGTAGGTACTTATTTAATAATTATTTTCCAATAAAATTTCTGGGGCCCCGATTCGAACAGTCAGGAAAAATCCCGCGACACGGTAAGGGGCGATATCAGGGTCGAAGTTATGGTGGGGAGGGGGTGGCACAGAAAATTTCACACAAGGGGTTATTATTCACGAATATAGTAAGTTTTGGGAGAGTAGGGGGGCATCAGCCTCAGTCTTCAGCACTTTTCAGGATCGGCACTTGAGCTCTAATTAAAAAAATGGAATGGCTCGCACAGCATGAATAGCTGAAGAGCTCTAGAAAATCACAACGTCACGGGTTTTGATCCTTGAAATGCGACATTCCGTGGGTTGGCCTCTTTAGAAGTTACAATTTCGCAGATGTGTCACGCAAAAATCCAAACAGGCGTTGACTTTAAAAAACAAAACAACAAAAAAAAAACAATAATTTTTCTGGTTTTAGGACCTTCAAAAATGCAATGCCGAGGTTTGGACTCTTTCGGGATTCAAATTTAATGGATTATACACGTAAATTAATCTAATTTCATGGTTTTGGCTAATTCAAGAACTCCTTGAAAGCTCCCTGAAAATAAGAGAGAAATACTGAATTAATTCCGGCGGTTTTGGCTCTTGTAAAAACAGACAAAATGTCGCAAGTTTGGACCTCCCCAAACCAATTTTGTGGGGTTGGATCCCTAAAAACCAAGATTTCTTGGGTTAGCTAGTTTAAAAACCAATTTCGCACTGTAGTGCGAAAACGCGGATTAGCTATAGCTCATCCATAAAGACCATTTCGCTGCATCTTCTACAAAATTTCGTGTTGTTGAACCATTCAGAAAGCAGTTTTGTGGTCCGTCAAATCCCACGTGTATTTCGCGGTTCCGGAACTATCGGAAACCAATTTCGTGGGGTCGGCTCCTTTAAAAATGACATTTAACGAGGTTGGCTCATTTGATTCGATTCTACCGCTATATCCAAGAAAGGCAGAGTGAGTTGTACCTGCACTCAAAGGCCCGCCTCAAATTGAGCCCACGCGAGGGTCACCCAAACTCAAAAAACAGGTGAAAGACCATCCATTTTCTACTGATTTTTGAGCTTCGGTGACCCACGCGTGGGCTCAATTTGCGGCGGGCCTAAAAGTGCTTGCTGGACAGATGCCTGCTTGCGGAAATGTTGGCGCATATGATGGAGGCTCTAGGGAACCTGATATGGCGCATATGAAATCAGCTTAGGAACCTGATTTCTGTATTTCTGCATAAAACTGCTAATTTTATTACTACACTGACAATTTTAGATTTCGGAGAAGATTAATCCGAGACATTGGGTTCTCAGTCTTGTGAGCTCTGTTATCAGAACTTATCCGCAAAATTAGTTGTTGAATTATAAGCAACACCACAAAGTTGAATTAATTGGGTTTTATGAGTGTCAATAACCCACAAAACTTGGGATTTTTTAAGGGGGCGGGGCCAAACCTGCGAGTTTTTGCAAGGAGTGAGAGCCGCAAAATTTTAAAAAGGGTTAACACCCTTGGAATTTTTATTTTATTTTTTACGTGTGGAATCCGTGAAGTTCGTTTTTTATCTTAGGAAGCCCCACCGGACGACATTGATTTTTCTGACGTGCACGATTCGCGCGTTTGTTCATTGAGGCAGGCATGTACCGGCGGAATTGTGGTTTTCAAAGAGTTAAGAGTGATATTTGTTCCTAATTTAGTCAAAACCGTGAACTTAGATTCTGTAAATGTCAACTCTGCGACATTTGGACTTCGAGGGAGGCCAACCCTCGGAATGGCTTTTCTGGAGGACTATTATCTGTAAAACTGAATTTTAAACGTGCCCACGTGTAATGGGCTCTTTAGGGAGTCAATCCTGTGTAGTTGGCGTTTTGAGTGACGAATAATATCCCTATTGTTTCTGTGAGAGCCAATAATTCGCAAAATTTTGGGTTCGAAAAGGCCAAAGCAGCGAAAATGATTTCACACGCACAACATGAGGAGGTTCTCTTTTGTTCAGGTGCTCGTGTATAATGTGTGGACGTATAGAGTGTAAGGCGGCTAAGTAATCATCTCTTTCTATAAACGTCGTTATGGAAAACGCTGGGTCGAAAACACCCACGCCCATACAACCTTGTTCATCTTATACAATCCATTTTATTTTTTTGCTTATTTCGAACTTTTTAGTTTCTCGTTAAGGTCATTTTTGTTAATTCTAAAGCGGTTTGTGAACTCTCTCTTGTTAACCGTTCAAGACGTGCAAGTTGAGAGCCTGAATGACGAGCACAAAAATTTCCATTCCGCGTACACTCAGGAGCGGTGTAGGCAATGATGCTGCCACCCTTCTTAATCGTAGCACGAGTTTCTGTTTCAGCTATTTTCATCGTTATGGTTGCTTTTGGTTAGTATATTCTCATCACGATTCGCGAATTGGATTGGATTATGAATTTCAAGTTGACTTTGGTAAAGTGTTGGATAGATTTCCAGCATGCGCGGAACTCATTTCAGTACACACGCCATGCCATACGATTGGTATACGTCCGTTTTCCTGGGGGGGGCTTGATACTTGGGTGCATACCCCGACACTAGTCGGAAAAAGTCAAATTAAAGAAGAATATTTCAGCTCAACTAATCATTTAATTTTATTTTCAATGCTTTGTGCGATCGATTTTTCACAACTACCCGACCAAACCTTTCATCGGCTCCCCTTTCATGAAGAAATTGATATTCCTTCCTCTACTCTCATGCAAAGGAGGAATGCAATTTTCGAAAACGTGTTTCTAATTCAATTTCCGTTGTTGTCCTTGGGGCAATAGCGTGATAATATTATTCTCCTTATGGTTTTTATTATTTTTTTTTATTGAGCCTCCGCTGTCCCGCCTACTCAAATCATGAAAAGAAAAGTGTGGATTGCATAGAATATTCATTTTAACCTTTTACATTTTCGAATATCTCCTTCCTCCCCCTTTTCCAGTTTCTTTTGAGCTTGAAAAGAAATGCCCCTGTTTTGAATTTTATTCTCAAGAATTTCCTTTAAAAAAAAATCGACATTGCATTAAACGCAAAATGTCATGGTGTGACAGGGGGAAGGAATTCGCACAGTAAAAGCGTTCCTTACAAAATTAAATTACTAACAGATAGTACATGAAAGGAGAGTTTATCGAAAGCTTTCGTTGTAAACATTGAACTTTATTTTCTGTTAGACTTGTTCGAGATGAGACACGATCATCATACTGATGATCCTTGATGTTTTTAGAGCTTCGTGCCAGTTTTATATAAATTTATATATATATGTTTGATCATTGCCTAATAATTTCAACCAGTTTTCTTCTACTTAAGTTTATGCGGATAAACGCGGAATAATACTGATCTTGTTAAATATTCAGGTATCTTAGACAGTTTATTTGTTTATCTATAAATGAGGCTTTTATTTATAAATGAGGATGTTAAAATATTAGGAGCAATTAATTTGTTTGGTGATGAGTGTCTCCTCATGAGTCTTAATCTTTCGTGATTTTTGTTCACAGGTATTGCTCAAAATTAATCACGGTATCATCTACAACCTATTTGTGTAAGTTATTCCCTCAAATAAAATTTATTTGCTTATCGATCCAATTTTTAACATCGGAACATGTAAGAAAACTGGATTGCTCATGTCTGCTAATAAAGCGAGATATCCGTTGAAATTAAGAACCAAACAAATGACAGTCGCAGATACTGGCAGTATAAGACAGGGGTGAGAAGGAGAAAAAAGTTTTTTAATAATCAAGTTTATTTATGTTATTTCTAGAAGGTGCCCCCCCTCAAACACGATTGCTCTAACACCACCACCACTCTCGCCTGGCCAGACACAACTACACGAGCAATCCAGGTTTATACTATATCGATAATTTTCACTTCAGGCTGCGCCCGCCGCGCCGTCCGGTTGTATCACTGTAGCTAGCATTGTACCCCTTCACGCTAAACCCCCCCTCCCTTACACACTATGTTTAAGAAAGGCAAATTACAACCTTTCCTGTTCTTTCTTCACACCTACATCTTCCCTTTCTTTTGATCCTCTCCTCACCGTCTGCTACATTCTTATTCTCTCAACTCTCAAGTATCCCTTTAATCAGTTTCAAAATCCTTTAAGTGCCTCCCTACCCGGCCTACACCAGGAATCATTAAAATGGTTCCTAGTCACAAAATGCGTTTTTTTTTCTCACTTGATTTGACTCTCTCTTTCATACTTCTTGGCTTTTCATGAAGCTTTCATTACTTATTAATCTTACATTTACTTATGAAAGCCCCTGGAGCCCTGATCTAACTTTCCGATATCTTATTGCAAATATCCAGCCAGCGAATTGTATACTGAGTGAAATAATTTCAGTCACCCCCAAAGTAAAAACAATGTTATTCGGCTTGACAAATTATACACGTAATTTTTCCAACAAAAAATTAGGTAGGTAGGGAAACATTTTCACACACGGGGGAGAGGGACGTTAATAAAACTTCAAGGGGGGTGGAGAGGTCCACAATCCCAGGATTAAATTTTGAAAATTATGAGACAAATATAACTGCATGTTCTAAATCGCAACTTGCTTTTTTTAATGCAATTTTGGTCACCACAAATAATATTTTCCTTACATACAATAAAAAAAAACTTTAAAAACCTTAGGCTGATCTTCTGATCTTTATCTTTTGATTAAACTTCATGCAAATTACGGGAGAAGGAACCATAAAAAGTTAATGACAAAGAGCTTTGAACTGTTGCTCTTTTTCTTCTTGAAAGTTTATATCAAGATTGATTTTATTTTTCAAAAAATTGACAATGGGAACACAACTTCATTATCTCAGGGTATAGCGGGATTTAATGGAGGTCAAAACTTGAATTAACTTATTCTGAAATCTTCGTTGACATTCATTGTTTCCCTTAAATTCAACGTTTTTGCCTTGGGCAGAAATAGTATAGTTGATTGTGTTCGTGATACGAGCTTCGTAAAGTGATGAGTAGTTATAATATCTGAGCGCGTGATTACCTATGTGAATTATTATACGAAGTGAATAACGTGTCGACAAAGGGACAGGATTGGATCCAAAGTCTTGCTCAAGGGGGCGGGGGAGCACCTGTCGAGCACAAGTTTGTTCAGCCGGAAAACTTTCAGTTAAGACCCAATAAGAAACCGAATATTTAGGTGAATAAAATGGGACTTGACTCTCGCAGGCCTTTCTGATTGGCAGAGTCTGAGTAACAGGAAACGCGCTCGTCACAACCGGTGAACTCTTCGGAAGAGATCATTGATGACTTGCAATCAGAAAGTGCCAATACAATCCAAGAAAATGAATCGATAAACCGAAACTGTATCGCTGTTTCAAAACCCAAGAGAACACTTAGAAGACCAGAGTATTTGAAAGATTACGGCGATTGATTTCACATGTAGGTAGGTATATTTTATTTTTTTTCAAAAAATTGGGGGGGGGGCGAATGTGGTAAATATTTGTCTACCTGCTTTTCTAAAATCATATTGTTTAATAATCCATTTCATTCCATGCAAAGTCTTTAAGCAAGTAAAAGCCACTTTTGGTAACGCTTTCTCGTGTATGATAAAATGTCTTCTTGTAGGCACTCAAAATGGGCTTAATTTCCTCATTTTTTGCTCTGCTTAGGCATTCATTGACACGTGTAATCACCTTCAAAAGCAAAATTTTCGCTTTACAGTCTGTTCATCTGTCATCAGCATATAATTTATTCTGCACTGAGTGATTTTTGATTTTTCCTTCTATTATTCACGTACTGGTGCCGACAAGTCGACACCAAGCTTTGTTCCTTACAATTTCTCCCTTAATTCCTCCCTAAAATAGTCATTTCGCGGCTGTTTATTGTCTCGAACATGCAGTTTCGCGACTATTCAACCCCGAACTTTGATTTTGCAGATATTTAGTCTTGCAACTAACAGCTTCGTCGCTATTTATATGTAAAAGGGCCCCCCATAAATCGCAAATTAGCAAGTTTTTCTCAATTTTGGCCTGGAAGTTGCATCAATAAACCGGGAGTTAGCGCATTTTCTCAACTTCACCTATGAATGAGGGCTTTTCGAAATTTCAATCACAGCAATTAACAAGTTTTTCAGACTTTCACCCGCGTTCTAACCGCAAGAACAACACATTAGCGCGCCTACTAAGGACCTACAGAAATTGGGGATCAGCGTAAAGCAAAATTATTTATGTTATCAAGAACCCTGAAAATTTGTCACTGCGAGACTATCTGAAATGGAAGTACGGTGTCAATATCTTCCGCTGGATTAGAAAATTCGACGATTTCAAGACAAAACGCGCGAACAACCTAGCAAGACTCACCTTCCTGAAACGATGTCGCGATCAGAAAATCATTCCAGACTGCGTAAAAATCAGATATCACAAAACAAACGAAAAAACAAAAGAAATACTAAACAAAACAAGCCTTCTACTTCTTCAACAAGAAATTCGAGCTTGCCGTCAAGTACTAGTGTACTTGGGAAGAATATTTTGGAGCTATACTTCTTGCTCACTGAAAAATTAGCGCCGTCTGAAGAGAAGAAAAGAGGCATTTCCAAGAGAAAAGCCTCAGAAGAGACAACCAAAAAGAAAACAGTAATCAATCTCAGCAAAAGAGAACTAAACGTCCACGAAGAAAACGTACTCTCGAAAGGTCTTAATTACGCTATCACACCCAAGAACATTCCTGTAGAGGATTTCATCGTAAACATAGAAAACGGAATCACCAAACTACCAGAAAAAGAACAAGAAGAAATAAGACAAGACGTATCATCGGTGATCCGACGCTCAAAACCACCAAAAAGAAATCTGAAAAAAGAGGAATTACAAGCCCTAATGGAACTAAAGAACTGTGAAGAAATCGTAATACTACCAGCGGACAAGGGAAATTGCACAGTAATCATGGATCAAGACGAATACACGACAAAGATGAAGAACATGTTGGAAGAGGACGAATATGAAAAAACTAAAGACTTAACCAGCAAAACTCAAAGAAAACTGTTGGAAAAGATTAAAAACTCCGTCACGCTAAATAACGAAGAAAAAACCAGCCTAAAAGAATCAGATCCCGTAGCCCCTAGAATCTACGGGGTTCCAAAAATTCACAAGAAAGATGCTCCACTTCGCCCAATCGTGAATACAATACGATCTTCGACACAAAAAACAGCAAGATTCATAGCAAAAAAACTTCAAAATCACGTCGGAAAAACCAGCTCCTTTGTGTTGAACTCAACAGATTTTGTAAAGAAAATACAAAATATCAAAACCTCTACAACAGATCTTCTCGTTAGCTTTGACGTCGTCTCCCTCTTCACAAAAATCCCAATCGAAGAAGTCACAGATATCGTCCGAAATCTTCTACCGGAAGACCTGGCAGATATAACGGAATTCTGTCTAAACACAACATACTTCAGTTTTCAAGGACAATTCTATCGACAGAAATCAGGGGCTGCAATGGGCTCTCCACTGTCACCAGTAATTGCAAATCTGTACATGGAAAAGTTCGAAGAGAAAGCAATAGAAACAGCAACAATGAAACCAAGTCGACGACACTTTCGTAATATGGCCACATGGGCTAGAGAATTTAAACACCTTTCTGGACCACTTGAATAATCAACATCAAAACATCAAATTCACCATGGAAATAGAAAATGAAAGACAACTTCCTTTTCTCGACGTCCTTATAAGAAGAAAAGAAGACGGATTCTTGGGACACAGCGTCTACAGAAAACCCACTCACACTGATCGCTATCTACACGCTAATTCGCAACACCACCCAGCTCAAAAGAATGGTATCGTCAGAACCTTGATCGACAGAGCCATCAAAATCTCAGACAATGAACACCTTGAAGAAGAAATAAAACATTTACAAGAAGAAGAAATAAAACATTTACAAGAAGTTCTACAAAAAAATGGATACAAGAAAAAAGTATTCACAAAAGCAATCAAGAAATCAAAAAAACTTTCTTCAGGGGAAAATACAGAAAACCCAAGATACCGAGAAGAAACTGAAGAAATCAAAGGGAAAGTGGTGCTACCATTCGTCGAAGGGACTTCAAACAAAATAGCAAGAATCCTCAACAAGTACGAAATCAGATCAACGTTCAAACCACCAAGAAAAATAAATCGCTTCCTCAGAAATGTCAAAGATGAAAGAAAACTCGAAAACCCAGGTGTCTACGAAATACCTTGCAGCTGTAACAAATCTTACATTGGTGAAACTCTTCGAAACGTCAAAACAAGAATGAAAGAACACATGTCAGCCGTAAAACACCGCAATATTGAAAAATCAGCAATAGCTGAACACATGTACAGCGGACAATCACACGTCATCAAATTTGAAGATACCAAAATACTGGCCATTGAAAGTTCGTGGAAGAAACGAAAAATTTGAGAAGCCATCGAAATAAAGAAAAAAGAAAACTTCAACAGAGATGAAGGAATTCATGAACCACATGCCTGGAGGCCACTGATTGCAAACTTGAAAAGAAGATGACCAGAAGACATTCTCAGTTGCCATCAACAACAAATTTTCTAATCAGCAAGAAGAATTTGACACCCCTCCATTCGTCACATGTCTATAATTTAAAATAAAAAAACCCAAAAAAGTTCTCTGACGATGCCTTCAGCACAAGAAGGCGAAAGCTCAGGAAACGAAGAAGTAGAAGAAGAAAAAAAATTTCACTCCGGCAGCTGGCGGTCGGAAAGAGTGCATTTCATTTCGTATACGGATACCCTAAGCCGTCCCAGAAGTAATAATGTTGAGACCATGAATTGTTTCGTTAATGTTTGACCCTCCCTCGTACTGTTTGCTGCCGGGTTTGTTTAAGCTGAACTTAATGGGAATCAAAGGCTACTTCAAAATGAAACCATCGTACCGAATATAATGCTTCTAGAATCAACTGGTGATTTTTAGTGATTTTTGACGACTTCAAGCCCTATTTTCCCCCCCTCCACCTTGACCGATTTGGCCCAAATGCAATACCGACCGGTGTCTTATGACTACTGATTTTTGTGCCAAAGCGCGTTCCGCTAAATTTACTTCTACGAGAGTTATCGTGCTAACAAGAAAACGGCCATAATATTATAAATAAACATATATATATATATGAATTCCGGAGACCACTGAATTCGTGTTCTAGAGGTTCTGAAACGTGAAAAACATGACATGACCCATGTTTGCCACCATCACGACGAGACCAATAGTGCATTTTTCAGAATGAAATGCACTAAAAAGCCAAAACCCTAGAAATATAACATTTATCAAGTATTATGGCTTAAAAACTGATAATATTAATAAAGCAAAATTGTCCCAAAACTTTAGTAACAAGGCAGAGCGGGTTATATTCGGCGCTGATGACTTGGCGTTTGGCTGGGACAGAAAAAAGCTGCCCAAAAATCGGTCAGTCGACCGATCGGGGGTCGGTCGGGGTTTAACCCGGTGGGTTAAAAAAAAAAGTTTAAGTTCCGATTCAAATCCGAATCCTGGCCTGCACCAAATATTCAGCCGTAGAAACTGCTGAGAACTTGCCAGACCCTGGCACAAGACGTTGGAATCTATTCGACGAAACTTCGAAGTGGGATAAAATCTTCGAACTTCCACCCCCTAATAATACACACGAGATCCTTCAAGTTGCCCAGGCTTCGAAACCCTGCACAACTGCCCACATGCACTCCCCCCCCTCCCAAGGTTGTGAGCAGCATAAAATGCAGTCCGCACCGAGCGATTTTTCCTCCACTCAATCACGCCTAGGTTACTGGTGCCGACACCCAGATTTGTCCCTCACAATTTTCGCATATTTATTTTCGCACTTATATGTCGATCGGCATGAAGCTAGGCATCCTCGAGCGTTCCAAATTGTGGTATGGAGTGGCGTGGACCGCGGCTCGCCGCTCCTCTAAAAGCACGATTGTTTTCACCATTCGCGTCTTAGTGCCACTTGTTCTATTGGAAAGTTCGTGGATGGCCAGCTTAACGTGTCGATTCGTTTATGACCCATTCGCGTGTAGTAACAAGCATTGTATTCAACAAGTTGATTTTTTTGTACGATAGATTTTTTACAGTGAGCAAACTACAAAAAACTGGAACTGTGTCTGTTTTTATACAGTTTGCGATGTTAATTTTAACCTCAAACGAGAGGAGATGAATGAAGGAAATAACCAAACGGAGCAACCGAATAAAATCCCTTTCAGCTTTACGCGCCTTCACCCTCTTCCCCTTCGCCTTCCATCGAGTCCATGCCAACTTCTTCATAGTCTTTTTCCAGGGCGGCCATGTCTTCGCGAGCTTCGGAGAATTCACCTTCTTCCATTCCCTCACCGACGTACCAATGAACGAAGGCTCTTTTCGCGTACATAAGGTCAAATTTATGGTCGAGACGAGCCCACGCCTCGGATATGGCTGTCGTATTTGCCAGCATACAGACGGCTCTTTGAACCTTGGCGAGGTCTCCGCCGGGGACTACAGTAGGAGGCTGATAGTTGATTCCAACCTGTGATAATCATGATGATGGTTAGTAGAGTCATCCTAGTCATCATAGTTATGGTGGAGTTTACCACCGTAAGTTAAGGTTCGTGTTTGGTAAATTCGATCAAGTGGCTCTGGCGTGTCGTGATAGGCTGGAACCCGCGTTTTAAATGCTGACTTTATCAAAACTTCGAGTTACCCGCTGCTTGAACCTTAACTTTCGGAGTTGGAAACCAACCATAAGGACAATAAATGGATTACTTTGAATCCAGTAGGGCACCAGTCAACGAACTGAATCGTTCTCTTTGTTTTAATTGTCGCAATAGCCGAATTCACGTCTTTCGGTACTACGTCACCTCTAAAATTGTGCTTTATTTTATTTTCAAACCAGCAAAAAATATTTTATCAACTACCAACCTGTACAATACGCAACATGCCATGTATTTGCCGTGCCGTGGGTCGCACTTGACCATCTGATTGGCCGGCTCGAAGCAAGCATTGGTGATTTCTGCGACTGATAACTGTTCATGATAGGCTTTTTCGGCGGAAATAATAGGCGCGTAGGTTACGAGCGGAAAATGAATTCTCGGGTATGGCACTAAATTAGTCTGAAAGAATCCCGGGATGATTAATTTGTATTTAAAAGTTGGGGACTTCTATCTTATTACCTGAAATTCAGTGAGATCAACGTTGAGAGCGCCGTCGAATCGTAGAGACGCTGTAATCGAAGATACGATTTGACCTATCAATCGATTTAAATTGGTGTAGGTGGGCCTTTCAATGTCCAGATTCCTTCGACAGATATCATAAATAGCCTCGTTGTCCGCCATGAAAGCGCAGTCTGAGTGTTCAAGGGTGTTGTGCGTTGTTAGTACTGAGTTATACGGTTCGACGACAGCAGTAGAGACCTTGTTGAATAAAGAAAAATTATTTTGTGCATTACGGTAGCTTAATTTTCAAATTAATAGGCGGAAACACTCTCCTTCCCACCGTTGTTAGCTTTTAAAGAGGTTGACCATTCCACCAGAAAGCTAATAACATTAAGTCAACTCCGTTATTGTAGGGTCGGGTGTAATGAAAGAGATCTAGTGCCGGAGTAAGCCCCTTCTGATGCTCTTAAACTTTACATACGGGTTAATTAGCCCATTTCAAACCCCTTCATGTTGTTAAATCGCACTCGTGTTGCAAACAGCTAGTGGTGAAGGAGGAAAATAATGCCAACATTAACTATGCCGAGCGTTTGGAATGCTTCGTTAGTACTGATTGCTCGAGCAGTCTCGAAATAACTATTTAACTTAATTAAAATATCACTCCCATAGAACTACCATCCCTTGATAGGAAGGCCTCTCTTGCTTGCAAACATATGTGGATGGGGTCTCTTTTATTAGAGCCTTCAATTGGGAAGAACTTTGTCACGTTCCTTTTTAATTGGTCCATTTTTTTTCAATTCGAACCTATTTCGGAAAGAAATAAAGGAAGAAAAAACGTGACGATATACCTGGGGTGCAGGGTAAATTGCGTATTCAAGTTTGCTTTTTTTTCCATAATCTACCGACAGCCTCTCCATAAGGAGCGACGTGAAACCCGATCCGGTGCCGCCTCCAAATGAATGAAACACGAGAAACCCTTGAAGTCCCGAACATTGATCGGCCAATTTTCGAATCCGGTCCAGTACAAGGTCCACAATTTCTTTGCCCACCGTGTAATGCCCTCGGGCGTAATTATTGGCCGCGTCCTCTTTCCCCGTTATCAGTTGCTCGGGGTGGAACAGTTGTCGATAGGTCCCCGTTCGTACTTCGTCTGTTGATAATTACGCAATTTTAGTGGAGAAAAAACATCAATGATATTACTGTGTCTCGGGTAAAGAGAGAGGAGAATAATTTTACCAACGACCGTCGGCTCCAAGTCTACGAAAATAGCCCTCGGCACGTGTTTGCCCGCCCCCGTCTCACTGAAAAACGTATTGAACGAATCGTCGCCGCCGCCGACTGTTTTATCCGAAGGCATTTGTCCATCCGGTTGAATTCCATGTTCAAGGCAATACAATTCCCAACAGGCGTTTCCAATTTGTACTCCCGCTTGCCCAGTGTGTACAGAAATTACTTCTCGCTGGGCGGGGAAGGAGGAGAGAAATTGTATTTATTATTTTCTATCACGCGATACAAAAATTAGACGATTTAACTCACCATATTATTATTTTTTTTTTGGTTCTTTACTTTTTCTGAAGCTACCTAATTAATAACAACGATTAAACCTGAAAAAAACTATGTAACGAATTTATCTAATCCTTTTTTCCCCCAACAAAATTAAGTCTGAATCAAGTTACTTTATGCCAAATGATAAAGCAGATGACTTTTAACAGGTTTTGTTTTAATAACTCTGATCTACTAGAGTTAATGAAGTGATTAAAAGTTGTGGTTGAAGTCTATACCTCTTCCTTATCTTCCAAAGTCTCTTAAAACTTTTTATACACGTTTGTTGATGTTGGGGGGGGGGGCAATAAAAGTGAATTGATTATACGTAGTTTCCTACAGGGATTCTTCCTTTACACTTCACTTTTTTATTTCAAGAATCTGATCGTCTGCCGTTCCGACAAGTTATTACGAGCGAGTGGTTCAAGTTTTATGACTGTTTAATTGCATTACACATTAGGGCTTAAAGTGCCATTTAAGGCTTTTATGAAGAGTCATAATGGAATTTTGGTTAATTGAAATAGCTCGATTTAAAGATCTTGGTTATAATTGCATTTAATTATTTTTATGTCTTATAGGATCGAGATGTTGTCATTTTCACAGACAGCTTTCGTGTAAAGGAGATGGCTTTTAGGAATGAAGCTTTAAAACCTCCGCTATCGAGGGTTAGATCTATGGGAGGGGCATTTGCCCCTGGCGGCAATCTGCAGAGACAGCAATCGAGCTCTTTTTAAGAAGAAAATTGAGATTAGTCAAAATTAT
The DNA here is from genome assembly GCA_038030265.1 of Corythucha ciliata. Lineage (NCBI taxonomy): Eukaryota > Metazoa > Arthropoda > Insecta > Hemiptera > Tingidae > Corythucha > Corythucha ciliata. The sequence goes on along the minus strand of CM075938.1, from coordinate 36,074,276 downwards.
TTCCGTGTACGTGATAAAAGCGAATTCAGATTCAGATTTCCTCTTATGGCTTACAGCTATATCTCGCCTTGTCCCTTTTCCCTCCGGGCCGATAAAAGGGAAACTGAAGGGAGTTGGGAGGTTGATCTTTGACTTTGGGAAGGGGAACACTGGGCGTTTCTTTGAGCGTTACGGAGCGCGACGATCACATACTTCGGAGACGGAAAACCAACAGCAAGAAAAACGTTGCATTTTTGGCGCTGAAGACCCCTTTATATGGAGGCGTTTTGGCCGGAGCCCGAAGAAATTACCCTAAAAATCGCCCACTTGAACCCTCAGCGGTTTCGACAACAATTGCCTAAAAAAAATTAATCGGAACCGCGTCTGCTCCAAGGGCTCATGCATGGCGGTCCAAGGCCACGTCACTACCTCGGTACGCTACTGCCCAAGATTTGGAAAATGTGTGCTTATGCCTTGTAGTTCCAAATACTGCATCGTTTGTGGAACTATCGCCCAATTTGATTTTTATGTGTGCTTTTGTTTTTGTCATGCACCTCGAAAACATTAAGTTATGCCTAAAAAATTAATTCATCTTCGGCTTTAACAACTTTTCGTCACACCTATCTTGAATGATGAGAAAGCGACTTTGAATTAGCCGTTAATTGCTAGCATTTAATTTGATAAAATCCTCGTTTTTTTTTCTTCTTCCGTTAATTACATAACCAGGCACACAGCGAGCCTGCTTTAAAAAGTTCCATTTAATTAGCGCCTGAACCCCTTCCCGCCACCAAACCTTCTGTTCAAGTTTTAAACGGTTTAATTAGTTGGTGGGGCAAAGTTTGACGACCTCCCTTCCTGTCTTCATAACCACCGTCATCTTACTTACCCTGCAGCGTACGATGCGAGATTGTAAATCCCTGGAGATCAGCAGTGGTGGTGCGAGGTGCTTTCAATCTACACCCTTCCCCTCATGTCATCCATCATATCGTCTTGCTTGTCTCGGATTTGAATCAAAAGTGAGAAGGCGGATTCAAAGGGAAGATGGAAAGGGAGGAATATGGCTTTCATCTTAAAATGAGTAATTAACTCTAGCGTTGTCACATTAACAAATTTTGTATTCTTTAGCCGCTGAAAAAACGCGTTGGATCAAAGACGGGCGTAAGGAAGAAGGGAGGAATATTTCAGCTCCCTGTATACGTTTCAGCGATAAATTAATTCCAATTTTAGAACTTGTCTAGAGCATAACTTCCTCTCTCCATGATTTGGGTGAGCGATTAACTGAAAAATGAGTGTTCACTGATCCGACGAACGAAAGGGGAAATAAGATGCAAGAAAAATTGTGGTTTAGAGGACTGGTTATAGCCAGGAGAAAGCAAAGGGGTATAAAATATAGAAGAGTCGATTAAAAGAGCCTGAAAATTCTGTCCGTTAAAAAAAAGAAGTTTTCATCTTTCAGGGATAGCCGATTAAATGGGCTGGGATTTCAAGGGATTATGGGTATATCACAGGGCGAGAAAATTCGATTTATGTCCTACTTTCGTCCGTTTTTCTTTCCCCCCCCCCCCCCCAGAAGTTCCAACGTTAACTGCTTCACAAAATAACTGTACCCTCTCGAGAGGGAATGATTCACCAAAACTGCGTGAAACGGACACCCTCCACGCTTCTTCAATGAAAGGAACTCTTGCCTTGTGAATTGTGATCTAAGACACCGTGCTCTTCTCTAGCTTATACCCTTCGCCTTCCGTTATTCTATACTTTTATTACTTTGATGTGAATCGTTAGCAATCTACACGCACCAGTTTGGGACTTTCAAGAAAAAGTCAAGACACAATAGTAATTGAAAGGCGGCCATAGGTAAGGGTGAGGAAATCGTTGCTCCCCAGGTCACATTGCATCGATTTTCAATTTACTTGTTCTTTTTTTTTTGTTATTTGGACATAAGAACGAACAGAGACAGTTGAATTATAACACTAGCCCTTTATTTGAAAAGGCGAAGGGCTCAAACGTCCAAATTATACTTTGCACAGCTAATAAAGGCATACGACTCCGTGTTATTCGAAAAAAGGGAGCTTTCCGCATAAGGAAAAAAGTCGTGTCATTCCCTAACAATGCCCCAAGGACCCTTAAAAACCGTGTTAGTTCCGCACAAAACTCACCGCTTTATACCTGAGTCGGAAAACAAAGAAGAAAACGCCTATTCAATCTTAACATTTGAAGCAAAAGGAAATTAATAATATTAAGAAGATTTCATTTTTATTTCTGCTTTAAGGCTAATAAACAATACATATAATTATTATTTCAGTACTCCCTCGTGTTTTTCTTTAAAGCGTTGGACGCGAAATTGATATGTTGCCGTACAGAGCATGATATGTGCCGTGCCATAGTAACAGCAAAGATTCACTGAAAACAAGGAAAGCTTGAATGAAAATAATACGTCAAATTTAAAGTCTTCGGGTATTGTGTTGGAATGACCCGGTTCTTGTGCGTCAAGAGCACGTGCTCAAACTCAAGAGCATAAGCGGATCGAGGGGGGGGGGCAGCAGAATTACCCCCCTCCCCCACAAAACGTAGGGGTGGAGTGGGGTCGACCGAGTGGGGGAGTGTACTCGTGGATGGGGGAGAGGTTTCGAGATTCGAGAACCCCACCTCCCTGAGAGAGGTCCCAGATCCGCCCTTGCTCCTCCGCCTTGCAGACATGCACCGAGACTTTTCAAGGCGTTTTTAAACGAGCAATTAACAGAAATCAACCCAATGATTGTTAATTTAATTTAATCGTTTACAAAAACGTTATGACCTATCACAGGGGGGGGGGAATCCAACAAATTCCTCCCTTCGCCCAAATTTCGACATTGTTGCGTGATATACTATTTGGTGCGAGCCATAACCCCTTGGCGGTTCTTAATGAACCATTTTTGATGAGACTGGACGCGCCAAATTGCGGGGTTTCGAAAAGTAATCGCGATTCATTTATTTATTTGGTGATCCCATCCCTCGAAAACGGTTTTGATGGTCCAAAACTGCGAAATTTTGTTTTTGAAAAGAGCCATTCCCGTGAAATTGCTCATAAAAATTAGCCAACCCAGTGAAATGGCTATTTGAAGCAAAACATTTTTGTAGCAGAGAAAACCATGAAATTGCTCTTTTTACTGCTAATTTCTCATCAAAACGAAAGTTGTTTTGACTGAAACAACTCTACGAAATCGCTCTTTGAAATGAGTCAACAAGATGGAAACACCTTCGGAAAAGCAAGTCGTGAAAACCCAGGAAATTGACTTTTTGGAGTGCCAACCGTGATGTGAAATTGAAAATGTGTACTTCGAAAGTGCCGAACCAGTGGTTATGTACTTTTTTAACAAGTCAACCCCGTGAAATTGGATTTTTGGTTGAACCACCCAGCGCAATTGGCTTTAACGGGAGGCAATCAGTGGCGGATCTAGGATTTGACCCGCCAATCATCGCTTTTAATCAATTTTAGCTCCTAATTAGAAGATTTTCGCAAAAATCCGTGAATTAGCGTATTTCTCCATTTTAACTTCGCATTAGCGTTTTTTCTTGATTTTTGCCGCGAAATAGTGCTTTTTCTCATTGTAGCCTTCTAATTTTATTGGCGGATAATTTCTTAATTCTTGATTTTTGCCGCGAAACACCGCGTTCCTCAATCTTACCTTTAAATTAGCGCATAATCTCAAATAAATCCATTAATAATATCGTATATCTCCATTTTAGCTGGCTCAAAAGCGCTTTTTGCCAACATTTCCCACTTTTTAAAGATTTGTCTCTATTTTAGATGCGAATGAGCGTTAAACATTAATAGGCTATTTTAGACTATCAACAAATTATAGTAGAGACGCCATCTTCTAAGGTCGGTGGGGGGTTAAACCCTCAAAACCCACCCCGTAAATCCGCACTGGAGACAATACATATACTGTGAAATTGGCTTTTTGCGTACGTAAATCAGCAATTTCACGGGTTTCGCTGCATCAAAAAACCAAATTTAACACTGCTGACCAACGATACATAAAAGAACCGGATTGCTCATCACTGCTGATAGAGAATGGCAATCAGTAAGTTTCCAAGTGGATGAGAGGAGTGGAGCTTCAAAATAAGTACCGCGCAGTGGCGGACTGGCCCGGGAGTGGTGGTTGTCCAAACCACCCCCGCACCCCTTGGGCTTGGCGCCCCTCTCATAGCATCGTCAGATTTTCATGAATAATGGACTAAAAACTAATACTGTTTTTGGAATCGACATAAATCGAGTTTCAGAAAAGGGACGCTGTCCCCTTCTTGGTTATTTTACCACGCAGAGGCGTTGAGTTTAGGATTGGTTTCAGTTGGGGGGGGGGGGCAAATTTCATCAGGCCTGGATAAGAAGGGGCGGCTGACAAAGATCCCGTTGCAAATATGAGTGAGCAAATGTCGCCTTCAAAAGACAAGCAACTTGAACTTTTTCTCCAAAAGCAGGCTTGTCCCCTTAACCATTAATTTTATTTCTCCCTTTAAATTGACTGACTGTCCAAGAATAAAACTGGAAATTTAGCCCCTATAACCGTGTATTTCAGCCCAGAAACCGCTATGACGGATCTATTACTTACACTTTAAAATTAGTACTTGGCAAGGGCACTGGCACTAGACTCTTTGCAATAGCGGAAATGGTCCAATCTGGCCAACTTAGCCCCCGAAACTAATAATTTGGCTTCAAAAGTTGGCGTTTCATGCCCAGAAACACCTTTGAGCTTGCCGATTTACTGCCGCAAAATCTGTTATTTGGTTAAAAACTGATAATTTTGTCGCATAAACTGGCCATTCGGCCCTAAAACCGTTCACATGTTATTTTATAATTTTCCCAGTTTGGGAATGTTGAGGAGGAGGAGGAGGAGGTTGAGGAAAATTCGAGGAACGACCATTACAGGCCGATATACGGGCCTGTAAATCGTTGCTGCTGACTAAAGGCAGTTCTTGTGGAGTTGACTCAGTAAAACGGAGTTGGGTTCCGTGAGGAATAAACCTCAAAATTTGAATGTCTAAAGGCCCGTTCACAAGCTCTATGTTTGCGTTGTGTGGAGTCTATGCAACCAAACAAATTTATTCCCTCGAAAAATGAAGCTCGAAAACTGAAGTTCCAAAGAATGTGAAATACGGTTGAAAGGGGTGCACTCCACAGATTCTAGTGATCGATTCGTTATGCACTTGTTATTATTTTAACAAAAATCAATGGCGTATTGCCTCTCTGGGGGCAACCCTGGTCCATAGCCTTTCTACAATATAACACCTTCTTGTGGATAAACAAACGTTCGAATTATAATCTCCAACCCAAAAATGTCCAACTGTGTTATACCCAAAACGCCATACACATTATCCTAAAGGTCAATACAGACTACTCTGACACGCAACACGCGTCCGTATCACGCGTGGGAACACACATTCCCACGTGTGATACAAAATTCCAGAAAAGGCTTTTATTTGTTTGAGTTCACATTGCTCTGACAAGAACCATCCCACGTGTTCCCACGTCACGTCCGGACAATGTGAGCGTAAACAAACAAAATCCTTTTCTGGAATTTTGTACCACACGTGGGACAGCGTGTTCCCACGTCACGTCCGAATAGTCTGAGTCGACCTTATCGACGTGCAATATTTTTGTCTACACTTAATTTATACCTGGAATATCGCACAATTATTACTGTGGATAAGAATTATAGGAGCGATGTTAGTAGGTAATTATGTTAAGCAACGTAGGCGCGTTCGGCAATGCTTACGGTCGTAGATTCACGTGAGTTGGTTTAAGCGTTAAGCGGTTTGTTATCATATTTGTAGCGCGTTGAAAAAAATGGTAAAATAAACGAGTATTGTTATAATTTCCCCTTTTCCTGGGCCTGGATTTCTTGGAAAATTCGTGTACCCCTCCAAAGCATAAAGTAAGTCACAAAGAACTTTTCATTTTTTCTGCTTTGATTGGTGTTTCAAAACTTGTTTAAAAATGTCATTTGCTAGAAGCTTCCCTTCTTTGCTTGAAGGGTGAAAGAGTATAGGGCCCTAAATATTTTCATAGGCGAGGGGGTGAGGAGTCTGAAGCCAGATTTACAATTGACGGGAACGCGAACGACAATTAGAAGAAAATCATAGCTAGTATACAGGGTGTTAACGTTAAGGTCGCACCACTGGCCAGGGTTCGATTCTGCAACTCACTTGCGGCAAAAGTTGTCCTCTGCAAAAAAAAAATTTCAAACCGCACGAAGTCCGACTTTTTTCACTTTTAAGATTTTTTTCGTGTTATAGACATCTTATATACTTACTAAAATCACGTTACTAAAACGACTGTAACTCGCTTATTTCTGGCCAAAAATCAAATCTGAATACACCGTTGGAAAGAGCGTTAAATTTACCATCTTCCCAGTGCTAAATATTATTTTAAATGTAGGATTCAGGGGACGAAAAATGAGCCTGAGTAGTAAAATGTGAGGAATTACGAAAATTTGCAGAATTTTCAAACGTTTTCAACTCCGACTGAATCTGTCGGTTAATCGTACACTGCAACCTTAAAAATTGGCGTAGAACCTCAGCTTTCATTAGGTCTAGTCATTTTTTAAATTAAAAAATCAAATAGGTGAGAAAACCGCGTCTGATTGAAAAAAATAGGTGTTTTTTTATCTTGCTCAATTATTCAATGACTGCCAAATCTTACAGTTTGGTGGAATAAGGGGTGGGTTTTACTTATTTTTTCTCGCTGAATCGAGTAGCGGTTGGCGCGCATATCACGCTAGCGCTGAATAGGGTGGTGCATATGTGGCTCATGAAATAGGAGAGCTAGGGGAATAGGGGTAGTCTGGTGTTATGTTTAAAAATGAATTTATTTTCCACTAAGGGTTGATATTTGTGGGAAAAGTCCGAGTATCTCTAATAACAACGAGAGAACATACGGGAAACGACGAACAAGAGCTACTTTATTCACCTCAGCATGATATTTTCTGTGTGTCCGCTATATTGGTTTAGGCATATGCGGTGAACCTCATCCACTGCTCCTTCTGAAACCTCTGGATTCCGCCTTTCGTAGTCACTGCATGTGAATCCTATCCAGCAGATCCTCGATCTCAGGATGTTTTTCGCCATATCTTTATAAACTCCGTTTTTAAGTCCCTCCACAAACGTTAGCCGAGAAGGGTAAGGTCCGGTCTACTAGGAGGCCATGGAATTGGTCCTCTGAATCCAATCCTCGTGTAAAAAAATGCGTTCACTTGGGAGTGATAAATCTCGTACTCTGATTACTCGGAGCGCTTTACTGTAACTGCATGTAAACGCCGAGCATGATTACCTCGGAGCATAGTTTATCAAATAGGTAGAAAGCGTTTCTAGAGGATCTGCTTGAGGATTAGCGTATTCGGCGATCAAATCAGGCAGAATCATTGAGTTTTCATTGGGGGGGGGGGGATGGATAGTGGGGACCAACACGAAGGACACACCAAAAATATGCCAAAGTGAATAAAATAGCTATTGCTTGTCTTTTCCAGATGTTACCATCAGACGGTCTATTCCCGAATTGCGTCCCTTAGTAGATACGGAATCCTTTTTAAAATATTAAACATCGTAATACCCCTATTCCCCTAGCTCAACTAATTCGTTAGCACCACCATTCGATTCAGCCACAGAAAAAACAAACATAAAACAGGCGTATCCCACCCTTTATTCCACCAAACTGTGAAGATTTGGCAGTCATTAATGGTGCTTTCCATTCAATGCAATTCACTAGTGTGGTGTAAGCTTTTCCACGCATCCTCTCTGAATTGAAACATATGTTTATGGAGAGGACGCGGCACTACACTTGTGTAGTGTATTGAATGGAAATTGCTATAGATAATTGAGTAAAATAAAAAAAAGCACCTATTTTTTCAATCAGACGCGGTTTTCTCACCTATTCGATTTTTTAATTTAAAAAAATGACTAGACCTAAAGAAAGCTGAGGTTCTACACCAACTTTTAAGGTTGCAGTGTACGATTAACCGACAGATTCAGTCGGAGTGAAAACGTTTGAAAATTCTGCAAATTTTCGTAATTTCTCACATTTTACTACTCGGGCTTATTTTTCATTCCCTGAATCCTACATTTGAAATATTATTTTGCATTGGGAAGATGGTAAATTTGACGCTCTTTCCAAAGGTGTATTCAGAGTTGATTTTCGGCCAGAAATAAGCGAGTTACAGTCGTTTTAGTAACGCAATGTCTATAACACGAAAAAAATCTTAAAAGTGAAAAAAGTCGGACTTCGTGCGGGGTGAATTTTTTTTTTGCAGAGGACAACTTTTGCCGCAAATGAGTTGCAGAATCGAACCCTGGCCGGTGGTGCGACCTTAATGTTAACACCCTGTATAAGAGAGCGATAACTATAATTAACAAATATTATGATTTTTAATCAAAATGAAGCTTCGCACTCCGTCACTCAACTCAATTCATTTTTTTTTCTCCTTTCTTACACCTGCTTCTCTAAAGGAGGGGCCACGCCTGTGTCCTATTTGATACCTTTCCCAATACGTGTCAATTTCCAGCTGGTCAGTTTCTAGGCACTGTTAGAAATAGATTAATATTGGAAGGTATTTAGCCAATATAGACCTAATGAACATAATGCTTGGTACATAATGGTTTGTGATGTCAAGCGGAAGCAGCGTAGTAGATTAGAGATGAGTGTAATTATTTGAAAAACCCCTACATTTTTCCACTTCAGCTGTAGAATAAAAGGCACCCGCCAACCAAGAGAATGATGCTGGGATAGACTTACCTTTCGTTCAATTTTACAGAAATTGTGGAGGGGGGGGGACGTGTGATTCTGTGAATTTTTCTCACGTAGGCAGCAGCGTTCGTGGTAAATCACAATGTGTTCATTATTTTTCTCGAAAGTCAACGAAAAAACGTGATTTGCTAGCGGACGATACGTGAGAAAAATCTCACCAGAGAAGCACAGAATCACCCTCTTCCCCTGTGTGATATGAGTCGGAAAAATGCTTCAACACGTTATTCTTGATAAATGAAGTAGGGAAGGTATTATATTTTATAAATTATAGAATAAAGGTTGGAAAGGGTGAAAATTAACTATTTTATTAGTAAAGTGTGAAGTATCTTAATCTTAATAAGCAATAAAGTATCCTTCGAGTCCAATAATTGCACAGGCTTGCTTGATTCTATCCCACGTCTCCCCCTTTCATGACGTCGTAATTCTTTTCCCTTACCTATCTCACTACGCAACCACTGCTACACTCGAATCCCTCTCCGCTTTCCTCACGCACCGTTGATTGGGGTTAATTTTCTGAATGTTGCACGGTTATAATGCAGCAAGATATAAATACCTGTGGCGGACATGGAGCGTCGGGGTGATTAGTTCTTGTTTTTAACGAGGACTTCTTTTCATACCAGTGAATATCGGAACTCATTAATGAGATTTTATGCAGAATACTATAACGAAATTCAAGCTGTGATTCAAAAGGGTATAACTAGAAAAGCGACCAAAGGGAATGGTGAAGGGTTCCACGTCAACTACTTTCCTAAACTTCCCTTGAAAATTCTACACATTCTGAAACTCTCTCACCAGAGCTACTCTCCAACCCCCTTTGAACAACTTACTTTCTCACGTGTTTTTTGCGTCAATACTCGTAGAAGAATCATCTCGTTTTTGAGACATTTTCAAGGGGGAACAGCCTCTTTCATTCGCTCTATGCAGTATAATTTAGGATATTTTATTTACCTCCCATTTATCCTTTTCATGTTTGCTCATTGATTTTCTTGACGTGCTTGTCTCTGTTTATTAGCGAGACGCGTGGCGAGCATGTGATTGAGAGAACTTTGCCATTAAAACACCTTATTGAAAACCTGTCCCTTTTATCGGGAAAAGTTTCATTTTGCATACCGGCCCTTCTATGTTCGCGGTTTTTTCTCAATTTCTTTTAAGAGAAACTAGCTGGCCTTGGTCTTGAGAGCACTTGAAGGCCCGGACATTGATTTGATGCTCATAACGTTTGCGATGTACGAAGTCGTGAGGGAAAGGGATGGCCCGGAGTTGAATAGTTCCTGGTCGCCGCGGTGTCTTGGTGGTCTGAGAGCCGTACCGGAGATACGGTGTCCGGGTTCGATTCCCGCTCCGTGGCAGTTTCTTTTTCTCACGACACATAAAGCACCATATCACTGTTGTTTATAAAACTACAAGTCCGAAATAACTTTAATTTCGATACAAAAAAGCTTTAGAAGTAAAAAGGTTTTGCTTGGACATTGAATCTTCCTTATATCGTCCTGCAATGATAAGAAGGTCTATCATTTTCGGGTCTATTCAGTGAGACCCCCACCCCCTCACCTTGAAACCCCTTCAATAATTTTAAGGTACCGTACCGTCATCCTACACATTGGAATGAAAGTCCTCTGCTTGTTATGAAAGGCGACAATATTTCACACAACGTATGTCAAGAGATTGATCGTGGTAAACTAAACGTCAGGGTTTTTTCCTTTTAACTATCGAATTGCTTGGACTTTTTTCACAAATTACAAAACTTACGATTAAAATTGAATGAAAAACATATCTAACTCATATATGACGATGGGACAGCAACAATACGATTATACGAGTTTGTGAACATTATTCATTGAATGTTGCAGCTTGCAGCAATCGACAACTTTATCATTCGCACCCGCACCTGGCCGTATAGGAACATTGAGGGCGCTGCAAAATTCGTTCCAGTGAATCGAGCTCTTATTATAAGCGTGGCCAAACGAGGCTAGAGGGACCTATTTCCCTGATTGGGGAATCAGGAAATCAGGGGGGGGGGGCCCAAACTCGGGGGACCGAACTTTCGAGGGTTTTTTTGTCGCTGAAAACCCCAATATATCAGGTTTTGCTCCCTAGAAACCATTTTTGTGCATTAATCTCGACAAAAAACCATTTCCTCGGATCCAGTTCACTATACGTATAACAAATCATTTTTCAGAGTTTGCTCACTGCTAAAAACGGAAGTTCACGAATTTTTGACGGTCATTTTCAAGTACCACTTTCGTTGATTTTGGACACTAAAAGACCAATTTCTCGGATTCCACTCTGTAAAACCAAAAATTTTGCTGATTTATGATACTATAAAATCATTTACGCTGGTCTGGTTCACTAAAAACCATTTTCGCGGGTTACACTCGTTTAGAAAATTTAACTTTGCGAATTTTTGTTGCTGAAAATACAATTTTGCGGGGTTTCCTTAGTCTCAAGTTTGAGGATTTTCATGCTTAACCCCATTCTTACGACTCTGGTGGACTGAAACGCCAATTTCGTGGTTTTAACTTGCCAGAGAACGGAATTTTCGTGGGTCTCTTACTGAAAACACAGTTTCGCGGGGTTACCTCATTGGGATGATCCTTTTTCAACATTTCGCTCACAGAAAAATCTAATTTTGGGCTGTGTGGAAAATCCCATTTTCGCGAATTTGTTCCAAAAGATAATTTTCACGGATTTATCTCGCTGGAAACCCATTAACTTCGCAGTATCTTGAGGGGGGGGGGGTAACTTGATAGTTCACAGGCTTGTGAGTTCCTGGCCACCACAATGAAAGTTTCAAGTTTGATAGGTTAAGTTAACGGAGCTACCGAGCCGAGTTTCTAGGACCAAAATTTTACTTTTATCTACAAAAGTATATCAATTGCTGCGGCTACACCCCTGAAATTGAACTATCACTTTAGAACCCCCAGATTCCAATCTTACCGCGTATACGTGAGCCATGTAACCTCGAGCAGTGAAAGAAAATTCTGGATTTAGCGAAGAGAACGTTGTGCGATGGATCGATGAAGATGTCGTCCGCACCAACTTTTGACTTTATCTGTTTAACCAAAACCGGCTTCCACGCTCATTTGGGCAACCTCAGTGTAATTCAATAATGTTCAGGCCAACGATATATAAACCTGGATTGCTCACAGCGGACTGGAGGGGCAGGTCGTCACCTGATAAACTATCACGCTGTCCCTCTCCTTGTGTAGTTATTGCAACAAGGTTCTTATTTTGAAACTCCACCCCTATCATCTACTTCCTGATTGCTATTCTTTGTCAGCAGTGATGAGCAATCCAGTTCTTTTATACATAATGTATCGTAGGTTGGTGCAGAAGACTTCTTATCTCATCGAGTGAAGGAAAACTTGACAAAATGTTGAGGTCCCTTATTTTCCAACTGATTACGGGGGAGCAAAGCCTTCCGCCAAGTAATTCACAAGTGATCGAAACAGCTTGATTTTTGTATCCCCTGTGCCAGTTCGACAATTTCACTACATGACGTCACGGAACTGGCCCCCGGCCTTGAAGCCAGTTGAGCCTGGCCAAGGCAGTAAATAAAAAAATAACTAGCCGGAACTTAGCAAACAAGTTATCGATTTTCGGGTTAGCGAAATTCACCTTTCCTCGTGCCATAATGGAAAGACTTCAACAACGACAACACCTTTTTTCTTAGAACAGTAATATTTTTAATGGCTGACCTAGGTGGGGAGAGTATTATTTCCCTTTTCTGATTAGATGCAACATGAAAGCGAATACCATGTTGGATTTAAGTTAAAAAAGAAAACTGCGTAAGAAGTTGGAACCTTTTGTTCAGATTTTTTTTTTTTTTTAAATTCCTACAGCATCTAAAGATCTTTTGTAGGAACTGTAATTTTTCCACCCTGCACCCCAACGTTGTCTTTATAGAGTGAGTCGTATGGAAAATGAAGAAAGAAACGGAAAGGTGGAAAAAAGGAAAGATACAAAAAGTGGGAAGTCATTGGTTCTCTTGTTTTGAAGGAACAACTTTATTGTCAAAGCGGTAAATCGTAACGCATCGTTGACGTTTTGCCCACGCACATCATTTATGCAACAGTACAGTCTCCCGTACGGCCTTCCATTTATTTTTCGTTTGTTCAAACTTTCAGCACCTACATTGTTCTCACTTCGTTCCAAATTTGGAAGAGTTAAAATACCCGGACGAGCTTACGATTTTGTATTAGCGTGATAATAACAGGGAGTTATAGTTATAGCAACAGACAGCTGTCGGTAACGGAGAATGAATGAGTCAAAAAATGACGTGAACGAATTCAAAAATGTTTCCTACTTTAATTTCCTTAGCAAAAAAACCTTATAACTACGGAATTACGAAATAAAAAGCTTACATAGTTTGACGTGAATCCCCTAAATAATAACCAAATTACTACTACTAGTAATGCATTTTAATAATTGAACAAAAGTGTGGCAGGAAATGGGTGAGGGTGACTCCAATCTCGGCGATAAGTCATAATAAAAAAGTGACCGCTCACGAAGCATCTTAATAAGGGCCTCAAGCGACTTCCTTCTTTATTAATCTATTCTTTTTTTATGTAGATATTCTTTCGATAACCTTAATTGACACTAATTGAACGTTTTTTCCTTGCCTCTTTAGTCTTTATAATACATAAAACAACCTGATGCCCCCCAACGGGGCCGCACACCGCCTGGAGACACACGCTTCGCCGCTATAAATAATCTTGATTCTTATCCGCGTGGGAGTAAGAGAAAGAAAACAATGGCTGGCCGTAGAGGGGTATGGTTAGAAACAATCAAACAACAGGCTTGATCGGTTCCCAACGAACGACTCCATCACAGTGCCTGTTATGTAAGAAAAAAAAAAGGAGGTTGTAAAGTCCGACAAATAAAACACGACATCGACCATAAGGCCCGGCGCACACTAGGAGAAAAAAGACGCCGACGCGCCGCGCGCCAGCGTCCGACTCGTGCAGTAAAAACACATAGAACTAACTCTATGGGCCTTTCACGTTGGACGCTTACGCGAGAGTCGTCTCTTCCCCGAGAAAAAAGACGCCGACTCGGGCGTCGGCGTCTTTTTTCTCCTAGTGTTTGCCAGGCCTAACGCTCCTCCCGTCGATTATCGGTATACAACCTTACATCCGTCCCCTTTGTACTCGCTTCTATATTCCTGTTACAGATATAATTGTCACTCTTAACGTAACGTTAACGACAGTGGTGGACCAAGAGCATTTGGTACCCAAGGTGGGACTATACACTGTTTTTTGTTTGTTTGTTTGTTTGTTTTTTTTACGGCGCGGCACCGGGCTTTGAACCCGGCCGGCGCCTAAAATGGGCCCCTACGCCATACTATCTAACTGTGCACTTCACACCCGTACTACGCGGGCGTTTCGGTCGGTGCGTGGTTTGTTCGAAGCCGGTCGGGCGAAGCCGAGTATGCCGTGTCACAGCTCGCCGCAGCCTTATAGTGTAATGGGCAATGGCTGGATTCGAACCCAGGCCCACTGGGTTGCGACCATAAACTGTTACCTGCCAAAAACCTTAAATCTCGAAACTTACTAACTAGGTCTCTAGTTTCAGTAAAACCTCGGTTTACGTGGTCTTCGATAGATTTCTCTGATATGAAGAAATTAACCAAAACCAACGACAACGCATAGTGCTGTAATTTCTTCTATAACTTACAGCTCTAACCATCAAAAGCTAACTCTGAAAAAATCCAACCACAAAAATCATCCGCCACAAAGAGCTCTAGCCACGAAAATGCTCTACAACCATAAAAGCTGTAATCGCTAAAATGTCCAGCCACAAAGTACAGTCCAACATCAGGAAGCTATATATGTATAAGCACAAGAGTAGCCAGACCCACAGACCCAAAATTTATCTCTTCAAACTAGCTACTTAACGAAGAATACTGGGTGGTAAAGAGAATATTTGGGCTCGGGAATAGAACTCCCCCCCCCACACACACACATTACTGTTTTATGTAGTATCTAGCTGTAGTCCAAATATTTTATTCTACAAAAAAAGGTCTAATCAAACCGCTCCAAACCACAGTAATGCTCCGAACCACAACCCAGCACCAAACCCCCATCGAAGCCCCAACCACATCAAAGCTTCAAATCACAAAGAAGGCCCAATCACAGCAAAGCTCAAAACGGCAAACAAAGCCCAAACAATACAAAAAACTCTAACCACAATAAAAGCTCCAACCACTTAGAAGGCCCAACCACAGCAAAGCTCGGACCATAGCAAACCTCTAGCCAAAGCAAAGCACCGATCACAAAAATGGGCCTACCACAGAAAAACACCACTAAAAAGGCCCGAACCCATCAAAGCTTACACCGCAGTTGATCTTCAAACACCGTAAAGAGTTCCTTTTCTTCATGTCTTCCTGCTCTTGATATCCGAAATTCAGGCCCCCAAGAAATGCCGAGCCCGGGAGTAACGGACCCAGTACCCCCCTTCCCTCTAAACAGGCCTGACCATGAAACTGGACATGTTGCCTCCATAAGTTTCAAACCATGCAGCTCTTCTAAAAAAAAAAAAAAAAAAAAAAAAAAATGTAATTTAATGAGTGGCAAAGTCTGTCAAATTGGACGTTTCCAGTTCGAATTTTCCTGTTTATTGACTCAGGATACAACGATTGCCCCTATTCGCCGATTATTTCGCATAATATTTTGTTTCTTTCGCTTTTCTTTTGTGCACTCTATGTTTTCGTTTAATTTACTTAAACCCTGGAACCCCTAATGAAGCTTTAACGTTTTCCACCTTTTTACCTTCCAACTACGTTTGACATTTCTTTAAAAATTTATTTATTTTTTTAAGTTCTGAGAACGTTTACTTCAAGGAAGAAAACGAGACCCGTTCCATTCGCTGTAACTAGCACTTAAAGTTCAAAGTGGGATTGGCATTGTAATTATGTTTCTGTTTTGTTTCAAATCGATGCTGGTGTCTTTCACTTTTTTCCTGTTACCAACCATTTCACATATTGTTCTCTTCTAAACCTTTCTGTCGAAACAGTTTCATGAATATTTAAAGATGCGTCGCCTGGCTCGTTTGACCCGGGGAAATACGTTCCACAAACCCCCCTCCCTCCCTTCCTCTCACGAGAATGGCACTTCATTGAAGGAACATGGCCGGGAAAACGAAAAGGTCTTTCCATGAATAGGCAATAAGCAGAACTTGTTGTTTGGCTAAAGTAGAAAAGCGCTAGAAGTTTTGATACTCTGGTCTCTCCCCTCTCCATATATTACGCCCTCTTATTCTTGAAGAAAGAAACTAAGAAAGAAATCCGTAAACAGTTCATTTTTGCTGCACTAGAAAAATGACAGAATTACGTATAAGTACTGTATTATTTACATCAGCATCAGGCACACCGGGGCGAGTCTGTATTAACTTCAAATAATCTGAGGTCACTGATTTAGACCCGTTTTCACCAACAAAATTGATCTCGTTCAAAGTTGATCGTGATTAGTTCCCAATAACGAGACGTTATATGAATTCTGATATAGGTAGGGGGAGTATTTGCCCCGTTGTAAAACTCAAAAAATTGCTCAGCACTTGATGAGGTTTTGTTTTCAACACATGTAGAATAAGAGGGAAGGATTAATCGCAATTAATCGTGTTATAGTTTCAAAATGGACCCATTGTAATCGTGATTAGTTGTTGATCGTGGCTTAAGAAGTTGGTGAAATCGGGTCTTATCGTAAGTTTAGAATTTGATCGCGATTAGTTGCCATTAGCGACCATAATATTTCTTATACCAAATGCTATTGTAATCGTGATTAGCTTTTGATCGGCGTTGGTGAAAACGGGCCTTAATTGGTTTTTCCGGAAATGAATCAATGAAATCCAAATGATCTACGATAAGAAGTTTTCTGCCTTCAAGTTATCATAGAACATGCTACCTGAGCGAATTTTAGCATTTAAAACGTGGGGGGAGGGCTCATGTGTGAAACACATGAGATTGACACGAACAACTTAAAATGTACGCACTCAGGCCGTCAAATTCGCTCTTATCTTGTATCACATACACGTCACTTTTCTATGACAGCCCCCTTGGGCTGTATGTACTGGAGAACCTTTAAAACAGGTATGCTAGGCCGCCATATTGTGCTCTTCTGTCAAGAAAAGATAGTATGTACGCCGCGCCGTACGTCGTGGCTGGAAACTTGCAATTTAGCCGAAAAGATCAAGACCTGAAATTTGCAATTTTGCCAAAATTAAGATCTGAAACCGTAAATTTCGCGTATTTTCAGCCATGAAACTTGTTATTTCTCTCAAATTAGGAACCAAACTAGCAAACTCATTCAATTCTAATTTCGAGCTTGCTAAAAACAAACGGCACTGAAACTTATAGTTTCACTGAAATCAGGACCTGAAACATGCAGTATCGCGGATATTCAGTCCGGAAACTTCCAATCTGCAGTCACAAAAAAAAAAAAAAAAATCCAGGAAACTTTCAAATTTGCGTGTACTTTGATTTATACAAGTTTTTGTTTATTTTAATGAAGACTCTATACTAGCAATTTCGCGGATATTTTTTAAGGCCTGAATCTCCCAATGTTGCAGTTTTTGGCTCCGAGGCATGTACGTTTATGGCAATTTTGCTAGGCAATATCATGAATTTCATACAGGAAGCTCCCAATTTCACTGATATTCACTTCTAAAATGCTGCAATTTTGCGGTTTTTCTTGGGGCCGCTGCCGTGAGCTGAGAGGCTAGCGCGGGGTTCCATGGTCACCAAAAAAACCGTAACTCGTGAATTCCCGGATCTTTAGGCCCGCAACTTTCAGTTAATCAGATTTTTAGCGTCGAGTGTTGTAATTTCGTTGCTATTTTTGCTCGTGTACCTACGTGGAGCCATGGTTCCATGGCCTCTAAAAAAAGAAAAAATAAATAAAAGGAAGAAAGAGAGGGAGAGAAGAAAAGAAAGAAAGAAAAAAAAGAAAAAACGAATCGTGTGGTCCAGGCTTGAGATTGAGCACCCGGTGGCTTACTATACAAGAATTCGATACCTACAAAATACAGAATCACCCTCCTCCATCCAGAAATAAAGCTGTATATGTAACTGTAATCAAAGAGTCCCAGGAATGATTATGGAGAAACATTAGTGTGATTTCAAATCGTTTGTTGATCGCGACCGGAGAAGGTGTCAAAAACCTTAAAAAACCGATCAACAAGTAACGTTTCTTTCTTCTTTCTCCTCCTTCTTCTTTTCCTCCACTACCTCATCTATTCCCCCATTTTTTAGCTCTGTTCCCTCTTCTTTCACAAGCCTTTTGACGGTCCTTTATAAGGAAACTTGGCAAGTTTAGAAAATACCGCCTACCACGACTAGAACCATTAAAAGCCCGTTTAGTATCACTCATGCTTTCACACACCCCACAAAATTTTCTTTTTTTTTTCTTTTCTCGTTTTCAAAACTCAGATAAATGTTGGTAGGGGTGAGTTTGCTTGGTAAGGTGAAACCAAAGGGGAGAACAAGTAAACAATCATTTTCAATTATGATGTTGTTTTTTCAATTTGAGAATTCTAACCAACCTTCCTGGTGGTTTTATGGGGAGTTTCGAAGAGAAGCTTGTCTTTTCTTTCTATAATTTACATTTCTGTCGTCGAACTAAGGCAGATATTCAGTGCAGTAACATTAACCTCGTATTTTCTTCTTCTCCATCCCCGTCCCGCCCAAAATCGTTAAAAGGATGGTGTAACTGTGAGTTATCCCGGAAAAGTCCTGCACAGATCTGTCCAGACGCGTTTAGAAATTTTAGTACTCTGAACAGGGTCTTCCCCTACACCTTACCAGCCTGAATCGCAACACGCGGGCTGATTAGCTCACGTAATGTGTGGGGATCATAGTTTATGATGGCTGGACAGTAACTTACATTACACAGAAAGAAAGAACTCAGAAAATCGAACGATATTTTATCATACAATGGTTCAATGGTGTTTCCGTGTCGGGAGGAATATACGAAGAAAGCCATTTTTACAACTGATTTGTTTTCCACCTTTGATGCTTTTCGCTATCGAAAATTTGAAGACTTCCTTTCGGATCAGATAACCTATGGCCATGCCGTTGGCGGAGGGAATATAGCGGGCGCTCTGTGATGTGACAGCCTCTGTAATGATGCCTCTTCCTTGTTTCATGCGGTGTTTCTATATTTCTTAGTTCTATAGTCTATAGAAACTATAGTCTATAGTTTCTAAATTTGCGGGCACTTCATCAACCTCGAATAATATTTCGTTTTTATAATGTCGCGATTTCTAAATGGGTAACAGACTCAATGATCCAAGAAGATTCACGTTTTTAGTGCATTTCATTCTGAAAAATGCACTATTGGTCTCGTCGTGATGGTGGCAAACATGGGTCATGTCATGTTTTTTTCACGTTTCAGAACCTCTAGAACACGAATTCAGTGGTCTCCGGAATTCATATATCTATCTATATATATATCTTTATATATATATCTTTATAACCGTTTCCTTGTTAGCACGATAACTCTCGTAGAAATTAATTTAGCGGAACGCGCTTTGGCACAAAAATCAGTAGTCATAAGACACCGGTCGGTATTGCATTTGGGCCAAATCGGTCAAGGTGGAGGGGGGGAAAATCGGGCTTGAAGTCGTCAAAAAATCACTAAAAATCACCAGTTGATTCTAGAAGCATCATATTTGGTACGTATACTCCATGTTAGACTAGCCTTTGATTCCCATTTTAATTTTTCGAAAAAGTCAAGGTGGAGGGGGTGGTGCCCCCGGGGTGGAAGTAAGTGTGTGGTCTTGTTAGCACGATAACTCTCGTAGAAATTAATTTAGCAGAACGCGCTTTATCTAAAAAATCAGTAGTCATAAGATCCCGGTCGGTATTGCATTTGGGCCAAATCGGTCAAGGTGGAGGGGGGGAAAATAGGGGTTGAAATGGTAAAAAAATCACTAAAAATCACCAGTTTATTCTAGAAGCATCATATTCGGTACGTATACTCCATGTTAGACTAGCCTTTGATTCCCATTTTAATTTTTTGGCTCCGAGGCATGTACGTTTATGGCAATTTTGCTAGGCAATATCATGAATTTCATACAGGAAGCTCCCAATTTCACTGATATTCACTTCTAAAATGCTGCAATTTTGCGGTTTTTCTTGGGGCCGCTGCCGTGAGCTGAGAGGCTAGCTCGGGGTTCCATGGTCACCAAAAAAACCGTAACTCGTGAATTCCCGGATCTTTAGGCCCGCAACTTTCAGTTAATCAGATTTTTAGCGTCGAGTGTTGTAATTTCGTTGCTATTTTTGCTCGTGTACCTACGTGGAGCCATGGTTCCATGGCCTCTAAAAAAAGAAAAAATAAATAAAAGGAAGAAAGAGAGGGAGAGAAGAAAAGAAAGAAAGAAAAAAAGAAAAAACGAATCGCGTGGTCCAGGCTTGAGATTGAGCACCCGGTGGCTTACTATACAAGAATTCGATACCTACAAAATACAGAATCACCCTCCTCCATCCAGAAATAAAGCTGTATATGTAACTGTAATCAAAGAGTCCCAGGAATGATTATGGAGAAACATTAGTGTGATTTCAAATCGTTTATTTATCGCGACCGGAGAAGGTGTCAAAAACCTTAAAAAACCGATCAACAAGTAACGTTTCTTTCTTCTTTCTCCGCCTTCTTCTTTTCCTCCACTACCTCATCTATTCCCCCATTTTTTAGCTCTGTTCCCTCTTCTTTCACAAGCCTTTTGACGGTCCTTTATAAGGAAACTTGGCAAGTTTAGAAAATACCGCCTACCACGACTAGAACCATTAAAAGCCCGTTTAGTATCACTCATGCTTTCACACACCCCACAAAATTTTCTTTTTTTTTTCTTTTCTCGTTTTCAAAACTCAGATAAATGTTGGTAGGGGTGAGTTTGCTTGGTAAGGTGAAACTAAAGGGGAGAACAAGTAAACAATCATTTTCAATTATGATGTTGTTTTTTCAATTTGAGAATTCTAACCAACCTTCCTGGTGGTTTTATGGGGAGTTTCGAAGAGAAGCTTGTCTTTTCTTTCTATAATTTACATTTCTGTCGTCGAACTAAGGCAGATATTCAGTGCAGTAACATTAACCTCGTATTTTCTTCTTCTCCATCCCCGTCCCGCCCAAAATCGTTAAAAGGATGGTGTAACTGTGAGTTATCCCGGAAAAGTCCTGCACAGATCTGTCCAGACGCGTTTAGAAATTTTAGTACTCTGAACAGGGTCTTCCCCTACACCTTACCAGCCTGAATCGCAACACGCGGGCTGATTAGCTCACGTAATGTGTGGGGATCATAGTTTATGATGGCTGGACAGTAACTTACATTATACAGAAAGAAAGAACTCGGAAAATCGAACGATATTTTATCATACAATGGTGGTTATGGTTCAATGGTGTTTCCATGTCGGGAGGAATATACGAAGAAAGCCATTTTTACAACTGATTTGTTTTCCACCTTTGATGCTTTTCGCTATCGAAAATTTGAAGACTTCCTTTCGGATCAGATAACCTATGGCCATGCCGTTGGCGGAGGGAATATAGCGGGCGCTCTGTGATGTGACAGCCTCTGTAATGATGCCTCTTCCTTGTTTCATGCGGTGTTTCTATATTTCTTAGTTCTATAGTCTATAGTTTCTAAATTTGAGAGCACTTCATCAACCTCGAATAATATTTCGTTTTTATAATGTCGCGATTTCCAAATGGGTAACAGACTCAATGATCCAAGAAGATTCACGTTTTTTGTTTTTCAAACGAGAGAGTTCTGTTTTGAACCGCGGATAATTTGTCGGTGATCGAAGTATAAATTATTAGTGCTTGGATGAACGACCGAGAAAGGAAGTAAAATGAATTTGCTGCTCTGTAGATTAAGATACTCCACAAAAAATGCAAACGTAAATAATTAAAAAATGCAGGTGCAGTCGGATGCGAAACCACCTGTTGCTTTTTTATTCTAAAGTAAATCATCAGTGGTTAATGTGGAGCTGCATGCGTTCAACACTTAGACGCGGGGTGGTGAATAGTTCTCGATCCCCTTCCATTCAATTACTCATTCACTTATTCCCCTTTGAAATCTTGTGCCCACATCTTCTACGCACGTTTTCCGTTGACCTTTTCCTCGAAAAATATTTTTATTTTATTCTATAAAAATATTCTTTTAATTAATTTTCAGCTCTCAAAGGCTCAAACTGTTAATTATTATAAGTGGAATCAATTAAAATTGTTTGTATTCAATTACTTTGAAGCGTTTTCTCCCCCTCTCCGTCTATACCTTACTTATAAAATGTAAATTGCGCTTGGGCATATTTTTAAAGAATCTGTGTGGAGTTTTTAAAAGGAAGAATTCCTCAACTTGTTTGGAAATAAGAAAACAATTTAAACGTTTTCTGCATGATTTCTTAATCTCCAGCTCATATCAGCATGAAAGAAACGCGTTTTCGCTCTACATATATGTATAATTTTGCTTTACAGATGTACTACTACGTTGATTAATATCTCTTAGGAACCTACAGCTTTATATTACTTTCTGCCCTTTTCAAAGGCTAATAATTCCATCGAAGCGAGACAGTAATAAGTTGACAATTCACCCCTTATATAGGAGTTTCCTATGAGAATCCTGGCAGTTATTCATTCCTGCAGGTTTTCGACTTTCCCAGGCCGCAGCTTGTACTCATTCCCCGAGGCGAAATTTCATCGCTCATTTCTCGAGTCGAAGGGTTTTTACTCGGGCGATTTAAATGTGTGATGGTTAGATCTTTTCATCTTCAATTTTGTCGCGGTGCTGAATAAAGGCAAATATTCAAGATATCTGAGGAGAGTGGTGGTGGCGGGGTCAAATTGGAATTATAGTGTTGGTTTAGGGAAGCCTCAAACCGTCGAGTGTGATGTTATGTGTGGATGGAAACACGACTGTATTAAAGTGCATACAAATAGGGTTGCGTATTTAATAACTCAATTCTACATATATATGTTTTCATTCCAGCATCAAAATTTTTCTCCCCATTAGCGGTGAACTGTGTTTAATTTAATTTCTCTCATAAATTGTTTCTAAAATCATCACAAGAAAAACAATGCTGATGGAGAGGATACGTTTGAACTAAAACCTTCGCCCTCTTTTATTTATTTATTTTTAGGGGGGGGGGGACGTTTTTGAAATGGATGTATAAAATTGTGGAGAGTTCACGGTTTCACTATTTCGGCAACAGGCTGTAGTAACTGCGCCGTTAATCCTGGTAATTATTATACGGGACGCGGCAGACCAGTAAATAAAACTTAATTGGGTGGCGTTGCCATCAGAAGGGGTGACAACGGGTGTGCCAGTTGGGTTGGACCTTTAGGGAGCCGTTCATATTCATCCCGTTTCGTAAGTGTATTTTTCGGTTGGAATAATTTTGCTCGTTCAAAGTTAGTTGATGTTGATGCAAAAGAGAAAAAAAAAGTTTAAAAATAAACTACCCGCCTCCACCCCGTCGTTGTCAACAAGTTATGATATATCGAGTTACAAGGCTCCTTTTGCGTGTAATAAACAAGCTCTAGAAATGTTATCATCGCATTTATGGCATATTATTTGTCCTGTTTACCTTCAACTTGAAGACGAGTCGCATAATGTATATTTAATATGAGGTTCTAAAAATGATACAACGCTATCATAAAAGATTTATCAAAGTCTTCCCTCATAAATGTATACATATAAATGTACTTACACTATTGAACGACCCTTAAAAAAATGCCCGTGGATCGCAATAGCATCTCTTTAAAAAATCATGAACCTTCGTATATTTCTGGGACTGTTTATCCCCCTCCATTTCAGTTCTTTCCTTAACCAAGGAATTTCCTCCGCAGGCTTCCCTGATGAGCACCCCTATAAAATCCGTCACCAAGAGGCACTCCTAGCACTCTTCTGATGGTGCCGTGCAGGTGCTGGTCCTAGTACGGTGGCAACGGAAAGGCTCGTCCAAGCCCCCCCCCCCCCGTGTCGAGAAACCCCGAGATAAGGTGGACTATGAGGCTAAAATTAAGAAGACACACTAATGTGCTGTTTTTTGGGGGCAACTTTACGAGGCTAACAGTTTTACAAAAAGTGTTACTAGATTCGTGGCTCAAATTGCAGACAAAAAAAAAATGGTCGTCTATTGGCGATTCAGAATAACGAAAAGGGCTCTGGTGGCGGCCCTACAGTAGGAAGAGCGGTAGACTCTCCACAGGCTTCTATGAGAAAACGCAGTTTTCGTTCCTTTTTAGGATTTTTAAAAATTCATTTCATTGAAATATTAGTTAAAACCTCCTGGCTAATAACAATGAAACTCATCATCGAGGAATAATTGAAATAAAATTAAATAACTCGCGGTGAGAAAATGATAGCGTTTTCCATTTACCTAGAATTTCGCAACGAGGGAGATTCTTCCACCCGTCCTTACTGAACTAACACACAAGTTGCTTGATAGGAAGGGCGGAAAAACCACCCACCCCATGCAGAATTTTGTGCAAATGAAAAACGCAGTAATTTTTCAAATATCATCGCGAGTTTCCGGTGAAAGGGTTATTTAGGCCTAAAAACAAACTATCCTTAACCTAAAATGTAATCTTCCTATAAGTAATTTACTCGGATAAAGGAAGTATCCCCCGCAGGAAGGCAAGACAAGTAAGCACAAAAACAATCCGTACAAACATGACAAGGGCCTTCATCTATGAAAAACTCTCACTTCTCACCAACTGCAACTCCGGGTTAATTAAGCCCATATTAAACTGGCTATCCCACACAAAAAATTACAGTTTTTTCGCCAGAAACTGACCATTTCACCAGGAAACTCAGTTAAAACTTGTACTTTATCACCGCAATCCAGATTTTCGGTTCAAAAAAGGGTAATCTAATCACAAAAAGTATTTTCTTGGGCTATTTCTCGTCAGAAGCTCTTGAAACTGACAAATTCATTACGATATTTTCACTATAACGGGCAGTTTAGGGTTGATAATTCCATCAATAGAGACCCAGGCGAGTTAGGGGGGGGGGGTCAGGCGGGTTTCCTCGACCCCTTCCCAGTCGCCCCTCGCCTAAACTTCGCACATAAATTTTGGCTTCATTTATGCATCAATATTCGATTTCAACGTCTCGTTTTAATCTTCAGGAAGTTCTACAGTGACGTTAGATCTTGCTTTTCGAGATTTCATCCCTGAAATTACCTTAAAACACATTCAAATTCCAAAGTGCTTTGGGGTTATTTTAGGGATAAAATTTGAAAAAGCAAGATCTAACGTCACTGTAGAACTTCGTGAAGTTCAAAATAAAACTTTGAAATCGAATATTGATGCAGAAATGGAGCCAAAATGTATGTGCGAATTTTAGGCGAGGGGTGACTGGGAACGGGTCGACGAAACCCGCCTGAAACCCCCCTTAATTCGCGACTAAAATTGAGAAAAAGTGCTGTAGTTTGTGGCTGAAGTATAAAAAAGGCGTAATTTCGCAGCAAAAATTTAGAAATCGCCAATTTGTGGTATTGGTCTTCTGGGCTTCACCCCCTAAGTAGCATAGTCGCGGCTATTTAGAATTGGAAACATGTTAAAATTGAGAAAAACGCTAAGTGATGTTCTTAGGGCAAGCCTGCGGCTTAAGTAGAGGAAATCACAAAGCCTTAGTTTCTGTAGGCCCTTGGGCGAAAGGGTTAATTAACGGCTAAAATTGTTAAAAAGAGCTAATTCAATCCGAATTAAATTTGAGGAAACGCTAATTCGCGATTTTAGGTGACAACTTCGCGAATAAAATTGTTGTCTGCCACTATACGTTAGTGGGACACTCGAAATAATCGACTTTCACAACGCTACTTAGGACCTCCCGCCATGGTTTGGGACTCATAAACGTGTTAGCAACTTGGAACGGTGTATTTGTGCTGCCTGTAATACAGGTCGGCCTTCTTTCTCTCCCTTCTTTCCTTCAGCTGTAGCGGTGGCGATTGCCAGCAGCAGGCTTATTCCGGCAATAATGCTCTTGCCAAGCCGAACTTTTCTCTTCTACTTCTTTGACGAAGATGATTTGTTTAAATATGTAAACGTGACGCGATGTGAACTTATAGATAGTAGAATAATCTTAGGGACGGGTTTATTTTAGTGTATGAAGAAGGGGTACAGACTAAAATTCAATCCCGAGCGATCTACTCCTCGCAATATTCCCCTAGGATAATATCTACTCTCCTTCTTCCATTAATTTTTGGTTTTTCTGACCACCCTTCCCACCATTCGTTGAATTACAACTTTTTTTTTTCATTTCTTACTTATTTCCCGAGGGATGGACGACAGGACGAATCACTGTTATGATCAAAAATACCTTATCATAGAGCCTCTTGGAGCTTGAAAGTCATCAGGCTTCTGAAAAAAAAAAAAAAAAAAAAAAAAAAAAATCAACTCCCCTTTACATTATTAAATTATGAGGGTGGGTTGGATTTTTTTTTTTTTTTTTGGCCTAATGAGTAAGCCCACCTTTTCCTTAAAGCATGAGAAATTGGTCTGATGGTAATTTATCAACCCCAAAGAAATAAAGAAGAGAAGTACCCCTTTTCTAAGACCTCTCGATGTTTTTCACGACAACCTTCTTGATCTCATAAATCCCGCAGGTGAAGGCCTTAACTTTGAATTCTTGACCTCTATATAAAACGTAAAGGGCAAGCGTTTGGGACAAAGACTTGGCTGTAGATGGGATAACGCTTTGTTATAATAAGAGTGATGAATTTTTCTTGTTGAAAGACTTTCTTCGTCGACTACGTTCCTCGTCTTCTTATTGCCTGAAGTGTGAAGGATTTTCAATAATTCCCGGGCTGAGTAGTAAATTATTCTCATCTAGTTTCGGGGTATTCACATTTCCTCAATTCTCTTACAAATAAAAAATTAACCATCGCTACTGTGTGCGAAAAACCGTGAAGGGAAATAGATGGTTTTGGTCCAGACTAATTACGAGCCAAACAGCTTTTAAAAGGCTCTTGTCACGTCCCGTTGGAAATGTTTCGGACCAGGGAAAGTTCTTTGGAGAGAGAGAAAGGGGTGCTTCATTCGAGAGAAGATATAAAGTTTTGGGGTCTGAAACGACCGCACTCTCGCCCATTCCTGCATTTAAAAAAAAGAGATTTTCGCCGCCCATTTCCATTAAATCTTGTTGGGAAATCAACAAGGATTGAGAAGAGGGGTGTTGGACCTGTGAAAACCGCTTTTAAGTGGGAAAAAAGAGAGCTGAGATTGCAAAGTTGTGAGGCTAACTATACCCTCAAGCTGCTAGGTTCGGCCGGGCTAAATCGCTAAACTGCGTGTTTGCGAGGATAGTCAGCCCCGCAAAAGCGACCTTGCAATATGTTGCAGAGCCCTTTTTTTTTTTTTTTTTTTTTTAGTGCGCAAACGAATAGCGTGTAACTTCAACATTTGGAGCCAAATATTTGTGAGTTTGCAAGTTTGGATCGTTATTCGAACGAAATTACATGTTTCTTGTCTGAATAATTGATAGTTTCGTGTCTTTTGGTCTTGATTTAAGGGAAATAGCCAGTTTTTTGTGTAAATTCAAGAAAAATTACATCTTTCGGGGATTTTAGTGTAATGGCTGAGTCCAGGATTGCCTGCCCCACTAGCGCCTTAAGGCTGACAAATACTGAAGCGTACCTATGTTGTGGTAAGAGGGGGTGGATTGCCCCAGGCCCCCATTCAAAGGAGGCGTCCAAAGCTTAAAGACGCAAAATTGGGATTTTTAGATTTTAAAGCGCTGATTCGTGGCTAATTGCTCAGCAGGGTCAGCTAATATTGAGAAACGCCGATTCAACGTTTCTCGAGGCAACTTCGTGACTAAAACTGAGAATAAGTGCTGATTCGCATGCGATAAAAGCGAGAAAAAAACAAGCAAAAACACTAATTCCTGGCTGAATTGAGGAAAAGCGCTTATTCCCAGCTATCAGAAAATACGCTAAATTCGGGGATAAATATGAGAACACTCGCTAATTCACAGCTAAAATCGAGAAAAGCGTAATTTTGTGGCTAAGGTTTACAAAAAGCGCTCATTCGCAGTTAAAATGGAGAAAAAAGCGAATTTTCGGATCAAGTATGAGAAAATCCGCGGCTAAAATTCAAAACTCATTTCATTTGCTTGGCCAAGAAGTAAAAGAAAATACTAATTCGTCCCGCTAAAATTGAGAAAAAGCGTAATTCGCTGCTAAAGTTGACAAAAAGCGATTATTCACCAGCTCAAAATGGAGAAAAACGCCAATTCGTGGATCAATATGAACAATTTCGCTAGTTCGCAGCTAGAATGGTGTGAAAGCGATAATCCGCGACTAAAATTTACGTACTATTCGCGGTTGAAATTAAGCAAAGCTCCAATTGGTGGAATAAACTGAGGAAAAGTCCTGATTCGCGAAAAAAATTGAGAAAGAACGCTACTCACAGGTCACAGGTCATACTTCAAGCAATATAATTTGATGAAGACAACAGACAACGGTCACAATATCGCTTTTACCTATTTCACTAAGGCCTGCTTTATCATTATTGATGATTAAAGTGTTGACTAAAGCCGTCTGTTTTGTCACCAAGTATTCTTTAGTGGTAGGCAGCTAGCTACCCTAAATCAGTCCTTCAAATTCATGAACAGCGATTGATAAAGCGGCTCTATAAGACTAATTATACCTACGCTACTGAAACTGAAGTAAACCACTAATGCCCAGCTGAGAGAACGCCAATTCGTGGTCGCTTGAGGCAAGCTCGTGGCCAAAATTTAGGAAGTACCATAAATTAGTCTTACCTGCCTAATAACCACAATATTCCTTTGTTTATTCGGAGATCAAAGGTCCCGCCTCACAGAACGTGAACAGCTACGCGTGGTCCAGCCAGCGCCTCAAGTCGCATTCAGTGTGGCGGGGCCATAAATTGACCTCATAGAGAGTTCTGGCCCCGGTCCCTCCACTGTGACGGTGTTGATCCGCCACTGAACGAATACTCACGAAATTGGAAGTTTTCTGGATGAATATCCGTTCAATTCAAAGTTTTGGATCCGTCCTAATTTATTAGAAAATGCAAGTTTCGGATATTATGTTCGGCGAAACTGCAAGTTTCAGAGCTTCCCCCCGGTCTGCCCTTTCTCCGTGGGCCCAAAGTTCGATGAGTAGCCCCAAAATCCAATCATTCGGAGCTAAATATCAGTAGATTTGCATGTTTCGGGGGCAAAATATTCGCGACATCGCTAGTATCTTGAATTAAATTTCGCGAAATTGCGAGCCGCAATTCGAGCCTTTTTTTGTTCAGTGCACTGCGGAACATGAACTTATAGCTGGCCACTTTCCTGGCTGAATAAATTGCTTGTTTGAGGTCTCAATTTCGGCACCATTGATCCTTGGGCGACCACTTGAAACATGACCTGTAAATTCCATACAACCCATGACTACCCCCTCTCATCTGTCAATATCCGACGCGTTTATTCCTGAGACGAATACGTTCGCGTGAGCTCAGGGGAACGCGGAAAGCTGTCCGCCCTTCTGTTTTGACCTATCTGTGCCCATGGTATCCAGGGACAATATTTTGGCGATATCTGATACAAATGCTCCACAAATTGGTACCTTGGATACTCAAGGAACAACTTAGATAAAGTTGTTTTCTAATGTGCTCGTTATTTCGCTTGTAAATTGCTTCCTCTCCATCTTGTTAACAAGATAAAATGTCATTTGAAAACAGGAGTACTCGTGCAACACGTATACATGATGTTCAACTCCACTTACTCCCCCCACCTCTCACTCTATCTCATCTTCACTCCTGTACGTAGATAAGTCACTCTCGACGAATAAAGACTACCCCTTGCCCTTTCAGCCGCCCCAAGCGTGTGGTTATTATTCTGAACTCGTCTCTTGTTGTCTCTTTACTGACATAATTCTCAATACACCTCTCACATGTGTCTGCCCTCTCTCTGTATTTTCTCGTCGCTGATAAGTCTCCTGTGTCAAACAAGATTTTCCTATACAATTCTCGCTACTTCCTCCCCTTTTCTTTACAAACAGTTCCATCCGACAGATTCGAGGGTAGTCCGTGATTCTAGTCATGTACCAACTGGTTTTCCAGAGGTGCATTTGGAGAGGGAAAGGATAGTGATAGAGTAAGGGTTGAGGAGCGTCCAATTCATCGACGTCGTTTGTATTCCTTTCGACTAGCACACTTCTGTCATGAAATCTTTTTTGTTCATTTATGCAAAGAATGCTTCTAGATTTTTTTTTTTTTTTTTCAAGATTCCCTCCGAGACCCTCCTATTCCTTTCATTTTATGATTTATGGATGTTCCACTATCTCTTTTCCGAATTTCCAGAAAAAGCCTTCATGCCTTCACCAGTTTTCCCGTGAAAAGCCCTTTCCAATGCGAACAAACCTTTTCCCGGGAAAGAGGGTGTGATTTAAAGCTCACCCAAAGGCAGAGAATCACATTACCCTGCTCTACCCCAACCCTATAACAACCGAGTATCCCTCGGGACTTTAGAAAGTTCGACTTGAATTGAATCCCTCACTTTTCTCATCCTTTCCCTTCCGTTCTTGAATTCCTTCCAATGTGACAAAGAACACTCTAAGTCTCTTGGGCGTGAAGAGATTAATTTTGCTAAGTGCCATAATTTTTGTTTTGTCTTCCTCTCACGATAACCAATGAACTCATGAATGCATTTTGTTTGTTCCAGGTGAGGCCTTCTAGAACCTCTCATGGTGGTATGTTACTAAATAATATGCGTGTAGAACGTGCCTAGGTTTTACGGTACGGGTCCTTGAATGGAAGGAACACCCTTTCCTCCCTTTCACGCCAAGTTTAGTCCTAGGGGCGGGCAACGAAACAGAATATTCTTCGCTAACAGTTTTTATCACCCCATCCATTATAATTTGCACTCTTTTTTACGTCAATCAAAACGTTGTGCATTTTGGTTACCTCTTTGTTGAAAATAATCAAAAAGGCGTGACGACAAAGGTGACAGAATAAAAGGAGGTTTATAACTTTTTGTTAAAAAACCTCTTCATAATAGCCTTCCCACACTCTCAGCCGCGCGCGACCCCAAACCGCCAGTAATCGGCGTACACGAGTTGGACGAGCTCTTGAAAAAAAAAAACAATAGAAAGAGTAATTTATGGTTCCGTTGGAGTTTTGTGCCAAGTGTGTAGGAAATTATTTTACCCCTCACTCCCGCACCAATACGGAGCAAAGGGATTTTTCAGAAGTCAGGGTAAGCCAGTGATAAAAGGGTGTAGGCTTTTTCATCCAAATAATAGAAACGGAAAAATCCCTGACCTTTTTTTCTAAAAAGAAAAAGCTTGGCTTTCTGATGAGGGGGCGAGGAAGGAGCTAATACTTTAGTACTTGTACTCCTCTGTCCTCCAGACATGAAAAATGAATAAAATTAATTTTAAAAGGGCGACTGTAGCCCGCACGACTCTACTGTCATGAGTTCCGTCCTGCCAACTCACCTAGCAATGGCTTTCCCAATTTTTAAACGTTACTCGTCCCCGAGGGAAATGGGTTATACGTTGTACGAGCAAAAAAATATTAACGTCGGTATTTTATGGGTCAATTTAACTTTCCTCGCATTGAATAATAAAATAAACTCCAATCTCCCAGAAGATAAGAATGGGTTGCTTTTTTTTTTACTGGTTTTTCTTGAAAAAAAAAGGAAAAAAGGTAGAGTAGAGCGACCTAAAAAAAATGTATTTATTTATTACTGTTTTTCTTCCACATACAACTTTCTCATCTATTCTCCTCTCTCCCACCAGTCACTGAATAAAGGAAGTGGCTGTAATTTCCGCTTTCCCGGGGATTTAGCTCCAAGAACTAACCTTACACAGTTATACCGTGTCTCGACGTCTACCTTTAAAACTGAAGCTCGGAAAAGAGTAGAAGATATTGTAAGACTTGAGAAATAATTCAAACTCTTCTTACAAAAATGAAGCCCTTGACGTGTGCACATTTTCAGTGCAAACAGTGAACACGCGTATTTGGTATAATGTATGTATGTTTTCATTCCCTGAAAACATGCTGTCACCGTCAGCATATACACGCAATGTCAATAAGATCACATTCAGAGAGTTGATGCTTTGAAACGGAGATAGGTGCAGGTGTGGGATCAACGATGTTGTCTTTGGAGGAAATATGGTCTCAGCATCTCTCTCCCACCCACGATATCACCTCCCCTTATGACCCTCTTAAAGGCTTACTTCTGACACATTTTTGGAAGGTATAGGAATAACGAACCACATAATGGGCTGATTCAACAATTAGGGCCGCTTTGTGAAATGACGCTCGTTTCTCTTGATCTCTTGATCAGCACACATTTGTTGGGTTTTCGGCGAATTATTTAAAAAAAAAAAAAAAACGTGTAGAAGGTGATTAAATGACGTGTGTTCCAATATTTTCATGCTGGACACATTACAAATGTTAGCTCCATACGAAAACCACGTCGACCAATATGCCTTCGCGCTTAATCTGGTGGAACCTGTTTCCTGTACAGGAAACATAGGTCGTTCTTTAGCACTTGTTCTACATTTTGACTTTAGTTGGTCCTAACTTCTGTCCGATCAACTGGGTGTATATGGGCCCAAAGTTGACTCGAAATTAGGTATTTTCAGAGGTGTTGATATTACAGTGGTGTGATGCTATATGTATATAAGGTCTATAAAAAAAAGAAGGTCCGATCAAGCATTTCGATGGACGAGGGGGGAAAGGTAAAAATTACGTCATTTTGGGCAAAAATAATAAAAAAAACATCGGATTCTTCCTAGGTGTTCTCCAATGCAAATGGATGCCAATAGCGTCATATTTACTTGCATGTACTTGAATTTCTGTGAAGGATTCCAATTTGTTTCTTGAACAAAGTAAGTTGATTAAAGGGGGATGATGCATTCACGTTGGAGAGCGGCAGATACCTGGATCTGAGGATTGATCAGTAGCGGCTAAGATACGGACGGCTTGTACGTTTGTCGCGCCACCATCACGATGAAAAGCGTGGTTTTAGCTGCGATATGCCCACCTAATCAATTCATAATGTGCTCTACAGATTAACCCTTGGGGTGACAAGCGAAAATGAACTTTTGAGACTTTTTTCGTGTTATAGACATTGCGTTACTAAAACGACTGTAACTCGCTTATTTCTGGCCGAAAATCAAATCTGAATACACCGTTGCAAAGAGCGTTAAATTTACCATCTTCCCAGTAAAAAAAATTAGTTTAAATATTGGATTCAGGGCACGAAAAATAAACCCGAGTAGTAAAATGTGAGCAATTACGAAAATTTGCAGAATTTTCAAACGTTTTCAACTCCGACTGAATCTGTCGGTTAATCGTACACTGCAATCTTGAAAGTTGGTGTAGAACCTCAGCTTTCTTTAGGTCTAGTCATTTTTTAAATTAAAAAATCGAGTAGGTGAGAAAACCGCGTCTGATTGAAAAAATAAGTGTTTTTTTTTATCTTTCTCAATTATTTAATGACTGCCAAATCTTACCAGTTTGGTGGAATAAGGGGTGGGTTTTACTTGTTTTTTCTCGCTGAATCGAGTGACGGTTGGCGCACATATCACGCTAGCGCTGAATTTGGTGGTGCATATATGTGGCTCATGAAATAGGAGAGCTAGGGGAATAGGGGTAGTCTGGGCCCTATTGCACAATGTTTTATTAGCTAATATTACAGCTGTTTTATTAGGTAAATTTAGCTATATTATTAGCTAATAAAACATTGTGCAATAGGGCCCTGGTGTTATGTTTAAAATTGAATTTATTTTCCACTGGGCTGCTATTTGTGGGAAAAGTCCGAGTATCTCTAATAACAACGAGAGAAATGCGGGAAACGACGAACAAGAGCTACTTTATTCACCTCAGCATGATATTTTCTATGTGTCCGCTATTTTGGTTTATATGCGGCGAACCTCATCTACTGCTCGTTCTGAAACCTCTGGACTCCGCCTTTCTTAGTCACTGCATGTGAATCCTATCCAGCACTTCCAGCAGATCCTCGATCTCAGGATGTTGTTCACCATAACTTTATAAGTGTGTTTCAAGTCCCTCCACAAACGTTAGCCGAGAAGGGTAAGGTCCGGTCATCTAGGGGGCCATAGAATTGGTCCTCTAAATCCAATCCACGTGTGAAAAAATGCATTCATTTGGGAGTAATAAATATCGTACTCTGACTACTCGGAGCGCTTTACTATGTAACTGTAAACGCCGAGCATGATTACCTCGGAGCATAGTTTATCAAATAGGTAGAAAGGCTTTCTAGAGGTTCTGCTTGAGTATTAGCGTATTCGGCGATCAAATCAGGCAGAACCATTGGGTTTTAGAACGGATAGTGGGGACCAACACGAAGGACACACCGAAAATATACCAAAGTGAATAGAATAGCTCTTGCTTGTCTTTTCTAGGTGTTACCATCAGACGGTCTATTCCCGAATTGCGTCACTTAGTGGAAACGGGATCGTTTTTAAAATATTAAACATCGCATTACCCCTACTCCCCTAGCTCAACTACTCCATGAGCATCGTTAGCACCACCATTCGATTCAGCCACAGAAAAAACATACATAAAACAGTCGTATCCCTACCCTTATTCCACCAAACTGGTAAGATTTGGCAGTCATTAAATAATTGAGTAAGATGAAAAAAAACACGTATTTTTTCAATCAGACGCGGTTTTTTCACCTATTGATTTTTTAATTAAAAAAATGACTAGACTTAAAGAAAGCTTAGGTTCTACACCAACTTTTAAGATTGCAGTGTACGATTAACCGACAGATTCAGTCGGAGTTGAAAACGTTTGAAAATTATGCAAATTTTCGTAATTTCTCACATTTTACTACTCGGGCTTATTTTTCGTGCCCTGAATCCTACATTTAAAATAATGTTTTGCACTGGGAAGATGGTAAATTTAACGCTCTTTCCAACGGTGTATTCAGATTTGATTTCGGCCAGAAATAAGCGAATTACAGTCGTTTTAGTAACGCAATGTCTATAGCACGAAAAAAATCTTAAAAGTGAAAAAAGTCGGACTTCGTGCGGGGTGAAATTTTTTTTTGCAGAGGTCAACTTTTGCCGCAAATGAGTTGCAGAATCGAACCCTGGCCGGTGGTGCTACCTTTACGTTAACACCCTGTATAGACCTTGATATGTATATGGATGAAAATGTGTATTTTCATGAAATGAAATACACATTTAAAATCACAAAACCCATGTTAGCCCAGTCAATGAATGATTCTAGGTGGAAAGTCAAAACGTACAAAAACCGACAGTGCCACGTTGTTTGGGATGCCTAGTTGTATAACATACTTAAAGTCCTTGAACCTAGGGTTGGCGAAAAAGGGGAGGAGGAAGGGTCAAAGGTCCTAATTTTTGGTTTTTGGCCTATATCTTAGTGGGGGTTGGTCTTTCAAAACATTTATGCGTATACAAAATTAAAGCTCACAAAATTCTCTACTTTTTATTATTCCATGGTTTTTTGGCCATTTCAAACCGTTAGCAAGATAAACGTAGGTATAGAACAGTTAAATTAAGATTTGGCCTAAACACCCAAAAGAGCAGGAAAACGTTTGGTGCACACTGTTTAATATCCTTCCCCTAACACAGCACACAAAATTCCCTACGATTCTGCGTCGGGTTAAGGAGCAGCTGTTGGTAGAAGTTTCATTTCGATCGTTCTCACGAAATAATTTTTGAACCAATTGTTTTAACACAAAAATGTTCCAGACTAAAATTGAAGAGCACAAAATTTTACACAAGAAACTATCATACCACTACATTCCTTCCCTTCGTCTTATGGTAGAAGTAGGAGAAGGAAACTAAAAGCTGACGTAAAATTGGCCGAAGCCTGGAAACTGGAAAAACTGATAAATATTTGGTGCAATCTCTTTCGGACCCGCCTCCCTCCATTGTGTAAAAATTTCCCGAAGATTTCACGTCGGATGTTGCCAAAGTACTTGAGCTGGAGTTTGGATTTCAGGGTAATTTTGTTCGTTTTACTGAAATATCTCCAAAACCATCATTGCTGACTAATCATTCTATTAGGCTCAATTTGAAGGCCACAAAAAAGCCACTTCAAGGTCCCATGCACGTTTTTCCTCGATCGTATGGTATAGCGGAAGCCGCGTGAACAACATGCAAAATTGAACAGGTGTGCCTAACTTTTTCAATGTCAAAACGATTTCATCGAAATCCGGGAGTACTAAAAAAATATTAGGAGGGATTCTAAACGCATCCATCTGAAGAACGTTTAGCAAAAATGGGCGCCTTCCGTTATGAACTTATTCTGCCAAATTTTCTATGGATAGTTTAGTAAAAAATTCTAAAGAACGCTATTTAACGCCACTTTAAACCTCCGTTGAGAAGGCTTATGATGATTTGTGCCGTTGGATGCGACCGTTCCACAATAAAAAAAAGTGTCCTCTTTCAGGATTTGTCGTCAAAATTACCAAAATAACAGCTGGAATGAGAGATATTTCAGTTTTACTAAAAAAAAAGAGGAGTCCCTGTCAAAAAATAATGAATGAATTATACTACTTATCAACTATACGTACACTCAAAAGCGGTATTTTTTAGTAGGCAATTAGGCATCAGCTAAAGCTGTACGCCGAGTCATTTGTTTTTGAGTCCATACTAGACCCCATCTCAGACCTCCACTGGTCGTCTTTCTACAGTAATTTATTTTTCCACATTTTTCTCCTGGAGAGTTATGTCTCCCCTTTTGGTGGCACACGTCAAGTTCTAAATGAAATTCAATTCTACAGAACTTTATTTTCGATGGAATTAAGATCAGAGACGATGGCCACAAAATTTTCCCATAAAATGTGTTGCAAAAAAGTTTGTTTTCGAAAATCACTTGTTCTGAGTTCATATATCTTAAGCCCTGTTCACACGATGCAATGTTTGAAGTTAAATTGCATGCTGGTTTTTTAAAAACATATGTTCCTTGGTAGTGACCGGATGTTTTTAAAAATCCAACATGCAATTAAGCTTCAAACATTGCATCGTGTGAACAGGGCTTTACTAATGGTTACAAACGGTAAAACCCCATAGGAATAAAATATGTATGAATTTGTGTGAGCAAAACCAAAATAAGAGACCTTTGCCCCTCCCTCTCCACCCCTTGCGGCTCACTCGGGGCAAGGACTTTATGTCATACCTCTAGGCACACCAAACAACGTACCGCAGTTAGTTTTTGTACGTTTTGACTTTCCGTCTAGACCCCGATTTTTGGCATTCGTTGACTGGACTATGTGTATTTTCAGTGTTTTTGTTTGTGTTCTGCTATAAACATCCGAAGCATCGCGGGAAAATACAACCCTTTCTGCATTTTACGGCAAATAATGTATGTGCCGCCACACTGGGTGGTGATAAGGCAGTAATTACAAATAGATTAGCTAGTTACAAGTGAGAATGGATGAGAGAGGAAAGTGAATCATTTACTTTAATACCAATACATCAATAGATCTTAGCAACATTAATGGAAACTCCCTGCAAATGCTAACCTAGATTACACTCGACTGGTAGAATGTACACTCATGAGTCCTAATTATGTTCGGACTGGATTGGGTGATTTACTGTCCTTTTCTCAGCATCTAACTAAATGTTCTTTGGTAGGTTTCATCCAACTAGAGAAAGATACTTATATTATATTTTTTGTTGCTTCCTGTTTTCCGATTTCACCTTGCGAGGCAGAATTTGCCTAGTTTATTATAGTTGTACCATATTTTATGGCTCCACCAGAACTTGAAACTGCAGATTTATTCGAATTTTTGACGATGAAAGCAATGTGGTTTCAATTATAGTCTTGACGTGTGACTAGAATTTCGTCGGCGTGTCATATTGCGTTTTATCCGTTCATATATGTAAACATAAAACATCGCAAATATGCATGTAATTGTTTTTTCTTTTTCACATTGTTAGGGCCAATGAGAGCAGTTTATACTCAAGTTTGAAACCTTCAAAACCTTGTCGAGGGAAACCTTGTTCAAAACCTTGTTGAGTTTTTACTCAGTTGTAAAAACTGAGTAATAACACGCAACAAAAAAATCAATTACATGCATGTTTGCCATTTACCCCGATTTTTGTGTCTATATTGACTGGTCTAATAAACATAAATAATTTTGAGAGGACGGGGACGGAAATGAACTGCCCCAGACAGAATTTTGTGCAAATGGAAAACGCTAATAATTTTTCAACGCAATGTTCTGAAGAAGACGTTTTTCAAGAGTCCGTCAAAAGCCTCGAGAAGGGCTTTTCCGAGGATTTTAAAATTTGTCTACCACCAGGGGCCTGATTCACTAACTTTTTTCATCATTGCTTTTTTCAAAAATCATGTGTTTCCGTTCAGTTTTCTTAATTTCATGAATGAGATTTCAATGTTTCTTCCAAAGCAACGTTTTTATTTCGTTAGAGAATAAGGCCCCAGGCCTCGTAGAATAGGCCCCTGGGGCCTATTCTCTAACTCCGAAGCAATAACTTTTTCACAGTCATATGTTTATTTCATTAAGTTTCTTCAAACAAATGAATGAAATAGACACATGGCTGGCGAAAAAAATATTGCTTGTTGTTAGAGAATAGGCCCCCAGTTATTGTTCTTTGGAAACACTTGATTTGCCAATTTTTATGTTGGGGTGAGGGCGTTTCTTTTTGTTCGTGTCTTCGCAAAGGGAAATGAAGACGGAAAACTAAATTTTTTTTGCTGGCCTTTTATCCTCGTTGCTTATTTTACAGCCTAATTGGTCCCATCTCTATTTGGGGGTTAGAGGACTGTTTCGTCCCAATGCGTAACATACGATTTTTTTGTTTGAATACCTATACTTTGGAAGTTACCGTAATATTCTGTCCATCATTATGAGCGAGCATAGAAAATACTACAGTTTGGCGACGTTTTGTGCATCTTCGGACCATGCCACCCAAAAAAACTGTTACCCACTCTGTCCAAAAGGGCAAAAAAGGAATGTTGACGAATCATTCAACAGTGGAAGGATGGCGATATATGGACGAACTGCAAGTTTGAATTTCAGTCTGTAGAAAGAATTTAATGAGGATGGTGGCGACGACTGTGGAGCACCTATGAAGAGAGGCTGCAGAAATTTTTTGTTTTGAACTCGGTATTGAAGAATTTAAATAAACTGCTGCTTTTGCTGAACGGTAAAACGGAATTGATAGCTGAAAGTTCCATCTGCGGAAGATTAGCTTCAAATTAGTAAAAAATAATTTATGGGAAACCTCATCCAACACTTTTTTTTCTCCCTAAACTGGGCACTAAGAGTGGGGGAAATGAGACATATCATGCATCACATTTTCTATTAATACACTCCCTCTATTTCTTATCTGTGCTCGCTGTTTGAGGTAAACATTTTTTTAATGAGAAGGTTATTATCTCTATTTCCAAAATAGGCTTGTAATATATTTCTTGGGAACTGAACACTTCTTTTAATACAAAAAAGTAAACATTAAAAACAACAATTTCCAATTTATTCTAGCTGTTTGGCTTGTTTAATCAGATGGTGTCAGTGTCAGTGTCAATCTATGTTTCATCGTGAGCGCAGGTCTACTTTCCTTTTACCTTATCAGGTACACTCATTTTTTATGTTTTGATTATTAGTATTTCTATTAAAAATATGCGTCAGAATAAGTGAGGAGTCAAAGAACCCGAGACTCGACTCACTTGATTAGTTGTTTAGAGCTTCACTACCGCGGGATTAAAGAGGCATTCCTCCGCGATGCCTCGCCACCACGCGTTGTCTTTCCCTCCTCCCATCCTTTCATCGGGACATTAAGGAGCACTCTTTGGTAATTTGTAGTATATATTTTCCTGTTCTCGTAGCAATTTGGCTGATTTAGCACGGCTGAACTTTAACTTCTTGTAATCTCGGTTTACCAACTTTTGCCTCTATCTCGGAAGAGTTAAGTTCCCAGTTGCCTGAAGCCGCCTCTTTCGGGATGGGGGCTCGCGGGAGTGGTTGCAACAATTTCCGTTTGCCGAATCTGAGAATCGAATGTTTTTTCAGTGCTTCGAGAGAAAAAAAAACCTTTTCTGATAAGCTCCCAGCAATGCCCATTAATAATTCATTGAACGTCCTATCTCTTTAGAAGTAATCCATCCTCATTATACCCGTATATATACCCTGTCACTCTCAGCCTAAATTTCCTGAATACCACCTAAAGGTGGGCTAGGGGATTCTGTTGGAAGTCAGGCGTTTTATCAGTCGGAGTTGTTTTCAAGAAATAACGACGCCACATTAATAACCGGTATACTTTGTGGAACCAAAGTGATTGAAAGCTGAAGAAAACGGCTTGTAATAGGTTTTTTCGTCATGCAATGGACGTGGGGGGAATTAGGTCTTTTAGTCTCCTGATGGTAAATATTATTCCAGGAGTCCATCACTAAAACGTCTTTCTAAGCTATACGAGATTGATTCCCTCCCTCCCAGAGGGCAATCACAATCAATGAGGATGCTTCATGAAAGCATCGCATCTATCCCTCTGTTTTCCTCTCTTTCCGAAGCTGTACATTTTCATTTAATGGTGCGTTCAAACGCGTACTGGGAATTCTCATAAAACACGCTTTCTTTGACGGCCTATGAGTGGTTTCAAGTTTCAACACGTTGACATTGATTTCACTATATGTTCGACTTTTCGTTGTTGAGGTTCGTTTTTGTTTTCGCCTCATACAAATCTTGTATTTTTTTTGCGCAGGTGAAGCATGAAGGTGGCAGAATGAGCCGAGGAGGACGAAGATGGCTGGCCCTATGTGCTATCGCTTGCTTCTTCATATACGTGACGTACAAATTAGAAAGCTGCACGCTCTCCACATCGTACGATGGCCCTGTTATGCTTTCCAAGAAGGTAAATTAATTTTTTCCCCTCTCCCTTATTCTATGAGTATAGATACCGTTACATCTTTTGGTCGCTCTCCTAATGAGCTGTACCGTCAATAGAGATGCCTCGCCAATGTTTCCGAGACAAGGCAAGGGTGGGAGTCACGTACTTTACTTTTGATCGGAAAATCATTTTTTGAATTTATTTCCATACTCAGGCACAAGAAAATTATCCAAATCTATATCGTTTAGATTTTTCACAAGTCGCGTACAATTTTAGTTACTTTTGAAATTTTCCTATACTTACGATCTGTGTAGCTTTATTAACGATAATTGGTATTGAAGCCGGCAAATAAACTTGGAAGAAAAAGTAAGAAATCTCAGTATTGACGTATGAAGCGCCGGCGCGATTTTCTCGCAACCAAAAACAAGCACTATACCTATACCCTTCTGTACTTATTGTTTTTTTAAAGTTTACTTATTCCACTTTCCTGCTAACCAGCACATTCCGTGTTGACTGAACGACCAATCACACGTTCCTTTACCGTTTAATTTCTCGAACACTGTTGGTGTGTTACTCCAATGATTTTGCAATGAGCTCTAACGAGGCGTCAGGACCAAATTCTCCTGGATTGGGTTCCACCTTGTTGTTTAGTAGACTTATAGTTGTAACTTATAAATTTCTAACAAAAACTAATAGTAAATTCTTAAAACCACAAACTGTAATATGTAAAAGAGATATTACAAGTGCTACCCTCGAAGTTGTTCAAAATATTCTTCAAAAAATTGATTTTTTCTCAATAGTGTCAAATCTAGATACTAATGTAGATGAGAAGTGGAGTATTTTTATGGGCCTATTAACAAATGCGTTGGATCTAGAATGCCCTGACAAAATAGTGAAAATAAGCAAAACAATATTAAGGAGTGGGAAGGCTGGTAAACAACCGTGGTATAATGAAGGGCTAAGAACATTAGCTAGACAGATGCTAGAAGTTAGCGATTTGTATAAGATATTTAAGACAGAACCGTTGAAAGGGATCAGAAATAAATTAAGAAGGCAAAAATTGTGTCCCATGACAAACAAATTGACGACGCGGAAAATAAATCTAAGGCATTGTGGAGAATTGTAAATAAAAATCGATAAAGCGAAATTGAAATGTCCCTCCTATCTGAGGCTGAGTGCCTCCTATTGACGGCAATACATTCAATTCGTTTTTTGGAAATGTTGCAAACGATATTAAAAATAACTTGCCACAGACAGATAGAAATCCACTCGAGTTTAAGGCACCCTAATTGACATCCAAATTTCAGTTCACACAGATAACTACTAGTGAAGTGAGGAAGACGATAACGCCATTGAAAAATACAAGTGGGAGGGATTATTATTTTCTCGACTCTAAAATATTAAAAGCGGTCGCAAATTGTATTGCAGATCCACTGACGTGCTTGATTAATTTGTCTCTACAAACTGGTATCTTCCCGAGTGTGCTCAAAAAGACGATGGTTTCCCCGGTATACAAAGGTGGAGATAGAAACATATACCCTCTAATTATAGGCCGATTTCACTGCTGCCAATTCTCTCGAAACTTTGTCTACCGGGGAAACCATAGTCTTTTTGAGGACACTCGGGAAGGCGAGATTTTCTTTTCTCCTCTCGTGATGGTGGAGGAGTGTTAGTCGCTCTGAGCTGCCCGCAAAACTGGATGCAACGCTTATTAGGTTTTTAGGTGGGAGAACGAACGCCGAGATTTTCTTTTCTCGTCGTGTTCACCCCCCTCCACCCTTCACTACCACTCTAGTACTATTCAAAGCGCTCTAGCAATTTGCAAAGAATAATATGAATCTTCATTTTCTTAAACCAAGGCGTAGAAAAATTATACTATTGGCGATTGTAGCTAAGGGATACGATATCTGGCGGCGATTCAGAGAAACATTGATTCCGGTACTCCATGTGATTTGTTGTTGCCGTTTGACAACAAACTACAACAAAGTTTTCTTCAATAAGAAAGTTCATGTATCAAAAATGTTGGCCAATGACACTTTTTTACTGTGAACTTCGGCTAAATTATCCAACGGTGAAGAGGAGGCCTCGATATTGTACCTTTGGCATCACCGAATCAAGAAAACAAGACGGTTATGCGGGTGCGCAGTACACCCGTACAGAAAATTTCACTGTCGGCTATTTGTTGGAGCAAGAAAACTCGAAAGCACCGATTCGAAAATGTTTTCGACCATTTTGCTGCTTAGTACCGTTCTCTGAGCACTAAAACGAAACGGTGAGCTGTCGAGTACCAATAAAGAAATGATAAGGCGCTCGTGGGAAGTCTCTCAAGGGTGAATCCAGAGAAAACTGCTGTGTCTTTGGTTGCTCTTCCCGTCGTATCCGAGACTCCGAGACACCACATTGTCATTTCATTGTTTCCTAAAAATTGAGGGTTCGACGGTGTCAGCTATTAGCCCAGTGTTGGG
The DNA here is from genome assembly GCA_038030265.1 of Corythucha ciliata. Taxonomy (NCBI): domain Eukaryota; kingdom Metazoa; phylum Arthropoda; class Insecta; order Hemiptera; family Tingidae; genus Corythucha; species Corythucha ciliata. The sequence goes on along the minus strand of CM075938.1, from coordinate 36,031,252 downwards.
AGAAAGTCGACCGCCGAAAGGCTTGGGAGCTTGCTTGACCTTTGATTATAAATGTACCTGAAACCATGTTCTTCTGTTATCTTCACTTTAGGCCAACTGACTACTTTTACCCCATTATGTTACGGACGTTGACCACGAAAAAACACTACAAAAAAAACACAAAACATGTTATCATTTAACACATGTACGGAGTACCGGTTTCATTATTACACGACACTAGCGCCACTAGTGATAGCTACAATCGCCAATACTTCTTTGTTTCATCATTCTAAGTAATCAATACAACTGAATGACAGCATCCAAATAAAAATCCTCCAGGGTTGCAGTTTCACTTACGTTAGTTTGCTTGTGAAGGAAATCTGATAAATACATTCCATTAAGTTACAGAATCGTACCGTCTAGCACTTGACCCACCAGTTATGTGTTCGTGTTTGTAATTTCCAACTCGTGACGGGAGAACAGAAACTTCAGACAATACCGGATGAAGGAAATAAAACCCTAGTCTTTTCACTGTGCAACTCTGATTTTGCATTCGAATGGAGAACTTCACACTTTATTTTCAGTTCAGACAATATTTTCCCCTAAGCCCTATGAATTCATGATTTAGTCCACCGTAACTGACGTGCATGGCACTACCCCCTCCCACCTTAAGATTCTATTGTCTCACTATTGAAAATTGTTGGTGATTTTTGTAGCAAAATGCAAAATTGGGAATTTTGGGTCGAAGTGAAAGGCCTGCAGCTCATTGACACTTCAGCTAATTTCCCGGCAACATCCAATCCCCCACCCCCACCATGGATTTATGATTTTATAGTACACATATTTTTGAAATATGGGACATACCCGTATTATTAGGGGTATTCACGTCAACCATCGTACTGTTGGTAGTTTTGTACTTGCGTTGTTGCTAAGGTCTGCTTTTAGGGAAATCGAAAATGGAATCATCTTCATTTCGTTCGGGGCATATTTTAAACTCATTCATTCGAAACTTGATTTCCCTGGGGGCCTATTCTCTAACGTTTTTCATAGCATGTTTCTATTTCATTCATTTGTTTTAAGAAAATGAATAAAATAGAAACATTGCTACGAAAAACATATTGATTTTTTGTTAGAGAATAGGCCCCCTGGTAACAAAAATCTGACTGCGCAATTACGAAACTACAAATAGTACGAAAGTTGACGTGAATACCCCTATTGTATTGGGGTCGTAAGTAATTATGCATTCGAAAAATTTCCGAAGCAGAAATTAAAGCCAGAATTAGGCTAATACAAGTGTGGTCATCAACGAACTTTTTCAATTCATCAGCGGAATTTTCGATGCAGCAAAAAAACGAAATTTAACAAAAGGCTTACGATCCTCATTGGAGAATCTTTTTTGACGACTGTTGGCGATTGTAGCGAAGGAAGACGCTGTCTGCCGGTCATAGAGAAACTAGTGATACCAATAGTGTAAGAGGTATGTTAAATTTTGGATTATTTTCACGTCTTTTTCATTCTTTTTTTGCCATTACAACTCGTGGAAAAGTGTGTACATTTATTAATTACGCTAAGGTCGATTAATAGGGCTCGGTATTAGGTATTACATTAGTGCGAGTTGTTAATAAGGGTGTCACTGGTTACTCAAGAATATGATGGAAATGCACTTCACGCGAGCGTACGCGGTCGCGAGGGGGGAGTCCGACCTACGGGAACCACTCAACAACAGAGTCAACGGAGCCACAGCGAACGGCCGGAGACCGGCGATCAGCAATTGGATGGCGTCGGGGCACAACAGAGAAAAGACCGGTGCTCGCTCGTTTTCTCATGCTGTCCCCTGAAACGTCCCTTCTTCCTCACGGTTTTATCCTTTGCTAGCGTTGCCGCCGACGAGACGACTTTCCCCGAGCTCGGGTGCTGGCCCAAAAACTCCCGGTCTCAGCGCCTTCTTTTTTGTTTCGCCCTTTCTTCTTCCCACTTTTTGACTACCGAAAAGTTCCTCGCAATGCGGGTCCTCTCACTCGTTCATTTTGGCTGGATCACCAATAATTAGGACAGAGGAGGATGATTTGTTTACCTATCTCTCATATCGTTCCTTGTTCTATTCCATTCAAGGTTCGAGGCGCTTACTTACTATATTGTATACTTTCGTGCTTATTTGTATACTTTTTAGTAATTAATAAAATTTCGTCGTTTTGTCGAGCACCTCGTCTCGACTATACCCTTCAATATCAGTGTCGGTATTAGTGTGATCCATAACTTGTATCTGTCATGGTTATTGTTATTCCCCGTACAGATACATGTGGGTATAGTTTAGAATGCCGAAAATAACCATTTAAGAGCATTTATTAGGATTATTCAAGCGCAGACGACTGCAGGCAAAGCGCCAATATCTCCTTTGAGTCCTCTTCGTCCCGTCTAATGCCATGTTGATATGGTTAGCATCGTAGCCTTTTCTTCCATCCAAGGTGACTAAACTTTCTATAGGTGCCGCAGATCACTGTCCTTCACCTACGTCACGAGCAGTCCCAACCGCCATTGCGCTGGACCCAGTACATTATTATTTGTTATTGGGTTGTGATTTTTGAGAATTCATAAACTTCAATTTCAAAATTAACTTGCTCTGCTGCTCTAGGCTGAGCAATCGGGAGCAAAGGACTGCTGGTGACGTCAGTCTTCACCCCTCCCGTCCGATTGGCAGGGGGAAATCTGCGGCACCTGTAGTAAAGTTTAGTCACCTTGTCTTCCATCTGTGACATTCCGAGATTTTGATGGTGATGAATCTGTATTCAAAATTAACAGTAAAAAGACGCCTCCCGAATGAACAACTTCAGAAGTAGTAAGGTCTTGAGATGGAAGGAACCGCTGATAATGAAATAACTTAACACCCGGTCAACTGAAAAATAGCTATTTTGTGAGCTCTCAACCACCGTGCTAGCTATAGCCCAGTGCCCACGAATTCTTTTCGATTCAGGGGGTGGATTAGGTACCTACATTTCAAGAACCTTCATTTCTGAATTTTTAATGTGAACACGTTTGATGTATTTACTCACCAAAGAATCTTAAAAACCCAGCCAGATTAAGTGAGATGTGAAGTTATTTACGAGCTCTTCAAGATCAAACAACAATACAAACTGAGTTATCAATACTTCTTACACTATCAGCAATGCCTGTGAAACTAACTCTCAAATTGATAACAAATACCGCTTACACTATCAAGAACACTAGCGCAGCTAGTGATTCGCCAATGAATTAGGGCCTTGGAATCAATTGGTTTGTGTTGTGCTTAGGGTTGCAAGGTGACCGGTTTTCGACCGGCCTGGCCGGTTTTGGAAGTCCAAGGCCGGATGCCGGCCGGACCCTCGACCGGCTTTAAGTAAAGCCGGTTTTCGGATTTGCTATTTTGCAATAATTTTTTATTAGTTTTTCCTCATTAAACTATTCGTAAGGGAACTTATCGACAAGATTTTATTTCTTAAAAACGTCGGGGATGATTTCGTGACTTTCGTGTGACTTGTGCAGGCCGGCATCGCGCTAACTCTCAGCCTAGGTAGGGCCTATTGTATTATCAGTTCCAGCGGTTCAGTCACTGTATTGTATGGTGACCTTTAATCGGAGTAGTCCATTTGCGTAAAATTCTTCTCTGGGCAGTTCATTTCCACTTTCTTCTACATTAACACACTTAATTAAGAGAAAACGCGTGGAAATTTACTGTCGCGAGGCAGATTTTTTGGGGAATCGAAAACGCTATTAGGCCCTCCTCAAATTGAACCCGTGCGGCCTCAAATTGAGCGTGGGAGTGGCCTGGGTTCAGTTTACAGTGGGTCACCCGGTATAAAATTTATATAATACACGACTTGTATATATATGTATGTATATGTATAGGCCGGTTCGAGCTTTTCAAATCTGGTGACACTAGTTGTGCTGTAGGAAACGTTGTAAGTAACGAAAAAGGCATTGTCGTCAACAGTGAAAGGGTTTCGGGATGCGTGATTTGTGATTTTCCACCACTATTCTGGAAAATAAAAATCCGAACCGACGAGTTCCATGAGTCGAAAGGGGACACCCAGTTTTGCGGGCAGCTCAGAGCGACTAACACTCCTCCACCACCACGAGAGGAGAAAAGAAAATCTCGCCTCGGGAAGATACCAGTTTGTAGAGACAAATTAATCAAGCACGTCAGTGGATCTGCAATACACCAATACAACTTGCGACCGCTTTTAATATTTTAGAGTCGAGACCATAATAATCCCTCCCACTTGTATTTTTCAACGATGTTATCGTCTTCCTCACTTCACTAGTAGTTATCTGTGTGAACTGAAAAAATTTTGAAAACTCAAATTGTTACTTTCTTTGAAGAAAATAATCTATTTACTAACAGCCAGTATGGGTATACAGAGAAGGGGGATCTACGGGGCAAGCTATTTTAGACTTTGTGAAGCGGACGCTCGACTGTTTTGAACGTGGCTTGCTCTCTCACAATACATTTTTCGATTTAACGAAGGCATTTGATTGTGTTGACCACTCGGTTCTAGCTGGCAAACTTAAAAAATATGGGTTCAATGAAGTCAGCTGTAATTTAATTCAATCGTACCTGGAAAACAGGCGCCAAGTGGTAAAAATAAAGCATGATTTGTCTGATGAGCTTGTGACTAGTCAAGGTGTTCCCCAAGGCTCGGATGTAGGGCCCATATTGTTTTTAATATATTTTAATGATGTACAAGATTTTATTACCGAAGCTAATTTTATTTTCTTCGATGATGACACGACACTAAATGTCTCAAAAACTAGCCCGAGTGAAGCCGTTGTTGAGAGGGGTAGGATCCAGGGTCTGTTGGTTGAGTGGTGTGCCTCAAATAAATTAAGTTTGAACGTGAATAAAACAAAATCACTAGTTGTAACATTGAAGAAATGTGATTCTGTAGATGATCCTGTAAAAATTCTGGGCATAACCATTTACTCTCGTTTGAAGTGGGACCATCACTGTGAGGAGCTTGCCAAAGCACAAAGCAAGCAAATTTTTCTCTTGAGAATATTGTCGGCCAGTGTTTCGAAGAGGGTTTTATTATGTGCATGTTTTGCTTTAGTTCAGTCACGACTAAGTTATGCGGTCCTGGCCTGGGGAAAAGCCTGTCATGCTAAAAGAGTGTTTTCGCGTAATAACAAGCTGTTCGCGTAATTTGTGGTATGAAATATCGAGCAATTGTCTGTTAAAATTTGCAGAGTTACGTATTTTGACACTACCGTCTTTATACATTTTTGAATCCCTGCGATTAATCTACAAGAATAAAGAGAATTACGAATTAAATAGCAATGTACACAGCCATAGTACGAGAATCAGGCTCGATCTCCTTTTAAAACGATTTAAGACAAAGAAATGCCAAGGTTTTGTAGACTACTTGGGATTTAAAATGTACAATGCCCTCCCTGAAAATGTGAAGGGGATGAGACCTAGCTTATTCGATAAGTTCATGAAGAATTACTTGTTAGAAAAAGCGTATTACAGTGTCGATAAGTTTTTAGATAATAATTCTGATTGTGAGTAGAAGTGCATAATTGGCGTTAATATGAATACAAATTTGTTATGACCACAAAAAAAAAAAAAAAAAAATTCTTTGGCTCATTACAAACCTTTTTCTCCCCATGAGTTTAGCGCCCATCGTTCATTTCTTCTTCTTCTTCTTTTTTTCGTTCAACATAGAACAGGGGGAAATTCGAGGGTAATGCATTTCAAAAAGGAAGCAGCACCTTTCCTCCAATTTATCCCCTCTTCACCATCCCGACTATACCGATCTAGAATTCTGCTTGCAAATTGAGTATGGCTAGATGGATGGATGATTTTGCGGGCTTTTCTTCTCACTGACTCGGCGAATTTCTCCCTTTTTTTTTCTTCATCTTTTTGTGTGACAGTTATGAATGAGTTGGGGGTGATAGATATCTTTTCCTTGCGCTTGCTCAAAAGTTCAGTGTTTGAAAGGATTGAGTTTTTTTGCTCAAAAGGCGGATCGAAGAGCACACATTTCTCTTCATGGTTATTGTTTATCTTTTGTAGGCATCTCCTTGTAACTTTCCTGGCCTTTCCTGTAAACTATTATAAAAGTTTTCTATTAATTTGAGTGTTTCACACAAATATTGAATTTTGTAAGGGCAGGATCATACGATAGCTTGCGGTGCTATTTAGCCCAAGCTTTAAATTTCAAAGGACGGCCACAAAACTACATTTAAAAAAAAAAAAAAAAAAAAAAAAAAAAAAAAAAAAAAAAAAAAAAAAAACCTGCAATTTGCCTTACAATTTATTGCTGCCTTCCGATTTATTGTCTTAAAATTTACAAATTATTCGGCATACTTTTATTTATTGTCATAAGACAGTGAATGAGGAAGTAACAGATTTTCCAAAATCACGCCGTTACCGAAACTCATGAAAACACGATCCGTTCAAAGAAAATCAGGCCCTATATTTTTTTATTAATTTTTACAACTATTGGGTGGCAGGACACATTTGAAATAGGCTAGATAGACTGATGACGTAATAACAGTATTCGCACAACCATCACAATAGCTTCCCACAAATCAAACAATAGGACTTGTGATAAACGGGATGGACAAAAAGGGGCAAGACATTATAACAGTCATGATGCGGAGGGTTGGGCGGGGGCACAACGCCTTAATACGTCACGAGTCACGGTCCGGCCGTTTAAGGTAACAAAAAAAAATTGGGAAGTTTTATTACTTCGCTATAAATTGAAATCAATCATTCACGCACTAATATTTAATTCTTTGTCATATTTAGCCACTTTCTTTCAAAAAAAAATATTTCCCGTGATTTTTATTTTTTATGTTACTTCCTCATTAGGTAACACATAATTTCAACCTCTTTCCCGGGAGCAGGGCTGCCCATTTCCCCAAACTGAGGGGTGCATCCCCCCCCCCCCGTCGCCAACAAATTGGACGGAAAATCATAATGTAGATCCACGAGATTTTTGAGGGTTTGAAAGAGCCATATTCGCGAAATTGCTTATTTGAAATAGTCAACCCAGCGAAACTGGATATTTGATAAGTAACGTCGTTACAAGGCGTGCAATTATACAAATTTGGATATTTGAATGATTCGAAAGTGCAAAATTTGTTTTTGACGTGGCGAAATTTTCGAATTTTTCTTTTGCCAGCCACTTGAAATAATAGGGGTATTCACGTCAACTTTCGTACTGTTTGTAGTTTCGTTAGTGCGTTGTTGCTACGGTCTGTTGTTTGGGAAATAGAAATTGGAATCATCATGTCATTCATTTCGTTCGGGTCATATTTTAAAGTCATTAGAGACTTTTAGCAACACCACCGGTAACGCACTGAGAAAAAAAAAACACCTCCGAACAGCTCACTCTCCACCGAAAAATTCGTTCAGTGGAGAATTCCATTTTTTCGGTGGTTAATCTTCATCGAAGAAGGCAGCCATGTTGTAAAATTACCGCCGATGGTTCTGCGGTTGAGCGTTCTGCGGTCGTATAGCCGAACGTAGGTGAACACCGCAGAAGAAATTACTTCTCCACTGAACTATTTCTTCGGTGGCTTAAAATTCATGTGACAAATCTCTTGTCTAAGGGAACGGGTCACTTCTGCCAGCGACAAGTAGCCCATCGTCGTTGGCTATCCACCGAGTAACCAGGCCAAGCGAGCGAGACGAAGGAATGAAGCTTCTAGTTCTAACTGAGTTGGGGAGAGGAGAGCTCCCCAGGTTCAGTGTTCAGTGTGGTGATTGTGTGTGTTGGGTGACCGTAAGAAAGTATCGGTTATTGGCAAGTACTAAAATTATTATTTCGATTAGTGTAGTTCGGTGTAATTAATTTTTATCGGGTTTTACGGCGCTTCCTGACTATCATGACGGATAAACTTATTTCAAGAATATTATAATAGTGATGCTGCATGATTGAATGCGTGTTATTGTGAGCCTAGTTTTCAGATTATGTAATTTATTCCCTTTTACTTTTAAATTGTGCTATGTATTTTATTCCCTTTTATCGATATAAAGGATAATACAAGCATTTAAAACTGTGTACTATAGTTTATAGAGCCATGCTTCTCCTTGTTTGACCTTCACTGTGAAATACAGGCCATTATTCCCCTTTCTACTGACTCATTCCACCCTCGCTGAATTTCGGTGGGTGTTTCCCGCCATACCGAACTTCAACGCTAAACACCGGCGAGCTAATGCTGACTATCACCGAACGTGAGAAACAAAGGCACTTGCCCAAAAAGACGGGTTGCCGAACTAGGGAAGCGTATATTCCGATCATGATTGGTTGCGCACCGATATCAAGAGACCAGCCACCGAACTTCTGGAGATAAGCCGGAGAACCTAGGCCCCAAACATAGGCATAGGTGACCGAACATGGGCTTCCATTCAACACCGAAATTTTACTCGGCGGTTTTACACCGAACAAAAAGTCACCGAACATCACCGGAGAATGTTACTCGAAGAAGATCGGTGGTATTTTCACCGCCGAAGGCCTTATTTTTTCTCTCAGTGCGCAAGCGCAAACGATAAATCAGTCGTTGCTCGGTTACGAAACATCTGATTGGTTGAAATTTGAAAATAAAGTTTCCGGAGGATTCAACGGGAGAGTGCTAAAACTCACTATTCATTCGAAACTTGATTTCCCTGGTAATAAACATCTGACTACGCAATTACGAAACTACGAACAGTGCGAAAGTTGAAGTGAATACCCCTAATGTTTTTACTCAGCTAACACCACAACATTGCGTTCTGTACTGGTTAGCAGTGCGAAATTTGGTTTTTAATGGGCTAACCCCGTGAAATCTTGTTTTTTCAGGGAAACCAGCCCTGAAAATTGGGGTTTGACGAGCCAACTCCGCGACATTTCATTTTTGGAAGGAGTCGAACGCGTCAGATTGGTTTTTTCGATAGACACAAACCGGCGAAATTGTTTTTTTGTGGGCGAATCCCTCGGAATTTTGTTTTGAAAGTAGTCAGATCCGTGAAATTTGCTTTGCGGAATCGCTTTTTTAATTGATCAACGGCGCCACATTATGGTTTTGTAACACCGGAAGCCACAAAATTGCTTTTTTGGGGGGTGAACCAGTTCCGTGGAACTGATTTTCATTTATCCCATCCCGTGAAATTGTTTTTTGAATGGTCAACAGCGCAAAAATGGGGTGTTGAATGTAGCAAAAACTGCGAAACAGTTCTTCTGGTCGAGAGAGGGCTTTGTGAAATTAGACTTTCAATGAGCCAACTCTTCGAAATTTTTATTTTAATGCAGTGGGAGGTTTTTGAATGTGACAACCCCGCGAAATTTAGTTTTAGAGAAGAGCCAGACCCGCGAAATTGCTATCATTTTAGAACCAATTCACAGGAAATTTCACCTTTGGAAGAAAAAAAGTTGGAAATACCATGATGTTGGATTTTTTTTTTTGGGAGCCAACCACCCGAAATTGGTTTCTCACATCCGCAAAATCTGGTTTTAGAAAGAGCCAAAACGGCGGATGGCTTTTTATAAGGTGCCAGGGGACGTTATGGGCTATTAAATTACGCCAAACCACGAAACCTGGTTCAACGAGTGCCAAATCCGTGGAATATTTGGACTTCGAAAGTGCATTACAAGCGGAATTGCTCTTCTGAAGTTTTGAATGGGTCAGTCCGCGAAATTTGCTGTTTGGGGAGTCAATCTTGTGAAATTAGCTTTTTGAGTGAGTAAATCCCGTAAAATTGGGGCGATAATCCACAAAATTTGAATTTCGAAAGGTCCAACCCGCAAAATTTATTTCTTTAAAGGGCCAAATATGCGAAATCGGGGATGAAAGGGGTGAAATCCTCAAATTCTTGCCATCAACGTAACCAAGACCGCATGCTGGTGGAAGGTGGAACATCCGTTTTGTTTCCGCAGTTACGAAGATTCACGCTTTTTGGCCGTGTGAATGGTCAGTTTGACCCTATTTAGAGCGTGGTTTACTTTTATTTTGGCTATTAAAAGGGCGAAAATAATCCGTTTTGCCATTTTTAAGTTGCGAATAGTCTTTCAAGTCACTACACGGGTCTGTCTCCTTTCAAAGACAAAATTAGCCCACATTTGCCCCATTCACCATCACTTCAGTGGGATTTGCTCGACCAAAAAAAAAAAAAAAAAAAAAAAACAACAATTTTACGCGCATGTAGCAATTAAAAACCATTTTGGCGCATTTGTCTTCATCAGTATTGAAATTTGAGGTTAGCTTATTTAATAAAAAGGCCATTAAAATACACTACATGTATTAGTTCTACAAAATCCCATCGCGAATTTATATTATTATTATTTGCAGCAAATTGATTATATGTTCAGTTTGCGAGTAGGGACTTTTTACCTTGTGCGGGGGAATGCGCTAGTGCACTGAACTGCAGCTTGGAGACTCTGGCTAGCCCTGGAAATATTTTCTGTTCCACATAAACGGCCGCTTTTTATCTTGAAATCGAGATGAAACTCTCAATTTCCATGAATTTTCATGCAGAAAACTCGGGAGTGTGCTGTAGCCCTTTTCATGGGGCCCTTGACGTACACGAACCTCGCTAGGCCACTTCGGAGTCAAGAAAATCTGCTGAAACCAGCAAAACGCTTCAACCTTACGCTGGAATATTTTGAAAAACTCTCAGTTTTCATTTACAGTCCATTTCCACGCTATATTCTAATCGACAAATTCAAGTTCTTTGTTGACCCAGTTTTAATCTTTTTATTACGATTGTCCCTTAGAACTACGTCGTAGGTAGCGACCAGAAAGTCTACCAGTATGACCGAATGATGCCACTAATATTCATCGGCGGAGTACCGCGCTCTGGAACGACTCTTATGCGGGCCATGCTTGACGCACATCCTGAAGTTCGGTGAGCTCTCATTTCTTTACAGTCGCCTTCGTTCGCGATTATTTATTTATTTGTTTTAAGATGCGGCCAAGAAACGCGAGTTATACCGAGGATCCTTCAAATTCGAAACCACTGGATGAAATCCAAGAAGGAAACAGTTCGGTTGCAGGAAGCGGGCGTCAACAGTGAAGTTCTTGATGCCGCAGTTGCGGCGTTCTGTCTCGAGGTCATCGCTCGTCATGGTGAACCGGCCGAGCGACTGTGTAACAAAGATCCTCTGACATTGAAGGCCGCCGACTATTTGTCCACTTTGTTCCCAAATTCTAAATTTATTTTCATGGTCCGTGACGGACGGGCAACTGTTCATTCGATTATTTCCAGAAAAGTAAGCATTCGATTCTTACATGTTATGATTTTGAATGAGACCATTTTTTTCTTTATTAAGGTGACAATCACCGGTTTTGATTTGTCCGACTATCGACAGTGCATGAGTAAATGGAATGACGCCATTAAAATTATGTACGATAAGTGCGTTAGTGTAGGACGTGAACGATGTATGATTGTCTACTACGAGCAGCTTGTCCTTCACCCTGCGTCGTGGCTTCGAAAAATCTTGGATTTTCTAGACATTCCTTGGAATGACGCCGTTCTGCATCACGAAGATCACATCAACGAACCCGGGGGAGTTCTCCTATCGAAGTAAGCAAATTCCACAACATTTCTATAATTGTCGTAAGTTTTCATTTAAATAATGTTTCTTCTTCCCACACCTAACAGAGTTGAAAGGTCATCTGATCAAGTCATCAAACCCGTCAACGTCGAAGCTCTCACAAAATGGGTGGGACAGATCCCCCGTGACGTTGTTCAAGACATGGGTCGCATTGCTCCGATGCTCGACAAACTTGGTTATGACCCGACGGCGAATCCACCAAAATACGGTGAACCCGATAGCATAGTACGTGACAACACGAAACGCGTCAAAGAGAACGAACAGGAATGGGAGGAGCGAGCGGCTCGCCTCCTTCTTCAGAGGTCGCCTGCTGGTGGTGGTGGAGGAGGCAGTGACGACGACTTCGTCAAAGAATCCGACATGGTCTCTCCGACAACGGCGTGACACTGGGCTCTGTAAAACGCTTTATTAAAATTAGAATATTTTTTCAATTTATTTATTTACTGAGTTCATTGTGAACTTGTTTATTACAGGGTCTCACTTCCGATTTTGTTTTGTCGAATTTAGCCAAATTTTAGATTTGTACAGAACGACAAAAAAAAAAAAAAAAAAAAAAAAAAAAAGCAGCGTGCGTTAGGCGATTCAGTGTGTAAAATATATAAATATAATTATTTTTATATCGAGAGTAAGTTGTTATTTTTAAAGAGACCAAAGCTGTAAAATATAATGAACTCCACAAAAGACATTATCTCTAAAAAACAACAAAAAACGTAGTTTTTCTGTCAGGGCGACCGAAGTTCGTCCGCAAATAGTTTTGTACCCCTCGCCCTCCCAGGAAACTGTAAAACCTTTTTCTTGTGGTAATCTCGACGCTCGGTGTTTACTAGTATGTAGTTGGATTTTGTTTCAGACTGTGTTATTGGTGCATTAGTTGCATTTTGTGAATGCGCTACTTTTTCGTGATTTGTTATTCAAATAGACGTCTCCACGTTGAATCGACACTGTACGCATGATGACTTAATATTTATATACAATTAATTCTTATATCTCTTTGTATATAAGAGAACGAAAACTGTTAATTGTTTATGAGAATTCTGTAAATACAAAAACGCTAAGAAACAAGCTGTTACTGAAGACCATCTTTAAAAGGAATCCCAGAAAACTTCTTGAATGAATCCATGACCGCTGTACACCACATCATCAAAATTAACTTGGAACAGACGAAGGGTAGAAGGGCTTAGCCCTTTCAAGACCAACTAAATTTATCGAGTCACCTTCGACGTACCTAATGTACCTATCATATACATATATTTTATGATTATGGATATGATATACAATATATAGGGTGTTTCGCAACCAGTCGTGAATACTGAAAGAGGTGATACAACAGGTGATTTAGAGTCGATATTGTTCTTTTCGACTTTTTCGAAAACCCATTCGTTCCCGAGATATCGATTAAAATCGATATTTTTGGACATTCGTTACTTTTCCTCATTTAAGAGGGCGTAGCGCCGATACAAAAGCAAAAAAACAAAAACTAATCAGCTCGTTGGAAAGAGCGCAAAATTTCCTTCAAATTTGTGTGCTAAAATAGGAAAAATACCCCCTCCAACGATAATAAAATTAGCCCTGAACGTAACGAAAATCCTTTTCTATTTTTTTCCGTTACTATATTCAAAGCGTGTTAACTTTCGAATGGGTTTTCGAAAAAGTCGAAAAGAACAATATCGACTCTAAATCACCTGTTGTATCACCTCTTTCAGTATTCACGACTGGTTGCGAAACACCCTGTATACAATATACCGTACACATACCTATTCTCTGGAGAATAGGTGATTCACCGCGTTCATTGTGAATCACCTTCACTGCGATACCTCGATGAGCGATGCCCGGATGAAACAGCGATGAAGAACAATCATCAATAATTGTATGGGACTGTTCATAGTGAAGCACCCTCACTGCGATGTGGTCTTCGATACCTCGCTACTATCATCGATGATTTGAACCATATGGTTTGGTTCCTCGCCCCCCTCCTGTCCATGCCTTTTTTTTTCTTTTCAAAGTCCACGTTCACACAATTTACGTAAGTTACGCACACCTGCCCCCTTCAAACCAGGGCTGCCAGGTCCACCGAAGAGGTTTTCCCCAATTTTTTCCCCACTGAGCCACTAATATCCCCAAGCAGCTCCCCCCCTCCTGTCGCCAATTCATGCCACTGAAGGCTCAAAAGTCAAAGCTCGAAAAAACAAACAAACCAATTTATTTTACAAACGAAATAGGCAACAGGCACATAAATTCAAAGCTATAAAACATTTCAGAAGTTCATCGATGGATTAGGTTACAAAACTAACACATGATAAATGGAAGGCTCAATCAAGGTGGAAATTTTTACTCATCTACTGAATTTAGGAACTCTCCCGTCATTTAAATAACGCCAGCTAGCATGTTTTCTCTCGAATTATAAACGAATGGATGATTAACAAAAATGAGCAATTTAGAGGCAAGAAAAGGACCGTACGAGCGACCGAGAAGGCAGCGAATATAACGTTTTGGAAAATGTTCGATTTGGTGGGATTTCAAATACTACGCCAATTTTGTTAATTTAAAAAATATATTTCCGAAGGTTTCCAATATTTTATTTATTTAAATGGGAGGATTGATCCAGCCATCCTCTCTTTTATCTATCGAAAACTTTGTTTTTTTTTTTTAATTTGTGAAACTTCCTCATTACTCTAAAAATCCCCACTTCAACGACGGATTCCCCATTTTCCCAAAGGTGTACCAAAATCCCCACACTGGGGAAAAATCCCCACACCTGGCAGCCCTGCTTCAAGCTTTAACCCTTATTTTGAAATATCCCATTATCAATCTCCGGCGACTTAAATCAGCATGTAGCGCCAATCATCTTCACGTGACACCACCCACAACGCCAACAGTCACCTTCCACTTTTTCACGATCATGGTTATATCTTCGACTAAAATTTGCTGTTTTCACCTCTTTAAACCTAAATAGCGTGAATTTAGCACATCGAAAAATCAATTTTGTGGGTGTAGCCGTTTCAACGGTAGTTGCGGATTTGACACTCTGAACCCAATGTCACGGGGTTTGCACATATTCAAAAATCCAATTTCGCAGGATTTACTCCCTAAAAAATCCCCATCCATTCTGTGGGGTTGACCTGTAGAAAAATCCAATTTCACGCAATTCGGGACCTTCATAAAAGAAATTCTGCGAGTTGGGCTTTTTGGAAGTTCAAATTTCGCGGATTTGGCACTACTCTGCACTGCAGAGACTAATTTTGCTGCTTTAGCTAATTCTAAAACCAATTTCACCTTTGGCTCCTTAAAAACAAATTATCTTGGAGGTTTGTGTCTTTGACAAAACAAATTTCGTGGATCAAACAGTTAAAAAAAGGATTTTCAACCTCCAAGAAACCACCAACATTGCGGGTCTGGTTCTTAAAAAAAAAAAAAAAAAAAAGTCAAATTAGCAGTTTTAGCTCGCTCCCCATAGCCATTTTTGTTGTAGGTTTGGCTGTTCAAAAAAAAAAAATCTGGTTTTGCTATTAGATAATAACATTCTCGCGGTGTTCAGCCGGATAAAAAACAGAGTTTTTGCGGGTTCCTTTCCTTAAAACGTAAATTTTATGGAGTCGTTGGAAAACTAAATTTCACTTTCAAGGGCATCGCTAGCCATTGTACTAGAAGCGGGGCAGCCCGGACAAAAACGGCGGCCTCAGGGGATGGCTCGTCTGATCAAAAGTCTATTTCAATTTTAGGATTCCCCGCGTAGAAAAGACCAGTGCTGAGCAGATTCATATAATTTTTAATATTCGCCATTTTTACCAAAATTTCGCTCATCTCACAATCTCTTATTTATTTTAGTTGGACATGTTATGACGGATATGTTAGGACGGTTTATGAGTTGCCCAGACAATAGTGAACCACCTAAGAGGGCGCCATCATACAGGGTAGCAATAAGGCGATAGTTCTCCTTTATTTCCAGAGGCTACAATAACAGCCTTATTTTGACGATTTCACTTGACAATATTACAAACCTTTGTACCTTGTAATATCTCTGCTATTACAGTGGCAATGTCCATTTCATCGTAGGTCATTGGAAAGCTTACTATTCGAGGAAGTTTTTTCCGCAGAGTGACTCATTTTGATAATGTGAAATTAAAGCTGTTAGAAAACCCATGTTTCATGGTAAAATAGGACAACTCGGGAATTTAGCCTAGCATTAAGGGCCTTCAACTCAAGCTGATTCCAGAACCATGTGGACATAATAAAAAGACAATTTTGTGCCCTTTTCAGTGGTGTGCTACAATGTTACGTGCGACGAAAATTGTGAGAGTTATTGTAGTTTGTTTGAGGAAAACCAGCAATGCGTTGAAAAAGCGGAAAAGTGCGATTTTCGATTGATATTCGGACCATGGTATATTTGGTTATTTTTAACGCAAATATGGTCTAGAATCAACTCCTTCATTTATGCTACGTGGACCAAATACACCCTGTATATTGTGCTACCCATCAATACTACCCATACACGTTCAATTTTATTGGGCAACCCTGATATTGCGCGTTTATTGTACGTGCATGGGCCGTTTAATACCAAAATAACGTGTTTTCGTAGTAGAAAAATGCCTTTCCAATTAATTAATTCGGGTTAGAGGGTCGTTTTGGTTTATTATTCATTCTGAATGATACACCTATGTTTTCGGTCTGGAAACAATTTTTACAACCCGCCCTCAAACTTTGTCTGTGTACGTTTCAACATGTACAGATTCGATTTCTGCAATGTCCGTCCGCCATCCTGGCCATATCTTGCCCTAGGATTGCTCGAAAAAACTCGTTCTTTCGCACATAGACTCCATTTGGGATCTAGTTGGTCCTAAAACATCTGATCAGTTTGATCAACTAACTCCCCTGGGATTTTATGGGCCAAAAGCGGGTCCAATTTGCGAATTTTCAAAGGTTTTGAGATCATAGGGGTGTGGGGGGTTGATTTTCATATAATTTCAACCCGGATTTGGCTAAATTCATGAATAATAAACCCATGTGTAAGCAGCGTTTTCAAAACACCAATGGGTTACCCCCCCCCCCCATGCTAACGGAAAAATGCGATTTTAGAAAATTTGTCTTGAGCCCACGAAAATCAGTGTGAAGCACTTTGGCAGCGAGTGAACAGTGACCAATTGAAAATATGGAGGCTCTTTTTCCTCTACCATTTAGGTCCGTTCCATTGTTTCGCGAGTTCTGCACTTTTGAAGAAAATCATCTGGTTTCATTAAATTTTTCAGAATAAGTCAATGAAATCACATGGTTTTCTACACTAGTGTAACTAGTGCAAAACAATGGAACGGACCTAGTTCTCAGTTTCTCTCCGAGGGACGGGCTTTTTCAAGTTTTAAAACCATTTTCGGGAATTAAAATGATTTTGGTGGCAAAGTATCAAGTTTATAAGGGAAAATACGGGTTATGGCAAAGAGAGAGTATTTTTGCCGTTTTCATCGTAGTTTTTACCTTCTGAAAACATAACCAACAAACAATTGAAAATTTGAATTTTCAGGTTTTCCGAATTTTTCCGGGCCCCATTAACAAAAAGGGGGCATGAGGCGTTGCCCATCACTTCCTATCGCCAAAATCTGAGAGTTACATGTGGGGTCTGGGGACCTCTCCTTACCAAAGTTCCATTCTCCAGGTCGAGTGCGATGAAATGAAATCGTCGAAATTGGTCAAACCGCAGATCTCTGTTTGAATTCTACGAATCTTATACCGAATTATACGTATACCAAGCACCGAAGTACAATCCATTTCCAAAATGAAAATCGGACCTTTTTTGGAGGCGTGAGAAGTACCCCTTTTTGATGTTTCCCTCTCACTTGCACACGTTTCATCCCTTTTCGCCTTAAACAATTAAATTGATGTTCCGAAATGCCCAAGTACAGAAAATAATGATTTTTAATGGAGAGAAAATACGAGAAACTGGGGTTTCACAGAGCTAAAATCAGAATAATTCGGGTTTTGAAGAATTCAGTCCCACAAAATTGGATTTTCGAACCATGAAAATCCGCGAAATTGGCTTTTAAGCCGCCATGATCCACAAAAAGGTGCCTCGAATGATCCGTACCTGCGTATTTGAGCCAAACACCCGAAATGTTCATTTGAAATAGCCAAATCCACGAAATTTGGTTGCTAAAGTTGACCAAACCGTGGATTTTAAAGGAAGAGAAATCTGCTTAATTGAGACTTAAAAGGGCCAAATACTGGAAATTTGATTTTTGAAGATCCCTCGAAATTGCATTGGAATGAGGGAAACCTCGCGAAATTGTCTTTTGAAAATGACAATCACGAAATTGGCTTACCGGTTTTAAGCCAAGCCCTCGAAATGGATATTTGAAAGAGCTATAAGTCCGTTATTTTAGTCATTTTCAGGGAACGAACTGCGAGTTCAGCTATTTTCAAGGGACAAATCGTCATTTTATCTATTTTTAGAGCGTGTAGAGTCAGTTTTGCAATTTATAGTGTGCGAAGCCAGTAAGGCATGATTCGCTCAGTTTTAGCCATTCTTGCCATTTTCAGAGCAGGAATCACCTGTATAGGCATTTTAAGGGCGCGAGTCATCAGTTTTAGCCATTTTTAGGGTGTGTGGGAGCCAATTTAGCTTCTTTAGGTCGTTAAGTATCCCGGAAGCCAAGGCCACTTTAGGTGCGCGAATGGTCAATTTAGCCATTTTTAGGGCGCGAATGGTCAATTCAGCCATTTTTACGGCGCGAATCATAAACTTTTCAGGTATTATCACGGCGCCCTAATCGTACGTCTAGCAATTTATAGGGCGCGAGAAGTCAGTTTGGCTATTTTTAGAGCGGCAATCGCCAGTTTTGCTATTTTTAGGTCGTAGTAAATAGTAAGTTTAGTCATTTTTAAGGCGTGGAAATCGTCAGTTTTTGCCGTTGTTGGGTGCGACTATAGTTAGCTTATCCGGTTTTTTTGTGGGAATACCTAGTTCAGCTATTTCAAGGATGCGAGTGGCTATCAAGCCAGTTTTAGTAGAGCAAAGCATACAATTTCTGAAGCCCCTCCTTCTCTCGTTCTCGCCTAGGGGCCCCGCGAAGGCTAGAAACGGCCCTGATCTGGGCAAAACTGTAGAGTTCTATCCAGTCGAAATTCTTTGGCGCGTTCTAACCAAGACATTAACCCCTCATGACCTTAACCTTGTAGTGCCCTGAATCCGGGCGGAACTGTCGTAAGTCCTTCCATAGTAAGTCCATCAAAATCCGTGGAATTTTAGTTGGTCTTTTCTTGGCCCCTGCCTTGCGCCACCTTTTGACCTCCTGCCTGACAATGGAATCCTAAGTGATTTTATGACAGCAGTACAATTTCCGAATGAATAGTCTGATTCAGTTAATAAATTTTGATTTCTGACTGAACAACCAGTTGATTTGACAACTGTATTTGGTCCGATTGGTCCTTATTCATCCAAAATTAATTTTCCAAACTCCAGGAAATGAATAAAAATTCGTGTTAGGGACATTCTTTCATAAGTTCGACTGCGTAAAGACCGTATAGACTTAAAACAGAAAAGGTTTAGCGCCAAGACACCTTGGCGCAGCGCACTGGCCACCAACACAAACCCGTACTGCAATCACAAAAACCAGGAAGCAGGATGGAATGGTGAAGGGTGAGGGTATCAGTTGAAAGAATTAAGTATTCTTGGTCAGTTTGCGCCACTCTGTTTCTTTGTCTCTTTGTGTTAACTTTTGTTTATTTTTTGCGTATCATTCGCGTTATTTTTCGAACTTTATCCTAGAGTTATTCATTTTTCGCGTCATTCAGTTACATTCACGACTTTTAACATTGTCAAGTAAGGTCTAGATTATTCCTACTCGTATGACACTGCATTTTCTTTAGTGGGGTTATTAATTTTCATTGAGGCTCTTACGCTAACTCTGAACTTTTTCCTTTGATTTTAACGGTCCTGCAAGGAAATGCTGGATTTCATTGATGGCTCAGTCAAGTTATAGTTGTTGTTATGGGAACGTTACTTTTTGCCCAGCGATTCCCAATCGTATTGATTTCTATTCAAATAAACAAAAGAAATCCCTGCTTATTCACAGAAACAAAGATAAAGAAGTAACCACCGAGGAAAAGTCATGACTGCTGAACTGGACACAAGACCGAGGTCATCGAGAACACCCACCCGTAAGACTCTCGTGCAGAAGTACGATATCCCGTTAAATCATTTGGAATTTGAGTACATCGAGAAATGTGACAATGGGAAGGAAATAGAGCAAATTGTCAAGATATTGAGGTAAGTGTAAGTAATTTTAGCTTGGGTGAACTACAGAATGGTACATAGTGGAAAGTGGTTGTTGACATTCACCAAGTGAATGGCTCCAGCCAGGGACTGCTTGTTCGGCCATACAATTCGTATTTTAGCCTTTTCTGTAGCTATTTCCAATCGTCAGAAGAAAGCTGTGAAACCAGCAAATTTTGTCTTCTGAAACGGTTTTACTTGGCAATCCCGTGATACCCCCCCCCCCCTTTAGAAACTTACTGTAATCTAATTCTGACGATTTAGTCGTAAAATCCCTTCGTTCGATGCGAAAAATCGTTACTTAATACAAAAAATGTTGGATAATTTTCCGACAGAAACTTTGACTGGACAAAGGCAGCTCAGCCGTGACGTGGATTCTGGATTTGCTCAAAGAACGGGCTTCAGAAACTGTGTGCTTCGCTAAACTAGAAATGGCTTAACTAGCTATTCGCTCCATGAAAACGACTAAACTGACTACAAACTACCTACTCGCGTCCCGAAATGGCAAAACTGACGATTCGTACATTGAAAAAAGAACGTACGATTCATGCGGGCCTTGAAATACCCGAACCGATCATGATTCAAGCACTGAAAAGGGCATAATCGCCATTCACTCGCCAAAAATGGCCAATACTGACCATTTGCGCAGTTGGCTTGACATACTATTCACGCCCAAAAACGTTTTAATTGATTATTCGCGCCCCTAAATGGCTAAACTGACAATTTGCGCGCTAAAATAGCCAAACTGGCAATTCCCGCTCTGATAGTGCCCAGTGAAACCCCCAAAAACGCTGAAGAATCTGACCAAAGTCATGGGAGTGCCGTGAATAAATGTCTGGGAGGGGCCATGCATCAGCACCTCTCTGCTCATTACAGAAGCCTTATCAGAAACACCTTCAATGTTGGCATGATTGATTGATGTCAAAATAGCCTGGACACTGTCGATCCCATCGGGGAAGCAGAGGCTTTATCTCCATGAAACTTGACCAGTAGTCTGCAAATTGTGGGAGTATTAGCTGACTGGACGGCCTCGTCGGGTATAAAAAAAAGTCTGCAGGCTGTAAGTAGTTACACCAGAAATATTTCCGTGGATACGTCAATATTTATTTATTCCGTTACGGCTGGTTTACGGAGATGAAATCCACGTCAAAAATTGTCCCTTTTCCTCCTAGATAGAAGCCCTCCACCCTGGCGGTTCTGTGTTGGGGCCCAGCAAGAAGTGGCAAACCATTTTATCAAAGTAGTTCAGGACCGTGTATAATAGCTTGCAAAAAGGGACATCAAACGCAGTTGAGGCGCTTTCTTAGAGTGACTTTTCTTCCTCAATTTTGGATATGTAGCAGCAGAATGGATCCCCGAATGACCCAAACCTCCGAAGTTTCGTCTTTGAAGGAGTCGGACCCGCCAAATTGGGATTTCTTGTGAGCCGAACCACGGATTAGGTTTTTTGAGTGAGCCAATCCGGCAAAATTTTGATTTTGAAGGGCCCAAACCCGCGAAATGGCTCTTTAGAAGGATCCAACTCCCTGGAAATTTCGATTTTGAAGGTGTGATGGTGAAATCCATGAAGTTTGCTTTTTAAGGGAGCAAACCCCTTATTGGAATGCACGAACGCGTTATACAATTAGGGTTTTGAAATAGCCAAACCGGTGGAAATGCTTTTTTTAAGGAGCCAAAGGCGAAATTGGGTTCTGTGTGTGTCAAATCCGGGAAATTCGGACTTCAAAAATTCACGCAGGGGCGGTTTTATGGGGGGGATAGGGGCGGTCGCCACCCACGTCAACTCAGCCGCCCTCAATGACAAAGGGGGCGAATAGAAAAAGTACTGTCAAAAATCGTTTTCGAGCGGCGCGATAACGAGCGTACATCCCAAAGACTCAAATTGAATGTGGCATCGTCCACTGCAGGCTTAGCTGCAGTGCATTCAATTTAAGTCATTTTGAACGTACGCTCGCCTTAGCGCCGCTCGAAAACGCTTCCAGTGGACGACCGGCCTGAAAGAGCCAAATCCAAGAAATTTGATTTTGAAAGAGCGAATGACCGCAAAATTAGGGTCTGAAAGAGCCAAACCAACGAAATTTTGTTTTTGAAAGATCAAAAATTTCTACACTTTGGATTTTAACGAGCAAAATTCGTAAAATTTGGCTTTGAGGGACCGAAACTTGGCTTCAAAATGGACTCAATTGCGATATTTCGTTTTAGAAAGAGTGTTTTACAAAGAGTCTTTCTAACTATACTAAGGATTTGTTTTTGATAAGATATTGAGCTAAAATAACCCCTGGTATTTTGGTGGAATATCCTGGATTCAAGGGCACTATTCCCATATTTAAAAAAAAAATCAAATCACCAACATTCACCCAGATTCTTGAGGAGGTATCAGACACTGCAATACAAAATCCGGTTTTGGGAAACAAAGACAATGGCTATTACTTTTGATAAGAAAATTAAGAAATTAGGCGAATAGGATAGTGTGGCGGGAGGGTAGTTTGAGAACACATTTTACCGCCACCCCCTCACGAAGGCCTAAAACCGCCCCTGAACCAGCGGAGTTGATTTTTAAAGGACAAAAACCCGTCAAACGGCTCTTTTGATTAGTCAATCCTGTAGTTTTAATTGGTGAATTGGTCAACCAAAAATAGGCTTTTGAAAGAGTCAATCCAGCGACAACTCAGAATATTCCTCCTGGTATTTGTACGATCCGAATTAGTTTTTCGAACTAACCAAACCTGGGGGCCTATTCTCTAACAATAAAGCAATATGTCTATTTTATTCATTTTCTTGAACGAATAGATTAAATAGAAACATTGCTATGAAAAACGTAATAATTATTGTTTTTTTGTTAGAGAATAAGCCCCCGATAAACTGGTTGTTACGTTGCGAAGCAATGATTTGAACCTAATACCCAAAATTGGGTTCTGAAGGGGCCAAGCCCACGAAATGAGTAAAATTACCTAAAATTAGAAATTTAACGAATCGAACCCGCAAAATTTGGTTTTGAAAGAGCGAAAATCCCAAATTGACGAAATTTCGTTTTCGAATGAGCCTAATCCGAGAGTCAACTTTTTGAAAGAGCCACATTTGTTTTTCGAACTAGCGGAAAATGCAAAACTGATTTTAAAAGAGCTGAGGTCACAGAATTTGGCTTTTGGAAGAATGTAATTACGTGAAAATACAGTTCAAAAGGCCACAATCCGTCAAATTGGTTTTGAAAGAGCTAAATCCGCGAAATTTGGTTTTGATAGAGCTAAAATCTGTAGCAAAATCGGGGGCAAAGAGCCAAAATAACGAATTTTGTTTTTTGAAACAGCTAATATTTGTGAAATCGAGCTTTAAGTGAGCCAAATCCATGAAATTGGGTTTCGAAGAGGGGAAATCCTCAAAACTTGGGGTTTGTAAGAACCAAAATGACGAAATTCCGGTTTTGAATGGGTCAAATCCAGGAATTTGGGTTTTGAAAGTTAGAGAAAAAAGTAAATAAAAAAAGAGCAAAATTAGTTTTCTGATTTCAGTAAGAGCCAAAACCACCGAGCCTGAAAATTTGAAATTTGGGGTTTGAAATAACAATCATCCGTGTTTTGATGGTGCCAAATTGTAAAAATTTGGTTATGAAAGAGAAAAAATCTCCGGCGAAATTTGGGTTTGAAAAAGGAAAAATCACAATTTTTTTTTTCATAGATGGTTTGTCGCCAAATAAAGATCGAATCTTCTAAAGCCACGAAAATTGGTTTTTGATGAGGTTTTTAAAGGAGCCAAGTCCATGAAATTTGGGTTTGAAAGATCGAAAGCCCGCAAAATTCGTTTCAGAAAGACCGATACCCACAAAACTTAGCTTTTGGAAAAAGTTAACCCAAAACTTGGCTTTTGAAAAAGTTGACCCAACGGAATGTGATTTTTGAACGACGAGTTTTGAAAGAGCAGACCCCACGAAGGGAAGGGGAAACTCCACGAAATGTGGTGTTTGACAGTGCGAATCGCGCTTAATTGGTTTTGATTCAGACTGTTAGCCATGCTGTCTGGTTTTACGATGGATTATTGGGGATTTTGGGGCGAATTTCCAGGTTTTTTAGACGGAGTGTGGGAGTGATTCATAGGGCGAAACCACTCTTCATCGACTGGGTCTCAACTTCGTAATTTCAATGAACTTCCCCTTCTCAGAAACGTGGACGCAAGGAGAGTTATTTAAGTGGGAGTTTGTTTTGCGTGAGAAGAGAATAATCTGTTTTGTCGAAGTTGACCCCCCCCCTTCCTCTCTTACCGCGGCGTCCCCCGGTAATTACGCTAAAGAATGGCTTTAAGGAGCTGACCCTCTACAAACAATTAAAAATAGCATCGAGGTGCTGTCGAGTCTCCGTTTTGACCTCAGACCTTCAGCTACCTGAACTACTTTGTCCTGGTCACATCAGCCCGACAATGAGCAGAGTACAGAGCTGTACTGTAGATGATTTTAACATGTTCGGAGCAGAGTTGCCATAAAATTTAAGTCGATTTCATTTTATTGGCTGATCCCATGGCAACTCTGCTCCGAACATGTTTCAAGCACCTTGCTGGACCAGACCTATAGTAGGACTTTTGATAGTTAAGTTCTTTGAATATTTTTGGTGGAAGTGAACCAATCACCGAAGACATGAAGCAACCCGTTAGAGAGTCCACCAGAGTGTGGACAGACAATAATTTTCACTACGAGTCATTTTTTTATGATCGAAATCAGCAGCTGGTTTTACTTTTATTCTTACCAATTTTACTGATTGTTTTTACAAGAATATCGTTATTAATACAAGAAATAATTTTGTTAAGCTCACCACGTTTACCTACTGAAAAAAGGCTATTGGTTAAAGGCCCGTTTACAAGCTCTATGTTTACGTTCTGTGGAGTCTATGCAACCAAATTTATTCCCTCGAAAAAGGAAGCATTTAGATAGGTTACATGGACTCCACAGACGCATTGCACAGAGCTTGTGAACGGGCCTTAAACAAAGTTGCTTTAGAATCGACGTAATTTTACTGACATTTTTGAGCGTACATACGTACATACAATCTGATAAACTTTTTTTTTCACAGGTCGAACGAAGAGGGCTATTATCCAGATTTGCTCAAATGTGCCGAAGATCGTCTTCGGTCACTTTACCCAGCAAGTCGATTATTGAGAGTTGAGACTCGACCGTTGGACAAAAAATCACTCTCTAGAGAGGATTGGAAAGCAACTGTTCATGATATCGACGTTAGTTCGCCACTTGTATTTTGTTGTGCTTTACCACATTTTTTACGGTTAAAATTCGTTCATTGCGATTAGGAATGGAGTGAAAGGATGAAGAATAAGGAAAAGTCACTGTCCTCTGATAATAGTCAAAAGTCCGGCACTTTGATTTTTCCTGAAATGAGAAAGACGGATAACACGGAAAATAAAGTGAATCAACCAGTGGAAAATGAAAAAGCGAATAAAAGCCATAAAATAAATAGTTGTGACTATAAAGCCTGGGACAAGTACAACGCCGAATTGGATTGTTTGAAAATAGATTTAGAGGACATGAAAAAGGAAGAAGAAAGGAAAAAACAGGAGACGGTTGCTCAAGAGCGACTGAGCCAAGAGAGCAAGACAACTGAAGAATCAGCCATAGCTTCGCTTGATCAAGCGCAATTAGGTATGAAAAAATCCTTAAACA
This sequence comes from Corythucha ciliata, assembly GCA_038030265.1. NCBI lineage: Eukaryota > Metazoa > Arthropoda > Insecta > Hemiptera > Tingidae > Corythucha > Corythucha ciliata. The sequence continues at coordinate 36,005,781 of CM075938.1, read as the reverse complement.
ATTTTTCTTGTGTTGCAAATTGCATTCTTTCTTCCAGACTTGCTGAGTGAAGAAGAAAAGAAGGATATTGCACTGGGTGAAAAAGTAAAAGGAAATGAATATTACAACGATAAATTGTTTGACAGAGCCATCTGGTATTATACCCGTAGCATTCATATCTACCAGAATTTAGCTGCTTATAATAACCGTGCTGCTTGCTGTGCGTAATTGGATCGGTTTGAATTCGGACTTATGAGCCTATATTCAAAGTTATGGTTATTTTTCAGACTTAACGGTGTGTAAATTTAGTCTAGCTTTACAAGATTTAAATAAGGTTTTAGAGAAAGATCCCTACAATGTAAAAGCCAGGTATCGAAGGGCACAAGCTCTACAGCACTTGAACCGATTTGAAGAGGTAATGCCCTTGCCCTTTTTGTAGTTTGAAAAGGACGTAGATTCATCAATTTATTTTCAGGCCTTAGAAGACACTAGACTAGTATTGAGTAAAAACCCCAATCACGCTGTAGCAAAAATTATGGCCGACAAACTTCGAGAGAATTGCGCAAAATTGCCCAAAATACACCGCCTGGTAGTCCAGGACCGAGAAACGGGCCATTCGCACTACTGCGAAGTGACGGATGAGGAGTTGGGTACTCGCAGTGACATCCGAGGGAAAGTCCACGTGCGCGTGAACGAATTCGGTCTACCGGTCACAGCGTGTCAGTGTCACGTGAAGCAATCAGCGAACAGCCAGCTAATTGCGAATCGACGACGAGGGCGACCGGTCGGTCGTTTTGGTTGCAAACCGCCGTGCGATACGACGGCTAACGATGAAAATGTGACCGAGTCGAAAAACGAGGTAATTGTTTTGAAAGACAAGGTTTCAACGCCCGCGCCGGAGAAATCTTCGGGGTCGAGCTCAAATAGCGGAGGACCAAAGAAAATTGATATAATCGAGCTGGAAAGGATCACCGAAGAGGATAAAATCGATGACGTAGGCCGAATCGGGGTGGTTACTAAAACCTTGGTCACCGACAAACGAACCGTAAAGAGTCCTGTCGTTCATGATGACAAAACCGAGAAAATCCACAAAAATGAAGCGATTAAGCACGAACTGATGGCCGATAATGCGAGTGACTCGACCAAAGACGTTAAAACGACGAAAAACAAGTTTATACAGGATGAGCGCCTCCGAGAGAGCAACAAAAGTGAAAAGATCCCTGTGGGTCAGCCTCGAGCCTGCGGCTGTTCCACCAATTACCCGCCGTTTCATTTCAAATCCGCTTGGCATCGAATTGACTGTGAAAAGGATTCTCTGCCCCATAAAGCGCAACTCATAAAGTCAATTTGCCCTCAACATCTTTCCGAAGGTAAGTACGATTTGTTCTAAATTTTAGTGCTCTCTTCTATCCAATCTAAACGAATTTCTGGGTTCAGCATTCGGTAACTCGTGGGAATCAGACATGTTAATCGATATTTTTCGGTGTTTGCGTTACCATTTCGATCTGAGCACGGAAAAGGATCGCATTGCGAAATACTTGGAGGCAGTCGTAAATTTTAGCCGATTTAAAATTAACTACAGCTTTCTAGACAAAGATGTAAAAAAACGTGAGTATCCACGAGTAAATAATTAATTCCCCGACTAACTAAAACCGTTTCTTTTTTCTCAGTTGCTCAAGAACTATTAACCGTAGTTGATGATCCGCAATTACAGGCGGCTTTACAAAAATAAATTCCTTTACTTTAAATGCAAAAGAGGCCCCTTGGTTTGTACTTTATCGTTTAAATTGGAATCCAATAGGCTTCCGTATCTCTTCAACCTGTTAACCAGTTCAACCATCCCCGTGCAGATCGATCTCAATAATTCTCATGAGGTGAGAGGATTTACTTGTGTTACGCTTTAGAACAATAATAAAATGAAATGTACGGAACTGAACTAATCAATAAGACAAAAAAGGTCGTTGCTTTACCGATAATAAAGTTTCATATTGCTCCCGTTGTAGTCACCAAGTGCTGTTTTTAGACACGAATATTGTACATAATTATTCTTAATAGATTTGAACATTATTAATTTCGCAAATTTGATAGGTAGCTATAGTTTATTTACGTAACATAATTAGCGTTGAGAGATTCTGTTTTCTTCATTTAGTTCGAAACATGATTTAAAACGACAATTTTCTTTATTTATTCAACTTTTACCCTTCATTCCAACCCTTTCAATTGGCATTGAAAGGAGCCAGACCCGCGGAATTCGATTTTTTTCTGGCCAGTTTCAAGATATTTGGTTTAAATGAGCTAACCCCCCGAAATTTAATTTTTTAAAAAAGCCGAACCCACCAAAATGGCTATTCGAGCAGGCCAACCAGCGATATTGGGATTCTTGATTGCCAATAATCCGAAAAGTCAAACCCGTGGAATAGGGCCTTTGAACCCATTGAAATTAAGCTCCGAAACTTGCATTTTCACTTAATAAGTAGATTTTTGCACGCATGCGTAGACCCGAAAGTCGCATTGCCGTGACCGATATTGGCTCCTTGGTACTTTCTATTTTCTTGGGTATTCTTTAGGGACTGTGGGGCTAGCCTGTTGTATCCACCGCGACGAAAAAGGTCCCAAAACTTGCTTGCAATTTCGGTTTAACTAAAACCCTGATCTTGCAATTTTGCTTTAATTATAAATTCTTATTTATAAATGAATACGAAACTTCCAATTTCGTGGATATTCAACCAGGAAAATGATAATTGTGCTCAAATTAGCAGCCTCCCCAAGTGTTGCTATTAACGGCTATTCGTCAGGGTGACCTCTTAAACAAATTGACCCTGATACTAGCAGTTTCGCGAAAAATGTGCTTCGAAGCATCCAATTTCGCAGACATTTGCCTCCAAAATATTGAAATCCTGTTGAGGGGCACTGCGTATGGGCCTCAACACCGTCAGCCTATAACGCGGTCCAATAACAAAAAAATAGCAAACTTGCCTTTTCACAGATTTTTTTTTCTTCAAATTCGAGATTGTTGGTTTTTTGTTTGACGTCGCTATAAAAGTTTCTGGTCGAAAAAACAACGAGACCCTAAAAAACAGCCAAAATTGAATAAAACGATAATTTGAGGGCTAAAATGTGGACAAATGGCTAGTTCACAGCTAATATTGACAGACGATTCAAATTAACCAATGGACGTGAGGTCGGCCGCTAACTCGCGCGACCCGACCCGTAACGCAAAAAACGGTCCTATTCGTTTGTTTACGTTTGTTTAGCCAATATTTTCAACCACGAGTTTTTTTTTTAAAAAATTGCATGGTTTGGCAAAGTTATTTGCGTTATGGGTCGGGTCAGGTTCACGTGTATCTTAAACGCTGATAAAATCAAGAAAAATCGTTGATCGGCATGTTAAAAAGGCTATTTCTTGGCTAAAATTTAAGAAAAACGCTAATTCGTAGATAGAAGAGAAAAGGCGCTAATCCGCAGCTAAAATTAAAAAAAAAAGCCAATTCGTGGTTTCTGAAGGTAAATTCGAGAAAAATCATTAATTCTGAGCTAAAATTGAGGAAAATTGCAAATTCATGGATGGAAAAAATAAAGGATGCTGAAGGGCGGCTAAAATTGAGTTCAAAAGCTAAATATGCGGTTGAAAAGTGCTAATTCATTGCTTGAATTGAGAAATCGCTGATTCGCGGATAAAAGTGAGAAAAAGTGCTAATGGCTAAATGTAAAATAATTGGAAAACGCTCTAACGCGAGGCTCTTGAAAAAAAAAAAAAAAAGAAAAGATTATTCCTAATAGACCAAGAGCCAGAGGCGTCAGAAGTGCAACCAATTGCATACTTTTCTTTCTCAGCGCATAAAATCGGTAATAATTCCCTAATAGTGGGAAAAGTTGTCTGCCTCCATTTGGACGAGACGAAACCGGTGGCAGACGCCATCATAGCGTGCACTTATGAGGAGAAATAACACAAATTCCGGTCAGGTGGGAAAAACGTTTTGTTCACGTTACAACGCATTGGAAAATATTGGAAATTGAATATTACATTTCATTCTAACGGGTCCTGTGGCCGCTTGCTAAAAGAAAAGTCGGTGAAGACGAAAACCTCCATAATTTGAAGTAACGCTTGTCGGTGCCAGGGTACATGGCGTCTATTAGGGAAAAAGGGACGAAAAATTCCAGTAACTTATCCGTTTTATTTAGTAGATGCATTTGTAAAGACTTCATCGGCTGCACTATGATTTATGGCATGGGCGTAGCAACTGGAGGGCAACTGCCCTCCCCTAGAATCAAAAGCGCAGATTTCGTGGGGCAGCTGCCCACCCCCCAAAAATTCCGTGATCTGGCTTTCTTGTATTCCTCTCCATAAAACCAATTTTGCGGATTTTTCTAACTACAAAAAAACAACACATTTTCGCTTATCAGTATCACCAAAAATCAAAAATTTGCCGATGTTTGTTGCTGACAAACCGATTTCGAGGGTAAGCTTAACTTGGAAACCGATTTTTCACACTGAAATCCCATTTTCGCAGGTTCGACGCGCAATTTTCGTGTGTTTTTGGCTAGCTCAAATCGTGTTTATCCCGCTGTGCCATCCAGACTTGTGGTGGGAGAGGAAATGCCAGCTCTGTTTACCGTCTCAAGTCTAAGATTCAAAGTTTAGCTCCAAAAGTATCACTTTCCCTGGGGTGGGGCAGAAGTTTCAGGTTTTCGACATAAAATCCGAAATAGAAGGCTACAAACGACAGTTTTCCAGCAGATATTAATTTTTTGACGGATAGTGGTCGTTTCTGTGCAAATTTAGTCTCCGATAACCGCGAATTGACGCGGTTCTAACCTCCAGATCCTGTTATAAGCTTGCAAAAAGGCAATGGCGCATCTGATATTTTCGCCAGTGAAGCTGGCCCACAGGCGTGGATCCAGTTTTTCTCAAGATTAGTTGTACAGAGCTTTTTTCCCCCGATTTTACTCGTGAATAAGTACTGTTTTTAGCCTCGAATTGACGTTTTCCTTAATTTTAGCTGAAAATGAGTGTTTTTTCTCAATTCTAACTCGAACTAGCCCATTTTCTTCATTTTAGCTGTGAAAAGGTCTCAAAAAAACCGTGAAATAATGTATTATTGATATCATACTATTTCAATTACGGCTAGCACCGGGCATCGCCTAATTGCAAATTGGTACCTTCTGTCAGTTTCAGCCGCAAAAAAAAACAAAAACAAAAAAACAAAAAAAACGGGTTTTCCTCAATTTAACATGTGGATGAACGCTATTTCTCAATTTTAGCCACGAGAATTCCACAAATCAACAACAAACGGTGACAATTTCGCCAATTCGTTTTCCCTGAATTCTAGCCGCAAATAAGAGCTTTTTCCTAATTCTGCCTTGAGTAATTTTTTCTCCCTTCAAATTTTAGCACTGAAAAGGTTCACATAATCCGCGTGAGAGCGAATTTCATTAATTTTGACCCCTAAATTTCACGGGCTAACGAACAATTTTCCGTAATTTTAACCGTGAATAAGTGAGTGAGTGAGTGAGTGAGTGAGTTTATTATGAACACCAAAGTGTGGTAACATAATCGTCAATAACATAATCGTCAATAGTATAAATTATTAATTAGGCAAGACAATAAATTATTAAATATAGCCACAACAATGTAACAATCACTTTACAGATAGACAATTACCCTCATAGATAATACAAAGGATCAAAAATTCCTCAAAATAATAGATTATATAATTAGTGAAAAACAATTTTAACTTAGCTTTAAATGTCACAAAATCAAGTTTTAAAAAAGCTTCCGGCAGTCTATTATAAAATTTCACACCCCACCAATCCACCTTACCCTGAGACTTTTTAAGCCTGTAAAATGGCACGACAAGTCTCCCTTTGCTACGCGTGTGATAATTTTGAACCCTGAGTATATTCGAATCATTCTTTGTAGAGTGAACATGGAGCAAGGAGTGGTATATATAAGATGCTGGCAGAGGCATGATTTTAAGGCTTCTAAAGTCTTCTCTGCAATCATCCCTGAACTTCCTATTTGTAAGAATTCTCACAACTTTACGCTGGAGGGAGAAAATTGTCTTAGCGTGAGGACTATGCCCCCACGCAAGCAGTCCATAAGTGGCCAGTGAGTGGAACAGCGCAAAATAAGCAGTCAGAAGAACAGGCAATGAGACACAATGTTTCAGACATCTAATAAGAAAAGAGACCCGTGACAATTTATTTGTTAAGAAGGTACAATGGCGATCCCAAACCAAGCGGCTATCGACACATATCCCCAAAAACTTCGCAAAAGATCTTGCATCATCCACAGCGTCATTCTTAAGGCCAAAATCCACATGCACTGTCTTTTCGCCATTTAAAGCTAAACGATTAGCTGAGAACCAATTTACAGCATCGGCTAAGACTTCATCAGCTTTTATGGCAGCAGCCGCTCTTGAAAACTCATTAACTAAGAGGGTAGTATCGTCAGCAAAAAGGATGCAACGAGCAGATGTGGCTGCCGGGAAGTCATTTATAAATATTAGAAATAGTATTGGCCCCAAAATAGACCCTTGGGACACGCCATAAAGAATATCGCTCAGGCCAGAAACTTCATCGCCCAATTTAACCGCTTGTTTTCTATTAGAAAGGTAAGACTTAATTAAGTTCATGGAACTCGGTGAAAAGTTGTACCAACTTAATTTTGAGAAGAGAATATCATGGGGGACACTATCGAATGCCTTCTTCAAGTCAATGAACAAGCCGCTAACGCATTTCTTTTCCTCAAAACTCATCAAGACACTGTCAACTAAATCAAGCATCGCAGCCGTAGTGCTTTTACCCGACCTGAAACCATACTGCCGCGACGAAAAAAGCTCCAGTCTATCAAAAAAATCTACAATGTCGTTTTTCATGAACCTCTCAAGCACTTTGGAAAAAACGGGCAAGATGCTGATCGGCCTGTAATTGTTAGGATCCGTTTTTTCTCCTTTTTTGTACAAAACTGACACCAGCGATACTTTCAGAGCACTAGGAAAATGGCCTGAAGAAAGGGAACAGTTTATTAAATGTGTAAGCTGTGGGAGGACAGTGTCGACAATTCCTACGAGAATAGGAGCGCTCAGTCCGTACCAATCCAGAGATTTGCTCATATTTAAAGACAGAACACACCGTTTCACCGCCAGAATAAGCACTTTTTTCAAAAATGTCTGCGCTAAGTCACGCTCTTTCTCAATTTCACCCGCAAACTTGCCATATATATGTATAAAAACGGTCAATTAGCTCTTTCTCGCAATGTTTCCGATGTTTGAGGAACCACGAACTGGCGCCTTCTCTCAATTTTACCTGCGTGAATGAGCTCCATTTCTCAATTTTAGCCGTGAATTGGCGCTTTTCCTCAATTCCGGCCGCAAATGAGTGATTTTTCTCAATTCTACATTGAACGAGCAATTTATTTTGTCAATTTTAGCTGTGAAAAGAGTTCTATAAACCGTGAATTAGCGCATTTTCTTAATTTCGCTTCGGATCCGCATCGTGAAATCGCAAATTGGCATGTTTTCTCAATTTCAACCGCGAATAACGAGATTTATTTCTCAACTTTAACGTGAACCAGCGCTATTTCTCAATTTTAGCCGTGAATGGGTGTTTTTCCTCTGTCTTAGCCGCAAAATGTCCTTTTCTAGATTTCATCCGTGAACGAGAACTTTTTCTCTAGACGTGCGCACCCCCCCCCCCACTGTGGATCCGTGCCTAGCTGGCTGCCCACCCCTTGATCACGGGCTGGCTACGCCCCTGATTTATGGCACATTGAAATTGCATATTATGAAATTCCATACCCTGTATGACAATTTTATCTTTTCATCACCTAAGCTTTGTAACCCAATAGGTCACTACGACGCTCGAGTAAATCCCCATTTAGCATTGTGGGCTCCCCTACTATTGGAAGTAGCACTGTGTTCGAAGAAGCAGGAAATACCATCCAATATTAATTAACTTCTGGCATTGCCTAGATACCGACCAACTGGAATTTTGAACGCATTATAAAGCGGTCCATACACGAACAATAAATATTGCGCAATATAGCGGTTGAACCTTGTACAATAAAATTGAACGTGTATGGGTAGTATTGATGGGTAGCACGAAAAATTGTGCCAACCATTTTTTATTTCAAAACACCGGAAAAAAGTAAAAACACAAATTTTGCGCAATATATTAAAGGTGTGCGGTAAACGTCAAAATATTGCACAAATTTATTGCGCAATAATTATTGTGCATGTATGGAACCCTTATTAAGTTATTTATATTACATATTTGACAAATCGTTTCAATTTCCTGTTGGTCGGTTTCTACGCAATGCTAGAAATTAATTAATATTGGAAGATATTGGTCACCTATATATCCAATACTACTAAACTTCTACTTCTACTAACTAGTACTACTAAATACTATTCCTGTTCGTTTATTATTACTAAATTACTAATTTGAGATCCCCCACCCCATGTTTCCCTGAACCCGCCCCTGCCGCTAGTTATATGGATAAAAAGCGCTAATTTGCTGCTAAAACTGAGCTGATAAAACGGAGAAAAAGTGCTAATTCATGGCATGGTAGGAAATAATTTCGGAAACGCTCACTAAAGAAATTGCTAATTCGTGGCGAAAATCGGGAAAAACTCATATTGTCGAATTTTTCGATCGTTTGTGTGCTAATTGAGACAAAGTGCTCATTCACATCTAAAGTTAAGAAAACGCTAACCGCGGATAAAAATGAGGAAAATAGCTAATTCGTGCCTATAATTGAGAAAAAACACTAATTCTTTGGTTAAAAGAGGAAAAATCGCTAGTTCACGGCAGGGGCGCAGCCAGCTTTCGATCTAGGGGGGGGGGGCAGCTTGACATGAGAACAAGTCAGATGCATCCCAATGCCTATATTCGGGGATGAGTCCCCAGAAAGAGAAATCGTCAATTCGACCCCAGAAACTGAATTAGCATAGTTACCACCCTCACCAGAGCGAACATACTGTGTTAAAAGACAGGTGGAGCGCGAACTTCGAACATGGTGAGCTAGCGTTGCCTGGGAGACAAGAGGTGAATTTTGAAGAAAATAAATCCAGGGTTGACATTGCGGCCAGTTATGCCGATAAAGCTAAGCCTACGCCACCTGCCGGCGGAGCTCACTTACATGAGCTCCCAGTCCCAGAGGAGGAAACGAAGGTAACATCTGTATGGAGGAAGAGACGGAATGCAACGGTGGGAGTACCTGCTCCTAATACTGACAGCCCGTCGTCTCACGATCAAAACATAATTAAGCATTAAGGACTCGTCTGGTGCAAGGACGAGGAGCGGAAATGCAAAACGAGGTATCGTTGGAACATTGTGTGAGCAGTCTTGCAAGCTGACAGTGGCGCCTAAGGCCCCTGCAAAAAAATGTGTTTACGTCACTCGACTCAGTCACTCCGTGACTTTAGATGACATGATCAGGCATTTAAATTACCTAGACGTACAGAACTTCAAGTGCAGTCAGACGCGTACCAAGCGTAGCGGCGAGTATGCGTCTTTTGACATCGAGGTGCTGGTTGACAACCTACAGAAGATAATGAAACCGGGGTACTGGTTCAATATGCGGTCTACCGACCCTCCATTGGTTCAATATGCGGTCTACCGACCCTCCACTGGTTCAGCATGCGGTCTACCTATCTTACGTGTGCTGTGCTTACCTAAGGGAGTTTCTCTTCGAAGTGAAGATAAACGCGTTGAATCCATTAGGCTGTCACTAGGGAGGTGCTCCTCATGTCGTCGAAGAAAGCGTAGAAGGGGTTTTGAGGATGGATCGAGCGCCACCATTCCTCCTGGAGTTGTGTGCTTAATAAAGGGCTTGCCCCGTTCAATTTTATGGCATACCTATTCTTGACGACCCTCCACAAGCACTCAATCGTCTGGGTTTGGGCTCCAGTGATCGGGTCTACGAAATGTTCACTATGGTTCACCGTTTTGTGCACGAACCCTTCCCTGTCAAGGGTACTGCACGCTCGCCACTGGTCAGAGAGAATCGTTGTACCGGCGGCTATTTCGTTTTTTATTATGGGAAGCAGGGTGGCCCGATCTCGTCGCTCAACGATAAATAGCCTCCTCTCAAGAAAACCGTCGTGGCGGCAGCACATACCGAAGACCCAGGGCCCTTGAACCCGGTTGCCATAATTGCGAGCCGATAGCTGTTCAGGTGCGTCATCAGGGAAAACACAAAGAGGAACACGGAAATATCACAGAACGACTAGTAATGAGCACGCACGGGAACCTGAAGTGAACTAACCCGAGACCCCCAATTCGATAGAAACTATTGATACAGATGAACATTGTACACATCACCTTGTTATGGTAGACTGCACGAGCGGGTGAGGAGATCGCGAGCTCGAGGTAGACCGCATATTGAAACAGTACCCATTTCATTCTGAAAATGCACTATTGGTCTCGTCGTGATGGTGGCAAACATGGGTCATGTCATGTTTTTTTCACGTTTCAGAACCTCTAGAACACGAATTCAGTGGTCTCCAGGATTTATATATTATTATGGCCGTTTTCTTGTTACCACGATAACTCTCGAAGAAATCAATTTAGCGGAACGCGCTTTGGCACAAAAGTCAGTAGTCATAAGACCCCGGTCGGTATTGCATTTGGGCCAAATTGGTCAAAGTGGAGGGGGGGAATAGGGGTTAAATGGTAAAAAAATCACTATAAATCACCAGTTGATTCTAGAAGCATCATATTCGGTACGTATACTCCATGTTAGACTAGCCTTTGATTCCCACTTTATTTTTTATAAAAAGTCGAAGGGGAGGGGGTGTTGCCCCCGGAGTGGAAGTAAGCGTGGGGTCTTGTTAGTACGATAACTCTCGAAGAAATTAATTTAGCGGAACGTGCTTTGGCACAAAAATCAGTAGTCATACGACCTCGTTTGGTATTGCATTGGGCCAAATCGGTCGACTTGGTTGGGGGGGGGGGGTAATATGGTTTGAACTGGTAAAAAAATCACTAGAAATCACCAGTTGATTCCAGAAGCATTATATTACGATGATTTCATTTTGAAGTAGCCTTTGATTCCCATTAAGTTCAGCTTAAACAAACCCGGCAGCAAACAGTACGATGGAGGATCAAACATTAACGAAACAAATCATGGTCTCAACATTAATACTTCTGGGACGGCTTAGGGTATATCCATATACAAAATGAAATGCACTCTTTCCGACCGCCAGCTGCCGGAGCGGAATTTTTTTTTCTCTTGGAAGAGCCTGACAGAAGATGCGTCTTCTTGACACTTGAAACGTCGTCTATAAAGAATGTCGAAATGTCTTCCGTGTCGCCTCCTATATCCGTCGGGTCTTCTATAATTATCTACGCAGTCAAACTCCATGAGTGGGTCCGGTCGATTCTCACATGACTTGCCACTGCAATTAAAGCAGACCGTAGAACACTTGAGGCCGGCTTCTCTGCACCCACATGCATTGGTACAACCCTTCTTACAGACACGGGAAACCATCTTCAAGAGTAGGGAGGGAGCCGGATCATTAGACATTTGTGAAAGCCCGAAACCTTTATCGAAAACCCAAACTCAACGGTGACTGTCACATTTACCATAGCAGAGACAATTAAGCTGTCGAAAGCCGGGGAAATTTGGGCTTTCAGTGGTGGATGTTATTTTTATGTAATCTATTGTTACAAATATTATGGGTACACACGGAAATCAACACTATTTAGATATTCAACTTATGGCGACATTTAAACTGGGCTTTCAATTTGTGTACACTATATTAATTGGTCCAGCATGATCTCACTCAGATGATCGAAAATCCGTATCGGAGGCGTATCGAGAGCAGTGCACAAAAATATGCTGCAAGTCTTTCAGCGTGTGGCCTTACCTTTTTAATAAGATGTACGCCACAAATTCTATTATTATATCTTACGATTTTACGGCACATTAGTCCCTCGGGCCAAGATTAGATGTTCGGAAGCAGGGAACCTTGGGATTTCAGGATTGAATTTCCCGTCTCGATTTGACTTTTTGCTTGAGAGCACTGTTTCAGGCTCTCTTTGAAATTTTAAATGGTTGAATGGAATAATAAACTTGAACTAGGCAGTCTTAGGCGAATAAATAAAGTAGGTAACGGTAGCAAAACATAAAATAGTGGGGAGGGCACGACCCTTTAGAACAAAATTATGGGTCGCGACCCAAGTGTGGATATAACAGACGGCGACCCAACCAGGAAAAGCCCGCGACTCATGGGCTGAAAACCACTATCAAACCCAACCACTATCAAAATATTGGAGATAACAAGTCGTTTGGCCTCATTTTTGAAGATTCAGTCTAGTCTAGCAAAATAATTAGTACTATTATGACCATTAAAGGTTTCTAAAATGTCACAGCTAACGAAAACGAAGAACCATAGACAGAATTTCGAAGTGTTGACAAATTTGCCTAAATTTGACGAGCGGAAACGGTAATACATTTAGAACCCGCTTTAGGCTGGTTTTCTCAGAAATTTTCTCAAACTTTGAAAAGTTACTTCGAAGCCACAACCGAAAAATGGCTAGTTTAGTGTGAAAGAGCCAAAACCCCAAAAATGTCCCAAATTTTTGGGGTTTTTCGAGAATTCCAGGATGATCCCGATGTCTTTCGAGGTCAACAATTTGAACACGTCATACCAGCACCATCCCAGACAATATAAAATAAAAAAATCATCTACCCTAATTATTGCAACCTGGGGCCTTATTTTTGAACGCCTTGGCAACATTAGTTTCGATTGCATTTGTTATGTTCTGAACTCGCTACGTCAAAGTCTTGTCTTGGTTGTCGTGTGTGCCATGTGCTCCAAAGTTCAAAAAGTCTTAAGTCGTGAGCAATAATAATAAAGTCTTAAAGTCTCTTGTCAAGTCTTCAGTCTCCTTAGTCATAAAATATAACAACATTATTGCCTTTTTGAGAAAGCAACACTGCGAAGCGGTATTCTTGAATTTGGCACTACTGCTTTGGGTCGCAATGTTGCAAAAGCAGTAATGGTCGCCGTCTGTTATATCCACACTTGGGTCGCGACCCATAATTTTGTTCTAAAGGGTCGTGCCCTCCCCACTATTTTATGTTTTGCTACCGTTACCTACTTTATTTATTCGCCTAAGACTGCCTAGTTCAAGTTTATTATTCCATTCAACCATTTAAAATTTCAAAGAGAGCCTGAAACAGTGCTCTCAAGCAAAAAGTCAAATGTCTTCAACATGGATAAAGGGGGTCATGTTAAGTCCTTAGTTGTTTTGCCCCCCCCCCCTTCAACTCATAATCTAGTCTCTAGTCATAATCTTAATGTTGTTCATGGAATTTGCAGAATTCTTTTTTCCCCGAAGATGGGTTCCTTGTAGACCGAAAACCGGTTAGGAATAATAAAAAAGACGTGTGGGAAGACAATATCTCTTCGTGATTAGATATCTACAAAAAATCCCACAATATCCACGCCATAAGATGGAAACAGTAAGTAAGTAAATAAATAAATAAATAAAAATTAATTCAACCAAAAGAAGATGCCCGGAATAGGGCCGTGTGAATGGGATATGCACACAAAGTAGTTTCCAATGACGTCATGTTTCAGAACAGTTCTCGGGAACAGTTGCTCGACAGTACGCGCCAATCATGGCTACGTCGGTTCCATCAGAGCGTCTTCTTTCCAAAGCAGGGTTAATCCTAACCCAGCAGAGGAACCGATTGAAGGGTGACATCATGGCCCAACTGGTTTTTTTGAAAGACCTGATGTAACGCCCTAGAAAGGGCGTTATGTTAAGCTATAGAGAAAAGGAGCTCGGTCCGGGAAATTGTTCACCGCTCGGTGAATGAACCCGGCAAGCTCAGGGACGAGCGGGAGAGAATGACTCGATAGCGTCAACAAATCCTTGAGGAAACTGCTTGTTATCCACAACACTTAGGGTTTTACAAACATGTCCTCGGGGGTTTAGTATAAAAACCCAGGGGGGACGGAGTCGAGTGAACTGCTAGAGTCGGGGGACAGCTTAGAGTCAGGGACGCACATCCGTGCAGGGGAGGCCGAAGCCTCGCGACCAGCCCTCGCGCCAGCTCGTGTACACGCTACCGCAGGCCGTCGGGCCTGGGGAAAGGTGAGTCAGACTGTAAATAATAAATGTACATCACGGGGTAAAGGTACCTATTTGTTACTCTTTGTCGACTCCCTGAACCCAGACCCATACGGCGGTACACTGCCCCCCTATTCTGTAACTCTTAACGCGTGCGTTAGCGAAATAAACAAGGTGAATAATTGAAAATAATCAGCTGAGAAATTTTGCTAACGCACGCGTTAGGAGTTACAGAATAGGGGGGGGGGGACGAATTATTCTTTGAGGTTTAAAAAAACGTGTGTGCTATAAAAAAAATAATAAATTCATATGTTCCTGTTTTCCTTCCATTTGAGTTGATTATTGATAACTGCTCCTACATAAAAACATAAAGTTTTATGTTTTAAAAACATAAAACATGATGTTTTATGTTCGATATATATCGCATATCGATGTTTTGGTTTCAGGATTTGACCGATACCAGATATCGATGTTTTCTCCACCGATACCCATCCCTACCAAAGCCTAATTTTAGGCCACCACGGACCTCAACTTCAATAATCCAACAACCCTAAAAATAAAATATTAATGAAATTAATGTGTTTTATTTTTATGTTTTATTTTTGCAAAAATGGAAGCAGCCAATACAAACAAAGCTAATGTCTTTCGGTGCTAATGCGGTAAAATTCATGAAATTTTCCTTCAAACTGGGTTAATTCGCGAAAAACCACCGCCGAACTGTGTTTCGCGTTAATTAAATTATAGGGGTGTACCCAAATTCGTTTTTTCTTTCTATTTTGCATGTGGAACCTCTTCCTCCGACGAGCTCATTGCGAAAACAGAAAAATATCACTTTGGTATCGCTTGTGTAAACATAGTAACGGACCGATATGCTGCGCGATGTATTGCTTTTATATCGCGTTGCTTTCATATCGTCTAGTGTGAACGCCGCCAAACTCAAAATTTGAATTTTACGCTTATCATGACGTCACATAACCGTTAACGTTAACCATCAGACGGTTATGCAATAACTCCCTATTGTTTAATCTTTCCTCAAACTTGTGTCTGCAAAAATCTAAAAACTACCGAAATCTTTTTCGACGCTTTGAAAGCCAATCAAGGCATTCCCTTAAGGCTCTTTTCACACGTAAGTGGTATCATGCGGCTCCCGAGTGTGTACCGCATGACACCGGTTTCTCATCGAGCTGTGTTACAACCCAAAACGCATCAAACGTTTTTTAACGAGTTACCTGGACCACCGGTAGAAAGCCATCGTATTAGAACTCGTTGCAATATTGCGTCCGGGTCGAATCTTCATATATATACGGTGATACTTCATTTTTTTTTTTTGAGATGCATAAAATACGAGATTTAAAAAAACAACAGCAAATTTTAAAATGCCAGATCCATCAACCAAGATTGTAAATTCACGCGTATATGATTTTTCACCTGAACAGTAGCTCGTGTAAGTTGCCAGCCAATGGGATTTAAGTGTAAGTTGCCTCAAAAAATGGGATTTAGTCATGCAAGCGCGCAAAAGATAGTTTCTAATCATCTTGACAGCAGCGATACGCAACCATTAATTGACCCCTCATCACCAAATAATTAATTATCTCCACTAGTCTTCAATCCTCCTTCACATGACCCATTTCCGACACCAACACGCAACATTAAGCAGTTCTGAAGAATGCGACAAAAACAATAGCTGTACGACCATCGAGACGCAAATTTTTGTTTCGCATAAATTGAATTAAGTTACTGCCTTCAACAACGATATTTCTAAGCAACAAGAAGAAATTTCACAAATTATTGTGCGTGTATGAACCCCTTGAGAAACAAGACAAAAGAAAAACATTTCACTGACGATGCCTCCAGCCCAGGACAGCGAAAGCTCAGAAAAAGAAGAATAATAAAATATCAGCCCAAATCCTAAAAATAAATCATTAATTGAATTAGTGTATGAACTCAATAATTATAGGGTTGACTCGAAAGAGGTTAGAGATAGGTCACAGAGATTTAAGAGTATAGCTCTTGAGGGTGAATTGTGAAGATGAGGGGGAGATACTCTTCACCAGGAAAACTACCTTTAGCCTAAAATGTATGCTAAGTGTCTTATTTCCGGCCTCTCCTTCTCAATTACACCTTCACAAACTCAACGTGGCCACCCCCTGAAGCCCGAGACCCTTCCTGCTGTTGACACGTTCTCCACTATACTCCAACATCGGCGTTTTTCCTCGATGTTTAAAAGTGGGTGGATTGAATAGGTATAGGCTTGGGGGTGAAACAGGGAAGTATTTATCGATCTAGGTTTGACATGGTTTCCTACCTCTACAACCCAACAACACCTCACCTCGCCGTACTCCCACGCTCCCCGGAGGTTTTATTTGCCAGAATATTATCCAGCAGCCACCTATTCACCCCCACGACAATCCCGTGGCTGGTGGCTCAGTCAACAGCTAGAACTCAAGAAGTCCACCACACTCACTCTTTTTTTACCACCCTGAAGGAGACAACCAGCCGTCACCATTTATTGCTGGCTCAGCTCGTCCGCCAATACGGCGAGACCCTCGTACGTCATGCCAGGCGGAGGGAAAAAAGGTTAGACTTATTAAAGAATGAATAATTACATTTAAGGGCAATATTTTTGAGCTTTTCTTGAAGTTTCCTTGAGTCAAGGAACCATTGCGAGAACAATAATTTTGATCACAATAAAGTGATCTGTTCTTACGAATTTCAATGGCTCCTAATGTCACGGAACGTTCATAAATACGGGAATAAGATTCACGAATCACGTGTATAAGTTTTGAATGAAGATACCTCGGTTTACTGTCCTAGGTCAGTGAAAACGAAGGTTTATTTAACCATTATTAAGCAATTATTTTGTACGCGGATGTGTTATTAGGGGTACTCAAATAATCAGCCTGTAAACCTGTAAAGGAGTATTTCTCTGTAATTAAGTAAAATTCCACCCCCCCCCCCTGTCTTTGCGTTACTAAAGAAACGAGATTTATAAAATCTGTTTACTGGTTTACCTAAGTAACTGATTTTTATTTGAGTACCCCTACTGTGAACTTGAGAATAGTAAGTCTTATACCATCAACATTAACTGTAGCCCAAACAACGATTGGAAGATCTCAATAATAATAGGTATTTTCGGGCGACCTACAAAAGCTACAAAAATTACTAGGTTGTATACGTAGCAACATGTGTTCAATTGGTTTAAAAACTACACAACTTGCAATTTTGTAACCCGTGTAGGTTTGGAGGGTCGCCCGAAAATACCTAATGCGTAGAATATGGATAGCTTTTGTTTTGTACTACACCGTAAATGACTAATAAATGAAAAGCTTTTCTGTCCGCGTTGCTCCTTAATGCATAAATTCACGGGGTTAATGGAGACTAGGTGATTGAGTACCTCTTTCAAAAACGAGTTTTCAGGTGACGTTATTCTCTCATAGAAAGAAAATAATATAATGAAACGAAAATAGGGCCAACGAAAACAGGTCAAATCCTGTTTGTTTGTTTGTCCTCTTTTTGGAGGGAAACTTTCAATTGAATGACACCCTCACCCTCCTTCGTCTACGTCTATTCATCCAACATTGTCCGTCATTGAACGCCTCACCTACCTCAACATCATTGAACACTGTACCTACGAATTTTGATTCCAATGGAATACGAGTGAAGCAATTCGTTTAGTTTTCCTTAAACAAATCAAGAATGATTAATCCCTTTTTGTACTCTATAAATCCAAATCATGCATTTGCATGAACCAAATTTGCTTTTGAACGAAATGAAAAACCTCGGGTCAATAATTTGGAGAAAAAATGAAATGAAAAACCTCCGAAAAATTCCTCGTGCTTGGACGAATCAATCCATTTTTGTTAAACTAGGATTTTTCATGAGAAGAGCCAATGTCTTTCAAGTTTTGTTTCACGCTTCTTAAAAGTGAATAATGACTGTTTAAATAACGCGGACAAAGGGGGGAGGGAGTTTAAAAATGTTGAGTTATTAATTTATAAATGGCCAATATTCCTATTCCTTTCTAAAGACCTAAGAGAATTTCTGTCGCAATATTGAGGAAGTTTTTATTTGTTTTTGCATTTTTTTCTTCAGGGGGAGGGAGTGACGTGGGCTCCTTTTTAATTAACAATTTTCTCTCTCATCCTCTCATAAAAATTCTAAGCCACGTTCCAACATTGTCCTTACAGACGATCATCTGTAGAACAAAGTCAGAACCAATCAAATACTGTTCAAATGCTTTAAATTCTGTTCACTTGATGTTTTTTGTTAAAAAACCCCCATTTCTCATTTTATCAATTCTGTTCGAATTTTCTCCAAGTTTGAGTTGTGATTGACCACCTATAAGTTTTCGTTTGAAAAATCGCGTGTGAATAGCTGGGCTCTCAATCGAAAAACATACCTTCGGTCTCCCTAGAATATTCTTAGCTGGTGCTGTGATCATTTCCAGTTTTTGTGTTCTTTATATGAGTAGGCATAATATTTATTTCCTCTGATCTCTACTATCGCACGCGAGAACAAGCGCTGTATGACCCATGACTGCAGGTTATTAGCTAAACTAAAGGATTCCCCAGGGTCGACCATAAGACACGTGACAACTCGTTTTTAACTATTTAATAGACGAGGAAGTCGAAAGGTCCGATAGGCTCAGCTCTCCGCAATAATTGAGATCTGTATTATTTAGCAGCAACTGCCAAGACTTTATTGTACCTCAGACTATAATAACGTCTTGACAGTTGCTGCTACATAACGGAGCCTTAGGGCTCCAATGTCAAGGTCGTATATGAAGCGACTATCAAGGTATTTTTGGTGTTCGTCGACCATTTATATCAGTGGCGTGCCAAGTGTATTTTCTTGGGAGGGGTTTTTAAATTACATGATGATGTGTATATGTATATATAATATTTATACGACGTGTATTATTATAGTATATTAAGATAAGTATACATATAATAGTATATTAATATTGTATGTTAAGAACACAACATGGTGATAAATTCAAATAGTTCAAAACGGAGGTCTCTTCTTTTAAGAGATGCAAGTATTCAAAAGATTCAAGTGTCCCTAATATACAGATGAAGACCCACACATTAAAACCCCCTCCCCTCCCAACAATTCGCGTACCGTCCAGTCCTGGCAGGATGTTCACTGGGCCCGCGACAAATTCAACACCAGGCCGAACTGGCATGCCGCGGCCCCCCCTAAATCCGACCACCCCCCACGACAAATCCGAACATCTCCTCTTCATGTTGGATGGCTCTGACTGATAGTTTTTGAATGAACCAAACTCTGCAAAACTAATTCTAGAAAGAGCTAAGCACACGAACTTTGGTTCTTAAAAGAATGAAAACGCGTGAAATTAGGGATTGAAATAGCAAGCATTCATGAAATTGGGTTTTGAAATAGCACAATCCGCGATATTGGTTATCAAAGAGCCAAAATCCTCGGTAAAGTTGGGGTTGAAATTCAGTCAAAATCACGTTTGTTTTGTTTTTGAACAAGACAAAATCCCCGTTTGGTTTTAAAGGATATAAGTCCACAAAATTGTGTTCTGAACTTCTGGTAGAGCTAAAATCCGCGAAACTGGTTGTAAGAGTTAACACGACGAAATGTCACCTGATAATTAGCGCTTTCCCCCAATTTTATCAGTTTTATGAACTAATTTTTCTCTCTATTTTTACCCACAAATGAGGAAGTTTCACATTTTCCAAAAATATATTTTTTCGATGGTTTATAAAAATGTGTCATCTGTTTTGAAGCGCTTAAAGGCAGCTTAAAGGAGATGTAAAGGTTAAGGTTGGTTTCTGAATACGGGCCATAATATCCCTTGTATTCTCTGTCCTTTTCATGCCTCTGAATAGCTCATCTGTTTATCCTCCATTAATTTATTATTAAAGAGCTCTTACAGGAAATAAGGCAAAGAAACACAACAAACCGCTCCCCGACAGCAACGTTACAGGTGATTTTTTCCCGGAAAGCACTGATGACACGAACATGCTAGCTGGCGTGTTTGAAATGACCTAAAAGTTCAAAAATCGGGAATGTATTAACTTTTGGTTATTTTACGAACGGATCACGACTTACGCTCTATTTTAGTGTAAATAAACCTTGAAAAATAGATTTACGAATATACGTTCTGACCCATGAAACTTCCTCATTAAAGTTTTTCTGAATTTGAGCCGCGAAGTTACCTCAAGAATCCATGACTGCGTGTTCTCAGAATAAGCGCTTTGACACAATTTTTATAGACGTAAATCGTAGCGAAATTTGAGCCGCGAATTAACGTCATTCCGCGGTCCTAGCGAATTAGCGAAAATTAGGGAAATATAGTATATCGAGGGTGTCACTCCACAATCACTTAACGTCATTCTGGCTAGTTTTCAGGAGAGCAAAGAAACCAGTTCCCAATGATTTGCTGGTCCCTAAAGTAAAGAACTCCACTTTTTTTTTTTTTTTAGTTTTCACATCCTAATTACCTATCTTTACCATCTGAGAAACACATTTTAAGCGCCGACGCTTAATTTTAGTGAATAGGGTCTCTGAACTTAATGACGTTATGTGATGTCGGAGTGACACCCTCGATTTGAAAACGTGTACGTACGAATACACATATATCCCGAAAATTAACGCTTGAATGCTGCAAATGCAATCATTTTTTAATCACTGTCCCTGTCAAACATGGTCCAACGGTATACCCTCAACGCTTCATAAGTTGAGTGGGTCAGGGTATTTTATTTACTGTCGACACTGTCGTATCTTAAAATACACCACAAAATCAATCACGAAAAGGGCACAGTATTGATTTATTAATAGCACCCACTGTACATTGCTTTGTTGGTTGAAAAGTGTCATTCAAACGTTGTAAAAAATGTTTAAACATAAGTTTCAGCGTGGGGGTGGGTTAACTTTACTTTTCCGTGCTGCTTGTTATACAACGGAAAGGAATTATAGTATACTTAAATGATTACGATACGAGTGCGGAACCGTATCGGCTACGCTTCGTGCGCTAACTCTCACGCTCGAACGGAATGAGAAGAGCCGCATGAGTATCGTACGCTATTTTTCATACACCCAAAAATTATTATTATTGCAAAAAAAATAATTCTGTCACAACACAACACTCGTAAGTCACACTACGCTATCACTATCTCTCGTCTGGTATTGTTCATGCCGGCTACCGATTTGATCGAAGACGTTCATTGTTTAAAGCGCCTTTATTTTATTTCCGCACGCTCAGCTGACTTTGAACGCGAGTAAGAGGCTGATTCCAGGCGGGGTGAAGGAAAAGTGAGGAAAATCAATCGTTCAGGAAAATTCGTCATTGCGATACACGTCTGAACCATTTTTGCCCCTCATAATTTTTTCTTCCAAATCCAAAGACAGGGGCCCGGCGCTCGCCCCAGGCACGGACTCCCATAAGAGGATTATCGTGTCCAACGTTGCCATCTGGTGTTTTGTTTTTCCCGTCAAGGCCAGCACAAAATCCATTCAGAAATCCGTCAAATAAATAATAATACAGTATTGTACGAATCCAACAGTAATAATATGTATATTATTGGGTATGTATCTAAAATAATGTTTGTTCGTACACGAGTAGATTGTTCAAAAGCGAGTGGTTTAGCCCAGAGCTTTCAGAATAAAATCTAAAATCCGAACACTGAATGAAAAATCCCATCATCCATGAGACCACTACCGTTGTGCAAAGGTATAATTAACTATAAAGCTTTAGTTACTCAATAAAATCAACCCATACATTCTTTTAAAAATAGTGCGAAAATGTTTCCGTTTATCCGCAGCTAAAATATAGAAAATGAGCCAATTCAGGGATTCTTGGTGCTATAGTAGGTCCCGGCCAAAATTATGAAAAAGAGCTAATTTGCTGTTATTGGGACCAGTTTGCGTCTACAATAGATAAAAAGCGCAAATTCGCGAATGAATTTCCGAAAAGCGCTCAAAGCTCTGAAATGAGAAAATGGACTAATTGGTGGTTTCGTAATGCAGCGCCTATGGAGACCTTTGCACGGCTAAAATGTAGAAAAAGGGTTCGAACCCGATTGTACTGTGATAGTAGTGAGGGGGTGGACCATCCTGGGCCCCCGTTCTCTTAGGGGCCCAAAAAAGTACAAAGATGGAAAAATGGGGCTTTTTAAGTTTATATTCATGGATGTAGGAACGGAAAAACAAGACTCGGACGGCGAAGGACGAAAAGGAGTGATCATATTATTTTTGTTGCAAAAATGGTTAAAGAGTAATTTTTAAATTATTTTGTTTATTTAATACTTTGTTTAGAAGGCAGGGTTTTTCGATCTCCTTAGCCCGGCCCGTCCCGAGAAAATTTAAATATGTATAGGAGCCGCTAGAATGGGGGGGGGGGGGTCAAGATCAGCGATGGCAACGGAGGGGCCGGGCACCTCTTTAACGGCTCGTTTTTTTTTGTTTTTTTTTATTGTCGGATTCCCTGTGTCGAAGAACTCGGTTCCGTTCAATTTGAAATGTTGGGAAATTTTGCCTGTAAGTCCATTTTGTCCGGCTCCAGTCAAAACACGGGTGTCAGCGCCGAAAATTGAACGTTTAGCCTTATCCATCGTTTTGGGCGAATTTTCTCGATTCCAGACTAGCCTATATCCAGGCCGCTTGCACTAATGTTATTTAGAATGCTTGCTGAAGCCAGGCGCGGATCCAGAGGGTCCGGTAAAAAAAAATGTTTCGCTGTGAGAAGATTAACGTGAAAAATAATAATTATGTAATAAATTATTATAATAATCATTGTTCCTCGTGGGTAAACAATGAATATCACTCGATAGCACGAATAAGCAAAAACATGGTTTATTTTTATTTTCTGAAAGTTTGGCCAAATACAAGCGTTGTGAGGTGTGGTAGTTCTAATTTACTCATCGCCAATCAGCCAGTGGGCGCGCACCCGGTCATGCCGAATCAGAAGCGCTAAAAGCCACGAATGGCTTATACGCTATAATTTACTCATCATTCAAACCCCTAGATTGTTCTTGTTTTTTTCAAGTAGGTGATTCGAAATTCCCGATTTTCCGCTCAAAGTTACTGGTTGCTTGGAGAATAAGCGAAGCCAGGCCCAAACATTCTTTGCATTAATTTTCGAAGACGCAATGAGAACCATGAATGACCTTGGCGTGCCACTACGTCAGCCGCGGCTTGCTTCCTGTCAAACCAATAGGGAGAAAACTATGCAGTTACGCCATCTGATCCGTCTGCTTACTGGACGAAAAGTTTTTACATTCCAGTCTTGGACAACGTTATTGCCGACATGAAGATCCGTTTCAGCAAAGAAACCAAAAATTCAAAAATTCGGGTCAATATATACATATATAGAAATGCTAAAATAGTACCGGCGAATGAACGGACAATTGGGAATAATTGACGTGTAATGAAGTTTGTTACGAAAAATAGTCTTGGACCTACTTCCGGTGGCGCTATAATATGTATTGTGCGTGACGATATGACAGCCTGGTGTGGAAGTATTTTTCACGATGTTTCTTCTTTTATTTCCTTGTGATTTACCTGAAGAGGGCGGCATACCGCGCCGTTGAAACGTTGTATTAATAATATACGTAGTTTACATTTGCCCATAATTGGTCGTTATTTT
The DNA here is from genome assembly GCA_038030265.1 of Corythucha ciliata. Taxonomy (NCBI): domain Eukaryota; kingdom Metazoa; phylum Arthropoda; class Insecta; order Hemiptera; family Tingidae; genus Corythucha; species Corythucha ciliata. The sequence goes on along the minus strand of CM075938.1, from coordinate 35,982,098 downwards.
TTTCAAGCATTTGAAACCAAAAATTGTTTCAGCTTAAATTTCTTATTGCCACGAAATTTCGTTAATTTTGAAGACCCTCCGACGTTGAAAGAGAAGCTACTGCCTATATGTGCCAAGTATCACCCATTACTTGAATTCACCGATTCTTTCTCGATGTTCAACAGACTTTTCAACGAAATGATATTAGCTCAAAGACATTTCAAAGAAAACTCAGACTTTACCGGGAAAAAATGTGCCCATGAAATTTTCGAACTCTTGGATGGAAATTCGTTCCCCATTTTGAAGTCACTACTGCACATACTGGCCACATTACTTATGTCAGTAGCAACAGCAGAGTGCAGCTTTTCTTCATTGAGAAGAATAAAAACATGGCTTCATTCTAGAATGAGTGAGGAACGTCTCAATTCTCTCGCCCTCCTAAATATTCATCGGGACATCAACATCGACCCAGAAGCTGTCATCATACGATTTGCCAAATCAAAACGAAGAAGATTAGATTTTGTCATAGATTGATTATTGCTTTCACGCTTCCTTTCAGTTATTTTCTGCCATCGTTGAGGCTGTGAACCGTGCTGTTTTAGTACGGTGCAGTTAGTAAAAAAAACGGCCAAACCTCAACATCCAAAGTGAAAGTTTCTCTTCAACGCCAAATTGTTCCTCACAACCCACATATTGATTGGTAAAAAGTTCCTCCATTTGGAGCTATGGGTTTGGGTGGGAGGAGGTACTAAGTTAGTAAATTCTTATTTTGTTCCAGTATTTCTCAAATATTTCGAAATCTTTGAGGTTTATCGTGAAAATGAGCATTTACAAAAATAATCTTCATGAAATTGCCTACAAAAATTATCCCCGAGATAATTTTACTTGAGTGAACGGTTCGAGAGTTACGGCGGGTGTAGAAGTAAACATTTTTCGCAATTCGACGTTTTTTTGTCGAAAAAACTGGCATAAGGAAACTTTTTGTTTTTTGCATGATTGAGTTTTGTAAAATCAAATTGCAATTGAAGTGGACGGTAGAATGTTAATAATATGCCCTTCAAGGACCAACAACCTCCCCCTCCTTCACAAGGGGCGCTACTTTTGAAGGGATAATAGGCTTTCATATGTCTAGGCCATAAACACAGAGTAGATCCGTATTACTATGACACAAAATTTAGGGTGAAACTACGTCTAAATTCGAGTGCAAAGCCACTTCCGGACGGGTCCTATCGAGATCCATTGAAGATTTATGATTTTTTTTTTTAATTAAAGAAAATTACGGTAATTGCTTTGAAAAATACCAGATTTCCCTGCTTACATTACACTTGATCCAAACGTTGATGACATTTTCAGATACTACGGAAAATTTCGGTTAAGATAGAGGCCATTTCATTGCTTGAAATGATCGTCAAATCCTAAAAATCTGGCCTTTTGTCGTAGATTCACGTAAATTCCACAATAAGTACGCTTTTCAAAAGATTGATGTACCCAAATGGCTTTCTCCACAGACTTGCGATGCATGACAAAAACGTCCCCATATTATCAGCTTTTTAATGGTGCATTCACATATCATGTTACCACTGACGTTTCTCGACGAATATCGTGAGCGATTGTTATTAAGTCTGAAGAAAAAATCGTTTCTGTGCATTCTCGCGATATTATCGCGGGAAATGTCAGGGGAGTTTTGGAAAATGTAAAATTTATGGAGTTTACGTGAATCTATGACTAAAGGCCAAATTTCTAGGAGTTGATGATGATTTCAAGCAATGAAATGGCCTCGATCTCACATGAAATTTTCCATAGTTCCCGAAACTGCCATCAATGTTTGGATTAGGTGCGATACAAGCCGAGAAATCGCGGATCTTCGAACGAAATGGCCCTGTTTTTGCATTATAAAGAAAAAAATCATAAACCAGGAATGGCTCTAGGTAGGAGGTAGGACACCTCCGGAGGTGGCATTATACTCGGCTTTAGACATAGTTTCACCCTAAATTTTGTATCTGAGTAATACGGATCCACCTTGTGTATACGACCTAGGCCAAAGGAAGCCTATTATCCCTTAAAAAGTAGCGCCCCTTGAGAAGAAGAGAAGGTTTTCACGCTCCAAAGGCATATTACTAACATTCTACAGTCCACCGAAATTGCAATTTGATTTTACAAAAGAAAATCGTGCAAATCAAAAAAAGTTTCCTTATGCCAGTTTTTTCGACAAAAAATGTCGAAATACGAAACATGTTTACTATTACACCCGCCGTAACTCTCGAACCGTTCATTCAAGTAAAATTATCTCGAGGATCATTTCTATGGGCAATTTGATGAAGATTATTTTTGTAAACGCTCATTTTCACGCTAAACCTCATAGATTTCGAAATATTTGTGAAATACTGGAACAAAATAAGAATTTACTAACTTATTACCCCCTCCCACCCAAACCCATAGCTCCAAATGGTGGAACTTTTTACCAATCAATATGTGGGTTGTGAGGAACAATTTGGCGTTGAAGAGGCACTTTCACTTTGGATGTTGGGGTTTAGGTCTAATTGCACCGTACTATTTTGTATTTTTGATTAAAATGTTTCACTGGCTCTGTTTTTAAGACGTGGTACGTTTCCACAGCTGAGGCGCGTCTACATAAGACGCAAGAAATCGTGGGCAGTACCCAAGAAAAAAAATACACAACACATGGCTTAACAGTATTTCTGATCGTTGCTATTGACTACTGCAATGCGTCCGCTCTGTAATGTGCCCTGTCCACGCGTTCTTGCATCTTATGTGAATGGGCCTTAAGAGTATATATACTAACTATATGTATACATATACACACTTGAGGTGGGACCTCTGTCCCCCCCCCCCTTGGAATGCGCCCCCCTTTGGAAAAATCCTGGATCCGCGCCTGGCTGAAGCTTATTTAGGAGGCTTGCAGGCCAAATGAGTTTGTGCCTATCACGAATTTGAAGTCAACCCGGACTCAATTTTTTTCACAAACATACCATACTTCCTTTGCCTTCAGGGAACATGGAAGTAATAAGAAACCCTGCTATTTGCCTAGTTTATGTAAGTCCTAAGGTGGGTAAAAGTAAGAAGGTGTATCATTTTAAGGACAAGAGCGCGACTATAATTGCGAAAGAGAGCTAATTCAAGACTGAAAGCTAAAAAATCGCTTATTCGCTGCAGTAAATGAGATAAACGCTAATCCGTGGCTGAAGTTAAGAGTAACTCCAAGTTCACAGCTAAAATTGAGAGACTCGCTAATTCGTAGAAATCATTGAGAAAAAACGCTGGCACATGAGAGAATGTATTAACGCGCAGAACAAATCAAGAAAAGGAGCTAATTCGCAGTTAAATTGAGAAATCACAAAGACCAAGCTATTTCTAGGGCTCTTTCACAGTAGTTTTTCCAACTACCTCCTCGTGAGGCCTTTCATACTTCTTTCTCTATAAAATAAATACAAATAATCGGTTCTAAATAAGTACATATATTACGGTATTTTTAGCTTCTTTATGGAATGGACGATCTTTAATTTGCCCATGACTTCCATTTAAGAATCGATGGGATACCTAATGATTTTATGGACAAGGAGAGAGAATTAAATAGCACAGATTCCTGTTTTTGAAATCCTAGTAGATTCGGACCGGAATACTCTATTTCCTTTAACAACAGGATGAACATGTTATTGAAAAGACGTATTGGGCTGAATGAAGCACGCTTATTTATTCTGGAGTATAAATAGTTCTTAGGGCGTTTAGTTTAATTCAATTTACCTCGGGCTCAAACTTTCTTCCGTATTCGGACTGCGAGCTTAAAACGCCCGTATTTTTGCGACTAAAGCTAATAAAGGCCCGTTCACAAGCTCTATGTTTGCGTTGTGTGGAGTTTATGCAACCAAACAAATTTATTCCCTCGAAAAATGAAGCATTTTGATAGGTTGCATAGACACCACACAACACAAACATAGAGCTTGTGAACGGGCCTTAAGCAATCTGCGAGAGCTTGGCGTGCAAGTATGGCGAGTGGTGGGGCATGCTTTTTCAAATTCTTCCAATAATTAGGTGTAATAATCAGTCATTATTTTGTGGCTAAAAATAATTTACCCATAACTTTTTCATTTGGGTCACTCTAGATTTGATCGATTCGATACACACTCCAAATACATAGGTATGCTATGTTCCAGCAACGCTCTAGCAGTTGGGCGGGTCAGGGTATTCATATGGATTTTCAAAATACATTTTACATGCTCATTCATAATTAATGCGTGCCTTCATAGTTTTCCAATAGCTAGAGTCACCACACCGCGAGTCTGGTTCCTTCCAGTAGTGCTTAAAAGTGTGGGCGAGGGTCTCAATTATTATCGGATCCCCCTCTCATTCAGCGAAGAAGTTTTTCATGAACATGTTTTTAAAACAACCGCACTGCAATTACTCTTTTTCTTTTCAATATATTTTTTCAAAAGGGTGAATAACCATAAGAAATGACTGTATTATATCTTATCCATTTCAATGACATGAAGGGTTGAAAATCCCCCCTCTTCCAATGTTTTTTTCGGTATTTAAAATGTATTTTAGAATTGTGGAGGAGATAGAAACTCTATGAAATCTGCTCTTTGCAGAGTGTGGGTCGACCCACAACACGAACTTAATCTCTAGTTTGTCTTCCTATGACGTCAAATCCTTTCGTAATAATCTTCTCACGTCTCGTTGACGTACAACGTTCGAACACAATATAAACACTCGGACTCACTGGCTTATGACTTGGAGGCTTGTGACTCGCCGAATCAGAATAGTCCACAGGGAATAGTGGCCGTGATGATTCATGAACCTTCTAAAAACGTTTATCTACTCCCCCCCGCACCAACTAAGTGACCCCTCGCGGAAACTAAAGCGGCCCACACACGTACAATAAATATTGCGCAAACTAGGGGAGGCGTAATAAAATCGAACGTTTGTGGGTTGTATTGATGGGTCGCACAATATAAATGAACAACCAATTTTTTATCCGTAAACACCTGGAAAGGAAATATTGTACACATTTATTGCGCAATAATTATTGTACTTGCCAAAATGACGCTGTCACTGTGAGGAGGGGAAAGGAAAAGTATGCAATAAATAAATAACAAAATAATGTAGTAAATTAGTGAGAAGTATGAGGAAATCCCTAATATGACCGACAATAAACCTTTTGCGTTGATTAAGGCATTCTAAAAGAGGATTTTCACCTTAGATTTTTGTTTAAATTACTGGTCTCGGAGCAAGGGGATTACCTATACGTTTTTAATGAATTAAACTTCTCGTCCGTGAAAAAAAGGGATCAGTACCGTAATATGGTCAGATTTTGACCTGGAAGCCCTCCCAGCTAAAAATAGAGTTTGCTTGAAGCTTTCCGTGTAGTCGTTGTAAACAATTATGATTGAACCGGTTGACGAACTTGATAGCCAATTTACTTTTGTAGAAAAATTATTCATACCGTGATCGCTCTTTCTGAATTGCAAATGCTATATAGACGGCGATCCGGGAAGACGTTTATTACTTGGCGTTCTTATTTTTTTCACTTCTATTTGGACACATTTTCTTGGATTAAGGAATATTCTTGGCCAAATTAAACTCATTATCCGTGTGAAATGTTGAAGTGAAGGACGGGGGTGAAGAAACTTTCAGTTCAATTAAAAGAGAATTCCGAGTCAACTAGAATAAAGAAATGGAGAGAAAATTCAAGCCGGAAGAGAAGAAAACTGTCGGCAAAGGGTGAGGATGGAGAAGATGGAAAATTTGTTATTACGGGAAAAGGGAAAGAAGGAAGTCGTGAGTGAGAGAGTCTAACAAGGTAGAAGGAAGTTCAAAAATATCTTTTTTATTTCCCGCAATAAACCACGGGACAGAGAGCATCTATATTTATACAGTAGGAAAGGACTTGATTATTTTGTTTCTGAGTAAAAAGTACTCCCATGGGTCCTGTATCTGTGGGGTATAATATAAGACAAAAAAGTATAAGTATGACATCGCGATAAGACTACTTTCATTATTGAATAAATGAATACTATAAAGAATTTAGGTAATAATAACGGTTGTCAATATCGAAAATCCCGCACGCGTGAGTCACAGTAGAAAAATTATTCGAAATGATTTTTTTTCTTTTTCCTCGTGCTGTGAATGTCTGATTGCTTTTTAGATGAATTATAGTTCTACTGAGGAAACGTTAGAATTCGGCGGGATTCATGCCACGCGATATTTCATAACTCAATTCATTCAGAACTTATCGCGTTTTCCGATTCATCAAAACAGGTGGTTCTAGATGAGTTCCCCTAATTTTCCTCGAATTCCTCCGTGCAAATCCACAAGAACATCGTGGATGTCGAGACAAGAAAATGTATGTACTTAGTAAATACACCAACCTAATTCAGTGATTATAAAGAAGCATGTTGCGATTTTTTTCCAGTTCGGAGGTCAGTGAGCCGGGGGCCTATTCTCTAAATTTGAGACCCCAGTGAACTGAATCTGTTGATTTGATGGACGAGTCCGACACTCATTGGACCTACTGATTACCTTAAAATCCAATTGGAATTGTATCCTGAGCAGTTTCTTTGATTATATTCACCAACAACCCGTATAGCCGAGTACCAGACTCCGATATGGGTCTCAAATTACTGTTTGACAGCTTCCCCTTCCTTCACTTGTGAAAAGTGATTTGGAGAAAATTCTGAAAATTGTAGGAGTAACCTTTTGGTGGGAGTCTGCTATAGGCGTGTGGAGCGTGGGGAGAAGAGCGTTTGGTCGGCCACTTGGAGGGTTGTCGAACAAAATTGGAAGGTTGAGAGTGGTGAAATTATAGTTCATGTCAAATCTCCTCTTCTATTCGAACTTATTCAGCCGTCGCAGTGTTTTTTTCATTTATACGGAATGCATTTTGGGTCCAATTTTCACGAGGGGATCCCGAAATGCATTCCATATAAATAAAAAAACACTGCGACGGCTGAATAAGTTCGAATAGAAGAGGAGATTTTGTATTCGCAATGAAAAAACTGCCAAGAGGAAAGGGAGTTTTACTTTAGAATCACGTCATATAGAAAATGTAACGAGGATCACACGTAGGAGGTGTGGTGTGGTCTATGACTTCATAAGTCGTAATCATACTTATTCAGCAAATAACACAGAGTTGTACTTGAACAAGACCTCCGTCTTTCTACAGCGCATTTTAAACTTCTTAAACAAATGAAAAAAGTTTGGATTTTGTTCTTTATTTAGTAGTGTACCGACTGAGAAAGTTTGATGTCAGCAAGATCGTGGTCTACTGAATTTATCGTCCGAACACTGCACGTGCCCCTTTACAAAAGTGGGGTGGACCTAGACCCTCCAGCTCTCGTTCTGCTTTGTTCAATTATTTTCTAGGAGACAAGTTTATCAACACGAACGTAGAATAAAGTAAACGGATTTAATTCAGAGATGTACGTATAACTTTATACGAGATATAACTTTATAGGGGTACTCAAATAAAAATCAGTATTTCGGTAAACCAGTAAAGAGATGTTATAAATCTCGTTTCTTTAGTAACGCAAAGACAGGGGGGGGGGGTGGAATTTTACTTAATTACAGAGAAATACTCCTTTACAGGTTTACAGGCTGATTATTTGAGTACCCCTTATGTATTTACGAAAATAACAGAGGTTTGCAGTGCAGATCCGTATTTCTTCAGTTCTTGAACGACCCAAGCATGTGGGGATGTATTTGAGTAGGCTATTTCCAAAGTGCGCTAAAATACCTGATCTAATATAGGCTTGATCTAATACAGGCAATGCTATATTTTTTTATTTAAAGAACGGATAAAAATACAAAGCTTATCCCTGAGAAATTTGACCTCACGTTCTATTGAAGAACAATTTTAAAATAGAATTTAAGTTTCAAATTAGCGCGTTTTGCAATTTGGGGACCTGTAAACTTATCGAAATGTAAGCTCATCGAAAAAAGTATTCGATGAGTTTCCATGAGCATTCTTGAAACTCATCATCACCCAGAAACTCGTCGAAAAAAATTGTCGCCATTATACAGATAATGAACTTCGGCAACGTTGCAACGTTGCTGGTAAATTCCCGCAGCCAAGCGGACGCACCCCGTACTTCATGGCACTTGCACCTGCATGGCTCCCCACCGCCACTCGGTCTCTACCGAGACGTGCCCACTTTGGCCGGTGGGTGCGGCTGACGGGGAGTTTAAGTACGGGCTAACAGACATTGCACGTGTCGGGCCACTTCCCGATCGTACAAATAGTATGGCTAGACAATAAATTCCAAGGAGTTTAAGTCAGGCCCGAGAAGAAGACACATGTCTGTGGCAACGTTGCAAGCCCACAAACAAGTTTGAAACATTTTCGATGAGTTTTCACAGTACCAATTGGAAATACATCGCCTTAAAACTCGTCGAAAAGGTTTTTGATGGGTTTCAAGGGAACCTTCGGGAAAGTTATTACCGCGAAACCCATTGAAAACGTTTTCGACGAGTTTCCTATTACAACTTATTACTCTAAGCAACTTTTACGTTGATGAGAGAGGACTGTTGAATGAAATCATTGCCCACTCATTTAATCATAGTCTGTTCACTTAGCGACGGACTCTAGCCCGCCCTTGATTTTTGCGGAATGAGCTTGCGGGGCTGCTTTCCCTTTGCCCTTTCTACTAATAATAAACGCACCGGGAATAAATTTGGAACAAATGATCACCTGGGGCCTATTTTTTGAAAGTACTTTTCAACTCTTCTCTTTTCTCTTTGCACTTTTTCCAAGTCTTCCATGTGACGAATTTTGAAGAGTGCAAAATGTAGAGTTGAAAAGTACTTTTAAAAAATAGGCCCCTGGTAACCTGAACTTGAATGAATATTGTAATAAGAATTAAAAGGAGCTATGGTTTTCAGGTTCAAACCCACTAACGTAAGATTGGAAATTGTTAATTATTATGCTAGGTACCAAACCAAATTAATTTTCTCGCGACTTGCGGGTAAAGTATAACATTTATATTCCACGTAGAAGGAGTAAAGTTGTTTTTTACTGACCTCAAAAATCACAATGGGTAGATAACAACTTTACTCACTAGTGATAAGATTCTCACCAGTTCCCGTAACCTTCATACTGACTCGCATTAGTGATAGATAGTAGCCTTAATTTCTTTTTAAAAAAACATAAACACTTATCCTTGTCAAACTACTGTTTTTTATGAATCGAGCTCCGCCGCGAGAAAAATTGCATGCACAACTCGTGATAACAGTGAATTTCCTTGCTCGTTGTACAATATGCTATGGGAGACCAATGATTCCATTCAACAGCTCCCACTCATCATCCTACAAGTTGCATAGCATTATAAGTTGTTAGGAAACTGTCGGAAAGGTTTTCGGCGAGTTTTAAGGTGACCACTTTCCAAATGGTACTTTGGAGAGTCATCGAAAAGCTATTCGATGAGTTTCGAGGTGATGACTTTCCCGAAGGTTTCCTTGAAACTCATCGAACATGTCTTCGATGAGTTTCAAACTTGTTTGTGGGCTTTCCGATGTTCATTATTTCTGAAATGGCAACTATTTTTTCGAGAAGCTTCTAGGTGCTGAGTTTCACGAGTACTCATAGAAATTCATCGAATTATTTTTTCGATGAGTTTAAATAGACTCTTGCAATTGCAATGCCTTTTTAGCGAGGTTTGCTTCTGTAGGTTCAGCCATTTTTAATTTATGTCCCACAGCAAAATGCGCCATTTTCCATAGCCCAGGTGCAAAATACGCTTATTTGCGTTTGAAATGATTGAAAAGCATATGAATAATGAGTGTTTCCTTAAAACCTGATAACATTTTGTGGAAGTTAAATTAGAAACGATTGCTAGCATTAAAGGTTTCCTTAAAATTTATAAGTACAGGAAATAAAGCCAGAATAGCGGCAAAATTCGGCCCAATTTCGAATGCGGCTTAAAAAATTCCTTTTGATGTATACTTTGAGGATTCGAAGAGTCCGAAACGATACGGGGTGGGGAACCTATTTTTAAGGGTGGGTAGACGTTGGCCAACTCACCTCTACAACAAGGGATGAAAAAAATTGCCCTAACGAGGTGACTAATCTTATGCAGTTGTGTGTGCTAAGTCGATAAAAACCAGCCCCAACACCGTGGGCGTATTACTTCTCGAGTTATGGCATAATTTGTACGAAAAAACGTTGTTTTTGGCTTGATTAGTTTATTAAAATCCTCACGCCCTACATTTAGTGATGAAGTCTTTTCGTACGTCGTTTCTGAAGTTGTTTTTGGTGCTGAATCAAATGCATGGTAGCTCGATTCTCTGAGATTGATATTATTCGAGTTATGAACGGAAATACCCGAAAAAACACGATTTTTCCCATACTTAAATGTGCTCTAAAAAATTTGTATCATGATTTACGCAGGACTGACCATTTTCTCTCATCGTACGCAGTTTTTTGTGCTGAATTCAATGAGCTATAGTCGGGATCGGTAGTAACAATACTTTTTGAGTTAAAGACAAACATTTCCAGCATTTTTAAAGGATTTGTTCTTATATTATTTTGTGGGTGTATCTCAGAAAGTATTGACCCCAGCGATCCCTGCAAACGCTCATACGATTCAGCACAAAAAACTACGTATGATCAGTGAACATGGTTAGTCCTGTCCAAAATCTTGATACACATTTTCATAATACATCAAAGTATCAGGAAAAACTCGTTTTTTCAGGTACTTTCGTTGTTAACTCAAAGAATATTGATCGCAGAGAAACGAGTAACTGTGCATTCGATTCAGCGCCAAAGCGTACCTCAGAAATCACATCTACATCAACTGTATTGCAAAACGTCGGACGTGAGGAGTTTTTGGTGGAAGTCAACGAGTGTGGAAGACATACGAAAACTTATTTTAATAATGGTCCTGATGATGGCCTAGACAGGCAGAAAATCGATTAGACCAAGAAAACAAGAAAGAATTAAAAACAATTACTGTGGAGAGACAACAACGTATACCACCTGGACGATTGAACCTTGCAATTTAGTTTGTCAATTTCAGCCGTGAAAAGAGCACTGTAAACCGTGAATTAGCGCATTTTCTTAATTTCTGGCCCGGACTTTGGATCGCGAAACCGCAAATTGGTGTGTTTTTTCAATTTCAACCGCGAGTAATGAGATTAATTTCTCAATTGGAATGTGAATCAGCGCTATTTCTTAATTCTAGCCGCGAATGGGTGTTTTCCCTGAGTACTAGCCGCAAAATGTCCTTTTAATGGATTTCATCCGTGAACGAGCACTTTCTCTCAAGACGTGCGCCTCCCCCCCCCCAACTCTGAATCCGAGTGCCTGGCTGGCTGCCCACCCCTTGATCATGGGCCCCTGCCTCCCCGAATACAGCGATTGTCAGCGATGATCAAATCGCAGGACAAGACCTGCGGTTATTATTAGAGTTAGAACCGGTTAAAAAACCTGTTAGAACCGGTTAGCACGTTATTGCTTGAGGAATACGCGACAGAAGGAAGTTGAATAATAATAAAAAACCACCGTGCTCTGCGCTCTCTTTGCGATGTTTCGCTTCCACTAATCTCGCTGCCTCGGCCGCTTTTTTGACTTATGTCGTGAGGTAATGGCGAAGAAGTCATCAGTATTTTTCTCCATGAAGGCACTGGAGAATATTACGAAACGTTTCACTGGGCTCTAATTGTGAAAGTGGGGGAGAAGGATAAACATGAATGGAGAAAGCGTAGAGTTCACTTGGTATTTTTATTTCTTTTTTCCCCCTTAAATATGTCCAGAAATTGTCACGAGTGAGCTTTTTATATTGTTGCACGAGCAACGACAAACAATAAAAACAACAACAGCAGCAGCATCAACAAGTCTATAGCTTAGTGGGAGACAAAGCACCAATTCATGGGTAATGTGAATAAATCTCTAACTCTATAACTCCCCGCTAAAATTGAGAAAAGCCACTAAGGTCCGTATTTATGAACGTTCCTTGAAGCTTCCTTGAGTCAAGGAACCGTTGAGAACAGTTTTGAACACAGTAAAAACATCTGTTCTAATGAATTTCAAGGGTTCCTTAATGTCAAGTAACGTTCATAAATACGGGCATAAATCTCTGTTAAAATTGAGAAAAATTAAATTAAAAAAACCCTAATTCAGAAATAAAAGTGAGTACAAGTTCATGGCTAAACAAAAACGCTCATTCGCATCGAAAATTGAGAAAAAGCTAATTCACGGCTAAATTCGAGAAAAAGCGGAAATTTATTTCTAAAATTTATAAAACGCTACAATCGCGACTAAAATTGAGAAAAAGTGCGAATCCTTGGCTAAAATGAAAAAATTGATAATTTTCGGCTAAAATTGAGAAAAAGCTCTAATTCACGGATAAAATTAAGACTATATAAGTGCTTATTCATTTAGCTAAAAAAGGAAAAAACATCTCTAACTCGCTGTTAAAATTGAGACAAGCCGCTAATTCATATCAAAATTTGGAAACATTGCTAATTTACTGCTAAGATTGAGAAAAGGCAGTAAATTGTGGATAAAATTGAGCAAAAGTGCTGATTCACTGCTAAATTGAGAAAAGGCGATAATTCATGGGTGAAAAAAAAAAAAAAAAAACAGTCCGTGGCTAAAAGTGAAACTATAGCTTATTCTCGACTTGTATTGAAAAAAATGCTCATCCACAGCCAAATTTGAAAAAAAAAAAAAAAAAAAAATCTTGTCCACTGCTAAATTTGAGACAAAGCGCGAGACGGGGTGAGTTCTCACTAGTGGCTCTCTCACAGCATTTGCCAAGAGGCGACAATAATCCATAAAATCAGGAATTTTGTAATGGCCAAACCAGCGAAATGGACGAGACCCGCGAAATTGCTCCTTGAAATAAGCCAATACTTCGGCAATTTCTATTTCGAACAAGTGCCACCCATCAAGTTTTTTTTTGAAGTCGGAATTCCGTCTGATTGGTGGGTGGATGGAATCAAATGAGGCACAGTTACCTGCCTCACTTCATTGGACGGTGCAACATGATTATTAATCAAGCTAGTATATCATTAAAAACAAAAAAAAGTTTGATTTTTTTCAGAGTCCATTCCCCAATTTTTCAGTTTCATAATTTTGATTAAAGTTGGAGGTTCTCTTCATTGTTCTTATCTTCTCACGTCAAAAGTTTTGTGTATCAGGTATTCTATTGACCTAGTGCGAGTGCTAATGTTTATCCAAATGTAACATGATAGACCCAACGCAAGGACGTGTTGCAGGCAATGTTGTACTGCGCTTGGTTCTTGTCTATGCCTGCTGTGAAGCGTCCAGCGACGGCGTCCTAGCGTGCTACGACGACGGGACAACGACGTGGATGATTGATATCACCGGAGAGAATATAATAGACAAAAATCAAGGTGTGGGAATTATTCGGAAAAGGATGAAACATAAATGTATAACCACAACGAACAGTAGGATCAAAACAAAGGAATGGCATCGGCTAACCGAGAAAAACTGATAGTTGAAAAATAATTCAAAAATTGAAATTGTGATTGAAATGTTTCCCTCCAACATGAACAACGTGGCGCTCAGCTCAAACGAGAAGCCGCTGAAGTTTCCATTTCAAAAGGGTTACTGTTAAAGAAATACATATTTAATTAAGACGTGATTTACCTTGAACTCACGTTTTTTTTTATTTTAAAAGTCTTTCTTTTTTCCCCTTGAGTTCTAACTTATGGGGTTTGACTCGATTGTCGCATGAATGAAATGCACTTTTCCCGACAGGCTGCTGTCGGAACAAAACTTTTTTCAGATTACGTTAATTTTCAGATCAGTTACTTTAGGTTAAATGGTATGTCACAATTTCACCATTGCGGAATGCGGGGTGCCTGGGTTCGAATCCGAAACAATTTTTTTTGTTCCTCCCTTTTTGGCCCACCTCAGGATTTTTTACTCAAGATTTATTAGGCTGTAGGCAATTCAAATCAAAGAGACGGCTCAAAATACAATGTCAATGAAATAGGTGAGAAAACCACTTCCTTTCTAGTTGAAAAAATAAGTGTTGTTTTATCTTACTCAATTATTTAATGACTGCCAAATCTTCACAGTTTCGAACCGACCTCGGGTTCGTGTTCTAGGGGTTCTGAAACGTGGAAAAAACGTATCACAACCCACATGTGCGACCATCAGGGCGAGACCAATAGTGCATTTTTTGAATGAAATGCACTAAAACTTGGAATAATGACACGTGTCCCGTTTTTGGCACTATCAGAAATGGGGAAAATGATGTAAATATCAAATGTACTCGACATCACGGCGAAACTTGTAAGTAGTCTGGTGGGAGGGTAAAAGCAAAATTTCGTGGGCAGACAATCTGCCCGCACTTCGTAGGGCTTTTTGGATTTTAATAGTCCACATTTTACCGAATGTATGTTTTTTTTTTTTATGCGGTTTGTCATAAGTCTGAAACTCCATTTAATCGCGTTTCTCGTGAATTAATTCTGCGATTTATTCTTTCTTCCCTGAGCTGCAGCAGGATGGATTGTTTCCGTCATCGGTGTATGTATGTATTTCATATTATTTCATTGCTCGAGTTCCTTTCTACTATAAACCGCAACACACTATGGGCTGTGCGTGTCATAGTATGCATATTCACATGAAGCTGCGCTATTCCACTTTTGTTTTATGAAGACGTGTTTTCACTACGTGGGCAGTTGTTTTCAGATGTAATGGAAATCAACATTCACAGGCATTGTACTGTGTGGGGGATGTCTGGGAGGGGGTGGTATGGCTTAGACAATAAACAAAGCTTGAGCCAACTTGCAAATATGGAGCAAGCGTACTATTTTTCACGCTGACCCCTTTATGATTGATTGAAATTCTATCGTCCCAAGAGAAACACTTCCTGGGAACGGAAGGACTGGGAGAAGCAAGGGTGGTAAGAGTAAGTATACCGGGAAAGGAGGTATATTGGAGTGAAAATAGAGCTCAGACTCCTAGCCTGTCCCTGAACTGATTGCAGTTCCGATTGATGACATTTTCATTAGGGGAGAGAGTCAAGGTTTTTCTGAGTTATGAGTTAGGAAAAAAGAGGGAAAGGATTCTCTCATATAACTTTTAATTGCTTTTATTTCAACCTTGAATGGAATATGGAGATGTATTCACCTTCGCTAATTTCGTGAGATAAATTGACCTACATACGTCCTACCGGGGCACTCAAACAGTGTAACAAGGAAAATGAGGTTAATGCGTACAGCACAAGTGGAATCACTGACGTTCGTCACTTTAAATTCCGTTTTCTTCTCCTCCCACTATGACAGTGACACGAACATTTGAAATTTCCGTTTATCCTTTTCACGCTTGACGGCCTTGATTTATTACTGTCGTTATCTGTTGATGACACTCTAATTCGTCCCGAGGGGTGTGGAGAAGAGATGAGGTCGTTCTCTAGTTTCTACGCCAAACAAAAATCTGTATCGCCCATAATTATTAATTTACTTTCATTTTTTTTTTGGTCGATATTTTCAAAGTAAATTAGTTTCTACGCTGTTTACCAATTGTGATTGATTCCTTTGTTTGAAATTTGAGAATGTTTTTTCGTGTCTGATCGATCTTTTGCTCAATGGATTAACACAGAAGGCTCGGTATGATTGATAAATTATTTTTATTAATATTCAAAACAAAAATAATCTTATAGGTATCCGAGGTGTTACAAAAATATATTTTTTCAACAACAGAGATTAGTTCTACAGCCGCTAATTAATAATTCAAGTTGCAAAGGACATGTGCGGTCCATATCGAACACGAAATTTCATATAGTCCAGTAAAATAAGAACTAAAAAGGGTGGTCAGGTTGCAATAATTAGGGTAGATGATATTTTTTTTTTTTAAGTTGCCTGGTATGGTGCAGGTATGACGTGTTCAAATTGTTGACCTCGAAAGACATCGGGATCATCCTGGAATTCTCGAAAAACCACAAAAATGTGGGACGTTTTTGGGGGTTTGGCTCTTTCACGCTAAAGTAGCCATTTTTCGGTTGTGGCTTCGAAGTAACTTTTCAAAGTTGAGCAAATTTCTGAGAAAACCAGATACAGCTCGTCAAATTTAGGCAAATTTGTTAACAGTCCGAAGTGCTGTTTATGGTTCTTCGTTTCGTTAGCTGTGACATTGTAGAAACCTTTAATGGTCATAATATTACTAATTATTTTGCTAGACTAGACTGAATCTTCAAAAATGAGGCAAAACGACTTGTTATTCCCAATGCTTTGATAGGTAGTGGTTGGGTTTGATAGTGGTTTTCAACCTATGGGTCGCGGGCTTTTCCTGGCTGGGTCACCGTCCGTTATCCACACTTGGGTCGCGACCCATAATTTTGTCCTAAAGGGTCGTGCCCTTCCCACTATTTCATGTTTTGCTACCGTTACTTTCTTCATTCACCTTAGGCTACATAGTTCAAGATTATTACTTCATTCACCCATTTCAAATTTCCGAGAGAGCGTGAAACAGTGTTCTCAGGCAAACAGTCAAATCGAGACGGAAAATTCGATCCTAAAATCCCCAGGTACCCTGCTTTCGAACATCTTATTTGGTCCGAGGGACTAATGTGTCGTGTATTATATCGTGAGATATAATCACAGGATTTGTGGCGTATATTATATCTTAATGCAACGGCAAGGCCCGACGCGACGCCTTTTGTGGAGCCTGCCACATGATGAAAGATTTGCTGCATATTTTTATGCACTGCTCTCGATACGCCTTCGATCATCTGTGATCTGACAATGAGAGAGATCATGCTGGATCAACTACATATTGTGTACACAAATGAAAGCCCAGTAAATTCCATACAGCGTTTAAGTGTCGCCCATAAGTTGAATATCTAAATAGTGTTGATTTCCGTGTATACCCATAATATTTATATCGATAGATAATATAAAGATAACATCCACCACTGAAAGCCCAAATTTCCCCGGCTTTCGACAGCTATAACTTTCTCTGCTGTGGTGAATGTGACAGTCACCGTTGAGTTTGGCTTTCGGTATAGGATTCGGGCTTTCACAGTAACGTGTATAGTCACTGAAAGCCCAAATGCCCCCCCCCCACTCACCTAAATAGTATATTATGCACATGAGTCGCGAAGAAATTATAGCCAAATTTAAATTTATAATATTAATTATAGCCAAATTATAGCCGAATTTAGTGGGTCGCGAGCCGCAAAAGGTTGAAACCCACTGCTTTATAGGACGAAATACGTATAGCAAAATACTCCCGTGGTACAATCTCCTTATTTTCTATACAATTTCGAGATTTTTCATAATCTCCCGTCGCCTGATCGTTTTAGGTTCAAAAATGGCTGGGAAACGAGAAGAGCCCATTGAAATTGGGATGGGTCCAATCACTGCAAGGACTCATTCCGAAAAAATGTCTGATGAACCTGTCCCTCCCTGCTCCCTCCCTACTATTGAAGATGGTTTCCTGTGCCTGTAGCAAAGTCATATGGAAAACCAAGTCATTAAACTTCATATTATCTGTATGTTAAAAAAATGAAGCGGTTCGTGGGTTGGGATTTTTGCTCCCGATACGTTGCGCTGCTCTACTATGAAAGTAGATCACCCGCTAAATTCAAAAATTAAACAAAAGTTAAGTGTTGGAAAAAACATATGGTATCAAGATAGATATCACGCTACAACTACAAACCGAAAATAAATATAATAGTTTTTGTATTTGGCGGGTTTTCTCCTTTTTTATTCTTAACGGGAGCAAAAATCCCAACCCCAAAATAAAAAACATTTTTTCCTCGAGTCTGAGGACTTGGTTTTCCATATGACTTTGGCCTGTAGGAAGGGTTGTACCAATGCACGTGGGTGCAGAAAAGCCGGCCTCAAGTGTTCTACGCTTTGCATTAATTGCAGTGGCGAGTCATGTGAGAATCGACCGAACCCACTCGTGGATTTTGACTGTGTGCATATAGAAGACCCCACGGATATAGAAGGCGGCACGGAAGACATTTCGACATTTCTTATAGACGACGTTACAAGGAGACGCGTCTTCTGTCAGGCTCTTCCAAGAGAAAAAGGGTGTATTGAAATTTTTTTTTTTTACTTTCGACATCCATGCTATCATTTAGTTGAAATAGTGCATTACTTTTCAGTTTTCCGCCCTAAAGTATTCAGTTTATCAGACATTTTCAGTCACAATTATGTCATTGCCGGATGAGTTCCATGGGTTTGTGATCTAATTCCTATAAAGGACGAAATACCGAAAAGCCTACGACGAGCAATGGCCGTATCAACTAATGCTATTATTAGGAACTACATCTATCAACAATGAATTATTGATCAGTGTAGTTACGGAGCTTCTTGGGCGACAGTTATCGTTCTGCCTTCTCTTTGTTGGAACGTTTAGCCTAAATCTGAAGGCCGTGTACCATTTTGACCACTAAAATGATTCCACATGGTTACACATGATAAAGACATCTAAACATCAATACATCATTTGTCAATTTTGAAAAGTTATCCTACATTTGACGATCTCTATCTTTGATACTGTGATACTTCCAGATCTCGCTCTGGACTAGTTTTTCCGGAAATTTTGTCTGCTTTGAAATGTTACTTCGCAGTCACAGCCGAGAAATGGCTACTTAAGCAAAAAAAGTGCGTAAACCCGAAAAAAAGCAAAAAATTGCGCCGTCTTTCCCGAATTCAAGGATGATCCCAAGGTTTTTCCAGGTCAACAATGCACCCCCAACAACATGAAACAAGAAAATCATCTACCCTAATTATTGCAACCTTTGACACCTTTTTTAGTGCATTTCATTCAAAAAATGCACTATTGGTCTCGCCCTGATGGTCGCACATATGGGTTGTGATACTTTTTTTCACGTTTCAGAACCCCTAGAACACGAATCCGAGGTCGGTTCGATTTGCTATATATATATATTATGGCCCCTCGCTTGTTAGCACGATCACGGTCGCAATTTTTGACTTAGGGCAACCAAATTTGGTCTAAAAATCAATAGCGTGAATATCTCGGACGAGTTCGTGATCCAGATGAATCGGTCCACGGGAACGGTGTGAAAGAGGGGTTTGAATTAGTTGAAAATTCGCTACCGCACGGCTGTTGCTGCAATTGCCCCCAAAATTGACACGAGTAATGAGAAATGAACGCGCTTTCGTATGAGACCCTTGTGAACCAAATCCGTTGATATGGCAGGGGAGTTCTCGGCGGAGGGGAGCTATTAAATTAACGCTATGCCTTACTGGACCACCCAATTACCAAAACATTTCATTGACACTGAATTTTGAGCCGTGTCTTTTATTTGATTTGCCTACAGCCTAATAAATATTGAGTAAAAAATCCTGAGGTGGGCCAAAAAGGGAGGAACAAAAAAAAATTTAAAAAAAATTGTTTCGGATTCGAACCCAGGCACTCCGCATTGCGCAATCGTGAAATTGTGACATGCCATTTAACCTAATTTAACTGATCTGAAAATTAACGTAACCTGAAAAAAGTTTTGTTCCGACAGCAGCCTGTCGGGAAAAGTGCATTTCATTCATGCGACAATCGAGTCAAACCTCATAAGTTAGAACGAAATCAATCAATTATGAATGAAATTTAGGCCGGGATAAAGATTTTAATTGCAAATAACTCCTCTAACAAGAGTCCACCTTCCCATATCGTATAGGCAACCAAACCGACTGTGTTTCATTTTCATCATTTTGTTCCCCCTCAGTTGGTGCCAAAAAAAGGGGCCTGCGGTAAAAAGAAACACGATTTTATGATTTTGACTTTCTATACCACGGCCTAAATGTGATTCATAGTTGATTGATTTCGTTCTAACTTATGAGGTTTGACTCGATTGTCGCATGAATGAAATGCACTTTTCCCGACAGGCTGCTGTCGGAACATTTTTTTACTGGGCTATTTGAAGAACCTATACTGATCCCTATGGGAAAATAATAATACATAATAAAAATACTGCTACCTATGACGAGAGGATTTACGAAATGGAAAACCGAATTTCACGGAAAGTAAATCACAACGTAATATGCTCGACAAGCAAGGAACCCGAGGAGTGAAAGTAAGACTTGCTTTCCTTATCCTTGTTTTTTTTATTTATTTCATTCTCTCCCCCCCCCCCCAAATATATAGAGCTCTCCAAACTTACCAAGGTTTGAACCGTTAGGAATCAGGACGGAATAATACCATAATGTAAAGGCTTAGGGTGGAAAATACTTTTTGTTCCAATTTTTCCATTTGGGGAGGGGCTTTCAGCTTTGGGAAAAACGAGCTCTTCAAAAACTTCGGGAGGGTGGGGAGGGAAAATTAGGTCGCTCCGCTGTGTAACATTGTGACCTCATAACATTGATCCCCCCACCAACATTCGTTTTATCTTTCTGCTTCAAGGACGTTGGTGTAGGAAAAGAATGCGAAAACTCGAGAAGACGCAATTGAAAATGCTATCACTTCTACTCGGAACTTATACCCTTTCCCCCAATCCACATAAATGAAAACCCATATTGGCATTGTTCTACGCAAGTGTCCCCTTGCCATCCCTTGTCCCTGTCACTTGAGTAACCCGGTTTCCAAAGACGTTTAATTTATTATACGATCTTCTAGATGAAAAGGTGATTTTATACAAACGTGTGGAATTATAGCGCCATGGTTAAAGATGGGAAATTTCCATTTTCCTTCTATTATTAATTCAACAATGATCTCAGTTCGAGACGCTGACATTTGTATAATGTACAACAATGATCTCGCTTCGAGATGTTGACATTTGTATAATGTACTTACAGTTTTGTGCTAAGAAACAAAATTACGTTGCAAATTGTACTCCATAATTTGTGTTTTTGCTTGATTTCAGCTGTTTTTCCTACTCTTGCATTACATGACCAGAGTCATGACCTTTCACAACGTGAGAGGCCGAAGAAACTGGCTCATCAGTCCAGAAGTAAGTGTGCCAACGACGCCTTCATGACTACTTCGGCTTTAAGAAAACACATTTTCATCTCTTTGAAATTAATTGAAACAGTAGCTCCCATCGCTATATTTCCTGAAAAACAGGAAATGTGTTCAAAATTAATTAACTTTTGTCCTATATCACCCCTAACTGTTCTTCTCATCAACCCAAATTATTTTACTTCACTCACAAACATCAATGAACCGGAAACTGTTTCATAATGAACTCAAGTTTCGCCGGAGGGGTTTGCGTGTAAATGACAGGTCTCACATATTTCCCTCATTTTTCTCTACCCCTATCTCTCTTTTTCCAGCGTCAATAAAACCCACCTATTACATTAGAGCGTTGACCCTGTTTTCTAGGGAACTCAAACTGTTTGAAGAGGAGTGGTGGTGGGGTCAGGTGGGAAAGAAGACCAGGAAATGCCGAAGGGAAAGATAGAAGGGGGGTTGGTGGGCTTCTGGGTAACTTGAAAAACACTCTCTAGGGAGGGAGAGCCCTCTCTGTAAAGAGAATAGCATTTTAATCACTCACTTCTTTCGTTCTTTTGCCCTACTGAACCCCTTTTCAAATGTTGTTCTTCCTAGTTGGGCGGAAACCTCCATTTTTCTTGTTTTTTTTTTTTTTTTTCGGAGAGCTTACAGAAACTGACAGTCAACACTTTTTCATTTTCGTTTCTTTCATCTTTATTTTTCAACAGGCAAATCTGAAAGTAAAGACAGCCCAGAGAAAGAACGCTCCGATAGTCACAGCAGACAAAAGCACAAGTCCAAGTCCGGTGAGGGATCGTGATTGATGAATTTGTGCCAAATTAGTATAGATACATGTTCTAAATTATTGTTGTTTTTTTTTTTGTTTCAGATAAATGAATTATCATACAGTGTTTTGAGCAACATTCAATCCCTCTTGATCGCTTTTTGTTTTCTCTTACCTATTATTTAATGTTTTTTTTCACCTTGTAAAATGTTTAATAACTTACATCCCGCGCATCCCTGAATTTTATCGTAAAAGTAATGAGGAAAGGGACCGTACACGTAAATATTTTTCTAAAAAAAAAAAAAGATAGTAATTTTAGCTCAGCAGACTCAAATCCTTCTCCTAATCCCATATTTCTCCGCTGGCATGTCATTTGATAAAGTAATGGCCTAAAAAGATGACAACAAATCAAACTGAAAGGGCATTAAAACCTAAGAAGACTTTAAATTTATAATAATTGTAATAAACTTCCATAACGCAACAAAAATCACTGAGAGTTAGTTTATAGAAGGAATGCATTCAAGTTTGATGCATTTTCAGTGTCATCTCCAAGGAGGAAAATAATTATTTAAAAAAAATGTGTAGCAGGATTGGTAGGTTTTTTTAAATGCTCAAAAATATAAATATAGAGAGATCCTTAACCTTTTTGCCAAGTTGCGCTGGCAAAAATGGCCAATAAAACTTGTTTAGTCCAGATTTTTTTTTTTTTTTTAATAATGGAGACTGTATTTTTAAATCGTTTTTAATAGAACACCAAAGATATATTTATTTTTGGTTCCCATTTTTCATGGTTTTACTACAATGTTGTTTAGGACTCCTGATAATGGGGAACTTGCATATTTTTCAATCACTGGTGTTTCTTGAAGAGGGCTCTTCAACAAGACAATTGCCCACACTAAACATTGAAATCAATCAAGGGTTTTTTTAAGGCGAATTTTTAAAAATTTTGAGTGGGGGTTTGATTACGTCAAAGGGCAGTCACCGAAATAGATGGTGTTGGGAAGACGCGTTTTCTGGGGTTTAATTTTTCTTGTTATTTGTAAACAAAACATTTTAGAGTTTCCTCAAATGCTTCAAAACTGCACATTGACATAATTTTTCCCTAGCACCATCCATCCCCTCCAGGAGAACTTTGAAATGTATTAAAAAATCACCCGACGCACCAATCGGGCTGAAACTACCGTCGATATCCTTGTCCGCATGTGCTAATTCACTGGTACAGTTTTCCCCCAAATCGGGCATTCATGCAAGTTCCCCATTGTTTACATTAAAAATTAAATGTAAAGAAATAAATTAAATGTAAAAGAAGAAGAAGAAAAAAAAAGCTTTAAGGTTTTAAAGGACAAGAGAATTTACATTTTAGATTCGAAGGGGGTTAATCTCGCCTATATTTCTGTGAGGGATTAAGTAAATATATTTCATTTAGCTTTTATTTTTCTCGTTGTTATAATTATATCGTAGATGTTGTAATTTTTTTCTTAACGTGGCTGGCTAATACTGGGTCTTGAGTTGTTATTTTACTTTTTATTCTGTGTATAACAGAGTTGGCATATTTTGGTGGTTATATTCTGTATTATTAATAGACGTATCTTGTTTTTCAAATTCTTGTTTCATTAGGGCCGGCACACACTAGGAGAAAAAAGACGCCGATGCGCGAGTCGGCGTCTTTTTTCTCGGGGAAGAGACGACTCTCGCGTACGCGTCCAATGTGAAAGGCCCCATAGAGTTCTATGTGTTTTTAGTGCGCGCGTCGGCGTCTTTTTTCTCCTAGTGTGCGCGGGGCCTTAACGGTAAACCAAAAGATTTTATGAAGAAAACCAATGTATACATATGTTACAGTAAAACCCCGAAATCGGTTAAACATGGTTTGACTGGTTAATTCTAGTTTCATCGAGACCTGATACCAAAACTAGTTTCAACGGGACTTTAAAACTAGTTTTGAGTAGTCAAAACTAGATTTGACTGATACGCTATAGTTTAACCTACATTATAACAGTAAGGCTCTATAAGTTCCTAAGAGTACTAACAGTCGCCATGTTTGCCCCCCCCCCCATTCTTGTGTGGTTCAAATACATTTGATATCTCTCATTCACTGCTGTGGTCGTGTCAACGATACATAAACCTGGATTGCTCACAGTTGACTGGAGGGGCGTGGAGGAGGCAGGTCTTCCCCTGATAAACAATTACCCTGTCCCTCTCCTTGGGTAGTTCTGGCAACATGGTTCTTATTTTGAAACTCCACCCCTCTCATCCACTTGGGAACTTACTGATTGCCATTCTTTATCAACAGTGATGAGCAATCCAGTTCTTTTATATATCGTTGGGTCGTGCAGGTTACTCTCACGAGCCAATCATAAGCCCTCCCCTCTCTAAAGGACCACATATGTCGGATATTATCAGTACCTGAGTGTGAGTGTATTGGTGATTCAGATTAACAAAATGCGCTCTGGTGGCGGCCCCGCCGAAATAGGAAGAGCGGAAGACTCTCCACAGGCTCCTATGAGAAAACGCAGCTTTCGTTGCTTTTTATGAGTTTTTAGAATTTTTAAAAGTTTATTTCTTTGAAATATTAGTTGGTATTACCACTGACTAATAACAACGAAAGTTAGATGGATATATTGAATAAATCTGTCGCCGGTATTTTAATTAACAAATTAATTAGACTGATATTATCCGGACGACGATGGAAGGGCATAGCCCAACACGATTCGAGTTTCGAGAAAAAATGGCTCCCCGGCGGGATTTGAACCCGCAACCTCTGGATTACCAGTCCAGCACGCTGCCATTTGCGCCACGGAGACGCCTATGGGAGTCGTACTCCGAGGGATAAGCTAAGCCGAACCCCACCCAGGTCCATTGTTTCTCGAAACTCTATAGGCGTTTCTCCTTATCACGAAGGTAAACCAAACTAATGTTATCATAATTATCACATGTATGTATGTATGTATTTCACGGATCCAAAAAGTGATTTCAACCAAAATTTGCACATGGGTCATATTTTCGTGACAGCGATGATTTGTTGAGTTCTTTAAGGCTCGTATTCATAGTCATCATTCAGGCTGAGTATTCGCTAATTTCGACTCATAACAGATGATTCACTAATTAAAACACCCGATTTTTTTTTTTTTTTTTTTTGAACGTTTGAATGTGATATGGCTAAATGGAAATACTTTTGGCCTGGATGTAGCGATAAAGCGCCGGGTAAATTTCAGTGTGGACCAGGATCAAATGTAAGTTTGCCGGGAGGGTAACTTCGGTTTTTTACTAAGTAGGGCGAACCAAAATTACTATATGAACATAGGGTCGCAAACGCTTCGTTTCACAGTTACAGAGAATTATGTGGTTTTTAAGCCCAACCACCTCTTTCCCACAAAAAGTGGTTTTAACGAACAAACCGTTCAAGATAGAACAAAATGAACTAAATTTCTGAAAAGAGCGCAAAATTTCATTTCACATTAGAAAACCTGAGAATAACACGCCATAATTGTCTTTAAGTACGTCTAGTTATTCTTTGAAAATTGACCTGGATGGGGTTCGGCTTAGCTTATCCCTCGGAGTACGACTCCCATAGGCGTCTCCGTGGCGCAAATGGCAGCGTGCTGGACTGGTAATCCAGAGGTTGCGGGTTCAAATCCCGCCGGGGAGCCATTTTTTCTCGAAACTCGAATCGTGTTGGGCTATGCCCTTCCATCGTCGTCCGGATAATATCAGTCTAATTAATTTATTAATTAACAATGAAAGTATCATCAAGAAATAATTGAAATAAAATGAAAGAACTCGTGGTGAGAACAAGAAAATGATGGCGTTTTCCACCACCCAGAATTTCGCACCGAGGGAGATTTTTCCTCCTGTCCTCACTGAACTATAATGGCGTTTTCCATTTGCTTAAAATTCAGCTCTGGAAGCCAGCATTTCCACCCGTCTTCATTGTTACCGTATGAAAAAAGTCAGAGAAGACGGGTGGAAATGCTCGTCTCCAAAGCTGAATTTTATACAAATGGAAAACGCTATAAATCCCAAGTTGCTTATATGAAAACGGAAAATCCCCCTATCCCACGCAGAATTTTGTGCAATAGAAAAACGCAATAATTTTTCAAATAACAGGCTATCATTAACCAAAAATGTAATTTTCCTATAAGTAATTTACTCCGATAAAGTAAAATAATATCCCCCTTAAGGGGTCCATAGACGTACAATAAATATTGCGCAATAAATTTGTACAATATTTCGTTTCCAGATGTTTAGCGATAAAAAAAATAGGTTGTTCATTATATTGTGCAACCCAACAATACAACCCAGAAACGTTCAATTTTATTGTACAACCCCTATTATTGCGCAATATTATTGTACGTGTATGGGCCGCTTTAGGAGAGTAATTTTACCCAAGTTACTCGAAAATAGGCAAGAAAACCATGTAACCTCATAAACAATCGGTCTAAACATGGCAAGGGCCTTCCATATGAAAAACTCTACCTTATTCTCACCAACTGCAACTGCGGCAACTAATTAATTATGCCCATTAAACTGGGTATCCCATACAAAAAAAAAAAAAAAAAAAAAAAGTTTTTCGCCAGAGACTGACCATTTGACTAGGAAACTGAGTTAAAACTTGTAATTTATCACCGGAAACCCGATTTTCGGTTTAAAAAAAGGTAATGTTTGGGTAAAAAGGTAATGTTTGGGCTATTTCTAGTCAGAAAATCTCAAAACTGCCTTGAAACTGACAAATTCATTGCTAGATTTTCACTATAGTGGGAAGTTTAGGGTTGTTAATTCCGTCAGTAGAGACCCAGGCGAGTTAACAATAAAAAATTGGATGAAATTTTCATTAGAGGCTTTTTAAACTCAAATGCTATTTTTGAATTAAATAAGCTGAAACAAGTCGGATTATTGATTTTTTAGCAAAATGGATGAGTTTTTGGGTAAAATTAGCACGTTAAAAGCCGCAATTTCAGAAGTTTACCCTCTTCAGCAAAGGAAGCCAAGTTCACATTACAGTATAGGATACTAAATTCACTACGTTGCCGAAATGTAATCCTTTGAAAGCCTGCCTCCTCTCCATCAAGGTCGCAACCGCAAATCCCTTTTCTTTCATGTTTGGCAATAGTTCTGCCAGAAAACATTTTTAAACTCCTTAAAAACTGCAAAAACACAATATTTAGCTCTTATGCTGGGGGTAAGAGTCAGTGCGGTGTGTCGTACATCTGAATCGCCAATAGGATCTCTAATAACAGAGTTGATATCCTGTCGTGTCTCTCAGACTTCCCGTTGGTAATGCATATTGACAGTTGAACTGTTACAGTCTGTCCATTTAGTGATTGACGTTGCTTCATTTCGGCAGTTCGATTTGTTCACTCCCACCAAAAATATTCAGGGCCGTATTCATAGTCGTTACTCAAGCTGATTATTTGCTTAAGCGACTTGAAATCGGGTGTTTTAATTAGTGAATCATCTGTTATGAGTCGAAATTAGCGAATACTCAGCCTGAATGATGACTATGAATACGAGCCTTAAAGAACTCAACAAATCTTCGCTGTCACGAAAATATGACCCATGTGCAAATTTTGGTTGAAATCACTTTTTGGATCCGTGAAATACATACATACATACATGTGATAATTATGATAACATTGGTTTGGTTTACCTTCGTGATAAGGAGAAACGCCTATAGAGTTTCGAGAAATAATGGCCCTGAATGGGGTTCGGCTTAGCTGATTCCTCGGAATACGAATCCCAAATGCGTCACCGTGGCGCAATTGGCAGCGTGCTGCACTAGTAATCCAGAGGTTGCGGGTTCAAATCCCGCCGGGGAGTCCATTTTTCTCGAAACACGAATCGTGTTGGGCTACGCCCTTCCGCATCGTCGTCCGGAAAGATTTCACTTTCATTTAATTTATTTAATTGAGTACCGGTGACAACATCTTTCTCAATTTATCGAACTTTAAAGTAAGATTAAGGCCCGTATGCCAAGTCGTTCCTCGAATTTTTCTCAACCTCAAAGCTCCCTCACAAACTGGAAAAATTATAAAATAATATGTGATTCTACAGTTTGCGAGGAAGGTTGGAGTCGAGGAAATTTTGAGGAGCGACTTAGCATACGGGCCTTAGACCCTTAGAGTAGAATGTGCGCTCATTCGCAGCTTAAATTGTGAAAACTGAAAACTCCAATTCGGAGTTTCTCGAGGAAAACTCGTGGCTATAATCAATTATAGCACTTTATCTCAAGAAAAGTGCTAATTCATTCCTAATAGTGAAAAACATCGCTGTGAATTCAGCGTACCTAACTTGAACTGCTTTTTTAATAAGTACTCTCCAGTCCTACAAACCAAAGCTGTCGGCCTGATCACGCCTGTGTCAGGACCACATTGTCCTGGAATTCATCATTACTATCGTGTAGCATTTTTCACGTGTATTGACACCTTTCATAAATACAGCAGCGCTCTTGCCGAGCTAATATGAACGAACAATCTGGGGTAACATCTGACCGGTGTCACTTTCCTTGTTTTGTTTATTTTGGTAGAGGGAAAGAAAATGATTTAAGTAAATCCAATTGAAAATTGAAGGATACCCCAGGAGGTCGTTTCAGTCGTCACATGAGCGCTGGTGTATTTATGAAAGATGTCAATACATAAAGGGGTGCACACCATCTCGTTGCTCCTGTCAGAAATTTCGGCTGAAATGTTCAGCACCTAATCCGACGTCTCTGTGAGTGAGTGACTTCAAAAATTTGACGATTCCAAGGACTTTGATGAAACGGTTACCCGGAGGAGGGGGTTGAATAGGTACTCACAGAGTAGAGGAAGTAATAAAGAATCCACCGATGATGACTCCACTATACTGATCCAGCCACTGACAATGAGAGGCAGACTAATGTCATTTTCCATTCAATGTAATACACTCGGGTGAGGTGTAAGATTTTCCACCCGTCCTCTTCGAATTGAAACGTATGTTTATGGAGAGGACGCTGCACTACACTTGTGTAGTGTTTTGAAATCGCTATTAGTGAATTGAGCACACCTCATTTTTTTGTACTACTTGTAAGTTATTATCTGAACGCATTAAGGGCGTCAAGATAATCTGGTTACAGTGTGAAATCCGGTATCCCATCCACTCACATACGGGTATGATTTTTCGCCTCTCTTTGCAACCTGTGAAACTCCCCACCGCCAAGCGGAAGTGATCCACACCGGTGACGTGCCAGCTGTGACGGTACGGCTGACGGGGAGTGAGGCGAAGAAAACCAGATCTTGCACACGCCGGGTCCCTTCGCTGGCCACGTTCTCTGGCATTCCTGCTACTGCAGGAACTACTGGTCCAGCCAGGGAGGGAAGAAGACACACGTCTGGTTACAAAGTGAAGAAGGGTGACAGCAAATTTCACTAGGAGGGGTTTTAGGGGAAAAGTATCTAAAGTATTACCGCTTTGAAATACTTAGAGCTTTTACAAATCTGAGTGAAGAAAGATTTTTGGGGAGGCGGGCATACATTTATATAAATTCTGTCAAGATTCACCGTTTAAGGGGGAGTTGTACATGTGCTTCCTCGACCCCCTTCCAATCTTACCTCGCGTACTCGGCGTTACGTAAATTATCGCCGTGTTTCTGCACCAATCCTGGATTTCAAGGTCTCATTTAAATCTTCAGGAAATTCCGCACAACCGTACGATCTTCTTTTTTTATATTTCACCCCTAAAATAACTGTAAAACGCACATAAACTTTGACCTTGAACCTTGAAAATTAACGCTCTTTCGACGACTTATTTAGGAAAGCAAGATCGTACGGTTGTGCGGAACTTCCTGGAGATTTATATAAGACCTTCAAATCCAGGATTAGTGAAGAAATGCGGCGATAATTTACGTAACGCCGAGTAGGCCTGGAACGTTTGGAAGAGGGTCGAGGAAACACATGTAAAACTCCCCCTTAAAACAATGGTTCAAGAGGCTTTTTGAAAAAGCCGAGACTTTTTGAAAGAGAAATGGCATATTTGATCGGGTGTAAAACTTGGAATAATCAACCGTTATGGATATTTTTTTCAATCGACGGAGAATTTAATACTCTATAATTGAGGGGTGAAGGGTGTTCTTAACTGTACGATGGACCTTTTTGAGCAATTTGCAAAAAAACTTGGACAAACCCCAAAATTTCGATGTTTTTTGGCTTCCAAAATGAAAGCTCAAGGTTTTTGACTGCACAAACTTGGATGACCTCTCTAGGACCTCTCAAAGGTATTTAATTAGGTTCCAGCTTGCCCGTAATTATTTCGAAAAGCCGACCTAATTTTACTGGCCTATCTTTAAAGTAGCCAACTCACGGATTTTACATCGTTAAAATTATAACTTCCACGGTGATTGCTCATTTTGAAAAGCTATGTCACGTGTCTGGCTCCTTTCACAAACAAAGTGTTGTACGGTTGGCCATTAAAACCCAATTTCACGGGGTTGACGCACCCAAAAATACACAAATTAGTTTTGGCTCCCACGAAGAGTGAATTTTGAGGTTCTACCTTTTTCAAAACTGAAAGTGGAACTGGCTCATTAGTAATTCGAAACTAATTTCGTGGGTCTGCCCCCCCCCCCCAAAGAACATCATTTTGGGATGTTGGCTCAATACATATAAAGCCACGATCACCCGAAAAGTGTTAATCTTACGTGTTTCGGTGCTACAAAAACAAAAAAATTTAGTACTGTTGACCCATTCACAGTTTGTTGCAATTGTGTACGCGGCATGTACTTAGTGAATTCAATAATAATTAATTTACTAATAACTATAAATGAAAACATGCGTGCTGATTGAATTGTTACTGAATCTTCATGTGTTATCGTGAATCGTGACTACTGACTAGGTTGTGAAATGATTTGACTACGAACTGCTTCGCTTTATTATAACTGAAGGTGTGAGTTGACTCATTTGGTTCTGAATTATTACTTTAACTAAAATAGGATTACTCCTCAAGCGACCTTCATGCCTTCCAAAAATAGTCGTTCCTCTTCCTCACAAAGTCACAATTGACTTTAATTTGTTAATGATTTACAATTTAAATGTTATTAATAAACTAGCCATGATATTATACTATATTGAACTGAACGGATTGATCTGAAACTGAGACCGTTTGAGTGATTGTGAGCGGATCTTATTGTATCTGGCTGGCTGATTCTTTGGTGTCTGCGTGTAATAATGTGGCCACTCATGGCCGTGTACACACGGAGCGACTGAAAAGAAACTGATTCGAAACTTGAGTTACAAACCAGTCGCCTTCGAGTTTCTCCCTTGTACAATGAGACTCCACACACGGAGCAAGGAGCAACTATAAGAGAACGCGATTGAGACACCGACTGTTTTCTGATTATGTGACCAAAAGCAAACTGGCTGGAGACTAGAGTTACTAACGAGTCTCCTTCGAGTCTCTTCCAACGTATTTTAATAAGACTCCGCACACGGAGCAACTGAAAGAAAACGCATTTGAAACTGAAGGAACCAGTTAGTAAACAGTTTACTAGGCGACTGGCATGTCTAGTCACCGGGTGATTTGAGTTTCCAATTTTCAAGATGAACCATAATCTTTTTTGACGTTTTCCTAGCGATGGAGTTGGGGTGGGGGGTGGGGTTGCAGCAGAGGTTCGAATCACCAATCATACCCCCTCAGAAGAGCAGCCTGCGCTTTCCCCAAAAACTTCAGCAAACGGCCTCACTAAACGCTTTACTTGCCAGCGCTTGTCACCTCATCTCTTAAGAGGATTTAGGCGACCAACATCTATCACAATAGCTTCGGTAACTCCGATCTCTCGCCGGAACGATCCCGATCCACGAAAATCTTAGTTCCCTCTGAGCTCAACGGTTCCCACCTTACGTTCATCTGCCGGACCTCTGCAGAACCGCCGTTCGACCGCCGTGCTATCACGGCCGTCAAAATCATGGAAAGTGGTTCTGCTTGCTGCTCTTCGACTCCTTGGCACACTTACAGTACAAGGCAGCAGTAGCGGCCACCGACTGCCCAACTACAGGAGTTCCTCACTCCGATGGACCCTGCTCTTCCCCAAATGTTGAAACCCGTATATTTCTCTTCAACTACCCATTAACCATGGGTTTCTAACGCTTTCCAGGCTATAAAGCGCCTTCATTCCGAGAACATCGTCCACCAAACGGAGGGGCCCAAGGCCCCCCAAGGGGGGATTTTCCCCCTTCCACTATTCAGGCAGGAAAGCGTCTTTCGAGTGATTTATCCATTAATGGTGGATTTCACCACCGAGAGTTAAGGTTTGAGTTACGTTAACTCAGAATTAACTGAAAAAAGGCGTCACTATTTATGTAAACAATGTTAGAGTTAGGTAACTCCAACCTAACTCCCGGTAGTGAAATTGGCCCTAAGTGGTATTTGCCTGATATGGCCGAAAGGTTTGGCCATATGCGAATTCGAACCACATTGACCACTCGACTACGAAGCTTAACATTTTGGAAAACCTCCCCCTCTCCACCACCAATCACTGATGCGAGCGAAAATCATCCAACCTCCCCCCCTTCAATATTTAACTCTGGCTCTGGGTTATCTAGCCTTCCCCCCTTGAGAAATCATTTCTTTTTTGTGCAGCTGTCTCTTCTCGAATGGAATTGATTTGAGTCCTTTCTGCGGCGACGAGAATTGGTAGATGCAGTTAGTTTGTTTTCATATCTGTATTAATTATTGTTGTAAGATTAATTTTTCAAATATACAAAATGGAGAAATAAACAAATTCGTAAAATTATGTAATAATTAATAATAATATTCACAGTTTTAAGCAGGGGTTTAAACGAAATTTCCGCTTATTATCTATTAAATTTTTATTTTAATTTTTATTTATTTTCGAACATAAATAAGACAACAGGCCTGAAAAATATCTTTTTCTTTCAAAATCAGCCTAAAATGTATAAAAAAAATATAATTTTTGGCACAAAATTATCATTTAAAAAATAAATAAATAATACAAACTAAAAAATTGCAATGTTATTGCACAAAGTGAACAAATAAGCATTGGGCATTTTACAGATTCTTTGGCCGAACTAGCTATATTTCTTGCTTTTTTTTTGTAAATGTAGAAGAAAGAAAGAAACGAAAATCAAGGTATTTAAACGATACGTAAAATATCACTCAAAAAGAATAAAAATAAGAACTTTCCTGAACTGTTAAAAAACAAGTACATAAACAAATCACTTATCATTTATTAAATAATATATTATATTCGTTGTAGTAAAACCTATTTTTTGTTTGTTACTTCAATTATCTTTTTAATACACTTAGCGCTTAAAACTTAGGCTTCATGTCTTATAGAATATTTCTTTATAATATCAACGCTTCATATAAATCAAATTCTATGGGAGCATAATTATAAATATTTATATATTTGTTTTCCAATATTATATATTTTATCCGTTAATATTGGGAAGCGCATTCAAACAATTGGCAAATTATATCTCCTTAAAGTAACCGTAAATATATATTCATTTTTTAATATTTATCATTTTTGGCACATGAATTCACAATCTTGGCACGAAAGCCTGCTAATAAGGTTGGTAGGGAGTGGATTTATTTACAGGGTTAAATTTACAAATTTCTGTACATTATTCAAGGGAGAAATTCGATACATACTTTTTTAAAAAATTATGTTTGAAGGGGATTCTCATGTTTATTGTCATCATGTTGCGGGTTTTTAAAATATTGTTTCGGTTATTTAATTCTTTGCTTAATAAACTATCTAAATGTTTCAAATTGAAAATATTAAAAAGTCTTAAAATCTACCATGCCAATATTCTTATCTTGTGGAATGGCAACGAGTATCAAAGGTATCTTAATGAAATAAAATAAAAAATATAAAAAAGTGGATAAAACCAACACTGAATAAAATATAAGACAAGGCAACAGTATAGATAAAATAATCAAATGGAAAAAATCGTTAAAAGTATAAAATATATATATACCTAATTTTGTGACTAGATTTTTCGTGAAAAAATAATAAATAAAAATTGAAGTGATCAACATGAGGATTCTAAAACTCGAATTCAAATAAGAGAAAACTGCTGCTGCTAATTATTTCAATGACTAGTCTTCGAAATTGTCAAAATGGAAGACAAGCGTTTTGTAAGTACTGCCATAAAAAAAAAATAAGACTCAAATAAAACCTGAGATGTTTCATTTTATAAAGACACAAAACAGGGGGAAAATTAAAATAAACCAGCGGTAAGAGGAGTGGAGTTGATTATTAAATGACTATTAAACAAGGGCGACTTCGTCTCTAAATCTCATTCTCGATACGGCTTACAGTAAGAGTAACGGTGGTTCATGTGCTGACTATACGAGCCCGAGTGTGAGAATCTTTTGAGGCATTTGGCACACTGGAACGGTTTTTCGCCGCTATGAAGACGCTTGTGCTCTGTCAGATGATGTTTATGCTTGAACGCTTTAGTGCATATGTCGCATTTGTGTGGGCGTTGACCTGCACATGAGAATTAAACGTGTTAATCATAGCTATATACTTGAAATTCAAACTTAAATTAATATGATGCGCCTAAATTATTATTACGAAGATTAAGCTTGATGCTCCTACACAATGAATAGATGTTAGTAACTAACAACAAGGGAATAAGTGCCTTGACTTCTTGAGACTAGAAGAATGGGTAACTCATTTCGAGGTTCAAGCTCAACATTTTCTGTCGAAGAATATTTTTTTTTTTTAGTTAAAACAAAAAACAAAAACGTTGTTTTCTAGTTCCATGTTTTAAACCATCTCCAGAACTCTGTAACTCTTAACTCTTAAGGTCCCTTTCACACAAGGAGGAAAAAGACGCCTAAGCGCGAGTTAGTGTCTTTTTCTCCAAGTGCATAAGAGGCTAGCGCATTCCTCAATTTTTGTTCATACTAATTTTTTAACGTCCGCGTTGTGCGTTGTGAGAGAATAAGGTGCTGAGACACAGTAAGCCTATCCCTGTCACCCAAATAAATATGGTCCTAGGTTGCTGAAGCATTTGCAATTTTTTGTTCTGTTAGTTTTGTGTCACTTTAATTCCATGTTTGTGTTGTTTGTCTGTTTTTTGTTTGAAAAGAAATAAAATAAACAATAAAATAAATAATGAGAGTAAAGTAATGGAAAATTTTAAATTATACAAATAAACTATAAATAATATTAATAATGAAAAATTGAATTAAAACTATAAAAAATAAAACTAAGTAAAATGAAATTATAGAAAATAATAAATAATAATGTAAGTGTTTCGTGTTTGACTTGGTACCTGAGTGTTCGTACTTATGCCGTGCGAGTGATGAGTGTTTTGCAAACGTTTTGTCACATAGGTCGCAGTTGAACTGACCGTCAGGTTCGGAGGAGTCCATTCGGGCACGTTTAGAGAGGGAACCATCGTTGGCGTCGTCGCTAATTGTTCCTTGGGTCATCTCGTTGTTGTGAAATGAATATTGACTGAAGCGAACGCCACTTTCGTAGTTGGTGCCTTCACTGGATTCGTACTCTTCCTTCAAATTAAGTATGTAAATGAGTAAATAATGACATTAACTATGGAGTTAGCTGAAGTCTGTGTTTGTGTGGTTAAAACGCTTACTTGTTTCCAGAAACGTTTGGATGGACGTTCAGATGGACTCAGGTGGCCATTTTGCGACATAGAAGAAGGCGACATGTGATACGAGGAGGAGTAAGGGGAGATACCGTTCGACTGAGTCAGGATGCGAGCGAGACGGGACGAGTCGTGGTGCTGCGGCGGAGGCGCTGGACGCCTCGAAAGGTTCACTGCACCGCCATCTTCAGAATCCGACCTCGGCGGGGAACTGTAAGGGGAATAGGTCTGGAGTTTCTTCAACGACAGATCGAGGGGTTCTTCGGAGCTCGGCGGTGAATTTGGATAGACCGCAGCTGGATAGACGGCCGGCATGTAGGGAACGTGAACGAGGCGACCTTCACGTCGATCTCGAGCACGATTATTTTGAAACCAGACCTGAACGACGCGGACAGGAAAACCGACTTGCTCGGCGATTCTAGACAGCTCCTCGCGTTTAGGGCGAGGATTCATCGCGTAATGTGATTTGAGGATTTGAAGCTGCTCTTCGGCGATTTGTGATCTGACGCGAACTTTACGACCATCCTGATCCATATCAACCTCTTCGTCGGTGAGAAGTGTCGATCCGCGGGTTTCATCTTCACTTGTACTACAGATGTTTCCGTTAGTATCCTCTTGTTTGACCGATACGACATCCTCAAGTTTCGCTGCAAGACCCTCGCTTTTCTCGTCTGAACATAAGTACCTTTCGTGCTGATGAAGATCGATACGTGAAATGAATGATTTGCTACAATAGCGACAGTTCATGGAATCATTTTCGTCGAGAGCAGGAGCCGGCGATGGAGCACCGGACGCGACGCTGGGGCATCCAGAGCTGCAGGAGTTGGTACTTAGTTTTTGCATGTTGGCAGCTAGGAGTTGTTTGGTAACAGTAGCGTTGACGGTTTCGAGGATTCTTTTAACGGCTTCCAAATCGCCGGTCGGAGCGGGTTGCACCTCAGGGCTTTCGGATCTCTTAGGCTCATCTTCACTCTCCGATTTGGCGGGTGATGTAGATGGTTTGTTCTCCTCGTCCATTTCTTTCTTCGGTTCTCGCTGAGGGTGGAGTTGCTCTAGGAGGTGACTGAGAGAGTTTTGAATGCTGTAAGGGGGCGTGGGTGGTATGAAATTCGGGTTGAGATAGAAGGGCATGGCTCCCGTGCCTGGAGGGGTGAACCCGCTGAGAAACGCGGCGGAGTCCGAGTATTTAGGCAGAATCGGCGGGAAGTTGTTGTTATTGTTGATGATGCCACCCCCGCCTCCACGTTGCGATTTTATCGTTTGTTGTTGACTTCGGAACGATTGGCTCGATTTTACGTCGAGCGGCCCGCCTCGAGGACTTCCCTGTCGCTGCGACACTTTCAAATTCATGACGAGACACTTTTTCGACGTCATATGACTTGAGTAGGACCCCGAATGAGAAAAACGCTTTCCGCAGTTGCCGCACTCGAAAGGCTTCTCTCCACTGTGTATTCTTATATGTTCCTTGAAGAACAAAGAAAACAACAACAATGAAATGATGAAGAATGAAATAAAAACAAGATACAAACATTTAAAAAGTTTTAAAAATTAAAAAAATTGTTAAAACATGAACAAAAATAAAAAAAACAACCAATGTACCTTTAAATGATGCTTGAATTTGAACGCTTTATCACACTCCGGACATTTGAATTTACGAAGAACCGCACTCTCGTCATGGCTGATCATATGCCTCTGGAGGCGATAGACATTTGCGAAAGGTTTATTGCACACTTTACAAGACTGAAACAGAAAAACAGAAAAGGATAATTTTTTAATCAACCAATAAACAGGAAACTTCTCTAAAACTCTCCTCAATTGAATTCAATTAACGTATGGGTCGAGTTTTTTCCCCTAAACAAAAAGAAACGTTGTTTTCATAATTCCAAGCTTAATTAACGCCAATGAAACTCCCTTCCACCGTCACCCCGCTCTTTAATTTAGACCGTCGACATTCTAGGTAATATTGAAACATAGGAAAAGGAGTGTTTTTTTTTATGCACATACGGGAACTCGTCTGGCCGTATACGTGTGATGGGAGTCTAATGGATGACGTAATCTTCCTCACTCTCCCGCTCTCTTAAGCGCCAAAGCCAATTAAGAAGGATAAGTGACAAGCCTATGGTGTGGCAGAAGGGACGAAAGGTGGAGGAAAAGGGGTGAATGAGTTAGGGTGCGTTCAATGTTAAGACTCCTCCTGTCAGAATTTTTTCGTTTCGGAGAATTAAATTGTTTTGCTTTCGGCTTACCCATGAATTGTTTATAAATCATAGTGGGCGCTTCACTAGCCTTTTGGCAAACAACAACAATTTGTTGCTTATTCTTCTGCTATAAAAAATATTTTTAAATGTTCGCTAAGAACAAGGGTAGGGACCGAAAGCAAGGTGCCTTTAGGGTCATTAGTCCAGCTTTTCTAAAACCCCCTACGACATCATTCGCCATTGAAGCCACGACCATCTTTCATTCCTTTCTTGGAAGAGGAGGGACCATAGGGCGTATAAAAAAAACTTCAAGATGAGGTTGCATCAAGTGGGAAGGGAAACGATTGAGCCCCTTCATTATTATTTAAGTAGTCTACTCGCCTGAAAAAGCAAGATCAGGTGAAAAGAAGTTCAACACCTGGGGACTCACTATATTCATGGTTTTAAAAATGTTATTGCCCCCCCCCTTCTTCACCATTCAAACAAAGATTTACACGCATGGAGTCAGGTGCACTAAGAAACACTTATCCCCTTCCCTCTTTGAAATGTCTTTTCGATTCCCGGAGTTTACAAACCTACTCGTTCTGCACATGATAGATTTGTATACCTAGAACAATTTTGCTCAGGTTTATAAATACAACGAAAGAGACGGAAGAGAAGTTAGAGGGGCCCTTAGAAAACGTTTACATTTCATCATCTCTTCGGGAATGTTTAGAAATGAACCATTTGTTCAAACCCCAGAAATACACGAGTCCGACGTTTTTTTTTATTCTTCCTCTTGACTTTGATTTAACGTACAAACCTGAATCCGTGTAGAATGCCCTCTTCTTTAGAAGAATTATGTAAGAGGCATTTACGGGGAGAGTAGAAAAATTAAATGAATAAACCGTGGCAAGGGCCTTTTCAAACAGCGTCAGGGGTCACATCCTTTGGAATAAAACGCCTTTATACGTTCCTTATCTCTTTTAGTTGGGGCGAGGTTTAAAAAAAAAAAGGAAGTAGATACCGGGGTCCACCAACAGGACTTTTTGTCTGTAAAAATGTTCTCATTAGTCACAAAACTATATACTTTTTTTTTTTTTTTCAGACGAAAATATCACATTGACCCCAAAAGACTCCCCTTTTTTCATAAATTAACTACTGGCGGACATCAGCCCTATCTGTTTGATTTCTCAATCGAAAACATACCATGTGGTGTTTTAAAATTGGGAAAAGTAGTTTTTGTCAATTCCATGCGTTAACCACCGCACCGGGTATCGCCACTTTGACAGCAAAGCCCGTGAAAAGACACGCACGCAACAAAATCCGCACAGAGAACATGTTATTAACATTCACAATAGCAACTTGGCCGATTTGAATCGGTTTTATCATGAAGTAAATTAGCTTCGCATTCCCCTACCCACACCACCACGAGATTTATTTGTGAGCATCGATATTGTACCACTAAGGACGTATAATGTGAGGATTTACAGATTCTCGGGTATAGTTTTGAATTCCACTGAGATTCATTCACAACAATGAGGTAAAAATCTGACTTCAGGAAATTCCAAGCTCAAATTTTGAGTTTAGACAAAGACCTATTGGCTTTCCGGAAACCATTCCAGCCCACAGCAATCAGGCCACTCTGAAGGGGCATAGCGCGGACATCAGGAAACAAACATGTTTGTGGCTTGATAAAAGAAAACGCTTGAACCAATTTTGAAACGAAAACGAGGCCCTGTGCATGTTGAACAGAACGCGCTCTTCATTGCGCGAATCTTTTTCAGTGACTTTCTGACAAATATTTTGAATGAACACGCTGGTGTTCATAGGTCAGGTCCATAGGCCATAGGGTAGGGCCTGCCCTTTGGAATCAAAGTAACAACATTGAACCAGCCATGTGCAGTGGCCCTCACATGCAGAATATTACGCAGCATGCTGAAGTATCCTATTTTTCAAATAAATCGAGACATGGGCATAGTTAGCTCAAGACAGAAGGGGACAGAAGGAGTGCAGCCTTTCGAATTAGAACAGTTGGATATGTAGGGGGCCATGCACCCATAAAACCCCACGAAGATTGCACCCAAGGTGCGGTCCAGTCTCTTTTTTTCGACCTCAAAACTTCAGCCTCCAAGATCCTGGTCTCATCAGCCCGGCACTTGAGCGAAACTGGCAATTTTGCTTGAATTAAGAAACTGGCAATTTCGCCGAAAGTATGACCCAAAACTGGCCATCTCTTGGATATTTTGTGACCGCTCAAATTAAAAAAGGCGTTCACGTCAATTATCTTCGCACAACAACAACAACAGCAACAAACAATCAGAACATCCCCTGGATATTCAACCAGGAAACTTCCGCTTTCTAGATTATTTGTCAGGCTTTGCTCTCTTGAGGCCGTTTAGCCTGAGTTTCACCGCCTCAAAAAAGGCCCCGAAACTTGCAATTTCGCTAAAATTGAAAATTAAAACCCTAAACTTGCATTTTCGAAAGAATTGAGTCCCGGAAGTCACATTGCCGCGGATATTCGGTCATGGATCTTGCAATTTACTGCGGCTACTCGTCAGGTTCCGGACTTTATTGGAGCCGGCTAGCCTGTTGGATCCAACGCCACGAAAAAGGCCCCCAAACTTGGAATTTTTCGTAAACTAAGGCCCTTAACTGGCATTTGCTCAAATTAGGACGCAAAACTTTCAATTTCACAGATATTCAGCCAGCAAACTTGTAATTTCTCTCAAAGGACCCGAAATTGCAAACTCACATTTGAGAGATAAATATTAATTTATCTCTAGTGGTGAATTTCACCACCCTACAGTTTAAGGAGTGGCTTAGAAAAAGGCGAACCTAGTTTACATAAAATTCAATGCATTTTTTCCCTCAAGTCCGATTTAATTTTAAGCCGAGGTAGTGAAATCCACCATAAATTTTGTAACTACCCGACTATTCGTCAGTTGCCATTGGCGAAGTCGGGGCCGGCTACAGCCCACGGTCCAAACTCCCCACCGTCTAAAAAAACACCATACTTCGATTCTCGAAAAGCAAAAAGAGCCGAAACTCGCAATTTCACTGTGGTTAAGACGTGAAAATCGCAATATCGCGAATTTTCAGACACTGATGGAGTCAAATGTTGCAATTTTGTCAGAGGGGGACGGGGACTCGTCAGCCAACAATGCCACGGCGGTCCCGCGTGGCCAGCCAGCACGAGGTCTGAGCCCACAATAAACAATTCCGAACTTCATGAAATGAAGATCAGTAACTTGAAATTCTACTGACATTATGAGAACCGAAACATGCTATTTGAGCACGAATGAAGACATGCACGCAACTTGCATTTTCGCAAGATTCAAGACCCAAAACTAGCATTTCCAGGAAACTTGTAATTTTGTTGAATTTAGGAGCCGAACTTGCAAACTCATTGCTTGGGGCTTAATGCTGCAATTTGAGCTAAGTGTGGGCGATTTTTTTTCCAATTTTAGACGTGAAGCTACTTAAAATGGAAAGATTTTATCAGATTTATCGGGGAAGCCCTCCAAGATAAAATCCTAGATTTGCCACTGAATACGTTTCTATGTACATGATGGAGTATTGAATTCATTTATGTAATCCCAAATACAGAGGAATGGGCTAGAAATTTTGGGTTATCAAAGAAAATATGAGGGGTAGCCAAATTCATCGGATTCGATTCCTGCCAGGGAGAGGGTTCCGTAAAAACATCAGAAGGGATAACATGCTAAACAATCACATCGCCCAAAGAAAAATGTCAATATGACTGCACCATTTTACACCCTATAAGTGGATGTAGAAGATCCGTGGCTATAATTAGAGAAAATTGACGGTCGAACAGAACGACGCGAATGATATAAAGACGAGTCGTTTAAAAAGGACCTGGCGCAGTGGGTTCTCAAGCGGTTTGTTCTCTTTGATATATCAAAGCACCCTGACTAGTGGTATTTAATCTGAAAACCCCCGGTCGCGCACCCAATAAACCTTATTTAAATTAAGTCCTCACACACAAGTTTCCGCTTTTATTTATACCGTTTTTCCCCTCTTTCCCGTATTCATTTTTGGCTAGAATTCAGTTTTTCTTTTTAAAAGAAAATGTTTCTTAAAGAGATCAGTCAACATGTCATTCAGTTATGGCAAGGGGGCTGGATTTCTCACTTATGTCGAATAATAAAGTTATTTATGTTTTTTACCCGTTTTTAAAGCCTAAAAATTGAATAACAGAGAGAGAGAGTTTAATTTTCAAGTTGTACTCGTTTGACTTTGAAGACGGGTGAGAAAAAAAGGGAGTGACAAAGAGGGAGAAAAAGTTGGATCCCTGAGTCACTTTAAAACTTGG
Source organism: Corythucha ciliata (assembly GCA_038030265.1). NCBI lineage: Eukaryota > Metazoa > Arthropoda > Insecta > Hemiptera > Tingidae > Corythucha > Corythucha ciliata. The sequence goes on along the minus strand of CM075938.1, from coordinate 35,940,346 downwards.
CTTTATGAACTGCGGTGTTCGAGTTCCAATGACGTAGACGTACGGTTATAATATGAAATATTAGACGCTCGTAAAAATCTGTGAGGGTACCCCCTCCCCTGTCCAACTCCTTTCAGGTTATTATTTGTTGGATGACTTTGGCTACACGTGTAGGTAAAAAATTGTTTTTTTTTTCTTTCCTTATAGAGTCGCGGGGTTCCCACACATGTGCAGATGGCCCACCTTATTTCCCAAGCCTCGAACCATCTCATTCTCTTCAATCTTTTGCCACTCCTACAAAGCTCAGATAAACTAACCAGATCCCTTGAGCGGTGATTGGGTGTATCGAAAAAAGCGCGTCCCTCGCTCACGTATCACTCTCTCACACACTCACTCACTCTCTCTCTCTCTCTCTCTCTCTCAGTTAGAAAAGGAGGACGCGGAAACCCCACTTGGATATGTTTTTTCTCTCTCTCTCTTCATCTTGACTCTCCGCCCCCCTTTAGCATATCACGCTTTTTAATGGGGCGTAATTAGTTACCCAACAGAACTTTTTTTTTCTCCGTTTTACTACTCTAAATTGACCTCGCTCCCGACTCAAACTCCTTTCAGGGGCCTTTAATTGTCCCATTCGTGGTTCCCAGAACATTTTGTTTTCAAGGGTCAATAAGGTTGATATGCAACAATTGTGTGAGCCCAGGGCTTTAAATTGAAACTGAAAACTTCTCACGCTGGTTAATAATGAAGTCTTGAGTTTTTCTTAATTTTTCAAATAAAAAGATGGATTTCATCATCAATAAAAAACCACTCGCAAGAGTTTTTGTTTCAGTCCAGGTGGTGGACATTTGTCGACTTATTTACTTTGGTCCGCACAATGAAACTCCCTAAGTATAGGGGAAGAAAGTCTAGGAGAGATTGAGAGAGAAAGACAGTTTGAGAGTGTGTGTGCAAGAGAGAAGGAGCGATGAAAAGAGCGGTTTATAGCGGAGAGTCATTAAGATACTCCCCGCTGGCGCCTCGGCCCAATAAAAACTCAGACAACTACATAAAGGGAATAGGCTTTCTTGGACTGGCCCTTTTTTTCCTTTCTGGCTGTGATGTTATGTGGTGGGAGGAAGGGGGTGACCAAAGCAAAAACTTACCTCCCGAAAGTTCCAATTTCCTAAACGAGAAACCAGAATGAAATTAAGAAAAACTGAACGGCATGAAGGGAAAGTTTTTTGTTCCTAAATATCGTAACTTTTTATAGGTTAGGCAGTAAAAATTTGAATGATCCCTCTTGAGTCGACTTTGAAAAAGGGTGAGAATAATGGTTTTAAATTAGGTTCCAAGAGGTGTTTAAAAGGAAAAATCTTTATGTAATGGTTGGCAAGGATCATGAAAAAACATTGAAACTAATCTCGTTGTATACTTACGACTTTACCGCCGTAAATTTCAAGAGTGAAAAAAGAAATAAGGAAAAAAAAACAACTTACAACTTGTGCGTTTGGTGAATGTAGTAGCTCGTGTTTATCCAACTGGTCCCTGGTTGGAAAAGGCGCGGCGCAATGGATACAGGAGAATTGAGCTGATCCTTCAACTCTTGGATTCTCCTCTTCCTTGACACCTCCGCTCAAAGGCACTGCAAAAAAAGAGAACAATATCGTAAAAATCAGCCTTCGATAAGATAATTCAAAACTCCGAATACCTTGACTCATTTAAAATTGGAAAAAAATAAATAAAAATTCGAACACCTTTGTGTGAAAATATTAATTGGAGTTCCTTTCAGTGCTTCAATTAGCCTTTACACAAGGATTTTCACCTTTAACCCCCTTCCACCCAAGCACCAATTTTTGAGTAATCTCATAACTCTGCCACTGGATGATATTAAACACGATTTATAAGATGCTCTTCTTACTTCTTCTTCTTTTTCATAAATAATAGCCTTCCCGAAAAGGAGTTACACCGTCATTAAGTTAACAAGGTGTTGAGTTTCTTTTTTACCAAGAATCACGGCACATCCTTGACGTAATTTATTTAGCTTGTTACTCTCTGCGTAATGAATCTTTTTTCTTCTTTTTTCGCCTTTTGCGTTGAGGAAAAAAGCAATAGTCGGTTTAAATCATAAGACAGGCTGAGTATATTAAACAGCGGGTTGCGGGATGGACTGAGTGTGAAAATGGAGCCTGTGAAGTGCTAATTCAAATCCCGGCCACATGTGCAAGAACTGTCTGAGGTCTCATCAGGTGGGAACGAAAACACAACCTATTTAAATTCGACTGGAAACGTCATAACGTGTATAAAACGAGTAATAAATTGCGCGATTTATTCGCCGAAAAACAAGCGAAAGAGAGATAACGTATTTTTTCTTGAACGAGTTTAACCAGTCGGGAGAACGTAAAAAAAAACAACAAGTAATCGCAAAATGAAGAGTGGCAATCACACGCGCATTGCAGAAATTCATTCATATTACTGCTACGTTTGAGCTACAAAAGATATCTAATAGTATGGAAATCGCCCGTATTTTTATATCCCAGCGGGATTAATTGGATGGGTTACCGCACTTACCTCTAACAACCCCCCCCCCCCTACTAAATTATTTAATACATAGTCGTGGTGTCACCTGCGCTAAAGCAGCCTTAACTCGATTTAAGCTGATTCATACGTCAGTGGTTCAGTGGGACATAATAAATGTAGAATAAACCGCCTACTTTTCAAAAGAACGAGTGCACAAAATTCAAAGCAAAGGAAAAGGTGCCGATGAGAACAATTTTTCATTTTTTAATAGTATCGACCGTTTTTCTGTCTTTTTTTTTTCCTTTTACATCGCAACGTTTCGTTGAAATGATTTCCAACGTCTTCTGGCGGTTTTAAAAAAAACATTTTACACTTTATTTCTACGAAAACATTTTTTTTAGTCCATCTTTTATTAGATATTTTTATAACCTATGCACTCAATCGCATACTCTTCACATTTTCAGTTTCAACCATTTTTTCCAACATAGCTTTGATCTCACATCGATTTTATTTGCACGTGGTTTATGAGTCCACCAATAAGACAACATTAAATCGAGGAATGCAGCCGAACACCACTAAAAGCAACTAAGGAGGCGTCAGTGTCCAGTAGACGGAAGTCAAACTCAGCAAAGTGAGCGTTTTGCATTATCATGTATATGGTATTGGTCGATTTTCACGGCCCCCAGAGCACCCTATCAATTTCCACTCATGTCGAGGCTCTTCCTTGGACTTCATGGCTGCTGACTGAGGAACACCCACAAAAACAAATTTAAAGCACGAAATTGTGATTATATAGCGAGCGAAATAGATTTTTAGCGAGCAAACCCCCTGTAATTGATTTTTAGTGATAAAACGGAGAAATTTCTGTTCTAGAGAGCAAAACCCGTAAGTTGATTTTTTTGTTAGGTAAACCTGCGAAATTTTTTCTTCATGGTGGATTTCACCTGTATGGTTTGACTTAAAATGAAGTCGTACTTGAAGCCAAAAGTGCCTTGCCTTTTATTTAAACAAGGTTCGGCTTATTGTTCGTTATACGTCCCAGCTTCAGCCGAGGTGGTGAAATCCAAAATTAGTGGGATAAAGAGCCAAAATCCAAAAGCATGCAGTGAACGTTTTTAAATTTTAGTGAGACGCACGCAGCCCTAAAATCGTGTTTCTGAGTAACGAAACCCCGCGAAATAGGTTGTTGTTAGAGAGCAAAACCTATTCCGTGCCAACGGCCCACGTTTGAAGTTTGTACTTAACTTTCCCGCCTTCAATCATATCTGGCCGGTCTTCATTGTGCTGGACTTCAGAGCTGTCGATTGAGAGGCCACCGTCCGCCGGATAACTCACTTGCACACTGACGGTTCTCTGGTAAAGCGTTTAGCGGGTTAAAACAGTTTGGAGTGGAGTGTGGCAAAAATTAGAATTACAAATCTAAAAGGTTGAATTTGTCGCACTATTTCCTCTAAAGTGCGGTCTAATCACAGTTTCCGTCCTCAGAATTTCACGGGGCTAACATCAGAGAAATTCGGCTCAGCAATTGAGGCGAACCCATTTGACGGGAACCAACCAGCAACGAATTGAGGCGAATTGTCAGTAACCGGTCTCTAGGAGTGCGGAGGTGCGTCTCAACCTGACCCGACCAACTATGTCGGAGAGGACATGAAACCGACACGAGAACAAAGAGGTGCTACTCTGCGACTGGAGTTTGAGCTCTTGGCTCAATCTCCAGACTGACAAGAGCCACAATCAAGTCTAGCCATGTGTATACATATACGTATAGGTGATGGTCCAAGCATCTAGCACCTTCACGCTGTTGGTATATGTTTAGCTGCGTTCTGCTTCTTTCAATCTCCAAGGAGGGGCAACTTCTTTCCCCTGTGACGGCATTGTACAATTTCCTAAAATACTGATCAAGTGATCACTGTTGGATTCCGAAGAGACCGCGAGAGGATCACCATTCCTTGGTTTGGTCTCCGAAATGCCAATTTGTCAAATAAACGAATAACTATTATATGTGTATACGTAGGTAAATAATGTATACCTGCCAAGAAAATGCAAATATGTAAATCATATCACCATCAAATTAGTCTGTTAGCGTGATCCGTTCGCTCAAATATATACACCAGCGGAGTTTTTTCATTATCATTCCTGATGTATCTGAATTAAAACACGCTGGTCAACAGTTGGACAAATCTCCTGACACGCTAGAAGTGAGCATTATTATCGGAAATTTATTTTTTTGCCATATTCAATCAAGAATTACCCACTTTTTCGTCGGTCAGGAAGTAATGTATCCGTTTAACATCCATCAAACACTGAAAAATCAGACGTTGATTGATGCCAGTACGATGCCAAGGACAGTCGCAGGGTACAGAACATTTCATTATTGCTTTTGTTGTGTTTGTTTATTAGTCTGTTAGCTATGTCTCCACTTGTGCCTTTTCGCGTGCGTCAGAGGCAAGCGTCATAGCGCACGGTATGTTGAACTTGAGGAATGCGCTAGTGCATGCCGCAAAAAGCTGGAAGGATATCAGATATTGCGTGCACGGCTTAGACGCATGCGTTGTTGAATGTTGAAGCGAAAGTTGAAAAGGCGTATTGAATTGAAAGAGGAAGACGAAAGCGCACAAGTGAAGACATAGCTTGTCGGAGTGATCAAGTGATGTCTCACAAATTAAGAACTCACGTGCGATTTCAGATGTGAAATTCGGTAGGTACCTTAAAGTTACTGAATCACCCTCCCTTGTTTGTTCGTTCAACAAGAAGAGAAACCTCATAAGTAAAAAAAAGTGTTTTTTGCCATTTATAATAAATAATGTTTGAAGGTCCAGAGGCAGGGGCGGACCAGGTCCGAACCGAAAAAACCTTCAAGAGGTCCCCTAGACTCTAAATAAACAAGGAATATAATTGTTATGTGGCGTGAGCTATGGCATTTTCTCAATTTTAACCACGGGGTTGCCTCCAGAAATAAACGAACTGGCGTTTTCTAAATTTTAGCGTTTAATCAATTTTAGCCGTAAATTAGCTCTTTTTCGTAATTTTATCCACGAATTAAGCCCTGTTCACACAATGCAATGTTTGAAGCTATATTGCACGCTGGTTTTTCAAAAACATCCGGTCACTACCAAGGAACATATGTTTAAAAAAAAAAAAAAAAAAAAAAAAAAAAACCAGCATGCAATATAGCTTCAACCACTGCATTGTGTGAACAGGGCTTTAGTACTTTTTCTTAATTATAGCCGCGAATTAGCGCACAATTTTATCTGCGAATTAGCTTTTTTCCACAATTTTCGCCACGAATTGGAGTTTTCCCATTTGTATCAGAGAATTGGCGCTTTTTGTCAATTTTAGTCGCTACTTACAGCTCATTTTTAAGTTTAGACGTGAATAAGCATTTTCTCCCCATTTTAGGCGCGAATAGCAATTTTTTAATTTTTGCCATTAATTAGCGTTTTTTCTTAATTTTAGCCGCGAGTGGCGATTTCTTAACTTTTAGTCATAAATTAGAGCTTTTTCTAAATTTCAGCCGCGAAAGAGCGCTTTTCATCAGTTTTAGCTTTAGCCATACGATAATCCCTCCAAAAACCATATCATTTTCGGTGCTGTCTACCACCTTATGGGGGCGTCATAACTGGGACAGAAATAAACGGCCCTTATAAATGCTCTGCGGTTTTGGCAACACACTAGACACGGGGAATCCGACAATCGAAAGGAGCCTTTATGAAAGGGTCCCAATTCTGATTCCGCCGTTTTTTGGCTAGCCCTTTCCGGCACAATTGCTCCTGTCAACTTCCTTGATACCTACTCAAAAGTCCGGTACAGTGGAGATAATAGTATATTGATTCCATAGTAGTCTCCTGGACCACCTGTTTGGAGTGCACGTGGGCTAACCCCACGTACGGCAAGGATTATTCTTGAAATTACACAAATCGACATATGAAACCGTCTCCTTCACTCAGAGCTCATTCACGTAATGTACAGTTTTTCGTTGAACGGCTCTCGTACAAACAAACTGAGGTACTGCATTTTTCCCCCGAATGCAGCAAAGAAGGGGAAACACACTATTTCAGAGAATGGGAAAGACAGAACTATGCACGAACAGAAAATACGACGCAATATTTAGTCATTCAATATGATGCCGAAGACGTATTTAACAAAAATAGACGTTGAATATTGTAGAGGCGATATGAAAAGTCGGTGTCACGACTGTGTATGAAGCTTACGTAATTCACTCGGAAAAAAAAAAAAAAAAAAAAAAAAAAGAGAGCGAAAGAGGAAACAAAATTCATGTAGAATCTTATTTTACTTCCTGCTTCTTTGGGATTGTATGATTGATCAGGGCCTAGCTAAACTAGTAGTTAATATGGTTAGTGGAAACACTACAACTACGAGGGCTTATTTTTTGATACATCCGTTAAACCTTTGAACACTGAAGATGGCAAGCAGCCGAAACCGGCACGTTTTTGACACCACCCAACGACGGCATCAAAAAACGTGCATAAAGGATCTTTTGGCTACGGTTAACCCGTTAACAAGATTTACAATGCATTATGACCAATAATGTGAATACGGAATAATAATTTTGTATAATGATATACGTCTTACCGGCGGGGGAATGATTATTCTACTTTCAAAACGGGTATTGCAGCAGGCATTGCAGGAAAATTAACAACATTATTTCAAGAAAACGGTAGTAATCATCACATTGCCCGTGGTGCTGAAAGATAGAAAAATCCTCCCCGCGTCTAGGGGATGAGCGAGAATTCAAAAACGGGTGGTGGCTGTCATCGCATTCACTCAAATCACTTGATTTCTGTTTCTTTTTTTCTTCTTCAAAAATCCGATTTCATGATTATTTCCCCATCCCCGTCATTTTGACTTGTTTTTGTTTCTTGTTGGCCACGATCTCAATATTGTTATTTCCGTGCTTTGTTTGCTGTTTACGTTTTCAAAATTGATACTCTATTTACATGGCTTCATAACAGCTTAATAATTCCGATTTCAAGTCAGTATAAGTGGGTATAGTCACGACAAATTGACAAATTATCAACTCCTTTCTAGGGGCGGAATGATATTTATCTGCACATTTCTATAATTGGGGTTATAAAAGTGAAGAATTATATAGTTTTATGGTACATAGTGTAGGTAAATTATACAACGGTGCCTCCGTAGGGCTTATGCATAATAGAAAAGAAATAAGCTGCCACAACAAAGTTAATGGCTTTAATATAAAATTTGAGCTTTCTATCGGCATAAATAATTTACTGGTTATTATTCATAATTACCCACTTTATCATATTTGCGGTACCCTATGTACGTTTTCAACTAAATACGGTTAGCAGTACCAAGTATTCGAGTAAGTAGTCGAATGATTTCTATTTTGAAATAAGTGTGAATGATAATATTATGATTCATTAAAATGATTAAAGGTTCTAACTTATTATAGAGAAAAAATCTTGCGATCCGATGTGAATTGTCGTTATTATACATATATAATACGATGTAAAATGCTAACACTTACAAGAAATTTATTTGCTTCTTAGGATTATGAAAGTAGAGGTGCCAAGTTAAGAGGGGAAATAACTATTAAAACGTAATGAAGGGGTAGTTTCAAAGCTGTTGAATCATTCTACTTAAAATTCGATGAAGGATGAAGGGGAGAAACGAGGACTTCTGCGGACAAGTAAGGGTGCGGTATGGAAGCATGGCACATATCTGGCCCTCATTTAACTATTCGCATGGGTCCCTATACAAAGAAAACCCTCCTGAGGCCTGAGCCACCCGCGTCATACGGGGTGGGGAAAGGAGGTGCGTAAGTTGATAAAGAGAACCCAAACGGTAAGTAGTATGGAGCCCATATGGTATACTCTCTCTCTCGCCCCTCATATAACTATACGCAGAGGAAAAAAAGTTCGATACACTCCCACAACCTTTCGGGGGTCCATTGTTATGGTAATGAAGGGCTCAAAATGTGTATACTTCCTCTTTTCTGTATCCCAAAAAAGGGGCTAAAGATTTACGTTTAGCTCAATATTTATATACACACAAAAAATCCACGTCTCCCATCTTTAAGGAATCAAGTGTGTTCATGAAAGTGGGTTTTTGTTACTTTTACAAACACTAAAAAGCCAGCGTGAGTTGAAAGAGAAAGAGCATAAATCACGTTTCAAAAAAAGTTCACTACTTCACCGTCTCTATCGAATCCTTAACAATACAAAAAAAGGTGTATCACCCCCCGTCCACGCATTCCGCTCTGAGTGGGTGGGGAGGGGGGTTGAAAAAACTGGGCAAAAAGCAATAAATGCAGAATCCCCCCCGTACTGCGAAGAAGAGGAAAACCAAAAGGCAAAACGAAAAACCATCCCGCCATTTTGTACGAGTGTTGACCACGCCTCCACGACTCACCTGGCAGGCGCAGGTGCCCCTTCTCACCTGTGTAGGTCCCGACCCACCGGTGTAACGCCTCGCCCAATCATCGCGAATCCCTTTCATACAGTTCACAAGGGGGTGGTAAAAAGTATCGCGATGTATTTCGAACTGGTAAATTGAGGTCATGAGATGATTACAGCATTAATAAAAAAGTATTGATGGTTCATTCGTAATGTATTCATATTGAGGCTTGTTTAAAAACTATAGTGCGGGCTTTTCAAGTAAGGTCAATCGAAAAAGGTCAATTGTTTGAAAGGTCTGTTTTGTTGACACCAATCAAGAAAAGCCAGTGTTTTGTACACACACACGTGTGACTACGTCAGATCTCTTTAAATAAAAAAAAAACCTCCTAGTGATTGCTTTTCATGAAATAATGGTGGCTACGGGTTGAGAAAAGACGCAAGTTCAATTTCACGAACGTGGATTATTGTATACTAAATTGGGATGTATAAGGGAACGAAAGGGCTCAACAGCCGCCATGAGGGTACCCTTACATGAGTAGGTGGGTTACCTGGTGCGCCAGGTGTTATGGTGCGTGCGGGTAGAATTAAATTTCACGCTCAGGAAGCCACGAGAAAAACTTAATCAACGGTTAATAAAATAGAAATAATTCAATCAAAATACTAGAATCCTATTACTTACGTTGGCAAGTCCAGATATTAGCGAGACTCCAAAGTCTGTACGAGTAGGAATCGAAACAGCCTGATGAATACATGTCTGCTCCACCTCCACTGGAGACCATGGCAGAACTGACACTACTGGCACAAGAAGGGCTAAGGTGGTTGTTTCTCTCCCACGCATCACCAGGCATCGTTCTAGTCAGCCACCGCTTCTCCCGCTGTAAACCCTCGACTCCAGTGGTGGTTAAAAAAAAACTACCTCCCTCCCAGTGCCCACGAAAGCGAAAAGGTGGAGGGTGAAAAGGTGGGAGTCCTCCACCCCACCTCTGGATCCATTTGGCCGGTACTCCTCTGAGTTGAATCCTCCAATCGGGGCAGAGCCTACTATTCAAAACCTCCTCACCGTCCAACAATCACCCCCCAAACCCATCTCATGGACCATGAAACGGTAGGGGAGGCCAACCACCCACCCAGGAGGATATCCCCCGGCTCTCCTCTTCCCTTTTACCGACCAAGCTTTGACTTTTAACCTCGGAGGATGGAGGGGAAACCTACCCTCCTATCTACCCCATCACAATGGGTGTCCCTTTTCAACAGAGTGCCCAGGCACCTTCTTTTTCCTTATGACCCCCTTTTTTCTTCTCTTTTTCATCCCTCCAACAATCTTCCCCTCTGACGCACGAAGGATACCAACCTGTTGTATCAAAAAAGCGAAATCTTCTAATCCTTTCCTCACCACAGAAATTTGAATACTCTAAAATGTTACAGTCCATTTAAAAAATAAAATAAATTTAAAAATCGATAGCTAAAGGTATGTCTAAAAGGGGTTACATTGAAAATTGGAAGGGTCAGTTACACAATTCCCCCACTCCAATCACCTCCCTTTTCACGGAACAATAGAGAGGGGAATGTGCAAGAATGAGTCATGCTGAATAATTTCCAATGAGGAAAAGAAAGAACCTTTTACATTTCACATTGACTCACTTCAAAAAGAGTAAGATAAGATTTTACTTATTCAAGTTTCCATTGTCCACCAAAATTTAACTCAAGGATACAAACAAGGAATGAGAGAGTTAAATGGAAAATACAATGCTCACACGAGATAAGATTTTGGTCAAAAATAATTAAAAGGCGAAAATCGCTTATGAACCTTAGCGCCTATCTAAAGCCGAGTCATACATCAAGTGCCAGGAATCCGTTAAAGAATTCTACAGACAGCTTAGTTTTATGGTTTTACTGTCTTTGATTTTCCTATTCTATTTTGTACAGAGTAAACGGTGTTAAGCCCCTTTTACACGATAAGTTCTTTGATCAAAGTATAGCCATTTAAAAAAAAATTAAAAGGCGTTCCAAGCCCGATATTGCCTGTTTGTGGTCAGATTGAACATATTTTTGAACAAAAAACTTACTCGTATAAAACGGGCCTTTACAAAATCGCATACTGGTATAAATTTTCGCGAGAATCACCTGTCATACTTCTTTCTAGGCCAAGTTTATGAACTCGTCGCCCTACTTGAACATTAATTTCCCAGGCATTATTCCAATTTCCGTTTCTGTTCAGTTCGTTCGCCTCGTGTTTCTTTTGTTTTATTTTGACAGTTCCTTATTAGTTTATGTTTTCATTTTTTTGAATGACAAGGTCAGAAATCCGAATACTAGATGAAAACGATTCACAACCGTTCGAAGCCGTAACGCTCATGTGAGTTTTACAAGTATTAGGACAAAAAATATTTATTTCAGGGATTTCACAACTACGGGAACTATAATAATTCAACTCTATACTCTACATTATAATGAATATTCATTTCAAGTTAAAATGAACTGATTAAAATTTATTAACAGAAAGTACAGCGTACTTTCTACTATGTTCATGGGCGGAGATATTCCTTGGGGGGGGGGGGGCTTCAGTCCTATGACTGGGAATGATGAATAGTGGGAAGGGGGATTCCCCTCAAAAAGTTTCACACCTTCAAGCCCTGTACACACGGAGGAATTTTTTAAAGAATTTTTCACGCTCCAAGTTCGGAAAACGTGAACCCTACCGAAGAAACACGTGTGTCACAAAGTTGTGCTGTGAAATAATAAAGGCCCGTTGACAAGCTCTATGTTTTAGTTGTGTGGTGTCTATGCAATCTATCAAAATGCTTAATTTTTTGAGGGAATAAATTTGTTTGGTTGAATAGACTCCACAGAACGTAAGCATAGAGCTTGTGAACAGGCCTTTAAGCCCCGTTCACAAGCTCTATGTATGTGTCCTGTGGAGATTATGCAACCAAACAAAATTTTTATTAGTCCGGAAGCCCATCGTACCGTATGAAAAATCCGGGTCATTTGATCGAGTCTGGCACCTGCGCAGGACGTTTTTTATGGTCTAGGAGATAACACTTCTGAGATTGCCCGACATTTTCCTTGGGGCAGGTACTCACAACTGAGCTAGCTGTTGGCAAACACACCTTTGGGCTGCTTGAAAACGGCTGGATTCTTTGCAAACAATAAGCTAGAAAACCACCATCGCCATCCAATTTTGAATGAAGCCCTGGCTACTATAGTAAGCCTCGAAATTTCACATTTTGTAAAGCTCGCTCATGACGCTATCTACAATCAAATTGGATGCCGGTGTTGGTTTTCGTAACATATTGGTCAAGGGTAACGACTTTTTACCCACTTACTTTACTTTTTTTTTTCGCCATTCGTTTTCAAACCACCCAAAGGTGTATTTGCCAACAGCTAGCTCTGTTGTGAGCCCCTGTCCCACGGAAAATGTCTGGCGATCTCTGAAGTTGTCACCTCCTAGACCATAAAAAACGTCTGCGCAGTGCCAGACACGATCAAATGACCCGGATTTTCCATACTGTAGGCGCCCGGACTATATTGTATATCAAAAAACGTCTAGCACAGTGCTTCCTCGCTTTTCACCCCCTTCCTCTTGTACGATCTTGACGAAATTGATAGGGGACCCTCTGCTAGCCAACACATATATTCCCTGAAAATGTCATCAAATTCGGATAAAAACTATGGAAGATATGCTTGTTACAAGGATTTGCGGACGGACGGACAGACAGACAGACAGACAGACACGAAACCGAAATTTCTCAGGAAGGTATAAAACGTGAAATGCAAGTGGAAATTTCGATTTTAAAGAAGAAGAAAAAAATATTTCCTAAAAGTGAAAACAATGCTTCCGTAGCTCGGAAGCAAAATATTGTATATCAAAATATATATTTTGATAGGTTGCGTACTGCGTAGACTCCACAGAACACATGCATACACGGCTAGTGAACGGTGCCTAAAGAATGTCTCTATGTGTACGAGCCTTTAAAAGTACGTACAGACGGTGAGGATTTCCTGTTCAGGCCAACTTCACCGGCCGGCCGGAGCGTCTCGACCTGGCTTTGACTTCAGTTTAAGTCACCTTGAAGTCGCCGCACATCAGTTGAAGTTGCGCGGTCCATCTCATGATGTCAAAGTCTGGGCCACACGCTCCGGCTGACCGGTTGAGGTTGGCCAGAGCGGGAAATTCTCGCCGTGTGTGCGTACTGTAGGGGTTAAAGAGTCTGGGGAAGGGACTTCAGACAGGAGAACATGGGAGGGCTACAGAAAGTTTTGGGGGGCTATAGGACCATTGCTCCCCTCTATCTCCGCCCTGACTACGTTTATAAACTCGGTGTTGATTAATGTAATTCAGTTGGTACACAAGAGAGAGTAATTAATGTCGCTGCGAGTAGCAGCTTGATATAAGGTATACAGGGTGATTCAGGAGGAAATGCATATACTGAAGTATGTTGCAGTACTAAGTATTTGCGACCAAAATGACCCTATGAACATAGGGTTGCAAATGCTTTCCTTCTAAGATATGCGTGCAATTGTGTTTTTTCATCGACTGCCTACTTTTTTTTTCCAAAAACTCGATTTTGCGGCCCAACCGCTGGGCTTAGAAAAAACCTGTTGGCGGTTTTGAAAAGACCACAAAATTTCACTGCAGAAAACAGTGTTTTGGACCGCTGTAAACGAACTCAGTATTTTTTATGATTTTCCACAAACGGCGAAAGTGACTTCTTTTAAATTTCTCCTATAATTCAGCGACGATTTCTGCCGAATTTATAATACTTCCGATATGGTCCCAATATCAGAAAAACATGCCCGTTCTGCGGCTTTCCAATGACCTCCTCAAAATTGTGGTGGTCCATTTTTGAGAGAGATATCACAGATAATATCCGAAAAAACAAGGTATAAACGTGCAAAATCAGTAAGTTTGTCCCAATAAAAATAAGCGTATTTGTGTGCCTTAAAGTGTTATTGTGCTTGGAATTCATTGTGTTATTGCTTGGAATTCAGTCCAAAAATATCACTTTAACGCAATAAATGACAAATCATTCCCCCCTCCCACCGGGGGCTTAAAAATGGTGGGGCGTTGGCTTGCGGCTCGAAATGTTATAATCTGCTCGATAATTACCTTTCGTTCATTATTTGTGTCTAGGGAAGCGGAAATCATGGTGTTATGAAGGGAGAGTAGGGAGCGATAGATGTAAAATCAAGTTAACGGGGTGAAGCCAATAACGTATACGCCGCTTTGGTAGTCCATGAACGCATCAGGATTTGTGCTGAGGACTACTTTTTCACGGCTCCTGCGCTGTTATCTATATCTTAAATATTACGGCCGGGGGACCACCAATATGGCGAAATCGGCGTCACCCTTTTCAACTTATGCTCTTTCCTCTCTTTTCCTTCCTCCGTGACGGGAATAAATCATAAAGGTAACGTTTTTGTTATCGTAAGGTTGGGCACTTGTACGAAAAGCGTTCTTTTGCTTTCCAAAAATGCTGAAACCCGGACTGCTCGAACTTCATCTGCATCACTACAGCACTACACTAAACGACAAACGAACGAACCTAATAAGTTTGACCAGTAACTCCCTGCCACATGCGAGACTCACCGAATATCGGACATTTTCTCCCCGTACCGAAATGTCGTTTTTAGACATTTTTAGCTGTGAATTAGCGCTTTTCCCAATTTTTGGCATGCATTAGCGTTTTTTTCTAACGTTGTCTCCAAAAAACGCGATTAGCGTTTTCGCAGTGTTAACCGCGAGGCGTTTTTTCTATTTTATTTTTTCTATTAAGCGCTTTGTCTCAATTTTAGTTGCAAATTAGTGCTTTTTCTCAATTTCAGCTGAGAAGCGACTTCAAAAATGACAATTTTTCTTGTGAAAAATCTGATTTTCGGGCGAAATTCCAAAATTGATTTTTGATTTTCAAGATTTAAAATATTCATCTTTCCCAGGCACTTGGGCGTTGTTAAGGGAGGAGGCTAAAGGGGCCAGGCCCCCAAAGATTGTGGAGGGCCAGTGTTCGATTACATTTGTTTTCTCTCTACAAATACCTTCAAAAGTAGGTATTAGGAAAGACCAAAGCAATTTGATTCTGAGCGTCTGGTGTTTCTTATCCCCAACAAGAGGGTTCTCAGTGTGCTTGTGGCACCAGAGGCATGAGAAACCCCTCCAGTTCCCGTTTCGAATTGGCCGTTCTCGCGTCTCTCTCTGAATCGGGGCTTCGAAATTCGGGTAATTTATCCCAAAAACATAACTTTACAAAACAAAAAATAAGGTCATTTTCTCATAAAATTTCATTAAAGTTTCCTTTAATTGAGCCCGAATAAGTGACTAAAACAACCCCTAGAAGTGTCATTTTTCTCGAGGAACGCATAGAACTCAAGGGCCGCGTGGAGGCGCAAAGGCCCCGTGACAGCAACTACACAATTTGACACAAAAGTTTGCGGGCTTGTGGTCACAACTTCAAAAAAACGAAACTTATACCGAGCTTTCGGAAGAATATATTTCCTTCATCAGGGTTAAAATTTCTGATGAAGGAAATATATTCTTCCGAAAGCTCGGTATAAGTTTCGTTTTTTTGAAGTTGTGACCACAAGCCCGCAAACTTTTGTGTCAAATCTGGAAGTATTGGTCGAATCATATAATCACTTATGCAACTACACAATAGCTGCGTCAACTCCGAGAGCAGAATAGGTCTCAAATGAGTCAACCCCTGAGAAATCTAATTTTTATAGGAGCCAAACCCGCAAAATTGTTTTCTGAATATATGCTAGATCCTGCGAAATTATAGGAATTTGAATGAGAAAAGTTCATCAAACTTTCTTTTTTTTTTTAATTAGTCAAGCCAGCGAAATAGGTTATTTGAATGATCCTGTCCCTCGAAATTGATTTGCGAAATTTTGTATTTGACGCACCATAATCCGCGAAATTACTTTTTAGGACGGGCCAGCCGTGAGAAATTTGTTTTTTAATAAGCCAACCCCACGACATTTTTCAGGGAACTTCCTCGTGAAATTGATCAGTTTCAGTCGATTTTTTTTTTTTTTTTTTTTTTGTGAGCTAACACCTCGATTCTTGTTTTTTAACCCAACTCCACGAAATTTTATTTTTAAAGAAGCCAGATCCGTCAAGCCCGCAAAATTGCCTTTTTAGGCAATTAACCTAGCGGAATTAGGCTTTTGTGTGAGTAAAATGATTGCACAGAAAAAAAATATTATGAAAACATTAATGAACGGCGATACTTGACCAATTTTGCATTGTCACAGCGTACGATTCGTTAATTTTATGAACCGGCTTTTGCATGGATCTACATGAACAGAAATCATATTCATCGTTGTTATGAATTTGGGATAATAGAATTCAATGAAAATGTTGATCATGGCTTGAATGATCTATTTCATGTAACCCACGAAACATGAAGATTTATTATGACGTGCTCACAGCGTCAATGAAAAGTTCATAACCCCACTTTTGAAGCGAAAAAGCAGTGCGGAGTTTTATGCCTTGGCCCATCTAATCAATGAACTCAGTTCATAAATTATTACTTGCATTCATAACTATATGAACACGTCCTTTGAAAAGTATGAACAGTTCATTAACGCAAAATAATGTTTGATGAGGATTCGTTGTAACAATGAAAGATTCAAATAGACAGTGAACGACTTGGTTCTTCTCGAAGTTGCTGTGAATTACGGAGTTCAGTTCAAAAGAAGTGCGTCCTACGTGAATGGAGTGTTTGTACTGCCACATTTTCCAGGTGAAGTTGAATTTGTAATACTATTTTTCTCTACCTCGTTATATTTCTTACCTTGTTCTCTAGCAGCTAAACAAAAATCGTGATGTGTGCATGTGATAAAAATATTACAGATCCAGAGGCCGATTATGAGGCATCGAGGCGATCAATATTATATGACAATTTGTCCATCGAAGAAATGGAACATTTTTGTGGAAAGCCAGTTCTCAATATAGGCTAAACGATATTTGCCAACTTGATTCAACGGACCAAATTCTTGAATGATGGCCCAAATACTCACTCCACGAAATTTTATTTTTAAAGAAGCCAGATCCGTCAAGCCCGCAAAATTGCCTTTTTAGGCAATTAACCTAGCGGAATTAGGCTTTTGTGTGAGTAAAATGATTGGGTAGAGTGCTAATAATACGTTAAAATTGGGCTTTGAAAGGGCTGATCCTGCGAAATTGTAAGTTTTGGAAACGATTCAGGCCCGCGAAATTTTAAAAAGAAGCCAAATCTAAGAAAAAAGAGCCAACTTATATGTATAGATAATCCTTGTCTTTGCGGAGGATGGGTGCACGAGAACGCTATTGCCGTACACTTCGTCATATCGTAATCATCTTTTCAATTTCGCCTTTTCTAGGGGCTTCTCTCATCTGTTCGACATACGTAGAACGAAAACGAGGCTCAGCAACCCCTCCCATGTTGTCCTTTTTGAAACATTAGTTTCATTTGAATATTTCTCTTCGACTGCTCAAATATAAATTCACAAAATTTGTACAACGTATTTGGTAGCACAGGAAAGAAAAAATTGCGAAGGGCAAAGACATGGAAGAGAGTTGTAATTGGAAAAGTTCAGAGAATGAAAGACGCCACCGAAGGGTATAATGCCTTTAAATTGGAGCACAGTTTAACAAGGAATCTAAATTACACGTAGAAACGCCCTTGCTATCTAACATCTTATTCCAAAAGGATGGTGAAAGGGGTTGCTCAGAAAGGGCAGGGTTATGGAGAGAGTGAGAGAGTGCTCATTTGCGTTTTCCTTTGTTCACAAAACAAACACAAGGTGCCGGTAACAGAAATTAATATTGAAATTACTCTACCATCACTCCCTTTACGAGAGTGTGCGCGTATCATCTCCATATTAAATGCTAATTTATAAATGCTAGCTAATATTTGACTTCCTTACAAGGAAGAAGAGGCTCACTCTTTCATCTTTGCTTTTTCTCAGAGGGTAACGTTCCTTTAAATAAAAAAAAACTGCATATCGCTTTTATGATTACTTAATCAGTAATGCATTGTAATGGTTATTGTAAACTTGATCAAACAAAGTAAAGAACAGAGAAATTGTTTGCTCCCTTTCCCTTTAAAACAACTTAAACAATAATATTGTGATCGTTTCAAAGAAGTTTTTTTATTAAATCAATTTTTAGGACAATTATTTTGTGTGTTAGTGGCGGGAGAAAATAATAAGGGAGGAGAAGAGGGTCTCCTGAAAAATACTACTTTACATGGCTATAGGTACGAGAGATATTTGCAATTCATAGCCTCCTTTCGGGTCGATTCCCGAGCTTTCATGAATATCATTTGTGAACGAACGTGGAAAGCTCGGCACGCTCTTTTGAAAAAATCTCTGCGTATAATATCGTGCCCCATGAAATGGCGGTGACCTTCAAATAGGTACCCCCTGCCTCCCCAATCTCATACACTCCGCCGCAACGGTTCGCTCTTATTCTTCATCATTCTACTATAAATATTTTAGCTCCCTTCTCACATCCAACCTCTACACACATCCTGTCGTTGATTCAAATCCGAGCAAATTAACGATTTTCCAGTTTCAAAGTTCAAACCCATCCAATTGAAAAACGTTATTTATTTATCAATGGACAAATAAACGTATCAGCACCGAGAAAAGGAAGCGAAGGGGTCTCTCATCAAACTGACTTATCAGTTTACTATTGAACCTGGGGATGATTTATTGCTTCATGGCTTCCATTAATTAGTATTTTCGTTTTGGAAAATACACATCTTAAGCCTTTTGGGTAGCTTTGCTTTACTCAGCGCAGATATAGAACAAGAGCATTTAAGAGTCCTTAGAATAGATAATTTTCTCCCTAAAGAAAAAACATTTGGAGACACTATCTTTAACAAATATGACAACAGAATAGAAAAAAGAGAAAAATAGTGACAGTTTTGAAAATTCCCCGTATTCACTTGGTACATACCAGGAAATTGTTTCCTACGGGAAATGATAATGAAATGAAACGTCAAAAACATCCAGATAATTAAAATCCTTGAAACAGGGCGTACACCGCACGAACTTGACGAGAGAAGAAAACAAAATTGGAAAGATGGAGAGAGATAGAGGTCCAGTTGGCAAATATTTATAGGGAAGGTGCTTTTTTTATTCAATTACTAACGTACACAGAGTGCTCGGTAGAGGAGTTCGTGATTTTTTCAAACGGCTTCGACTTAAAGGAGTCGTCTTTTAAGAGTTACTTCAACAGGTTTCCTTCTTTTGTTTTCATGCGGACTTAAGTAGAAACGATAGGAGGTAAAAAAAGGAAGATATAGGTGTATAAATTGTTTTAGAGTTTTTTTGAGTGTTAATTTCCCTTCTCCAATCAATGAGGAAACGGAAAGAAAGAACAACAGCTGATGGGAAAGGCCGTGGCGTTCATATACCAAAACCCGCGTTCGCCCCGGTAAGATTCAACCACCAGGTTTTCTGGGGAGCGGTGATTTACGCCAGCTATGTGACAACCACACATTTTTTTTTGTTCTGTCCACCCTCCCCCAACACCATCCCCATCATCCCCTTCCACACAACGCACAACGGCTAGCCAACGCAACGGAACGAAACACGATGAAGGGACTTTGTCTGTAAATTAATGTTGTTATTTCTTTTTTCACCCTGTCCTACCCAGCTTGCACCCCTTTCCAAGCCGCGAGGTTTTTTTTTTTTGTTATTTTTCATAAATTGGACGCGAGGTACAAGTGTGTCCCCTCGCCCTCTGCACCACCACAGCCTTCTATTACATTACCTGCTACGTGATTCTAGGGGTTTGAATTTAAAACAAGATTTTTTTTTTTTTTTTTTTCACGCACAACGCTCACCCCTTACGTGAGACAGATATGTCACATAATTTACAACAGATACCCATCAACCCCTTCACAGGGGGTCTTTTCCTATACCTAATGGAGAATTATTGTGATGATATATCCCTTTAAACTCCCTCTCGCACTTGATTGGCTTAAAAAAAAAGGTTTTAAAAAGTGAAGCTTTCATGATTTTTAGGTTAATGAATGAATGACAGGGGTTGAAGGCAGGGAAGTAGTTTAGTGATTTATTCCATTTATATTGTTAACAAATACCCATATCGGTTATCACGAGTGAAAATGTCAACGTGATTTCAAACAAGATATCTGTTACGAATAGAGTAATTATTTGATTCCTAATTTCACCCATCAGAAAATAGACGCATTACGTAACAAAATTAAAAACTATACTCCTTACGAAAACAGAGAAAATTAAATAATATAAAAATCGAAGAGAAACATTAGTCTGTGCTGAACGGACCTCGTCGACTCCCCAAAATAAAAGATGTTGATAAAAATAATAAAAAAGGATTTTTTTTTTCAAATAACACCATCCACTTGCGCACATTGAACGCGAAATTGCAATTTTCCGAAGAGCAAAAACTGTGAAATTGTTTTTGAGTTGAGTGAGAAAAAAAAACGCGGTTTAAACCTCGATCCACCAACTATAGCCACGGCCTTTGACTCTCAATAAATCATCAAGTTCCTGTTGTTTTTAATTTCGCGAATTTGAAAGTCTCGGGGATTTTTTTTTTTTTTAGTGACCGCAGAGCCCAAACAAGCTGGACTCACAGTTACATTTTTTAAAGTAGGCAAGTATCCTCGAAATTAGAAGTTTACTGTCTGAATATTCACGATATTGCAAGTTTCACGGCTTAATTTCAGCGAAATTGTAAGTTTGAGGCCTCTTATTGTTTAGTGAGTGTGCCCTGACCCAGCGGACTGTGTCCATACAGCCTCACGAATAACACCTGCAGCCTCATATTGAGCGCCTATCCATTGA
This sequence comes from Corythucha ciliata, assembly GCA_038030265.1. NCBI lineage: Eukaryota > Metazoa > Arthropoda > Insecta > Hemiptera > Tingidae > Corythucha > Corythucha ciliata. The sequence continues at coordinate 35,919,671 of CM075938.1, read as the reverse complement.
GTTTGCAAGTTCAGGTCCTAAATTTGAGAAAAATTACAAGTTTCCTGGCTGAGTTTTCGCGGAATTGACAGTTTTCGGCTCTTCACGTCTTATAAATTTCGTGAAATTTCAAGTGTATAGTGTATTAATATAGCAAAGTAGAAATTTCGGTACCAGCTTTTTTGCAGCGGAGATGTTGAGGCTAACCGTCCTCAACAACGCCAAATATGCCTATAGCCTGACGATTAACTTAACTACGAGAATGGAAGTTCCTTGACTGACTTTGATTTGGCAAGTTTCGGTCATCATTTCGAATCTTATTTCTTGTGAGAATGCAAGTTCCGTGCCTTAATTAATGCGCAAATGCAAGTTTCGGGTCTTAGTGTCAGTTCAATGTCAAGTGGCTAAATATCCGTGAAATTGAAAGTTTCCAATTGGTTTTTGTGGACTCAGGCCCCGGGCTAGCCTGCCACGATGGACGGCGGGCGTTTCGTCGTAGGCTGATGAGGTTCATAAGCCATAACCACCGACAAAATTGCGACATCTGGCTGCAACAGTGGCTGAATATTCACGACATTGCGAGTTTCGCGTGTTAATTTCAGTGCTATTGGGAGTTCGGCCGTTTTTTCAGTGGATGCGGTCCCTATAGGCGGCTAGCCACCAACTACGTCAATACATACGCTTTCGGAATAGCCGTGTGCAACATTTAGAGAAACATTTTTGTGGGTTCGCAATTTCGGGTCCTTTGAGCAAAATTACAAGTTTCCTGGCTGAATATACCCGCAAAATTGAAAGTTTTGACAGTTAATTTAAGTGAAATCGCAAGTTTCGAGACCTTTTTTGTGGTGGCGAAACTCAGACTAGACGGTCCCATTACAGCGCTCAAAGAAATTGGAAGTTTCCTGCCTGGATATCCAGGAAATGCATGGGCATTTTCGGGTCTTAATTTTAGCGAAATTGCCAGTTAAGGGTCTGAACTCAAGTGAAATCGCTATTGCAACTATTCGGGGTCTATTTTGTGTCGGTTGAACCCAGGCTAGTCGGTACCAAACAGCACCAAAAGCCTGCATGACAAATACCTTACCTATACGATGTTGGAGGTTTCCTGACTCCGATCGATTGTAAATTTCGGGTCCTAATTTGCAAGTTTCGGGACTCGGGCCCTTTTTTCTTAGTGCCACACTGACTGGATCTGGGCCGGAGCGCTCCAACCATGGACGATACCATTCCTCAAACGAAGGCGATGTTGTGAGTGCCCTTATAATATTAAGGGGGGGAGTCGAATTAAAAAGTGAGTGAAACAACGTCTTTTTATTGAACCCCTTAATATGGACGATACCCGTGACCCCCCCTCCGCCTTATCATCATTGCAATACTACCTTGTGTTCATTGTAAAGAGATGATTACGCTCGAGAGCTCAAGGGAATGCGCAAAGCTGCGCACCCTTCTGTTCTGTCTTGAGCTGTAGTTACGCCCCTGTTTCCGGATGGTGCATTTCAATTTAAAAATGAAAGTTTTTTGCCAATAACTCAGAAAGGAAAATTATTTATACAATGTACGAAGAAATGACAGTTCCTGTGCCTAAGCTAAACGTTTAAAGGGCCGCGGCCGTGATAAGTCCTTCAAGTTAAGGAGGAAATTTATATGTAATCCACAAAAATGTATTTCTTAATTGCCAAAACTCTTTCAAAATTTGACATATTTGATGATCAATCAGGTTAGAAATCCATTTAAAAACGTTTCAGCATTTTTCTTGCCTTCCCCCGTCGTTGTTTACTTATGCGTTGCTATGTAATAAAGGTACAAATTGAAAAGCCTGACATTCTATCGAAGGGTGATGGTCTATGAGAGAAGGTGGGGAGGCATTCTGAAGGGTGAGTGATAGGATTTAAGCAGAAGTGCATGTTAATAGGGCATTTGGTTTTTTAAGGTGGGGGTGAAAGAGCGTCCGTGCAATTTAAATGCAGTTTTGCGGTATTGATCCAATTGAAAAAACCCTCCTGAAGGACAAATCGATAAAGCCTTCCCCACCCCTTCCTTTTAACATAGTTCAATGTTAACCCCCCCTCCCCCCCACAAATAAATGATTAGTGAGTCACACTCTCAACCTGCATCCCTCGCCGTCCTCCCCTGCATCCACCGTTGGTCCAGGGGGCCTCTCTATTCATATACATCAACAGCATTCACCGCCACCGCCGCTCTGAAGAGGGATCAACTCAGTGTGAGTGTGTGTGCGTACTCCCGCAGGTACCCCATCTGTGTGTTATGAGGGATAAGGCCCTTTTCTTCATGCTACACTTCTCACCGAGTCCCTCTCGTTCAAATACCCGCATGCGGTAACCACAATAGGCTTAACTGAGTAAACACGTTTCCCATTATAAAAAGTTTTAAATTAGAGTGAGTTGTGAGGGGTATAGGTGTGTTAAGCTGGAGTTTTAACTGATTTTTTTTCGAACTCGGGGCTGTTACAGGAAAATTAATTTTAAAAACCAAGAATCAATTCCTTGTTCAAATGAAGTGGATCTCAATATAAAGAGCACCACAATGTTTTTATTTGGAGTGGACCTATTGTGTTGATGGAATGGTTGTGTACAATAGAAGAGACGGGTTTTACGTTCAAGAGGACGCTGTTGTGTCCGACGATGTGAGAGTGAGATGTTCAATAAAATCCCACGGCGAGAAAAAAAAGTCTATCTCTTTCTAAACCGTTCAAAATGCCCGCCCTTAATGAATCAAACAAAAGTTTATTAAACATGGATTTCCCAGTTTCCTAAAGCCCAAGTGGACGCGAGACCACAAAACGAGCGCTTCCCTCCTCCTCTCCTGGACCACTTCCCCAACCACCGTCCCTTGCTTGATCTTAAATCAAAATGCGCTCAGATCGGGATGACAGGTGCCCCTGACTTTCCCCCTCGTCTGATATGGGTGGGAGGCAGGCAACTGAGAGATTGGGCAGAGGGGTGGATATTAATCTCTCCCCTGAGCTCTCAAGTTCTCCATCGTTTTACCCTTCTACCCCCGTCTTTCCCACATTGATTTTTGCCTTTGAAACACATGTCCACCTTGAGGTTCACATCTGGGTCTGATTTACACTCACATTTAATATGTCTCCCACGAGACATCGCCTTTTCATTACTGCCCCCCTTCGTGGGGGGGGGGGGATCAATATTCTTTCCATGTTATCTTTACGTCCATGTTCTCGTATTTTTTACTATTATTAAGAAAGCCACGGCATTCAAAAATCTCCCGATTTTTACCTTTTTTCACTTCCGAGTTCATCCGACAATAAATGCTATTCGCGAAAAGGAGCACGTGTGAACTGGCTTTGTTAACCGTTGTTGAAACAATCTAATTTCCATAATGGCCTTTCGTAATATTCGGACGCGTATACATGCATCTGTTTAACATTTGTTTCATAATTACACCCCCCCTCCTTCCGCCTCTGGGGTATCATAACGAAAAGTTGGAAGAAGAGGATGTTGATGGAGGTGGAAAGGAGGAGGACGTTAGATGGGTCGACAATTAATTTTTAAGAAATTAAAAATAATGTCACGGTCTCGAACCATCTACGTTGACCTCGTTAGATAAATTGAGCGGCGTAAAATACAAAGAAGGATGATTCATAATTACTCAGATAAAATCGAAAAGAAAAACCTCTCTCTCCTATCTTTCCTTTAAAGAGAAAGAAGAAAAACAAGGCTTGAGTTTCCTTAAAGGGACGCGTTTCCATGAGTCACTTCGTTCTGTTGAGTCTATGAAGGTACAATTCATTGTTTTATTTATGTGCGAGCGGACAATCAAACGGTAGCTCACGACTCCCCGCCTGACTCACCTAACACCGTGTTTCCACTCATTGCCAGTGTGAATGACTCGTCCAGTTGACCAATAGAAGCAGAGTCAGCGATAAGATGCGTTTTCCTCTTTCCTTCGTTGCACAAAACGGGCAAAGAAAGAAAACAAATATTAAGACAATTCTTTTGTTTTTCTCACCTCGTCGAATTAGGATCATGAGCAATAAATGTGTCATACCTGAGTCTTTTATAGCGCATTTCATTTTTGTGAAACTGCACTATTGGTCTCGTCGTCATGGTGACTAATAAGGACCATGCTTGTTCGTTTTTTTCTCCACATTTCATGACCTCACGATAACACAAATTCGGTTTCATTTCGGATTCATACATATACCGTAATATCTGTAAGGTGGTCTGTTTTGGGTAGAAAAAAAAAAATTAATTGGCGATAGCCCACCAAAAATGGGATACAAAAGTCCTATTTGGATAGTGGTCTATCTCTTTTAGTTTTTGAGTAATGATTTTTTTCAGTGGTTTTGAGGAACATTCTCTTTTGCCCCAGAAAACTGTCATTTCTCAGCTTGTACTGCACGTTTTTTCAAAAGTGAAGGCGGTTTCGAAATTTACGGAAAATGTTCTGTAGATAACGAACAAAATGAATCTTCATTTTTCTCACTCGTCAGAGACGCAGAGAAACGTTACGCTTTATTATGCTGATGCGAAAAAACGAGCATTTTCAATTTTTAAAAAAATTTACTGCTTCTTGACAAATTGTTTTTCAGTAGGTCAAACAACACAAAAACTTCTCAATTTTCTCAGCTTTCCAACGGTGTACTCACAATTTCAATCATCTCCCTCCTTCGACGAGAAAATATGAAAAGAACCAAAAAAATCCTTGAATTTGGCTAAAAATGAGTAACGAAAGGTATGAAAATACCATTCAATTCCGATCAGAAACTTACTTCTATATACGCATAGCATATACCATATGCTATGCGTTTGTGGAGCCTATTGCAACCTATCAAATTGCTTCTTTTTTTTTTTTTTAGGGAATGCATTATTTGAATGGTTGCACAGACTCCACAGAACGCATACGTGGAGCTTGTGAACGGAGTCTTAGAAAACACGCAAAATCAAGGTTTGAAACAGAAAATTCGCAAATTTTTGTTTAAAAACAGCAAAATCCGCGATATTTGGTTTTGGAAGACTGAAAATCCTTGGCAAAATTAGGCTTGAAACAGCCAAAGCCAAACTCGATCGTTTTTTCGATGTCACTTTTCGAATTGACCAAAACTGAGGAAATTATTTCAGAAAGAGCCAAGCCCACGAAATTGTGTATGTGAAATAGCCAAAATCTGTGAAGTTAAGGTTTGAATGAGCCAAATCTGCGAAACGTAGTTTTGAAAGAGCGAAAGTGGGGTTTGCAGAGTCAAAATGACGAAATTTGGTTAATGAGAGTTGCAAACGCGCGTGACTGGTTTTGAATCAGGCGAATTCGGTCGCGAAAGGTCGAATGTTCAGGATTGCGGGGTGAATGGCTGGTTTTTCAGCGAAATGGAGTCATGACGGTGCGTGGGGGAGTGATTCTTTGGGTGAAGTCGCTGTACCCTGTTCTAAATGGCTAAAGATGTATGAAATATCTGAGCTCACGAAAAACAATTGCAAACTTGCAATGTCGCGGATATATTCAGCAATAAACTCCTAGGATCGGCCCCGCAGAATTCACTATTCTTTAAGATCTATTTAGCCCCGGAACTTGCGAATTCACTGATATTCAGCTCCAAATGATGTACTTTTGTGGCAATGCACCAAGGTTTGGACGCTCTTGGGGCCTGCTAAACCGGGGCAGTGGCCTCGAGAAAAAAGGTCCCAAAGCCAGAAATTTTGTTGCAATGGCGCGGATATTTAGCTAGGAAACTTGAAAAATCACGGGTTCGTTAGGGTTTGGCCGCTTTTGGGGCAGGCTACCCCGGGTTACGCCACCACAAAAATGGCCTGGACACTTGGAACTTATATGCTTGAATTAAAGCCCTGTTCACACGATGCAATGTTTGAAGCTATATTGCACGCTAGTTTTTCAAAAACATCCGGTCTCTACCAAGGAACATGTGTTTTTAAGAAACCAGCACGCTTTATAGCTTCGAAAATTGCATCGTGCGAACCCCCCCAGGGTGTTAGGACCCTGATGAAGTTAAAGACCTGAAATAGTCAATTTTGCTGATATTGAGCATTGAGTCAAGAAGTTTGAACTTCTCTCGTTGGGTCCGCACATGCAGACTCACTAATGTTTAGCTATTCGTATGGCTATGGGCGCAGTCCGGGCTGGCTTGCCCAGGGTACTCTCCCCCTCCCCTCAAAAAAAAAAAAAAAAACAAAAAAGAAACTGCTATTACGCGAAAATACAGATCAGAAACATGCAATTTCACGCACCTAAGTATAAAGACCTGAAACTTGCAATTTTACGAATATGTAGTATTTAGCCAGAAAACTACCAATTTCATGTATTTAGCTCCAAACAATTTGCAAATTTTTTGGTTATTCGTCAGATTTTGGCCGCTGTATATTGGCCGGCCATCGGGCTCCGCGGTTACTAAAAAATGGCCTCAAACTTGCAATTTGGGGAAAATAAAGACTAGAAACTTGCTATTTCACGAATATTTAGACCCGAAACTTACAATTTTCGCTCTGGCTCAGAGTGATGTAATTTTATGTCAATGTTTACAAGGCTGTGAGCGCAGTTCAGGCCTGTTTCAGGGTCCACGCAACTTGAAATTTTCCGAAAATAAAGAACCAGCAAGTTGAGATTTCGTTTAAAAAAAACAAAATTTTTCGAATTTCAGATATCTAGCAACAAAATGTTGCAATAATTTGGCTGGTCGTCAGACTTTTGGCACTGTCGTGCCAGCTAAACCGTGGGTTTCACGGGCACTATAAAAAACAACCGTGAAACCTGCGATATCTCGCAAATAAAGACGAGAAACTAGTGATTTCGGGAATGTAAAGCAAAGCAATCGTTGGTAAACCAACGGGGCTTTACGTCCAACTACCTTTAAGGTGTCGTGAACGAGGGCGAGAGCACACACTTTACTTTTTAACTTTTTTACACATAATTTGACCTTTGCTCAAATAATCCAGCCTGTAGTGGGAATCGAACCCACTCAGCAGACGATACCTGGACATGAGAGTCGACGCCCTAGCGACCTCGGCCACCCTGCTGGGCCGATTTCGTGAATGTTCAGACCCAAAATTTGCAAATTCGCAGATTTTGAGCTCTGATGTGATTTTATTTCGTGGTAGGCTTTGGCTGCTCTCGTGGGCCGGCTAGGCCTGGTTCAACGGCCAAAAACATGAAATTTTGGGGAACTTAAGACCAAGAACTCGCGATTTTTAAAATATTCAGACCCGAAGTCGCGGATATTTAGCTCAGAGTGATGTAATTTCGCAAAGCCTTGGCCGCTACTGGGACTGGTTAGATTGGACTCCACGCCGACTATACAAAATAAGTCAAAAGGCACACAGAAATTAGCAATTTCGTGGAAGTAAATACTGATTTTGGGCCCAAATCTTGAGTGTTTCAGATTTTTATCTCTAAAGGCCTTGCCACACAGAACGCGAACTGGTCCGCTCGCCAAAAAACCATGACAACGTGGGTGAGATATACCCCGTTACCATTGTTTTTCCGCGAGCGGACCAGTTCGCGCGGCAGTTCGGGTTCGGTGTGGCGGGGCCTTAAATGTAGCAATTTTGAGGTGACTTGGCTTCAATGTTGCAATTCAGTGGCTTTTGAAGCAGCCATTCAATCTTTGGCCCCCGGTTGTAATTTTAGCGGCCACTAATCCCGAGACCGGTGATTTCAAGCCTACTTAGCCCTGAAATTTTGCAGTTTTGTGATTATTTCACGCCCTTGCTATTAATTTCGCTGATTGTTAACCTATGAAACTTGATTATCGACCGCATCGCCTGTTTGACCAGGCGTGCGCCTTCTTCCCGCCCCGGGGCCTTATTACGAACGGTCGGGAAAAAACAAGGTAAATAGACTTACAGAGGTATGCTCGTAACTAAGGAAATTTTTGTCAAAATTGACGTCACGGGAGTAAAAAAAATAATGAGGGACCAAACTTCACATATGAAGCTTCCCCTCCCACGGTTCCTCCCTTCGAATTTCTTTGTAGATGAAGCAAAAAATAAATGAAAAGCCAAAATAAATGTCTGGAATTTTTTTTAAAAGCGATGTAATTTTGCAGAGTTGTTCCTTAGACCTTGTGCACCGTTTTAAGGCCCCGCGTATTCAGTACAGACAGCACTCGGCCGAGTTTATTATGTGAATCAGTGAGAAACGCCCAGTAAACTTCATGAGGGAGGAAGGAAGGGTTTTCCTGCTGCACGGGACAATCACGCTCATGAGCATTTCTCAAATAGGTTGGACAATAAAGCTCAAGTTTAAGTGTTCCCTGTCATGTATAAAAACAGAAGTAATCTAGTATTTTAGTATTAATGGTGTCCTTCGACCAGAATCCCGGCCTCGAACCTAGCCGTATTCAATCACTGTCGATATCGAGGAATTTGTTTGCCTCATCTGGGGCCTTAGTACAAACTCGTGCCAAAATGCCGCTAGACGTGATTGCTTTGGCGGGATAATGTTATTTCTTATTCGGTGTCCTTGGATCCTGCATGCGGCTTTTTCCCCGATCGTTCATACTAAGGCCCCTGGCCGCATACTCAGGATGGAGTAGGGCGATTCACACCCTCACCATACAAGCGTACTGGTCGATGTGCGGTTTGTTGTACAAACACCACCTATAGAACCCTTAACACGAAGCCAAGTGTTTCGGGGTGCTTATATTATTGTTAATTGGAATCGTGGCTGATGAGTCACGAAAACTCATTGTTTTACGAGAAAATTGCTGAACTTAGCTCTATCTTAAAATAATTTCTAAAGTGTTCACAACTGAGATGATACCCTGCACCTACAGCAGTTTTCTTTGCTCCAACCATTACACTTAGGGGCCCCGCAATCACTTCTTTCACAGGAACATTGTCCTGCAGGCATTAATGCATAGTTCTCCCGATTTAAAAAGTGGCCCCCGATATGTAGATAATTTTGTTTTATTGGAAAAAGTCCCGCCTGTTAATTTTTTAAAAATTTGTCATCCCATGACGTCATGGCACAAACAATAATAGTTGGTTGAAAATTAAGAGCATACCTCTTTAGTCTATTTACCTTGGGGAAAAAATGCCGCTAGCGGAATCTAAGGACGCCGAATAAGAAATAACACTATTCCGCCATAGCAACCACATCTTGCGGCATTTTCACACAGGTTCGTAATACGGTCCCGGGCTGGAGATCCTTTAAAGCCCGATACCAGGATGAACCGGTTTGTGCGGCCGGGAAGTGACCCGGCACTTGACGGGCTATAACTTGCTCTGCTGCTCTGCGGTCAGCAATCGGGAGTAAAGGGCTGCTGGTGACGCGACGTAAGTCTCCACCCCTCCCGACTGATGGGTAGGGGGAAATCTGCGGCACCTATAGAAGAGTTTAGCCACCTTGGGTGAGTATAGAAACATGACCTATGTTTAGTTTTTAGTTTAATTATCCACTTAACAGTGGTAAATTTATAAATTGGCGGTTTCTGAGTGCAGCTTTCGGCTTACCCCGTCATGCTTTCATGCATCAAGTGTAAAAAGCACTTCATTTATGTTACAGGCAAACTAGTGGTTTAATTACTTTATTCCCTCATATTCAAAAGGCCCTTCTAAAAGTATGTATAAAGAAAGTGTTACCCATACAAGGTAAAACGGTATACAACAAAGAAGGAATCAAATCATAACGTGCGAAATAATCAATTCGGAGTTTTCACGCCGCTGGAACCGATTTTCCGTCATACTTCTTGGGCCAGGGATGAAGTTTAACTCGGCCTATTCCGGGGGGGCGGGACTTATAAAAAACCCCAAACTGGACAAAGGAAAGAAAAGTCATAGGAATGATTTCCGACTTTTCTCCTGTCATTCAATTCCCTAATTACGCCCGCAGCATGTTTTTCTGTTCATGAACTCGTCACGCGTCAAAAAACTTTTTCCTTTTTTCTCTTGTGTCATTCCCTCTCCTATTATTCCTTTTCACCCCCTTCTCTCTTCCCATTGCCTCATTCACCCTCCGGTGTCTTCTGAGAAGAGTCTGTGGTAAAAGGAAGGATCTGCAGAAGGTTTGGTGGAAAAAGAATGGAAGTGGGGGGGGGGGCTCGCTGTTTCCCTTCAGGACAGTTTGTCTGCAAGTTCTCAGAGTTTGAAAGAGAGTGAGATTGTGGAGGGTAAAAGAAAACAGGCATCCAGGGAGGTAAAACGGTGATGGGTTGGCAAGCGGCGGTTACGAGAAGAAGAAGAAGGGCGGCGGTGAGGAATACAAACTTGAGGAGGCGGCTTCCAACTTAGGTTCCCCCCCCCACACTTTCACTCCTCACCATCACAATGCTGTCACTCTACCGCCCCCTTTTTCATCGGTGACAAAAGGTGGAGGCGGAGGCGGACATCTGTGTCAACAACCCCTTTTTCTCACCAACAGCCAGTAACATGATTGAGTTCTTTCTGTTTACCTGATTTCTCTTTCTCTCTGGTTTTTTTTTTTTTTTTTTTTTTAAATGCCAAAGTTAACATTTACATTTTTCCCAGGTTCAAGGTATAAAGCAGTGGGGAGAACGAAGAAATAAAATGTACGAACTGTAGAATTATCCGTTTCGTTCGAATTAAAAAATAACATCATTAATAAAAAGGTTTAATTTTCATTAAAGCGTTAGGTGTGAAAAAGTTTCTCTCCACCATCGCTTGACACCCCTGAAAGAAGAAAGACAGAATGAAGCCCAAGGGGAGGAAACTCAAGGCTTGAACGGATATTATCATAATAAGTGGCTCCTTTTTTTGGTTGCTTTCAGTATCAATTCAATTGTTTTTCCAAGTTTCAGAACCAATGGGAGAGGGAAACCATTAAGTGAAACCTCACCGAAGACACCACCTTGGGTTTAATTTTCAAAAGGGTTTCTAATTAAAGACGCCGTTGAAGTGAAATTAAAGGAAAACAACGACTTGTATGAGAATGAAACGAATTAGGGCGCTGGGTTTGTCTATTCGGCAAAGGAAAGAGGGGAGGCCAATAACCGTAAATCTTGAGGGTTCAACTCATATCCTTGAGAGAGTCGGGCTTACATCAAATAAAAATCTGAGTTTTGATTTTTCAGATTACAACAGCTTAAGCATAAAGATTAATTTTGATTAATTCTTGAAGTGTTTTTCCACTCCCTGCTTAGCAAACAAAAGGGTTGACGCGGAAAGAAATCCCTTTTTAACCCCCTTCCAGGAAAAACACGAATCATCTTAACCACCACCACAACCACCGCCAACGTGCGGTGAACTTTTGTGATTTCATTATTGCCCTTTTACAGCACTTCATCCCCTCCCCCCAACCATCACCATGTAAACCTACACAAGAAACAATTCCTTAAACATTTATTCCACCGCTTCCGGATTTACATAAGTACACCATCGCCTCAGCCCGCCTAACGAAAAACGGCAACTTGTCCAATTCCCGTAATGGAAGAATATTTAATTTTTCGATATTGTATTAATATTAATGCGAGTCCTTTTCTTCTGGCCTGTCCCCCTCCCCTACATCGCTTTAAGCCCATCTTTACTTACGTTTTTCCTATTGAGGGACTCAGAAAGAAAAGTTTATTAGTTTACTCATAATTTGAAATTGTCGAAAAGGAAAGATTTTGGTTTGAGGGTGAGAGCCGGATACGATAGTGGTTAAGAGGGAGAGGGAGGGAGGTAGAGTCCAGAATTGTTTAGAAAAAGACAAACTCAATCCTCACGAAAATGAAGTTTTTGGAATATTTAAGATAAAAGATTTGAAGAGAGAATCGCAACTAGAAAAAGTTCCTTTTAACTTTTATGATTGGGAGCCTCCAACGCTTTTTACAAAAGTTGAATAATTGAAACTTACCGAATTTCAATCGATCGTAGTTTACCTTCAATTCAGAAGACCGGAAAACAATGGAGTTGAGACGTCATCTGCTCATGCGTCATGCCATGTGCTGCATTTCTCGGGATTTGCACATTCAAAATAATCAATTCCTAGGGGTTAGCCTCTTTAAAACTCAGATTTCGATCTCATAGAACTCAATTTCACAGAGTTCCTGACACGAGAAACCGATGGGGAGACGAAACAGCTGATTCCCAAGTCGCCTCCTCTATTCCACGGTCTTGATTACCTTGGTGGCTAGAATTTGGTGGTATTTTTACCCCCTTTAAACAAAAATTTCGTGGATTTGGCACTTGGAAAAATAAATTTCGTGGATGTAGCCCTTTCAACACTCAAATTTTGTGGAGTTCACACACACAGATCCCAATTTCGCTGGGTTTGCACATTCAAAAATTCAATTTCCACTAACCATCGTATTTCATGGGCCCGGCACATCATGAAACCAATTTCGCGGCTTTGGCTCCTTAACTGAGCGTTTCATTGTTGATAATACGAATTTTACTGGTTTGGTTCTTCCAGGAAAATTTTGCGGGGTTGGCACTTTCTGAAGACCGATTTTGCTTTGGCGTCTCCAAAAATCAAGTTCATGCCTTTAGGTCTTTCAAAACTCAATATGGTTGTCCTCACCCCACCCCATGCAAAAAAAAAGTTTCACGGAGTTCGCATTTCTCCACAGACAAACTTCATGGGTTATTTTATTAATCAATTTCATGGCATAGGAGCTCTAGAAAATAAATCTCGCACTCTTCACTTCTTCAAATGACGCGATAATTTCGCGGGCAGAGCGATTGATTTGGCTGTTCCAAATTACAAACTTTAACTTTCCCTTCTTTGGCAACTTCTAACCCCAACTCACATCATTCATATCTGGCTAATGCGCTCGTACGCAAAGCCATAAGAAAACCCCAACTCAGTAATTTTCACTCATTTAGAAATCGATCCGCGGGGCTTTTCACACAGTTGTGGGAGAGGACGGTTGATGCACAGAAAATAAAATTTCGTATACACCATGCGATGGGGGCCAAAACAGGAATTAATGGGGTTTCACACGGGCGACTCACCTATACACATTGTACCACCTCTCGGTCATGGTATCTCCTCCATACTACGACACCTATCTCATTTCCACATTAACCAGTATCATCTAGCAGTAGGTCAGGTTAGCCAGAAGAATTCTCCTCTACCTGGGAAAGATCTCAACTAAGTGTACGATTTTCCAGTACCTCCGTGACGCCCAAAATGCTGCTGTTAAGGCATAGTGCGGAGCAGCGTAACTCGCTCGAGTGTGGTGTGCTGTCGAAATCTCGAATCATTGCGGGAAAGGTGCTCGCCCTTTTTCCCTGTAATCGTAGGTTTATGTATAACAGGGTCTTTAAGCGACTAATAGAGTTTTTCATTTGCACACAAATCTGCCCCGGGGTGGTTTATTTCCGCCCGTTCCCTCTGAAACTTCAGGCACCCAAAATGCGGCTCCGCTACTAAAATCCACCTGTACGCCGTTCGTTCTAAATATTCTATCCATTTTTCAGAAGATATCTCCAGCGTGTAACGGAAGCGTTATCCAGCAGCCCGGCACCTTGGTTGCGGTGGAATCGAGGCAGTGGTTGTCCTAATGACGCCGAGGAAGGCCAAACTATAGTGATACTAACGTAAGGTAAGTTCACTGGGCAGTGCAAGTGTGCTACAGTTATTTAATCTAAGGTCGCAGCGATTAATAATTGCGTGCCAGAACTCATGATATAGAAACCAAATATATAAAGTGAAAGGAAATTGAACTTCACATGCACAGCCAAGCTGACATCAGGAATCTCCTTTAGTGGTCTTGATGTTATCGGAACATGTGGCATAAAGATATCCAGGAAAAAGCTTGAGAAAATGCGGAAAAATGAACAATTTCGTTGTATCCATCCGTTCTCCACGGACTACTCACTCAAAGGCAAATCACATTTTTCTTTTCCCCCTGAACCCCTCGCTATCGTTATTCAGTTTTTTCCCCTAAGCGGAAGGGCAAAAGAGTCTAGGAGGAGGAATAGCTTTTGGGCGGAAAAGTCTTCCCCGTCCCTCAATGTATTTTCTGAAATGGCCGCGACATGAAAAATGAGAGAGCGCCGAGGGTGACACCTGTAACGTGTGTCGCGGAGAATCAAGACTCTCCCTCCCACTTCTTTCTTTGATTTATGGGCCACCTTCTTCTTTTCCCGATCCAACTCCCCTTCCCACCACTGCAGCCGTTAGAGAGCCCTTTGGGGGGTCCAAAAGTCGAGTACTATCATCTATCTCACCGCATGACACGCGTGTGTGTGTCTTGAGTGAGAGAGAAAAAGAGGAAAGAGGAGCTAGTATATTTGCATCGCTGATATCATTCACCTTATGAACCGTGTGGAAGTTGTGTTGCGGGGGTGGTTGGAGTACTTGATGAGGGGAGAGGGTGGCCTTTCTTCATTCCGCGCCATTCACTTTGCCCTATTCAACTTGGCAGGAAATACATACTGCTTTTTTCTTCAACAAGAGCGATTGAGAGGAAGTTGTTAGTGTAACTCAAGCACATTCCCCACGTACTATACGGCGAAACGCTATAAATTCAGGGCAATTCAATTTTCTCCCCTTTTCTCAAATAAAAATAAATATGAAAAAATCTCCATTAGAATCTAGTAATCGATATCTGCTTATAAACTAAGAATTTCAGGCGGTTATAAGTTGGCAGGTTAAGCAGAATGAGGGCTAGAAACAGTGAAGATACCGTTAAAATGAAGACGCCGAGAGGAAGGAGGGGCATTTGCATGTGAATGCCCGGTTCAAATCCTCTCTCACTTCAACTCCTGTGCTTCCCTCTCTTCACTGTACTCCTTCTTCTTAACGTATCAACTTTTGTTTTTGTTGTCATGAGGGAGGGGTTCACATCTTAGACGACTTTAGCAACAATAATTATTATTTAGAGCGAAATGAAAGGCCTGTTTGTATTATCACTAGAAAGGGTGTCATGTTTTCTTTTAGAATTTTGAAAATTCCTGTTTTTGGGAAGAGATTTTAAGCCTCCACCCCATCTTCTTTGTTTATATTTCAGGAATGCGTGAAAGCGAAAGAGAATGACAGGAAGAGTGGCTGGGGAAAAGGTTATAATTTTCCCAGCGGTAAAGCGCCGCTCGTTCCTGTTAAAATGTCATTCCACGCTCATCTCCCGCTTTTAATTACCTTTAAAAATCCCTTGGAAAGCCAGTCCACCACCCGCTGGCCCTTGCTTTTCCGAGTTTAAAACTGGCCCATGCACATCACGACTTGATTTGTTGCCGAGGGTGAATTGGTTTACAACACCTGCAATGTCAATTTGTTAATTCCGCTGCAAAAAGGCTCTAGCTCTTCTATAAAAGAGTGGAAGGGGGGAGGTTGTCAAGGGAATTAATCACCCAGATGCTGGTGCATCACTCTGAAAGGCTTGAATTTTCATTACCAAAAAAAATGGAGGTCACGTTCCCGTGCGTATTCAAATTTAAGGGGCCCATTTCGAGAAATATGAGTGTTTGGGAAGTGGCGTGGTGAGGGGAAAAAAAGGACACCTCGAATTTACATGTCTGTGCTCTAAACGCATAAAAGCAACCATTTTCTCGCTCTCTCACGTTCTTTCCCTGGTGCCTATAGGGGCTTCGCACTCAGCGGCATGATTATTAAATTCTTGGACTCTCTTCAAACGTGGTCATATATCCTCAGACGCGAAAAGCATTAAGACGCTTAAAACGCCCTTATCTTCTGTAGCACCTAAGGAGGAGACTTCTCCTGCCTCTTCTCTCAGAAGATATTTATACCGCCGAGGTCCTTCCCTCCTCACCACCGTTTTGCCTTCTTATCGCCCTTCTAACCATCTCCTTTACTGCCTTTATAAACTACTTAACTGCTACCAAACTCTCTTCCCCCACCATTCGCTCTTTCCGCATTTACATATTTATACAGTCTTCTAAAGGTGGGTTTCTCTGTCCCTTTAATTGTTTGACTCCACCCTCTACCCTTCTCCTTTCACACTTCCTTCGCTTCTAATTTACAATAATATTCAAGGTATGTGTTTTTCTGTTTCCCAAATAAGATGTTAAGAGCACGCCCTCTCCCTTCTACCGCTGAGGCATCCGCTGAATCTCCAGCCCTTGGGAAATTATTTTAGCTAGCGTCTAGGGGCATTTCCATTGAACTGATGGTACAATGTATTCTTCATTTAATGGGACCACGACCACGCTCTGATCTCTGATGGGTCTCGACATGAGCGTAGCTAGAGGGGCAGGGGTGGGCAGTTAACCTCTCGAAACTCGGAACTCGAGTCTTCTTTCCCCGATACTCGAAAGCGACGCTATAGACCAGCCAAAGACTACAGAAATCGACGGTAGCGCTACTGGCGCCGATTAGGATGTACTTCACCCCCCACCAGTTTTTTTGCACTCGATATTTTTCAAGTTTCTATCGGTGATATGAATGTCATTTTTTGACTCAACGTTATCATTCATTCGTTGATATTAAAGTAAGTATTCATGAGATGATTAATAGTTTAATTACATTGACGGCCAATATAATGCATTTTATTTCATAAATTAGTGAAAGACCGTGAAGAAGGACTTTGGGAAGCCAAGCGAGGCGAATCCTTTTTTCTGTTTTCGAATATTTTACCCGGCAGAAGGTAGCGAAACAGCCCAAGCCCGCCGGCCGAGGCGACCGGTGTTTTCCAGTCTTCAGTTTTACGCATCGCGAAGGAAGCCGAACGAACAACCTCGGAGGGCTCGAGTGCAAGCCGGACACTTTTCACCTCGCCTAAGAAGAAGAATAAGCCTCATCAAAAACGCGTCCAAATTCGACTCTTTCACTGTCAGTGCCATTCGTTTTAAAGTTCGCGAGTTCTATACTAATGAAAAGCAATGCCCTTCTCACTTTTCCACAAGGTGTTGTGAACTGCGGTAAAGAATACCTTCGGCCTTGCTTACATCGCCTCGGATTTAGGTGAAGAAGTGCCTGTCTAATCGTAAGATACTTATTGAGTGGCCAAAAATTGCAGCCCGTAGGGTATCCTTCCTGAAGGAGATAAAACAGCATCGAGAGCCCAATACGAACATAGGGCCGTATTCAGAAACCCTCCTTTACAAAGCAAGTCTTGAACGTATGTGCAAGAGTCCCATAACGTTATATTCTGTTGGCAGTCGGATAAGACGCATTAACGGCTATACTCATAAATTAGGTAAGCAGGTGGTTCTTATAATTTCTTCAGCACCAAAACAGTTTCACATGATTTTATATTTTAGGCAAAGAAAATCGACTTATTGCTGTTCATTGAGGTGGTGAGCAAGGCTTCGTTAGGGATAGGGACGATCTTCTGACTTTAGAGTCCTCAATTACTTCAGGGGACTCTCCACCCATGAATGCTAAGAATTTCTCAAAATGGCTTAGCACGTGCTTCCTACCCAACATGCCGACTCACCGTGAGTTATACTATAATGGGACGTAGATTGCACTTACTCCTGAAATAGGACAGTATATTCCCGGTTTATGACTTCTGAGGTCTGAAAGCACGTTGAAACCTAGGGTTCTTACTCACTCAAAACGGGAGCTTAGTTCCCTAAAGATTATTGCCCCATTTATTTGTGAAGATATGTTCTTCCAAACGTGCTTCCCGCGTTTGCCCTCCCCCCCCCCTGATGTCCAGGTTTTGTAGCCATTGATGGTGTGATGGTAACCGAAGTTAAAGCAGCCTGGACCTGTGAGCTTCACGGAGGGTTAGTAGTGGGTCCGTTTCGAGCTCATTTCTTTTCAGTCACCTGGGCTCTAAATGAAAGAAAAAGGAGCCATAAGAACCCAGGGGCCAGTTGCCGTTCCTTAAAGACTTGAAAGCGCAGACTTAGTGGGACAGCTCCCATCGAAAAGTTAAAATCTGGCAAGGGGGGGGGGAAGGTCTTCATTTTGTTTCGTCAAGATGTCCTGCTGGCCTGGCTCAGAGCAGTAAACCAGTTTCTCAGATTTCACTCCCTAAAACACCAATATCGAGGCATTTTTGAGATGAAAACCAAGTTCGCTGGTTTTTGTCGCGATCAAAGAAATTTCGCGCGGGGTGCGCCCAAATCCAGAGACTGTCTTCACTTATTTGTTTAGCCCGAAAAAAATGTTTTCCCGGATCTGGCTCACTTAGAAATAAATTCCTCATATTTCACTCACTGAAAATCAATTTTGCGGGATTTTCTTGCTAAAACCCATTTTCGCACGTTTGACTCGAAAGAGTCAATTTACCGGATTTCGCTAACTAAAAAACCTATTTCGGGGATTTTTATTGCTGTAAAAAACAATCTCGTGGAGTTGCCTCATTCAAAAATCAATTTCGCGGATTTTGTTCACCAAAACGCCAATTTTTCGGGTTTTGTTTGTTACTGAAAACCATTTTCTCACCTAAAACCCGGTATTTCGTGGGTATTGGCTTGCTCAAACTGCAATTGCGCGGATTTGCCTCATTAAAATGATTTGGCTCACTAAAAACCTTCTTTTTCCTCCAATTTTTGGCTTCGTAAAAATCCCAATTTCGCGAGTCTTTGCTTAAAAAAAAAAAGATAATTTGCCAGGTTTTGGCTCGCTAGAAATCCGGTTTTGGTGTACCTAATCGTTAGGATGAGGGTTGGTCAGACGTGTTTGCCACCTGCACCAGAGACTTATGGTGTGATGGAAATGTGGAACTGGGGGGAACTTGCATCGTCCATGCCACGGACCATAACTAAAGCCCACCAGTTCACACGATGCAATGTTTGAAGCTACATTGCATGCTTGTTTTCATAAAAACATAAGTTCCTTGGTACTGACCGGATGTTTTTGAAAATCAAGCATGCAATATAGCTTCAAACATATTGCATCGTGTGAACAGGGCTTAAAAGTATATTTCCAAAAGTAACACTTTCTGAGGGGAGTTATCTATCACTATCAGTTTGTGGACTGAAAATTCGGAATAGAAGGATACAAACGACAAGTTTCGAGCTGAGATCTAGTTTTTGACTGATAGTGACAGTTTCTGTGCAAATGCAGTTTCCGATGACCAAATTGATGAATTCATCCAAAAAACAACAGATAACTATGTGCAAGTGGAGATTTCTGGCTATTTTCCTTCGTTCGGCCCCAGGAACGTTTCAACAGATTTGTCGAGCAAGCGGGTTCTCGTTTTCCTGGTTGAAGACGCGTTTTGAGAAAGGACGGCCTCCCGGTCCTAAAGCCAAAAATAGGAATCATACCAAGGATAACGATGCGTGGATTGTAGAATAAATAGGAAAATATTATATGTTGGCTTACTCACTTCGGCAACTCAGCCGCATAGCTTCGGAAGGAATTATACAAACAATAGACTCCATGGTGCGTTTGAATGTAGACGCATCCGCCAAAGGACCGAATGAAAAGTGAAAAATTTTAGTATTTGAGCACGAAAAATAAGGATTCCTGACAAAATTTAACAAATCAAAACATCTTTCAGTTTTAATCAGAAAGATCAGTGAACCGCGATCCCCGAGTGATAAGAAGTTTCAAAAGTTTAGGAAGTAAACGGCTGTACAATGGAAGGGGTAAGGGGAAGCTCTCAGTGAGAACCCATAGATATAGAAACATGGATTGCTAGTTGATATAGGGAAAACCACAGCTAGCATCCCCACCACAATTTAAGACAAAGTGCAGGTTCGTTTGCAGTATAACAGTCAAGTTGGTAGGCTTGAAACCTACCACGATCCGCTTTTCCTAACCCACCATCTTCTCTCCACACATGCAGTGTTTGACAAATAACGAACCCTGTTTCTTCATTTTTAAAATCCATTTTTAAAGAACTTCACTTACAGCGAGGCACTGTCAAGGACATTGTTTAAACGTACGAAATAAATGCGATTTGAACAATACTCCAAAAAAAGATGAATCCCTTAAGTAGGAGTTTGAATCTGTAACTTCGTAAGTCAATCGGGGCGGTAAATGATTCTGGGATGGTGGGAGGAGAGGTTGCAAATTGTTTTCGTAACCTTTATTTAGTCTTAAATCCATGGGCAGTGAGGTAAGTGCGGGGTGGCTGCATTTTTAACAACTTCGTCCCCACCACGTTAGCAATCCATGTTTCTATATCTATGTGAGAACCTAGGTGGAGATTCGATGTTCTTCAATCTTTGGCTGGGACCATTTTCACGCATCTGGGGGGTGATTCTGTAACTCGCAAAATTTACGTGTCGTAACTGGGAAGGAGGGGAGAGGATGTACCCCGTTGCCTTGGTTTTTCCACGCATTTGTAAAGAATTTATTATTTTTTCTTCGAGACCACACATTCTAGCGTGAAAATTCCACAGTTTAATTCACTAGGTATCGTAAAAACCATGGCAACGAGGTATCTCCCCTCGCCCTTCTTCCATTTTCCGACACGTAAATTTTGCAAGTTACAGAATCACCCCCGGCTCACTAAACAACAAATTTTTAAGATTTCGCTATGCAAAAAAAAAAAAAAACAATTCGCGGGCTTTTCTAGCCCAAAACAAAACATTTTCTCGGGTCCAGTTAAAATCCCAATTATGTTGCTGGAAAACCTATTTCGTGGGGCAGTTTCCCAGCAGAGATGTTAGTTGTTTAACGAATAACGACCCTTCATTGCAAATTAAGTTTCTGGGGATGAATTGACGATTTCGAACGCCGAGTTCTGATTTGTTAAACTACCAGTCCACCACTTGTAACATCAACATTCCACGCGCTTGTATCTGTCAGATGCATAGCATTGAGGACTCAACGTCGAATCAAACTCTGACAAAATTCTCCTGTGATGCCCCACCCCTAGATCAAGTTCTGACTACGCCCCTGTACTGACGATGGTATAACTATTTTCACAAACAATTTTACAGCCCGTGGCTAGGGTTAGCAGTATATAAAATAGCAACAGTTGACATCAATTTTCAATAGCTCAATCACCCAATTTAATTATTTTTTCCCGAATTAATGAATGGAAGCATAGTATGATTCGCTTTCGTTTAATGGCTGTAGCATTTAAGTTATTGTATCAGTAAAACAAGTCCCCGGTGGCCCAATCCAAACACGAACGGATGTTATGATTTTACACTGGCACTATCCTGTTATAAACGAAATTGTTGCCATATGTGGATACCTACAAGGGTTATTTCATTTTACGCCCCTTCGTACTTGTGTCCCAGGTGAGCGTACTCGCCATTCTGGTTCATTCTGTTTCGTTCGTCGCCCTCAAAGGTTCTGAGCTGTTAACTGGAAAGTTTCAATGAACTATATGAACTTCAGAGAGAAAGAATAAGTTTTAAACGTGTTCCAGGCCTTTATGCAGCAGGAGTGTTTTGAAAGTGAGTTGGACTATACTTGAACACCCTGATAAAAACTATTTAAAGGTATTCAAACTTCGCTATTTCTATTTACATCACACATTTACATTTTCGAGGAATCTGGTACATAATTGAGAAGGTTCGACGGCGAGGTCATTTTGCTAAACGTCAACCAAAGCTTGAGGATGCCCTAAAACAGCTAATAAAGACTCGAAATCGAAAAAAAAAAAAAAAAAAAAAAACAAAACAAAAAACAAACATATTTTTACTACGTTCGTGCTTTGTCACGTCGGCGGTCCGTACACTTGAACCTTCTTTTTCATCTTAATCACGCTACATGCTATCAGCGCTTGTGAGTTCGGTATAAATAGCTCAAGACGGAGAAAGACCATTTGGCTTACGTATCAAAAAATTGACTCCATCAGAATACACACAAAGCCAATTACAGAACCACCTGCTGGCTGGGAAAGATGTCGATGAACTGTAGATCTTGTGCAACTCCTTTGAGATTCTTTTATTCTTATTTGAAGAAGAGTCACGAGGGTTACTTCTACGCACACGATTTTAGATTTATTAATGAGAATGGAATGGGGGCGGGGAAGGCTCTTCTTGAATCTTGGAACCCCCTCTCGTCATCCCGAGGCCGAACAAGAAAACAATTACAATAAATTCTCTTTCCCAGGCTCTTCTCCCCAATGAAACTCTCTTTTCCAGGAGTGTAATTGATTTCAATTGATAACGCCAACAGTTTTACTCTTTCACCCTTCCTTTCGCGGCTGTTTAAATGGAAGGAATACCGCGTCCTGAAAAATTGGTTGCAGGATATATCTTGACAAGAGTTTTAGAAGCTGTGTTACTTTTTGATACGCCCCTCGTCATGGTCAATGAGTTTCCTTCAACCTTTTTTCCCAGGGCCATCTATTAAACGGCTCTTGACGAGAAGTCAAGTTTACCGAGGATAGGAAATTGACAGTTCATTTTTTTCTTTCTCTCGCTCACTCTCACCCACAGCCGTCAAACTGATTCAGCTGAGTGGACATGTTTGCGGTATTGCTCCTCCACCGGAATCCTTTAGTCTCATTTTAAGGAGAAGAGGAG
Source organism: Corythucha ciliata (assembly GCA_038030265.1). Classification (NCBI taxonomy): domain Eukaryota; kingdom Metazoa; phylum Arthropoda; class Insecta; order Hemiptera; family Tingidae; genus Corythucha; species Corythucha ciliata. The sequence continues at coordinate 35,897,466 of CM075938.1, read as the reverse complement.
CGTTTGTTTAACACGAAACGAGATAAGGAGTCCGAAACTCTCAGTAAAAGAAAGACGAGCGTGTAAAAAGAGACGAGGATGGAGGTGGCTAGAAAGGGGGAAGAGGGAAGGGAAGAGGAAGAAGCTTCTTGAGAGCAGATTGACGTGGAAGGTAACAACTTTCAGAGGGAGTCAAGGAGTATGGTGGAGGATAAAGTGTGTTTCATCTAAGACCGCCGTCGCCAACACAGGCCCCTTGGGGGAAGAGAAAAAAGCGGTAGAGCCAGCTATCTGGTAGATCCCCTTGGTCAGATAGCCCCTGAACCTCATACCTTTTTCCCATAAGGCTCGACTTCTTTACGCACTTGTTTTTCTTTTTGGGCTTACCCCTCTTTTTTTTGGAAAATCAACCAATTCTCTCTCACCATTACATCGGGCAATTGCTTGACTTATTAACCAGCTTAATCATTTTGATGGGCTTTAAGTTTTCACACAATCTAAATTTTTGATCAAAATGTTGCTTCGGAGGGAAAAAAGGGTTGAAACAAAAAAAGGGTTGGAATTGAAGTTTCCATTAAAAATAAAAGTTAAGAAATGAAATGCCATGATGAGCAGTCAGGGGAGAGCGAAATGGTGCGAAGGGTGAGCACGGAACTATTGGATGTAAAAATCCTGGAAAGTCGTCCTCCCCTCGCCCATCACAACTCTTTTCTGACTTTTCTTCTTTCTCTCTCTCCAGAGAGGGGCTCTTCCTTAATTGAACTTAATTAAAGAAGTCCCGAGTCTAATCTGTAGACAAATTAATTGCGCCTGCATAAGTAATTCCCGGACGGTTCTCCTTTTTACTCTTAAAACCCCCCACAACCCGCCATTCCTCTTTTTCCTCCTTACTCTTTTCCCGCCCATTAACTTATTAGGAGTTCACCGTGGAAGGAGGAAAGGGAAGAAGGGCTCAACGGTGGTAGAGATTTTATATCGTTCACTTTAAGTTTTGCGACTTAAGGTCTTGATGTGACCAACTTGTTTAATTATTCTCTTAAAGGGCGGGTTTAGCTTCTGTGCCTTTTGATCTTTTTAACCCTCGAGTGAGTCCAAGGAAGGGAATATTTTAATCCTATTTGGATTATGGGGTTGATCTATTGAATTTTTGGTTGAAAGAAAAAAAAAAGAATAAATCGTTGATGGGGTGGAGTAAAGAAGAAAAGAGGGAAAATTGCGGGTTGTTGCGAGATGTAAATCGCTTTAAGCCTTTCACATAGACTCCTCTCCCTGAGGCCGATTTATCCCTCCGAAGTGTTTGTTCCGAGTTTCAACCCGCGCAACCCTCTTCACCAACACCTCTCGCTGGATTTCTGTGCACTGGGGTTGCCATTCCACAACCTTCCTATATAGAGGGTGAAGTGAAAGGGGGGAGTAGAGGACTTTGGGGCTATGGTCATCCTGAGGGTCTTAACAAATTGCGAGCAAAAGAGAGAGAAAGAGTGAGTTGAATAAGAAGTATATGCTTTTGGGGAAAGTGTTAAGGGATCCCAAGGCACCGATCGCAAATCAAGATCCCTCCTCGTTTTTTTTAGCCTCCACAGCTTCTCCCAGGTGGGGTTTGACCTTACTTTTCTCGTTGGCCCCTTTAACTTACATTTGAGCAACCTTAAAATCCGTGTATTTACTGCACATTCATTTTAGCCTTTTACTTCGTCGATTTTTAACACGAAGGAAGCAAGGTATTTCTTTCGTGCAAAAAAAAAATGAAATTGCATGTTTATTGATTTTCTTTTTCGGGTGAGGGTAATTAGAACCGGATCTAAGGGAGAGAGGGGCTAGTAGAGGCATTTGCCCGTCGGCACTTGAGCTCTGATTATTAATAAAATTAAAATAACCAACAATTACTATCGTGTGAGTGACAAAAATAAATTCAGAGGAAGATGCTGATAATTCGAACGAAAGAAGAAGAAGAGAAAGGAAAATAAGAAAAAGTTGTCAGCTTGGCTATTTAACGCGAGGCCGTAGTTAAAGGTTTTCTGATGGGGGGGGGGGGGGTACTTACCTTCGAGCTACACCTCCCCTCTTAACTCGTAGTGAGTGCAACATTTTAGGAGGTTTGACAGGCACTGAAAGATCGAATATCGCTGGAATTGCTCAAGAAAGAAGCCTATTTCGTAGGATTGTCTACCTAACAAGCCAATTTTTTGGGAGTTAGCTCATTCAAAAAAGCAATTTCATGGGATTTTGTCCTTCAAAAAAGCCATTCAACCCCCACTTTTTTACACTAAATCTGAGTGCACTGACATCCGATGGTTCGGTGGCTGCTGCCAGTAAAGTAAAATTGAAAGTTGTCATGGGGAAGCGTGATTTTGACCAATTCAATTGACGTGTTTTGTTTTTTCTGTTTCATTTGCAATACTGGAAGCAGCCAACAAACAATGCTTTTATCTCCTTAAAAAACTCAATCCCACCGGCTTGGATGTTCCAAAAATAAAACTTTGCGGATCTCGGTGCGGAGCACGGCTTCCGCACTAAGTAGTGAGAAAACACCCTTTTCTGTCAGCATTAGCCAATTCCAATAAAATTCAACCATTGCCTGTGGGCTCAAGAGCTGCTCAAAGTTTTACAAATCGAGGATTTATATTTTTTCAAAAACGTCAACCCCACTTTTTTACACTAAATCTGAGCGCACTGGCACCCTACAGGTCGGAAAAACTTACTTCCTTTTTTGGTCCTTTTTAGTCCCTAACTTAGTCCTTTTTAAAATTACTCATGAACGAGTTTGAGTCACACTTAAAATCACGAAAAATCAATGATTTTTCGGCAGAAATGGCCACATTTCTTAGAAAAACGAAGAACGGGGTTCCTCTTCGAAATAGCTTGTTTCGACCTACAACATTTGAACGAGCTTTGTGATTTGCATGATTGGCGTCATTAAGCATCATCCAAAGTTTTCCCTCGAACGGGACAGACTGTGTGCGCTTGACAAAGTGCAAAAAATGTCGCTCCCGCAGCAAGCTGTCGGATAGAGTGATAGAGTGTATTTCTCTACTCCGAATTTCTACGTTTCTAGTTAATTTGAAATTATTTATACAGAAATTGGTATCAACAAGAAGAGTCATTGACAGATTCATTGATTTCGTCGAATAACAGCTAAACACGCCCAAATTCGCAGAATGTGAAATGCACCCTTGCCGACAACAAGCTGCCGGAGCGACAGTTTTTTATATTTTTGCAGGAGTGCGCATTCCGCTCGGTAAGAAGGAAAGCTTCGTAAAAGGCTTTAATGAGTTTTAGCATGTTAAGAATCACAAAGCTCGTTCAAATTGGGTAGGTCAACACAAGCGATTTTCAAGAGAAAAATCATTATTTTTTTCCCAATAAATGGCAATTTCTGCCCAAAACTCGCTGAAGAACTAGAAAAAACGTTCATGAGTGATTCTAAAAAGGACCAATTGAAGAAGTTTTTCCGAGCCATGATGTCGGTACGCTCATATTTAGTGTAGAGAAGTGAAGGTTGAATTTTTTGAAAAATTAGAGATCCTCGACTTGCAAAACTTTGAGCATCTCTCGAGCCCACAGAAAATAGTTGAATTTGATCGAAAATGGCTATTTCTGACAGAACAAAGTGTGTTCTATCCAAATCCATTGTCACAAGTGGCAAATTTCAGCTGTAAACCGATTCATTTGCATTGAGTTAAGAAAAGCAGTGCAATCCACAAAAAACGTAAGAAAAATCATATCTCGTCGAATCTCGTAGGAAGGATTTTGATTTTCAGACCATTGTTTGTAGGGTGTTTTCGATCGCAAATGAGGCCTATCTTCACCCATTTTTTTTTTTTTTTTTTTTCACACTTATCCTGTTCCACCCTGTATACAGGGTGTTCATAAATTACCTCGACAGAGAAAGTATGGTGATAGTACACCTCATTTGTGATCGAAATCACTATTTGAGGTTTTTTGGAATTCCTCTTAGTTTTCGAGATATCGTCAATTTCGTGTTTTTTTCGTGACCCTCCGTTTTTTTACGATAAGTGACTAGTACGACCTCATCAACAGGTGCTGGACTAAAAGTAAGTAGCTCATTGAAAAGAGCATACAATTTCCTTCAATATTGGTCCTCAACTAAATAAAATCATATCAAGGCCCTAGCCGTTAGGGCATTAGATATCGGAAAGAAACACGTTTTTCGCATTTCTGCCCAATTTTCGTCGCCGATTTACATCATTTCGTCAGAGGAAAATATTTTTTTGCATTCATAAGGAAAACTTCCTCATAATGTCAGCTTTCCAATGACATGCCATTGTTACCAGTTTTCACCACCTATCGAAGAGTTATGGGCACTAAACGATACCAAAACTGAAAAATAACCCGCAAAGAGGACCTATTGAATGAGGTGAATGTGAATCCACATTATCCCAGTTACTCCTGAATTTTTTTTTAGTCGCGAAATTGGGAATTCATGAATTAGTCAATTAAGAAGACCACTAGGAGCTAAAATAAAAAATAGTTTGTCAAATTATTCCTTTTGATAAGCCAATATTTGGAGTCCTTCAGGAAGGACGTTAGGAGAATAGGGGAACAGTCAGTCACCAGTGGAGCTCCATTTTTCTTCACCAATAACTTTATTTTTACACACAAAACGAGAGTCCTACCTATAAAATAAACCAAAAACATAAAATGAAGGAAAACATTTTGAATGTAAAATTAGAAATTCACATCCTTATGATTCTATTTCTTGTGATAAAGCAAAAAGCAGTCCACATGCAGAGGGAAGTTGCATTTCACACATTGCGTGGTGGTTTTTTTCGAGCATAACCGGCAACGCAACTGTTTCTTTTTGTTTTTTTCATCAAGAGGAAGGCTTGCTACCAAATGGTCTAGCCTATCGTACCTAGAGTCCATTTTCACGTCTTTTGATTGACGTCCTCGATTTGGCTTAGAAGATCCATAAGTTTCGAGGATATTGGTGGCAAGCCGACGTCGAAATGCCAGATGGTCCAATTTGCCTCCTTCCCGCCTGTGGAGCTGCCATGCATTTTGTTCCGCCACGTCAACTAGATGAGCTAGCAGAGGGAAATACCACTTTTTCCCTCTGATCGAGACTCGGTATAACGAAATATTCTGATCTGCTCGATCGACGCCGCCCATGAATTGATTATATTCATGAATGAGTCGAGGCTGATGAATTGTTTTTCTTCTTTTTTCTTCCCTTGAAAACCTCTTGACGGGATGCAGGGGACTCACCGTGTCGAAATTGGTGGCGACCGTCACTATATTGTTGTCGTTCCATTGAACGATTGAGAGACCTATTTGCATTTTCAAAAGTTAGTTTTTAACTTCATTAGAAAAGAAACTGGCTACTATCAATGTACATATACATTTCATCGTGTCCGAAATTACTTCGAACGACCCTCTAGGTTTCTTTTTCATTTCTTCCACCGGGCAAAGTGGGACATCTTTCCCTAAGCGGTTCTGCCTGACAGTTCCTGTGGCAAGGATCCCGCGACGATGAAGATCAGTTAAGAGATCTTTACTCGTGAATAAGTTATCGAAAAATAATCGGTATGGTAGCCCCGGCTCTAGGCGATCCGCGTAGGACATGATCACGCCATATCCCATACCCATTTCTTCGTAATTTTTTGAAAGAGTTCCCGCACCCTGGTACGGCTCGAGCCATGCAACGTATCCTCCACTGGTGCAGCCACTCCAAAATTTGTAGCCGTAACGTATAGGTTTGCCTGCAATGTAAGATACATTATCCACATGTATGATTGAACATGCGTTATACGATGAGCATAGTGGAGCCAGAAGTTTCGGTACTGGGTCATGGAACACGTGACTGGAAACAAATTTTTGCAATGAAAGTAGCTAAAAAAATATATTGAAAGCTGCTGACTCAACTACGCCCATGATTGGGTGAAAATAATTAACGTGGCTATATACCTCGGATAAATTGCTTGCACCCGTGCTTTCCAAAATACGGAACCATTGACTCGTCCACTGAATGATTTCTCTCGTGGGGTAGGTGGTCTTGAAATCGTTCGTTCAACATGGAAAGTAATGGCCGGATTTTGGCAAATCTGTCGGACTTATCTAGTTTGTCGTTATCACATACATGTAAATTTGCCATGATGAAATCGAATCGATCTCTTGATATAGCGCTGGAGACTAGCGCATTTTGAGTATCCGGAGTTTTCTGCCAGTACATAGCTCTCCTTGGGTAGCATACATAGCCACTTAGAAGAAGAACTCCAAGAAACGCCATCATCTCTTCTTCAGAACAGTCACCCATACGATTTTTTTTGGCCGCATATTGATTCGTATAAGTTAGGATAAGCTTCATAACCGCTAGGTCAAAAAAAATTTTTAAAAATTCCAAAGGAGTTTTTAGCTCTTCTCCACATGATAATTTGAGCGGCCACTCCACGTTGCTAGTCGGCAGTTCAGTGTTGGACCAATTGAACGCCACCAGTTGATCAAGCTTTCGACTTTTTTTTGTTGCGGCTTTGAGTTTCTTTTTTGGAGGGGGTGCAGGAGAGGATGGTTCATCTCGGCATGAATCATTGACGTGTTGACCGATCAGCGAAACTAATACGGAACCGCTGACTTCAGCCTCACTTGTTAATTGACTCGCTGGCAAATTGTCAACCACGGGATCTTCCTCACCACCGGAATCGTCGTCAGTAACATCCTCCGTTGCATTTGATGGAGGCATCATTGCCACATCTATTCCGGCGGCTGGGATTTCATTTTCATCGACTGTTTCCAAAAAATCGACTAGCTCATTGAGAGTGAGCCGGCGCCTACAAAATATTCACACAACGTTATCATAACGAGCCATACAAGAATAAAAAACAACAAGAGTGCGTAAACATATCAAAACACATTCTGATGCAATTGCAGCGTATTCTCCTAACGTCCTTCTGTAAGGACTCACAGTTTTGTGAGGCTGTGATACCTATGAATGATAAAATAAATGCTAAATAAATACGTCCTGGCATTCTTTCAACAGTACAGAGTATGTTGACATGGAAAAAACCGCACTCGAAATAGTATAAACTGGTATTTACTTACCCGTCCATAATTAGATTAGTAGCCTCAGCCATGTTGAACAAACGCTCACTTTTCGACGCTTTTTAAACGGTCATACTAACTGCTGGAGATACAAAACCACTATCAACTTGTACAGGCGGGCTTTAAGCATCGATACCATGCATCTTATAATTACCTGTTTCCAACGGGTTAGACAAACTTAATGCAGGCAGTTAGCTAAATCTAACGCTAATTTACATTTTTGTGTAGAAAAGAGGTGGGGGTGAAGTTTAAACTATCGTTAGTGCCTTCAAGTTCACGCTTTAATAACTAGAAAAGTTACATTTTCGAACGTTCTTGAAAATTGACTCTTTCTAGATGCAAAATATTTTTGAAATTTCGTAGATTTATGTTTTAAGAATAACATTTCCCCCTAATAAGCGAATACGGCTGACTACGGACACTTTAAACCCCTGTGCCCTCCCTCTAGCTGTGGATATGGGTCAAAATGCTTGAAATTGTGTCAGGTATCAATGAGTGAAGCTGCAACTCATCGTCGAAAGATGGCCCTAAAAATGCCGGTTCCATTCTTTCACATCTTATTTTTAAACTTTATTTTATTTAAGCAAGGTTTCTTGCTCTTTGCTAAAGGAATTCTTTTATCGAATGACTTAAATTATCCCCTCCCCATCCACCACCACCACCACACAAAAAAGGAAGGTCGTTCGTAGAAGGCGATAATAGGACTCGAAGGACATCCCTTTCCAACCACCCTCCGTCAAAATTTCGTATTCACCTCTGGGAAACATCTGCAAATGAAATAAGGATAAGGAGGGGTGGAGTAGGGCTGTAAAGTGGTTTTTGAAAAAGAAGACAAGGTGAGAGGAGAAAGAGTAAGAGAGTTGAGAGAGAGGAGAAAAAAAAAATTACTCCTCTCCACAGCCCGCCATCAACCTTCTGTCTCTCGTCGTGAAGAGACGAAGTAAATAGGTAATTGTTAAGTCTGGTCGCGTAAGAGAGGACAGGAGAAGTGAATTAGCCCTTGGGCTAGTCGCTTTAGCCTAAAACCTGCTAAAAACTTCCCTTTCCCTTTAACTATACGTAGCCCTCCTATGCCCGGGTCGATAGGTCGTCGTTTTAAAGGGAAAAAACTCACCCCCCCCCCCTTCAGCCTTTTCACTCCTCCTTGTCCCATCAAGGGTTTTATGGCGAAAATCAAGTGCTCTTTATCCTTAATCTTGCATTAAAACTAGAAGGTAAAGAGGGTGGGATATTATCTCCTCTTTTTTTGACCCTCTCTCTCTTTTTAAGGAAAAAATTAGTGTTGAAATGCTGCATTATTTTTAAAGAAAGGAGCAGGGATTTTAGGGTGCTAAAAATGAAGGAGGGTTGTATTGAATATGATTACTAAATAGTTGTGATTGTGGATGGAATGAATGGGGAAGAGAGGGTTTAGTGACAATATGAGAACAAAGGCTTTTGAGATATTGCGGCTCAAGTTATTCTTGACAAGCGTCAGGTGTCGTTTTGACTCCTTCTGGTCCAATGAGATGGAGTCAGTGGAACGGTGGAAGCGAGGGTGTTAGGGGGTTGAGAAAAGCTCGGATTAAAACAGAGCTTTCATTACTAGAGAATTTAATACAAAACATCCCCTCTTTTTCTATCAGGGCCTCAGCATCCAAATCACCCCCTGACCACGCCTATACGCTTGGTGAAGAGGGGGAGTGCTCTTTTATGCATTGAAGAACTGGTAAAAAGGTGTTTCAAATGCTCAAGACTGAGAAAAAAAAGTTAGGGAAAAAAGGAGTGCCTGAAGAAAATGGGCTGCGAAGTCACACCTTTTCCATGTACTGCTGGACACTTGCATGTCAAATAAGCTTTTTAGTCAAACTACATTCTGCTGTTTTTCAACGTCAGCGTTTTTCCCTACGCTATACTCGCTACGCTATCTCAGTCTGGGCTTCTTGCCGGCGCCGCGCGGGCGTAGCTTTTAAAATTGAAACCACAATTGAAACGATTAAAAAAAAAGAAAAAAAAAGAGTTTTTAAGTTAAATAGAGCATTCCCCACTAACCATACATTCGCACACCTCAACCACATCAAAACTGTCCTTTTCCCGTTTCTGCAAACAAGACTCGGAAGGCCCTTCCACAGTATCCAAACAGACTGGCCCTGTTTGTATAATAACAGATAGCGATGATATTTAAGGGTTGTTTACCTGTCAGCCGAACCATTGTCAGGATTTTCCCCTTGCGCAATTATGCAATAACAAAGAGCGGAGGACCCAAGAGAGAGAGACCGAGTTCGTTTCCACAGATTTACATCTGGTGGTAAATCAGAATGGGTTTTCGCGGGAGAGAGAGAAAGAGATTGGTGAGTGAGGGTACGGTCAGATAGAGAGAGAGAGAGATAACTAGAGGGTCCAGTATCGTCGATCACCAATAGCTTTTGGATTCACCCCCCTCCCATTCCATCAGCAGCAAAACGTGACATTTAGCGTTACTGAACGAAACTACGCTCCTCATATTCATGTCCCATCGCTATATTTTATTTGGCCGTTATTATTTTAACGGAATTTTTACTTTGAATAGCAATGAAGGATACGCGATGTTTATTGAACAAAGAAAAACTATCGATGTCTCAGTAAAAACAATAATAATCATACCTGAAGTGAGCCTGACAGGCAATTTTCCACGCCAAATAATTTCAATGTCAAGTCAGTTCATCCGAGAAAAGGAGATGGAACTTGTTGGTTGAGGAAGAAAAATGCTTCGCCCCTTCGGAAAAACAACTCCCCCAACCCTCTCCGTTTACACTCACTGTCATCCTCGTACGAGCCATCTTATTTTTACACAGACGTAATCTTCCTCTCCCAATCGCCGCTCTTTTGCCCCCAAGCTGACCGACCTGATGGCACCTTTTAAAAAAGAGGGGGAAGGAAGGCAGTATATGTGCAAGGCAAAAAGAGGCCATATCAAACCGGAGAAATCAAATTTGCCCCGCGAGGCGGAACGAAAAAGAGAGGCTGTGCTTTTATCCGAAGCGAAAATCTGACTTTGCCACCTTCCCAGACGTCTTTTTTTTTATACATATACAGGATAAGCCCTTTATCCTTTGTATTTGATATAAACCTTTTCCCCGCAGACATCTCTTTATTGTCAAGAAGAGGTTTTTTTTCATTTTATTAACGAAAAATAGAATTCTTAAATGGATGGTGAGAGGGGACGAAAAGGTAAATCTTATGTCATTTGCCATGGTACTTTCAGATGAAAATTTACTTAAAATATAGGTAATCATTAGTCACAGAATTGAGTTTGAAGGGGAGGGGGGCTATGAGAAAAAATCACGGCCTGTTAGGGTCGTTAGAGAGTAATTCATTTAGAAAGAGAAAGAGAGAGCCCTCTCCACCGCTTCGTGCCTCTTCAGAAAAGGCGAGAGGTAGAGGAAGGTAATTAGTCAGTTTTGGACCTCTTTTCCTATCCCCTCAGGAGAGAGAGCATTTGCATGAAGTATACTCTGATGCAAATATCAAGGCATTTCCATCCTCCACCTTCCCTATCTCTTTCTCACTTATATACATCAGCATTTCGCTCGTCTATTAATGGCTCAGAGTTTTTTTATCCACCGCAAATTAAAAAAGGAAGAAACACGAGAGCAAAAGGGGATTCGACAAATCTTCGTTAGCCACGGAAGATTAAACACGAGCTAAATGTACCTGGGGAGAAAATTGGATGGATTTAAAAGGATTTGATGCGATGTTTGGTTCTGATGGTTTTTGTTCGGTGGTGGGAGGCTATTTAACTGAAACAATAGGGACCTGGGGAGCCACTGGTCCATGTCGGTGGAGGCGGTTTTAGAAAAGGAAAAGACAGGTATTGTTTGGAGAAAAGGGATAATAAAGAGATGTCTGAGGCTATTTGCATTGACTGTACAGGGAAAAGGCGGGGTATTGTGAGCTCCAAAATCCTCGACTCCCCGTCTTCGTCAACGTGGCCATCTTCGTATGCGAACGCATTACTTATAAATTATGTATTCACTCCTCCTCTGTTTTTCATTTAAATAATTCTGAAAAGGGTCAAATTGCTCTCCTGGATAAGGTGAACATTCATGGGGCGTGTGGCTCCCCAATGGAGTCACGTTGCGATTTTAAGGAACATGAATAACCTCAAATGAAGCGAGTTTCAGATCGTGGATTACTTCGACGAGTGTCAAGGGGCCGAAATCCTCACTCAGAGGTGAAATGCTCAGGCACGGGTGCGGAAAGAGAAAGTTGCAAGCGTACAAAACCCAAAACGGTAAAAATGCGTTAAGATGCTCAGGCAAAAAAGTAAACTAATAGTTTACTAAGGTGAAGGATTTACTGTTGCAACATTTTTTGAGGTCCAGACAGTTGGCCCATAAGGGGTGTGATTACACTTTTATGAATTTCAACAATCAATGGAGTTCTCATGGATTGAACTAATCTTATCCTATACTTGATTTTTTCATCCCTCTCTTCATAAGTCTCTTGCTGTCTCCTCAGGGCTGTAAAAAAATAAAATATTCACGCCATTCGTCAAGGGTCCAATTACGGAAGACACCGTAAAGACTTAATTAATTAGGTCTTGATGTCCTAGGCTCAAGGAATAAATGAAAGCAGGTGATTTATATTTTAATAAACTTTTTTCTCTCACTCACTCTCTTTTCCTCTCAGCTGGTACCAACAGAGTGGGGGGAAGCGCACTGTCCTTTTCGACCCCATCACGTGACTGAGATTAACGTGGGAAGGCAACGCCGAGGCTATAATTATATCCTATCGTGGGTCCTCCAATTGTACATTTCGTTATCTTCACGATTCCTGAGCTGAATCTCACGCGCCTGTTATCTTACGGTTGACGGGAGGCCGGTTGTCATTGTGAGGTTATCTCGCGTTTTTTTTCTTTTTTTTTTCTAGAGAGAGAAAAATAATGACGTGCAAGGTCTACGCGTTATGTAACAAAAATCGAAATTTGTGTGTGGTAGTCCGGGGACAGGGCACAGAGAGATAGGCTCTATGAAACGGTGACTTTTCTATCGCCCAAAGTCAGGGAAGTGAGGTTAGGTTTTTTGAGGTTATCAAGCTCGTGACGAATAAGACCCCTTACTCCTTTCGCGTTATAGCTTTGCCCCTTCAGCACTATGGTTTTGAATACGTGAGGAATGGCTATTTGTGTAATATATTTGACCATGCTTATCGGTAGCGCACCAAGATAGTGGTAAGAGGGCGGACCTCCCCGGGCGCCAATATATTCCCATTCCATCCATTGATGGAAAAATGAGGATTTTTAGGTTTTATGTTCATGGATGTAGTTTCATGATCAAGGAGATTTATAACCAAACTCCCCGCCATATGATACGGTGATTGGACTCCTTTCGGCAATTTCCCTTCCGACCTGGAGAATGGGACGTTGCAACTGCTCAGCAAATCGTGTTGCTGAATATTTGATTCATCCAACGAAAGCGCTATTCTAAGAGCTGTATAGTTCACTGCTAAAATTGAAAAAAAGTAGTAATTCGCTCCTTATAGAGGCAACTTTGCTGCTAATATAGACGGTAATTCACAGCCCAAATTGAGAAAAAGCACGAGAACAAACACGGCTGAACTGACTATATTCGCGCCCCAAAGCAGGCTATTCGTGCCCTGCATAAAACCCGAAACTGGCAATTCCCACTTGCCCCCTCCCCCAACACTGGGCCAAATTTGCCCAACCCTGAAATAGTTGCCCTGTGCCCTGAAATAGCTAAGCTGACGATTCGAGCAGCCCTTAAAAAAATGCCTGAATCAAGCAAAAAAAAATCGTTCCTTCGCGCGCTGTTCACGCGCCGAAAATGACCAATACTGATTATTGGCAACCTGGCAATTCCCGCTCTAAAAATGGTGAATCTCGCACCCAGCAGTTGGTGCATCACTTCAAACTGACTATTCGCGCCATAACATTAATAACATGGCCAATCGTTCCCCAACCAAACAGGGCCCTCTCCGCATTCCCAATACATCTATACTCCCCTCCTCATCACACGATCGTCCTGCAATACTTGATCGTGCGTGGCTCGCACTATTAAACTGGGCTCCAAAAATGACATTTACGAAGACGCCGAGTTTCACATCCAGAGTCTTTCTGAAGCTGACAATCCTGACTGACAAATCGGATTTAGGGTGTCACGTATCAAGTTTCGTGGTCGTATGACCGTGTTCAGGGTGAGGTTTCGTTCAAAGTTAGCGTTTTTCGAATTGGAAAATCCATTTTTCGTGCTTAATCAACGGTTTTACAACTAAATATATAGCTTGTATGGTTCCCCTGGCGGGGGGGGGGGGAGTTTATATGGAGTGGAATAATTGCAAGTTTTGGGGCTGGAGATATAATTTTGTCCTTTGGGGATTTAACAACTTCCTCGCTACTTCTGGAGCTAACGTGAGACCCGGGACTCGAACCCTTCGAGCGCTGCCTCGAGATTTGAACCCTTCGAGCGCTGCCTCGAGATTTTAGCCCTCCGAGCGTCTCCCTAGATCTGTTGCCACAGAAGAGTAGGGCCAACTTGTAGACTTCAACAGCACGGAACAAAGTTCAACCGCAGTGTTTTAATTTCGAACTTTTTTACTTCTATGGATCGAATTTTGCACAAGTATAAAATCAAGACCGGAGTTAAACCCACCAGCCAAGTGCCCACAAGGCACGTTGCCTATCAAAATCATCCAAAAACTTCGGCCAACCTCATTCACCGTTCTACAGGGACATTGTGGCGCCGTTAAGTGTACAGTGGAATCCAACAAAACTTATCGTCGTGACAATGCCCGGGAAAATACCATATTTTATCAAATGATCACGGAGCCACCCGTACGAGTGAAGGGAGAAAAAAAAGGGAGAGTTTCGGGGAAATAAGTAATGGTCGTAGTAACTTAGAGACAATAAAGCCATAAAAGAGATAGCCCCCATTGAGGCAAAAGATACATAAGTCTGATTAATATCTCAAGGTATTGGCTGATTATGACCCTATAACTCTGGTGATTTATTGTCGGCCATATAGAAAGTATATCGGTAATGAAGTCAATGGTGGGGAGAAATGGTTTAGGGAGGGGTACACTTTGTCTAATTGAGCCACTCTGGGAAAGTCTCCCTTCGTCGAAACTGTCCTCACTGGGAAAAAAAAATCTTTTATGAGCCTGATTTACTTGATTCATCAAAATGAAGAGGTTATATTGGCTCTGGAGACTTCTTTTTATGAATCTTAAACCTCCCACTCCCACCCGTATACCTTTTCAGAAGGAACATACACACACAAACATCACACTGAAAGTGGTCGTAAGAAAGTAAAAGAGAGACGTTTTTCGCTAATCACCGAGACAACTTTTAATGACACCCCTCCCCACCACTATAGCAACGAATCTTCTTCCAAAAGCGACCTTATCTTCTCTTCTCCCCTACTCTTTCTTGAGCCCCTTAAGTACCTTCAATTAGAGAGGTGCACCAAGTTTATCACATATTTATGACTCTCCAAGCCCTTGGTTGTTTGCTTCCCAAGGAGACATTAGCAAAAGGGCACGAATTATAACTCTTGATGGGAAAGGAGGGCCACTTCAAGTGGTTTTCCACGACCTGTTATCAACTTGGAGGTTGCAAACCTATTTCGAAATATATAAATTAAGTAAAAGGGGCCATCGACATTATCAGCTCTGCTTTTAAATCTTTTAAACGAACCCCCATACCTCTTAGCAATACTTGAAGTCCATGCAATTTCTCAACTTGTGGATTGAATGGTCATGCCGGGTCTTTCTTTAAAATGGGTCAAAATATTTGGGGGGAATGAAGAGACCTGATTCACAATTGAATTGCAATTTAAAGTTCTAGTTAGTTCATAGTTTTAATAAAAACAAAAAGGGGCATTGAAAGAATAGACAGGGAAGGCAAAGGAGAAAAAAAAAAAACATTCTCACTTCACAGATTCACCCCACTGGAAAGATCGAGTGAACGTTTTTGTCTGTCAAAGAGCAAGACAGCGGAAAAATCATGATGCCCAATGACGTCAAATCTCACGGGGGTAAACACGTCGTCGTCAGTCCTCTTTTTCTCCGTAGGCAATCAACCCTCTTCTGTACACCCTGTTATACAACCCCTTCTTCCGGGGAAAAACCATTGAAAATCGGTGGCGAAAATTAATGGGATGTGTCTTTTCCTAATTAAAGTAAAAGAAGGAAGGGTTAGAGGGTTGTGTGATGAGAGAGAGGAATGACTGAGTTGGAGAAAAAATCAACTCTCACGGTCCAATTATAAGACCGCAATTCCTCCAGAGGAAGACGATTTTCAGATCCTCCTAAAAAACTTCTTATCTAGGTCAAAGCTAAGGGTTAAAAAAATAGCTAAGGCAAGATATAGAAGAAAAATTACGATAATTATAAGCCTTATCAAATTGGTATAGTGCAAGGAAGCTCCTTTCTTCTTGGAAATTCCTACCGACTAGTCGGAGCGTGTCGCAGTCAAGGTGGAAACGGCTTTACCTTTTTTGTGAAAGACACACGTGTTAAGGAAGTCACAACAATGTAACAAAAAACCAATCCAGGAGTGAGGAAGGGTAGCCTCTCTCCTTACCAAATGTTTCAGATTAGTCGGCAGATGTTTGTGTCATAAATTTGCCGTATATTTGTGTACCTGACGCACCTTAGACAGATATCATTCTCCTGTCAATCGAGGAAAAAATGTCATATCCGCACCATAACTTTAACAATCGAAAGAAATAGAGAAAGTCCTCATCAAAAATCCAAGGACAACACGGATTAAAACTCTCTACCCCTAAAACCCTGGAGGCACGTCTTAAACTTCATTTCGAGGATTGTCTCCCTTCGAGTATACTTTGCGCCTTGTTTCATCCATTGCCAGGTTTGTTTGTTCGAGGATTGTTTACACAAAGTCCGAAAAGCAGGGAAAATGGGATTGAGGGCATTTTGAAGAATTGGTGAAGGGCAGAGAGAGAGTCCTATTATTAATATCAAAGGGAAGCTCAAAGATGTAAGATAATGAAATTCACGGAAGAAGAGAGTTTTTTTGTTTTTTTGAAGGGGAATGCACTATTATTTGTTTTATTTACCGATATTGTGACGTCTAAGAGAATCACGTAAATGATTAAGCGTACACTTACCTGAAACAATAGAAATATAAAATATGTTAATTAAATTCAAAAAGTGAGGGGTTTTCACAGTTAAACAGACGCATCCACAGTATCAGGAAAGGTATAGTGGGTGAGAGGGGGTGGACAGGAGGGTAAAAGTGAGTGATGGGCTCGAGATCACAATACGAATGTAAATGTTGCCCTTCCTCTCACCCACAACTCGAGCCCCTTTAACCCCTAACCTACCCCTTTACGAGTCATCTCTTTCAAAACTGAACGGCGAGCGGGGTAGAGGAAAGACCTAGTACATAAATGAATTTATCTACCACGAGGGAGCCATTGGTTTTGCGAGAGGTTTTCGCATCCGAGAATTATATCATAAAAGCATTAAAGTTACAAAACCCAGTGACAAATATTAATTTTACAAGTGCCCACCCCCCATTCACAATCACTACTTTACAGGAAAGCCTCTCACCCCCAAGTATCTTTTCATTTTGTAAACGACCAAGCGATCTGCCGTGACGATACGAGGGGATGAGAGAGGGTAAATGCGTAGGATGAAAAGGATGATGCGAACGATATGGGATGGGGGGATGTTGTGCCTGTGGTGAAGAGGAGGAGAGTAGCTCAAATCTAAATGAATACCTGAAAGTCTAATTATGATGAAAGGAAAAGTGAGAAAAGTAACCTCCAACAAGTAGCACACCTTGATAACACAGGGTGTCCGAAGACTAAGGAGTGTAGTTAAAACATATAAATAGTTTGTGAAGTTTCTTGCATAATTTATGAAGTTATAAATAAAAGCGTAGCCATCCCTTTTTTCAATCCTTATCAGCACGCATCCTTGTTTGAATTATAAAGGAAAAAAAATCTTATCGGAACATAGGATTTTTAAAATATTTTTATGGGTTCTAAGCTCTTGCGCTACCGTGCAAGAGGCATCGAAACATTTAATAAAAAAAGAAAAACGTTTTCTGACTATGGCCATAGCTCTCATAAACATAAGATCCAATAATCTACAAATATCCTGTAGCCCCGTGGCGTACGGGGACTTCCTTGGTACAGCCATTGGGCTCTCCCCTAAGGATCCCTTTTGGATACTTCCCCTTACCAATCCCCCCCCCCCCATTAAAACTTCGGCTTGACAAATACACTTGATCTTCGGTAAACTGATAAGAAAACAAAAACAGCGGACGAACCACTTTGATTACGAAAGTAGAAGGGAGGAGAAATTGCAACTAATCAAATGAGGGATCGTGCTGTCCGCGGGTTCAATTTCTTCTTGACGGAAATATAGCTATACGGAGGCGTAGATACTTCTTCGTAGTCACTCCTACTAGCATTAGCATGTATGTATTACTTCTTAATTTGTGTTCCTACATGATCTTTTGGGATCCTCACAAAGGCTAAAATTGAGAACAATTCGCGTTTTATAAACGACGCTTTTACGGCTATAATTTAGACAAGCCACTAACGAACAGAATCGGGGCACGCCGATTCGCGGATTCTGGAGGACAATTTGTGATTATAAATAAGAAAAGCGCAAACTTATGACTAGAAAAGAAAAAACGCTAGTTTGCGGCTAAAAGTAGGAAGAAGTTCACATTTGCATCTGAAATGGAGAACAAACACTAATTCATGGTTCATGGAAAAAATGGGGCTAATTCACGGTTAAAATAAAGAGAAAAACGCAAATTTTCAGCTCAAATTAAGATAAGGTCTAATTTGCGGCTAAAATCAAGAAAAAGCGTTATATCGCGACTAAAATGATACAAAGTGGACGCAGCATCTAAATTTGAGCTGTCCATGCTACACAAGTATGGGTGGACCGGTTGATTCCTTATATCTTCGCAAAAACTTGGCCATGAAGTATTGTCCAAACCAATGTTGCAGTATGGCGAGCTCCTCTCATTTATTGTAACCATGCACACTTTTTTCCTATCAATTGTGTTCAAAGTTATTAAAATAAAAATTTAACGATAAAAGTCATTGAGCAATTTCGAAAGTCTGCGTGGAAAAAATCCGTCATCCGTTAGACAGAAATTTTTTCCATCAGCCGCTTTCTAAATCCGTCAGATCTGATGGGAAATCCGTCAAATTGGCAATGCTGGTCGTTATCTGTCACGTACTAACATTATCTTAAGGGAAACTTGTATGCCTTCTATTTCAGACTTTCTGCCCGAAAACTGGTAATTTCTTACCCAGAGATACTCCAGGGTTGTACTTCAGTTCGGGATATAGGCATTAAAAATGCACCCCCTCCACCACCGGTATAGTTTTCCTTTTCCACGTAAAATTAACTTTTTGAAAATGCCAAACTCACTAAATTGTTTTTTTTTTTTTTTTTTTTTTTTTTTTTACATAGTCTGAAAACTGTGAAATCGATAACTTTGGAGATCCAACCCCGCGAAATTGATTCTTCAGCTGGAGAAATACGCAAAATTGGTGTCATGGTTAGGGGGGGGGGGTCACCCTCGAAAATGGGTTTTCAGCCGACGGAATCTGCAAGGAAACAGTCGTTGTAGCCTTCTATTCCAGATTTTCTGTCCAAGAACTGACAATCCCCGATGCTCAAGCTAAACATAAAACTTTGGTGCCCTGCGACGGTTATTTAGCATGAAAAAAACTATGCAATTTTTTCGTGATTGTTTGAAGGTCCTGCTCCCACCCAACATCCTTGTCGTGCTCTATTGAACTCGGCCGTGGCGCCTAGCCACAACATCACCAGTCCCCGTTTCGCCCTCGTTGTTCTCATCAGTCCTGGTGAGCCGGGTCCTCCCTGACTCGGGCGGGAATCGTAGTGCAGTGGCACCTCCGTTCCCGGTGAGGGTCGGTCCATCGGCTCCGTACTCGGCTCAATTGCCGGGATGATGAGACCAGGACCGAGTAGCTCAGGTAGCTGAAGGTCTGAGGTCGAAACGGAGACTGCACCGCACCTTCGGTTCAATTTTTGCGTGATTGTTTGGTGGGTCCTGCCCCCAACATCCATTTCCATTGTCGTTCTTTATTGTTATTAAGCATCGCATGATGTCAGTGACAGAATGAACTGGGCATTTCCTCTACCAACTCCGAAAACAGCCAGGCTTCAGTGATCCGTACATGCCAATACAATGGTTTTCTTAACCGAGCAAAATCGGCGATACTGGTTTTTGAGCAAGCTACTCAGTACCTACCAGTGGCGGTTTTTCAGCTGAGGCAAGGTAGGCATCGCCTCAGGAAGAAAAACAACAGAAATCAAGGGTTAAATTAATTTAAAAAATATCCTTTTTTGGTTTTAAAAATGAAAAAAAGTCATTATGTACGGTCACAAAAATTAAGTTTGCCTCGGATGTCCTCTAGCGGCTAAATGGACACTTATACATATTAGTTGAATTGGTCCGCTTCATTGACGGTAGAGGTGCAGATCCAAAGATCCCCCCTGAGAAACCGATGGGCGAGGAAAAATGTTAACCGTTGCCTAAGGTGCCTAGATGGGGAACGAGTAGAGGAAATGATAAAGGGGCCAGGGGGTGCCCTCTGCCTCGCCTAAAGCGCGTGCGTTCGTTAGGCGACGGCTAACAAGTAGAAAATAAACGTTATGATCGCATGGTGAAGACTAGAATTTATATATTTATATTATTTTATCAATCTCGTGAGTTATCGGGCCGGCAGGTCGCGGCAGCGTGATACCTTCTTGTACCTGATTAATTATTTCCGTTTCTGTTCTTGATTCTTCCCAAGGATGAGTAGAAAAGCATCGTTTAGTCAATATTTTTTATTCTATTTGACGCTTTTAATACTTCAATAGACCTCTTACTGAGGTAAAAATGAATCTTCCTGCGGATATCATTTGTATGTTGATAGAAACTCCGTTCCGCTCATGGGAGGAATCTCATGGATTTAATTATTTAATGTAAATAGACCCACCCTAAAAATAACCCGTCAATAAAAAGGGTAAAATTGTTCAAATTCCATGCTCTGGGATCTAGGTACCCGTAAGTGAACTTGCTAAGAGCTGCACGTTGAAATAACTATTTGTCTTGTATTAAGAGGCAATTGACGCGTGTATGGGTCGTACTCAAATAATTTTGTTCTATGTTGAGCTCCATCTTGTGCTGTTCTGTGCACAGATGGATTGTTGGGGGGGTGGGGGGTGGAAGGGTTATCGCCTCACCTGTTTTTGGCCCCTAGAACCGCCACTGGTACCTACTCACCCAAAAATATTGTTTTCGGCAGAAAAATCAGCGAAATTGGCTTTTTAAGGCGCGAAATCCGAAAAATTGATTCTTCAGTCAGCCATACCTGCTGGTCTTTTAATGTGCCGAATCCCCGAAATTTCTTTTTGAAGGAACCAAACTCGGGAGACAATTTTCCCGACGACCCAAAACCCGCAAAAATCGGTTTTGGAGAGAAAAATCAACAAAATCAGTTTTCAAATACCCCTCGCAATTGGGTTTCCAGCAACATCGCGCGACGCGAATTAGGTTTTTAGTGAACCTAAGTGAAAGTGTTTAGGGGTGGGCAGCTGCCCACTCTGGCTTCACTTTCCAGCCTACGGGAGGGAAACTACCTACTCCTTACCCTTTCTGGCCGGGTTGAGACAGGACGGGCCAATCCTCAAAACCAAAAACTGTTCTCGGACCTTATCAATTTAGCCTTCGAAGCTGGCTAATTAGCAATAAAACTGAAAATTTCGGCATTAAAAAACAACAAAATCTTGAAACACCCGAGAATCATTCAGATTTACTACGGCCAGATAAACTGGCCAGTTCTCATGGAGATATTGTCAATTATTGCCAAAAAACTGGCAAAGTCACTTGGAAACTGACAATTCCCTCCCTTCCCCGGGACTAACTATTTAAGCAGAAAAAATCAAATGTAGACTTATAACCTTAGCTATAAACGGAAGGTGTGGCTATAAAACGTGAGTTAAATCCCAGAAAAAGGTTAATTGACGGTCAAAAGTTGCTTTTTGACCGTGAAACTTCCTTCAAATTTATCTTCAATTTCGACCTTCTAAAACACCACCAATTGGTTTGTTATTTGTCGAACAATGAAATTTAGCCTCTGCATCAGATTTTCAGAAAATTGCTCAGCTTCTAAAGTGTTTTTTATGTTGCAAATCTCTGGTCTTCAGTTCTGGGTCATTTTTTAAAATGCTATTGATGGCGTGGAGGCGGAGCCCAGTATAGTCAGGCAATTATAGGCCGCACAAGCCTGAAGCGCTCAGAGCATGGCGCGTATATCGGCGATATTCAAATTTTCAGGTCCGAATATTCTAAACATTGCGAGTTTGATCCTAATTTTCTCTAAATTACAGTTTCTGGAAACTCACGTGGGCTAGTCGGCCGCGCCTGCGCCGAGCTCCAAGTATGCGAAATCACAACTTTCCGGTCAAACTATTTGCGAAATAGCTAATTTCTGGTTTTTGTTTTCGCAATATTCCAAGTTTCGGAACCTCTGCTTATCGAACTCGTTCTAGCCGACCAGGACTGTTGAATGTTGGCAGTTTCTTGACTGAATATTCGTGAAATTTCAATGTTTCAGGTGCCTTGAATTGCAAGTTTCTTCTGTTAGAAATTACAATTTTCAGGTCTTGATATTCGTGAATAATAATAATATTTTTATTTCCGCAAAATTCCAAGTTGTTATTCTATGTTTTCGCGAAATAGGAAGTTTTGCGGCGCAATAGCCGTACGAAAAGCCGTAATTACAATATTTAGAACTGACTGAGCTTGCATGTTCGGGACCCAAGAGCGAAATTACAAGTTTTCCGGCTGAATAATACATATCCCCGAAATGGAGAGTTTCGGGTCTTAATTTCAGTGAAATTGCAAGTTTACTCGTTTACTTTACCTGCACGCATTTATTTATCAGCCTCATGTTTGTCTCGTTCGTCGTTCCGGCCAAACAAAGTACTCACAGGTAAAGTGCCACTTTGTTGCGCAATAACCGTACAGTTTTTCAAAATAACAGGGGGTGATTCTGTAACTTGCAAAATTTATGTCAATTTACGGTCGTAACTGGGATGGAGGGGGAGAGAATGCTCCGTTGCCTCGTTTTCCCACACATTTGTTGAGAATTTATTATTTTTTCTTCCAGACCACACATTCTCACGTGAAAATTCCGCAGTTTTATTGACTAGGGGCCGTATTTGTAGTCGCTGCTCAGATCAGTTTTTGTTAGGAAAAAATCATCTGTTTCGACGCCCACTTAGGGAAATTTACATAAGTTTAAGGAATGTCTATGAATATGGGCCTTAAGCCCCGTCTACATAAGACGCAAGGACGCCGTCGCAGGACGCAGCGCAGAACGCAGGAAGCAAGTCTACTTTTCACTGTCTACATAAAACGCAAGGCTCCGTCGTGCGTTGAGCCAATCATATGTCACGTTATAAAATAAAAAGTGAAAGAGAAGTTCTAATCATTAGGTTATCGTACTCCACTAATTCCAGTCAGCATTGTATTTTCACACTTTCAAGTCAATTTAATCATTTTATGGATAAAATTTTATTTTCAGCCTCCCCACTCCCTCGAATTCACTGCATGGTGACTAGGGTGGTGCGGTGAGGGGGGAGTAATCCCTTGAAAAGTCCTAAGACAAGGGTCGTCTAATTTGCAATTAATTAATTGCTGGGACACATAAAGAAAAAAGAACATTTTATGGATAAGCTAGCTAAAAAGTTAGGACGTTGCCACGTTATTCACCATCTGTGTTTCGGCGATGGTCTTCAAAATTCGGCTGAGGGAAAAATAAGATAGAAGAAGGGTTCGTCAGTGCATTAACGAAAGAATGATGTTCGGCTGCTATGATGAAACATTATTTGAAACATTGAGAATCGCGGATCACGAGGAGTTTTTTGAGTTACGGGGATGTGACCTTCGAAATTCGAGGATCTTCTTGAAAGGGTGACTCCATATCTCGAGAAGAAAAGCAACCGTACTCCTTCATCAGTTGCTTCACTATTGGTGTGAACGCTTTCGTAAGCGTTCCCAATATACCCTGGTATATTGCATATTCATTTACTTGTACTTATAACGATTCGTTTGTAGTTATCGCAGGCGCATGGAAATACGGAAAAAAAGCATACGGATGCAGTCCGTGGACATGGATGTTTCGAGTCGGATGCTCAACTGCTTATAAAATTACATCCCGGAAGTTTGCAAGGCAATACGCCTTGATTTACTACCAAATATTTTGCCAGTCAAGACAGGGAATGCTTTAAAATTTTCAGATATTCGGGTAAAAAAATTACCCAGATACCCCAGTATTTAACGTAAAAACAAATAGATCCATAAATATAAGGTACTTACTACCAGGAACTGCATGTTTTCGTAATTGTATAGTACACACCAAGTTGTGGGGGTGCTACGATCTTGTAGTCAATAGGATCTTCCGCGAACCACTATTCCCCACTATTAGCCGTGTACTGAACAGTATGAATTCATCCAAATGCCGTCATACACCCTGTATTTTGAGTGAATTAAATACATTCTTCAAACTTGTAGGTACATTTATTTGAGAATCACTAATTAATAAAAACTAATGTTTCTTACAAGACTAGTATGAATAATAAAAAAAAAGGTTTTTAATTTATGTTTATGGGGACATCATCACTGCTAGTTCTTCAAGCACCATTGACTCTAATTTTTCTATCTTCAGGCACTCTCCCCAAGGCATAATTGAATGATTCGAAGGCAGAGCCTCAACGCGTCGTCCCTTCGTCCTCCAAATATTTTCTTGACCTCTTCTGCGGTCTGTCACTTTGTGGTGATACTACCGATTTTCTTTGTCCTTCGTGTTTTTGTGTTGCGATGCCCACTTTGAGTACAGCCCAGGATTTGTTTTTACCAGGGCAATAAGCTCCCTCACTTCATCGCATCTACCAGCTTCATCTGCCACCGAACAGTAGACCACTTTTTCATTTTGAAATAAAACACTTTTTGATAAATAAACGTTTTAAAACAAAATCTAGAAGGAAATGGCGAGCGGAGTTATTTGATTTTGATAACAGTGGTCGGGTAGAAAGAACCTCCAAACTCATGGAAGAAGACAAAATATTGGAGATGCCCAAAAATATCTTGAAGTGAGCCGGAAATATCCTCTAGTAAGGCGGGACATATTTCCCCGCAGTTGAATTCTATTGGTTCTATTAGTTCAAACTTGACGACGGCTGCTCAACATTAAATGCTATTGGCCGAACGCAAGAAGTTGACGCGAGATGTTGACATTGGTTCAACTCTGCGTTGCGTCCTGCGTTCTGTGCAGCGTCCCACAACGCCAACTTAAACGTTCTATATGTATAGACGACAATGAACATTTTTAAATAAAATAATTAACAACTCTAAACTGAAGAAGAAAACAGGGAGCCATGCGTGCGGAGTTCTATGTGTTTAAAAAAGTGATTAAACATTTGTTTTTGATAATTTTGGAGTTTTGAAAATTTCAACAATCAATGTAGCAGTGGAAAGAACCTCAAACCTAGACCCTGCCTTCTAAACTTGAATGCGATTGGCTGAACGAACCGCGGACGCGAGAGTTGGCTGAAATTCGCGTTGCTTCTTGCGGCGGCGTCGTTGCGTCTAATGTAGACGGGGCCGGGACGGGGCTTAGAAATATCTATGTATCGTAAAAACCATGGCAACGAAGTACCTTCCCTCGCCCTTCTTCCACTTTACGACACGTAAACTTTAAAAATGACAGAATAACCCCTCTGGATTGGAAAATTGCAGCTTACAAATTGGTATTGTAATAAACAAGTTACTGAGCTGCCCACAGGACCAAGCAGATAAACTGATGGAAGGAATGAGATTATGGCGAAAAGAGAAAAAAAGAAGACGTGAAGGAAGGAATCCCCTGAATCGGCATGTACAGGAAAACCTTTTCTGTGCGAGGGCTTGATGCCAAAACTTTTAACATTTCCCAATTGTTACATCTGTGTACACATTACACTCGCATACACGTCGTGAAAGAGAAACGTCTGAGGAAATCCCTCGTTTTTCTGGAAAAGGAAGGGTTTTTCTTTTCTTTTTTCATAAAGATTCTCATTCTTTATTGCAGTCATAATTTCAATATATAAACACATTTTAAGCAAAAAGCTTTCTGAGGCCACCAACAGAGATATTGGAGGGTGGAAAAGAGAGAGAGGGCTACATTCTCTGGCGTTGGTCCTCATTTTTTATTGTGCTTCAGCAAATGTTTACACGTTTTTCCCCACTTCAGGGGTACAACAACTTTTAATAGGCTATCGGCAGATGTTCAGACCACATTTTTTGAATGGGTGAATAATGCGCTAAGACTGTTTTCACACTATAGTGATAGTTGCATTCGGATACTCGAATGAGAATCCGGAATTGCATAATAAAGGAAAGTACCCGGTGACTTGGCGAGAAATGGTGCATTGACAATGGCGCAGGTGTCTGTCGTGCTTTGGAGCGTTTTTCACTCTATTTGAATCAATTCAGATAAGACAGGAATATTGGAAACCTGACAGAAGAAATGAAAAATTGAAAAAAAAGAACGCTAATAGTATACATACCTAAGATCTCAAGGTTAAAAAAATATAAACCTTCATCCTTAAGGGCAAATAAGAGACCTTTTGTCGATTTGATTAATGGAAAATAGAGGGAGGCTCTTAGCAGAAAACCCTCCTGCTACTCCTTGGCCCTCTAAGGGTCGGAAAAGCAGGAAGCTACCGAATTAATCATCTCGGGGAAAGGCTCTTTTGCCTCTCTTCCCGCACTTTGCTTTTCACTTTCCACTCTATCGCTCTCTCCCTCAATACTTCTCTCTCTCTCTCTCTTTTGGCTCGGTGGAAATGCCCCGTGGCGGAAATGACGCGGTGACTACGGAACGGGGAGTAGGCGTTTGAGCGAAAAAAAAAGGAGAGAGTTGAAAGTGGAAGGAAGAGTCTTCATTAAGGCTTGAGGTATCACTTAGTATAAGATGGTGTAGCGATGGAGGGGATGGATCTACTGCTGTGACAAATTCACGTTGAACGGCCCCTCAAGTGGTCTTTCACGGATGGGAGTTTGAGGAAAATGTCTTTGGGCTCTGAGGCTTTCGAGGTAATGATGTGGTGTGGGAGAAGAGGAAAAAAGAAATACGACGGTTCGAGGATGCAAATAAGACGAGGATAAAACGCGTATTACTCTCCTTCCCCCCGAAGAACTTATTTATCCATTTGGATTTGGAACAATTAAAAATTGATCCGCCAATTTGAGTTTCCAGGGCAAGAGCAATACGTCAAAAGGTAAATTGGACAGCCATCTCTGCTAATGACTCCAGAGTTGGGGGCTTTAGGCGCTATAAGAAACAGAGGCATCCCCCAGCATCCCACTCACGGCTTTCTAATATGAGAGAGGGAAGCCACCGTTGGTAAAGGAACGTAAGGGGAGGGGGATGTTGACACAGGGCTTAACCTGGTTGATGGATTACCGGTTCGATTAGGGTTGAGAACAGCCCTGCGGACACAATGTTTCAATTAAGTACTGTAGCTCTACCCTACCCCTTTTTACCAATCAGCGTTAGTGGTAAAGTGGTATATGGTTCAGAATGCTGGGAGAGGGTCAAATTTAAACAATGAGTTCTTATTAATATACAACTCTACCGCGAGCCATACTCCCCTCGCACCCCAACGTCAAACAAATTTCATTTTGAAAAAAAAAAAAAAAAAAAAAAAAACGCCTGTCAGTATAGAACTAGCGAAACCCAATTGCATAGAAATGAGCTCTGCTTCGTAGAAGTTCAAGGAAAGTTAGATTAGGAGGTATAGAGCCTTCCCTTCTACTCACATCTCCTTTCTCTTCCATCTTTTCCAATACCTTGCCTAATATTCTCCGTGCCCGCGCCGCCGCCGGGTCAGAATCTTCCTTTAGCTCCCGCCGCCGCTTTATAAGAATCCCTAAAGATATTTCATTATTAAGCCCTCTAGGGGTATTCGATATCAGAATGTTATTATTAGTCGGCTCAATTTCTTTTTCTTTCCTTCTTCCCAAGTTTCTTTTCATTTATAAACATTTGTCTCGAGGATTTTTTTTCCTCCCTTCTTGAAACTCTTTACTCCGGCAGCTAAATTGCCTCCCTAGGGCCTCCCATTCGCACGATAATGCTCTCTTCCTGTTTTACCTTAAGCTTTAATACGATTTCTTCAACTAATAAGCAAGAAATTGCGGGAGTGGAGGCTTTGGTTGTTGAGATTGAGTTTTCTCTCTCGTGGGAGGGAAGGCGGCTCAAAAACGATTCGAGTTTCCATGATGGAATTCTTCGAAATCATTGGAGTGCGCCTATTAAGAGAGAGTCACTTCCCCCCTTCACCATGGCGGAGGTATGCAGAGCGAGTCTTTTCCTTCTCCTTTTATTTACTTAAGACATGCTTGAAATTCTTGACTCGGGCTGATGGCCAGCGAGCACGGTCGAACAATCCATTCAGCGCCAGCAATTTTGAATCAGTGGTTTTCGAATATTGGCGCAAGGCACCGAGCCAACGTCTTAGTAATGTTTGGAATCCACTTCCTTCCTTATAGGACCTTACGTTTGTTGCGTACAAGAGAGAGTTGGGTTCACCTTAAGCTATGTAACCTCCCTTATCTTCATCCCCTTAACTTCCACCCTTTAACATCCTCTTCACTGTCCATAATAAAAGTAATCAATCTCTCCTTAGCTTGCCCCCCTTCACAACTTCTTGCTCGATCTTTCAGGACTACACCCCGGCCTCTCCATACTTTCCTACGTTATTAATTGCTTCCCTCTTCCCACTTGACCCCTTACACGTTTCCTAGCTTCATCAAAAACCTCTTTTATGAAATACATTAATCTAAAACCTAAAGTTGAAGGGGGGAGTGGAGAGGGACGTAATTTTCAAAACCTACTCCGCGATGCACGCTATATACTGCGAAGAGCCTCTCTTCTCTTCTAATCTCGGCGAGTAATCTTGTTAATTATCTTTGTCGGGCCCATTAGACGTGAAGACGGGGCAACATAGAGGAGGAGCCGAAGAGTCATTTACAAGTTTGATGCCTCCTTTCCTTTAGCGTGTCAACTCTGATTCACACAGATTAGGCTGATTTGAAATTATAAATTTCATGAATCAGGCAAAATCGAATTGCTTTCCAACCCTACCCTCTCTATCTTCTATACAGCACAATGTGAAAACTGTTTTAAAATGGTACGGGAGTTTGTTTGTACCCCGGTTCCCCAACTTGTGTGCGAATTATCCATCAAACTTTGAGTTTTCGAAGGTACCCCGCCAAGAATTAGAGTCCTTGCAACAGTTTGCTTCTTCTCGGCTAAAAAGTACACAGTCCCTAGAATCCCCGTCCCTCGAAATCACTACCTCGCGCTTCTGAGTCCATAGTGAAGAAGTTTAAAGCAAGACATGGATCCATTCAAGGAGGAAGGAGTGAGGGTGAGAAGAGGGTCACTTGGAGAGAAGTTGTCGCACCAACTTGCTTCCCAAGTTCTCTCTCACACTCTTTCTCTCTCTATCACTCTCACTACAACCGAAGAGCTCCCAGATGCCAGATACAACCAAATTAGATTTACTCCCCTCCTCAACACCGTCACTCTTGACGTTCCTCCCATACCACCGTCCTTACCCTTCATCATCGTAGTGGCTCTCCATCTCTAAAGCTCTTTCATCGCTGACATTAATCATAAGCCCGTCACTTGACCCCTTCTGCTAATTGTTTTGTAGTAATAAAAGTGAGTTCCTGGGAAAGACAGTTATACTTCCGACGACAAAAACAAAGAAACATCTAATTTTTTAATTATTAAAAGATTATTATACGCTCGGCAGCACTAGACCTAACCAACCATTTCGTCTCTATTTTCCTATTTTGAATAGGATTAATAGTCGAGTCAATTGGCGGCTTTAGGAGGAAACCATCACAGGGTGAGATAAAAGGTCCGTTCCATATTTCACGAGTACTACACTTTTGAAGAAAGTCATCTGGTTTCATTCAATTTTTCAGAATAAGTCAATGAAATCACATTGTTTTCTACACTAGTGTAGCACTAGCAAAACAATGGAACGGACCTATAAACTAATGCTGCACGTCAGGGCAAAATAATAAAATGAAAGCAGAAGGCAATACAAACACTTGCTTGCTTTGTACGAATGTCAGAGCAGAGGCTGATTTCTTCGCTTTTCACCTTGCACCCTGGAAAGCTGTGGAATGAACTTTGACGTTGATTTAGGGCTACTGAGTTAATTTATGCACAGTTATGATTTTTCTTATCATAGAGTAATTCTACTTCTTAGTTATAGAGTAATTAATCACGTCTTAGACTAGGGCATTTGAATTTCCCGCTTGTATGACGTCACTATATTGCATGAATTTTACAAATTTCCCGGGCCCGGAAATTGGCGTAAGCCGCGGGAAAACCCGCGTAGTGAGTGTTTTCATGTTTAATTAGTACCTATGCGACAATTTATGCACAATTCGGAATTTTCATTTTTTTTTTTTTTTGTTTTTTTCAAATTACCTCATTGGCAAGGAAATCGTAAAATCCCCCAAAATAGATTAATCCAGCCCCAAAACTGCGGTTATTTCACACTTCAGTGGTGGACCAACACCTGTATCTGGGCCCTCTCTAAATAAACGAGGAATATACTTTCTACTTAGCGTTAAATTACGTATATTTTTCTCAATTTTAGCCATGAATTTGTTATAGCTGCGAATGCGAATGAGAGTATTATCAGTTTTTATTCAGTTTTCAAGTTTTTTAATTATCAGTTTTAGCCGTGAATTAGATCTATTTCTTTTCTAAATTTTAGCCACGAAATATAGCGGCTCAATTGTAGCCGTTAATCAGCAGCATTTTTCCCCCAATTTAGCTGAGAAACTGCGCCGGCGCTTCTTCTAAGCGTACCTAAGCTAATAAGCTTTCAGTCACGAATTTGTGTTTTTTTCTCATTTCAATAAGGCAGGAAGTTGCCTCCGCGCCAACTAGCGATTTCTAGAATGAGTGCTCTTTCTCAATTGTAACCACGTGTTAGCAATTCTTTCTCTCTATTATAGCGGCGAATTGTTGTTTTTCTCTATTTATCCGAGAGTTAAATTACTTGTCCAAGTTTTAGCGGCGTGATTTAGGGCTTTTTCTCAATTTCAGTCACAAAGTTGCCGTGATTTGGCGGTTTTTAAATTTGAGCAACGAATTAGCGCGTTTTCTCAATTTATTAAAGGACATCACGATAACAGACACAGCCTAAGTTTATTTTCTATCTTGTTGAATTTTATTTTGCGTGCTGAATAAATAAATTAAATAAATTGACGTTTTTCACTATAATACCTGCACATTAGCGCTTTTTTGCAATTTCAGAAGCGAATGAACACATTTTCTCAATTGTATCGATGAACTAACGTTTTTTGTGTCTAAATTTCGCTGGCACGAATTAGCACTGTTTTGCTCGACTTAAACGCGTGCAAGGAAAGCCTAAGGAGAACCATAACTAACATGCATGAATGGTCAAATCAGATGGGACTTAATGTGTCCAACATAAAGTCTCCTGTGTGCATTTAGTCCAAAAAGAATAATTCCTTTTGGCACAAGCATTTCTCTTGGGGGACTTGTCTTCCCATGTGAACCAATCGTTCGGTTTTTGGGACTGTTTCTTAATGGGAAAATGAAGTGGACTGCTGTGGAAAGGAAAGGCTGAGAAATATTTGAACACTTTCCGTATGATTTGTTTCAATTTTCGGAATTTGTTCAAAATTTGTTTTAATATTTGGGGCACGAATCAGTCTACCTGTCTCCATTTTTACAAATCGACTATTCGGACAATCCTGGACTTTTGATGTATGTTCTATGATGATGCACCTAGGACAGTGCTTTCCAAGCTTGATAGAATTCAGTACAAGAGCATTCGAACATTGTACGGGCCTTCTGACGGGACTTGCACATGCCGGGTCACTTCCCGACCGGCCTTTCAGGCAGAAACCTGGTATATTTGACTTTCAAGGCATCAAGCCAGGGCGGGAAGAAGGCACAATCCTAGACAGTCTCAAGGGACTGACAAACATTCGACCTTTAATATACCAATCACGATCCCCTCCCATGTTCGAGAGCGAATACGAGCATCTTACACGGTGCAGACATCAGCGATATATATGCCAGATTACAAATTAAATAACGTTTATTCCAGAATTTTTTTCAAACACGACCTGTTACGGCTCCTGCGTCCTGCCTAACACCCACATTATATACACTGTCGGTGCCAAATCGCGGGGCTCAGCGGGCGGTGCTCTTTATGACTCTTTTACTGACTCCCAAACCAAGCTTCTAGCTTTTCAGCAGAACTAATTGGAATAATCGAAGCTCTAAAGGCATGCTCGAGCTTTACCTCACAGTAAGATAGCGATTCTGACCGACTGCAAAAGCATTGTACATAACTTACAGCATATTAACATAGCATCAAGAACATCCTACCTGATTATTCAAATTCTACAAAAGATCAAAGACTTGAATGACCAAAACATACAGGTAAAGTTGGTTTGGAATAGAGGACATGCAAAAATTCCGGTATAACAAGCTTCCTTATTCCGATTTTCTCACTCCTGCGCAGTCCGAAGTGAGAAGTAGTTGACAGGTGGAGTACAACTCCATTTGTAAGGGTCATTTCTACAAAAGTATAAACCAGACTGTGGGGAACCAGCCCTGGATTCATGAAACCAAATTTTCGAGAAAAAATATTGGAATAATTATCAGTCGCATGCGCTCCAATCATCAAACTTATGCCCATCGTGTGACGTATGGAACATGTAACGCTTTGTACGAAACATGAGAACGCACGAAAGGCATTCTTCAACTCATTTTGTACAAGACAATTTCAGCGCCATTCAATTTTAGTAGCACACTATCTGAGCTAAATACCACGTATAAAATACTCATCGATTTTATTGAAAAATCCAATATTAAATTCTAACCATCAAATCAAATTCCAACCATTAAATTCCATTAAATAACTCCAATGCAGCGCACGTAATTCCGAAATCTAAACATAAGTGATATATTATGGCTAATGACCACAGTAGTCCATGCCCCCCCCCCCAAAAAAGCGCCATTTCACAGTGCGCAAATTTGCCCTTTTTTGAGCGTGAATTACAATTCGATATTTTTAAAGAGAGAATAGTCGTCAGTTTACCGATTTTCTAGGCGTGACTGGTCAGTTTTGCCATTTTTGGATCACGAGCTGTAAATAAGCGGTTCCTCTCAATATTAGAAACGAATTAGCGTTTTCCTCAACTTTAGCCGTGAAGCGAATCCGCGAAAAATATTTATTTTTGCTTAGAAAAATAATTTTTTTGGGCCAAATTTTAAGATTATTTGTTTTTAAGGGTTAAAATATTCAGCTTTAATCCTAACCAGCCAGTTCGAAGGGGCAGCACATTGACGGTTTCCGGTTGTAGATGGTTTCGAACCAGCTTACAACCGCAGCTACTTCGAATGGCGAATCTCGCAAGCGGTATTTTTTCCCGACAACTCTAACTAGGGCCCCTGGGCGGAGTGCACACTCTCCTAGTGATGCAAAAAGAAAAAGCAAACTAACAAGACCAAGACTTGAGAGTTTGCATAGCGAGTCTTCCAACTTGGTCTTTGAATTCTCAATTCAGTCTTGGTCTTGCTTGTTACTTGATAAGCGGGAGGGGGAGGGGTCAATTGGCCGTGAACGACGCGACACTTCCTCAAATCATGAAAGAAGTGCAAACGTTTTCCTTCGGTTCGCTCCGATTCCAATCGAAGCAGGGGCGTAGTAGCCAGACGTTGATCCAAGAGTGGGCCGAAGATGTCGGATGTTCTAGAGACCCCAGCAAAAAAACAGGTAGTTCACTAAAACACTAAAATAGATAGGGCATTAAATTTCCTACATCTTTTGTGTTCAAAGTGTTTTTCTACGACCAATATGGAGGGCGCTACAGCCTCTCGGACAATTTTTCCTTTAATAGCTGAAATTTTTAAAATCGCCCGTTTCCGACCAAAATATGTTCGGTGAGCTTCGTTTCATGCCGTCAACATTCGTCCCTCTGTCATTGCCAACTTTTCAACCCCCCTCCCTCCTACTTGTATGACAATTTCAAAATCACTTTTTTCCGGCCAAGCTGAAACCTTGGGAAGCGGGTCCTCGACGTTATCACTACTCGACATACGAGTCGAGGGTTTACCACAAGATAAAAAAATAAAAAATGATGCTGGACCTTTTGCAAGGCAAGCCGATTTTTTCGGATAATTTGACTGGACTAACCCGAAATGTCGATTTCCCCCCAAATTGGATATTTTACTCGAAAACATACAATGTTACACTGTAAATAATTTTCCCCCAAATCGGATGATTTTAGGCCAAAAAAGACTGACGAAATCATCCCAATGATGACTGATGATTTTACACCAAAACAGACGATTTCACGCCAAAGCCTACAACAACACTACAAAACTGGGGATTTTACCCCCAAACCAAAACTGAAAGTAGACTGCCTGGCCAGGGTTCGAACACGCAACCTCCGAATTATTAGTCCAACACTCCTACAGTTACGCCACGGGGACGTCATTGTAGTCATCGGGAGCAATGAGACAGTTAAAATCACAGACTCGAGCCCCGCTGGGGAGTATATTTTCCCTCGAATTGAGTGGCCGGAGCGGACTTGAGAAGGGTCAAATACCACTTTATTTATTTTTATTTAGTTGACTTCATTTATTTGTCTTTAGTTGGAAACAACGTATAATAATAATAAAAAATCATAGCAATAGGATTTTAAATTGTTTGAAATCCAGGAAAATGAGAAAATTAACTTTTAAGATCCATATTGGGGGATGTAGAAAAGGTCTTAAAGGAAAAAACCTACCCTTGTGACTTTATGACTGCTTAAAAAAACCGTCTGAGAGGGGCAAGTGAAAAGCAAAAGGCGTCCGCCCGCATTTTGTTTACGCAGCTTGGCGAAATGCGATATATTAGAGCAAAGACTTTGTTCCATTTTAACCTCAGGGGCCCTCTCCTTCTAGCTTTACCAACAATTCAAAACTTTAAGGGAACTTGCTATGGAGGAGCGTGTGTCTTGGAGGAAATTAAGTCTATAGGTGACGGTGAAAGGGGATCTGTAGTACCTTGGTAAACGTGCGCGGAATAGTCTTTCTTCTCGTCCTCGTTGTCTCACGCTCACCCTCACAATCTCTCTCTCTCTTTGTCCGGAAATAAACGAAAACAACGTTCTCGCAACATCCTTCTCATTTTTGGCCGATTGAACCGTGAGATATCGCAAAGGAGGGGCAGAGAGTGGGAGTTGTTACGCTGGTTAAATGGTCCGTGTGATAATGGCTCGGAATTC
Organism: Corythucha ciliata; assembly: GCA_038030265.1. Classification (NCBI taxonomy): domain Eukaryota; kingdom Metazoa; phylum Arthropoda; class Insecta; order Hemiptera; family Tingidae; genus Corythucha; species Corythucha ciliata. The sequence continues at coordinate 35,863,052 of CM075938.1, read as the reverse complement.
GTCATAAACTCTCTTACAGTTCCCAGTCAACTCCCACCCATCGAACCCTTGTATTTTTTTTCCATGATACAATCACTGATTTTGAATGAAAAAAAAGGAGGGTTGACGTATTTTCCACACGAAGTACTTTTCGAAAGATAGACACGTGTCCTCCCTCGTCCATTCATGCAGTGATCGTGGGAGGGGGGAGAGAGTGACCAGCGGTCTGTCTGTTATGTTTGAATAAACTCACGGAGAAGGTAGTCCAGCGAAAATATTTCGTTTCCCTACTCTCCCTATGTATCCACTGGGAAAAAGAATGGTTTCTGCGGTGGATTGCCCCTGTCCCGTTCGTCCCTCCCACTCACAATGGACTGTATTAAAAAGCTGTAGGTGATTTTTCACTTTCCCGGGGGCCCTTTTTGTGGCCCTCCCCCTTGTTGTTTCACCACTCGAGATAGGTACATTAGAATATTGCTAGTCAAGTCGAGAGAGAAGCAGTGGTGATACGACGGTGGAGGAAGGGAACTCTTTTAGAAACAAATCGTTCCATCTTACAAGAAAACCGACTGTCAAAGAGGAGTGAGCTGCGGGCGAGGAGGGTAGGTCTGTAAGAGATAAATGAGACTTTTGGACCTCAGAAACGTTTCAAAATTATTGTTTCTTTACTCTACGGTTAATTAATGAGCACTTTTGATCTTAACCAAATGATTAATATTCACAGGAGAGTTTTCCATGTACTAATGGTGGGGAAGAAAGGTCAGGTAAAGTTTGTTTCAAAGTTTTGAGGTTTTGGCATGACATGGATAAGGGACGGTGGGGTTCACATGTTGATCTAATCCGTATATGTAATTTATTAATAAAGCAGATGGGGCATCTCTCAGGATTACATTCCCTAGTTCTTAGTGGAAACGCGCCGCTTTTGTTTGACTAACTGCGAACAAATTTCATTCTGCGAATAAAAGGAAAATTATATTAATGAGGGTCGCTTGATTTCTCCGATTTCTCTAACCGTTCGATATTTTTCACGAGAAATTTCCAGTTGGAATTGAGTTCAGTTGGAAATGGATGCTCCCACAACCGTTAAATTTTTGATTTTCCTTCCCTTGAGGAGTCCTAATTTATCCTTTTCCCCCATTCCTTTCACTCTCTCGTTTACCTGATGAGCGAAGTAATGACGCTGAAATCAAGGCAACCGAGAACTCTTGCATTTATACTACTCACTTACTCTTCGCCCCACGTTCCATTTCCTTCGGTGTAGCGAGGTGAATGATCTCGAAATCAATCATCATTAGTTTTTGGTACGGTTGAATCACTTGTAAAACGAGTAAAAACCAAGGGATTGAGAGAGCCTAAAACCCTTCCTCTCTTGTTTATCAAAAATGCTAAATAATGTAAATATAGTACGAAAAAAAAACAAACAGGGGAATGGCTATTGTTGTTTTTCGACAAATATTTATAAAAAAAAATAAAATAAAAATAAATTGCCGCGGAGAGCTCGTAGAGCATTTTCGTGCAATGTCTAAGCGAGAAGGGAGGTGCTTTGGCGAGTGTATGTTGAATAAAGCGCGGTTGATAGGGAACACGGAGAGGAGGGTTTTGTGTGTGGTCGAGATATATAGCGCGACAAGTTTAAATAGGCCAACACGGCTCCTGCGAGCTATACAACCGTGGGGGTTATTTTTTGTAGCGGAAAAAAACCTCAGTAGTGTTTTTAGAGGTGTGGGGTGGATAAAAACTCGTCAAGAAGGTGCAGGGCCGTTGGAAAACAACAAGGGCATGAAAAATATCAAAAAGTAGAAAGATACTGCGGAGAGTGAAACATTGTTAAAATCCAAGTCATTCTCCAAGTGCTCTGCTCCTCTATCTCAACGAAGAAAAAACTCATTGGTGAAGGGGGGGTTTTTATGCCAGCCAACTCCCCAGCAATAGTGAAGGTAGTTATAGACAAAGGTTATATCTGCTGTAAACCCATTTGTATAATTAAGACTCGAATGTTAGGCCGCGGTCGTTTTTAAAGCCCCCTGTATAGTTTGGTCGTCAACAGGGAGGTTTTTGCTATTAAAGGAGGGATGTTAATTGCGCGAAGACAAAAATGACGCTTTTGGTGCTTCCTTCAGCACAGCGAAGAGAGAAGGGGTTTTCATCCTTTATAGAGAAAGAAGCACTTGCCACAAACTGCTTCTTTTCCAAGCCGAAGTCTCTCCCCTTCTCTGCACGGGTGCCACATCCTTTTATTCTCTCCTTAGGCTGTTAACCCTTCAAATTAAATGTTTTTAATAAAAGGCCTACAGGGAATGAAGTCGCGGGGAAGAAGGGGGTTGTTTTTCTGGTTACTCCCGTTTGCCGGTTGATGTAATGGGCGGCTGGCAGACTTTTGAATAAATCGTTTGGCGGGAATGATCGTGCTTTGTGGGTGGGGGGAGAGGGGAATCCTCTTTTCAGCCGCGTGAGGTGGGCGATTTAAAAAATTATGTTTCTTTTATTCCTGTTTATCGAAGTGTGCTCTGAACTATTGGGAAAAGGGGATGATATAAACAGAAAATGTAATTCCGCAAAATAGAGAAGAGAGAAACAAATGATGAGGGAGCGACGTTATGTTGAAAGGAAATTACGACCTAATCTTGAAGAGAAGAAAACACCGTACAACATTTTGAAAAAAGCTAATTCACGAGGTTCTTTCTTCTCGTAAAATCGCATTCTCCTTTTTTCTTGGTTTCCCAATCTTTATGGGACTCCATTACATTTCCCTGTTTCTTAGTGAGTATATGTAGATGATGATGACGATGGGAAATGGATACATTGCGGAACTTAATGTTCGAGAAGAAATTCTGTGGAAAAAGAAAGAGTCGCAGAGGAGAATCTTTCAAGTTTACTTCCTTAAGACCATAGAAAATTCATGCTCGTTTAAATCCTTCGGACAAAAGACAGTTTTGTAAGCACTTCTGCAAGTTTCAAGAGTTGTAACTTGAATATAAAGGTAGAAACGGTCAAGTTATGTTTTTAAAAGGCGGAAGGGGTGGGGGAGAGCTTTTATAATTAATTAAACTCTAAGAAGTTGACGGCGTAGAACTAAAAACAAAGGGACTGGGAAGCAGATTAGAACTTAATGTTTAATGTAGACGGTAAACTAAGGAACACAGCCTCCTCTGCGCCCAGTCACCCTCATGAACACATAGGAGGAAAAGGATGAGAGTGAGAAGCGGTCATTGTGTGAAACTTGGTCATTAGTCGGCTATTCAGAATAAAGCTGTTTTCACTAACTTGGTCAAGCCTTTTGGTAACAGGAGGGCCTACCCTTTCCCGAAGCTGGACAACCAATAATACTGAAGCCATAGGTCCCCTCAAACCCTCTCCACTAAAGGGGTTTCTTCAGCCCTGGAGGGGAAAAGTACAGATTTACATTCATTAAAGATCAGGGAAATGAACGGAAACTGACCAAAGCCCCCACCCCCTCCAACAATAACGGGTAGGAAGAGACCGTCGAAACTTTACAACCCGATACCTCAGCTCATCCATCCTCCGGAGGCTCCTTTCAATCAACGTGAGTGATTTTAGGTTGTCTTGGAACTGGAAAGTTTGAGAACTACTCAATTTGATTAAGAAAAATCTTTCTAGAAATAAAAGCTTATATTGCCTAAAAGATAATAAGAAAGCAAAAAAGAAGAAAATAGGAGGGGGAAAAAGATAAAGAGAGTGAAGAGAGAATAAGCCAAGGTGGTTGAGTGCGGTTAGAATTAAAGGGTGGGCTTTATACTCTCTCTGTCTCTCTCTCTTGAACCTTTTCGGAAAACCAAAGGGGGCAAGCGGGTGGGCTACCGCGCGGAGGCGGCGACCGCCTTCCTGGCGCCGACCTCTAGTGAAACGCACACTCACACATACACACACCAATTTCCCGGACGGTGAGCGAAAAGGTGTTATTTTTCCACTACACCCGTTTCTTCTGTTTGAATTAAAACGATGAAACTTGAAGAAAGTGGAAAGGAATGAGAAAGCGAGGTCAAATGTAAGTTTCGCTTCTTATGACAACTGTCTCGTGAATAAATTACATTTACAAGATTCATTCAGAGCACTTTGTTTTTAGGGTGTTTCATCTCTTTTATCGCGTACATACATGTGGAAAAGGTAGGCATCATTATACCTGTCCTTCAAGACCTGTGAGAGGTGAAGGCGAGGACTCTCCAATTTATTTTAAAAATGCTTATTTTATGTACCTGTGAACTAGAGAATATTTTTGGATACATTATGTGTTGTTTTACGCACTTTAGAACGCAAATAAGTGTTCTTTATGTTCATTACATTTACATTTCGCTCGAGGTGTCAAAATGGGAACAATTTATTCCATATTTCCGTAGGGATGAAAGTATACCCAAAGTAATCCCAGTCCTCTCCCATATAATTCTTTTACTGTTTCTCTTTTTTTTTTCACTTTCGCTCTAGTAATTTGAAACCATGCAAAAATTTGGCGAAAAACTTGGTGAAAAAGGAGAAAGTGTGACAAAAAAAAACTCCTGAGCTCCTTGGCACAAGTTCTTTTACCAAGAGCAATAATTTCAACATAAGTCTACCTCCCACAATCCTTCGTGCACCCTCCTGCCTCCCACTCGGCGGGGTTTCTCTCCTTTTTTTATTTTTTCAAATATTCAAAAAAGTACGGACGGCGGGTTTTTTCTCTGAAAGTAAATTCTTATAATTCACAGGCAAATCCCCCCCCCCCCAGTTATACATTATAGTGGTAAGGGTCGGTGGGTGCAATGGATGAACAGGAGGGGGAGAGTGGAGAGTCAGAAAAGATAAATTGTTTGGTGTAGGAAAGAGGGCGCGGCGCCGTACATTTATTTTACGCGTGTTTCTTTGTGCCCACCCACTAAGACAATTTCTACATCACCATCAAGGGTTGTGAATCAGTTTTAGAATAACACGGTTAAAAGCCAATGGAAGGGTGAAAAAGAAATTTTTTTTTTCCCCCATGCCTATTTTTCTAGGTGAATACTATTCAAATTGGCGGTGGAGGTATTGTTTTTGACAAAAAATAATAGACGTGTCACATGCATGTTTGTTCGCTCCCTGTCAGAGAAACGTAGTTTATATTCAAAATTTGTTTTAATGATACTCTTCCCCTTCGATCTAGCTCTCTTCCAAGTCACCCCAGCCCCATATCATCGTCGGTTTGGATTGGGGAACTCCAAGATAGACGAAATGTTAGCATCATTAGACACGTACAGTATAACACTTGCTAATAATATCCCTTATACTGTACAAACTATTTATACGCACGTTTGTCAAATCGGCGTATACACCCAATGAGTGACCGAGAAAGGGTAGCAGGGACAGTAATAGTGTTTTGTTTGCAGACGTGGAATGCTATTCTCACTAGCACACGTACTGGCGTCGACGATTGCTACAAAGCGCATTTTGCGTTCTAATAATAATGACCAGAGGCGGTCAAAAGGGCTTTCCACTTTTAATTAATTCCTAGGAGTAGCGGGAGGGGTGATGGGGGAGGGGAATTGCCAGGCTGGATGAGAAGGTCTTGAAATTCTAGACCTGGTATCCTTCACCAAGTCCGGATGTGGCTTTGCTACCTATTTTCGTTCTCGAGTCCACTTTCTTAATTGTATACGCTTGAGAAGGGAAGGGGGATCTTTCCTTTTAAAGTGACATAAAGGCGAAATAGGAGGGGTCGGCGTTTTAAAGGAAAATCGTAAGGCAGAGTCGTATAACTTGCTCAGAAAGGAAAGGGAGGGCAAGGAAGAGGTTTCAACTCCAAGTTTCAGAGGGCAAATAAATTAACGTATATGGACAGATTACAACAATTTTAGGAGCGGTAATACAGACACAGTAAATGAAGAAAAGGGGGAGATGATTCATTGCGTGAATTAAGAGCTTTTGACCTGAAGAAAACTGTAATTAAGGGAATAGCATCTGAGCTAATATACCGCCGCTGAGGTCTCGTCACAGTTGTTTCTGCAGCACACTTTCCCACTGTTATTAGAAACTACAGAAAGCCAAGAGAAAACCGGTTACCTTCAAAAATATCTTAAAAGACCCCTGAGCCCGGACCCCTGATTTCTGTTCTACTGTTCCTGAAACGTACAAAAAATGTGTAATGACCCATGTTGACCATTACAACGGTGAGACCAATGAATGAAATGCACTAAATGGCAAAACAAAATGAATTTCTATATTAATGACCAAACCCCCTAGTCTGGAAACTAAAACACAGCCTAGCGATTTCAGAGAGACACTCACGAAAACTATTTCTTTCCCGCGCTAGAGAATTTCATTTTGCCTTATGATTCTTTCCTCAAATCGGCCTTCGACGCGCAATTATATTGTCTTAGAATGTACGCACGACGTTTAAAAAATATGTAGACATATTTATCCCAATGAATCCGAGTATAAAAATGGGTCAAAGCTAGCCATATATTGTCCCTAGCCTGTTTCTCTTTAGTTCGTTAGGTATCCCGGAATTAAGGGCGTTTTATTTCGGCTTTATTTATTGTGGAAAGAAGAACGTTGCTTTGCGAACGAAGCTCGTGTAACAAATCTGATGGGATCAATGAACAGGGCGGGTTTTTTTCAATACATTGTATTTTAAATAATTAAATGAAAGTGATATCTTTCCGGACGACGATGGAAGGGCATAACCCAACCCGATCCGAGTTTCGAAAAAAACAATGGCTCCCCGGCGGGAATTGAACCCGCAACCTCTGGATTACTAGTCCAGCAGGCTACCAATTGCGCCACGGTGACGCCTTTGGAAGTTGTACTGCGAGGGATCGGTTAAGTCGAACTTCACCCAAGGCCATTGTTTCTAGAAACTCCAATGTTATCATAATTATCTTAGATGAAGTTCGATAAATTGAGAAAGATGTTGTTGCCGGTATTTAATTATCTTTCCGGACGACGATGGAAGGGCATAGCCCGACACGATTCGAGTTTCGAGAACAACACGACAATGGCCCTGGGTGGGGTTCGACTTAGCTGATCCCTCGCAGTACGACTTCCAAAGGCGTCACCGTGGCGCAATTGGTAGCGTGCTGGACTAGTAATCCAGAGGTAGCGGGTGTGCTGGCCGTTAAGAAAATGAATTAACGAAGGAAATAAAAAGGGAAATGAGAAAATTTGATTTTATTTGAATAACGACGGATGATAGCCGCGGGAGCGACGTTTTCTTCTTCTTCAGACTTGGTCTGAGTTTGGGTGAAGTTCACCGCTGATGAAGTTGTCTTGTCTTGAACGGATGTTAAGACCGAAGAAGATTTGATTTGATTTTGAATGTTTCGTCTCCGTTTAGAGCTGTTTTTTTGACTCTTAAGCCCTGTAAACACGAGGACATTTATGTCATGCCATCAAATTTTCAATACGTTCGTGTGATGGTACTGTGAAAAAGTAAAAAAACCATATTATGCTTTCATGAAAAAGCCAGGAAACCGCTGGAAAATTGTCAATAATTTTCCCCTTTACCATCTCCATTGTAGAAACTAAGCTGAGAAATACCGCATCGACAAGGAGCAAGAAACCAGCTTTTTAAGGGTGAAACAGTCGATTATGTCCGAAAATATGAATTTTCCTGTTCGAACCACAATAGAGGGCATACTTTTCCCCCTACACGCTTTCAAGAAACAGAAAAAGATCCAGATAGAATCACGCTTATCCGCCAAAATACTTGCATTTGAAGCTCAGAAAGACTATTTTGACTAAACTGTGGAAAGTAACGACGTTGTGAGCGTTCAATGACTCTTGAAAATTAATTTTACCCAGGAAACCTAAAACCCCAGAAGCTAAGTCATAAGTCATGACTGTGTGACTGCTTCCATTTCCACAAAAAAGTTCGCTTGAAAACCTTACCATTCAGCAGCAAGAAACATGGCATTTGAAACTGAAAATTCATTCGCCCAATCAATTTGTTTGGTAAATAGGTGTAGCTTCTGAATCTGGAAAATTTGCTAGTTTAGTCCCTTTTAATAGCCCCAAGCCCAAAAGGGGTGATTTAGACCTACACCGCTACGAGAAAAGGGCAGTTTCAACTGAAACCCATCACAAATTAATTTCGACTTTAAAAATGTGTCTTTGATGGCAGGGGGGGGGGAACTAAATTATTACTTACTACCACGAAATCCAGTAAGAAAAGTCTCGAAATCCTGCATGAACGCATTGAAAATATACTTCCCAGCTAATTATTATGAGGAGAAGAAAGGTGAGTACCACGGATTTTTTGGGTCCCTCGTGGGTAATTCCTTAATTTTTCGCCCATGTTTTTAAATATTTTCCAGTAGAAATACCATTCAACAAAATCTTAAGTTTTACCCTCTCTCCCTCACCACAAAAATACTCTGAGGCCACGAAACTTGCCGCAAACGCTGATTTAGCTTCAGCAAACTACCATCAACCACCGCATTGATTATTTTTCTCAGTAGTTTGTCCTGGAACCTGTGAATTTTAACATTCATATCAGAAAATCGTCTATTCCTCTCCAGCAATCCCAGCATCAACTCTTTCGGTTCGCAAATGGATTATTACCCGCGAAACTGATAACTTGGCGAAACTAGACCACGCTCCATATAGAATAATGTGATTATTTGTCCAAACAAATTGCATTTCAGTCTTAGATACGAACTTTTGGCCCCTCCTTTTAGGAAAGCCTAGATCCGCGCCTGCCTGCCGCTACCCTCCCTTAACCAATAAATAGTTTAACTTACCCATCCTTTTAATGCCCCTCGTGGATAAATTACCTCAAACAACTTCAAAAAATTCAGGCAAGAAATGGTGAAGAGGGAAATTTTCATGACATTTCTGTCTAGAAATATGTCACAGTTCAAATCTTCGAAAATGTGATGACAGATATGTTTACTTGTTGCATATCTTACGTGTTGTCATGGAAGTGACGTGTTGAAATGCTCCTTAATTTAATGATTTAAGAGAGGGGGCAATTAAAATACTTCAAAGATGTGCGAAAGATTCCTTACTGAGCAACTCCATTAGCTTCAGAATGGGGGTCACTAAAAAGAAATAATTTCTTTATTTGAACTAACCACAACAACGAACAAACCTAAAACTTCAAATTTTATTTTTTTAGCCGTTTTGAACACCAGCTTCAGTAGATGTCATGACAAAAATGTCTCCGTGTGTACAGGGCTTTAAAGGCCTGTTCACAAGCTCTATGTTTACGTTCTGTGTAGTCCATGCAACCAAACAAATTTATTCCCTCGAAAAATGAAGCATTTTTATAGGTTGCATAGACACCACACAACACAAACATAGAGCTTGTGAACGGGCCTTAAAAAACGATTAAATAATTAAATCATACGGCATGTATAAAAAAACAACAATTAATGAAGCCAATGTTCCAGGGGTTCAAATCCCGCCGGGGAGCCCATTTTTTCTCGAAGCTCGAATCGTGATGGGCTATGCCCTTCAATCGTCGTCCGGAAAGATATCACCTTCATTTAATTTATTTAATTGAATACCGGCGACAACATCTTTCTCTATTTATCGAGCTTCATCTACATTATATTTTGTGCAGTTTTTCCATTGTCACTGGTAGAAATATTGCCATCTACTTTTCCATTGCCTGTAATAAGGGGTCAACACATAACCAGCCAAAAGGTCAAGCTGGATTTGTACATACTATACTCAACAGGTAGTTGCATTGTGTTTTTTTTTTTTTTTTTTTTTTTTTTTTTTTTTTTTTTTTTTTTTTTTTTTTTTTTTTTTTTAGAAAATTTGGCGCATCGTGTCAGCGGATCCAGAGTTTTGCTGAAGACCGGGGGTGGCGTACATAGACGTCGCCCTCACAAGTTTGTTCGGCCGGATAACTATCATTTAAGATCAAACAAACCGAGTAATTAATCAGCTGAAAAAAATGCAAATTGGTTACTTGACCCATGGCATTGCTGCTCTCTGACCTCGAAACTACCGCAGTTGAGGCATGGCAAGGCGGTACTGACTATTGAGCCAAAATTGTGAATTTTTTTTTATCCCAAAACTAGTCATTTCACCTACAAAAACCTAAGCTTCAGCTACGAAACAGAAAAGCAGGCTATTCGGTCGAAAAACTATTCATGCCCCCCTCCCCGCCGACACTGTTCCACCGTTTTTTGTTTCACTATTCGCGGCCATTCTTCAGCTCTATTCGCACTGAAGCATGCCATTGGAGTTGACAGATTTTCAGTTGATTTATCACCAGTGCGATTTTACATATTATGCTCCGTGGATGTGCCCCGCCCACACACAACTAGAGCTGAGGGAAATTTTTGCGGCTATTAGTCGTTCAGGAACTTTGCAATTAAGTGTGTGGCTCGTTGCTCGTAAGCTTCGACACTACGCGAAGACACACCAGCGAGTCTCGTTCCACGATAAAATACGCGTTTCATGTGAGCGTTGACTTCGCGAGAACGGCGGGCACAGTTTAGCGAAGATCTGATCTGTGAAGTGCGTGGAATGAATAGGAGGGCGTATATGAGACTACCGTGTCGCCCAGGGTCCACCTCACATCAAAAAAAGGCTCAAAACTTCTTTAATTCGTGGTTTCTAGATGAATTTCGAGGCGTAAAATGCTGGACCTAATTTAACGAGTAAAATTCGGAAAACTGCTAATTAGCGGTTTCTGGAGACATTATGCGGTGTCCCATGAGCCCACTAATTAAGGCCCCTCAACTTGTATACTCAGCAAGCACAATTTCGCGAAATGATCCAAATGATGCAATTTCACGGCTGTTCGTTTTGCGCAAAGTCATATGGAAAACCAAGTCATTAAACTTTGTATTATTTGTATGTTAAAAAAATGAAGCGGTTCGTGGGTTGGGATTTTTGCTCCCGATACGTTGCGCTGCTCTACTATGAAAGTAGATCACCCGCTAAATTCAAAAATTATACAAAAGTTAAGTGTTGGAAAAAACATATGGTATCAAGATAGATATCACGCAAAGTCATATGGGAAACCAATGCCTCAGACTCAAGGAAAAAAATGTTTTTTTATTTTGGGCAAAGTCATATGGAAAACCAAGTCCTCAGACTCGAGGAAAAAAATGTTTTTTATTTTGGGTTGGGATTTTTGCTCCCGTTAAGCATAAAAAAGGAGAAAACCCGCCAAATACAAAAATTATTATATTTATTTTCGGTTTGAAGTTGTAGCGTGATATCCATCTTGATACCATATGTTTTTTACAATACTTAACTTTTGTATAATTTTTGAATTTAGCGGGTGAACTACTTTCATAGTAGAGCAGAGCAACGTATCGGGAGCAAAAATCCCAACCCACGAACAGCTTCATTTTTTTAACATACAAATAATACAAAGTTTAATGACTTGGTTTTCCATATGACTTTGATATCACGCTACAACTTCAAACCGAAAATAAATATAATAATTTTTGTATTTGGCGGGTTTTCTCCTTTTTTATTCTTAACGGGAGCAAAAACCCCAACCCAAAATAAAAAACATTTTTTCCTCGAGTCTGAGGACTTGGTTTTCCATATGACTTTGGTTTTGCGGCACCATCAGGGGTCGGGGACGGCTACCACGGCAAAAAAAATTGCAATCCCAAATCTCACTATTTCGTGGATAGATATTTTTAGCGTGTCCAGCGTGTAAAGTTCAAGTTCAAAGGCAAAAAACAACTGCAGGAAGTCGAGTAATACATACCAGTGATGTAAAAACTTTACCTCAATGAAAAGTAGTGGCGTAAAAATTGTACCTCACTGAACAGTGGAAGACGGGGGTGGGACGTAACTAGGCAAGGAAGTGACTAGGCTTCCGCTTTATAATTATGTAGTTGACCCTACGTCATCAATTGCACACGAATGAAAATCGACTCTGTTTTTATTAGACTTATGTCAAAAGCTGGGTAGCTAGCCAAGCGAAAAATAGTGTACACAACACTTGAAGTTTGCTCTTCAAGGATAATATTCCATCGAAACGGCTAGTTAGGCTTCAAATATCGGCCCTTCGGCCACCACTTGCAATTAGGCTGATTTAGCCCCGAAACCGGCAGGGAGTAAATTTGGAAATTAATTCCCAATAATTTCCCACCTGCGGGGAATAGAACGTTGCAGGTGCTCAGCAGTTTTTGTGTCTGAATATTCGGTTCGATTGGGAAAAGAGCTAATATTCGTGGTTCAAGTTGCTAAAAGCGGGTACAAAGAAAATGCTCTGATTCGCGGTTTCTCAATGCAGCTTATATCTTGACCAAAATTGACAGAAAATCACTGTTCGTGGTCCGTGGAAGCCCTATTAATGTTGAAATTTAGAAAAAAACACTAATGCGCTCTTCTTCTTGGGACAAGCCCGTGGTCGACGCTATAATTGTGAAAAGGCGCTAAATCGCTAATTCTTGGCTGGGTCTGGCGGCTGGGTAAACTACTAAGATGCCGATGAACACCTACCAATCGTTTATTCGAACCTGAAATTGGGGAAACACCGCAGTTTGGGTCTGGGGCGAAATTTGAAAAAATTATGCTACCACACATTATGCTACAACGTTTTGAGCTCAAAAGTAGAGATTTTGGACAGGAAGCAGATATTTCGCCCCCTTTCCCGTCGAAATTGGCAATTATTGGCTCAAGACTCAGAGTCAAAAATTTGGTCACGGAACTTGGAATTTTCCACGCCATCAATGAAGGTAAACTGAATGAAATTTGGCACTATTGTGAGTCGGAAGTTCCGGGCGGTGTGGAGGAGTCCTTCGGGGCGAGGGCGAGTAGTGATCGCCCATAACCTGGATCCGCGTCTATAGTCATTTCAATTTCGTTTCGCTCCAAAAAAAATTCGTTTGGAGTTAAAAACACTGCACCTAACTTGACTCCTTAGAAGCTGGAAAACGATCTGATTATGGCCATGCTTCCAAATCCTTTTTACTTTTGACTATAACTGTGTGCATTTAGCCCGGAAACTTGGAGGGAAAGTGACAAGTGCTTATGAAAACTTATGATAAGTGATAAACATTGATTTTGATTATTTTAATTTATAATGAATAGTCTCATCATCGAAAAATTGGACTCCACAATTCAGCCATCATAACAGACTGCCCATTTATATGTATACATATGTCTCTCAATTTTAGGTTGGCAAGGGGGCCAAGGCTTTTTTCTAGACCTTCTTTGGACGGAGAAAAAAACCTTCCCTATTTCACCCCTCGCCGCTCTCCCCAAAACGAAGTCAAATTATTTTCCCCTTTTCTTTCCAAGATTGAGCAATAAGTTAAATAAACCTCTCAGTAACCATGTGAAAGGGCGCACACAAATCGACTGAAAGCTGTAACAACAAGGTATTGTATGAATACAAAGGGAACTCCCTAAAGGTGGGTCACATCGACGGGATGGGTCTGAGGGGGAAGGGAATCACGGAAGGTCCATGCACGGAAGTAAGGAGGGGTTTCAGTACGGACTGGACTATTTGTCTTGTGACCACCGCACATCCCCTCCATCTTTTAGCATCGAAAAGGACCTCAATGTATATGGCATGGAGGGGGTGAGGGAAGAAAGCACTTAGAGGAAAAGACGGGGAAAAACAGAGTCTCAGGTTTGTTTTAATTTAAGCCCTCCGGGCAACTGGGACTCAATACAAATCATGAGCTCCCTCCACCGTGACAGAGGCCGCTTTTTGGGGTAAAAAGAATGCGAGACGAGATTCTTGCATTTGGCACTCACCTAAAAGTCTCTTCTTTACACCGGACATTTTCTCTAGGGGTTTTTCCTACTCGTCCTCACCACTCTTTCGGCGTAGCCCGTTACTCTTTTTTTTAGATCTGGGGTAAAGTTACCTTAAAAATTAGCTATGTCCTAGTAAAAGAAAGGTTTCCTTAAGCTATTTATAATTTAAGCCTCAAGGGGAAAAGAGGATTCAAATAATCACCCCCCCCCCCGCAACATAATTTAAAACTCCCTTCCCAGCAGTAGACCACCCTTTTTATTCTTTTTCTTTCTTACAACGGAAGACGATCTGAAGTAGAAGTAAGTTTCAGTTTAATTGAAACGGGATCGACCTTGTAATAAGGAATCGAGAGAGCGTGAAAGACTTTAACAAGAAAATGAAAGCAATTAAATGTTGTGCTTGGATCAAAGTTGTCCGAGAGGCGGTCAAAGAAGTTTGTTAGGCTAATTGAAACAGGACGGGGAGGGAGTAAGGAAGTGGCATGGCGGAGAGAGACCCTTGACCGCTATTGTTCCTCCTTCACGGAAAACCTCCACCGCTGAACCCCACCACCACCAACGTTCACTCGGTCTTACTTTCTCTAATGTATAATTAATCCAAAAGGGCCTAAAACCGCTGGCTCCTTACCGACTCGAGGATGAAGGGCGTGAGTAGCCGTAGGAGTTAAGGGGGGAGGGGTGGCACAAAGTTATTCCCCGTCTTATTGCATTGCCGAGAAGCAGCCTCGTCCAACCCCCCCCCTCTCTTTTCCAACCCTTAAACCCAGTAATTGCTACCCTGCTATTCATTCTGTCGCATAACTTGCCGAATAGTTCGACTCTCCGTCTCCTTTCTCTTTCTCCTCTCTCGTCGCACGGGTCGCCCTACCATGAGAATGGCAAAACAAACAAAAATTTAATTTATACTGAATACACCTAATTACCTTCGTACTGAAAGCGCCCCCGTTGGAATTAGAGCGCTCAACTAGAACAAACATGATGCAAAATCATGCAGATGTCGTTTCACCCGGAGAAACAAAATTCTCTCTCTTTCTGGTGCATTTGCCGAGCCCATGGAAGCGTTGCGCTTACGAGAGACAAGAAAAAATAGTAACAAATCGTACTACACGGTTACGGGGGAAGGGCACGGGATCTTTAACAGATCACTCCATTGCCGCAAGAAAGTTGAATTAAATAACATTGAAACTAATCGTAAAGTCAATCTCGTCAACAGAGTCTCAAAATGGACGAGGACCATTATTCTTCAGGGAAAAGGATGTCTTATCTTAATGAAGGGCTCTCTAAAGGGGTAGGGCGGGGAAATAGTTGAGTTGCTTTCAACAAATCACTTCCTGTTCTCGTTAGCAACCCGATAGCCATTAGAGAGGTAGCAATTACATAATATACATATCTTGGGAGAGAAATAAGGGGTAGGACAGTGGCGGGGGTGGGGTGCCACAAAAAAGATCAATAACCGAATCGAACTTAGTAATTGAAGACCTATGTTGTATGCATCAGAACATCGATAGTTTTCAAGACTAAGGAGGCGACAGACGAGGTGTTAATAATGGTGTTAGGTTCTCTCTCTCTTGTGCATATTATGGGGGAGTGTGTTAAGTACAGGGGACATTGAGAGGACGAAGTTTAATGAGAATGAAGGGAAGAGGTTTGGAAGGGAGAGGGAGGGGCGGCCCAACGGGCTCCCTTCAACTCCCATTATACCGCCAAGGAATATCGGACCCGAAACTAATTATTATCAGACACTTGCTTAAGCTTAATAGTGTAAACCATTAGCGTGTTCCATTCCAAGTATGTCCAGGTTTCCTTCCCTTTTGCAATAGCCTTCCCGGTAATGGAATCTTACGACATTCAAAGACCTCGAGGGAGAAGAAGAGGTTTAAGGAGGTGGCGAGGGAGATAAAAGCGAGTTTTAGAACTCGACGCTTATCTTATACAGAACCCATGGCTCGTTGGATCAAGGCAAGATACAACGTTTTCTGTTCAAATGAATATAAGGCCCCGAAAAAACAAGACGGAACCTCACAAGAGCTTTATAAAGGCCAAAATTCGTACTTTACAGTGGCAACGAAAAGAACCCCTGCAGGAATGGAAACAAAATGCGGTAGCCATCCGAAGCGCATATTAGTGGCAAATTTCGGCAAAATTTTCATGTCTAGACATGAAAATCGTATAGGTTTGGCTCGTTGTAAACGAAATTTTGCGATCTTGGCACTATAAAAATAAAATAAATTTCGCGGACTATGCTCTTACAAACCAAAGTTCGTCAGTTCTGCGCTGAGAACAGAATTTTGTAAGTTTCAGAGGTTTGGCCATTCAAAAAAAACAAACGAATAAACAAATCCAGAGTTGGCTCTTCGAAAGATCAATTTCCCGGTTCATTCGCTTTCAATAGGTTCGGCACTTCCAGAAAACCAAATTTAGTGCGTTCCCCAACGTCGCCAGTCCCCAGTTTCGCCCTCAAGGTTCGCATCAGCACTGGAGAGCAGTCCAATTCAAAACCAATCACACGAGTTCCGCACTTACAAAAAACCAAATTTCGTAATTTTTATTTTTACAAACTCAAGTTTCATGGATTTCATCTTTCAAAACTAAATTTTGCGGATTCGCCTCGTTCAAATCCAAAATTGATGGAATTTGCTCATTCAAAAATTAAATTTTGTTGGTTTTGCTCTTTCAAAAACCAATTTTGCGGACTTTCCCTTTTTCAAAACCCAAGTGTGACTTGTGCTTTTTCGACACCCATTTACGACAGATTTTCGCTATTTTATAACCGAGTGATCGAGATTTGCCTCCTTCAAAAGCCTAATTTGACGGATTTTTGCTATTCAAACCCCGATTTCGCGCATTTTTACGCCGTGGTTTTATCACTCACTGAAATCAGTTCCGCAAGTTTTCCTAATTTGAAAACCCGTATTCCCGGCAAGCTTTGCTAATTTTGCACTTTCAAACCCAATTTCACAGATTTTCACAATTTAAAAAACCAAATTTTGTGGAATTGGCTCTTTCTAAAATCAATTACACAGGTTTGGACAATTAAAAAATATAATTTGTCGATTAACGAACGACGAATAAGGAAATATCGTTGTTTTGACTATTTCAATCACGATTTTGCAGCGAATTTTCGCTCTTCCAGAACTATGCGTTGCAGATTTTCGCTCTTCGACGCCACTGAATAATAATAATAATTTATTGTTATCGCCACTAGGCATTACAACGTCAATATAATATTTTTAAAACAAACTGAAATACTCGTTTAAACTGTACAGGACGTTGTTTGTGAGAGGCAGATGTTTAAATTCTTTAGGCAGGACATAGTAAAGTTTAGTCGCTATATTGATGAAACTTTCGGAGGTTTAGGCCGGTCGGAAGGACCCTGGACGTAAGAGTTGATTCCCTCTGGTTTCGTTCGAGTGGTTGTCGCTGAAATGCAAGCCGCCACCAACATGTGCAAGGCACAGGCACTGAAAAGCAAAGACGCCGTAGACGATCATAACGCCATGATCCTTAAACGCATCCCTACAGGAGTCTCGATGCCTCAGTCCACTCAGAATCCGAACTGCACTTTTCTGCAAGGCGAAAACCTTCCACTGAATTACCCTAGAGCAGAGTTCCATGAACGACGTGGCAGTGGAAAAATGCAAAATGTGTCTGGACGAGCGCATCGTTGGTCTCTGAGAGTTTGAGACGTCGAAGAATGAACAAAGCTTTGGACAACTTTTTTGATATCGATTTATCAATGTGAGGTTTCCATCCCAGTGATGGATCGATCATCAAACCGAGCATCTTCATCGATGACTGTGAGCAAGCTGGTTTGGTAAGAGAGAATTCAATGTGCTGGTTTTTTTTGGGTGTTCAGACAAAGCCGGTTGTTCCAGAGCGACACAGTTTTTTTTGTATTCAGATTACCATTGGATTCAGATTACCATATTGGATTCAGATTACCAACGTGGAAAACTAATATGAACTACGTCAATTTCGACTTTGAATGTATACCACACTGAAAAAAAGCTTGAAATCGGGGGTTTTTGCCGTTTTTTCAATTTATAGGCTGTGTCGCCTCTTGTTAGGGTTCGGGGGGAGTATCGCTAACTCACAGCACAAATTGAACAGCCTCATAGCGACTTCCACCCAGGGCCCCGATAGGTGTAGGCCCGCCTGTGCCTGTTCTTGGGTCTTGGGTCGAATCCGAGGCTAAAATTAAGAAAAAAGTGCTAATTCCACGCAAATCATCAATTAACAGCTAAAATTGAAAAAAATCACTAATTGGTGGATTGAATTGAGGAATATCGCTAATTCACAGCACGAATTGAACAGCAAATCAATTTTACCTGCGATTATCAGGTAAAAATGAGAGAAATAACAGAAGAATTACAACAGAGAGCTAAATATCCTCCACTGTCACTCGTTTGAACTTAAAAGATTCGTTAGGAACTCGTGGTAGATCCAGGTGGAGACACCACGGCGAAATTTCAATTTTCAGGCATGTTTTTGTGGCCGTGGACTCAGGGCTCGCTATATCTACGACAGCGCCCAAAGTCTGAATAATACAGCCATGAAATTACATCACACTGGACTAAAAATCGGATCTAATTTTACCATAGGCATTGCTAGTTTCCTCTATGTATTCTCGTGAAATTTTTAGTTTCGATAAACATCAGTTTATCCGCGAAATTTCGATTTCCGGGGATCTTTCTTCTTGCAAGCCCTGACTCAGGTCATAGCCTAACGATTACCCACGGAATTCGGGTCTTCATAAAAATTGCAATTTCTGGGCCCTTAATTACGGAATTACGGAGAAATGGCAAGTTTCGGTGCTAAATCTCCGTGAAATAGCAAGTTTGAAATTGTTCTTTGCGGGCTCGGACTCACAAAAACCGTCGCTAGCAGGCCACGACGGAACGCGCCGTAGGCTGACGAGGCCCATGCGCAACATTCGGAGGGTATATATCTGTGAAATTGCATCCGTCCAGGCACAAATTTTGCGGAATTGCCAGTTTGGGGGCCAGTTTATTTTAGAGATTGCCCTTCGCCCATATACACGACTAGCCGTGTAATTGTAACTGGAGATATTTGTGGTTTTTGTAAATCCGGGTCCTAATTTGAGCAAAATTACGAGTTTTCTGACTGAATGTCGTGAAATTGAAAGTGTCGGGTCTTCGGGTGTTAATTTAAGCAAAATTGCAAGTTTTGGGATCTTTTCTGTGGAGGTGGGTCATCTGCAAGATTACGAGATAAATTGAAGTTGCAGGTATGTACTTGGGCTGACGAGCCGCACAATCAATTGGAGGCATATGGTGGGAGCAGGGGCGCGGCTACTACAAAATTAAAGTTCCAAGGAAAAATAGCCAAAACATTTGAATTTCCTGGTTTTAACTGTCGTGAAATCGGAATTTTCAGCGGTTTATCAATGTACGTGGTTTGAACCTGTCGAAAAGGAGCGTTACAGGCTGAGGAGTGAGGAACCGTTCAGGTTGTCGGCTTCATCAGATCAGCTCTAAGATTCCAAGCCCACCAGTAGATCGGTTCCGTGGTTTCCTCGGGAGCATTCCTGCTGACTTTCTAGAGCTGATATTTCACATTTCACGGGCAGGAAGCACCTATAGGCTTTAGAATAGTCGATAACGGAGTCACATGTTTAGTTTCTGGGTTAAGATACATGCTCACGGACCCGAAAGCTAAGATTCTGAGGCGACATTGTCAGATTCCTGGCCGTTAAGTCACCATTGCTGATCGGGAAGGGAACAAACTCAGTGTCCAGACAGATTTCTGGCTTACAATTAGTGGTAAAATGTGCCCGATTCTGCCAGTTTTGGCGGATATTTAACCGAAACTCTGGCTCTGCTCTCGTCCTTAAATTGATAGTTCTCTGGCTTAACTAGGATTTTCTGAACTGAGATAAGGCTGAGAACCGATTCTCTCTTCCTTCTTTTGTTTTGACAACCCTTTCTTCCTCCTTAAATGTTTATTTCCATGTTGTATATTTTAGCGGCTGCTACACCTTAGATGTAGTATCGGCGCCACTGGGCTCTTGCTAGGCGACTCTGGCTTTTTCACTTCTGAAAAACGATAGGCACTCGGAAAACATGACAAAGCGCCCAAAACTGGATGCAGAATTGGAAGAGCCCCGCTTGGCGATATATTGGGCAATGAGTGTATGTGAGCGCAGAAGTTTTGCCATGTTGCTGGAGCCACGGTTTTCAAGTTTCTAGACATTTTTTTTCTTATTTCACCGTGAAACTGGACACTTCAATCCGTTGGAGTGTGTCATTAGATACTCCTGCGCCTATATGACCTCGAAACCAAACAATATTCAACTGCGAGTTCTATTCAATTCATATCCATTCGCCCTCAATACGTTGTTACGTACATTTCATTTCTTGCTCCAGTTGCCCAGTTGTGGACTATTTGCGCTAATTTAACCGTGATACCTGTACCCTTGCGCGGACAATAGATCACGAGCCAAACTTCGTGCGCTTTGACCAAATCAAGGAGAATATTTTGACTGTCAAATTCTGGTCAACTTTTTTCCGGACATTGGCCCGTCTTGACTGGAGCCCAACCCTATCAAAAAACTACACAGCGAACTAATTAGGGCAATCTTCCTATAAATACTCATATTGATTAAATTCGGGATGCCAAGCGTTAAGTTCACCATTGGGACAACCATATTTAGCTGACGAAAAGAGTCCTCGTTATAGAGCCCGCAAGCAACGAATGGTGTCTGGGAGCACTATGAGGATTTTATGACCAAGCTACTTCTGCTTCGAATCTGTGTTCCCTAAGGGGCAGAACTGTAAATCCGTCGAAGAAATCATTATGACATGCCAATTCTCTCAAAGAGAAAAGTGCAAGAAAGAGAGAAAAAATTCACGGAAGAGAAATAGGTCAGAAACGCTTTTTCGTCAAGGCTATTTACGAGCTGGGACATAAACTACGTGCTGTGAAAGAACGGCCAACTAGCGAAGTGAAGGGGGTAGTGTGTGCAGGATCAAACCCATAAACGGAGTAAAGTTAAAGGGAAACTCCTATCACTGTCTCACTTCAATTCCTCTTTCACCCCGTGTTATATTTACTGTTTGCCTCGAGGATACAAGTAAAGACGAGAAGCCCCAGCCCCACCCACCTGAGGAAAAGCGACCAAATATAACGAAAACCACCCCTGAGGATCTTGGAAGTCCGTGGAAGGTGAAAAGGGGGCGAAGAAGCCCACAGGATATTACACTTCGCTCAAAGGGGAAGGCCTCTTTCCTTCATAGCAACCGTTAGCCTGTGGTTTAGGATTGCGGGAAAGCATGAAGGTGTTCTTTTGTTGTACACGTGAAGTCATTTTCCAACTTTCTCTTCACACACTCCCTCTCCAATGACGGCACAAGGGAAGATTTATGAGGTTAAAAGCACGGTTTAAAGTGGATCAATTTCAAAATGGACTCCGAGTGTATTTACCGACAGTTGATCTAGAGGAAAGAAGAGAGCGGGAAAAGAAAAAAAATCAAACAAATAAGAAACAGTAATTTTTCAAGATAAGTTAACAAGCCAACCGTAAAAGAAAACGACTGTTCCATTTTTTGTCGGGTTTCACACCCCTTACACCCTTTTTTCGATAGTCGTAAAATAATAAATGACAAGAAATACCTTCAGATAATTTTTTTAACAGGGTGGAACCCTAGGGGGACGAAAAGCAAAAAACTTAGAAAATGGTTAAACAGCAAGGAGGAAAGGAAGTGACGAAGATAAAGACAATGGAGCTCTATTCATCCCTTTTCCAACGCCCAGTTTCCCCCTCACTCAGACGATATTTTTTATTTTTTGAAAATAAAAAACAAAAAAACAAGCACCACGAACACAGGGAGACTTCGTTCTCACAGTTATCCATTTCTGTTAATCCCGCATAAAATAATAGGTGAAGAACATTAAAACACTTGGAAAATCTGTAAAAACTAAAAATTAAATAGATCATAAAAATGAGACAGTTAGCTTTCCATCAATTTTACCCCCAGAAGGAAAAAAGTGAATTTTACTCGAAAAGATGGAAAGGGATCCCCAGGTGATGCCTCAGTGAGTTCATTGTTAAGTTTTATGACCCTTTCAAAAACATCATCATTCCACCTCCACCAACCCGTCCGCCACCCCATCAGACAGCCATTGTTCTCTTTCCAACCCTCCCCCCCTCATTTCTCGAGCTTTCCCCTCCCACACACCCATTCAGCTTTCCTCCTATCTTACAAGAAGACTTTTTGAATCTCTCTTTTTTGGGTGGCTCTTCTATTCTCACCATCTTTCCACTCTTTTGATCACCTTGTTTTCATGACTTGTTTTATTAATTGTTCCCCCTCCTTTCCATCTTATTTTCTCAAGGGGGCGTTTATTTTCCTTCAAGATAGAATCCACCCGCCTTTCTTCTTGTTCCTTTTTTCTTCTTAAATAGCTCCCTTCTATTGAATTAGATTATAAACTCGGCTTTTGTAATTTTCCATTAAGTTTTTAAGTTTTACATTGTCTTCAAAGATGAGAAGGTGACCGTCTAACACTACAGCCTAAAGGCATCCTACGGTGCCCTTCACAGACATTCTTTTTACCTTCTCGAATCGTCAACGATAAAATTTG
The DNA here is from genome assembly GCA_038030265.1 of Corythucha ciliata. NCBI lineage: Eukaryota > Metazoa > Arthropoda > Insecta > Hemiptera > Tingidae > Corythucha > Corythucha ciliata. Next base: position 35,840,813 of record CM075938.1, on the reverse strand, counting down.
ATTCTCCGGTTAAACAATAAAATTTGATACAGCTCAACAAAAGCATTAAACTGGTCAATGGAGCGTTCATTGTGATAGATAAATCTTTCTCAACCATTCCCTTCATGGGCTTTGGAGCACACGCGGAACTAAAGCCGCACGGCTGCTGAAACTAATGATTAAAAAAAGGGAAAAGGGGAGGGAGGGGCCGAAGTTATACAAAAGGTTTGGAAAAGTGTAAGGCCAAGGGAGAGGGAAGGTGAAATTTCTTTCATTTAAAAAATAAACCTTGACGAGTTGAGTTTAAATGGGTGTTATCGGCTGGAAAATTAACAAATGCTTTCGTTAGGACGAGGAAAGCTGGGTATGACTAATGGTGCGTTCATCCATCACTTTTCCTTTTCAAAACCTGGTTTGCGGTGAATTTCATGTAGTATGATAATCGGAATATAAGTCAGAATTTTTATACGACGAAAAATGAAGTAAGGCTAGCACGCAAAAATTGAGCTCATCATACAGGCCGACAACTTTTTGACGAGAATGGATTCCTGAAAGCAGCACATTGTATAATATAAAACGCAGAAACCGTCGGATGAGACCACGTTTTATACTCATTGACAATCGTACCGAAGTTGAACTCATATAATTTTATGGTTTTCTGATCTCAACAGCTCTTCTGACTGAATCTTTTGGCCACTATTATTACTAATTATACACATACGGGCAAAACCCCGCGTGAAAGAAGCCCCGCGATCTTAATTTTTGACCAAATATAATGAAATGATGCTCTGAAATAGTTACAGCGTGGCCGTTCTCCTGCAATTAAAACCACAGAAAAAACATCCATTTGAAAGAAGCGGTATTGTCCATGGCCGCTATATCCATGGCGGCTGAAAGGTGCTCTTCTATGTGTTGCCGGTGTTTTGCAGCTGTGTTGCCGGGTAGTGACTTTGCTACGTGTAGTGGTTCCTGTTCAAAAATATTCCACTCATCCTGTGCCAACTTCAGTGATGTGGATTTTTCGGCTTTTTGTTCTCTTGACGGGAAGGTCAAGTGGTTTTGTCACCTGTGTGAGACTCGGAATCGGAATGAGACTGTGCTTGGTAAGGAGATCGAGGCCTCGGCGTCCATTCTCAGCTTAGTCATGACGGAGTTAAGCCGGGTGAGCGAAATAAATTTATATCTTAAAAAGGAGATTGATGGACTAAAAACTGAGAATTCAGAAATTAAGACATTCCTATCTTCTCTCGCCGATAAGCTATCTAATTGTTTACCTGAGCTTCATTACATTGAGGGAGATAATGGGCAAACAGGAATCGACTGGCGCCCCTCGCCGAACTTGGTCGAATCAGACAACAATAATACAATTCCGCTTCCGAAACGGCGAAGACGAAATGCAAAACTTTTCGACGGTACAAACGACGAAGGTCTTATTGAATCTTCTGAGCATCCTACGGGGAATGACAGAGCCATTTTAAATGGCGATAGAACAACACGGCTTGAGCATGACTCTGCCCCAAATTGCTCGGGTGTGCTAGTCGTACAGCCTACGGCACCTAGCGGCGGGATTCCGAGGCCTAACGCATCTGACTCTGGGTGTTCTTCTGAGCGGCCGGGGAAGCTCGTCTCCTTCGCGTCGGCGGCTAAGAGTAAGGGCCCGTCTGCGCAAAAGAAGTTGACTCGCGGAAATACTAACAAAACTGTGGGACTAGTTGGGACCAATGAGAGTCTCGCCGGGAGACTCATTCCGGCTCCTCAGCGTTCGAGAACGAGAGCCATTTTCGTGACAAGGCTTGCCCCGTCTGTCACATTGAGGGACCTGAATTGCCACTTGAGGTCTTTCTCTCTTTCTGAGTTCAGATGCTGCAAAATCCGCACAAAGTCATTCATATTCCTCTTTTTATGTCGAGGTTTTGGAAAGCGACTTTGAAAAGATAATGAATTCTAATTCATGGCCTGAGGGCTGCCTTCTTAAAAAATTCTACGGAGTTCTCCCCCCCAAAGAACGGGTTATTCGTGACGAGGCTTTTTTGGGCGGGGTACCCGACTCGGACCAGACTCCTTAGCGCGATTGCCTTCCGCCGAATGGTCCCCGGGCTGCCGTAAGCTCACTGTCGTTCATCAGAATATTCGCGGGGTAAGGGGAAAATTGAACCAATTGGATGTACAGTTCAACTCGGCAGATTTCTCCTGTGGCGTTTGGTGCCTGAGTGAATATTTTCTGAAGTCGGGGGAATGCCATTTGTACGCAGTGCACAACTTTGTGTACGCAGATGTTTTTTGTCGTGAGCAGAAAAGCTGTGGAGGAACTGCCATCTTGGTGCGCGCGAATGTCGGATTTTCAACTTTCGAGGGCGCTGTGAGCCTTTCTATGAAGTCTCTGTGCGAACTGTCTGCTATTGTAATAGATAAACATCTAATCGATGAGCGAATCGCTTATTCGAATTGTTGCTAGACACAGTGAATAAAGCTAATTTGCGCTCAGTAATTTGTGGTGACTTTAACATCCACTTTGAAAAAGCGGACAATAAAGTCATTTTATTTGACAACCTGTGTCGGTCCTTCGGGTTCTACAGAACAATAACAAGAAATACGAGGCAGAACGCTTGCATAGATAATATTCTGATCAACTTTACATTAGAGGAAACGACGGTGAAAAGCGTGGATTGGGGCTTTCCGATCACAGCGCTCTGCTCATAGAACTTCGGCTGTCTTCGGTCGAACTCGGAAGGGTAACGTTGGGCAAGAATCTGTTGAGGCGGTCGTTCTCGGCTGACAATGTCGGATACTTTGCCTGGAATGTTTCAAGCTTTGACTGGTCGGCGTTGTACAACACGACAGATCCCAACGTCGCCATTGACTACTTCTTGAGTGTTGTCATTTACTTCCGCGACGTTTGCTTTCCACTAAAGTCCTGCTCCAGCGGCTCGAAGGGTAGACTGAGACCCTGCGAATGGTACATCGAGGGATTAGGGGTTCTAAAGAGCGAGTTGCTTCGCCTCTATGCCCTTCAGAAGTTCAGTAAATCGGCTGAACATGTCGCCGCTTACAGGAAGGTTCACAAAACCTATAAGGAAAGGTTGCGCTTGGCGCGCCTGGAATATAACGCGAGTCATATCTCCAGTGCCATATGCCCCACAAAGGCAACTTGGGAAGTTTTGCGAAGGGAAGGACTAGTTTCCCATAGGTCCAGCGTATCTGTGGCTTCCACCCTGGACTGTCGTGATTTTAGCGAATTCTTTTCTAGTGTCGTTGAGCGGGTCCTGGAGAACATACATCACTTGTCTAATGAGAAGGCGTGCGGGCCGGCCTTCAAGTTTTCGAATGAACCAGAAAACGGTTCTCCCTCTGCCTTCAAGTCTTTATCGGAGAAAGACGTTGTGTCTATCGTGGCAAAGCTTCCGCCCTCAAAATCAACGGATATCTATGACGTGTCTCCCAGGCTCCTTAAATCGTTGTTACCTCAAATTTGACTCCGGTGACATTCGTGATGAATCTCTGTCTGGCTCAGGGGGTCTTTCCGTCTTCCTTCAAGATGAGTAAAGTTGTGCCGATCTTCAAGAAGAAAGGCAATCCAAATGACCCAGGTAGCTGGAGACCAATCTCCATTTGTGTCACATTTTCAAAAACTTCTCGAAAGAGCGATTAACCTTCAGCTTACAAACTTCCTTGAGGGGGCGGGATGCCTCAGTCCCAGGCAATTTATCTTTAGGCGGGGGAGAAATACCACGCAAGCAGTTATGGCCCTAGCTTCACGCATATACATGGCATTCGAAAACAAAGAATACGGGATGGCGACATTCTGTGACCTCTCTCGTGCATTCGATAGTATTTCTCATGAGAAACTGATTAATAAGCTATACGCCTATGGAATAAGGGGTTTATCTCTGGATATGCTGAGGGACTATTTGCGGGGGCGGAGCCAGATTGTCTTTTATAACGGAGATTCGTCGGAACCTTCGGAGGTTAGGCATGGAGTTCCTCAGGGGTCAATACTCGGGCCTCTCCTGTTTTTGATCATCATAAATGATCTGCCGTCATGGGTTGACGCATTGGTCACATTGTTCGCCGACGATACAACTATTACTATGTCGGACTCGGATGTTCATAATCTAATGAAGAGGATGAGTGAAGAACTCAATAAGGTCGAGGCTTGGCTGTTGGGCAACGATTTGTGGCTCAATAAGGAAAAAACTCGTCATCTGGTTTTTGGGTTGAAAGAGTTGACTCCGGCTAAACCGGTTAAGTTCCTTGGGGTGTGGATAGATGCTAAACTCGACTGGCACCATCATATCGAAGAATTGTCCAAGCGTCTAAATAGAGCTTTATTCGCTCTGAGAAAGCTTAAGGAATGTGTTCCACTCTCTGGCCTTCTGACGGCATACTTCGGAATCTTCCACAGTCTGCTCGGTTATGGAGTTCTTCTCTGGGGTGGATCACCGAAGGCGGAGGTTATCTTTACCCTCCAAAAAAAGGCAATCCGAGCCATAATGAACGTTGGCCGTGCGGCCCATTGTCAACAGTACTTCTCACGATCTTCGAATTCTCACGCTAGCGTCACTTTACGTCCTGGAGTGCGTTTGTTTCGCTCATGCTACGTAGGGAAGTAGTACTACGGTTGGAAGTTCGACTGGTCTGGCCCTTCGTAACGCCGACAACATAAGGGATCCCTTCTTTAGGCTTAGTAAAACTAAGTCAAGCTTTCTTGGGCGTTCCGTGGGCTTTTATAACAAACTGCCGGTTCGTGTTCGGAGTTTGTCTGCGGATAATTTCCGTAAGACCGTCCGCGAGGTGCTTCTGAGAAAGGCCATTTATAAGCATTCAGAGTTCTGCTGGGATGATTCCGACGACTTGCCTAGTGCAAAATAATCAATTTAGAAATCATATGACGACCAAAGTACTTGCTGTACCACATGGAAATAAATTATTATTATTATTATTATTGTGAACGCGAAAATGTTTTGACTCGTTCACTGATTATACACGTGGAAAATGTATTATTAGATCTATTTTTCTTGATACAAACAATGGCATTCAACCCCATCGAAACTAACTGATCATCAGCAGCCCTTATAGAGGCTCATTCACTCATACAGGGACCAAACATGTCAAAAGGACATATTCGCAAGCTGGCATGTATAGCTCTCTCGAAAAAAACACACAATCTAATGGGTTTGGATCTTATAAAAAACGAAATTCGTGAATCGGCTCTTTCAAACATCTTTCAAGGCTCTGACTATCTCAAAAACCAATTTCGTTCGTGGGGCTGGATCTTTAAAAAAAAAAAACATTCCCCCGGTTTGTATGTTTTAAAAAAATCTCGAATTAACTCTATTGAAAACAAATTTTCGAGGATTTGGCTCTTTCGCTGTAAGGCGGGGGGTCTCATTCAAAGAACCAATTTCGGGGGTTTCGCACGTTCAAAAACAAAATTTCACGGGCTTGGCTTCTTCAAACCCTTAATTTCATCGGTTTGACTCTCTCAAAAACCAACTTCTGCGGGGGACTTTTCATCAAAAATCAATTTCACGTTTTTTTCTATTATTCACCAAATTTCACTGAATTTGCTATCAGAAAATCCAATTTTATCGACACCAACTGCTGACCTCAAAGGTTTTTCTGATTTCTCACTCAATAGACCAATTTCGGAGGTTTTTGCTATGGGACTCTTTGCGTCTAGAAATGAATCTCGTGTGAGTCGGGGAAGAGTCGATTATTTTTTGCTTGAATATCATGTGTCGCGGATTCATATTTTTTATTTAATAAGTATATAAGACTATTTTGTCTAGTCTCTAGTCCACACTTCGAAACACCTCAGTGGAACAGACCTATTGAGTTCTAAATGTTTCTCTCGTCTTTATTATGTTGTGGAGTAGTAAGCAACCTCTCGAATTCATAGAGGACGTACAACAAGCTATAGCAAGCAGCACTTTTTCAAACCCCGTGACTTTGACACGTGCCCTTCCAATTCAAACCATACGTAAACAGCCATGCATATATTATTTTCCACTGCCCACTTCATACTGATCAACGCTAAAAATATGGAATCCTCCTCAACAAGCAGCGTCATTGCTGTACAAAAAAATTAAAGCACGTCGATCCACCACATTTGCCCAAGGATGGGCAAACAGGATAAAAAAAACTCGAATCCTGGGCCCCCTCCTGTTCAATTTCTTACTTCCTTCCATTCGTCTCTCAAGCTCGGGCATCAACTTTCAGTTTCGCATCCAGACCTCCTCTCTATAGGGGAACGATGATCCTATTCATTGTCATACTTGGATGCCAATGCAGAGTGAAACCCTATACTCTTTTTAGAGTACCAGTCGGCCTCCCACCAGTTTCACCTGACAAAGCCCACTTTCGCGTGGTCCACACCGTGGGCTGTCAATCTTCGCTGACAGTCACTAACGGGCCGGTAACATGGTGTTGCACGTGTCTGGCAGTCCATCATCTTCCTTGTCTATTTCCTCACTGCATCATCCGTCCCTCATGAGAAACGCTCCTTCCCCATGAGCATGAGAACTGAACTGCTCGGCATAGGATTTTCCCAGCCGGGCTCTCCAGGCTCAAATTTTGTGGGACTCTGGGCAAGATTTTTCACAATCCGCAAACCGCTCTCATGAGTGGCCGACTGGTCGCCATTTCCCCAGATCGGCCTAAGTGGTGTTTCTTTCAGCACGGCCGGTTTCTGTCTTTCAGATGGACAAGACACAAACCATGTTAGGCTAATGAGAGGAAGGGAAGAGATAAAAATTTCAAAAAATAATATAATTTCACCAAGTAACTGTATCAAACTGGTTATTTCTAGGATGGTTTAGGAATCTGAATAACATTTGAATAAAATGCACTCTTTCCAACCTCCAGCGGCCAGAGCGAAATTTCCATAGAAACTCGGGCATGAAGAGATTTGAAACATGTGTGGACGGTTGGATGGTTGGCAACCCTACCTGTTTACTCCGCGTGTCTCTTGTGCGGGTGTTTTTTAACAGGTGGATCTAACAGGCGAACCGTGACCGCTGAGATCTCAGGCCGAAACACTGCTGCCCGAACTTTTTGTTGTTGTACGTAATAACCAAAGTCCGGTGTCCGGTATAAGGCCATTTTGTCAATTTAAAAATTGGTCCTTCACTGTTCCGTATACGAACTATATGTCTAAACGGGCATTGGACCATGACATTTTATCTTCTGTGCCCTCCCTTTCACTTCGAGGAGTGAGAAACTCTTCTTGAAGAAGTAAAATCGGCCGAATTGAAGGTTGAAGTTCAAAAGAGGGAAATTTGAAGTTTGCAAGCGCCAAACCCACAAAATTAGTCTTTTGGAACAGCCGAATCTGCGATTGTGGTTTTTGAAAGAGCTAAACCAGCTAAATTAGCAATTTGAAGAATCCGATGGTACGTACATTTTTTAAAGCACCAAATAGCCAATAAATTAATTAATAAAATAACCAAACTTTTGGGGTTTGGTTTTGGGAAAGTGCCAACATGGTGCCAATCCCGCGAAACGATTTTTTAAAGGATGTAAGGGAAAACAGCCAAGTTAGGAGTTGAAAGAGCTAAAGACATGAAATAGATTTTTGGAAGACCCAAATTTGCGATATGGGACAGATATTCGCCAAACCCGCGACAATTTGTTTTCTGGAAGAGCCAATCCCTTGAATTTGGTCATTTGGAGAGGTATTCCCTCAAAACAAACTGTAAAGAAGAGAAATTCACCAAGTAGAGTTTTGATAGAGATGAAGGAGGCATGGAATTCATGTTTTGAAGTGCGGAAATCACAAATAAGGTGACACTTAGAAGAACCAGTGATAATTGGGTTTTGGAGGGTCGGACCCACAAAATTGATGTTTTGAGTGAGCCAACCCCTCAGACAGTGACGGTGTCTCTGGGTATTCGCCGAATGCCCTGCCTAGCAGATATTTTGTTTTGTTTTTTACGAATAACACAGGTAATACAATTTCAAAGATGCATTAGTTGAAACAAAATGACTTAAAACTGGCTTAATTTCATGGTGCGTAATGCCAGCTGAAGAGCCGAACGACTGAAAGTCATCGGGAGAGCCTCGAGAGCTCATATAACTCCTCAGGGCATTCGGCGAATAACTGGACTCGAGTGCAAATTTTTGCGCAGTATAGCAGCCCCTAGACACTCAATTAGAGGTTCGAGTAAACTTCTGCCTGGACGAAAACATTCGCTACCCCCCTACGAATGCCCTAACCCTCACCCCTCTCATAGTTCTATCGGCTTGGCTTTATCCCATTCACACCGGCTGAAAAGTGGAAAGTTTTTTTTTTCTTCAAGTTCGTATTTTCGGGGTTTTCGTTCACTAATTTATTAGTTATTTTCTGGAAATGATCACACAAATAATTGTGTGGGAAAAAATTGTCCGCGTTATTTACATTTAATTTCTAGAATTTGGTGTTCGAACAGTTGACTGATGTTTGTGACTAAATCTTCATCATTTTATAGCGTTTTTCATTCGCATAAAATTCTGCACCGAGGCAATTCATTTTCACCCGTCTTGTCCATAAAAATATCTAATTCAGAGAGGACGGGTGGAAATGAACCGCCCCAATGCAGAATATTGAGTACAAACAACAGTGACATGGTGCGTGGGAGTTGTTTACAAAAGCACAGGCGTAGTTCGCTTGCAAGAAATCTCATAACTGCCTTCCCCCTTCACCTTTCAACACCCCCCCCCCCACAACGGAAACTGCGAATGCCCAGGCCAGAGGACTATAGAGGAGCAGGAGCCGCCACTGCCCCCAGAATAGATTTTCTGAAAGAACCTCCTAACATACTAAAATTGTATTTTTGACGTGCCAAATCCACGAAACCTAGTTTTGGATAAGTCAAAACGTGATTTGATTTTTTAAAGAGGCTGGCCAGTGAAATGGATTTCATACAGTTTGAACCACTACAACATTAATTTTAATCGCCCAATAGTTTTTGTCCTTGAGTTTTTGGTCCTTTGTCCTCGTTTTATACGATGTTGGTCCTCGCCTGGAAGTCAAATCAAGGCTCTGGCAACTGGCAAACCTATCTCAAACTCATAAAGCGTACACGTATGCTGAGCCACATCTTTTTTTTTTTTTTTTTTTTTTTTTTTTTTTTTTTTGCCTGTAAGTGGCCATACAGTCAGCCAACACAGTACATAAAAACGACCTTCTTTCGTTACAGTAGTGTAGGCTGTAGAAGATATAATTTTATATGTATACACTGAAAATCCCTTTCTAGATTGGCTTCCAAAAAACGAAAACATTTTCCACACTAAGGGTGCGTTTATCAATGCACTTATTCTGCAGACAAAGCTGAGATAAGTATGGTTGCTTTGGGCCTTTTTGTAAACAGTAATTTCGAGAGAATAGCTATTCCATGAGATATCCAATGATTGATAAACCGACCCTTAATAGGAAATATGTATTCCCGTTGTCTGAAGAAACGCGGAAAGGCAACTCAGCCAACGCCGTCGTCCAAGGCTGCTGAACTGTTCAGCACACGTCCCTCCCCTCTCACTATTAACCTTATCACTCCACCATTGGCCACCACCATTGGTGATTTCCCTACGTTTCTAAATGCAAAATCTCGAAAAAATGTAGAATCAAGATCTTTTGGAGGTGTGTTTTCCTCTTCACCGATCGACCTTCCACAATGAAGTCCCAAATCCCAATCTTTCTTAAGCCGACGTAAAGGGGTAGTAACTCACAGTTAACACATTTGAGCGGCTCCGAGGGAGTTAAAGAACGAGGAAGTGCGAGCGAGAGAAGCTTTTTAGCCATTTCATGTGGGGGCTTCCCAGCCCACAGGAAAAGTCCCCGGTCGACTAAAGTTTGATTGAGATAAAAAGGGGGATGTGTAAGAGGCGAGTGTACAGTGATGGGGGCAGAGGAACTTTAAGTAGTATAAAATACCCTGGGATAACTACCAGCAGTTTAGCTGGGAAAGCCGGAAGGAAAAAGACAGATGGCTCCAGGTCCAGGTAGATGATGGCAATGAAGAAGAAGTGTGGGTGTGTGTCGGATGGAGAAAAAGAGGCCAATGGTCATCTGTCTTCATCTTCCACCTTCGCTTAATGACAAAATATGAGGTCCACTTGGCTTCGAGGCCTTTCATATTTCCGTCCCTGAGGAAGCAAGATGTTTTCTTGTGGTTTGTTTTCCACAGGATCGTACACCGTTTACTTTTTGCCAGCCAACAAAGAAACAACAATTATATTTTTTTATAAAGGGAAAAGGAAAATCGAGTTCTTCAAAATATCCTATTGAATAAATAATCATAAAAATCCCAGCTCCGAATCTGGGTTCCTCCTTTTTTTATATTCCGAGGGATAATCACTTTTGCATGTTTTACACCCAATCTCAATTAATCCCGACCTTATAATAAATTCCCTTGGGCGTGGTTTTAAGTTCTGATAATCAAGTTAAGTTATTTGGGATGCTGGGACGGTGGAGAAGGGTCGCTTTGGGAAAACGGGGTAGTTAAAGGACCCGCTTATTTTTCCATTCGTTGTGCCAGTTCGTGCGTTTTACCTCTTTGAGAGATTTGCCGTTTTTTTAATTTAGCTTCCCCCTCCACCGCTAACCCTAGACATATCAAAACCTCCTCTCTCTTTGAGTAATCTAAACTTTTTTTTTCTGCCTCCCTCTCTCGCAAGCTTGCCAGGTTTTTATGAAACCCAATTTTTATTACGATTCCTTTATCTCACTCCTGAATCAAATCGGTTTTCATAACCACCCCCCCCCCCACTCTTCGTTACCAAAGTTTAGCGAGTTTGAAAAAATGAATTGAACGAGTCGTTTGTCGGGAGGGTCTTAAGAGGTTGTACGGATGTAGGTGTATTAGTTAAGAAGGAAACGAACAATCACGCGTGTGAAGGGACCTCTTGTGCGGTCAATTGCTTCGGAGGTGTCTTCCTCAATCTTAACCCATTATACCTTTACCAGGGTTATCCTTTCTCCTCTCCCCATATTATACGCACACACGCGCACTCTTCAGAGTTTGACAGTTTTCAACTAGAGAAAAACTATTAATTTTAGTAAGTGTAAATGAACGGAGCACCAACAAACTGTCAGGGGGAACTAAAATAAATAGCTAACTCAAAGAGGCTAATTTTAAATGACAGGCTCTCACCTTTGATTAGCCCTCAAAACAAGGTTCTTTGGGGGAAACAGTCGACAGTACGGATGAGCCAACGAAGAGTGATTCAATAAACATGGAATGTCCGATCCCTAAAGATTTTTTCGTTGATTTATCTTCGTTTGCATCAAGAAGAAAAAAAAAGGTCTCTACAGGTCATTCCACCTCGTCTTTTGAGATTCGGTCACACAACGACCGTCAGTGTTCGTTAATGAATAGGAAGAGTTGTCTCAGACGCTTCCTTTAGTAAAATAATCTTGAACATATCCAAGGTTTTATCCATTACTTTGTGCGAGCGCAAAACAATAAAATCGCCTATGGCACGCTACTTTGTGTCTTTACAGCCTCCTTCCACACTATGATTTATTTATTTGGGCTATTAATTTAGAAGTCAAGTTAATTCTATTCATCCCGTTTTAAGCCTCATCACGTTTTTGGATTTAATATGCGTAAAGCTTAGCCCTCCCCACACCACGCCAATCTCGAAACCCTCTCCACCTCTCACATTCACGCTGTAAAAGTAAAGACATAAAAAGAGACGTAAAAAGGATGTCATAAAGGAGGGGGGACAAATTGTGTTCAACGCGGAATGTCCGTGTAATAATCTTCGAATGAACTTTCTTGCGCGTCCTAGAGGATGTTTAAGGAAGGACATCAGAAATACTGACGTTGGGTTTTAAATTAAAATTTCATTATTTTGAAGCACGAGGAGCTGGTCTTTTGATTAAAATGGAATAGGTGTCTTTATAAGAATAAAAGGGAGAAAATCTCGGGAGCGAATATTTTTATTTCGGTCGAATGGGCTATCATTTTGGCCTTTAATTTTCGAAATGACGTGACGACCCTCGCACCCATCAAAAAGCAGAGTGAAGTAAACATATTTAGAGATCGTTCGGGGAAAATACGGTGATCAAATATTTAAGCCAGAGAATCAAGGTTATATTATTATTATAAAATCAGATTTAGCGCTTACGTCTTTTACAGATACTCATCGCCAATTGTCAAAAGTGACCAGAATTTAAAGAATCTCGAATTAAACACAACATGATTAATCGATTCATTAATCCCCACTCTCTAGTTAATGAATGATAAACTTAAACAAAACAAACTGTTGAGTATAGAGTAGAAATTATATAACACGGAGGGATCCATCTCACTGGGTGGGATTCGAGGGGACGATCCCAGAGTTACGCCTGGTGCACAGGATGCCTGTGCAAGTTTCTCGAAATGGCATATAGCTCATGCCCTTATACGGGTCTAAATTGGCGCATAGCCGAGGAATGAGATTTCAAGTTTAGCGCCAAAAGTATTACGGAATTACGGACTAGCGGTCCACGTCTATGACGCTTCAGCCTTGATCAACTGGCATAGTTGAAAGAGAGCGGTGCTCCCGCATCGCGGCTGGGCCGGTCCAGTGTCGGCCGGAGGCCACTAAAAAAAAGTCCAAAAACTCGCAATTTGTCCAAAATTTAGACCCCAAGCTTGCAATCACGCGGATATTCAGCCAGGAAACTTCCACTTCCGCGAGGCTTTTCCAAAGGAATTAGGACCCGAAAGTCGCAGTGACTCGGATATTCGATCGTAAACTTCCAATTTCCTGGGAGTCCGTCATGCTCCGGGCGAGGCTCCCATGGAACCAGCTAGCCTGTAGGATCCACCACCACAGAAAAGTCTCCAAAACTTTAAATTTTGTTCAAACTTAGGCCCAAAACGCCTAACTCTTAACATTTTAATTAAGAACGTTTGGATTCAATCGGTTTCATGGTAATTCAGATAGGAAAATTGAGGACCGAAGGACCCTCATATTTCTGATGTGACAAAAGTGTTTCAATTTTTGTCGGGACCGGGAGCGGGAACTTGTCAGCCTCTGACGGCACGCCTGCGCCTTCTGTCACGATAGGCTCAGCCAGATTTCTGAGCCAACAAAAAACAACTGCCAGCCCCCAATTTCACGGATATTTGGCCCCTGCAATTTCTACGAAGAGAAACAATAACATCCAGACGTTTAGGCATATAGTGTTCTGCCGTCCTTTTTATTTTTCTGACGTGCAAAGAATCAAAAGAAGGAGAATATCCTATTTTGCCGCGACATCACCTTTTTTGTCGGGATAGTTCATTTTTTGAAGGTGAAAACTTTTTATGGCCGGGCGAAACATTAAGACCGTGGAAAAGAATAATTTGCCGCTCGAAAACACTATTATGCCGTGCTTACGACCTAAATTGTCGGGCCGACAAACTTATCCCCGTCTGAAATCAACTGATACTGATACCAACGAATACCGACTGTTGGTGGTCGATACGCGATAACGAGACCGATACCTCTGAAGTTTCGAGACCAAGGCCTCGTAGGCCAAGCAAACATTATTTAGACCAAAATGACGAAGTGTTTGGGAGAGTTTATTTTATTTTCTTACTTTAAAAACATTGTCTTTGTTTATTTTAGTATTTAAGCATCTTTTAAATAAATTTATAGTTTTTGAGTTTTATCGTCGTAATAGTTAGCCGTTATGATTGTGGCGTAAGATATTGGTGGTTTTCGTTAAAATCAGGCTCAAGCGGAAACCTGGAACTTTTCATTTCACTTAATATTTGAATTTTGGTTGAAACTGCAAACCAAAATTAATCTAATAATGAAGAGAAAAAAACACTTTTTCTTTTTCTTGCTCGCCTTTCTACTTGTCTCGTGTTATTCCTCTTTTTATTTTTTATTTTCACTCCTCTCACCCGTTTCCTCTCAATGCAAATTTTTCCAACCTCCCGGAACGGTCTCCTTTTCCTTTTTTCTTCTCTTTTCTTTCCTTCACTTCAATGAAGCTGACACCTAATAAACAAGCGTAAGACGATTTTTTTCTCTCTCTCGGACCATTCTCCCGGTTCTATAAATGTAAATCCGAGGATATAGGAACAGCGGTTGCGAGGAGAGGGTATATAGTACACGCAAAAGGAAGGGTGAACTCGGGCAATAACAATCTAGGGAAGAAAGAAGAAGAAGACGACGACTTTGGGCCAATTCTTTGGAAGCTGAGTCGTAAAGTGACCTCCCACGGTCTTAAGGGAAACACATGCGAGAAAAAAGGAGCGGGAGGGGAGTCGGGTCACAGCGTTATTGAAACAGACGCTCGTAACAATTCGGGGTTTTTCTGTCTTTTTATCTCCCTTTCTTTTAACCAGGGGGCTAAGTTCAAAATGCATTCACAGTTTTGTCCATTCAGAATATACACAAAAAATGAAAAACCTTACCACAAAAAGTATAAGCTCAATGAATAAGGAACGAACAAAGACTCATTACTCATTGTCTCTTTCATTTTAATATTTCTCGGTTTTTGCGGGAAAATTATCCCTCTGCGCTCACCACACCTACAATTCACTGCTTGAGAGACAGGTGCCTGAGGCGTCTAGGGGTCGGCAGTTTCAACGCTTACATCGCCTACCTCTGTCGTTCTTTCTTTCAACAATGCCTCTCCGGTCTCTCATTTTCCACCCCCCATAGGAAAAACGCCTCCCTTCTCAGAATTTTAAAATAAGGGACGGGTTCAATTAATTTGGACACACATAGTAGCCCAATACACTGACAAACGCTTTTCACAGTTTCAGTTTCAATTGAAATCGGGGCGTAGTTTTATTGCTAAAATATTCATTGGGTTAAGGGTGGAAGGGAAAAAAAGAGGATTATTGGAATTCTTGAATTTTCGCTATTGTTGAAAAACGTTCGTCTCTCTCTTTCTCTTTCAATGTCTACGATGTCATCAAAACAAAAAAAAAAAACTTGCGTGAAAGGAGTTCTAACAGCAACGTGGGTCACGCGGGGGGCTGCGAGGCAATCACGCCGCGGCGGAGTTGCATAATAAAACGATACAAACGTCGAGGAGACGGAACTGATGGAGAGGAGGTAGGAGGATGGGAGTAGAGTCGTATTTAAGATAAGCTTTACAGTGCCGGAAAAGAAATAATAATGATAAATATGAAAGGAAATGTATCTAGGTACAGTATAGGCGGGCATATAAGAACATTAGAAACGTTCCGGCGAACAGAAGAGACGGAGGCGGATAAGGCCTTCCCACTCACAGTTGTTCTACGAGGATGAATGCGCTTTTCATGCTGCACTGCCAAATTGTATTTTCTGCACTCCAAACAGGGGGGCAATAATATTTATTTATGGGAACAACTCATTGGGCCCGACTATCGCCCCCCCCCCTCAAACCATCCACTTTTGTCATGGCGACAAGGGCTGCCAAATCGGCAAAAACACAGAGGCCTGGGTTTTAGTATTAGGCAGATGGATTCTCCCAGTAGGGATAGTTTCATTACACTGAGTCGCCTCGCCCGCTCACGAGAGAGTGCTAGAGAGAGAAAAGAGACTGATTTATTTTTTGGCGGGACTGCCGCTTTAGATTCCCCCCTCCAAACCTCACTCACCATACCGATGTGAAGAACCCACTCCCCCCCCCAACCACGGCTGGAAAAGGACTGGAAGTGGAATTCGGCAATTTGATGGGGGCGAAGCCCCTGCTCCCAACTTTCTGCCTCACTTCCGTGAATCTCCTCTTGAAAGAGCTCTGTGAGAAAAGATTTATGCATTTCGATTCTTTCTAATATTGTGCCGCATTTGGCTTTGAATTTATTTTATTTTTTCTGTCTCTCTTCGGAAGCTTATTGTACGGCTGTTGAGTTGTCCTGTTTTTCTTATTTTTCGAGACTTTTCTTTCTAATATAATGCTTATTTGGATCACTTGAGGTTAACAAGCCCAATTACATGTTCTTGAGATTGAAAGATCAAGGTAAAACCGTATTAGTCATGAAGGAAAAGGAAACCCCTGCTAGCCTATATCGCGCACAGGAGGGATGATTCCCTTAACGAAGGGACTCTAGGGCTCAGTCAATTAGACCAATTATAGTTAAAAAGGGATTTTTATTTTCTAGAGACTTACCATTGTCATTGTTGTCGGTGGGCGGTTGAGTGAGTAACGTCATGTTTAATTGTAGGTGCTCAGCTCCTGGTGGTGGACACGCTGCACCGACGCCCACGTCAGTCACCACGTACGCTTCTTCTCCTAACTCAGTGTCGACTGAAACAATCGCGAACAAGGAAAAAGTATAAATTTAGGGAAATTCCAACTTTGAAGAGAAGTAAAAGCATTAATTCAAAGCGTTATGTTTATCTTTACCTAACAATGTCCAAGTTAAGCGGCTTAAGACCAGACAATGCCACATCCCTTCGAAAAGGGGTATGGATGAGTTGAGGAAGGGGAACATTACAACCCATTAAAGGTATATGTACCAACAGATTATAAGCTCTTCCAAGCAAGGATCCCAACCCCTTCGAGTCCGGTAACCCGCTCATTCCCCTTAAGCCTTCAATTCACACAATTCCACTTCAACTCACTAGTAGAAAGTAAGCTTTGGATTTTTTCGCCCCGCGCAAGGTCTATTGATCAGCACAGACAAACAAATCATATACATATGCTCAACTTTTATGCCGTAAACTTACAAGAATAAGAAAAAAAAAAGTTTTTCCTTTTCCGAAAATATACAGGAGGGTAAACTCATAAAGGTTCGTAAAGAATAGGAATAAAGTTAGAGTTGATAAATCAGGAGGAAAAAGAAGTGATGCCCCCCAGCGTACGGATTGTCAGGTTGTCAGAAAGGAACACCACGGGTGGACGGGGTGCTTCAGAGTTATTGTTATGATGGAAAGTCCCCTTCTTCACCATCCTGAAAAGCTTTATTGCGCTCCACCTTACAATGGCACAAACCACCCGTTTCAAATATATATTTATTGACCCTCTCCCCGGTCCCGTATTAGACTCGTATTGATGCCTCTCGAATAGATAGGAGAAGTTTCTATTGACAATCGTTTTTAACAATAAACTTGGTGAGAAGACTTCCCTTTAAAACTCAATCACTCGTTATGAATGCGGGGAGGCTTAAGGCCCATGTATATTTATACAGGTGAAACTCTGTATGCATTACACTGTTCCTACCCATCCCTTTTCCTTCTTTCCTTCAGACATAATATTAGATATGCATCTATAGGGTTGTTTTCCAACACAACAACCCCTTTAAGTGTCTTTTCAAACTACGCCAGTTTGAAATATGTATTGCAGGGCGCCCGACGTTAAAGTTCCATAAGGGAGTGAAATCCAACGGTGAAAGTAAGAGTTCGTGTTTGATTTTGATGATCTGTTTGGTAACATTCAGTGTCACGCCAGGAGGGGTGGGCTTCAACATAAACACTCTGGAGATGCTCTTAGAGGCTACTCTTGGAAAGTGTTTCCCACTCTTCTACAAAAACTGAAGAGGAAAAGGGTAGCCATTCTTCTCTTTGCTTCCTGCGTACCTCACCTCAGTCCATTTCCCGCCATAAGCCTGATACATTAAATCATTTTATCCTGAATAGCTTCAACCCTCTATTCCTTTCCTGTTCGTTTTTTATTACAATACGGCCCTCACTCTCGATTGATACAATTACACCAAAGGGAGGAACGAGAAAACGACGACCTATGACGTCACCAACCACCCTTCCTATAGGGTGCGTCACCACCTGGGGACACCCCTTTAATATCGGATTAACTTTGAAGATCCCCCCCTCGTCCCTTTCTATTGAAAGTCCATTGATCTGGGTTAGTCGTCCGCTAAGCTTTCGCCTTTGGTTGAATTAAGCATTTTTTCAGACCCCTCCTGCTTTGCACTTTCCTACTCTCCATCTATCTCTCTCTTTTTATAGTATAGAACGAAAGGACTTTATCTTACTCGGGCACGTGCTAGATATTGCCGATGAAATATCGTCCTCTGCCGTGCGTAGACACGCTTGAAAAAAACTGAACGTTATTTCTGTGTTACACTTTACTCCGACTCGACCACCACACTATAACGTTGTTTTAGATACTTCCATGTAAGTTTTTTTTTTTTCTTATTTACCAAAAGATTAAAAGCAAACTCTTTTAAACTAAGAAAAATCTTGAAGCTTTTTGCGGAATGAAAATTCGTTATCAACATCAACCCTTGGCCCATGCGTGTAAGAGATTTTCAGAGAAAAGAGGGAATTACTCAGCGGTCGTGACGGCACAAGACTACCTCGGATGATACTTTTCGGTGTTTTTAGCGTCTAGCCCCTTTAAACAGGAGAGGCATAGCTGTGCATTTGGCTGAAAAGGGGGAATAGAGCCTCACTCACGGCGATTACACAAAGGCATCCCTCCCCCCCCCCCAACAGTCACTACCCCCGTAACACTACCAGCACTATTCTTCTATCTCCAAGCCACACATTATTTTATTTCTTTTGTTTATGCTGCGAGGAAAACGACGCAGGGGTAAAGGATTCTGGAAAACGAAGGGACGAAATTACTTGAGCATATTGAAGAAGGGGGGGGGGTGGAGAAAAGTGAATCCGTGGCTCCAAAAAAAAATATCAACTCAATTATAAAGAGGCCCAAGACTGATGGTTTGTAGTAAGGGGATGATTTTAACCCAGACACTGCCGGCACAATAAAAACTACTGACGTCATTCTCCCGGTGACAATAATGTTTTCATGTATTTTGGCAAGTCATTTTGACTCAGTTAACAACAAGCGGTCGTCACAACGGTTCCCTCCACCTCCTTATTTTGTCAATGAAGATGATAAATTGACTGAAAAAAAAAAAAAAAAATTAGTACGTGTAAAAAGAAATAATAACCTAGCTCCCTTTTACTTTTTTAAAATGGAGACCGAATGTGACAACTCAAGTTGTTAAGCCCCGTTTACAAGCTCCGTGTGGAGTCTACGCAACCAAACAAATGTATTCCCTCGAAAAATGAAACATTTCGATTGGTTGCATAGACACCACACAACGAAAACATAGGGCTCGTGAACATAAACATAAGCCTTGTCTAAGACCTCGTCTAACTGCACGGTACAACCATTTTAACTTGCCTCCTTTCCGCAAATATTTTGACACCCAATCTTGGACGAAGGACCAAGGAATTTTCGGTCTCGTGCTGGTCAGAAAACGTCATTCGCTTCCAAGATGTTACCTCACTGGAGTGAAATATAGTTTGGATTGGTGGAGGGAGTCGTACCACGGACCCCTCGCCAAAAATGAACTTCCAAATAGAAGTGTATTCAAATTGCCCTCCATGGTGGCTACTTAACAAATCTGTGAAATAATTTCTATTAATGAGTTCGGCGGGGGATCGGGAGGGGTGAAATCAAGAGGCTTAAATAATTTTGCCGATGGACCTCTCCTACAGTGGCAGAACAAGAACATTTGGCACCCACGGAGCGGGACCATCGAATGTCGCCTAAGGCTCACAGAAACAACTAATTTCATGGGTTTGGCTTTTCAATAACCCAATTTCGAATGTTTTAGTCATTGGGGTGGGGGGACTGATTTCACCGCGTTCAGTGTTGAAAAAACGAATTTCGCGTTTTTAGCAATTTAAAAAGTACTTAGAACGTCCTCAGACTTCAGTACTTCAGCCGTAAAGTGTGGAAAGCTCTAACCACTTAAAGCTTTAACCCTTGTCGGACTCACATCAATCGGGGCCCTCTCGAAATCTGTATGAGGCCCCTTAGTCCCTGAATAAACAAGGAATGTGATGTTTATACATAGCGTTCAATTCTGGTTTTATCTGAAGCCGGATACACACATGCGGTACTTGCCAAGTAACTTGCAAAATATTCTATCAATTTCCAGCAATTGCCTAGAAACCAACCAGCTGAGAATTTCAAAACTGTTTTGCTCGTTACTTGGTAACATTTGGCAAGTACCGCATTTGTGTATCCGGCTTCAATTTTGCCTCGAGAAACCGCCTACGGGCGTTTTCTCAATTTTAGTTGCTATTTGAGCTTTTACTCAATTTTAGTTGTGAATTCGCCATTATTTCCACTTTTAGCCTTAGATTACCGCTTTTTCTCAATATTGGCAGCGATTTTTCAAAGGCATGAATTAGCGATTTTTTCCTTATCCACTTGCATTAACACTATTTCTCAACTTGATCCGCGAAGTTGCCTCCAAAAATAGCGAACTAGCGTTTTCTCAATTTTAGCCGCTATAATCAGCGATTTTTACAACCTTAGGCGAATAGGCTCTAAATTTCAGTCAAGAATAAGCGCCCTTTTGCTCTATTTCAGTCGCTAATTACCGTGCGATTTCCTCAACTTGTATCCATGATGTTGCTCATAGAACAGCCCGTTGGCGTGATTACTCAAATTTAGCATGCCCAAGACCTACAGAAACTGATGATTTGTAGTTTCCTTTATTTTAGCCGCGTACTCGCCCTAAGGACTTTCATTCCATTAGATTTTTTCTCAATCAGCCACGAATAAGCTCTTTTTTCTCAATTTTAGACGTGGAATCGCGATTGTTTTCCTCCTGCAGCCGTGAATTAGAGCTTGTTCTCCGTTGGCTCCAGCAGGAACAGCGAATTGGCGTTTTCGCAATTTTTGCTGCGAAAAATCGTTTTTCTAAATTTCAGCCACAAGCAAGAGCTTTTTACAAATTTTAGTCGCGAATCAGCGTTTTTCTAAATTTTAGCCCCAAACGACTGCTTTTTCGCAATTTGAGGCACAAATACTAGCTCTTTTTGTAAAATTTTAGCCTCGTAGTTGACCACAAAGAACAGCTATATTCAGCCACGAAGGGCTCTAACATCAGAAAGCTGTAACCCCGACCAGCATGTCACACAAACAGCCTTAATCTATACTGTGAATTTACCCCGTGGAACTGGTACGAGTACTTGCCAGAACTACCCACTGGGTTTTGGGTGGCAGACTTGGCACGTTAGTCCCTCCAAGCGGAGCATTTTCTATTACCATAATTTCAAAGGTCCCCAAAATGTTCCATTTTTGGGTCCAAATTTACTCACCATGAAGGACCTTCTGCCAGAACTTTTCTCCGGCATTGAGTTGGCAGACTAGGGGTGTTTGTCCCTCCATGTGGAGTAGTTTCAGTGACCAAAAATTCAGGAGTCCACGAAAGGTTCCATTTTACTTCCATGTTCCCTACGGGAATTTTTCGGTCAAAATCTGCGTAGACTGGAGTACCGTCTGCCAGCACTTCCAAACCACCGGGTTTGGGGGGGGGGCAGACTAGGCGTGTCAGTCCCCACATAAGGAGCAGTTTCAATTACCAAAATTTCAGAAGTCCGCGGAAGGTTCCATTTTAAATCTGCCAGCACTTCCCACCGTGAACGAGGTGGCACACGTGGATTTCCTATACCCACGTGCCTTGAAGGAACTCTCACGCAATTTTCAGCTCTCCGAAAATAGTTTCGAGTTCGGCGAATTTTTGCATTTTGAAATCGCCGCCATTTTTTAACCCCCCGGCTATGAGCTGGGAGACGCGCAGTTCTGGGAGCATCTTGGTGAACTCTGCCACCTTCCGCATTTCAAAATTCTTCACCCCAAATTACCACTTTTTTTAGCTGGCTCCTGAACTATGAACCATCCCACCATAATTAGTAAAGTCGGTAAACTAGTACTCTGGAGTTTGCGGGTTCGAACCCCGGCCGGGGGGACATTATTTCTGGGAACTCAAAATCAGTAGTAGATCACTCTACTCACATGTCTCGGGCAACTAATATCTTAGTTAATTTAACTCATGATTAGATTTGTAAACCGGAAAACATCCTAATTATGATGATTTCACTCTCAAAGGCAGTCTATGTGACTGTGAAACCTTTATGAACACGCGACACACTTAAGGATAAGAAACGTTTTTGCCTAGCCCAACAACCGGTTGCTTTGCGACACAAACCGACTCTTCTGCACAAAAACTGCAACAATAGTTAGGGGTTTTATAGTCCTAAAACCACTACACAATCAAGTTTAGCACCTGAGGAATAATGATTTGGCCAAAAAGCATCACAGTTTCCACCTAGAAATACACTTCTGTCGTGAACTTCCAGATTATACCACAAAATGTTGTTTTTGGGTCCAAAAAAACTCGTGGCTTTGACGCTCGATCGAACACTTTGGTTCCCATATAGATACTAAAACCTACAGACTCTAAAACCCAACCAACCCAAGAGTTTCAGTTGGGAAAACGAACGCTGAAGATGGCGAGCAGCTGAAACCGGTCCGTTTTTGACGAGGGAAAACACAATGTAGGCTCCTACGGCTACAGTTTTATGCATGCTTAACCCCAGTAATCCTCGTAGTTTAAGCGCTTCTAACTAACAATTTATAATATTTGATATTCAGCCCTTTCTCTGAACGGATCGCATATTCTGACACAAAAACTGCTGAGCACCTGCAACGATCTATTCTCCGGTGGGATGGAATGAAAATCGTCGAAAGGAGCGATATCGCCGTCCAACCAGTTACTGTCTCCTTTTCAATTCCTACATCAATACATCATTAATGATCATAAAACCTAAAAATTCGCATCTTTCCACCTTCAAGCTTTGAACGAGGGCCCGGGATGGTCCGTCCCGGCCCCACGCCATTACCTTATTGGTAAACGCTCGTCCTCCAAACAGCTCCAAGAACTGCGAGTAAACGAGATACTTTGCACATTTCTTTCCAAAGTGCAAGGGTCAATCTTGGCGGTATTGCTGTGCAGGATCCTCGCAGGACACCTCCCCTGCTCCCGTCGCTTTCAAAATGGGCTTTAATGGGCGCTTTGATGGGCTTTTTAAAATCATCTCATCTGCCTTCAGACATCAACAGAAGACGACTTTTCATAGTCGTCACTTGAGAGCTGAGTATTTGCTTATTTCGATTCAAAACAGATGACTCACAAATTAGAACGACCGATTTGAAGCCATTTAGCAAAATACTCATGCTTGAGTGCGACGACTATGTACTATGACTACGACCCCAAGTGGACGGTAAGGCTGGACTTACCTCGACCGAATTAACTGCATCCTGGTGGTGAGGTGGGGGGAGCATGTATCGAGTGATAGCGACTCGCTTTCAATCCTGGCTGACTTCTTAACAAATTGAATGAAGTCCTGCAGAAATTATTCGGTCCTTCAGTTATTCCTTTTGATATTCCCTATTTTACCATTAAGAACTCGTTAGAAATTCTTTCTTTCATTGCATGTAAAAAAAAAAAAAAAATAAATAAATGAAAGTAAATATAAGACTCATAAGAGCGGTGCGGAGGCTGTAAATTTAATTTTGATTCATTAAACCTGGAGGGGATGGCCAAAGGGTAGGTTTTCTGGCGTTTCTTTCTTATGAACAACCTTTTCATGTTCAGGGTAGGGTTTTAATATTTATGCAGCAAGCTGAGATGAGATGGGATATTCCACCGGTCCTAATGAAAACCCTACCTCCGCGATGTTGATTAAAAAATGGAGCTACCATCTTTTTTTTCTAAGCTCAAGAAAACAGGGACACGTGCATGCTGATCCACATTATCCTCATGTATAAAAACGTGAATAATCCTGTTAAATGAAACTTCAACTTTTAGCTTATTGACCCTTCACTTTGCGGGTAAACCCCAAGAGAACAGATAAATCTGTGTAAACCACTAGGAGGGGGTAAAAGTTTCAGTCTTTAATTGACTCAGGACAAAAAAACAAATAAAGAAATGATAAGTGTTGAAAAGATACGATTTTCGTAAGGGTCGATCATCAGTATACAGTTGTAATCTCAGTTCTGTAATTTACTGTCGCATCAACCTAGTCTCTGTTTCATAACTCCACACAACGAATGGTTTGGAGGAGGGATGTGGGTCAGACTCACCCCTCACATGGGTTATAGGACCTTGAGTGAAGGGGAGGGGGCTCTCTATCGAATAGCCAATTAAAAGTGCGAGCCTCACAGAGATATCGAAGATTAACGGCTCGAAGATTGATGCCTCAGATAGAACGATGAGTATGTTGAAGGGGTGGGGGCGTATAGGAGAGAAAATTGGCTCCAGTCACCCTCTCTCCTACAAGGTGGATATCTATATCTCATCCACTATAGGTTTGTTAAGAATCCCCGGATACGGAGTATTCTCACACAAAACCCCCCAACCCTTTTATTTCTGATTTTGTCCGTGTCGTGTTCGTTCAGGCGTTGGCCGAGCCCCGTCACCTACAAGCTAACACCATCGCACACTCCGATCCGAATTGTTTTTCCGTGGTGTTAGTTCCAGTATGACTCCTCCTCAAAGGCACGTGTGTATAATTCATTATCACGGGGAATGGAAAAGACCTGAAGACAGGGGGCTGAAGGGTATAGGGAGGAGGGAGTGTTCCCAATGCTTCACACCCCAAAACTCTCCGTCCTATTATGTTCCGAGAGGACTTTCTTTTCACATGTAAATTCCAGGCGCTAACGGAGCAAGATCCGTGGCAGAGTATGAGGGGATGATTCCAGTGTAGAAAGAAACTTCTGAGGGGGAGGAGTCCGTTAGGAGCAGATGTATACATCCGTCCCCCTCAACGAAAGCTTTATAGTAGGAAGGGAACACTTGTTTCTTCTTCTCGTCGTCATGTAAAGGAGTACAGACTTCAAATCTTCGGAATATGACACGTTCTAGGGCGCGAGGAAAAACTTCTGAAGTTCCTTTCATCGCACATTGCAGAACACACATCCAAATTATGATACCTTTCTCTGGGAAACCCGGTTTTTATCATAACAGTGGAATGTCTAGATTGGAGGTGGCGGGGAGGATGAAAAACGATCGACCAGAAAGATATGAAGCAATTATACCAAGGAGCATGTCATATTGGATTCCCTATCTGGAATGCAATTTGATACAATTCCTCTGAAAAAAAAAAACAATGAATATCTCGTTTTTGAAGATCAAAAGGGACTTTTTGTTATTCTTTCTAAACAAACAAGTCTCACGCGTGGAAAGGGGAGTCGGAGGCTGCACTAAAAATGATCGATAGTTCAGGATTGATTAGTCCCACCGAACGGATGGGGTGAGGTGAGGAATAAAAGAAGCGAACAATTGAACAAAGAGAGATTATCGCAAGAGAAGCGGCCTAAAAGCTTTTTCCTAAGCCCCATGATCACGTGAAGGGGATCCTGATTCTCACGGCGAGACCCGTGCCGGAGGTGTCACCCTCCACTGTCGAACCTATTGTGTTCTTGAATAAATACAGGTCTACGGGGAGAGAGAGAGAGAAAGAAAAAAAAATAGGGTGAGGGTGGAAGTAATTAGAGTTGGTTCGCTATTTAAAGGTAGGATGGGGGGTGAAAAAAGACACAAAGCCCGCATCTGGCTATAGTTCCTGAAGCTTTAGTTGCTTCCACCATTCGTACCTGATTGACTGATGCCCGCAGGGTACGTCAGTCAGTCTGGGAGATATTAACTGACGAGAAGGGCCGTGGTGAAACGAAGGGGGCTTTATGGAACAGAAATTCTAAGGGCTCAGATTATCGCTAGGGTGATCTTGCAACAACTGTCAAACTATTGGTTTTATCGTATCATTTCACGCACGACGGAGCGATTTCAATTTCAGAATCTGCCCCCAGTAATATAAATTGCTCGAATTAAACCTTAATAATTCTCCCTTCACAGAGCCAAAATGGAAGGTAATTGTCCCTTCCCACACTCCTCCCCCAACTAAAGAATTAAAGGTAGGGGTATTTAATAAAACGAACGAAGGGCTCCCGCTAAAAAAGCGGTGTACGAGGATGAGGTGAAGGGCGTTAGACTTTGGTTCGGTCGTCATTTAAACGGGCATTAGCGGCGTTTTAGGGGGTTGATATGTGCCTCGCTTACAGACCCTAATGACCAAAAGGATGGATGAATGAATGAAGGGGAAGGGGCAGAGAGCCCTAACCTTTATTAAAACGCCGACCTAATAGGTTAACCAGTTAAAAATCAATCGCTACTGCGTTTTTTTGTGCCTTCCCTCCTTTTTTTTGCATTTTTCCCTCATCCCTTCACCTTAGATACACTTTTTTCCTTATGAGCACGTATAGGAAAGTAATCACTGAGCAGTTACCACAAACACCCTTCCCCCTACACGAAACATAATCTCAGGGCTCAGAACAAGGGCCCTTGTAGCCTCCCCTCCACGGTTTTTTGCCTTGAGCAAAATGTAAAATAATAGACAAGAAAATAAGCGAATGCGAAATTCGCAACCGTTCCCAAATCAACCAACGAGGCTTTTGATCCTCTCATCCATAACTTGAGAGACTAGAGCCTCGATATAGAGTCGTTTTTGAAAAGACATGTACCTATTGTCCCCTCCCAAGTGTGTTCAACTAAGGTCCCACGTATAATCCCAAAGAAATTGAAACTTTTAACAGAATAAGATGAAAAATGTTACCGTCAGGCATCGCTGATTGTACCCGAAACTATCAAGTTGATCAATAAGCGTGTCAACACCCCTAAAACAGTGGATTTTTCGACCCGAAAACTGGTAATTTCACCCACGAACCAATTTTGAGAAAAATCCATTGTTCTACCGAAAAATGAGGCAATTAAGCCCATTTTAAGTGCCTGCAAGAAGATACGAGAGCCACTACAAAAAAGTGTTTTTCATCTTATTTCACTTTTATTCACTTATTCTGTGCTAATCTGTGTGGAAAAACAAATAAAAGCGAAATAAGCTGAAAACAAATTTTTTGGAATGGCTCTCGTATCTTCTTGTAGGCACTTAAAATGGGTAAATTAATTAAACTGATATTATCCGGACGACGATGGAAGGGCATAGCCCAACACGATTCGAGTTTCGAGAAAAAATGGCTCCCCGGCGGGATTTGAATCCGCAACCACTGGATTACCAGTCTGCGCTGCCAATTTGCGCCATGGAGACGCCTTTGGGATTCGTTCTCCGAGAGATAAGCTAAGCCGAACCCCACCCAGGGGCATTGTTTCTCGAAACTCTAGGCGTTTCTCCTGATCGGTAAACCACGCCGAATTTTATCTTATCTAGATGTTGTTAGATCGATATAATGAATAATTCTGTCGCCGGTATTTTTAATTAGTAAATTAATTAATTAAACTGATGTTATCCGGAAGACGATGGAAGGGCATAGCCCAACACGATTCGATTTTCGAGAAAAAATGGCTCCCCGACAGGATTTGAACCCGCAACCTCTGGATTACCAGACGAGCACGCTGCCAATTGCGCCATGGAGACTCCTTTGGGAGTCGTTCTCCGAGGGATAAGCTAAGCCGAACCCCACCCAGGGGCATTGTTTCTCGAAACTTAAAATGGCACTTAAAAAGGGCTTAATTGCCTCATATTTTGTGTTTGTATAACAATGGATTTTTCTCAAAAAATTGCGGAGAACAAGAGTGAACTAAGCATGAAATATTGAACTGCGTTTCTTCATCCAGTTTTAGAGGAATTGGCCAGGCGTTGAGAGCAACATTGCTATTGTAGTCAGAGGCGTAGCCTTTAGGTTTTCGTTGGGGGGGGGGGGGGTGATGCGCAAAATCAGTTGGGCTTAGATAAGGGGTGAAGGGGGTAAGTATTGGAATTTCACAGTACCTAATTAAAGACAACAAAATAATATAACTGAACACAAAACGTAAGAACAAACATCACGTATTTGAACTGGGAATCGGACAGGGAGAAGGGGCGACTATTAGGTTGGTTTCGCGGGGGGCACCTTTTCAACAAGCTACAACACTGACCATTGCCATATGATGGATCTTTTTCCACTTAATGCATTGACCTATTTTATTGAATAAGCCGGTGGTCACCCTTTGATTGACGAAATTGGTGAAAATATGGGGAGGGGGGCGAAAAGCTACCTTTGCCCACCCTATAGGAATATTGGGTGAGCGATGGCCCACCTCGCCACCCCTAAAGGCGCGTATAAACTGAGCGATCCGAACATGTATTGCAACGTTGCAGGTGCGGAGCGGTTCAAAAGAGTCGACCGCTCCGCGGTTGCAACATGAGCGCTCCATATTTTCGTGCGAACATACTCCGCTCGAAATCCATTTTCACCCCCAAATCCATTTTCCTCCCACATCTTCGTTATATTTTAGTGTTAAATGGATTCAGAAGAAGAAACATTACATTATTACTATATGTTCAGTACATCGTCCATTGTTTTGGCCAGTAGTAAGGGGGAAATTCGGAAACGACGACGATGACGGTGAACAGAAGCTTCTTTGAAGTATTATTAAATTACCATTACAGGTATTTTAATTGTTTTTACAGTCTCTAACACTCGTATATGACTAAATAGAAAAAAATATACAATCAAAACAAAATTTTGCATAAAAATTGTACAGCCGTACGGGGAGTGTTTAGAGAAAATGAGAAGAAATTAATTATGCAGAAAAGTCAGACCCGCAACGATGTTGCAGGTGTTGTTGCAGATCGTGTTGTACGCTATACAAAAACCGTCCACACTGCTCCAGCGCTCCGCCTTTGATGCGCTTGAAAAACCCAACAGGGAATGGATGGCCGCGATCTGTTCGCGAGCTGAGCGCAAACCCCGTCCAAACTGAGGCACTCCGCTCCTGCAACGTTGCGCCTTAACACTACGCCAATGTAAAGGTTGTAGAAAGACGGGGTACGTTGATATAGTTATGAAGAAAAAACCAAACCACCAGTCGAAGTCTTCAATTATTTATTCTCGCCTACGTTTCGCTATGATCCTAGCATCCTCAGGGCTCCAAAGTCCGAAATGTTAAAAAGTTCCAGGTCGTTATAAACAAAAGCAAAGGCCTAACATTCTAAACACACCCGATGCATAAATGAGAGGTCCCGTTAGATAATTAAAACCATTTAAAACCCACAATTAACGCAATCAAATGATGCAAATAAAACCCCCTCCCCCCATGACAAATCAGGTTAACAAAAGAACCCCCGAAGATCTTTTGTTAAGATCTTTTCCGAAGATCTGTTGTTGTTTGCTTTTGTTTTTAACGACCTGGAACTTTTTAGCATTTCGGACTTTGGAGCCCTGAGGATGCTAGGATCGTAGCGAAACGTAGGCGAGAATAAATAATTGAAGACTTCGACGTGTGGTTTGACTTTTTCTTCATAACTTTAACACTACGCCTTTCCTCCTTTGTATTCCTACTTTGAACGGTTGTCAAAAATAGAACTTTTTGAAAATATCTTGATATTTTCCCAGTTTACTCCAAGAATCTTTCACTACCCCCAAGCCAAATATCCAAATCACACAGAAAAAAGTGTGCTCTTTCCAGTGGTGTCGTTGGATTTAACCTATAAGCATGAAGAACGCTCATTACCCAAGTTACAGCTGTTTTTGTTGCAAAAACCCGTGTTATGCTCAAAAACGTGAAAAAATCCATTATCTCGACTAGGAATGGAAATAGGACCCGGGGTCATAGAACATTTTTTGTTGCATTTTGGGTGTACATTACCCCTCTCGTTTTGTTTAACCAAGTACTAGTCACCCTGTATTTGTGTGTGTTGTTCAATGTATGTGAGCGCAGTGGCATGGCGTATTGACATCTTTCATAAATACACCAGCGCTCTTGTGACGACTAAGTGAAACGATCTCCTGGGATATCCTTCAATTTTCAATTGGATTTACTTCAATAATTTTCTTTCTCACACCACAATAAACAAAACAAGGCGAGTTACCCCAGATTGTTAGTTTATATTAGCTCGGCAAGGGCGCTGCTGTATTTATGAAAGATGTCAATAGGCATCACTTAAATTGGGGGCTAACTTTGCTGAGGATTTCATTTATTTTTAACATGCATAGAATTTGCTTAAGAACCGATCACAGTTGAGAAAAATATAGCGTCACCTCGCACACTGGTCCGAAACACTCCACAGCTCCTTCAAACGGCCACAGTTGCCAGGTGCTCCGAAAATTAAGGTCCACTAAGAAAAACTAAAAGCGCACATAATGGTCCACTGCACACCAGGCCTCCCCAACAGCTATCTATTTCAGTCACGACTGTCAGTTGGTGCGAGCGGGCGTAAAAACTACAATAAAGGCGACCGAAAGCTGAGTCTTGGCGATTGCGTGGCTTTCTTTGCGAACAAAACAATCGTATAACGGGCCAGAGCATGCCAGAGCCTGCGGCTGATCGGTTGCATCTGCAAAACCGGCCACTGTTCTGCGCAAACACGTCCCCCCCACACCCTTACCAAGAGTAAGCTGGAAGAATTTGACTGAGCCAACCCCACGAAATTGAGGTCTTTTGATTAACCATAACAGGGAAAATGGTTTTTTGGAGAGAGTGGAACCCACCCAAATTGGTATTCAGAGTAGGTAAGCCAAATCAGGGATATGTATTAATTTTCTTAAAAAAAAAAAAAAAAAAAAAAAAAAAAAAAAAAAAAAAAACAGGAATACCTAGTTTTTTCTACGACTGAACCCAGCGACATTAATTTTCGTGAAGAGCCAAACAGCCCGCGATTTTTTTCCCCCCCAGAGCCAAGCCCTCAAGACAGTGTTTTTTAACGATTAAACCCCACAAAATGATTCTTTCCAAGAGCCATACCCACGAAATTGGTTCTATCCGGAGCACCCCCCCCCCTCATCTTTTTGGTCATACATCATATTTTGCTTAATTACGTCAAATTCGGCCCTCAGGGACCATGAAACTGAACTGATTTTAGCCCTGAGAAACCTTCCCACGCTCTGTCAAGTGATCTGTCAATCTGACATCGCGGTCTTATTATTACGGAAAAACGTACCTTATGAAATGCATTCCGCAGTTAAAATAGGGCATGATCCTTCCCTGCTGAATCCAATTTAACTCTGTTTGAGCGAAAATTTTCCCTGGAACCCTAACATTTTCTCAAGTGGGTACCTTGGATGATTTCCGATTAAGACAAGTAGCCCAATAGAGTGGGGCCAGGGGGCCTGTTCTGTAAAGTTAGCAACAGTCAAAACGACAGTTGATAGCGACAGTCGATTGTGGTGTTGTTATCAACTGTCGTTTTCTACATGTCGAGATCGTTTTGTGTGTTGGTGTTCTGTAAGAACAAACTTCCATAAACAATAATGAATTTATTTGGATACAATGAACCACATCAATCGGACTTCGTTCGAATATTATACGTCCCGATCTGCCAGCTATGACCGGCAGGCCGACGTGCCAGCTATGACTGAAGAAGTCTCAGTGCTACACAACGACGAAAATAATAGCAATTGGAGAACCGCAATCTCTGGGCATTCATCCTGATAATTCGAGAAAAAAAGTCAATCCAACTATGGATAGACAAAAAATAAGCAACTTACTGTGTGAGCTCGCTTGAAAAGACATTATTTTCCTTTTTTCTTAAGATTAGAATGTCGCCATACGAGGAGGCTAGGCCCTTTAGTTGTGTTGATCGTATCCCCGAGGTCCTTGTTCGTTGGGACGTGCCCCTAGATCACGACTTTCCCTGGCCATCAGCCATTTACGTCTCTTGTTTGTCACAGAACGAGCATTTTTCAATAATATCACAAAAATACGCGAACGTGTCACAATCGGCACTCAATCCACAGCGGTTACGAAAAAGTTGTGGGAGGCGGTAACGTCAGAGTTTAGGGGCACTTTTCCATGTCCACAAAACACAATGCTAGCCTCTGTTACAGCTAGCGGCATCAAATGACAATGATGGAAATCAAAGTCAACACTTAATTCAAGAAATAAACTCAAAAAAGTACACAGATTGAGTAATCCTTCCTTCTTATCAACTGCCGGTGTCGTTAACAACACCCCCGAGGTGCTGTTTTGATACCAACACCAAATCCTAACTCATGACGTATAACGACATTTCAAGTAGTGTTGTTTTCTTACAGAACATCTCAAGGTGACGTCATCACTATTGACTGTTGCTATCAAGTATTGTTAACTTTACAGAACAGGCCCCCTGATTCCAATTTGTTGAAAAAACATCTTCCAAAATTCAATGATACATTCAAATTTAACAGGAAAAAATCATTAAAACCATACCAGAAATTCCGTTTTATGCCGCGAAAACTGGCGTTAAAAAAGAGCTCAATTCATGAAATGGCTGCATTTGAAAGAGCTGACCCCACGAGATTTGTATTGAGAGGACAGACCTTGCGACATTTTTTATTTCGAAGGAGAAAGGCCCACGACATTGGTTTTTCGAGTTGTTGTGCGAAGTTTTTTTTTTTTTTTTTTTTACGATACTCGTTTTGAATGAGCCAAACCTGCGAAATTTATCTTTAGTTGTAAGATAAACCAACACCCTGGAAATTATGATGGTGCTGAATTCGTTGGCTTTTGAAGAGAGCTGACCCCCGCGAAATTGGTTTCTGACGTGACAGATCCGCGAAATTTGGGTTTTGAAAGTGCCAAACCGACTAAAGTGCCTTAAAAAAAAATCCAGAGGCGAAATCATTCTTTAATTTGCCAAAACCCAAAAATTGAAATCTGTTATGGCCTAATTACACCAACCGAGTAGCTCGGCCGAGTGGCTAGGCCGATCAAGAGAAAAGAGAGAAAATGTCAGCTTCTTGGCAGCACGAAGGCGTTATCGGTGAGTCAAAAAACTATTCATACTTCTTTGAGTATAAAATCTTTATCATGGAGCGAACCATGCAATTTAGCAATTACATTAAAATAGAGATAACTGGTCCGGGGAACGATGCCTCGGAAGTTAACGAAATAAAGGAGATATTTGGTCTGCGGAACGATGCCTCAAAATATCTGTACGGAAATGGAAAGAGACACGATCACTATATTACATGCATTTCAATCACCTGTAGCTACAACTACCAGTCTAAACATAAAACGCGGAGGACGTGGACACCTATAAGGGGATGATGAGGAGGGTGTCAATTAAAGACCATAAATTAACTAAATGTTTGGAACGAGCTAAACTAACCCTTTATGGAACGAGCCATAAATTAACTAAGTGTTTGGAACGAGCCAAACTAACTCTTTATGGAACGAGCCATAAATTAACTAAGTGTTTGGAACGAGCCAACCTAACCACTTATGGAACGAGCCATAAATTAACTAAATGTTTCGAACGAGCCAAACTAACCACTTTTGGAACGAGCCATAAATTAACTACATATTTGGAACGAGCCAAAATAACCCTTTATGGAACGAGCCATAAATTAACTACGTGTTTGGAACGAGCCAAACTAACCACTTATGGAACGAGCCATAAATTAAGTACATGTTTGGAACGAGCCAAAATAACCCTTTATGGAACGAGCCATAAATTAACTACGTGTTTGGAACGAGCCAAACTAACCACTTATGGAACGAGCCATAAATTAAGTACATGTTGGGAACGAGCCAAGCTAACCACTTATGGAACGAGCCATAAATTAAGTACATGTTTGGAACGAGCCAAGCTAACCACTTATGGAACGAGCCATAAATTAACTACGTGTTTGGAACGAGCCAAACTAACCACTTATGGAACGGGCCATAAATTAAACACATTTGGAACGAGCCAAATTGACCCTATACGGAACGAGCCATAAATTAACCATATTTGGTACGAGCCAAATTAACCATCGCAGTTTGGATTGACCCAAACAAACTAATTTTATGTAGGTTATTATTTATTCATCGCAGAGTTTGGAACTCGCGACAACTGTCTCGGCCGAGCACTCGGTACGTGTGATTCGGCCTTTAAGGACCAATTACACGTACCGGGTGCTCGGCCGAGTAAATCCCCGTGTAATCAGTTCAGACAGTACTCGGCCCAGTGAAAATCAGGTGATTTTGCGAGATAGGCCCAACTACACGTACCGAGTGCTCGGCCGAGACGGCATTCGGCCGAGTAAAGCCCCGTGTAATCACTTCAGACAGTACTCGGCCCAGTGAGGAGCGAGTGATTTTGACCGAGTCAGGAAGTAGAACCATGTTCTATTTATTCGGCCGAGTATGGACCCCCCCCACTCTTCCACCCGACCCTTTCCCATTTCCAAATATGCAAATGTGATCAACCGAGCTCACGGAATGTTGAGAGAGTCCGCCTCTCATTCACGCATTTTTCTTATCGCCATATTTTCATCAATTCTGGTGCCCTATTCTTGACTTGACCAACCAAGAGCAAACCAAAGAACCAAGCAACCAAAAGAATTTGTCACTCCGCGAATATAAGCAGACCGGTTTCAACAACTTCAGATCATCGGCCGGAAGCTCCCTTCTCCCCCTCGAGAACTTCAGCCCAGCGTAGTAAAGAAATATAAGAAATTCACAAAATATGTAATATTTAACAAAAAATGAACTATATAACAACAATAAAGAAAAAGGACCAAAATAAAAACACGGCTGTAGACCATTTGAACGCGAAATTAAATTCAATTAAAAATTATACGCAAAAAGGGGGGAAGCAAACTTTTCAAAAGGCACAAAAGTTAATATTTTCGTGGTATTGAGTTCAAACATTTTTTTCCCGTTTAATTTTTCTGCTTCGCCGTGCCATGACAACGCATAACAAAACTGTCTCGTTCCTACTTCATCACCTACTCGCCCAGTACTCGGCCGAGCTACTCGGTTGGTGTAATTGGGCCTTAAAAGTCAAATCCATTAAAGAACTATGAAAGAGCCCGAACGGTCGAATTGCTTTTTTGAAGGCTCAAAACTTGTGAAATTCCTTTTCAATCCTGCTAAATTGGTTTTTTGAGTGAGAAAGACCCGTGCAATAATATGGTTTCCATGCGTGCCACAAACTTAAAAGCCACAAATTTTGGTCTTGGAATGACCAAAGCTGCGAAATTGATTTCGTTCATAAATGCGAATAATCAACGGCGGGGGGGGGGGGTGAGAGTATGTGCCTCATCAGAAAATCTTCAACTATGCCATGTTATCAGTCGAAAGGCAGCCCTTGGACCACTGAAACAGCATTTGTCGCATGAAGCGTGCAACTGTGTTCCAAAATGGTTAAGCGCCCCCCCCCCCCCTGATGGTGCACGGACCCCCGGGCTGGTTGTCATATGCCATACTCAACTTAACTTGGCCAATCGGAAGGGAAAATAACTTCTGTGAGGAAAGCAACAGTAGTTACTAGCGGGCAAGCTTCGGGACGATTCTTCACATCATACAGGCACCACTTTAAGGCAACTAATTTAAAAAGAATACAGTAAATGGCGGCCTGTCCCGCCACCATTGAAATAAACGTTTCATTCTCTTGAACATGATGAACATTGGAATTCATGTACGAGCTTGCCGAGTCAATATCACCAATACTACTATCCTTAGGGTTTCTCAGCGCAAGGGTTGCAATAGACTTCAAGATGATACTGAACATCCGGTCGGAGCAGAGAAGTGGGCATTGGACATCAAGCATGAAAGTTGTATTATGAATGGTGAGGGGGCGAGACGAATAAGTCGCTCAAGGGGTCAAGCCCCCTCAGTGTATTCTAATGAGCACGTCTAAAAGCACAGGAAACACTGTGCGAAGCTCGTCAAAAACAGAGAGGGGAAAATCTTCCTTGCAGAAACAAGAATGATACCCAAAAGAGACGACCGCCACCGCCACCGCCTCCCTGCCCATCACATCCAGAACTGATAATGGTGGGCCTTGGTTGTGGTAGTGGGTGGAATGAAAAGAGAACGAAGGGACAAAGGTCTTCCCTTTTATGTATTGTCACTCCACAATAGAGGTGACTCTCACCCAACGTTCCTCCCCTCTGCCCTTTCCACACTTACCGTTCCCTTCAGAATCATTCAGACCGAAAAGGCATTCTTTATTTGCCGGACTTTCTCATTCTGCTCCTCCTTCTTTTTCTTTACGTTACCTCTTTTGTTCTCTCCCTTCATTACACTGGAAAGAGTAAATCACACATATATATGTTGACTGCCGCCCTAAGGGTGTAATTGGTTTTTTATTCTATGGTATAGAAAACTTCTTCCAAGACGGCTAAATGATCTAAAATTATTGATAAACAAGTATCGTTCCTAAATCTTATACATAATATACTTATTATAATTATTATATTAAATTTTAAAATCGAGAGCATAAGACCAACAAGCCAATTTTTTGTTTACCTCGCCGGAAATTGACTGAAAAATGGCAGTAAAGAGGAAATTAATTACATCATTGATGCGTGGCGGGGGATGCGAAGGGCGCACTGAAACAAAACCTTCAAAAGATGCTGATTTCTATCTTCTTGAGCATCCACACCCTCTCCTTTTACTCTTCACTTTTCTTAGTAACACTCTCGGGATATTTCTCCATTAATTTAATAATAACATTGGAGGCAGCGAATCGAGAGAGAAACAGAGAAGCCAGGAAAACAAAAGGAGACCGTGGGAGAGGGGGCTGGCTGAAGGATCACAATAGACAAGGAGTTATCAGAGCGCGGAAGAGGGGTCTTTTTCCTCCTTTTCCAGAAGAGGTGGCTTTTCCTTGCTTCTTCGCTCTTCATCCAATTACTCAACAAGACTTTAATGCCGAGTTTTTTCCTCTTCCACCGCTCCCCCGTCTCACCCAAAAACTACACGAGTAATTAAATCTGTTAGCGTGTACGGACTCCTGCGCGGGTACATTCTACAGCGGTGGCAAAAATAATATATAAAAAAAGAAAATTTCAAACCTAACAAATTATACTTAATTAAATTACGACTCAACTTTGTGAATCTTTGACATAGAATGATAAGGTAAAAGAAGGGGAAGAGAAAAGGACGGTTGATGTAAATTACTAAACGATTAATTACAGGAGGGAAAAAGAGTGAAAGGAATTTCTTTCGTAATTTCTTCGTGATGGAGGTAATCAACTTTTTTTCTTTTAATTTAATTACAGGATCAAGTCAAGGGGCAGGAAGAAAAAGTGAGAAGAACAAAAAAAAAGTATTAAAAGAGAAAGACCCATAGGCCTGTGTAATGGAGTTGTAACACACATTTGTCTTGCGGAAGAGAAAGAAGGTGGCGAAGAAAGAGCGAGAAAAAAAAAAAAAAAAAAAAGAGGAAAGGCGGTGGTGCGGCCTCAATTTGCCGCACCATTACGAGCTGTCCGTCCGAACAGTTCCGCGACGACCAACATTTGTCACACTCCCACCCCCTCCGACCCAGCACCACTCTACCCACAATCGAAAACTCTCCTCGTATAAGGGCGGGCGAGTTGCATTTTCGCGATCCTCTGAATTCTTGATACGCTGACCATTAGAGTCTCGCGAGAAGAACGTTCATTTCGGACGAGGGGTGAATAGGAAAGCGAAGAAAAACACTTTTGTGGAAGCGGACAAATTTCTCGCACTGAAGACATCTTTTTCCTCCATCTCACTTGACCGCTTCTTTTTTTATTTATTTACTTTTTTCAAGGAGATAAATATGAAAAAAGGAAGTAGAGGCCACTGATTTTAAACCTTTTTTTGGGGGGGGGGGATGTTTTCATCTGAAGCGGGCAGGGAAACTTGCGGCCATCTAAATGCAAAAAAGGAGAACTATACCAAAAGGGAAAAACACGTATTATTGATATGTGGAAGATAGAAAAGTTGTGACTTTCCACGTATGGTATATTTATGATAATCGCAACCCACCCTCTCATCACTTTTCACAAAATCATAATGTAAGAGTGGCTGGTCTTTTGTGAATGAATGAATGGGCTTTGATTATTACAGTGCGGTCCTAGCTTTAGGGAAAAGGAGTAAACATCGCAAATCACACTCCCTCACCAAACAGAAGTACGGTCGAGAAGGAAAAAAAACCGAGTTTTTATTACCGCTGTGTATTCATATCATTTTTCGATAGGCCTCATAGAAAAACTTTACCCCGTAAATCAAATTTGAATCGGGAGGAGAAACAAAAACAAAAAAATCCTATTAACCCCTCCTACCATCGTTGACAAAAGGTACGTATAAAAAAAACCTCTCTTTTATTCGTGCAATGAACGTTATTTGAGGGATTTTGCGCTCCTCAACGAGCATTTTTCAAGCATCTATTCCTGGTACCGATTTCTGAAGATAAGCCATTTGCCAGAAGACTTATGAGAGTTGAGGTAGAGACCAAAGATGATGATTGATGACATTGAAGATTTGGGTGGTAGGTACTCGGAATAGTTTGTACCACACTGACAAAGTTCAAGAACAATAAAATTACACTATTCTGCAGATTTATAGTTCACATCACGTGATGTTTATCCCCTACTGATCCGCGTAGGTTGCCAAAAGATGCGAAAGGATGCCCTGTGAAAAGACCTTCTGAATGGGTCAGCCACGAAATTGCTTTTTTCAGGGGCGCACCAGTCCCGTGAAACTGGGTTTTAATGAGCCAATCCCGCAAAATAATTTTTTTTAGGGAAGCCAATGCCACTAAATTTGTTATGAACTGTGCGAAATTTTGTTTTTGAAAGGAGGTAGACTCGTAAATTGTTCTGAGCTAACACTTCGAAATAGCTTTTTGAATTACATAGTCAACAGAGCGAAATTATGTTTTTGCAGCACCGGAAGCCACGAAATTACTGTTTTGCTACGTACCAGTCCCACGAAACAGCTTTTTGATTAGCTAATTCCGCAGAATTACATTTTTCAGGTAGCCACCCCGTGAAATTGGTTTCGAATGAGCCGACTCAACGAATTTTCTTTTTGAATGGCTCGACAGCGCGATGTTTGGTTTTCAATGCTGCGAAACCAGCGAATTTTGTTTTTTTTTAGGTGATAGAGCATCGCGAAATTGGATTTGAATACGCCAACCCTGCGAAATTTTGTTCTTGATAAGAGCCAGACCGCTGAAACGGCTGTTTAAAGTGGGTGAATCTCCCTTGAAAATGAGAAATTGTTTTACGAAAGGGCCAAAATCACGAAACTTGGTTTTTTGGAGATAGCGAAATCCTCGAAATTGATTTTTAGCGCGGGCCATAGCCTGGTGAAAATCTGTTTTTAACGAGCCAACCTAGCGAAATTCTGCGTTTTGGAGAACCAACCTCGTGAATTTTTTTTTATGGATAAATTTTTAAATGGAGCCTACGTCCAGAAATTTCGCACGGGGGAGGGGCGCCATGAAGGTGGATTTTTCAGGGAGCCAACCCCACGGCGCGACTTGCCAGATCCGCGAAATTGGTTTAAAAAAACGGGGGAACCCGGGCGTCGAATTGCTTTTTATGAAGCGCCAAAATTCTAAATTTGGGTTTTGAAGTAGCCTAAACCACGAAATCGGGTTCTGTGAGTGTCAAATATGTGGAATATTTGGACTTACAAAGAGCCTGACCAGCGGAATCGCTTTTTTAATTAAGCCAACCCCGGGAATTTTGCTATTTAGGGAGCCAATGTGAAAGCGTTTGAGTGTGTAAAACTGGGTTATGAGAGCAACATTCTATGAAATTCGAATTTCGTAGCGCCCGAACCTACGAAATTGATTTATTCAAGTGCCAAAATTTGGAAATTACAACTGAAAGGGATGACGTTCATGTAGATTCTACCCAGCAGATTCGCCATCCACGTAACCAAGACTATAAATTAGTGGAAGCCAAGGTGACTCGGGAATTATCCGTTTCGTCTTTCGTCTTCTCGGTGGAGGAAAATTTCCCATCATCCATCCGTAAAAAGCGTATTACAACCATCACTGCAGCATAGATCCAACAGCAGCCAAGGCCCAACCATAGCAAAGGTCCCAAGGTATGGTGCGTCAACCGAAAAGGTTCAGCTACAGCCAAATTTCAAACTAAATGAAAGCTCCAAACACACAATAAGACCCAACCACTGCAAATCTCAAACCGGAGTTGAGCTATGTACAGGAGAGCTTTAACCTTGCAGTGATGTTTTCCGTTTTTTTGTTATTATTCATTCTAAATAAATATTTTCGATCAGGAACTAATTCTTACAACCCACCCTCAAACTTGTTCCTTGCATGTTTCAGCATGCCTACTAGATTCGATGTCTGGAATGTCCGTCCACCGTCCATCGTACGCCACCAGAGTCATATTTTGCCCCAGAATTACTCGAAAAAATCGTTCTTCCGCACATAGACTCCATTTGCCGGGTTCTCTTTGGTTCTAACACCTCGCCAGCTTGATCAACTAACTTTCTGTGATTTTATGGGTCAAAAACTGGGTTATTTTTTAAAGTTTTGAGGTCATAGGAGTGTGGGGTCATGGGGGGTCGATTTCCATGAAATTTCAAGCAGGATCTTGCTACATGTATGAATATTAAACCCCTGCGTAAAATATGCGGCGTTTCTTCATATTTTCTTCCTTTTCTTTATTTTTGAAAACTGTGACCCCCGTACGGGGATAACTCGGTTTGTGTCAGACAAACAAAAGTTGGCACTCAAACTGCCCAAAAACTGGTATTTTAGGTGAGCTGTCCGCTGAAACCGTGCACGTCCGAGCTGGTCACAAGAGGGCCGAATGATCCCATTATATTAAGAAATTGAAAGTTTGAAAGGAATTGCATCTTTTGTCACAAGAGTTCAGCTATGAATATGGCCGTACGGGGCCGAAAGCTTTTTCTACATATAGACCAGTCAATATAGACACAAAAATCGGGGTAAATCGCAAACATGCATGTAATTGATTTTTTTGTTGCGTGTCGTTAGGACCAATGAGAGCAGTTATTCCTCAAGTTTGCAACACTCAAAACCTTGTGCTTAACTCATGGCACTCGAAAAACTAAGAAATTTCATCACTTTTTCTGGTTTTTTGAACAAAAATACCAGAAGAAAGAGTTTTTTGAGCATGACCACAGTATACATTGTTAAAACCAACTAAATTTGCTACAATTTAAGCCATGCCCGAGCATCCTGGGTCTGTTAGTTCAGGAAATACAGTCAATCAACAAAATACCTCGCCAAAAAGCGAGATTTTATTGGTAGGCTAATTTTTCAAGACCCGTAGCACTCAAATACACGGTGAACAAAATGAGAGGGGTGATTGTACACCCAAAATGCAACAAAAAATTTCCTATCACCTAAGGTCAGATTTCCATTCCTAGTTCAGATAATCAATTTGTTGTTTTTTAGCACATCACGGGTTTCCGCAACAAAAACATCTGTAACATGGGAAGTAAGCGTCCTAGGTTAAATCCAACGACACCACTGAAAAGAGTACTCTTTTTTGTGTGTGAGTAAAGACATTTTGTCTAATGATAGCGAAAGATTCTTTGAGTAAACTGGGAAAATATCAGGATATTTTAAAAAATGTCAGTTTTTGACAACTGTTCAAAGCTAGACTACAGTAGCCGTGGTGCTCCCAGCACCTGGCAAGTTCCTCTAAAACTGTATGAAGTAACTTAGTTTAATAATTTATGCTTATTTTACACCTGTCCTTTGCAATTTTTTGATAAAAATCCATTGTTATACAAAAAAAGTAGGCAATTAGGACCATTTTGAGTGCTAACAAGAAGATCAAGAGCCATTCCCAAAACTTATTTTTCAGCTTAATTCACTTTTCCTATGTTAATCCATGAGGACAGACAAATAAAAGTGGAATAAGCTGAAATAAAGTTATTTATCTTCTTTTAGGCACTCAAAATGGGCCTGATTGCCATATTATTTGGTATAACAATGGATTAATGTTATATTTTTAGGGTTTTGGCTTTTTTCTTCTTCTACTTCTTCGTTTCCTAAGAAGTAGAAGAAGAAGAAGAAAAAAAAAAAAAAAAAAAAAAAAAAAAACACTAAAAATATAACATTAATCAAGTTGTATGGCTTGAAAAACTAATAATATTAATAACAATGGATTTTTCTCAAAACATTGCGAAGGACAGGAGTAAAATAAGCATGAAGTATTAAACCAAGTTACTTCATACAGTTTTAGAGGAATTTGCCGCGCGCTGGGAGCACCATGGCTAATGTAGTCTAGCTTTGAACAGTTGTCAAAAACTGACATTCTTAAAAATATTCTGATATTTTCCCAGTTTACTCCAAGAATCTTTCGCTAACTTTGGACAAAATGTCCTTACTCACACAGAAAAAAGTGTGCTCTTTTCATTGGTGTACTTGGATTTAACCTAGGACGCATGCTTCCCTAGTTACAGCTGTTTTTCTTGCAAAAACCAGTGATGTACTGAAAAACGTGAAAAAATCTATTATCTCGACTAGGAAAGGAAATCGGACCCTAGGTCATAAGACAATTTTTGTTGCATTTTGGATGTTTAATCTCCCTATTATTTTGCTCAACCTAGTACCAGTCACCCTGTCCTATAGAATATCCACGAGAAAATAAATTTTAGGCAATAGCGTCAGATTCAAATTGAGCTACTGCCTAAGAATTATTCTCGCGTGGATATTCTGTAGGACCATTATGTTTGAGTGCTACGGGTCTTGAAAAATAACCCTATCAATAAAATCTCGCTTTTTGGCGATATAACATATTTCTTTATTGGCTGTATCTCCGAAAATAACAAACGTAGGACGCTCGGACTGGGCTTAAATTGTAGCAAATCTAAGTTGGCTGTAATAATGTATACTGTGGTCATGCTCGAAAAACGCTTTCTTCTGGTATTTTTGTTTAACAACCTAAAAAATTGATGGAATTTCGTGGTTTTTCGAGTGCCACGAGTTGAGCACAAGGTTTTGAAGGTTGCAAACTTCAGTATTAACTGCTCTCATTGGCCCTAACAATGTGCAAAAGAAAAAACAATTACATGCATATTTGCGATGTTTGATGTTTATATTGACTGGCCTAATATAGATACGGCCAAAAATCTACACAAGTGCTGACAAAAATATAACTATTCATGTAATATTCATCAGCGTAGAGCTCATATACATATATTCAATCCGCGATCTGTGTGGTAAGCCCTTAAAATTCAAAAAGAAGAAATGAAATCAACAAATAAATTATTTTCTGTCGGATCGCATGCAACACATTGTATCCGTGTACCTAATCCATCGTTAAGCTGTTTATAAATATATAAATCCCTCCCTTTTGTATTTTAGGATAACTAGGACAATCAACACGCTCGAGGACTCAAAAACCCTCATCGAAGGAATCAGCTTCTGTTATTCCTATACTTACAATTGGAGTTAAATGTTGATGGCATTCACCCCTCCCCTACACCAACCCATTCAGGGAATGGATCGAGCCGCATGTGCTCCATTTGGCACCCAAGGTCCTTTACAGTAAATATGTTAATATTCTATTGAGTGTTCTTGCTTTTGCATTGCGTTCCTTCAACCCCACACGTACACCTATATATATACCTAGATTTACCAGAGGGATCCTTCGAAAGGTATAAAAAGGGCCACGCACATGGCACCGGTGTCAATGAGGTGATGGAGCCACATGTTGTCTACGTGTCTACAGCACCTTCAAGCCACATTTCGAAATCCACCTTCCTGTA
Organism: Corythucha ciliata; assembly: GCA_038030265.1. Classification (NCBI taxonomy): domain Eukaryota; kingdom Metazoa; phylum Arthropoda; class Insecta; order Hemiptera; family Tingidae; genus Corythucha; species Corythucha ciliata. Next base: position 35,797,674 of record CM075938.1, on the reverse strand, counting down.
CCTTTGACACAAAAAAAAAGGGGGGGGGGGAGGTGGAGGAGAATGACGAGCCTTTCTAAGAAAACTTGAAAGGTGGGTGTGATCGGAGGGGGAGGCTTCTCAAATGACAATTATCTATTTTTACAGAGAAAACAATACTCTGCTGGAGAAGGAGGAAATATGTTTTAATAGGTTACATAGAAAAATATCATATTTCAAAAAGAGGGAAACCTGTTGTCAATTAATTTTGAAAGGGAGCCTATCTAAGAAAGCTGTATGCTTCAAGAAAGCATCTTTAAAAGCAAGTGAAAGCGGTAGTGATGTGTGCCGGTGAAAAAATGTTAGGTGGGGAACGTCTCTTCGCCCACCACTAAAAGGTGTGGTTATACTTTTACCTGTAGAAGAGAGAGCACCTGCGCCGCGCGAAGAGAATGTCCAATGAGCGAGCTGCGTGGGTGGGTGACTCCCCCCTCAAACGTGAAAACCGAGGGAGGCGAACTATAGGCCTACCTGTTATCAACTCGATAAATTCCCCCTGTATTCCCACCTGCCCAGGGTCAAAACTCCAACCAACCCAGGTGGGGGAAAGCGAATACCTTCCAATCCAGCCCCCTCGACAACTGCCTTTTCAACCAATCATCGTCTCTGAACAGGTGTACGCCTACAATCCTATAACTTGCGTAGAGTTCGGATATCCGAGTATATAAGCCGTTACTTTGCAACAGCCAACTTCTTGAAATAATGGCGAAGGGAATTGGTATAATATCAATCAGAAATCATATTTACCTCAAATTGCGTTTGTATCATTTAGTTTTCTTCATTAATTTATTATTCCCTTGTTAAAAACCACCCATTTTTGAGAAACAAGAAATGGATTCAAACTCAAATATTTCCATGGGAAAAAGTTAAGTATTAAAAGAAAAAAACAACAAAAACCCAGCATGAAGCACCATCTTTAAAATATGTAGGTGGCCCTTCGTACCTGGGAGAGAAAAAAAGGTAGATTTTGAGAAGATTTAGGAAACGTCAATGGTTGGGGGGGGGGGGTCGGCATTTCATGGGAGAAAAAACCTGAACATCTGGTTCCATTTGCCGCGACGGCCATAAACCTACAGTCAATCAAGGCGTCTCTACCTGGTTTTTCTTTCCTCTGTGAAGGACCTTTAACAGGTACCAGGATCTTGGAAAGTATGGCCGCCTTCACCCATTCTTTCTTAAGACCGAACAAAGCAACTTCAATTACAATTTTCACGGTTTTACCCCCCCTGCCAGCGTCAAAGTGACAGTGACAAATCTTGTGAATTTGTTCTTTTTAAAAAATAAAAATGTACCAAACATAATATAGAATACCGTCAAGAAGAACAGTTAAATAAAAGTTTGTGTCTATACAATACGGTGCGGTTCGCAGCGTTTGCTGAGGTCTGGTCCGGTAAGCGAAACTCTTGCTGTTAAGAAACGTGGAAGTGTACAAATAGTTGGGAGTGGTGAAGAGGCAAAAACATTAAAAGCTTTTTAGTCACTATTGTCAGATTGATAAATCAGTTTCGTTAAGAAGGGGAGGGGGCATGGAAGTATATATGAAGGCTTGCGCGTGGCCTTTTTCTACGGGGGAAGGTTTGACTGTGCTCGGTGGACCGTGGGGGCTTCCTTTAGACCGTCGATTTCCTTGACGTCCCATGTCCTCCACAGAAAAAAAAAACTTGTTTTATTCATGAACTGGAACATTAATCTTTTAGTAGAAGATCCCCCCGTCCATTCCCAACTCCTATTTGAAAGGGATGAATCAATAAATGGCGGAAAAATATAAATAAAATGCAGGCAGCTCTCCTACACCTTCCCGGCATGACTCAGTGTGTATCTGAACAGTCTCAAAATGTCAACGTCGAAATTATAGCGTTAATTTGTTTGGGCAATCTTTATACTCCCACAGCTATCTCACTCATCTCGTAAAAATCCCTAGGGTAAGTGCCAACCTCCCTCTACCCTACCACACTCTACTTCTAGCCTAGTATTCGAACTTGATGAAATCCCGTATCTTTCCACTGAAAGGCGAAACATTTGCTTGCCCCTCTTTTTCGTGCGTTTGGGAGGACGACGATTCAAAACGTTGTCTATGTTCACGAATATTCAACTCCCAGAGGAGCTGTACACTTTCTCCAGTTGCCAAATTGAAAGATAACTTGTAAGTGATAAGGAACTAAACAGAGGCATTCGAAAAAAGACAGATTTTTTTCTGTTCACTGAGCACAAACAAATGTTGAGAGATAGAGAACTTGTTCGCAAGCGAGAACATACTGACGCACTGCATGGAAAAAGAGGATGTGTACCACGCATGTAAATAAATGGCAGACCTATTTTTCCAAAACTAGCTCCATATTTCTGTCGAAAACTAGAAAATGGACGAAGATAACTGCGTAGACAGCTGAAAACCAATGCGAATTTTGATGGTCGGTTTGCATGACAATGAAATTTTGAACGGAAGACTACTCCCCAATATTCTGATATTAACATTTTCTTTCTAGAAAATTGACTCTTCTAGCGGTAAATACAGCAACTCCGTTAAGCTTTGGTTTCCTAGAAAAGCGGTGCCGTAATATATCGGTAGAAAAAATTCCCTTTTAAATCACACCAGTAGTTGCCTAGAGAGCGGTCAACAGGCAGCGGCACCGCTTCGAATGAGACGGCCGCTCATAACGGTGATGTACTGTTCATCAACGATTTTTGACGGTGACGGTGAACGTTTTTTGTTTACAATGAGCGTGAAAACTGCCAGGACGCTGGATGGTGGCGAAATTGTAATTAATACTGTCCGAAAACGACTCTATTCTGTTGTTAAAAGAAAATACTACCAAATAGTTGGAGCTACGAGGAAAAAACGTTCGTCACCACCGTCACGATGGAAGCGGTGCCGCTGTCTGTTTACCACTCTCTAGGCAACTATGCTTTGATTTAAAAGGGAAATTTTCTGCCGTAATATTACGGCACCGCTTTCTAGGAAACCAAAGCTTTAATAAACCATTTCGTGTGCCTGACTCAAAAATAAACATCAGTGAATGTCATTGGTATCGGTCGCGGTCAGGGGTGTCAGGTTGGTTGGCAGGCAAACAAAGTTCACTAGTTCAATTGGTTCAATCATCACTGCTCAGTTGTTGTCGTCATGGTGACATGGTGAAGGGGGTCGTTTGCCCTCCAACCAGTGTAGCCTCCTTAGCAACCTGACCGCGACCGATTGGCGATTGTAGCTAAGGGAGACGATGTCTGGCGGCGTTTCAGAGAAACATTAGGGCCCCTCACACGTACACTCAAGAGTCGACGACTGAACGGGACACTCAAGTCTCGAATCAAAAGTATTAGTGTAAACGGCAATTATGCGTCGACGTTGGAACGGAGCTCGGCGCGCCGCGCGTAGATGGTTTTGAGCGCACTCCGACCGAAGGTCAAGAGTGTTAGTGTGAATCACAGTTTTGCGTGAGGGCTGGAGTGGAGTTAGAAATGTAGTTAGTCGTCGATTCCAGGCCGATCGCTCGTTCAAATTTCCAATTTGTCTCCCAAGTGGAAGTGTGTCTTGCGTCAAGACATGGCAGAAGACAACAGCAGGGAAGTTTTAACTAATTTCGTCGAACGAGACGAGAGTCTTTGGAAAATTAAATCAAAGGAATACTTAAACAAAAATCTAATGAACGAAGCTTATTACGACAAGCTCGTTGAATTTTACAAACCAATATTTCACAGTGCGAACCGGAATTTCGTTTACAAGAAAGTCCAAAGCCTTCGTGGAGCTTATAGGAAGGAATTTAAGAAACTGTCGGATTCACTAAGATCGGGGAAAGGCTCAGATGACATTTACACACCCACCCTCTCGTATTACGACTTCATGCTTTTCACAATGGACCAGGAAAAACCAAATCCGAGTATCTCGAACGTCGATTTTATTGAAGGAGAGGAGATAGAGGGCGATCCACCTCCGGAATAATTGCTGACAGAGAAGAAATTGAGATGCTAGTAGTGAATTTGAGATCTTCGTAAGAACGCCCAGTTGCCAAAAACCTCAAAGTGGCAAAAAGTCGTTGATCTGCAGATATGCTAGCTCTCATCACTGTATCCTTTTTGGTGATCCTTTCTTTTACTAAATCGAAAAGTAAATCGAATGAAGGACCATCCATCCTCAGGTAGTTCCTGTAGTTGTCCGGGTAATTTTCCCTTAGTTCCCGAAGGAGCGGTCTGTCATTAAATTATTCTCGGAATCTCTTCACCCAAATACGACGTTTCCTCACCAACTTCTTTTGAACATACACAAAACAATAAGCCGCAGCTAAAACAACAGCCCCTTCGTTATGACTTGTCACGACAGCAATTTCAGGATAGGACAGACGACTGGGCTTGTGGCGAAAACTTTCCAATTTTTCCTCCTTCCACGCGCCAATTAGGAATGGAGGTACAGGAAGGTATTTCTCCTTTACATGTACACTTTTGAGAGGAAGAACCCAGCGCTGAGGTTTGCGTGCGGTTAAGAGTGTGGTGTCCAAAAACAACACACTCTTGCGTGGCCCACTCTTGATCGGCAGACGCCTGAACGACAGTTCTGAGTGCACGCAAGAGCGGAAGCACAAAAATTGAACTGCGAAGTTTTAACCGCACTCAAAATTCGACTCAAGTGTGTCCCGTTCAATCGTCGACTCTTGAGTGTACGTGTGAGAGGCTCTATTGAGTCCGATACTCCATGTGATTTGTTGTTGTCGTTTGACAACAAACTACAACAAAGGTTTTATACAATATGTCTGTTCGCGAAAAAAAAGTTCAGTGTAGTGCAGGGCAGGGTAGGGCAAGCTGGGTGCAGGAGTGGGCAGGAGAATTTTCACGGGAACGCTTTCTCTTTCAGTGCAGGCTGGTGCAAATTCATAACAGTCTTGTTGCCTTCGCTTTTTCTTGGTAAACAGATAAGACGGAGGCTCACCCGACACAACATACGGCATACATACATATAGTTTTGATTAACTCGAATTGAAGAAGTTTATTCAAATTACTACTACCTGCCTAAACGCCGAGATTGAATGAAGTGAACAAGAATGAGAAGGAAAGAAGGTAACAGGGCTGTGACATTTATCAAAAAACTTGGAGTAACTTTTGGCAGGCTGGTGCAGCACAGAATTCATCGCGAACGCCCTACACTCGCTACCAGCCCAGCTTGTCCAAGCCTGCACTCATTTCTCAGGAAAAGCATTTAGGGTGCTCTGGTGGGCACTAGTGCGCCCTGGTGCGCCCCAGAGCAGGTTCGCGAACAGACCTAATGAGGAAGTTCATGTATCAAAAATGTTGATCAGTGACACTTTTTTACTGTGAACTACGGCTAAATAATCCGACGGTGGCGAGGAGGCCTCGATATTGTAACATTGGCATCACCGAATCAAGACAACAAGACGGTTATGCGGGTGCACAGTACACCCGTACAGAAACTTTGTCATTTCATTGTTTCCCAAAAATTGAGGGTTCAACGGTGTCAGCTATCAATTAGGCCAGTGTTGGGAGAAAGTCGACCGCCGAAAGGCTTGGGGGCTTGCTTGACGTTCGAGTGTAAGTGTATCAAGAGACCATGTTCTTCTGTTCTCGTCACTTTAGGCCAACTGACTACTTTTTTCCCATTATGTTACGAACGTTGACCACGAAAAAACACTTAAAAAACACAAGACTTGTTATCATTTAACATATGTAGGGAGTCCCGGTTTCATTATCACACGACACTAGCGCCGCTAGTGATAGCTACAATCGCCAATACAATATAATTAAAGGTCTACTCTACACCGTAATCCGTTTTATCCTATACACACAAAAAAGGCTAATAATAATAGTGAAACACTGAAGCATGGATTTTGGACCAAAAGAGTTATGGCTGCTGTCGAGTATTGCTCAATTGTTTTAAAGCATATACACAACTTGCAACATTTTCAACTTTTACGGGCTTGAAGGATGGCCTGAAAAGGCCTAGAATTTATTTACCAATAACAATATAATATTATTTCGTGAAGTCTCCACAAATCACTCTCTCTCGATGCAGCGTCAAAGCCAAAATTGAGAAAAAAAAGGTTAATTCACCGTTCTTTGGGCAAACTGGCAGCGCCAGTTTGCGGCTCCAATTGAGAAAAAACGCCTATCATTGGCGGATAAAATTAAGAAATACCGCTCATTCGCGGTTCGCGATTCAAGGTCCAGGCCGAAATTTAAAAAAAATACGCTAATTCGCGTTCTATGGAGACCCTTTCACGGCTAAAATCAGGAAAAGGGGCTCGTTCATACTCGTTCTTACGTTCGTACTCTTCTGCGGCTAAATGAAAAACGCCAACACGTTGTTGAAGTTAAGAAATAGCGCTCATTCCCGGTTGAAATTGAGATAACCTACTAGTTGAGCTAATTCACGGTTTATGGAGACCTTCTCACAGAGTAAAAGATATTATACTCGTTCAGTGTAGAAATGAGAATAAACACCCGTTTGCGGCTAAAATTGTGGAAAAACGTAGGTGAACTTCGTATATTTTGTCGCCTTGAGAAAAACTCTGGACCCGGGCCTGAGGTGTGCCTCATTGAAAAAAACAATTTATCGAATTTCGTTCTCTAAAAATACAATTTCGCTCCCTCCTTTTCACTCTCCTGACCTATAAAAGTTAATTTTGCAAGTTGTGTAGGTTTTCAACCATGGCATTGGTAGGAAAGGGATTTTGGTGGGGGTGTCTGCCCGGTGAACAGCATCTGCATCCCCCAGCCCTGAAACCCCTTCGTATCCATTCCATTCCTTAATAACGAAATAGAAAAGTGAAAAAATATATTGCTTGGCTTCGATAAGGTTGGGGGGGGGGCACGTGTGTGGTTGTGAATTTTACACACTAGTTAATTACACATATAATTAAAAGAAGCACACATGCCCGCATTCCTCTCTTTGTGCATGTTGTACCGGTGTACAACACACCGGGCACTTGGGAATGCTAGCAAATATGAGGGAGACTTGGGTGCAGGGCTGCAGGGCCAGATTACTTATACCTGAAAGGGACGAAAGAAATTAAGGAAAACTTGGAGACATGTGTATTGCAGGTCATTGCCTACCATCTTCTGACAAAAAACCGAAGCGAGTTGAATAAATAGCATCAGTCTATTAAATGTAGGGCTTGGATTCATATGCACGAAAAACCCTCGAAATATGTTTTTAAAACATTAACATATGCTCGTTAAATATGCCCGAAAACTACGCTGTATGCCGATATGTATGCTCGAAATTCGTTTGACATGGGTGGTTCTTACGCCTTAAACCTTGTCTGAAGATGGTCTAGTCAACCGAAACCATGGCCGCAAATTAATTAAGACACTTTAAACGTGGAGAGATTACCCTTTTTCACCAAAAAGCTAAAGGGGGGGGGTTTCAGTCATCCAAACGTCACTACCTCGCCTCGCATCAATACAATTGAGGGCGAGCAGGTGGACCGGAGCGCGCTCAGGCGGATTTAATTGAGGAGTCCCTAGGAGATTGAAGGTTTCGGTGTCATAGGTTTCCCATACTAATTGTGAATAGTAACGTGGTTGATTGCTCCAGATAGTGGTTTTTTATTTTTTAATTAGTTTTCATTTGCTCGAATTGTGTTGCAAAAGGATGGCAATCACGTCTTAATGTGACCTGTATCTAAAACGAACGTTTCGGTTGACGGAATCAGGTAGGATTGATGTGTTTTTGGTTGCCACTTGGGAACGAAGGATGGCGTCAGCCTTCACAACTTCCCTCGCCGGAAAAATTAGTGTTTATTGCGAATTTTATAGCCATTGACTCTAGCTAGCTGCTACTAAATCATGAGTTGCGACTTACAATAATTCCAAATAATTCATTTTGAACTTCCTTCAATATGCTTGTCGGACCGCCGGCCGTTACGTAAATTGATAGTTGAGCGCAGTTTCTAGAGAAAGTATAGTGTAAGGCCCTGTTCATAATCTCTATGTTTGTGTTGTGTGCTGTCTATGCAACCTATAAAAATGATTCATTTTTCGAGGAGTAAATTTGTTTGGCTGCATAGACTCCACAGATTAATCGAGCGCGTCAGATTTTCTAAGGGAATGTTAAATGAACCTAAAATAAGCTCTCATTCAACAATCTGACGATTTGGAGGTGACGCAAACTCGTGGCCCTTATCAGAATGTGCAAATAATCGTCATTTTGAAATACTCGAGCGTGTCAGATTAAGAAAAATATGCTTCATACTGACGTTCTAAAGGTGTTCTCTAGTAATCTGACGATTATCTGGAGGGATTCGCCTAATCTGACACTTTTTAAAAAAATTCGCCCTATATTTGGTGCCTAAGTCCTACTTTTCTGCACCATTTTCGAAAGAGTAAGTTGAGATTAACTGACATTGTGATGAAAAGGACCTTTTTCTACAATAGTTCAATAATGATAACATTATTCAACTGATATGAGAGAGAAAAGCGAAATTTTTTTTTCAAACTTAATTATTCAACACAAATGGCAACATATTCAGTAAAATTTAGAACCGGCGCTATCCACCCGTTTTCCCGAATTGAAACATAGGTATGTTTCACACAAGGCGGGTGGGCGCTAAGTTTCACTGAATTGGCCCCAAGAGTTGAATAATGACTAAACTTTATCAACGATTTTTTTCTATTTCGGCTTATGGAAATCGTCAGATTAGATATTTTTCGTTATCCTTGAATGATTCCCTTCAAAATAAAAAAAAATCAGTCACGCTCGAGAATGTCAAGATGACGTTTTTTTTTACGTGTGTGAAGATAGCCCCCTTTTACACCCTTTCAAGGGGCAAAATACTAACCCGCATGACAGGAATCGCAATTGAGTCTAGGCACAGCCAAAAAGGAAGCTAACAAAATCAAAAAATCTGGAAAAGTAGTCTATAGCCAGCAAAAACAGAAGCTAACAAAATTGAATTTAAAAATTGCCATATTAGGACGCCATTACCCCTTACATTGGAGTCGTAAAACCCATGTCTGACTCGACAGCAGCAAACAGGTTCATGAAACAGGTTAATTACATTGAAAAACCATTATTAGCACGCATTAAATACCACACCTGAAGAGCAGAGCGTGTCACGAGCAACCTGTACACTACATTCATGCCATGCGGGTCAGTATAACGGGGCAATACCGCCCCCAAGTAACCACCACCATGATAGGATAAGAATAATTCGGAATGAATTTAACGAACAGGGGATGAGGTACAACGTGGCATAGGTAAAAAATTGGACAAACTCCCCCTCCCCCCTGAGAGAACGGCGAGCCGATAACTGTGCATATGCGGGGGGCAGGCATGCCCTTGGACGAGTACGATGGACAAATACGAATAAATTCAAATAATTCACAGACGTTGGTATAAGGGTAGGGATCAAGGTGGAATATGTGAGAAAAGTGGGCGGGTGGCATATAAGAGAACGGCGAGCCGATTACTGAGGATATGCGGGGGGCAGGCATGCCACCCCTTGGACGAGTACGAGCACTCGTTCCGGGGGCGGCATGCTAGCTCCAGCGTACCCTCAGTAATCGGCTCGCCGTTCTCTTATATGCCGCCCGCCCACTTTTCTCGCCTATTCCACTTTGTTCCCTACCCTTATACCAACGTCTGTGAATTTTTTGCATTTATTCGTATTTGTCCATCGCACTCGCCCAAGGGGTGGCATGCCTCCCCCCGCATATAATCAGTAATCGGCTCGACGTTCTCTTATATGCCACCCGCCCACTTTTCTCACATATTCCACCTTGTTCCACCTTGTTTGTAGACCTCCTCCGTTGTTGCGTCATTCTTAAATTGTCAGATTAGTGGAATATAGACTTTTTAGCATGTAATTAATTCCCACTTCCTTAATTTGACGCGCTCGAGAATGTCTGATGATCAATTTTTTTTTACTAATCTGACGCTTTATCCTTGACGGGCGGCCACATTTATAGGGCTCATATTTGGTGGAGATACTCAACTTAGGTACAAGGTATCCGCAGTATGTTAATCTGACGCGCTTGAGTAAATCCCGAAATCCCCTCTTGGGCTCCCCTACAATTAAACTAATAGCGTTCTCCATTTGCACAAAATTCTGCATTTGGGCAGTTCATTTCCACCCGTCTTCACTGAATTAAATCATATGTTAGTGGAGAAGACGGGTGGAAATGAACATCCCCGTTTCAGAATTTTGTGCAAATGGGGAACGCTAAAAGAGTTTTCGTGACGAATTATCATGGTAGAGACTTCACTGCCGTTCCAATTAATAAGGCTGCTAGCTGTGCCCCGAAGCTAAATAAGTCAGCTCGGACTCGATTTTTTTCACGAACACCATACTTCCATCCCCGTAGGGAACATGAAAGTAAAATTTAAGGGTTCTCGACGATGGTTGTACAACAAACCGCATATCGATCAATAAGTTCAATTAGTGAAGGTGTGAATCGCTTAACAATCCTGGTGTTCATGCGGCCAGATGGGGCAAACAAATTCCTCGTTGTCGACAGTGATTGAATACGGGTAGTTCCGAGCCCAGGGAAGGAGCCTAGGTCGAAGGACATCGTTAATACTAAATTACTTCAACTTTTATTTAGACAGGGGACACTTTCGAACTTTATAGTGAACGCGAGTTCCCTATAGCAACGAGTGCGAGTGGAGGCGTCTTGTTAGAGAACCTTTAAAACACAGGTACTGCAACACGGATTTCAGCGCCATATTTGGTCCCTCAGTTGTTAGGGTAAACAAAATATCATGAATGAAAAAATTGTCATCGTAACAGCAAACAAACGCGGAACGCGATCGAAATAAATCAAAATATATTACTTGTCAATGAGATCAGGTGATAATTATAATCATGTGAGGGACCAAGCATGGCGCCGATTTCCGTGTTGCAGTACTCGTGTTTTATAGTGCCTTAGTCTTGTGAGAGATGTAAAAAAGAGAGTTTTCGTTTTTGCTAAAAAACAGAACTTGATTTTGGTTTATTAAAATGACTTGAGTACCTTACAAACTTCAGCTTTATTTTGATGATTTTTTATTATAGCCTATTATTATTACCTATATCCGAAAAAGCCCATCCTTGCTCTCTCATGAAGCTTACTGGACGTTTTTCATTGATACACATAATAAACTGGTCCGTCACTGCACCGAGTGCACCGTATTCTGAATGCACGGAGCTTCACGTGGTACATGTAAATTAATTTGGCCTTACAACAGTATATATGGTGTAAGGTACAACTCCGCCAAGCTTTATAATAGCTTTTACAATAATTTTTCTAAGGCACTTTTTTTTTGGCTTTTCATTCATTCGTTGCTTGGACTACGAAGAAATTCCAAGGGAGAAACCAAAGTTGTATAGAACCCAAGTTCTTCAACTCATCACGATCGCTATGGTAACGGTGGTCATTTATAAAATTTGAAATTTTGATCCCGTCAGAGCGCACTTACAACATTTGGTCTCAACTTTTTCTTTAATAAAGTGTCTGCTTCACAAACTACATGTGATTACAGCAGGATTTTGGACATTTTTCATTTTCACTGATAGAAGATTTCTTTTATTATTTCGATTCCTTCCGATCCATTTTCCTTATAAAATAATTTAATTTCAACTTCAAATTCCGTCGTGTTTCGTGCCCCCAGAGAGCTCAGCCAGAGAAACTGTAGATTGACGTCCGCCGTTTGTAAGTCGATGGTAGAGCGCAAATTTTCAAGGTAAAAGTTCAAGGTTTGTTTGAAGTTATTTTGAGGACAAAATTTGGAAAATGTATACAAAGCATTTTATATAAAATTTTCTGTAGATTGGAATGAGTACTTGAAATCCGTGCAGCACAAATAAGGCGTGAAAACTTATGCCATGAACTTGACGAAGGCTGTTTGGAGGGGGCGAGGTATACTATCTGCGTGAAACTCGCCCTCAAAGTTCGGTCTGCAGAGGGGATGGAAGAAACACCATGCTCACCTGACTCTTGAGAATGCCCAGGATCTCGCTGCACTTGACAAAACATCGTAAAACAACAACACTTCAATAGATATACAATAAACTTTTTTTAACTCAACGGAAATCTTATTCAGTTAGTCTGCTTGAACCATTCATCCACTATTCATTACTATTATGTCGTGATAGACCCGATATTCATAGTTTTCATTTGGTTTAATAAACTATTATTTTTTTTATTTGTTCATAAGCGTTTTCTGAACCGCCAAATTTTGAGACCAAATGTCATGTGGCACTCTGGCGGGGACCATTTTTCCTCTAGCTTTAGTGACCACCATAAGAGAGGAAGCTTCATAATGTGAATTTTGGTCCCTCATTATTTTTTTTACTCCCGTGATGTCAATTTTGACAAAAAATTCCTTAGTTACGTGCATAGCTCTGCAAGTCTATTTATTGTGGGTGGCAGACTTGGCACGTTAGTCCCTCCATGCGGAGCAGTTTCTATTACCAAAATTTCAAAGTTCCAAAATGGTCCATTTTTGGGTCCAAATTCACTAACTATGAAGGACCGTCTGCCAGAACTTTCCTCCGGCATTGAGATGGCAGACTAAGAGTGTTAGCAAACGAACAAAAAGTCAGGAGTCCACGGAAGGTTCCATTTTTCGGATTGAAATCTGCGTAGACCGGAGTACCGTCTGCCAGTACTTCCCACCGGTTGAAACGGCTTGAATTTACGCAGAAACTCGCACTTGAATTTTTCTCGAGTTTTGTCGTTATGTCCGTAACTAACGCAATGCGAATTAGTGGAGGGCAGAGTGAGACCTATGAGGATCGAGATGATGACAGGAACGGATCAAGATCTGAACCCTAGGAGGAAAGGGGGGCAATGCTGGTGGTTTTTCTCATCGGAAACACGAAAACAGCGCGTTCTACAGAAGCATCTTCTCTGCAAATTGTTCAATAAATGTTGCATCGTGGCACGTAGCAATATATTTGGTGGAAATACTCTTGCTTTTCATTTGAAGTTGAGTGTCCTTGATCACGGATTGACGTTGGAAGTCCTTCACCTTCATGATGACCGATGGAGACTAAAATTGATATAACGCACGTGCTGAGGCTTCACTACACTCCAACTATCGAATCTTGTACTATGTAATAACCATTGCAATTCAAATTTTGTTATGAAGCACTCCGCACCACTACCTACTCTACGTCAGTTTGCAAAAAATCCGCCAGTTGCACTGGGGTGAATCTTTGCAGGGCCAATATTATTTGACAAATATTGGCACTTTGTGCAGCCAAGCTGTTAGCGCCAGACGAATTCCCAAGTAATTGGAAGTTTTCCAGAATATTGCATATACATATACGCGATTGCAAGATTCGAGTTTCAATTTTGATAAAATTGCTAGTTTCTGGGGTGTTTTTTTCTAGTGACCGCCGACTGGCAATGGACCAGTCGCCATAAAATATGAAACCCGTGGTCCCCCCCCCCTCGCAACAGGTTCCGACGCGGGTATTGTTGAGATTACGCTTGAGGTCGCAGGGGTAAAGCTGACCAAACTTCTGTCTTGAGCTATCTACGCCAAAGATATAGAACTACTGGATTGCTCACGAATGTTGAATTGTCTAGAGAAAAACGGTCTAACATGCACCCCCTGACCTTGAGGGAGTCTGGGTTGGCGGCACATTTAAAAACTCCTTATACGTTATTCGTACAATGGGGGTGAACTCTCCAATTTTAAAAATCACAATTCAGCATATTGGCGATTGTAGCTAAGGGATACGATATCTGGTGGCGTTTCAGAGAAACATTGAGTCCGGTACTCCATGTGATTTGTTGTTGTCGTTTGGCAACAAACCACAAAAGGTTTTCTACAATGAGGAAGTTCCATATATCAAAAATGTTGGTCAGTGACACTTTTTTACAGCGAACTACAGCTAAAAAATCTGACGGTGACGAGGAGGCCTCGGTATTGTACCATTGGCACCGCCGAATCAAGAAAACAAGACGGTTATGCGGGTACGTGGTACACCCGTACAGAAACTTTCACTACCGGCTATTTGTTGGGGCAAGAAAACTCGAAAACACCGATTCAAAAACGTTTTCGACCATTTTGCTGAACCCGTGCCGTTCTTTGAGCACTAAGACAAAAAGGTTGAGCTAGCGAGTACCAATAAGGAAATGATAGGGCGATGTCTCTCAAGGGTGAATCCAGAGAAAACTGCTGTGTCTTCGATTGCTCTTCGCGTCGTAACCGAGACGCACATTATCATGTCATTGTTTCCCAAAAATTGAGGGTTCAACGGTGTCAGTTATCAATTAGCCCAGGTGTTGGGAGAATGTCGACCACCGAAAGGCTTAGGAGTTTGCTTGACGTTTGAGTATAAATGTATCAGAAACCATGTTCGTCTGTTCCCGTCACTTTTGGCCAACTGACTACTTTTTTCCCATTATGTTACGGACGTTGACCCCGAAAAAACACTTAAAAAAACACAAAACTTGTTATCATTTAACATATGTTGGGAGTATACCGGTCTCATTATCACACGACACTAGCGCCGCTAGTGATAGCTACAATCGCCAATAGGGCCTGTTCTGTATAATAAACAACAGTTGATACCAAATATTAATTATAATTTTGTCGCGGTACTAACTGAAAGAATATGGTGAGCAATCCAGTATTTCTATATCTGTGAATTTGCGTGCATCCTGCAGTACATCCCCCTACTATACATCCTACTATACAAGCCAAAAGATTTCATACATTTTTCATAGTCCGACATTTTAAATAGAACTGAATGGCATTAACTTTGATTTATAATTCAAAAATTAACTGAAATGAATAAGTAAAGAATTGGGAAACATTGCACATAAAGGCGTGCGGGTGACGTGGCAGGGTAGTGGTGGACGGCGGGAGGGATGCGATAAATACGGAGGTTTCAGATACACAGTCTTCATCAAGGTCAACCCCCTCAACTACTGGCTCGGATTCCCCGTCCATCGTGAGCAATCCAGTATTCCTATATCTTTGATCTAAGCTCATGATTCAGGCCCAAGTGCCGGAATGGCATAATACCTTCCTTGTTGTGTTATAATTATGTGAGCGGTTGAAGAACTGAAGATTAAAATATAAAATTCAGGCGAATAGTGCCCCTTTTGAGTAGGTATGACGTTTTCTCACACAACATCTCTTCTAATTTTCCCTCCCTCCACCCCGGACTCTTTATCCCTTTTTCAATATTCACGTGGAAACAACTTTGAAAAGAGCGACGCGCTTTCCCAAGTGCAAAAGCGGCATTTCGAATGAAAAACAAACTGAAATGAAGGGGTTGTAATCACTCTTCAGCGCAAGGGGGAAAATTAGCCCAACTTCTTTTTCTCACCCTCACTCCTCGTCATCATCATCCCTTTTCTCTCATTTCTCTTCCCTTCGACTCTTTTTTCTCTCCTGCACCTTCCGTATAACTTCACAGGGGGGGGGGAGCCCCTAGCGGTGAATGTGAGGCGAGCAAATGGGTTGGGTGGGGGGGGGGGTTGGACCGACGGCGGTTTAATTAAACCACCTCCATCTCTTTTCCCGACGCCTGAAAAAATTTCAGAGTAGAAGACGGTGGGCCGTCCCAAAGTGGGAAAAGGAAAGGGGTGGCTTTTGAAACAGATTTTTCAATTTCGAATCATATTAAAATGAGATATGGAAAAACATCAAGACAATTCAAACCCTTTTCTTCCCGTTGAAAGGGACGTGGCCCCCTTCTTACAAGTCCTCACAACTGTTATTGTCGAGGGAGAAAATTTGTACAGCGAAAATGAGCGGGTAATCATACCTGAAACAAAAAAAATAAAAAGGGTTGCGTCAATTTTTGAGGGCACCTAAAACACACTTGGTCTTAATACTTTAGACACAGATTGGGAGTGTTTAGTTGATGAGGAGGTCGTTAAAAAAAGTTTTTTTTTTTGTTCTTCACCAAGCTGCACTCATGTGTCAACCACCTGTTACTGTAATAAGGTGGAGAACCTTTAAAAAGTGAGTGTAAACAAATTCTTTTGGGGTACTCTTGATTTTATAAACAACTTCTTTTCCTATACACGCTACACACTTTTATTCCATAGTCGCATAACAGTTTGTTACATTTAGGTTTTTTTAAGATGTAAATACTTGGGCTGTTTTAAGAATTACCCCCACCCTTTCTTGGGCTGAGAGTTAATAAAGAAGAATGAAGATATTTTGTTGAGGCCACTCACGTCTGTTATTAGTCCTTTAATGCGATTATACCCCTCCTGCTGAAGACCGAAAATTAATCTACATGAAAGCCTGTACGTAGCAGTTTATGGGAAGCTCTCACTCATCGTCAAGCTCAATTTTTTCTGTTTCCAGTAGACTTATGATCTTGATACGAGTTTTCTCATACATACATACTTTTTCCCTTTCTTTTTCCATTCTTTTTCTTCGGTTCGTGTGCATTCCTGGGCGAACTTACAATTTGTTGTCTTCACCCCCCTCTACACCCTTCCAGCCATCTAACCACCATCACTGGTAATTGCTTGTCAAAGGCAGGAAGGTCAACGTTTGTATTCGTCCCGTGTGCATCTATTAGTCCTTCTCTCTCCCTCCTCCCCACTGTTACTACCCTTTCTCGCTCACTCGCTCTCAATCTCTTCTTTTCGCCACCCCTTTCAGTATTTTCTCATCTTTCTTTCTCCCTCGTCCTTTCCACCTCACCAACATCGCAGACGTTTTTACAGTTTGCTGCACACGTCACACATACCGCTGTCTACTATTGCGTATACACGCTCACTGGGAGAAAAACAACGCCCCATCCGAAAAAAGCCCCCAACACACACCACGCCACAAATTGAATTACATCTGCAATTCAGACAACTGTGGATAACATTTCATTCTTTATTTCCGATATGAGGTTTCTCTTTTACAAGCCTTTACACACCCGGAAAAATATGAGTAGGGAAAGGGGACATCAATCTCACATTTTCCACCCCAATGTGATTATTTCCGATGCAGGTGCACCCCTTTTTATGACGTGGAAACCTCTTCCCCGAGTCTCAAAAAGAGAAAGTTTTTAAATGCGAAGCAAAAGACATCAAGATCTTTTGAAAGTTTTCAAGTATTAATTAGATTGATGAGTTGCCAGAGGTCAGAGTTGAAGAAGTAATAGGAAGTAGGACTAAAGAAAGTAGTTTAAAGTGCGAAAAGATTCGGATGGAGTGGAGGGGGAACAATGAGGACGAAAAGTGAGGGGCTCTCTTATCTGAGTCTTAATTAAATTAATCCAAAGGAGGACATCTTAGTTGATTAATGGAGCGAGACCGGCTTTTGTTTTTAGAAACGAAAGAAGAAGAAGATGTCGGGGAATGAAAAATAATTATTTATGAAGTCTCCGGGGAGATAAGCTCGGTTCATTAGGGGCGCTCACTTTATCCCAGGGACCACGACGACGACGACAACGGGCTCTGTTTTCGCCTTTCCGAGAGACGCTCACTCTCATTTCTCGAAACAATGGGAAGAACATCATTGCCAAAACTTTTCCGAGAGAAGCGAGATAATTTAATTGTGAATAGGATTTTAAGTCGTACCTTTCAAAAACAAGATAGAGTGAGTGTGGTGTGGGAGAAATGTAGAGGGGGCCGCTTTATCAGAAATCCCTTTTTAAACCAAACAGAATGCCAAACAGCCCATAAGAGCTCTTGTTAATAATGTACAAAGATCCTTTCCCTTTTGGAGCGGTTTTTAGTTTAAAATTGAGGGCCACAGGAAACTCTTTTATTAAGGTGTACCAGCTTCAAACCCTTTGCTTTCATGATCACCGTTTGATGAGAAAACTGCTGTGACAACGACAAAGAGAGGGAAGGGGGCTTGGTTGTCATACATAACTTACAGGGCCAAGAACGGGTTTAATTTGTCGTAATGCTCTCCAGGGGCGTATACGATGAGTAATATGAAATGAAGCTCGGTGTTATGAAAGCAGCGGAAAACAAGAGTGGATGGGGGGGGGGGCCTTCGAGTCCAGCTAAGTGCGCCACGTACTCTAAAGATAAATCAATATGAAAAAGGATGCCGTGGTGGGGGTGGGGGAGTACGAGGTACACACCCCAGGAAAAGGGGTATAAGTTGAAGACAATCCGTCTTCATTTAGGAGGTTCTATTTGATTAAGAGAACAACCCTTTTCAAGCCCTCCACCCCATCCTACCGAAGCCAATCCTTCAAACATCGCCTCTGAACATATAAACAGAAGAACAGAAACATCCCCTTGAAACCCCATTCTTGCCACGGTTTTCAAACTTTTCAAGAAAAAAAAAAGGGTGAAAGAAAGGGGAGGAGGAAGAGAAAAGGTTTTACCCTCAGCCTCCCTGACAGACCTACAGAAAAGGGTTGTAATTGAAGATAAATATGGCGCATCTTGAGTCATAAGAGGGTAGGAATTTACTTTCCCGAACAACAACAATTATACTTCTTTCTCTCTTTTTAAACCCTCTGTTTTGCACTCTTAGGGCAATTTATCGAAAGTCAAGGGGAGTGTACAGCCAAGAGAAGGGGTGGACTTTTCAGAAAAAAATTTATACCGGCTCAGTGCTTCTTCCGCATTTGCTCAAAGGGAGAAGAGCAAGAGCCTGGTAAAAAAAAAAAAAATAAAAAATAAAATAAAATAAAAATAAAATGGTTGGGCAAAGTACAAATTTTTTAACAATCTCGGCTTTTATGAATCGTCAAATATTATACTTAAGCACGCACAAAAAAAGGCTGTAGTTTCTTATCCCCAGAAAAGTAAGCCAACCTGGGAGGGTAATGGGCTAAATTGGGCATTGGCTAAAATGGGTTACTGGGGTAAATACGAGAGATGAAGTACTACTGTTGAGTGAAGCAAGACCAAGAACAAAGATTAAGTTTAAGCAGTCTTGGACTTTTTTCAAGACTCACAAGACCAATACTGCTTTCCATATTCAAGAGGCTTGAGTGCCTCCACAGGAAATTATCCCAGCCTTATGCATATCGTGGGCATCGCGTTGCTCTGATTGTAATACGTCTCATGTCTATGTGCCACTGGTGTGAATAAACCATGAAGTGGGACCGCTTTAACGAAGTTTCCTTTGGAAAAATATTACACCGTGAACATGTTGAGGTAAATCGATTGCTCTTCGCAGAAGCGAAGAATAAAAGAAATTATGATACTCGGGAAAACAAATGGACACTAAAAACGGTTGACAGTCAACAGAAGGACGTTGGGAAGCGTTACTACTATGTGAGATGTGAAGGGCACGAAATAGTTAAAGGATGAAGGGGAGGCGGGGTGAGTTATAAATTAAACTCCCAGTGCAATAAAGACTTTTTTGTCGTGCATTTAACACCAATGCAATGTTTTCCTCGGCCACCTCTCCCCTCTCCCCGCCATTTCCACAACTCGTTCATTGCTCGTATGCAATAAATCCGCCGACGGCCCCAATAAAGAGGAAAAACAAGGGCGAAAAGAACAGAGAGCGACTTTTTAGGGTGGAGGGTAGTGAATGACGGTGGAGGGGTACGAGGAGCGATTTTATCTTGCTTGACAATATTTAAATTTGTGAATTCCCGTTCGGTATCCGTGTAATCGTTGTCTGGCAGGATATTGGGATTCCTGTATAGGAAGTTTTCACCACCCCTTTCTTCTCCTTTTCCTTTTTGCTCTCTTTTTCACTTTAAGCCTCCTCCCTCTACTGTCTTGTAGAAAGAGAAAGGACCACCTTTGATTTAACTACACACACAGACACGTGAAAAGTTGTTCAATCGAGGTGTTATTGGATTCCTTTTTATTCTAATTGCTTTTCTTTGGCATACCTAGAAAGGGGGAGGAAACCCAAAAACACTCTCCCCCCCCCTCGTGCCAACACTGATTTTCTCAAAAAAGATTTATTCCAACCGAGGAAATGGTTGTAAAAAGAGAAAAAGAAATCACCTTGTTTCCATTTTGAAGAACACAGTAAACGAAAAGCCTTTTTCCTCCCTCGACTATACATTCGATTTGTTCGCCCTTTTATTTGATTTGGTTTTAACTCTGCAATGGCATCATCACCTCCGCTGTACGGAATCAAATATTGACACATGAGACTGGGAGAAGCAACAAAATGAGGCGATGGGCTGTGAAAGTGATCTAAAGAGCTGGAAACTGTAAATTGGTTCGAAGGTGGGGGATGAAGGGAGCGATTCAGCCCACGTTTATCATGTCTTGGGTGAATAATCCAGGTTCATGGACGAAGATAAAGGGGGAAAATCTTATCCAATTTTTCAGTAACTTAAGTAAACAAAGTAGTGCTATAAACTGAATTTATTAAGAAAGTAAACCTATTTACCTAGTTTAAATCCTCTCTTTAGTAGACCAAGGAAAAAAAAAAAAAATCTCCTTTCCCCCAGAGTAACCCACGTGTGGCTTGCATAATGGAGTTTACCCGAAAAGTCTTTGCAAAAATAAGCAATCCCTTCTACTTGCCCACTAAAGTAAAGAAATCCCATTTAAAAAGTATCCTTAAGATCAACTCACTTAAAAGTCTCCAAAGTTTTGAGTTAATCCAACATGCCCCCCTCCCACCGCCAATTGCTTTTTCCAGCACCCAACCAACCGACAGAAACGGTGCGGCAGAGAGGTGATCCCCGAGAAACGTGGAAAACCTTCTTGAATACAAACGGTCTGCTTAAAACAAAACTCGGGATGAGATGGACTTGTGGTGAAAGGGGAGACGGTGAAGGGGCGGAGAGGCATTACAATTCATACATTGGCTTTTCCTCGGCTAACTTCCAAACAACTACCCTGGTCTCGTTCGATATATATCCATCCACTTGCACAGGTCAACGATTTATGGGTTTAAAGGAGTCTCGAATATAAAACAAGTCTTTTTCATTTTTATGCATGGAGAAAAGTGAGGCTGATTTTGCTATCATAGAGGAATGAATATTTCTGTTTCACAGACATTTTCCATAGCATCAGGTAGAAGGTGCTATGGTGCACTGATGCTGCCATGGAGTCCCCGGGCGCTCCATGCGTTGGCGAATGGAAGGAACCGCTGGGCCACCGCTTTTGAGGGTCAAAAACCACTGGTGACGCTGATGCGACATCTTTGGCAAAGGTGCAGCTATACGTATAGCGAAACGTGGAAGATAACATATGAGTCGTGATGCGCGATTACCATATCTCAGAGACAGTTATTAGGGTCCTCGAGAAGGAGGAGAAAGAGGAACAACGCCGTTGAATGGCCTATGACAATTAGAGAGGAGCTACACCCAGGAAACTCCACGTTCATTCGAGGCGCTCCCGTACACTCAGCATTTTGCTGTATGCGTGGCCGTCCCTCAACACCGCGTCCTACTCGGACTGCCACTGGTCAATGATGGCCGTGTCTTGTCATATCTTCACGAATGCGGCTTGTGCCACTAGAATGGAAATAATTTCCAACCAGATTGAGCCGTTTCCGAAAAACTAATTTGTCCGAAAACCCACTAAGAAAAAACAAATTTCACTATTTTCACTCTTTCAACCCTGGGCCTTTAGTTAGAGATGTCGGGAAAAAATCACGTGAGGTAGTTACTATGGCGAGATAATACTACTTCTGATGAAGCGTCCTTGGATACCGCTTGCGGGATTTTTTCCCGACAACCAAGGTGACTAAACTTTCTATAGGTGCCGCAGATCTTCGGCCATTACTGTCCTTCACCTACGTCACGAGCAGTCCCATCCGCCTTTGCGCTGGACCCAGTACATTATTAATTGTTATTGGTTTGTGATTTTTGAGAAATCATAAACTTCAATTTCAAAATTAACTTGCTCTGCTGCTCTAGGGTGAGCATTCGGGAGCAAAGGACTGCTGGTGACGTCAGTCTCCACCCCTCCCGTCCGATGGGCGGGGGGAAATCTGCGGCACCTATAGTAAAGTTTAGTCACCTTGCCGACAACTCTAACTATAGGGCCCCTGATTTCACTGCGGAGTTTCACTCTTTGGTATCCAAGTGCCACGGACTTTGTTCCTTTCAAACTCAATTTCACGGATTTTTCCCAATTCAAACCCTAATTTTGCGTATTTTGATTCTTTCAAACCCAAAATTTTGTCGTTTGGTCTCACAGAAACCTCAGTTTCGCTAATTTCCACTCTTATCTTGCAAAACCAAATTTTTCGGATTCGGCTTGTTCAAATTCCAATTCCAGGGAATTTCGCTCTTTTAAAACAAATTTTGCTGGCTCGGTTCTTTTTATGCCCAGATTTTGCGGGCATTCGCACTTTCAAAAGAGACCAGGGAGATTCTGATATGCTCTCAGTGATGAATTGGCTCCACAAACAGCGCTTTACATTACGGACAAAGCCATTTCTGTTGCTTGTATGCCCGACGAGCCCCCCCCCCCTTGAGCACAATGTATCCTCCTTATTGCTGCGTCGCATTTTCCGGCGTTTTTCTTCGAACCTCCTCCTTTCCCAATACAGCCGCCGGCTCTTAAGGCCGAGTCTCGGTTTTGGGTGGGAATGGCCCTTGTTGAGACGAAGTATACAATGTCAGCGAGTGCCTTGAATTGAGCGTGGTTGTGTCATCACGGTAATGCTCGCGTTGACTATCGCTTGAAGTCACGCCATGCAGTCTGCATGTTCATACCTATACTGAAAGCTCCATGGGACCCCTGCAGCTTTGGTGATTGTCGAGGTTGTTGGGGAAGTGCGAACTGACTGGATATCAAGGAATCCATGCTACACTCTGTCTCCAGCTGCTGCACCGACCGTAATGGGATGTACAGCTCACCGCACAGGACCCCAGAAGGTGGGGACAAGGCTTTAGTCATTTTGGATCTTATTGCTAGCGTTACCGCGATCTCTAAAATGGAAATGAGGCGCTGACCCGTGTATGGTCATGTGGTCAGCCCTATTCAATACTTCAGGCGTTGAAATCTCCCAGGAGCACCATCAGCTGAGCTGGGAACTCTCGAAGCTCGTACTCTAGGTGGTTGAAAATGTCGGTCTCTTGCGACACGAGTCGCGTTTTCTGTTACAATCCAAACATCGTCTCGATCACAAAATGTCAAATGATGTGAATGAAGGGTGAATTCACCCTCTCTCCTCCTAACTATTCAAAGTCAGTTTCCCACCTCTTTTCCGCCTGGAAACCAACGAGTTGTGAAATTACCTTTTGTCGGCCCGTATAAGAACGACATCATCAATGCCAACTGCTTCATCCACACCCTCTCCCACAACCATTGGCCCATCGGAGGGAAAAAATGATCCTCTCTATACCGCCACCGTAACCAATTAGGACAACCTGTGCGCCTTTTTAATTAATTCCAAGTTTTCTCTTCCACTCCCTCTCTTTTCCTAAAGGAGGCGCCGTCTTTATTTTTTGTTCCTGTACACAGTCTGAAAGACGGAATTGTGACTCTAGAAAAGAAAAGGAGGGGTTCAGGAACCGAAAACAGTTTGGCAAATCACTGGCGTTAAAAGGAAGGCTACTCATTTATGCGGTTTTCTGAAAATTTAGGGGGCGTAAAGAAGGCTTCTCAATAGTGACTCGAGAGATATTAGTGTCGTGGTTTCCCCCTCCTACTGATTATTAACTTGTTCCTTACTTTACCCTCACTCATTGCATAATAACTACATAACAATAACAGTTTTCTCTATTGAATGCGGCCTCAATTTCTGCCGTTCTGATAAAAGCCACAGTTGGATAAGAGAAAAAGACATAGAAAAAAAAATCATTTTGGGTTTCTAGAGGTTAATTACCTCTAGTCTCTCTCCCCCCCTCCCACACTTCGTAGGATTTCTGAGATTCAAATGCCCCATGCCTATACTGGCCAGCAAAAAAAAAGTTATGCGAATGACGGATTTTTTCGCTTTCCTACGTCATCATTTGAACATTATTGCTATACCGTTTCGTTCAGTATATAAATCGAACATAAATTAACAATTAAGACAGGTTGACACAGTTAATATAGTGAATTTACGCTTCATCGAATCCCTCTACGCCCAGACCTCTCCACCTCTCCCAAGTAACAGAGGTTTAGAGCTGAGAGTAACATGTTGGAATACCTCACACCTTGTTGGTAACATCTGCAGACACACCGCCGCTGTCTACGGTTGACTTGGCCTTCAATCCCTAACGAAAACTTATGCTCTATCATTTTCTCTCTGTTCAAGCTTTTAATGCACATCTTGAGTTGGCTACATGCGTATTAACGTGTGTGTCGAGACAAACACAAGTAATTTTATTTAAAAAGTCGATAAAATTAAAAAGTATTTTTCAGTCTCCCCTTTCCACTAATGGGATTATAGCAAACAAGCGGCTAAGCACACAAATCATTTACGAAAAAGGTGTGAGAAAAGAGGGAGGGTGATTTTCAACCAGTTGCCTGCAAGTGACATTTTGAATAGATCTGTCACGACCATTTTTAATAAGGAATAGTTGAATTAATAGATTAAGCGGCTCACTTAAATAGCTTTGTACATAACTCAAAACCCTTTTAATCTCAGAATTAGCTTCGGCCACCGCTTGTGAAAGCTAGGGGATAATAAACAGCAGGCCAGGTTTTTACCCCGCAACCCCTCCAACGACCAGGATAACTACACCGGGAAAAGATGATAAATATATGAGCAGTGTCAGATTTCGTAAAGTGTAGAGCTCGGACAACGCATAAATGTACTACGGCTTGATACCCCTCTCTCCGTAGGGCCATGTTTTAGTTAAACCGCAGTTGTGTCGCGAAATCTGTCTCTCTCACTTACTCGTCATCGCATAAATGACGATTTTCGCTTCGATCCCAATGCCCCCCACGCGTAATTAGGTTCATTTCTATAGGAACATCCACCTAGAGAACCCCCCCTTCCTCATCACCATCATTTCACTACCATCACCATACCCACCACCTCCCGCTCACTGGGCACATAAACGACGCTTCAAATAATTTTCCGATGGCTTCAGAACGGAAATTCATTGTTCGATGGTTGGGTGAGGGGAGGTGTAATACTTTCAGCGCGTGATTTATCGCGGTAATATGAAAGTTGTTTTTCAGCGGCACAGCTCTTCTGTACAAAACTTCAATACATATCTCCCTCCCCCTCTTGTTCATACACGGATTTTCAAACAAAAAATTGTAGGAAATTCCCTCTCGGATGATTTTGAATCCACTTCACTTACCTGATTCCCCTTTAACCCTCCCTTTGGAGGGGCAATAAAAATAAATCATAATGTGTTGTTGTCTTAAGTGCACTTCCGGAGAGGGATCTGATTCACGCAAGTACTGAATTACCAGTGGCGATATAGCGCAGGAGGGAAGGGGTTGAGAGATATGATACATGGGTGGAACTGACCATTATCTGAGAGAGCTTTCTCCCCTCACACTAACTTTTTTTCTTGTACTGCTCTTATCTTTCACATAACTGACTTTTACGGACCTTTATTCAACTCCAAAACGCACATTTTTCCAACAGGAAAAAATTGGAAAACAATGTCCATGAAAATGTTAGGTTGATTCACGCAGCCCAATTAATTAATCCAGCCGTGATGGTTATTTCATCTGAATCCGCTCATCCTCATCGAAATCAACCCTCTTTTACTTGTCAACAGATTCAACAAGGAGAGCTTGGTTTGTGTGTGTGTGGGGGGGGGGGGATGCACTGGGCATAAAAAAGCAAATAACCGGCAAATGAGTGGGATTTTATTCCGGAGTTGTTGAAAAATCAGTTCCATGTTTACCTCGCTAAAACTTGCTACCCAACTGGGGAGTATCTGTGACAACACAGTCGGCAGATCAAGTGGGAGAGAGGAGAGAGGGAAACCAATTAAACCGTAAAAGTGAATTAAATTTAAAGCACGAATTCACGCGCGGGTGCTATAGTATATGAGAACATAGCGGGAGGGTTGGGGAGTAATGAATGCAATCTAATAAATATCCGCTTGCGGGTGTCCTCGGCAATTACGTCGTCATTGTGAGTCTGGTGTTTAAATTGATGGTTCGGTTCTCAGGATTTATGCCGTTGTAAAGGTAACGTGTAACATGCTATTAAAAGAGACGATGGGTAGGTGAACGGGAGGAGTATCTTAACGTGATTTACGTACTGCCTACTGTCGACACAGTCTAAATTATTCGCCTCTTCCTCCTCCCCTTTATATCGCGCAAAGAGCCTTTCAAGGTGAAACCTTATATTTACTTACTCGAGATTTATTAAGAGTTAACCAACTTGATAACGAATGCCTATCAAGAGACCTTTATATTCATTTACTTTAGTTAAACAGAGGGAAACTCATGGAGCAACAGTTGGATCGAAGAGTTTCCAAAAAAAGATAGAGGAAATGGGCTATTTTCTTCTTAACCGTATATACAAGAAAGAATAAATAACCTTGGATTTCTCCTTAAATTTTCGGCCATGGATGGCTCTCAGTCACTATCTCACTCGCTCGCTCTCTCTCTCTTCCACAGCTACGGAAGCATCGAAAAGGAAGTCCGCTGTTAAGTAATAAGATAAACAATCAGGATGTGGAGAGAGGAGGAAGGGCTTGGAGTGGACAGGAGCACTTACCCCAGTATCCGGGAGGGAGAAAATCTCTCCTGGAGGAAATAGGGAGGGGGGGCCGGTAAGAGTCCCTTTAACTGAGCTAAATCAATTTTCGGACCCAAAAGAGCTCTCTTCTCCCTTCCGCGCTCGTTCATAAAAACCACCCCAAACCGTAGGACAGACCCTTGGCTTTCATTTAAATTTCTTGGGGAAACATATCAATTTTCGGAGGGGATTTTTGTGCACGAGGTTGAGAGCCCTTTTTCTATGTCACTATATGTAGAGGCTTACACAAGCGGCGTAATATTTTTGTGCTTTCAATAAAAATAATACCACTGAAGGTCTCGTACGAGATGAAGAAAGGTTGAAAATGAACGTAACACAATTAAGGTCCGTTTTATTGGGGAAGATTCACAGATAGGAACCTAAGACTCAATAACATCCTTTTCTGGGTCTCATAAAAAATTGTTGGTCTTAAAGCATGTTCGCACGAAATTCTGCATCAATGTGGAGATTTTTCCACCTGTCTCGACTAGAGACTGTTCACACTCTGATGGGCTCTTGACATAATTATCGTCGACATATTGCCAAAATAAAAATTGGTCCTATACACTGAAACGGAAGGAACTATGTCTAAACAGGCAGTACACTTCAAAATGCAATTTTCTACCCCCCCCCCACCCACACACACGGTGAGAAATCCCGCCGAACGATTTCTAACGGAACAAAATTCACAACAAAACAGTACCAGGACCCCCGCGTCAAGATGGGCCCAGTATTCATTCTTCATACTTTTTACTAGTTATGGGAAGAATGTTACTCATCTTGAATGATTATTGATCTGAATGATTTTTTTTTTATCAGCCCGAATGTTTTAAAGGTTTATGTTTTTGATTCGGAGACAGCAGTGCATCGATGAATTAGCTAAGGGGCTCCTTATAGCTAATCCGCGGCCGAAATAGTGACAAGCCCTGATTCTCGGTTAAACTTGAGAATAAGGGCTAATTAATGGCTAAAATTGACGATATGGACCCTCCAGCAGCTAAAACTCAGAAAAACACGCTAATTCGGGGTTAAAGTTGAGAAATATAACTCATCTACGACTAAAATTTAAAAAGGCTAATTCTTGGCTAAAAGTGAAAAAATCGCTAGTTCACGGCAGGGGCGTAGCCAGGCATTGATCTAGTGGTGGCAGCTACACGGGAGAACAAGTCTAATGCATCTCAATGCCTTTGGAGGCAAATTGCAGGCTATTCGGGGATGAGTCCACAGAAAGAGAACTAGGTAGTTCATCAACTGAGAACTCGGCGCGGGAAATCGTCAATTCGACCCCAAAAACTGAATTAGCACCGTCGTGAACCGTCAAAACCTAACATCTTTCTGGAAAACTATCGATGTTGCATTCTATTCTTAACTACCACACACTGAATTTTCGTCTCCTGGGACGGTATCTGCGGTAATTCAGTCCCCCAAACAGGACTCTTCCGCCGTCGAACTAGACGGAATAGCACCTTATTGTCAGCAACTCGCCTCTGTAAGCTGTCAGGTTTTAGTCTTCAACAAGCGATAATAGTAGACCAGCTAATGATCTTGGGAAAGGGCGGCTTTTCTAATAAGATCGTATGATGTCTAGTAATAAAGGGCCTCACGAAATTGAGGTTTTTACGGAGCATTGGCTGTTTACGAGCCTTTGTATAAACATTTCTTTAAAGCCAAATCTGTGAAATAAATAATTTCAATGAGGCGACCCCACGAAATTTGATTTTCAGCAAGTCCAAAACCCTCAAAATTGGGTTTTCAGCGTTGGCCTAACCTAAACCATCAAAATTGGGTTATCGCAAACCCAAAACCCACAAAATAGGGGTTTAAGTTCTTCAGCGAGAAAACACTGCGAAGTTAGCGTTGTAGTGAGGCCCGCAAAATTGGTTGGTTCTATATGGCGATGATATAACACGAAATTTGCTTTTTAATAAGCCCGAATCATGAAAATGCATTGATTAGTGTGCCAGAACCTCACAAATAGGATTTTTAATGAAGCAACCCCGCGAAATTCGAGTTCATGAATAATCCTCGAAAATTTGGGGGTTCAGCAAGTGAAATCCGAGATAAGTGAGCCAGACATGCGAAAAGGATTATTGTGAGTGTGAGAGAAATATACAAAATTATGTTTTAAATTAGGCAACACCGCGAAATGGGTGTTCCTGCAACAAAGCAACTGCGAAATTGGGTTTTCTGTGGACCAGAACCGCAAAATGGGTTTTAGCGAGAAAAATCAGCGAAATGGTTTTTAGAAGGCGAAATCCGTGAAAATGTGTTTTAGTGAATCAGCAGGCAAAAATGGATTTTTAGTGTGCAAAAGCCACGAAATTGGTTTATTAGCTAAACATTTTTTTTAGTGAGCGAAATTCGGGAAATTTGGTTGCTTAGTGAGCCAGACCCGCAAAACATATTTTTTTGGCGAGAAAAATTGTTTGAATTAGGTAACCCCGCGAAATCGGTGGTGAGTGGTAGTGATTTGTACTTTTTGATGGTATTACCATTATCTAGGGGTGAGCAGTTGTCACATTTCGGTTTCGATTTCGAATCGAGAGGAGGGCAACTGCCCCAGCCCCCTGTCCCTCTGGCCACACCCATATGGTTCTCTGTTTAAAGTGAAAATAGGCGTGGACAGGTAAGTGCCCGAATTGTATATTCATATATTTCTCAAAAATTAGAAAAATTGACTTTAAATGTCTACCTCTTTATCCGAACATCACAGTACTTTTAATCCAAGAGTAAAGCTCGGTGCACACGATGCATTTTTCGAAGCATGTTTACATGCATGGTGAAAAAAAACATATGATCCCCGGTAGTGACCGGTTGTTTTTTTAGACCAGGCAGGCCATCATGCTTCAAAAAATGCATGTTTACATGCATGTAGAAAAAAACTTATGATCCCCGGTGGTGACCTGATGTTTTTCCGCTTTTGGTTATTGAAAGTGGCAAACCAACCAGAAAGTTTTTTTTTTTTTTTTTTTGAGAAGCCAAAGGCGAAAATGGTTCTCGAATAAGTTCTGTGAATGCCATAAATCCACGAAATCTCATCATACCCACACACGGAAGATGGAAAAAGTACATATTGTCAAAATGTTCGAGTCGGAAGAGTTTGAACCGGATGTTATCCCTATACTCGCAATCACAAGGTTTGAGAGGGTATAGAAGTTTAGCAAACGATGTATAAAGAGGGGAAAATAAAGGCAATTAAAAAAGTACGTTGAAGGGGAATCCATAGAATTTCTACTATGACCAAAACTGATAAGTGGAGAAGGGGCAAGGTAATGCACCTGAACATTATAGAAGTGGAAGCAGATGGCAGGGCAAGCGTATACTCCACACAAATTTGAGATTCAAGTAGGCCAGGTGATGCGCATTTATAATAAGAATACGTAGGCATTGATTAGTGGGTGGGGAATAGGGACGGCAATTGGTTACCCCAGATTTTATCAGTAGCAGTGAAACACAACGAAACAAAGGCCTGGGCATTGGGAAGCAATAGTTAAAAAACAACAGAAACCAGGGTGGTACTAAGGCTTATACCGGACCAACTTGCTTGCTCACTGTCACCAATTTATAATACAGTCATGGTTTTCACATACCGCATTATCAGAAGTGCCACACGGATCATATTTATTTAATGCTGACATTTCCAATTTCTTCATGAACCACACGGAATTAAGCGTAATCAGCACATCAAGGAATTATTTTCCTTTTTTCCGGTTTAATTAAATGAAAATTAACTATACGCAGGGGAATTTTCAGGAAGAAAAAACAAATAGCCCCTTCCACAGCATGAACAGAAGAAATAAAGAGCGATATTAATTTAATCGTATAAGAAGAGGGAGAGAAAAGTCTTGAATGAAAAGTGAACCTATTGTTAAAAGGAGAGCATGGAGGCAAAAAAGGGATTGTTT
This sequence comes from Corythucha ciliata, assembly GCA_038030265.1. Lineage (NCBI taxonomy): Eukaryota > Metazoa > Arthropoda > Insecta > Hemiptera > Tingidae > Corythucha > Corythucha ciliata. The sequence goes on along the minus strand of CM075938.1, from coordinate 35,767,314 downwards.
TTTTATTTTATTAAAATCATACTATGTCTAATAAGAGTATTACCGGGGCGTTTCTGTAAGAGATGGAGGAGGAGAGGGTTCGTTTCTTGAAGCAAGTGGCGGAAACGATCCTCTTTTTTTATTCCTTGCCGTCCGTCCACCGTCACCGCTCCCTCCTCCTGCTACCAATTGCATAAATATGTTTTTAACAAGAAGAAAATTCCTTCAGGAGCTGGTGGGGAGGAAAAGTTTTTACTGGGCTTTTATTAAGTTTCTCAACGGTTTTTCGGGGAGCAAAAAGGGAGGATTACGGTTAAATCAAGGGAAACAGGTGCGCTTAAGATTAGCCCTTCAACTTTAATTGAAAGCTTTGAATTTTGAAACCGGAGAAACGAAACTCTTTGACTTTGTATTTCAAATGTTATGAAAACCAAGTTAGTAAGTGGGAGTAACATGATAATTAGCCGAGCTGTAAATTTCTATTCGGCTTGAAAGACCAAGTTTTGTAAGGTGGATAAATGTACATAAGATGTACGAAGTAAAGTTTAGGAAAACCGGGGAACCAGAGTTCTTCCGCTATACCCCTTTCAACCATTCCCCTGACATTCTCTACAAACCAAAAACCTCAGTGAAGTAACAAGTTCGTGTCACATCCAGGGATTCTCCAATTAGTATTACTTAGCCTTCTCTTCTTCTCTTTCCTCTGGGAGTCTCTTCCTTCTTCTTCTTCTTCTTCTTCTTTAACCCTCTTAATTATTTTTAAGTGGTGCGGAATTGTTACAAGATTGTAACTTCGCCGTGTAAGTTTTATTTAATTATCCGCCTTCTTGGAGCTTCGTCCTGTTGGAGTGAAAGATAAGAGGACCAACCACCCCTCCGTTCCAACCTCTCGCGGCAAGAGGTAAATTACAGAACAAACGCCTTAATTTACCGCTGATATCATTTCAGCATAAAGTGTAGCGGTAGTCAGGATGGAGAAATTTCAAAACTCGGCTAATTGCTACCTTTAAAATGTAAGCCTTTTCCTTTAGAACTTTCCTCCCCTTTTTCGAAGAAACTTTCATTTTACTCAGAATAAGAACGCTTTTCAAGAGAAATTTACGATAAGAAGGGCTCGGTTTTAATTGAAAAGTACATACTTTAGGAAATAAATTAAATTAAATTCGAGAAAAAAAAACTAACAGTAGTATACTGTGCAAGACATGTGTCTCCCTCGCCTGTTTAGAAGGGGAAGGGGGGGACTTTGCAATGTGGGAAGATTCATCTCTGACCTTCCTCCGCCGCACAATATACCTGGTGTTGTACATCTGTCGTGTCACTTGCAGATATCGTTTAAGAGACACATGTACGTCACACGCGGATCCACCTCTCTCTTCCACTCCCTACTACTCTGACCAGCCACCCAGGTCTAAATCGGTAAACGACAAACGAGTTAAGTCTAGCGTGTTACTTGACAATGGGGGGAGTTGTTCTTTCGAACACCCCTCATTGTCAAGTCATCAATCCCATTGAACACGCACTGCACTCTGCACAACTTTTTGGCATAGCATTACGATAAGGCAAAAAGGGCCCAAACGAGCCCTTTTTCCGAAATTAAGACCCGAAACTTGTATTTTCACTAAAATTAACACCAGAAACACACATTTTCACAGGGATTAAAATGCGAGAGCCACATTGTTGCGGATATTCGGCCATGAATCTTCCAATTTCCTGAGTATTCTTCATCAGGCTGCGGGGGTCGGTTAGGGCCGCCTATATCCTGTTGGATCAGCCACCACGAAAAATTCTCAAAAACTTGCAACTTTGCTTGAACCATAAAACCCTGAACATGCAATTTCGCTTAAATTAACACTCGAAGCCCCAACGCTTTTGATTTCGCGGATATTCAGCGAGGAAATTTGTAATTTTGCTCAGATTAAAGGGCCCGAATTTGCTATCTCACTGATTTGTATATTATGGTGGATTTCACCACCGAGAGTTAAGGTTTGAGTTACTTTAACTCAGAATTTAAGAGAAAAAAAAAAATGCGTCACAATTTATGTAAACAATGTTAGAGTTTGGTAACTCCAACCCAACTCCCAGTGGTGAAATTCACCATGAATGTATGTAGCAATTGCACGGCTATTCTTCGGGGTAAGGGCAAAGTTGGAACCGGCTAGCTCAGGCTTCACGACCTATTTTTAAAAAATGGCCATGAAACCCACAACTTCTCTCACGATCGTGCCTGGAAACATTCAATTTCGCACATATTTGCCTTCGGAAATGTTGCTGCGATATATTGTTGGGGCCACGACGCGCCGCGTAAGGGCCCCGTCAGCCTGTATGGCGCGGTTCGTTGTGGATGGCGAGCCCGAGGTTCGGCCCACAAAAAACAATTTTAACATTACGGCGGAAATTTCACCGATACTTAACACCGAAAATTGCCATTTCTCGGAAATGATGACCGGTAACTTGCTAATTTGCTGAAATTAAGACCCGAAACTTTCAGTTTCACAGATATAAGATCCGAAACTTCCTATTACGTGAGTAAACATCCAGCGATGGACAGAGTTAGGGCCTAAGATGAACTAGTTGGGAGCTAGGATGAACTAGTTCTGGCCATCTCCCTTGTGGTTTCTAAAGAAAACATTGCGTACATCAACAAATGTTTTGATTTTCCGTGGAAATCACAAGGGAAATGGCCAGAACTAGTTAATAGTTCCTCCGCTTAGCGCGTGTTGGAATCGCCAATAAATAACTTTGAAGTAAAATTGTCTCAGAACCAAAAACTTGAAATTTCACCGAAATTAATACCCAGAGACCCGAAACTGTCAATTCCGCCTATACTCAGCCAGAAAACTTGTAATTTCGCTCAAATTAGGACATTATCTTTCAAACGCATTCATTTTAATTTGCAAATAAATTCAAAGTCAAATTCAAAGTTATGGGCCAGCTAGATCAGGGTTTGCGCCCACTACAAAAACAAGAAGCACTGAAACTCGCAGTTTTGCTGAATTTAGGACGTGAAACTTGCAATATCACGAATATTCAGTTAGAAAACTTCCAGAAGTCAACGAAATTTTGCAGGTTAATTCGAATTTTTCGTTTGGTTGGCAATTTTGGTGGTTCGCGATTTTTTGTACTTTCAACGATACATAAAAGCCAGCGTTCCGATACACATATTCACAGATATTCACACTCGATGTTGCAATTCTGCTTAATTTCAGACATGGAGTTTGCAATATCGATTTTGCCTTCAAAATGTTGCAATTTTTGAGCTAATCGTAAGGCTTTGAGTTTGCGTTGGCGTGCCACGGAGTCCAGGGCCTTTTTTCGCTGGAATTGAGTCGTGAAACTCACAACGTCACGAATATTCATCCAGGAAATTTTCAATTTTGTGAATATTTACTTTTAAAAATGTTGCAATTTTTCGGATATTTCGTCAGAAGAATTTGGGCTCTGTCGTCGCCGGCTTGCCCACAGGTTCCGCGGTCACTAAGATAGACCCCAAAAACTCAAAATTACTGGACAACTGACTTACTTGGCAAGATCTCAAAACTGACAATTTTGCGGGAATTAAAACCGGAAACTATAGCAGTTTCACCGATCATTAGACCCGAAACTGGAATGCTCCATGCTCATATTCTTAGGACTTAGAAGGGCTGAACAATTATATTTATCCGATATCAGACATACCTACGATTTCATGCTGTATTCGGATAGTCGGGTGTTTTAGTTCGGACGATCGCCTTCTGGCCCTTAGGACAAGAAATTACCTACTTTCCCAATTTTTCGGACACTTGAATACTTCGTCCTAAAAATAATTTTAGCGCCCGTGCGGGAGTCGGTCCGAAGGAAGTCCAACAGCGTCCGAAAAACCCCTTATTTTTTTCTCCGTGCAATTCCTTATATTTGTATATAGCTGCATGACTTGCATGACTATATTTGCCTTCAGGCTTTTGGGTGCTGTCGCGGCTAGCCAGCCTGCGAATCGCGGGTAAAATTGCAATGTTTTAGCTCAATTTTAGCTGCGTACCTTTATTAGCACTTTTTCTCAATTTCTTTCACGAATCAGCTAGGTAGCGATTTTTATAATTTTAGTTGCGAATTAATGATTTTTTCCTCTTTTAACGTTAAATTAGTGTTTTCTTTTTCTTCGTGATTTTAGCTGCGGATTCGACCCAAGAACAGCCAATTAGCGGTTTTCACAATTTCAGGGTCGAATTAGCTATTTTTAGCGGCGTTTAGCCGTGGACTAGCCCTTTTCTCTTTGTTAGTTATGAAGTTGTCTCCAGGAACCGCGAATCAGCGATTTCTCAATGATAACCGCGAATAAGCGTTTTCTTAATATCAGCCGTGAAGCGACTTTGCAAAAAATGACCAATTTTTCTGGAAACAAATTTGATTTTCGGGCGAAATCTCGGGATTAATTTGCTTTTTTAATGGCAAAGTGTTCAGCTTCAATGTGAATCAGGGGAAAAAAGGTATCCTAATTTAGCTGGTTTCGAATAAAGACGAGTTGGAAAAGGGTGGGGGGCAGCTTTTCACCCTCACCCTCCCTCCTGGCTCTTGCTCTCAGGGTGCGAATTAATATTCCCAAGGTGTGCCGTTTATTAATCTTGAATTTAATAAGTATACAAGATTTATCGAACAGAATTGTACGATCAAGACTGTTCCTTCCAGTCGAAAAAACAACCTGCACAGCCCAAAAAACTAGTTGCCTCCAAAGAACTCGTACTTCACAGCCCGTTTGTGACGCCCAAATGAAAATTTCCGAACATCTAGATGCACGATTCTGAAAGCGATCAAGCGTCCTGGAGTTAAGAAAAGACGCACAACTCGCTGAGCTCGCCTACAAATACGCCCATAAATACGTACATGTTTCTCACGTAATCCTTGATATATTTTAATGAAATAACTGCATACGATATAAAGACCCAGAAAAAGAAAATCAATATTGATGGTGCATTATAAGGGCTGAAGAGAGGTTACGGCGTACAAAGGAAAAAAATGCAGGAATTGACCCCTCTCCCCCTTCTTTTCCAGATGCTCTATTCACGTTTTTTAATAAACGAGAAAGTCATTAGAAAAACCTCACGTATGTTACGAAAATTACAAAGGTCGAATGCTTTTTTTAAACACGCTCACCCTATCCTTTCCACCAATCTTTTTTATTTCCTTTTTTTTCATGGCAAAAGTGAGACAAAAAGTGCGCATCCTACGAGGGCGTAGGAATATGTGTACGTTATAGGAAAAGAGGCAAAGTCGGTGTGGCTGATATTACTTTGCCAAGCGAAGAAGGGCGAGGATGAAGGGGTACTTTTTTGGTATTAATAACTGAAATAAAACTGAGGAAATTACTTTTTCCCTTGCAGAATATGAGAGGTGGAGATAATGGTGAACGGATTTACAAGAAATCAATTTCTAAAAGGGTTAGGGATTTCGACTAGGGCAATTAAGGCGAAGGATTAAATTTATTAATCAAGCGGAGGGGGGATCGGTCGATTTCAATAATATTCATTTTGAAAAACATACGTTTTATCTTTTTATATGAAACTAAATTGGTAGTCGAATAAAATGAGTTCCGAGTAAGCTTTTATTTTATTTTATTTTTTTAAAGGAAAAGCAAGACAAGAGTCAGAGGCTAAAGTTTCATGTCGATCCCGTTTAAACAGTGTAAGCCTTCTTAGCGATGGATTTTTGGACGACGATGATGATGATGATGACGACGATGATGATGGCGAAGACACGGCTTCACCCAGACGTGACATTTTTATACTGTTCACAGTACCACTCAACGTCATAGTTCCTCTCGTCTACATGACTTGGCCAGCCTATGACGCTCTATTCAACGGCAACAAGTACGAGAGAGCCCCAACGTCAACTCTCTTCATATTTCTCGCCGTTTGTTTCGCACTCCTATACATCATCCCCTGCTACTTACTATGGCTTCTATCGAAGGCGTGCTATTACAACGTTTTCCGACTACAGAGGTTGAACACGTTCATGAACAGGATGCTTTTAAAGGAAAACTGTTGAAAAAATAGTATAAAAAAAAAACGTTGAGAAATAAAAATTGCGTCGATGCACATTTAAACACGTCGAAACCGTTCAAAGTTGACCTATATTTTCCTTCAAAAAATTGTTTTGAACGCCACGAAGTTAAATATAGGCAAAGCTAAAGAGCCATGTGCTTTTACACATTGTTGCAGTCTCAAACCAGGAATAGAGAGAGCTTTAAAAAGGCGAATGTCACACTCAACCGAGAATGGGACCACTCGAGATGAAGGTAAAGTGGTTGCGGAGACCAGGGAAGGGTGTCACATAAATAACTAGTCTATATGTGACTTGGAGATTTAAGAATTTCGAGTTTTCCGTACGAAGATGCAAGGTCTCTTTTGAGCTACCTTACGGAGTGACATTTTATTTCTTGCTCTATAATGAAAAGGAAGGGGTGTCATTTTTTAATTTTTTTTTTATGTATCCTCCTCCCTAGAAGGAGACCTTCTCTCTAAAACTATTGATTGCCCGACCTAGCAAACAGCGAAGGTAAAATGGACCTTATTTTAAGAGTGATGAAATCTTGAACAAGACAAAGGGAGGGTGCTTCGCTGTTGAACAGGGACGATGGGAGGGGATTCGGTGCTGTTGTAGGCCATCTGGTGCTTCCTAAGGTATTGCTCTTCTCCTTAAGGTGGTGGTCAGTTGTAGTTTTATTAGAAACACTCCTGGAATAGGGGATGATGTTGACCGCACGTGTCTCCTATGCTCCTTCAGCCTCCTTTATTACAAGATCTCTCCTCTTCGGAACACCGCCTGATTCACTTTTATACCGGGAACACTCCTGTTTCTCCATTCACCCCCAACCTCCACTCCACTCGACTGTATAGTCATGAATTTTATGAATTCAGTATGCTGAACTGGACTTTTTTTTATTTAAAAAAAGAACAAAAAACAAACAAACAAAACGAGCCCTCTGCTCGGTGTATAAAAAGTGAGATTGTGACTCACCACAATTGGACCGCACTTAGGTAAGCAACACAGATGAGAAGTTAATTGTAGTTAATCGAGAACAATTGAGTAAACTATAAGTGGGATAAAATGCGGGCACCGGACCACCTTTTACAAACAGGGACAGACTCACGGAAACCTGCATGAAAGGCAACGAACCATCTCCTTTTTACTGCTTCAATTAAGACGTGTGTGTTCAACAGGGGGGGGGGGGGATGGGGTGGGCTGAAAGAGGGCACTGTCACCTTCAATTTAGCCCAATTAAATTGTTCAAGTTGAAGGCGATTAATAAAATGTTCACACCGGTGTCTCGATAAAGCACCTTTTGGTTTTAAGGCTGACGTCATTGCGCGGAAAAATAAAAGTTGAATGAAACCATCCGGTGGAAGGAAATGAAGATGGATGAAAAGTATTAGCAAACATTTTTTCATGCGGTCTCAATTTTTGTTTCGTTAGTCATTGAAATGACACTGTTATCATAATTAACGTTAAAATTGTAGAAGTGAGTGGCAATGTTTGACATAGTCACGCCAAATCATTTCCCGTTTTGAAATGTAGACCTTCATTTTGTGCTACCTAAGACTCATTGCGCTAAAAACGATTATTTTTCTACAAAAAAAGTTGCATTTTTTCAGCATCGCTGAAATCATTTCGCGATAATGATTTTTTCTCAAAACAAAAGCCAGATTTGTGCTTCTCATACCAAGAAACGGCCAGGTTTTCATTTTCATACAATTTATCCGAGGGTGGGGCGACAGACTGATGGCATGCCGAAAACCACTTCTTATGTACTTCCATTTTAACTTTCTAAAGTTAGTGGATCACGAATATGATTTCATCTGGGACTAAATTTTTTTCACAAACTCCATTCTCTTCGGGAACACGAAAGTAAAATTATGTTCACAACAATGACTGGAATAAATGGCGCACTTGAGCGTAAGCTCAAGTAAAATTCGATTGTCATCGCAGGTGTAAAATGTCCTGCGCACCAGGAGATTGTCCGAACAGCGCGTTTAAAGGATGGAAAAGGCTGCTCTTCAACATCGGCGGGCCAATAATAGCAAAATTTGAAGCCCGCCGAAAATATGAACGGAGCACCCCCACCCCGACAGAATCGACCGATTCTCGCTATGTCATGTTTTGTGGTCATGAATGTCCGCTCAGGAGCGACATATTCACACATAGTCGTTCGTCGCAAGCGAGATATTCCGAACGACGTCAAAAGCAATAGAGACCTTAAATGCACGACTTTTTTTTCTCCTCGCAAATAATGTCGTGGATGCTCATTGGTTATCATTTAATGGAAAAATAATGAAAAAAATCATTGAACATTTATTTGCGAGACAATGTCGAAAAAGTATTTGTCACTCATAGGTTACAAACTTCCTTTGAGGACCTAATGAGTTTTCGTTTTTGGAATTCCTCTTCAGTATGGTGTAATCCACAGGTTACAAAGGAGAAATGAAATAGCTTTTTTTGGACAAATTTTTATATATTTTTAACGAAAATGATATTCTATCAAATCATATATCAAAATGACAAAGAAAGAAAGTGTAAACACCATCATAATAGAATTAAAAAATAAAACAAAATTCTGAGATTGTGTATCAGAAAAATAAAGTTACCTCGGACTCAAGTTTTTCACGAACCCCATATTTCCATTTCCTAGGGGAACATGGAAGTACAACTATAAAATTGACCAGAAAGTATAGTTATTAATCGAGAAGGAAATATGATGGGCAGAAACAGATGGGCTGACTCCTCAGGGGGGTCGTCCCCAGGAAGTCTATTCTGTAACTTTTCCGCATCGGATTTTCTATCGAAAAGTCACCAGATTTAATTGATTTTTAAAGAAAATTAATGAAAAAACATGACTTTCCGATAGGAAATAATGCGATACGGAAAAGTTACAGAATCAAGTCCCAGGTCGATATACTCGTGGCTGAAAACCCGAACCTGTAACATGATTAGTAACCTATAGGTTACATTTACTTGATTCGCACTGACAGGTGCTGAGTAAGTTTTGTTGGGGGTACTGGATGACAATCAAAGTCATATGAAAAACTTGGCTTGGCTTGTTATAAACCAATTTTTTGGACCATTATTCCCAGGCTAGCGCAAAAAAAAAAAACAATTTTGTCCGTTCACTGCATCAAAAACAAACGTTCCCGCAACTGACCCATTTATAAGCCTTTTCCTGTGGAGTTAGCTCAAGAACCCCAAAATGTACGGTGCTACCGCGCTTTTGAATCATTTAAAAAACAATTTTGTGGAGCAATTGCCCAAATATTTAGGCAATGTCAAAGATTTCAAGCCCAAAGTGGTGTAATTTCGGGCCAATACTTTCTAGGCTTTGGGCACAATCGGGGCCGGTTCATCCGGGCTTCACAGTCACTAACAAAAGACCCCTAAACTTGTACCTTCGCGAAAACGAAGACCAGCAACTGTTCAGACCCAAAATTTTCAATTTATCATATTTTGAGCTCGGATGTGATGAAATTTCGGGAACCCGATTCACAAAATAATTATTGCATGCTTTGGCCGCTGCGCTGTCTTAACCGGCTAGCCCGGCTTCCCTAAATGTCATTTTGCCCGAAACGTTTTTGCTGAATTTCATCTCGGTATGTAACAATTTCGTGACGAATCGGCGTCGATGTGCAATTCTGAGCCTGGGACTTTTTGACCATTCAAAATTAAAAGCTCGCTTAAAAGGGCGATTATTGCTTTACAATTTCGCTGGTTTTCCCCCTAAAATAGTGAGTGACTTCATTTGCTTCAATTTTATGACAAATTTGCGACTGTAAACAGCTGCAAATTTGTAGTTTCGGGACTACTGAGTACCAACCAAACTTGCATTTTACGGATATTTAGTATCGTGCAATTTTGTGGCAATTTGTCCATCGACTCTCGACTTTGTAGCCACGGTTTGCAATTCTGGCGTCTATTTAACCCTCAAACTTGCGAGTTCATACCTACTAAGCCCTGAACCTTTGCAGTTTCGTGCATGACTATTTCACGCACTGACTAGTAATTTCGCTGAATTTTAACCTCCGAAACTTGATCGTTGACCACATTGTCTGATCGTCAGTTTGGCTACTGTATCAACACAAGGTGCAAACATCAATAGATATTTTTGGAGCTGGACAGTTTCATAATTTCAATTATTCGACAAATAACAAACCATTTGGTGATGGTTTATGAGAGCGGAATGGATGACACATTTGAGATAAACCTTCGTTTCCAGGTCAAAAAGCCACGTTCGGAGATCTAAAATTGCAGTTTCCTGCTTAAATGGTCAGTACAGGGTAGGGGGGGGGGGTGGAATTGTCAGTTTCCAAGCGACTTGGCACAAAAAATTGCAATCATTGCAGTGAAAAATCTGTTTCTCGGGCGAATTGATGTACGTTGCTCTTTAGGGGCGAATCCTGTGCCGCAAAACTCGTTTTAATGAGCCAATTCAGAGTAATAATTCAATTTTTGATGAGGCCGGACGCGTCAATTGGTTTTTCGAGTGACCCGAACTCGCTAAATTGGATAATTTGGGTGAGTCCAACCCACGAAATGGGTTTCAGATGAGTCAACCTCGCGATATATTTTTTTAAAAAACACCAAGATCTGTGAAATTGCACTTTGAAATGAGCCAACCCCGCGAAACTGCTTTTTGAATGGATCAAAAGCGTATTATTTTGTGTTTGTAGCAGCGATAACCGTGAAATTGCTCTTCTTAGGTGAACCAGCACCGTGAAATTTGTTTCGAATGAGCCAACTCCCCGAAATTTCTTTTTAAAAGGAGACAACTGTAGTGGAACGGAGTCCACTAAAAATATATTTCAAATTAACAGATTGTTTTTGATTGTTCAGTTTGAGAGTTTTGTTTGACAAATAAATACGAAAAATATCTTGTTTGTTCAATGATCTGTAAATCGTGATATTACAACAACAAGCTGGAAAAAAAATTGAAACCCCTTGTTTTTTTTTTGTTTTTTTGTGCCAACCCCGCGAAATTGGTTTCTGACGTGTCAGGTCCACTAAATTGGGTTTTATAAGAAGCTATATCAGTAAATTGTTTGTTTTAATACGCCAAAGAAGTTTGATAAGTATTTAAAAATTCAAAACCACGATATAGGTTTCTCTGAACCGTGCTATTTGGACATCGAAAGTGCTTAACCAGCGGTATTGCTTCACTTGCTTACCACGAGGGGTGTACACCAGTTCCCCCCGCGTGTATGGGGTTTAAGCACTCACAATTAGTCAAATTCAGCGACAACACTGTTTGGACAACCTCGTAGTGCTCACTGTTTATTTTAAATTATGCCCACGGCTCAAATTCTCATTCATTCAGATTTATTCTCCACCCGAACATCACTTCGCTATTCGAAACAGCTGTCCCTCTTCCTACACCCCATCCTTCCGAACAGATCGTCTACACTAAACTAGAACAGAAATACACAGGCTGATGCCCGGTGTGATTCAAAAGGTAAACGTATCCATCTCAGCACATGGTGGTATTCGACTCTCTTATAGTGTAATCCTAGCTCCAAGGCATTTGATACAAACAAATTGCATTGTTCTCCCCTCCTTGCGTCCTCATACGGTAAATGTTGAAAACTTCATTGAGCCCTTCGATGAAAAACAGGGAGAGGTGTGCCTTGCAGGCATAACGCTAGCTAACCGACCATCTGCCACTGAGAAATCTTTGGAAGCCGTGCCCCTTTTGAAAAAAAACCCTTTTTCACCTTACGAAGCAGCTAAATAAATAATTTCCTAATAAAGACTTATTTTTTCAGAAGCACTGTAATTTTACTTTCTACAATTGCAGTACAAAGGTATTTGTTAGGGGAGAATGTTTGATAGTAGCTTTTAAATTGTAAGAAGGAGTTACCCACTGTGGTGAGGGGGGAGCCTAATTCGAGCCCTTTTAGAAATAGTGGAGATCGATCAGATGTGACCACATGTCGCCACGTCGACTCAGAGCCCTTTTTATTCCATCCTCCCGCACCTAGCCACAAAGCCAATGTTCTGATTCCCCCACGCTCAGAGCAACGGGAAGTAGTAGTGTGTATGTGGAGTTGGGACTACCGTTTCCTGAATCTCTTCACCCGATATTGAAAAGCTGTTTTCTTCTTCATATATTGAAAAGCGTGAGAAACGGTAGATGAGAAAAGGCCACGGACGCTTCATCTTCTCCTCTTGTCAACCTGCCGCAACTCGGGGAATAAATGTGACGAGTGGAAACTCATCGAGAAACGTCTGTCAATTATTTTGAAAGGAGAAAGAAGAGAACTGATACATCAAGACTCGGCATCGTGCCAAGGAGGGCCCTCCGTGGAGGAGATAATGGCGGGATCGTGTCCCAATGCATCATCGGAGGATGGTTTCTTTTCTCATCGCTTTCGCCTGAATAGAAAAACACAAATAAGTCAAGCCGACCTGAAATTTCACAGCTGCTCCATATATATATATATATATTATAACAACTTGTTGCTGTCGGAAAAATTGGTAAATCCGCCTTTTTATACGTCGAGAATTCACAAACGTTTATTTTCACAACTATTAACTAAAAACTTCTGAAGATACCCTTTCCACAAACATTTGTTCAACGAGAGGGTGAATCACGTTGGATAATGCTTCCGATATTGACAAACTCCAAAAGAGGGCCCCCCCCCCCCTTTAGAACGTCAGGGTGATCATGAAGCATGGAGGACAGGGTGGATGGATGCTTCTGTTTCAAGAGGGTGAGGTAGAAGAGACTTTAGAACACCAATACCTGTGTTTACCTACTAAATGCACCCAGATCGTTTTACTAGAACCACACCTATCAATAGCAGAACATTTCCATTACACCTACACAAGGTATAGTGAGAAAGAGAAAGACGAGAGGGCACCTGCTTCGAATTTTAGGCTGGATGCCAAACCGATTTAACGAGTATTAACAAGCTAACAAAAAAGTTAAAAGCAAGGGAGGTTGCATTTTAACTCGGTGTGGAGCACCTGGTTATGGAATGTAAACAATCACGTTTTTAAATAATCAATCACGTTAGATTAAAATCTATTTTAATTCCTTCAGACTGATGTCAAGCTTGCAATATAAACAAGAAGCTTGGGTGCATACACGAGCCACCCACGTTTTAAATTTTAAGTCCACGTTTTACTTAGTGGCACTCTTCGTTTAATTAATCATCTTTTCCCTCGCCGCATCCTAGGGATTAAACACGCTTTTCCTTTTTCTTATTTAAAAAACGTCACATATGCGCCCCGGCTCAGCACTTCAATCTTTCTTTGGAGCCAACAAATCTTGGCATAACTAGGGCTAATGAACCAGGCAAAAAAGGTGTCTGCCCTCAACGATCTTAGCTGACTAAATAGGCGACGACGTTTGAAAAAGTCAAACGGTCAATCGCCTATTAATATGATGACTAATGGACACTGTAAGGTGACAGGTAAAGATTTCCGTACGTGGAGCAGCCTATTCCTAGACTAAAGCCACTCAAGACATGAGATTTCAATTCACCCCCTGTTAAGTTGTATTTCTCTTAAAAGCATTCTTTGATATTTTTCCTTCTCTTGAAAGGTATATACGCTGATAAATGGGCAAGGATTTTCTTTTCCGCGCCAACATGCCCGTCATCCCAAAACAACACACGCACTCACTTCCTGAACGGCATGGGTGGACAGACGCCTTTGGCTTCCTACACCTATGCTATATTTTTATTTCAAATTAACCTGATCAGAATTTGAGGAGATTTAGAGAAAAGAGTGTGTCGCAAAACCCACTCTGTTCTCATACCTATGTGTATAACGGGGTCCGGACTAATGTCTCCCGAACCAAGGGACGAAAGGAAGATCGCTGGCAATTAATCACTATAGGACAGAGTGGGGTGCCGGCAGTTTATTCTACCCGACCCTTCCTTTATCACCCTTTTTGTTTATGTATTTGAAAAATTATTCCACCCCCTCCGGACAAACTTGCGTCGTCCCTGTTCTATCAAGGTTTTGTTAAAACCAATGAAACACCTCGGAATCACCTCTCATTTGAAATTAAACGATTCACAGTTAAAGCCAGCTATTTCCATCGTCGATACGCTTTTCCTAATAACAAACCCACCACCACCAACCACCAAAGAGAAAGTTGTGGAACTAGTCCCGCCGTTTTAACACTCTTCAATTTGATTAATCTTTGAATTTACATACTTTGTTTTTAGTCTGCACTACGGTAAAGGAAGATTATGGCTCAATGGCAAAATGTTTGCCTTATTTATTAATTAATTAATGAAGGCAAAAAGTGCTTAAAAGATCCCAGCAACCCATCGAAGACCCCCTTTTGTCCACCGACAGAAAAAAAAAAAACAAGGAATAAGGGTGAAGGGGGAAAGGGGTATAGTGTAATCTCTAAGTAGCCACGCGCCGACTTGAGTGTCACCCGTTAAGTTGCTTTGTTTTGCTGACAATACACCTTTAAAAAAGCGAAGTGAAAGAGTGAGCTCGCTCGGAGAGACGGCAGCTGTGCGAGCCTCATCGAGAGTGGAGCGCTGTTTAAGGCGTGTATACGTATGCTGGAGAGTAACGTATGAATCGTTGAATCCCCCTTTTTTTTCCTGGAGTGCACCTTTTCAGTAAGTCCATAAGGCACCTATGTACCTAGGAACGTGCATCTTGAACATTTGTCTATTCCCTTCCGGGTAACGTACCCCCAAACTTGCTATCCCCTCCACTTCGTTCCCTGAATGTTGTTTAGATGTTTAGATTTGTCTAGACATTTCTGTAAAAATTGGTCGTTTTAGGTAAATAAAATAAATTGTAGATCCAGTCGAGGAACAAAACAGACATTTCACACACCCATACATCCATTTCACTGAAAACCTGGGAAATTTGGCCCCAAAATCCAGACAGTTTGGCTCACTGTCAGATTAAAAACCAATCATGAGCGTTGACTCCTTCAAAACCAAAATTTTGTGATTCTAAACATATTTGGTTCGTTCAAAAACCGAATTTCCAGAGTTTGGCTCCTTCAAACCCCAATTTAATTCAGCTCCGGATCATACGGCACTCTTCCATACAGCGCAGCGCCGGACTAACACCGCCCGGCAGACCAGGCCCCTTTACCTTTAGGACCCGCCACAGAGAACGCGGATTGACCTTGGCTTGGCGACAGCCCGCGCGTTCTAGTGCCTTGGACATAGGACTTGTTAAAGATATGTGCACTGTGACATCAAAGTTAGTACCTTAAGCGAGCTTTCCTCTGACCATAATCCTGTTGTTTGTGTTGAAATAGAAGTTGGACCGCATTGAGAAGATAAGTATACCTATGACTTCCAGTGGGCAGACTGGGTATTATTCGGGCGTCACTTAGACTCTAATTTATCCATAAACCCCAAAATCAACTCTATACTGATGACTTAAGGAGGCCATATACGATCAAACATGCTTGACAAGCATTTTGCGAAATTTTGGTTCTGGAAGAGCATATCCCACGGAATTGGGGTTTTAAAAGAGCAAGATTGCCTGAAATTTGGAATTGATGGAGACAAGTGCGAAGGTTTTCCGTTTGGAAATCCGTGTAACTGGCGTTTTTAATAGCCAAAATAACAATACTTGTCTTTTGAGCCTCCAAATTCATAAAATTTGGTTTTTCAAAAAGATACCTTGGTCACTGGCCCAGGCACTTATCTCCCTCAAGACCACCCTTCGGGCAATGCCCACCGATGGTTCAGGCCCTATTATTGGCCGGTCCGCGCCACGCTTGGCCAGCTCGTCTGCTTTTTCATTTCTCTGCCATCCTCTATGACCCGGGATCCATCCCGACGTTAAGGAGTTCCCTTCGCCTTGGAGGTCCTGTATCCCTACTCTGTAACTCACTACGGCCGCTGAGTCCACCACGGGTTTGGTGATCGCCCCCAGCGCCGCCCTGCCGTCAGAGTAGATACCAATTGCCCTACCTGTCACTTTTCCCTTCCCGAATGCAAGCATCGATCGCTACCGCTTGACTCCACATCAGTTCGGTAATAGCACGATTAGGTGGCTTCCAAACAGTGATTGTACACTCGTAAATGGGTTCAGCAATTCAGCTGGGTACGGAAGTGGAGAGGAAGACTCACTCAGCGAGGCATGTACGCCAGCTATCTTCCATAAAATTTCATAATTAGGAGATTGGGGCTGTTAGAAGCCGAACAAGTGTGAAAACTGCAATTTTGTTGAAACGTAAGGTTGGTAAAGGCTTCACAGTATTACGAACTTTGAAAATGGTCTGATATTTATAATTTTGGAGATTTCTGAACTATTCAATAGGTTTCCTCCACTTTTTAGGGAGGGGGGAATCGATCACAATTTCACAGATACATCACGCTGAAAGTAGGTAAAACTGAGTCTCTGGAATAGTTGGTGAAAATGTTGATTTTTCGATGACACATAGCAACGGCTCTACAGAACCAATTTCGGACTGTATGTTTCCAATAGTCGCGTAATTTTATCGTCTTTCTTCAGGCAAATTGAATGTTTAGGCGTAGGATCGCTTGTTCCGGAGGCATAAGTAAAAAACTGGAAAAAGTACCAAAAAATCTTCGTTTTTTGGCTCCCCTGTCATTAGCAGGACCCCTAGGCAGGTGCAAACCTAGGATAATTCTAGTAGAGCCCTACAGAAGCTATTGGAACCATCTCCCGCTTTCCAACAATTACTTTAACCTCAAGGCTTCTAGAGGCTTTATTTGACTGGGCTAAACGCAAACTCGTGGCGGAAACTTTACAAAATTAGGGTGTATGCACGTACAAATCATTTGATTTGCAAGCAGCGAAAATTGGTTTGAGAGACTTCCAGTAATTAGTAAACCCCACAGCGCCGAGTACCTTTCGTATAGTGTTTTATTCACGTTGTCTCCATTGTATCAATACAATGGAGCTCAAGAGCCCATGTCGATACCACGCCCTCTTAAGTTGATATCGAGTTTTACTATAAAAGTTACTGAATCACCCTTCTGGTCTTTTTTCATCCATACCAATTGAATCATCGGGGTATAGATATCTTCTCCATTTTGTTCAAGATACAAACTTAAAATATAAATTGAACAACACAGACTGCGAAGCCAGCAGATGTGCGGTTTTTTCTTTCCCACTTTACTTACCGTCAGCCAGTGCTGTCCTTTTTTCCTACTATACTTCTCGTGCTATGAAGAAGTTTCAAACTTCTTCATTTCTCATCCTTCCTTTCGCTCTTTGCCCTCTTTTCTCCTTCAGTGGCCCATCCACCTGAACGAAAACAACTCTGTGGTTGGGGGGGGGGGGAGTTTTTTTTTTTTTTTTTTTTAACGAGAAAATAATTTTCGCAAACCTTTCATCCGCAAATCCGCAATAAGGGTTCCGTGAGGTGGGGACGCGGTTAGATAAAAAGTGCGTTTTGGACGATAGCCCGAGGCAGTGGTTGTGTGGCACGATCTGTTCTCATTAATATTACGTCGAGACTCGGGTGGGAAATAAGGAGATAGTGACTAAACTCGGGGAGAGGAGCATTTCGAGCATGGAACCCTCACCCAGTCTTGCTAAATGTTTTACTAATTGTATTTGGCATTCGATCGACCGCGGCTCTACTGTAGAAAAGCTGAAAATTAACTTCACAAATAACTCAAGTAACTATAGACTTAAAGAGTTTTAAATAACAAGAAACGAGGTACAGATAATTGAGACGGCCGCTATATTTTGAGGAAATCAATTAGCATCTTCCGGTAGTGGCCAATTAAATACCACTCCACCGCAATGATGATGAGAAGGAAGCAGGCACACAACAGGGTCAATCCGCCCATGTATAAATAGGCCTTTTTCATGCTAGCTTTCACTTTTCTCGCGCATCCGTCTTGATAAGCCAGGTCGGACCGGCAATAGTCAATTCGATGTGTACTCCAAGAAAACTTTCCATCGGGCTCAGGGGTGGCGAAGGGCGTCGTAGTTGACGGTGACGTCTTATTCGACATTGTACGGTTTTCGCCGCCTAGTGAATCAGGCGCCGACACCGGATTTAAGCCAAAACCGCCGCAACATGAATCAGGTACGAAATGATAAGTGGCGTTTCCGTCGGGGCTCACGAAAAACGAGTAGAAGCTAGGACCTGAGGAATGTTCACAAGTTTTAGTTTTTCAAGTATTTCTTCTCAAGGATCGGCATAAAATAACTGGCCTAACGAAGCGCATCGCCGTTAACGCTCAACGGAGTTTTACAATTTCACATTTGTTTGTTGTTTTCAAAAATGAAATCACAACCCCGGTGCAAAAATACGAACAAAGATTGTGAGGAAATGTTTGAAGGAGGGTGGCAGGATAAAATAATTTTTCATAGGGAGGGGGGATCTTGAGTGAACTCACCTCGATGAGGTTCGTGCAACTCTCCACACCCTACCTAACAACATATGTTTTAATTCTTATTTAGCACAACAACAAAACAGAGCAGACCGGTACCCCAAAGAATCATACCATGAACACCGCAGCACTTTTTTTCTATTTGTAAATTGAAGAGTGCTTTTCTCGTCTCCTCTGAGGCATTGATTTTTTTAAACGCTTCGGTTGTTTTGTCTAGAGACTCTCTTTTCACTTTCTTGAAGCCCAGCAGCGATGATATACCGATGGCGACCAAGCCCAGAACAAGTGGAATCAAGATGATGCCCACAATATACATGATTCTGTTGTTTTCCTTGTAAGCGGCCACACTGCACACGAATCCCGATACGAAGCTAACGAATCCGACGAACATGACGAGAGAGCTCGTGACCCGAAGACGCCAGCCACCTAAAGCGTTTTCAACGTCGGCCGAGACGTCCATGGAGTGCGCACCGAGAATGATGAGAACGAAGCCGAATGCCGACATTAGTCCGAATAAGACTACGAAGCCCTTAATGTGCTTTTTGAAAGGGTCCTCCTTTTCAGGATCCATCAACGAAGGCTGATTTTACGCGTTATTAGTTGACACGCCTTAACCAAAATTTTAGTCTACGGGTTTTCTACAACATATGTATTAGAAAAAATATAATTATGTTATCGTTGGTACAGCCCCGTTCGCTAACCATATGCTATGTGTCTGTGAAGTCTTCCAAGCAACATATTAAAACGCTTAATTTTTCGTTGCACAGATTCCACAGAACGTATACGAAGACCTTGAGAACGGAATAAACTGACCAGAGATTCAAATTTGAATGAACCATACCAAAACGTACGACAAATGTGAAACCACGTACCCATCTAATCTGCTTCGATGGCACCGAACATCCGAATTGAGCATCATAACCAATTACGACGAGCCCGAACTGGTATTCAACGAACGTCGAGCGAAGACTATTCTTCAAGCTAGCGCCCTAATTACAGTTGCCGCCGGTTTTGCAGCAATAGTCATGGGTGGAATGATTCTCGACATTGGAGTCGAGATCGAGAAAGCATTCGGTGGTTGCTACTTTCGTCTCGTGGGATCTATAGTCTCCATATTAGGATTTTCTGTGTTCGTCGGTGGCTTCGTTTGCGTGCATAACATAGACAAGGGGAACATGTACATTGTTTATATCGTTGTTCGAGTGATAGCAACGTGCATGGTCCTATTCGCCGGATTGTCCGCAGTCTTCGAAATTCATTTATCCGGTGCTAGCCAAGAGGCCGAAAACAAAACCGAAGAAGGATTTAGAAAGCTTAACGACACGATATTTCAACAAGCGATTTTGAGGCTGCAATATAACCATCTCTGCTGTGGGGTTTACGGTGAAAGCCATAATATTTAATCAGGATTCTTTTTTTTTTTTTAATGAAATAACTCTCTCGTTCAAATTACAGGTCCCAAATTCTACAATAACACGCTCGATTTACCCCCGAGTTGCTGCGGAGAAAAGTCTTGGGAAATGTCCTCGGCTTCGTCTCTCAGTAGTTGGCCCTGTTCGGTTCGAACGGCTTCAGGTACGGGGTGTATTGAAGTGGTGAAATTGGCGTTAAATAAAATATACCGGAGGACCACATTGGTGCTACTGTCGGTGGTGGTGGTGGAGGCGTTGATTTTATTGTTGGACTATTTGATCGTTACAAGAGGCGAAACAATAATCAGTGTGTTATTTAGCCAGAACTAACTGATTTTCCATCGAGCATTTCATATTTGTTTGAAACAAAATAAAAAAAGTGCTATTGAAGGTGCCGAAATATATAGGATTTTTTTTTTTCGTGCCTTAACGATTGGTCTGTTAAATTGGTCGGGGGATGATCCGCCCATTCATTCTTTGTCGTTGTTGCAACCGTCGCTGAAGGAGTTCACGAGGCGTTTCTTTGGTGGAATATTGCTAGTTTTTAGCTTTTAGTCAAATAATTTTGCCGACCAGCCGACGAAAAAGCCTCTTTTGAAATAGGGCCGATTTGGTTACGGACAGAAGTTAAATCATGATCGAGACATGAAACATCCAGCCAACAAACAAACTGCAAACTTGCAATTTTACGGATAGTCAGCCCCGAAACCGAAAAATGCATTCATATGGCGATCTCGGGGTCAGGGTCCGCGGCCCCTAAAAAAACGAAACTTTTAAAACTGAAACTTACAATCTCACAAAAATCAAGACCCGAAAGTTATTGCAATGCTGCAGATATTCAGTCAGGAAACTTGAAATAAATATTGCAATCACACGGCTATTCGTCTGGATGTGGGCGCATTCGGGTCGGATTACCCAGAGCATCAAAGACCACCAAAAAAAGACCAAGAAAATTGACATCTCACGAAAATATAGACCAGAAAATAGAGTCCCTATAATTGGAGAAATTAATTACATTTTAATTCCTATATGTATTATACGGCTGTGTGGCTAATGCAGCTCATATTCGGAGATGAGCGCAAAGACTTTTAATCTAAACCTTTTAGCCTAGGTAGTAAAATCCACCATTATAGAGAATCAGTCCGTTCACCTCCACCAATGTCTGCCATTATTCCTTTTTTACCTGTGGCGATGCCGCCATTATGGACCTCTTTTCCATCAAAATCATCTCCCACACCCAACGCCATCATTCCTTCCCCATCTAAACCTATTTCTTGAAAGCCTCCACCTCCATACCACTAATATGATGGCGTTGAGGGCTGAACTCCCATGAGTCTTCCGGGTTAAAATGAACGAATTAAGTACGTAAAAGAGGTCTTCTAGTAGCCCCTCACGACTGGCAAGTGGTCAGGTGGGAGTTTGTATTAATACCTTGAAGCAGGCGCCCGGTTCCTTTTATAGGAGGTTTATTGTGTTTACTTCTACTTCTAATTGCTTTTCTTTACATCGCTTGATTCTCCCGGAAGCCTTGCCGCCATCTCGTCTGCAACGCACTATAGTTCCAAGAGGTGTCTCTTATTACAGTAATTTTGGAGCACCCTGTGCCCTTAAAAGTACGCGATTTTTCAATCAGAACCATTCGTGGAACAAGAGGGATCTGTTGGCTTTCAAAGAAGATTAGTCTTTATCAAATGTGAGTAAATTACGAAGAAAAAGGTGATTTTCATCCCCTCTTACTGGGCGAAGAACACCAACCGGACACTAAGTTCAACCTTTTTTACTACCCTTCCAATACACTTCCTTTTTCGGGGTCCTTTCCGAGTCAATGTAGCGTAATAACAGTTTTGCAACGGGTATGTGATATCCGAGTTGGTTCGAGGCCAGAAGACCCACCTCCTTCCCCGACTCTCAAGCTCTTCTACTGAGAAAAATAAAATAGGTAGCAAAAAAAAAACAACATTAAATGCATTCCCAGAATCTTTAAAACTGTCTAAGTTGACGAGAAACATCAATTTAAATTTAATTATAAGTCTTGCAGGTTTTCGACATGAGTTTCACTTGGTGGAAGGACACCGCGTTGCATACGCCGCGCCCCTCCCCATTGTTCCCCATCATTTCTAACGTGTTTCATTCTATCTCTTGACGTTCCAACTGTTGGCATGCCTAATTGAGAAAATTAGAATATCCAATATTGGCCTTTATCAAGATGCTCCTTTCGG
This sequence comes from Corythucha ciliata, assembly GCA_038030265.1. Lineage (NCBI taxonomy): Eukaryota > Metazoa > Arthropoda > Insecta > Hemiptera > Tingidae > Corythucha > Corythucha ciliata. The sequence goes on along the minus strand of CM075938.1, from coordinate 35,745,375 downwards.
TAAGAGGAGAAATGGAGAGGAAGGAGGGTTTATGAATATGCACGCCTTTTCAACTCGTAAAACTTCTCCCTCACAACCCCTCATCTCTTTCCCTCACAGCTAAAATTCAATTTGATTCAAAACAACAGCCAGACTTTCAGGTGAGACTGGTCCCAAAGGTGTCGTGGTGGTGCTAAGGTGGCTCTATTTTTAAATTTCACAGGCGCCGCACCTCTTGATGACCGTGTAATGGGTCTCATGCCAAAATACATGTCATACTTAACGGTCGCCAATTAACCTTTTATAATCGGTCGATTGAAGCAGCAATTTCTTTTCTAGTGAGCTAAAAACATTTTGTTACCATCGAGAGAAAGTAAAAATACTTTTTTTCGACAGACAGCCCATTTTTTCCTTCAGATTCGGCGGCTCTATTTTGAGCTTCATGCATTTTTTTTTCTCTCGTCGGACGGAATTCTTTATTGAGACATCCGAAAGTCAAATAAATTTCGAATAAATTAGTAAAGTGGCAATAATTTCACATAGCCCAAACAAGAACAACAAAAACTCAATTTTTTCGGTATTCAGGTTAACGGGTGATTCTTTTCTGATGATCATAAATAAACCAGGGTTTTCTTGTTTTATTGATCGAAAGTTAGAACCAATTTATGATTACTTTATAGATTTTTTTTCTCGTAAAAAATACGTCTAGAACCCATTGTAAACTTTCTTCGAGATACAAACGTAAATTTAGACGGTTTTACCGGTCCGGGCTTCGCAATTGCCAGAATACCCCACACAGAGGTTCTAAAAGTCTTAATGCTGCCTTCTTGAGGGGAGAATAACTAGTGAACGTTGGAGGGCCTTGAAGTGACAGAACTCAGTGTTTTAAAAAGACAATTTAAACATACAAAGACAACGTACAAAAAGTAAACGGAATCTGGTTCAAAATACTAGTGAATATTCGCGGGCGACTCTTTTCCTATCTTTCATTCAGTACAGATTGCGGGAGAGAGGAAAAGATAGCGAATTGAATAATTTTATCTACATTGTTTCTCCTCTGTTGAATCTGGAAGCCAAAGACATTTCAAGCCAATTATTCAAGGGTGAGAGTTAAGGGCAGTAAAGAGAGTTTTAGTTTTCAGACAGATTTAATCGAACTTCTTGTGAAGGAAATACGCGGTTTACCGGCTTAACACTAGCCATGGCTCTCCCTTCTCCGATATCTCACCCTAGGGATTTTAAAATCATTTCGACTAGGTATACCTTTGAATCTGTTCCACAACGCCCTATAAAGGAACATTTCCGCACACGGCAATGAAACTTTAAAGAAATAAATTTGTCTGTCTGAGACAAATAATAGGTAACTTCACTGAATCATAGTATAGGAATTTTAAATAGGGTTAACCGGAAATTCACTTCATTCTACTTTTTTTCTTTTATGAGTACCTCAGGGAAAATCAATTCGGGGTAAAAAGAACCAGGTCAATGCCACCAAATAGGCTGAATGTACCATGTTTTTTATAGATGATGGTAGAACTAGACAGGGTTAATTCTATCCATGGACTTTGCTAGGCTAGGAGTTATTTTAATCAGGAAGGGGGGGGGGATATGACTCTCCTGGCCCCAGCATATTTTCTAATAGCGTTTTCCATTTGCACGAAAATCTGTAATCGGCAGTTCATTTCCATCCGACTTCTTTGAAATAAATCGTATACAGCTTGAGCGGAACGCTGTTAGGAGCCTAAATACCATCCAGCAACGTTCTTCGTTCCAGGCTATAGTACCCGAGGTTGACAGGGGTCGGAGCGGTTCTCCCATTTTTAGCAATCTGTGACCAAAACTGAGGTTGTTGGACAGTATCAGAAACTCACTTAGCCTCCACCCACTGCCATTGGCTCTACATGTAGAAAAATTCAGGGTCAACGTCACCTTTAACAAATGGACGACAACTTACGTGCATAAAGAAATCCGACAAAAGGCATCCAGCGGAACTCACCTGAACAGAAATGAACGAAAAAATTAATGAAACGTTATGGATATTGAAAGAAAAAACAAAACGAAAAGAGAAGCACAATTATTTTTCAACATGCGACAATTTGATAAAAATTACAGTTATGACAGGAATGTCAAAAATCGCGATGAGTTTAGGCGCCAAATCAACCGTTGAGTCTCTTCATCGAGTTCAAGATCCTCAAGATTAGAAATCTTCGTGATATAATTACAACTATAAAAGTTCGTAAGGATTTGAATAGCGGCGACCTAAACTTCCTGGATGACGGTATCACCAGAACTCGAGGGCAAGGACTTGCTCAGACTCCTTTTCGCAGAACTTCCCATGGGCAACAAGCTTATGACTTCCGAGGGACACGCTTATATAATTCCCACCCACCTGGCATTCTTTCGACACTCGATCTTCAAACCTTTAAAAGGAAATTAGAGGAATGGATTCTTCTACAACTGCACTACTGAAAGATGTACATAAACACAATATAAAAATTAAATTCAAATAATAGCAGTATGCACTTCTTTTTGTGGGCTTATCTTGGACGTATACAGCTCCTCCCTATACAGAACAAGTCTATGACTTTTAGTGGGGAGTAGCGCACAGTGATTTTTTTTTTTTTTTTTGTATAATTAATTCCAATATCTTATGTAAATAAATGCGCAATATACTATGGAAGAAGAGTGTATATATATATAAGCAGCTCCAAGTGAAATAGAATACGGGTTATTGACTTCCAAGTTGGCATTTTGTGGCTTTGATGGCAGATTCGGAAATAGCACACTTTTTCCTGTCATGATTAGCTATTTTCGATAGAATTAACTGCACAGGTTATCGTTGGGGAATGCCACAACTGTAAATTTGCCGCTTGCGTAGGTGTACATACATATAGAGACGGATGTGAATGAGTGAAGAAAAGACCTTCTGGTACAGCAGACGGATTGAGCCCCTATCTTTCAGTTCAAGATAATCAAAAATAATTTGAACAATAGATTTTTGTTTTCAAAATCGCTTGTTTTGACCAGCTTAACTGAAATACCTCCTGACTTTTGTGAATTTTAATAATTTTATAGTGGTGAGCGCATTGTCTTCTGATTTTAGCGCACTTCCTAACAGTTGTAAGTTGTATGGTAAATTCACCCCCCCCCCCATTCACTAGGGATTATTGCTTTTAATATAAGCAAAATGTCGTAGCCGTGGGAGCCTACGTTGTATGTAGGCATATACATATATTACCTACTAACCCTTGTAGTTTAAGCGTTTCTACTAACAATTATTGCTTTTCCTCAATTTTAGTCGTGAAATTGCCCTGGAAGCCGCGAATCACCACTTTTCCCCATTTTCGCCGTGAAATTTCCCCAATAACAGCGCACGTCGACCTCGTCAGGTTACTCTGGAGTCAACCAAATCAAGGGGACAAGGCAAAACGTGCAACGTCAGCAGGCGCCGACGTGGCCCCGAGAGGCGTTTTGTTCGCACGACCACCTGCATTTATCATTTGAGCATAATTATCATGAGAACTGTGACTCATAAACCACGCCCTGCTTACATAGAAACACTTTGAGGCCATCTTCAAGGCGCGAAAGCCCAGTTTAGCCACTTTTAAGGGTAAGTGTATAGTTAGTTTTGCCGTTTTTATAGGGCGTGAATAGTCAGTTTAGCTATTTTATTACCGCATCATACGAATTAGCGGCATTCCTCAATTTTAGCCATGTAGGTTCTCCGGAAGCCACGAATTAGCAATTCTTCTTCATTTTAGCCGCGAAGTTGCATTCGCCAGATATAAAAAAAATAGTATTTTCCCCCAATTTTTATCAGGAAATGGGCGCGGTTTTTCTCAATTTTAGCGGTGAATTAACGCTTTAACCCCTAAAAATCTTATTCTTCCACATTGAAGCTTTTCGAGCTTTGCGAAGGTTTTCAAGGCCCATGTTTATTTTGGAAAATGCACGATGATCTCGTCGTCTCTGCCAATAGTGGATTTTTTCAAAATGAAATGTACTAGAACAGAGGAAATAGGTACATAACATGTTCACGTGGAGACTGCAGATGTAATTCCACACGCTTTTTGTTTCTGGCTCTCATTCACCTGAAAAAAAAAAGAAAAAAAAAGAGGGAATTCTACTTAACTCCAGTATTGAGGCTGTTATTACAGCACGGATAATTTCTTAAAAACTTGTGCGCAACACCTGACCACAAGCGCTCCTCACCTTTGACTTTTTAATTGTGGGCACCTCTGTCCTCGAGACAACAGCTGTGCAAACAATATCCTTTGTGATTTTGCAGACGAGCAAAGAGAGGGAATCCAAACCGCAAGACGTAGAAAGATGGATGTAAAATATTTGAGCGTCCACGACAAATGGCCTTTACTGGAGAGAAAGGGAACGAGTTTTTAATTATAAAAACTGAAATCAGAAAGACAGAAGAGGGTCGTATGACAAATGCGTTTCTGTGTATAAGTTTTACCGCGAGAAAGAAGGGGGAAGAATTCATTATGAATACGTAGATATTAAAAAGAAGAAGACACATGAGACAAAAGAGTGACCATGAGTAGGGGAGAAATGGGCAGTGACCAAGAAGGAACTGAGGGGTGGTATAAGTTTTGTAGGGGCAATGGCTATCCAAAACATTTTTATTGCTTTCAGCATGCTAAAATGAATCCAGCATTGGCTAGGGGAAGAGGGCTCTGCCGCGTATGCTCTATACTGAATGCAAGGGGTGCAGAATGAGTGACAAGTGCGGGGGATGAGGTTGAAAAAAGAAAAGTAGTAGAAGTGAGCGTAAACAATAAGCTAAATGAGACCCAAGCGTAAGGCAGAAAGAGTGTTTCACCAGTTTACCAATTTTGCGTAAAAAATTATAAAGAAAAAGTTGTCTATTATTTGGAATCAAACTTGGAGTCAGTAATGAGCAATAATCGTTTGGTTTCAGGTAAAATTCTGCGATCAACTATTCCTCACAATCAAACAAAACCATTTTAGTCGAACTGGTGTTTAGAGAGAGGTACAGGAGCAGCCTACACATAAAATGGAGTAAAATCGCTTATTCACGGATAAGATTGGGAAAGAGCCGATTCGCAGTTTCTAGAGGCGGGTCCGCCTCGGGCCTCGGTCGCCACTGCCAAAAATTGGCAATTGTTTCCCCAGATGCTTTCGTGCTTAGATGCGTTCGCTTTGGGTAACAGGCCCCAATATATTCTCAATATAATACAACTGTTTTACAACTTGTGTCGGTAAAAAATAATAAATGTCAAATTGTCTTCTTCGACGGTTTCCGGTTGTTCCGGTGAGTGGCACTCGCGACTGGTGGTCTGTTAGCGTCCCTTCGCGCTGTTCGCAGGTCCACTTGCCGTTGTATCGCTGAGTTGTCGGCCGGGTCAGGGTCGGCCGTATACCAACCATTCAGGATCGAATCACTGAGGGGCCGGAAAGGTTCTCAATAGGCCCGTCGGTGCCTTGGTAGGGTGTGACATCACGAGCGGTCAAGAGTCGTCTAGATTGGGACGTTTTCCCCAACGGCGTGGTTTTTGGCGAGCGATCCTTCGCTTCGGAAAGACTGCGTCGTCGCTGTTGTCCTTCCGGATCGTCGGTGGTCCTGGAATTCCCAGTCGTTGAAGCCGCTGGAGTGTCGTGATGTTTCCCAGTCGAGTAGTCCGCTCGCAGGCTGAAGAGCTGGTCTGAAGGTGTGAGGTGTTCACCGTTTGACTTCTTGACAAGAAGTGATTTTTCGGGTCCCGCTGCGCTGCTCGGTGGGTGGTTTCCGCCCACTCCCATCCGCTCGGGTGGCTCAGTGGGTTGACTAGTGGGTGGTGAGTGGTTCCTTTTCCGATTTTTCCCCCACTCGGGGGCATCTCGGGACGACTTCCTTTTTTTCTTGTAGGGATCCCTTGGAATCCCTGGGGTTGGCGACTTTACGTATTTTTTCTTCGCGGGGTTTTTTGCCCGACGTCAGCTTTAGGAGCTAAACTTGAAATTTTGTCCACTCGGACTCCCTGTTGGCTAATTTAACTCAAACTGGACCCTTCCATTATGTCCTCGTCAGGAACTCACAAGCCCCCTCTAACAGTCAAGTTAGAGTCCTTAATAAGCGCATAGAGCGTAGCCACCCCTTGATCACAGGCAGGGGCAGAGAAGATCGCATGCTAAAGGGACAGAAAAGGCTTGCATCCTCCCTCCCACCACTCACCACAGCAAGACTTCGGTGTAAAGCGCAGTGCCTAAAATCCGCCTGGCATATCTCAAATTCACTCCCCTCTCCACACTCCACCAAATGAAGCAAGGTTGTTTTTCCACGAGCTAAACCCGTGCAATTATCTTTTTTAAAGAGCCAAACTCGCGAAATTGTGATTTATACAGAGCCAAAAATTCAGTTTTTTTAGGGAGAAAAATTTGTGAAACAGATCATTATCGAGGCAACTACGTGAAATTGGGTTTTCAGCAAGCAAAAACCATCAAGTGTTTTTAGTGAGCCAGACCTGCAAAAATGGGTTTTAAAGTGAACAAATCCGTGAAATTGATTCGTTATGAGGCTGAGTCGCGAAAGTGATATTTTTAGAGAGCATGATCCGCAAAATTGTGGTTTGAATGAGCCAACCCCGTGGAAAATTCGCGGAAATGGTTTTTTGTTGAGCCAGAATTGTAAAAATGTTTTGTTTTTCATCGGAATCATGCGGGATGTCGAAGGATTTCTATCTATGTAATGTATAAAACTAAGTTTGTATAGGGATCCGTAATATAAGCCTCCATTTATAAATAGTTCATTTATTCGTGGCGACGTTTCGGAAACCCGGCCATGGTCACGCCTAACAATCAAAGGATCAAAAAGGAATTTGGCAACCCCGCAAAATTTGTTTTTCCAGCAAAAAAAACCGACTAAATTGGGTTTAAAGAGTCACTCAGTGACGAGAAAATTACGTTTCTGCGAAAAAAAGCCGCGAATTTTTTTAGTGAGTCACGCCTGCGAATATGGGGGTTTTAAACTAAAAATCCACGAAAGTGGTTTTCAAATCATGTTCTAATTAGGCCACATCGTAAACGGCAACAAAAACCTGATTTGAAACCGAATTAGCGTCTTTTCTCAAGATTAGTTACGCTTGATCTCAATTCTAGCCGGAAATTAGCTGGTTTTCTCATTTTCATCCACGTATTAGCGATTTTAGTCAATTTTAGCGGATAAACATGGTCTTTCCTAGTCATGGTAATAGCAGGTTTTCTGAATTATGCAGTGTATTATCGGGTTTTCTCAAAAGCCAAGAATCAGAGCTTTTCCTCATTTTTGGCCCTTTGAATTTGCGAATTTCAAATTAATTGGCGAAATGTATTATGCTCCCTTTTTAGTAGCGAATGAGGACTTTTTGTCACCTTTGTTACCGGGCGGTAATATCTTACTCAAAATTATGAACGTCCTAAATCTCTTTCGAAATCTTTATTCTTTCACTTCACTTACTGACTTCTCTCACTCTCCCGCGGCTTTCTTTCAGACGACGGAAGGGCGCGGCCCTCCTCGCCCCTCAGCTCCGGTTGCGACTTCCAAAAATCTGTCTGACTCGACAATACATCTTCTTTAACTTTTCTCTATGCGAGCCTATCAGATCTCTTTATTTCTTTCGTTTCTTTTCAAGCGCCAATCACAAGCGACCTTGGTAATATAAATACGGCCCTCTGTCAAAAATTCATTCATTCCGTCTTCTGCTCTCGGTGCGAACCGATGTCCGATTTTATTGCTTTCGACCGACTCTGGCTTTGAAGTTTGAAAACTGAAGCACGAATTCGACTTGGGAAGTCTGGCTGGTTGTGATCCGAAATTGGAGGTTCAACGACAAGGGATAAGACCTTAGGCTGAAGGCCCCCAAACCGAGTGTGAACATTCGGCGACTCCTGAACCGTCGCTTGGCTTTCTTGTTTCTTTTCGATTTGATCTCGTCCTCCGTCTCTTCTTCGCTTTTTTAAAACTCTTCCTCTCTTCATACCCTTGCCGGGATGCTTTCCAAAAAGGCTTGATTCTTCATTTTCCTCTCCACAGGAAAAACTTGCTCGCTCCTATTGCAATACAGTCGAGCCCACGAGCAATCTATTAAGCCTTCTTCACACGCGACCTTCAAGAGAGCAAATGTATATCTGAAACGCATGCGTCACTGCTTAAGGCGATGGGCTGGGCTGGTTTATCAATGAGGTGGGTTTACATTAGTTTTAAAATACATTATTTTGTGAGTTCAACAGTACATTCAAAGTTGGGTTATTCTCGAATGTGTTATTCGAGTGTTATTGAATAAGTAGTTATCTGTGGATGCTGCGTTGAAGCACCCCCCGACCGTCATGTTCTTCAGACAAGTGATTCTAATTAATCTGTATATCTTGCTGATTATGTTATTGGACTGTAGATTTAGATGACATTCAACCATACGGGAATCCAGCGTCACTGCAAATTGACAGTTGAGCTTTCTCTAAGAAGACCCTGCTTCCTTGGTATTTGAAACCGAAAACAATTAAAATGCTGAATTATCCCGTGAATGCTGTCTTAACTTTAAAACACTAAAGGCATGGAATGTGAATTGTGAGAATGATAACTTGAGAACAATTGAGAGATAGATGACTTTGACGAAAAGATGCTCCTAAAAATCAATAGAGAAACCGCTGTCGTACTCATAAGGTCATACCAGTGGAAACGACCACCATTCAATGATGGTGATTTCTTGATACCTATTCAAAATCCCAGCTTGAAACTGACTGTTATTATTTGACTGAGGCTCCAATAAATTGAAAAGTAAACTGAATAAAAACATTGAAATTTTTGGGGAAAAGTCGATACACAACCATTTCCGGAGAACCCTCCATCAGAAGAGTGTATACAGCTATTTCCTCGTAGTGCTTCCTCGATCCCCCGTCATGCCCGGTCTATATTTTGGCACACAAATTTTGGCCGCATTTCTATTCCAATCCCAGACTTTAGAGTATCATTTTAATCTACAGGATGTTCTACAGGAGCGTAAGATTTGCTTTTCAAAATAAGGCGAGGAAAAGCACTAATCTCCAAGGTCAAAGTTCCAAGGTGTTTTACAGTTATCTCTGGAGTGAAATTCGAAAAAATAAGATCTAACTTCTAACGAGACTGTAGAAATTCCTGGAGGTCAAAATGAGAATCTGAAACCCATTGACGTATAAGTACGGCCAAAATTTAAGAGCAGAAGTACTGGTGGGGCAAGAGTGGAGGGGGGTCGAGGAACCACTATAGTGAAACCCCGCGCCTTATAATCTCACAAAGCGCGGGGCGCCTTTTCGCTCTCATGGGTTAGTGTATTTTCTCTATTTTAGCCTTCAGATACCTCGAATTTGTGTAATTTTCTTCATTTTAACGGCAAAATATCCAAGAAGCACTAATTCATAGCACAATCGAGCTTGTTCTCAATAATAGCCGCGAATCAATTCTTTAAAACTTGAAAAGTCACAATTTTTAATCTTTGAGATTTTTGAGGCCACACGCTTACGACAGTAAGCTTCTGGTTTTTGGACAGGAAATATAGAACAGAAAGGTACAACATTTCACCTCATGAAGTATTATAGTATTGGACGAATAACGACCCTTTCTGTGCTAGATGCACAGAGGGGCTTGCATAATAAGATCATGGCGGGGATAAGAAGCGCCAAAACGTCGAAAACCATTTCGCGGTAGACACTCTCTCCAATGCAACCATTTGATGCACATAAAATACACGATTCCACTTGTATCCGCGTTTGAAATATTCAATATTACTTTGGTTAACACCAATTTTTCGTATACGTATTGCGCTTGTAATATCCAATAAACGTAAAAGCAATAATGTTAAAGCTACAAATTTATTCAGGATCCCAAGGATTTTATACTTTCTTACAGTCTGAGAAAGTGAATCACATTTGAAGCTTTTTCAAGTGTTTTTAGTGCATTTCATTCAATTTTTTTTTTTTTTTTTTTTTTTTTTTTTCCACTGCGCTTTTCCAGAATGTAAATGGTTACAAACAGAGACAACGAGTGGTGTAGGATAGAGGGGTGACGCGAACGCTAAAAAAAAAGGTGGAAAGTATGATGAGGGGTGGGGGATTCAATTGATTAATCAATTCGTAGAATGTTTTAAAGGTTAGGATCCTTTCAGGCAGAGGGACGCGGTGGAAGGGTGAGAGCGTCAAGCTTTCTCTCGCCTCCCTCTCTTTGACTCTGCGGAAGAGATTCAGAGTCCCGATGAAAAATTGTTGGAGATTCTTTTTTATCACCCCAAGCTCTTTTTGGCCGCGGGATCTTACCAGCTTCCCTCTTTTCAAGATGGATTCAGGACAATCAATCACCCCCACAGGGGCTAACATTCGTGGAGTCTACGGGCTAATGCACTAACAACGCCGGCAATCAGACATGTGAGGTGAGCCTCCGCTGCCCCCCCCCCCATTCTTCAGCATCAACTCTTCCTTTGCCACGGCTCATCGGGAAATTCCATTATACTACCTTCACGAAGGGGAAGAAAAGGAGCTGTCATCACCGGCTTTCTATCGGAAAATCCAGGGCTTATTGAAGGGATGAATCTCTGATTGTTTTTTATTTTAAAAGGAATTCACTTCTCCTCCGGATAAGAGGGCAAGGCTTTGCGAAGTTGACTCCGCGTACCATCATTTTCCCAACGCCTTGAAGTGAAGACCTTGAGTTATTGGTGGGGCACGAGAAAAAAATTTTTTTTGAGAAATATGGAGGTGAAAACCCCGTATATGGTGTAGCGAGGAGGTTCGTATACGCGCAGCGATTTACTTCAGAATTTTCAGCCAGCCGATGAATATCGCCCACTCATCGCTCTGTTGTTTTAACTGGGCTTCATCGCTGGGTATTTTATAGCCAAATCAATTAAACAATACACATAGCTGCTGTTTCCTCCTGCATTAGTTTCATTGTATCTAACACAAGCTTCGGCTTGATTCACATCTTTTAAGCTTCAAAAAGAACATACTTTCCTCGACAAAGCGCTTCCACGCAATCAAAACTCCCTACACTCCAGTTTGATACGTTTTTAAGATAGTAAAGCCCTTTACCAATTAAGTTTCAAGTCCTACGAAGATAACAGGTAACGGGATCCTGCAGCCAGCTAGAAAACTAGAGATAACATTCGCAGTTGCTTGGGGACGAAGCTGTGGCCTGTGGGCTTAAGTCAGTTAAAGCAGAGGGGGAGGGGGGTCCGATGAGGAAGGAACGGAGGACACTAACCTGGGCAGTTTTTCCTAGAGCGAGGTAGGGAGTATGAGGAGGAAGGAACTCAAGTAGAAGGAAAGCTTTGTGGCCTCGTAACTAGCGCAAGCCTCAGTCACGATTACAATGGTGGGGGGGGGGGGTCCTTAAATGCTCTTTTTAACTCAGAGAACCTAAATAACATCTTATCGCTTTTCTTCCAGTCGCTCTCAATGCATTAACGACATTTTTGAGAACCTAATTCTCTTTGCAAGACTCCACCCTCTTCAACAAGAGGTAATAAATGTAAAACTCTCATTGTTTTTCACGAGGATCCATAAAATGAAATACAACTTGAAACAAATTAAAAATGAAGGGAAAAATTAATAAAAATTAAATAAGTTTTTGTTGTGAAGTGAACAAACTAAAGTATACCGGAGGGATTTCTTTTAATGATACCCTTGAAATCAGTTGAGAAAAATTATTTAACGGGCGAAATAAACTCCCGTTTTATCTAACGAACCTTCTTAAAGGAAAATTGAAGAGGGTGGAAGTTGAAGACTTGTTTCCAAGGTGGCCATGTTACCTGTAAAAAAAAACGTGAAGGGGGAAGAAGGTCTAGGCTTTGGAGGGATAGGGAAAAGGTTGTTTCTTGAGAACATCGATTCAGGTTGACACCTTTCTCCCCCGTCCTTCACGCCAAACCATTTCTACAGGTTGATCGCCCTCCACCCACGCCATCTTTTATTGTCAGGCAACTTCTCTCCCTTTCATTATGGATTTCTTCTACCTTACCTTTTTTTTCTTTCTTTTTCAACTCTCCCTTCACCACCTTCTTGGCAGCCCCCCCCCCCGCACAATACCTTTTCACCACTTTTCTCTTAACTTGTTCACCCTTCTTTCTCATTTGAGGCCGATTTTGCCTTTCACAGTCGTTCAACAAATCAATACACCCCAGAAGCAATACCTGAAAATGGAGAATTTCCCTGCCTTTTCATTTGTTCTTTATGCGTATCCATTCTGCAGCCATTCATTATTCATCTTGTCATTTATATTCTATTATTATTTTTCTTATCTCACTTGTGAAATAATTGCAATCAGCACTGAACTGATCAACGATGCACTAAAATAGCGATGGGAATCAAATTTACTAGAACAGAAGTGGGGCAGTCCCAATGGGGGAATCTGAATTTCCAACTCATAATGTGGGAACTATACTAGCGAATAGAAATTACGTGTTGTCTGCTGAACCGTGAACGTGTCAGCACGTGTGAATTTGTCTGTGGGCGCAGCAAATAAAAAGTTATCCTACAAAAAACCTGAAGACCATTAGAACTCGACCCCATCAAACAATAAATAAGGCGCAAAGACAAAATATAAAATTTCATTTTGGAAGAAGAGATGACGCAGGAACAAAGGAAGAGAGCTGCTTTTGTGGCAACAGGTGAAGGAAGCTCCGGAATTAATAGAGTTAATAAAAAAAGTCAACGGCCCACCTTAATTCATATATTTTTTAAAGTAATGATTAAACCGGGACGCAAATTTCATAACTCTCTAGAAGAAGACACCACGGCCAACGGAAGCCCGCAGATAAAACACAGAGAATGACATATTCGTCGTAAAAAGCATACATCATCACATTAAAACCATCAATTGACAGAACCAGAACCAGAACCAGAACCAGAACGAGAACGCGAAAGAAAATCTGCTCTCTGATTGGCTCGTGTCTTCGACAGGAACGAAACGCCAACGCGACGGCAAATTTGGTTTAATTTTATCTTTGGTGTTTCTGAGAGCAAAAATCCCAGCCATATAATAATAACTAATTATGATGTTGTAAAGAAGGGAAACTTCGCTAAATTTTTCAAGCCAAAGGGAAAGTAGCTTCTCAGAGGTAAACGGGGAGGAAAAAATAGCATGAAGATGCCCAAAAGTTCACTGGAGTGAGCCAAAAATATTCCCTGCTGGGCGGGGCCCATTTATACAGGGTGTTTCAGGAGGAATGTGCAATACTTTGCCATGTTCTAGTACGCACCTGGGCGCACCAAAAATACCACATGAACATATGGTCGAAAGTGGTTACCTTACGAGACATCGGCATTTTCCCGTTTTTCACGCTCTTCATGACTTTTTTGCACGAAGAGCGTGAAGTGGTTTTGGTTCCACTTCGGAAATAAACTAAAAAGGAAATTATTTTGGTGTTTTTTTATATTTTCTAAACACGAAACGCGACTGACTAATAGGTAGTGAAAATAAAAATCATATGGCGGGGAATGTCGCCACATCACCCTCCCACAGGGAGAGACTTAGGTCGTACCGAAATAAAACGGTACTCTCGGAGTTCTACGATGATAGCTGGGCGATGACGAGTCTTCGTCGCGGAGAATGAAGGCTGGTTTGACGCGATCAATTGAAACGGTGGTTTACTTGGAGTTAGGTAGACGAACGGTTATAGTTTTGACGTTTTGGTCCCGCTTGGTAACTGGGTAGTGACCAGAGTATCGAGGATGAAACTGCGGGCGGACGCTATCATCGCGAATCATGACGTGGGAGCAAGTTTCAAGCTTCTTATAAACAAAAACTTCGGGTTTCGAATGGCGTGAGGTTGGGATAGAACGAATTTCGTTAAAGATTTTAGTGAGATGACTGATGATCTCCGAAGGGGGTTTTTCCTCAGGTGGGGCGAAGAATTCACCTGGGAGTCTGGGAGATTCGCCAAAAACAAGTGCCGCGGAAGTACACTGAATATCTTCCTTGAAGGCAGATCGTATTCCGAGCAGAACAAGAGGGAGTTTTTCGACCCAATTTTTGTCGGCGTGGCACGTTATTGGTGTCTTGAGTTGACGGTGCAGCCTTTCCACTAGGCCGTTAGCTGCCGGATGGTAGCTGGTGGTATGACAGATGTCAATGCCGAAACTTTTCGTTAGAGTGTGGAACAGTGACGAAGTGAACTGGAGGCCACGGTCGTTTGTTACTTTTGAGGGTACGCCGAATCGACTTATCCATGTGAACACGAAGGCATTTGCAACTGTTAAAGACGATGTGTCCGGTAGAGGAGTGACTTCCGGCCAGCGTGTCACTCGGTCGATGCATGTTACGCAGTATTTCATGCCGCTAGAAGTGGGGAGAGGGCCGATGAGATCCAAGTGGATGTGCGAGAAACGAGACGTGGGAGTGTCGAAGTGACCGAGTGGCGAGTGGACATGACGCGAGACTTTTGAGCGCTGGCAGGCGAGGCAGGAACGTGTCCAAGCCGTAACATCTTTTCTTATCGACGGCCAAACGAATCGATCGACGATGAGTTTTGTGGTCGCGCGAACACCAGGATGACTGAGGTTGTGAAGTTGGAGGAAAATAGGTCGATATAAAGGTGTAGGAACGAAGGGGCGAGGACGACCAGTTCAAGTGTCGCAAATGATTTCGATGTTTGTTCCGGGGACCGTGAGTTTCGCAAGATTGAGCGAGGATTCCATCGATTTCCAAGTTCGAAGTCACTTTTTGTGACTGCGAGAGGGCTTCGTAGTCGAAATGGTGGAGGATATGGAATCGACGCGAGAAAGAGCGTCTGCTACGGTGTTGTCAAATCCGGAAACGTGTTGAATTTCTGTCGTAAACTGCGATATATAAGTAAGGGTGCGTTCATAGTGAATCACCTTCACTGCGATACCTCGATGAGCGATGCCCCGATGAAACATCGATGAAGAACAAACACCAATAATTGTATGGGACTGTTCATAGTGAAGCACCCTCACTGCGATGTGATCTTCGATACCTCGCTACTATCATCGATGATTTGAACCATATGGTTCTTCAACCTCCCTCCCGCCCGTTTTTTTTTTTTTTTTTTTCAAAATAAGGGTTAAAGCTTGAAGGGGACAGGTGTTCGTGACTTACGTAAATTGTCTGAAGGTGGACTTTAAAAGATTTTGAAAAGAAAAAAAAGGCAACGGACAGGAGGGGGGTCGAGGAACCATATGGTTCAAATCATCGATGATAGTAGCGAGGTATCGAAGATCACATCGTAGTGAGGGTGCTTCACTATGAACAGTCCCATACAATTATTGGTGTTTGTTCTTCATCGATGTTTCATCGGGGCATCGCTCATCGAGGTATCGCAGTGAAGGTGATTCACTATGAACGCACCTTAAGTTAGTTGCGCTGAACAGGAGGCAATTTGTCAAGTTTTTGAGTGAAAACAAATGTGAGGGGTTTGTGTTCGGTGAAAACATTGAAAACCTGACCTTCGAGAAAATGGCGAAAATGATGGATCGCTTCGTACATCGCTAGCAGTTCACGATAGTAAACGGGCCAATCTGCTTGACGAGGGGAAACTTTTTTTGAAAAGAAGCCGAGGGGTTGCTGAATGACGGCTCCGACAGCGCGATTGGAGACGTCCGTAAATAACCCAGTTCTGCTCCTGTGACTGAGTAAGCGAGTGAGACAGCAGACGTCAACTTGTCTTTGCAGGCTTCAAAAGCTTGCTCGAGAGACGGCGTCCAATTGACAGGAGTTGAACCTTTGACGTCCGGACCGAGAATGTCATGAAGAGGGGCTTGTACTTCAGCTGCCATCGGTATGTGTTTTCTGTAAAAGTTTAGCATGCCAAGGAAACGTCGGAGACCTTGGACATCGGACGGCTGGGTGAACGATTGAATTGCTGAGATGCGATCTGGAGGGGGAGAAATACCGTCGGAAGAAATACGATAGCCGAGAAACGTGACTGATTAACGGCAAAGATGCTTTTTGAAGTGTTCATGACAACGCCGTAGTGGGACAGGCGTTTGAAAAGTGCCTCGAGGTGAGCTGCGTATTCTTCCGGGGATCGCGAAAAAATAAGAATATCGTCGATGTATAGACGTAGCAGAAATCGAGTCTTCGGGTTACTTCGTCCATAAAACGCTGAATCGTCTGAGCGGCGTTTCGCAAGCCAAAGCACATGAAGGGATACTCGAATAAACCGAATGGTGTTGAAATTGCTGTTTTGAAGATGTCGGACGAGTGAACAGGGATTTGTTGGTAGGCTTTAACCAAATCCACAAGCGAAAATATTGAGCTTCCGCTGATGGAATGCGCAAAATCGTGTATGTGTCGAACGGGATAGCGATCGGGTACAGTACGAGCGTTGAGAGCGCGGTAGTCACCGCAAGGTCGCCAGCCATTACCAGTTTTTTTTGGCACGATGTGGAGAGGAGATGCCCAGGGACTGTCCGACGGGCTTCCTTCTTCTAGCATTGCTTCGAATTCTTTTTTGTCAAAATTCAATCCGGTTCAGCGACGAGGACGACAATGAACGGGAGGACCGGGGGTTGTATTTATAAAATGCTTCGTCCAATGTTTCACGTGGGAGTCCAGGGGGTCGCGTGATGTCGGGAAAACGGGCAAGTAAATCGGCGAATGGATGTGAGCGGTCAACCGCTTTGACGCTGGTGAAAGATTGAATAGGTTTCGGACAGGTGACGGAAAGACCAGTCGTTCCGTCGACGAGGCAATGCTTGTTGCAGTCTGGAAGAAGGTGAAAATGAGCGAGAAAATCGGAGCCAATAATCGGGACAGATACGTCGGCAACAATGAAATTCCACGGGAAGTTACGTCGAAGACCAAAGACGAGTACGAGCGAAATCGTTCCATACGTGTTGATAGGGGACGTATTCGCAGCGTAGAGGTCGAGAGAGGATTTAGGACGACGGATTTTGAGTAGACGTGCTGGAAAACAACACAAGTCTGATCCCGTATCGAGCAGGAACTGTCGTTTTGAGCGCCGATCAGTGGTGAAAAGGCGGTACTTTCCAATGCTGCAGTCAGTTGCCGCCGTTACTGGCTGCTGGGGTAGTTTTTTGGACGATGTGAGCAGGGGGAACGCATTTCGAAGCGCGTTTGCCGAACTTGGTGTGGTACCAGCAATATCGTGACGAGGGGGGTGATGATGACCTGCTCAAAGACTGTCGGTGTGTCGAAGACGCGCGAGACTGGGAGTTACGACTAGTGATTTCACTGAGTTGCATGTCGAGTTTTTGAATTTGACGACGGAGGTTCTCGATTTGGTCGACGAGAGAAGACGTTTCGGCTGGAGGTGTCGATTGCACCACGTCAGCGATGGGGTTGGTAAAAGGCTGTACCTCCAAGATTTTGTCGGCATTGGTGGCTAGATTGCCGATTGGGAGTTCTTGTTGAACTTGCAGAATGGCTTGAACGTGCGGTGGCAAGCGTTGAAACCACAAAGTGCGAATTAGGTTGTCCTGGACAACCCTTCTGACCAGCCAGGGACCGAAAGCGGCGAAGAAATTGTGAAGGGGTTTGATCGCCGAGCTCTTCCTCCTTGAGCAATTGCCGAACCCTTTTCTCTGCCGACATCGAGAGGCGCGCAATGAGCTGCTCTTTGAGCGTCGTGTAAGGATTCGGCTCTCCTTTCCCGTTTCCCGGTCTCGAAACAGAAAGCTTCCCGTTCCGCTCCCCTCGTTTGTGATCCGGTCTTAACAAGTCTGGCTAACTTAAAAAAAAAAAAAAAAAAAAAAACTGGTTAGGCCAACGAGAAAAGCCATTTTGGGGGAATCAGCTTTTCAAAAATAAAATTTCTTGAAGTTTGAAAGAGTTAGAAATAAATATCGCGGCCTAGGCCATTCAAGAAGCCATGTCCGCGAGTCTCAATACCAAAGCCATGAGGTTCAGTCCATAACAACAACAAAAATCGTGGGGTTGGCTAAGTAAAAAACGAATATCGCGGTTATATCTCATCTGAAAAGACAATTTCGTGGATTTAGCTGCATTAACTACAAATATTCGCGCTATCGAAAATAAATCTCGCGGGGTCGACTCATTAAAACAACCAATTTCTCTGGCTGAACTCGTTGAAAGAGAAATTCGCGGACTAAGCATTAAAATACGTGGACCAACCCCATATTTCGCGCATCTGGCACTTTCGCCAACAAATTTCGCGGCTCATTCAAAGCCATAAATTTCTCGAGGTTCACTCATCTGAAACCCATTCTGCTGTTATCCAAGAGAGGCAGTGAGATGCTGAATGAATGGAAGGCTGTGAAACATTCACGACTCCCAATCATCATTTTATAGGGGCGGCATAATTAAGCCTTGCCCACCCCCCTCCTTGGAAAATTGTCTCCTTCTTAAAATTGCATGTGTTAGTGTCGATTTGCTTCCTTCTCAAGATATTCTGCCCAACCGCCCAGGAGAACAGAACGTTGAAAGATACTCGGCAAACTAAGTGGCTGAATGTTCCACCAAAGCGCTATTCTAGAAACTGAAATTAAGAAGTGTAATAATTCACGCCTTCAGAAGGTAACTCCGTGGCTAAAATAGAGAAAATACGCTGCTAAAATTGAGAAGGTGCACTGCATTGCAGTTACACTGGGGCAAGTAAGCAGCAAAATATGGGGAAAAGCGCTAATATTCGCTAAAACGGCGAAAAAACGCTCACTAGCCGTTTATCGGAGAAACTTCTTCAACTTTGTCTTGAGAAAACATCACTGAATCGCGGAGTCTGTAAAGGCCATTTTACGGTTAAAATTTAGAAGACAACACTAATGTGCTGCTCTTCAGCAAAGTCCGCGATTGAAACAGGGAAAAATCTCTAATTTGCGGTTAGGAATGAGAAAAGGCGCTAATACGCGTGAAAATAGAGGAAAAGTCATAAATCGCGACTGAAATAAAGAAAAATCGCTACTTCTTGGCTATTATAATGAAAAAACGCTAATTCATGACTAATTTAGTAAAACGCTAATTACCACTAATTTGAGGCTAAAATTATATAAGAAAAATTGATAATTCGGTTGGGTTTCACTAACACGGTTGGAGTTCAGCAAAAACGCCAATTCGCGAATGTATTTGTGAAAAAAGGCAAATTAACTAATAAAATGTAAACAAAAGTGCTAATTCGCAGCTAAAAAAAAAAAAAACCTAATTCGCGGCTAAAATTCGAAAAAATCGCTGATTCGTGGCCACATTTAGAAAACTCGAATTCGCGGCTTCAGAAGGCAACTTCCTGGTTAAGATTGAGAAAAAGGCGCTAATTCATGGTTAAGAGTGAAAAGATCGCAAATTCACCGCTAAATTCAAGAATAACGCCAATTCGAATTCGAGACTTGAAATGAAAAACAAACGCTAGTCAATGGAAAAACGGCGATTTGCGGCATCACGGCTAAAATCAAGAATTTAGGCCACTTACTTAGGCGGTTGCCAGTTATCAGTGCGGGTGTCATGGATCCGACTGAGTATGCATGTCAACGGAAACCACGTCTGCCCTTACACGCGCAGACAATTCAACTCTTCCGCCTGGGCGGGTGGCCACCCGGCACTTGTGCCGCTTACGTTCTGTTCCCCACCAGTTGACTCAACCAAGAGTCAACTATAAGGAAGGAGACTCTAGGTTGAATGAAAATCCGCCTGCCCTTTCACACGGCAGTCAGCAACCAGTTGACTCTCTTCCCGGGCAACTTGGTTGAATCAACCAACCGCCTCGTGTGTAAGAGGCTTAATTCATAATTTAACGATTCGTAAAACTCATATTTATGGTTTATTTTTAGACAAAGGGGCCTCATAGAGATTTCCGCCCCTGGCCACGAGTTGTGTACAGGTCCGCTTTCCGCCGCTGCTAGACTCGGATAACTTACCCCCTCCTACGTGAAACAAACAAACACGAAACAAATTTTTACGTGGATAATTCGATTTGATGTGAGAAACAATTTAATTATCTGAGATTACCAGAGGGGGGGGGCATCGCCACTCTAGCCGTTCAAAAACCCACTCACATTCTTTTTCACTTAAAGTTTATATAGCTACGATTTGGAATAGTCTATTTTTAACACACTTTCACGTTAGGTACTTTCTTATAGAATCAATTTCAGCAACCTCAAGTCTCTCGTTTCGTTGAGTGCTAAGCGAAGTCCGAAGCATTAACCTCACAGAAGGCGGGCTGGAGCCTTTTTCTCAAACGATTTTCGTTCACGATGCAGCTGACGGTGAAGGAGAGGGAGGTTGAGGTGACAGTTGAACAGCTACGGTATATTGCACAATTTGAAGCAAGTTAGTTGTCAAGGAAAACCCTCGGAGAGTGAATCATACCAATTTTAAATAAGATTTTCCGGTGAGTTTTGCAGGACGTGAAAAGGGATTTTTTTTTTTTTTTTTTGCTTCATGAAAGCCGTGAAACTCGAGTAAAAAACTGAATCATCCGGTAAGTGGGGAGAATATTCGCCGAAAAAAATAGGAACCCGAAGGGCTAACAATATACAATAAATTTATTCTTTTGAATGGATGGGGAGGTAGCTTTATGGCTGGAGGGTGAGAGGGGACGATAGAATGAGTATGAGAGAGCCAGGTGGTCCGAGGGTTCCTATTCAAAATCAGACCCCCATTCATAATGTCCAACGATAATAATTATTGTTCCGTACTATTGTATTGCGCCCGCGGCTGGCACGCGTCGTTTCACCACCTGGGCCCCCCACCAACCCTCCCCACTACCAAGTCGTTCCCTTTCTATTTTTTCTTTAACTACAGTTTCATACATCAGGCCAACTTGTCCGTAAACCGAAATCTAATCGGCATGAGATAATCTTTTATAGGTGGAATCACTTTAACATTTTTTAAAATACACGGACGAGTTATTCAGCTGTCGCAGGCAAGCGGGCGGGGATAAACGAAACAAAAATTGTGGGTGACTTTTCTCTCGCTTCAATTCTTCTCATGCAATTAACTCCGAAACGATTATTCCTAGAGCCTGACAAATGCATTTGAAGAACCCCGCCTCCTCCCATCCTTATTCACGAACGCACCCAGGGAAGTATTCGTGAGACTCAACTAATTTGTTAAATGAACTAAGGGGAGAGACGAGAACCTTTTTACGAGGCCCGCATATTACGGGCATTTGTCAGAGAACGAATTGAAAAAAAGAAAGGAAAGTCTTCTCTCGTCTAAAACATAAGTTTTTAATGTTTATACTGGGCTTCCTTGAGCCTTCAAGGACATGGAAGTAAATATAAGTGGCCACAAGGAAGCGAATCCGAAAATAGCAGTAAGCGAATTCAGGAATAAGAGCTATAGGTAGGTACAAGAAAACTGATAACAACAAATCTGTTGACAAATCAATTAAAAAACTGTTGAATTTATACGGTTTTCCCGTATTTTATGCCCGAGTGCGTTCAAGGGACACTATTAATGTTTTCAACTTTCTTGTTCTGAAGGGATAATGAAATATCAACTATAGGATGGAACTAGAAAACACGTCCTTGAAATCACTTTATTTTCTCAGGAATGATTTGAGTGCACCTGCAGTTTAAAATGTGATCAAACAATTCCAAGGTGAATTCTGGAATACGTGTTTATTTTATGCAAAAAAAAGCGAAAACACTTCAAAATGAGTAGGTAGCTATACGTAAATCAGGCTAAATTCATATAGGCGTAAAGTAATGAAATGATCATAATCCCAGTTCGATAGTTAGTTAATCCTTTTAAAGCTAGGAACGATATTTCAGTCCCAACCGGGTCCACACCTGATATAAATTTCACAGCATTAAAAGTTTGATCAATTTTCTACGTCTGTGGGATTTGTGAACTGCTTGAAATGTAGAGACAAGAGGGTTAGATTTATTGCGAAACATCAGCTGCTACTGCAGCAGAGGGGATCAAACGTGATGGTCAGGAGGGGCGGCGCTACGAACGAGTAAAGAAGAGATGGAATTGGCAGTGCACCGAGAGAGGCGAATGAGTCCAAAATATGAAGGGAAGGACGGAGAACGGTTAATGAGCCATTGATTGGGCCCACGAGAGGCCTGTTACAAGGTGACAGTTTTTATACACACACTCACGCAGCTAATCTACGAGAGTGAGAGATATATGTTGGGAGAGAAAAAAAGGGAAGAGAGACAGAAAAAAAGTCAGCGGAGAAAACAAATAAGTCAGGAGTGGCTCTGGCTTCCGCGCCGGAACCAGTAAATTAAATTAGAGCGTCATTGGCTCCTAATAACATAATTGCCCAGCGGCGCCTTTCGTAATGATTGCTTTGGCCGAGATTAGAGGCGAGGACTGAAGCAATTATACGGTATTTGGTGGGTGTGGGTGTGCCTTGTTTTGATTTTGCTGTGTGCCATTGTTTGATGCGTTTTAATCATTAATTACCGGTGTTTGATCAGGTCAAAGACATTGACTATTTAGACAGAGGGGAGGGTTCACAATTGGGTCAAATTCAAGCTTGGAACTTGAGCTGGAATTACAGAAAGAAGATACACTCTTACTCATTCTATCTTACTCCCCCTCTCACTCCAACTCCTGAAAGGAAATGCTATTACTAGGTAGGGCGACTCACTGGCGCCCTTAGCACTTAATACAGGTTTCCTTCTTTTTCTTCGATATCACTCCGTCACTCTTTTTCTTTCTCTTTCTCTAGACGCCCACCCCCAAACCCAACCGCCCTCATTCACAGAGACTATTTTTTTATGTTTTATTGATACGTCACCATCGTTTTATTGTCCAGCTTCCTGCCGATCATATTATCAGTACATATACGCAATTACGCATAATAGATTTTCTTCTTCATTCAATCTCCTTGAACCATCTTAATTTTTTGCAAACAAAGAATATTCGTTTTAAAAAGTGTTTGTGGATTGTAAGCTCTTTTAGGCAGATGTAAAAGGTATAATTATAAACGGATACATCCATGGATAAAATAAAGGAATTTGTTCACAATTGAAAGATCGGAATACATTGACACCAACCACTATGAAATCAATATCAACCCCGCCTTTAACGGCTTACTTTTGTCCAGTGTAATCTTCTTCAGAGGGTATTTTTTACCATGATATCAAGCATGATGAGAGGGAGGCAGGTGCGGATCCAGAGGACCAAAAATTAAAAAAAAATGAAAAAAAAAAAAATAAATAAATAAATAAAAAATTTCGCTCCGGCAGCTGGCGGTCGGAAAGAGTGCATTTCATTTTGTATACGGATACCCTAAGCCGTCCCAGAAGTAGTAATGTTGAGACCATGATTTGTTTCGTTTATGTATGACCCTCCCTCGTACTGTTTGCTGCCGGGTTTGTTTAAGCTGAACTTAATGGGAATCAAAGGCTATTTCAAAATGGAATCATCATACCGAATATAATGCTTCTGGAATCAACTGGTGATTTGTTGTGATTTTTTTACCATTTCAACCCCTATTTTCCCCCTCCACCTTGACCGATTTGGCCCAAATGCAATACCGACCGGGGCCTTATGACTACTGATTTTTGTGCCAAAGCGCGTTCCGCTAAATTAATTTCTACGAGAGTTATCGTGCTAACAAGACCACACACTTACTTCCACCCCGGGAGCACCACCCCCTCCCCCTTGACTTTTTAAAAAAATTAAAATGGGAATCAAAGGCTAGTCTAACATGGAGTATACGTACCGAATATGATGCTTCTAGAATCAACTGGTGATTTTTAGTGATTTTTTGACGACTTCAAGCCCGATTTTCCCCCCCTCCACCTTGACCGATTTGGCCCAAATGCAATACCGACCGGTGTCTTATGACTACTGATTTTTGTGCCAAAGCGCGTTCCGCTAAACTAATTTCTTCGAGAGTTATCGTGCTAACAAGAAAACGGATATATATATACAGGGTGTCCAATAACGAGATGCTCAGAGAAAAACCTGAGTTTGGGGCCATCATTTGGGACCAAAATGCCTATGTGACATTTTTAAAAATTCCTTTTAGTTTTCTCAGAATCGTCCTTTTTACGTTATTTTGGCTTGTTGCTTCTTTTTTTCGAAATGTGCATGTTGCAAGCCTCGTAAATCTTGCAAACCCAAAACCAAGGAGCTCGTTGGAAAGAGCACAAAATTTTCTTACAGAATAGTTCATTTAAATCATGATTAAACTACATTTATTTGGCATGACAGAAGCTCAAACGAAAACAAACTTCATTTTTCAAAAATTTGGAAAATTTCGGACGTGATTTTCTAAACTTTCCTAAATTGTCGACTATTATTTTTACCGCTGGAAAAACTTCCTAATTTAGTGAGATTTCGAATGATCTATTCACTTTTTGATATTCGTCCATTTTGGTAGGAGTAATTAGGCAAAATGTCTGAAAAATCTCAAGCAACACGTGCAAAATGAGTTACATGAGACATCTTTTTTTCGGGTGTATTTTCACTGAAATTGGTTTTCAACAGGAACAACGATCTGAAAACGACTATGTATGTTTATGTAGAACCGGTGACCAAAGAGGAGAGCGCCTCTAGGCAAGAAAGTGGCCCTAAAAATTGCACCGGAACTAACATGACAATTTTCTCTGCTACACTCTCCTCGCAGCTCTCCTCTTGAGTCACCGCTCCTACATAAACATACTCTAAGGAAATAATGATAATTTATGTTATCCAAGCTTTCTTGAGTCAGTAATGAAGAGGAGGGGCAAGAAGTAAGATTAAGGAAATATGTAATTAAGCATGAATAAAGCTGTAGCCGCGTAGAAGCCTACATCCTACATTGTCTGTCTTACATCGTTGAGGTTCGTCAAAAACGGACCGGATTCGGCTGCTCGCCATCTTCAATATTTAATTTGCCAACTGGAACCAAACGAGTTTCCGTTGGGAAACCAAACGCTGAAGATGGCGAGCAGCCGAAACCGGTCCGTTTTTGACGAGCCTCAATAGAAAAGACAGACAATGTAGGCTCGTACGGCTACAGCTTTATGCATGCTTTATCCACTAACCCTCGCAGTTTAAGCGCTTCTACTAACAATTTAAAGATGTAAGAAGAACAAATTAAAAGAAAGAACAAATCAATTCGTGTAAAGAGAAAGTAAATCTGGAGACTACTAACCACAAAATATGACAGTGGTAATAATAATAATATTAAAAATAATAAAAAAAAGAAACCCTCTTTCTCTCTGGAGCTGCTCGAAGTGTCCTCCATGCCCCGGAAGACACAATTCCGCTCTTCGACCAACTGCATTTGTAGCACGTTGGAGCTCCTCAGGGTTTCTTCTCAGCTTGTTGCTCGCCGATATCATCCGGGCTTGTAGCCTTGAGGCGCTCTCCTCTTTGGTCACCGGTTATACATAAACATACCTTTAGTCGTTTTCAGATCGTTGTTCCTGTTGAAAACCAATTTCAGTGAAAAAACACCCGAAAAAAATATGTCTCATGTAACCCATTTTGCTCGTGTCATCTGAGGTTTTTCAGACATTTCGCCTAATTTCTCCTACCAAAATGGAGGAATATCAAAAAGTGAATAGATCATTCGAAAGCTCACTAAATTAGGAAGTTTTTCCAGCGGTAAAAATAATAGTCGACAATTTAGGAAAGTTTAGAAAATCACGTACGGAATTTTCCAAATTTTTGAAAAATGAAGTTTGTTTCCGTTTGAGCTTCTGTCATGCCTAATAAATGTAGTTTAATCATGATTTGAATGAACTATTCCGTAAGAAAATTTTGTGCTCTTTCCAACGAGCTCCTTAGTTTTGGGTTTGCAAGAATTACGAGGCTTGCAACAAGCACATTTCTAAAAAAAGAAGTAACAAGCCAAAATAACGTAAAATGGACGATTCTGAGAAAACTAAAAGGAATTTTTAAAAATGTCACATAGGCATTTTGGTCCCACATGATGGCCCCAAACTCAGGTTTTTCTCTGAGCATCTCGTTATTGGACACCATATATATATATATATATATAGTGTTTCAGGAGGAATGTGCAATACTTTGCCATGTTGTAGTACGCACCTGGACGCACCAAAAATACCATATGAACATACGGTCGAAAGTGGTTACCTTACGAGATATTGGCATTTTCCTGTTTTTCACGATCTTCGTGACGTTTTTGCACAAAGAGCGGATTCACAGCTCGCAATCCAAGTTCAGAGAAAAGCTAATGACTGATTCGGAAAGAGCAGAAAATTTCCTTCTCGAATCTGTCATTATAATGGGTTTTCGGAGTTAATTTGAACATGTACTCTGCATGCAAACACAGGAAAAATAAAATGCCAAAAATAGCAGGTGAATTTCAAGGTGGCGTACGTCAGCTGTTTTATGGTCTCATGAGTGGCAAAATTGATGAAAACTTCTCCATTCGATGGCCTTTCGAATGGTGTATTACAAACCGTATTTACGTGAACCATGTAAGCAGCAGGCACGCTGGAAACAGAAAAAACGTAGAAAAATGGTCGTATTGGAGCGATAATCACTTGGGATTATTTCCTTAGCGGACCCCTGTAATTTGCAAAATAAGACGGCTATGGGCTATGGTGGTATGCTAGCTTCATCTAGGGGCGGTGAGACATGATTCAAATGTGATGGATAGTTTCTAAGCCCCCACCCCTACGGATGGATCCATAATTATTGTTACTTCAACCACTCCCCACCGCCGTCAAGCCCGGAGGTGGTGGTAGATTCCTTGTACTCTCGGCAATGACACTAATTTTAACACTTCCCTTGAGAATCACGCCAAGTCTCCCGTTCTTTAATGAAAAGAGCCCAGAGACCCGTCACATAAGAAGCGTGGTCGGCTTTTTAAGCATTTCATACCTCCTGACATGAAAAATAAATTCTAGCCATCATGAGAGGGGGTTATGATGGCGTGGTAGGCAGCAAGGGAGCGAGAAAACCCCATGAGTCCCAGGTTACTACTACCTTCGTGGCTATAGCTATGTATCAAAAATTATGGATTCAATGTAAGGGAGGGGGGGTGAGCACTCAGTCCTTCTTAGTAGAGCACGCCGAGTGGCCATACCGCCGTTGAAATGAAGTTACTCCCATAGGCTGAATCGTATTTTGAAAATTAGAGGGTCCGCTAAGGACATAATCCCAAGTTATTATCGCTCCAATACGACCATTTTCCTACGTTTTTTCTGATTCTAGCGTGCCTGCTGCCCTCATGGTTCACGTAAATACGGTTTGTAACACACCATTCGAAAGGCCATCGAATGGAGAAGTTTTCATCAATTTTGCCACTCATGAGACCATAAAACAGCTGACGTACGCCATCTTGAAATTCACCTGCTATTTTTGGCATTTTATTTTTCCCGTGTTTGCAAGCAGATTAAATGTTCAAATTAACTCCGAAAACCCATTCTAATGACAGATTCGAGAAGGAAATTGTCTGCTCTTCCCGATTCAGTCATTAGTTTTTGTCTAAACTTGGATTGCCAGCTGTGAATCCGCCCTTAGTGCAAAAAAGTCACGAAAAACGTGAAAAACAGGAAAATGCCAATATCTCGTAAGGTAACCACTTTCGACCATATGTTCATATGGTATTTTTGGTGCGTCCAGGTGCGTACTACAACATGGCAAAGTATTGCACATTCCTCCTGAAACACCCTGTATATACAGGGTGTTCAAAAAATGGATGTCAATATTTTGACCTATGAATGTACGCCCGAAATGCGTCAAAATTATCCGTATTAACCATAGTCCGATTCCTAATAGTTTCCGAGATATTAAGGAAATAAGCACTTTTGTAATGGGCCTCGTTTTTACGGATAAAATCGTTCGTAGCTTGGCAACCAGAGCTCTCACGTCAAATTAAGTGGCACCATTGGAAAGGACAGACTTTTTTCCATTAGAATTCATAACGATCAATTCAATTTTGTTCGTACGCGCTGAGGAAATCAGCTGCGAACTCAAAATTATGTTCTAGTTCATCGTCGTTGCCCATAATTTGAAGTCTGATTTCTGCTCAACAGGTGCTTTCCGAGATGACATTTTTTGAGAAAAGTTGGCGCATGGTACCATCGTTAATGTGACATGTTCATATCCACCCTTTACCCACAATTTTTCCAGAATTTCTCTATTCATACTATAAAAAACGCTACATGCATCCTCATGTAATGACCAGAGTAGCGCCTAATAATTGTAACTCTCATGTTTTATTATTCTTCTTCTTCTTTGTGATATCATTTCTCTAGATAATCATTTCTAGAAAAATTTGGAAGTTCTGAAAAAATGAATTTTTAAATTTCCACTTTTCGGTGATCCGGTAGGGTTTTCCGAAAGTAAACCCCTAGAAAAACACGAATAAATTCATTACAAATTCTAAAATTAAGTTATCCATAGAAGTTTTTGTACATAAAAGGGATTAAGTAATTTTTAATTTAAAGAAAAAATTCGAATTGCCTCCCTTGCTGGCGGATACAAAGTTGTGCGCGTCTTTCCAACGACCAGTGGACCTTATATCGAGCAATTCATCACGGATTCTGTTGCACGTGTTGATTATTTTTTGTCTTAATATCTCGATGTCTGGAATAGGATCTCCATGCATGATGGAGCTCCTCCTTATTTTAGTGGATTAGCCGGCCATATTCGGGACACAACTTTCCCGAACCGATGGATCGGAAGAGCTGGTCCAACATTATGGCCGCCGCGTTCACCTGGCTTGAACCCTTTAGACTTCTACGCATGGGGACACATCAAAACTATAGTCTACGCAGATCCTATTCCAGACATCGAGACATTAAGACAAAAAATAATCAACACGTGCAACAGTATCCGTGATGAATTGCTCGATAAGGTCCACCGGTCGTTGGAAAGACGCGCACAACTTTGTATCCGCTCACAATAAGGGGGGCAATTCGAATTTTTTCTTTAAATTAAAAATTACTTAATCCCTTTTATGTACAAAAACTTCTATGGATAACTTAATTTTAGAATTTGTAATGAATTTATTCGTGTTTTTCTAGGGGTTTACATTCGGAAAACCCTACCGGATCACCGAAAAGTAGAAATTTAAAAATTCGTTTTTCAGAACTTCCAAATGTTTCTGGTAATGATGATCTAGAGAAATGATCCGCCTATCACAATGAAGAAGAATAATAAAACATGAGAGTTACAATTATTAGGTGCTACTCTGGTCATTAATGTAATGAATACATGAGGATGCATGCAGCGTTTTTTATAGTAGGAATAGAGAAACTCTGGAAAAATTGTGGGTAAAGGGTGGGGATGAACATGTCACTTTAACGATGGTACCGTGCGCCAACTTTTCTCAAAAAATGTCATCTCGGAAAGCACCTGTTGAGCAGGAATCAGACTTCAAATTATTTGTACAACGGCTACCTATTGCGGTCGAACAGGACGGAAGTTTTCCACCAGACTACGGGAACATCTCAACAAGCAGGGCTCGTCATTCTACGGTCACATTCAAGAGTGTAGAGGTGGGGCCGACCACATGGTTCAGTTTTTGGCCTTTGATAAATATGGTAAACGCTTAGAGTCCCTGGAAAGATTTTATATAGCCAGAGAGTTGCAGCAGAACCCCTCACAATGTTTAAATGAAAGATCGGAAGGCACATGCTCACCTCTTTTAGACCTTTTAATATCGTGTCCAAAGAATAACCCACC
The DNA here is from genome assembly GCA_038030265.1 of Corythucha ciliata. Taxonomy (NCBI): domain Eukaryota; kingdom Metazoa; phylum Arthropoda; class Insecta; order Hemiptera; family Tingidae; genus Corythucha; species Corythucha ciliata. The sequence goes on along the minus strand of CM075938.1, from coordinate 35,715,893 downwards.
AAAGAACTTTCCCCTCCAAACTGTTTTGAATTAGAATGTGATAATCCTACTCTAGTCAATTCTTGTTACGATTAGGTGTTTACTTTTTAGTTGTGTTTGACACGCCCTAGTGGTAAGTTTATATAGACAGTTTAAATACGAAATTAACATAATAATTCATACGGGGTTATTGTTTACTAGGTTAAAAAAATTGATACGTCCGAAGATGGCTCGGTAGAGCTGAAAACCGGTTTACGTGTTTGTCAATAATAAAAATTGCTGGAGGATAGACAAAGAATACCTTCTTATACTAATGCACGTAAATTTTAGGCTGTATTTCTTCGCCAATCCCGGATCAATCTCCAGGAAGTTCTAATAAGGCGACGGATGAGTATGAATTCCTCCGGTCAAAGTTCGAAGGTGTTTTACATCTATTTCTGGATTGAACTTGGAAAAAGTAAGATCCAACGCTCCTGTATAATTTTCTGGAGGTTAAAATGAGAATCAGAAATCCGGAATTGGCGTTGAAATGGAGAAAAGTATACCAGGGGCATGAGTGGAGGGGGGGGTCGAGAAACCACTAGTGAAACCCCGCCTTATGAAGGAGGTATCATTTCAAAATATTTTGAATCGAGCCGGAAGTGGTTTGTGAATCCCTCAAACTAAATTCGATTGACAAATCGAAGCCGGCCACGGCCAAAACGCCTCTTTGAGCCCCGTTAGCTGCTCTAAAAGTGGCAGAAAGTGGAATCGTTATTCCTTGTGACTGAATTTGGTCGATATTCACGGCTCCCGACTTCCAGAATAGCCCTTAAGATTCGCAAGCACTGTTAAATCCTGTTAATCTGTGGCCAAAATGTAGAAAAACCACTGAAGAGCCGAAAACCACGCATTTTCGTTGCAACATCCTGACGAAAATTGAGAAAAAGATCAATAATAATGTCCTCTTCCTTGCGGGCGGTCTCTCGACAAGTTCCCGCCAATTCACGGCTAAAATGGAGGAAAAGGGCTACTCGCGGATAAAATTTAGAAATAGAGATCATATTCGCATCTTAATTTGACAAACACACACATTTGCGGTCTCGCTATCCTACTATATCCGGCCAAAATTAAGGAAATACGCAAATTCGCGGTTTATAAATTGTTCTCAATTTTAGACGTGACGTGGGACGTGTTGTGGTGAGAAACACCACAAATTGAGAAGCACCAATTCCTTGTTTTGCGGTGCAAAATCCAAACCGCCGATGATGATTCGCGGCAAACTTCAAAATTCACGGATACGTTTTCCAAAAACGTGCATAGAACTTGCTACCTGCTACCCTCAACTTGCAATTTTGCTGAAAATTAATCGCGTTTCCCATTTGCATAAAGTTCTGCAACGGGACAATTCATTTCCAACCGTTTTTTCCATTAACATATGATTTAATTCAGACAAGACGGGTGGAAATGACCTGGCGAAATGCAGACTTTTGTGCAAATGGGGAACGCTGTAAGACTTAAAACTTGCATTTTTGCAAGAACTAAGACCCAGAATTTCACGAATGTTCGCCGAGGAAACTTGTAGTTCTGCTCAATTTAGGACCCGAACTTGCTAACTCAAATCTTGTCGCTTAATATTTGCGAGTCGTGGCCAGCCAGCCCAAGGTCCGGGGTCACAAAACAAAAACCCAATTTTGTGGTGTTGGCACGCCTAATTGATGTTTTAAGTTTGGGTGGATGACCCCACGATACTTCCATGTTCCCGCCATTCGCTTACATGTCTACATAAGCCATAGTAAGTAAACAGTAACAATGATTTTAGACACGTCTCTTTTCCAGTGCAGATGGGTTAGCGCTATGGAGAAACGCACCCCACCATAGTTTGAGGGTCAAGACAACGTTACCTGCAGCAACCTGCAATGTTTGTAAGTCCCACCCAACAAACTGTACTCATGGTTGCTCGTATGATTATACCACCATGCAATTTTCAACGTTGTGCGTCACACTATGCTGACTTTTGTTATTTTCTCCTTCATACGCGTAAAAAATGTGTGTAATTAAATTACTATCATCATAGCGTCGTACCGAAAGGACCCTTCTTCCCAAAGTTTTTTCTTGAAGCTGTTCCCTGAGCGATTTTCTTACTAGCATTTTTTTCTTTCCTTCAACCCTCTCTCCCATAAACACCTCTTTTTTTTCCGTAGAACTACCGTCAGATGTATAAAGACGGGTGAGAGAGGTTCAGCCAAAAACCAGCATGAAGGGAGAGAAGGGGAAGAGTTTGGGGCTTAGATTATGTGAAATTAAAAGCTCGTCTGCCTCTGGTAAAGCAGGGTCTTCACCTCGCTCATCCTACCCAATACTCCTTCAACCACACCGTTGATTCATTTTGATGGACCAAGTGGCGAAGGGAATGATACCGGGACGGGTTGGCGCCAAAAACCCCGGCGACGTCATCCAAACCCCCAGCCACCGAAAGGGGATCGATGGGGGTGTGGATGATAGTGGAATTGGGTGGGAAGGAGGGCTCTCCTCTTCAGATCGGTGGTTTATAGGTGATGGCAGGAGGGGGGGGGGGGTAAAAAAGGATGCTTTCCTTCAGTTTCACCCTTAATTCAGCTGAAGGTTTGCTAGTTGATTTAATGAAAAGTTTCTTCATCTTAACCATTCAAACGCTGTTTGATGGTAATTTAAATCAGGCGTTAGAATTTGTTAAGCTCGTTCCTACTTCTCTCTCAGTATCATTTAAAGCAGGGTTTGTATTCATTGCCAAGTGGCCTTGTCTTTCCCTCAGCATCCCTTTCTTGGGATTTCTCCTTATGAAACGGAGCTCGAACACAACTTATGTAACTGTATCCATTTTTTTCTCTATAATTAACTTTTTTTGGAGAAAAAAATAAATGAGGTTACTAATAATTATGACATCTAAATTAGACTTGTCGAGACCTCTTGATGCATGTATTGGAAACTAGAAACAGAGCCCAAGGAGGTGTCGGAGCTCGTTATAATTTCTATTATACAGTTAACGTAGAAGACGTGTCACCGTATATAACTAGCCTGCCTATTAATATACCTGTCATACCCTCTCTCCAACCAGGTATTCCTCTCGCTTCACTATAGAAACAGATTCCATTTGACCGCCCATTAGCACCTCACAATAACTAAAAGCGATATTTGTATTAGATTCAAAGGAGACCCTCCTATGAATGAGCAATCCTGTCATCTCCTGTACTCACAAGGCAAAGAGAATGAGCATCATGACCTAGTTACAATTTATTATATGTTCTCACCCCAACGGCCTTTTCGCGTCCCTATCATTCCGAGAATTGCTATGCTTTGAAGAAAAGCGTCTGATTACGTTGATCACAAGCGCGGGTGAATAACAAGGTAATGACATCAAAAGCGGAAGTTCAAACGATTTATACTGTGAAAATGATGACGCATTCATCGATAATTAGATTTTGTTAAAGAAGAACGAAGACCTCTGTAGTTCTAAAATTATTTTTTTCAGGCCCTTTGCAACGTGGCAGCCGGTTTTTACCTATTTATTTTTAGTCAACCCTCAAGAATCGTTATATTTACACCTTTACCACGTTGAGGGCATTTCTCTCACGGGCTCTCCGTAACTATTTTCTACGTAACACCTCTCCTCCTTTTCTTTTTACCCCCTCCTCAGCACAACAGTACCACGCGCTAATTTATCGTTTCCAGCTGCCAGTCATTCCTGCCAACGAGTTTCTCTGTTCCTTTTTTCTCTCCCCCCCCCCCTCACTCATGCTCTTAGAACGATTGAACTAAAATATTTCCCCCACGCTCCGCCACTGGACCCGTAGAATTTATCGCGAAAAAGAAAAATTATCGGGGGGGGGGATGAACCACTAATTGAAACTGGTCACAAGCCAAAAACTTTCCCTCATTTAAAATTAGACTCGAAGACAAATTTAATTAGCCGTATAATTTGCTCTTATTTAATGTAATGACGGTTCATTTATTATGAAGGTAAACAAGATGAGCGAGAGTTATTCTAGGTACTGGCTAAACGGGAACGTCGGGTTCGTGGAATTCTGTCACTCACTCAAGCCATAACACGCCCTTATATCGGACGCAAAAATAAAAGATTAAACAACGTGAAAAAATATGACCCAAGTTTAAACGCAGGAATTAAAAGAGGCTTTGCGAAATACGAGTGCAGTAATCTGATGAATAAACAAGAGGTAGAAACGTCCGAGACTTTCGAGAGTCGTAAAAACTTGTGAATGGGTCAAGGAGGGAGAAGGGATGGAAGCCACTCATTGCATGGACCATTTTTAAAAACTAAGAACTAGAGGGAAAGATATAGTTTAACTGTCGCTAATAAGTAAAGTGGAAATGAAATTTATCGTTAGACAAGTGGTCAGTTTCTTTAGAATCTGGCAAAATAACCTCGCAGGAAATGTTCAAAAACGATTTTTCCATTGATGTTTTGAACTTTGCCCCCCCCCCCTCTCACTCAGAACCATTACCACAACATCAGTAAAGAAAGGGTTGACTCTGTATAGGGACAAACGAAATCACTGAAGACCAAACAAACCAAGCAAGCAATAGCCTCCTTTTTCTATACACCTTTAAGAATCCCCACCTCAGCTACTAACTCTGTATATAAAAAGAACTTTTTTATTTATTTTGATATAAACCTACAAGGATGCTCTGAAAATAAGTTACGAATTGAGCTGACAAAGCCCAGGTCGAAAGAGAGAGATTATTTGTGTTGTGGGCACCTGTAAATTATGGGTGCAGGGGGAAGGGGGATGTAGTCTTCAAAGGCAAACGAGGAGATAGCCCATAAAAAAGAAAGACCCGGGGAAAAACATACAATGGGCTCCATAAAGAAAAAATAGCGACAGAGTAGTTAAGAGGTATGAGTCAATTCACAGCCAAAAGCCACACTTTCCACAACTCTTAAACATTCAAATAAGGCCAAGTCAGATAGCATCTTTAAAACCTAAATTTCCTCCAGCTTGTCTATTATAAATAAATATCTTTATGATAAGATTCTATTATGATAGTTTATGAAACTCCGTTCACAAGCTTTATGCGCTTTGAGCTTGATAATGGGCTTTAAAATTACACATTCCCGGCATGCTATACTTTTTCAAGGATCAAAGAAAAATGGGGAGCTCACTCGACTATTTTCAAGGGGGGACGAGAATCCATCTGAGTGTGGACCGTCGTATAGCTGTTCAATGAGGAGCTTGCATTCTACTTGCATTAAGTTATATCTGCCGACGTCCCGCCATTGGCGGGGCAGGCCCGTATTATGATTCTGTGTCCCATTTTCCAATACATCCCGCCAAACGCCCCGTTTTCTTATGTCAGTTCCACCTTGCTATAGTTGCTTAACTGCAGGGGTAGACACAGCGAATTTTCTCGCAGGGGGCGATAATCTCAATGACCACAACAACCATCATACTAGACTGAGAAATCCAGAGGTATAATCTGATGGCTCAGCAAGGAAAACTCGTATTTCAGCGTCCAGAAACGAAACATGCCGCCCACGACCATACGACCATAAAACGGTTATTGCAGAACGCATCAAGATACTCGCTATGCATTCTTCGCGCTCCGGATACAACTATACGAACATCGTAACTAAAACTACCGAGGCCGTCGGTACTGATCAGTTAAGCCAAGAGGATCATAATATCGATGATATTTAAACCTAAAACTTGCAATTTTGCATATTTTCATCTCCAAACGCAGCAATTTCGCGGCGAATTGGCTCCATTGTTGCAATTCAGCGGCTTTGTGGCCATACAATTTGTTTTTTGAATGACTTATCTGCTAATTAAGTCATTTAATGGCAAATTATGGCGTTCAAAAGCAAAGTAATTTCCAAGTTTCGCCACTACAAGTTCTTTAAACTTGCATTTCACGAATATTTAGCCTCGAAACTTAATTGAAATTTTGTGGCTATTTATACATCGATTCTCGACTCTTTGGAGGTCGCTTGCAAATTTGTTGCGGCTATTTAGGCCCAAAGCTGGTATTTTCATTCTTACTTGCTCCGAATCTTTGCAGTTTCGTGACTATTTTTGGTCTTAACTATAGTAATTTCACTGATTTTTAACCTGCGAAATTAGTTTATTGACCACATCACCGATTGTTTGGCCACTGAATGAACACAAAGGTACAAGCACGAGGAGCTGAACAATTTGATTCTAAGGGGCACTAGAAAAATAGCAAACCAATTGGTGGTTGTTTACGAGGGCAAAATTGATGGCCTATTTAAGATGAAGAAGAAAATTCCCCGTAATTTTCTGACCTCAGAGGTTTATTCGGATCACACGAATAATACGTACATTTCCTCACCTTATTTCTACACCAATCTTGAATTTCACGGTCTCGTTTCAATCTCTAATAAGTTCGTATCGTATTTTTTAAATATGGAGAAATAGCGTGAAGCTCGAACTAAAATGCCTCCATCCTAGCTCCCCCTACACCCACAGAATGATGTTCTCCGAATCAGTGCCCTCATTTATTTTTGAATTATACTTTAATAAAGGATCTGATAGAATCAATTAGACGAACAGTCGACAGATGTTGATGCAACCGTTGAACGAGGGCAACAAAATAAACCGAACTTTCTTCCACTTAAACTGTTTCACAAGGTCAAAGCCCCAATCAAAAGTCCTTCTCTTGAGAATTACCAACAAAAATCAAAGTCTTGCTCGTACAACGGCCTTCCGATCTGTAGGTTTAAAGAAAACCTGTACATTTTCGTTTCTATTGAGAAATGTCCCTGATTCCAGTGCAACTCAGCTAAAATGGAAGAGTTAAGAACACTATTTCAACATCCCTGAGGAACCCGGGAACTTAATCGGGTCTGAAGCTGAACCCGACTGAGACTGAACCAAGGGCGTAGCCAAGGACGGCGTGTGGGTGAGATGACCCAAGTAGCACAATCAGGTTGTCGCGACGTCGGGAGAGGTCGCATGGCGCGTGCCGACGTCGCCGGCCGACGTCGCACTGACGTTGTCATAGCCAAAATGCGACCAAAACGGTGGTGCAAGAGATGGTCGTGGCGACCAGGACTCGTTAAAGGTTATTTTTCTTGTAGTTCAACTGTACTACAATAGTTTGTAGTACAACTGTACTACAATATATTGTACTACAATATTTTCTAGTACAACTGTAATACAAATATTTGTAATACAATCATCTGTAATACAAATGTAGTTTTCTGTAAATGAAGCGACTTTTATTACAAGAAAATGTACTTTAACGACTAAGAGGTCGCATTTAGTTTATTTTTGTCCACTGGAACCGTACATCTTGTTGCCACTGATAGACAATGCGGAAACCACTAGAGGTAAAGTAAAACGAAGTCACAGTGGGGATCACAGACCATAAGGCTTAAGAACATATTTGACTATCAATTTTACTTCTCCGTTCGGACTAAAAATTCGGGTACCATTGAAATTTCATCGTGCAGAATTTAATTCTGGCCCTTAAAAATAAGTTCCCCTCTGAAAGGAGTTAATTTAGGAGGGAAAAATAATTTAAAATGAGGCAAGCCGAAAATTAAAAACAGTCAAACCTTCATGTGGACCAAAGATGTACTGGACAATCACCCTTTTAGGCTCTAAAACGGTATTTTCAGTATAAATATAGTGTTATTAAGCCACGTGGAGCTTTAATGACTCATTCGTAGAAATTTGGGTTTATTGCGAAGCAAGCGAATATTTAATGGAAAATGGCGGAGTCGTATTTTTATACCAATGATGTTCTGCTTCCGACCACGGGTCGCTTTAGAGGTAGTATCGCATACACGTAACCGACTACAGCTCGAAAATTCATACCCTTCCTATAATTATTTGTACACCTAGTCGCGTTACGTACAGAAATATAAACGTAGGTATAACCGACTACATGTCGGACATTCATACCAGTTCTATAATTATTTGTTCACCAAGTCGCATGTTGCACAAAAATCTATACATGATGACACCAGAGGTCGAATTCAGTACAGAAATATGTTCCTTCAAGAGGCGGGCAACTTAACTGATTAGGCACTAATAAGTGATATATGAAGCGAGCCGGCCGACGTGAATCAGTTTCCTGCGTGAGCTCTCGTTGTTTTCTTCATCAAGTAAGTACCTATTAAATTCGAATTACAGAACTTGTTTCTACACTCTAATATTTCATGTTTGTTCTTTATTTCAAAACGCTTTATTTTATATACGGATCACGTAACGACCGACGTAAAGACGATAATAATAGTTCGAGATGGGCGATAATTGTTATAAGTCAAATCAAAACATTTTAGATCTGGGATATGGGATCGTTTAAAGTTGTGTACCTTCCTTCATTGAGCGAAGTCGAACCAGTGCCAACAAAATGGGTCGATGGCAACAAATTGTACTGGCCGGCGAAGAAACGGGACGCCCGGGTTCTACAAAGCGACGCTTTTAGTTCACCGGACACCGCTTCATGGTTGACGTACGACTGTATCGTTAAAGCCAAGGGGCTGAAAGATTATTGCGTGGCAACTAAACTTGCCGAAGACATTTGTCTCGAAGAGACAGTACAAGAAGAGGAAGAACTGGAACTTTCACCTATTCAGGTATGCTTTTGTGATGTGATAATTAGCAATAGAGTCATCAAGTTATGGATAACGCCTAATGGCTTTAATAAGCAGTAATCCTTTATGAAGGCCCACATTGTCCAAGCTCGTATAGTCCAAAACGGGCTCTCGAAGAAAATACTTTATTGTGCCAAACTCAGAACGTTTTCCACTTCAATGCGGGGTAGTTTAATATTTTTTGTTTTCACATTTCAGGAAGCTGTGTCGGAGACAAATCATCCGTCGGAAGCCGCCGTACCGCGCGTCCTACTAGTAGACGAAGCCGTTGTCGATAAAATTCTATCGAAAATAAAAGAACGTAAGCAAACGGACAAAATTTTATTTACAAACTTCTACAGTTGTGATCGGACCTTGTACGAGTGAAGACCTACTTTTCCCCGTTAAAAACAAATCTTGCATTTCCTTATTCATTTTCATTTTATTATTTTCATTTTTTTTTTTTTTTTCTTTCTATCGCGCCGTTTTAATAATTAAAATCTTGGACGACTGACTTCTGGAAGTCTTCCGGAATCGAGGGGTATGGGTGACGACTCAGGGGGTCCCCCCCCTCTCCCCACCGAGATAGAGATGGATGATGTGACGGTACACGTGAGTACAGGGAAAGTCGAAAGAATAATACATTTTTACAGATCGAATGACCCTGGCCCTTACTATTTACACGTTGAGGGCTCATCAGAAAACGAGAAAGACGGTATTGCTCGTATTCACCCTATGGCCATAGGCAAACTACTATTTGAAAAATGCCTAGAGCACTCTGATAAAATTAAATCTATTAAAAAAAGCGGTAGGAATAGAATTATCATCGAAGTAAGTACACCCTCGGCTGCCAACTCTTTAATAAATGCTCCAATTTGGACGGAAAAAAAATTTAAAATTTTTATCCCCCATTACGTTATTCAACGGAAGGGAATCATCAGAGGTGTTGATACCTGTCTGACCGAAGAAGAGATAAAACAAAGTATCAAAGGTCCGTTGGGCGAAAACCTCGAAATATTATATCTTAAAAGATTATCACGTAGAGTAACAGATGACAAAGGTAATATTAAGTATGTTCCAACTCAATCGGTATCTTTTTCGATTAGGGGGCAATCTCTTCCTCCCTACGTTTCTATCCATCGTGTTTTTTGTACAATAAGCCCTTTCGTACAAAGAGTTGTACAATGTGTAAAGTGCTATCGATATGGGCATTACAAAGACCAATGCAAAGGTGCAACAAGATGCTGTAGATGTGGTTCTGCTCACGAAGATAAAGATTGCACTGAAGCAAATGTGAAATGTTTACATTGCAAGGGTCCTCATTCAGCCAAAGAGAAAGGGCAATGCCCTCAATTTGAAAAAGAAAAAAAAATTAAAAAAGTCATGTCGGAATCAAACATTCCCTACTTTGAGGCAAAAATGAAGGTAGAGGGAAAATCATTTGCTGTTCCTCTTCAAGCTCCATTGATTTACAGCCAAACAGAATTTCCAGCTTTAGGTACAGATAATAACTCTAATACTCGGAAATATGCATCATCAAGCTCATTCCCTCGGTCAACTAAAAGAATGCTCTCCCCCCCTCCTCAATCAAACAAGTCATTTAATTTCTCTCCTCAGTTAAGTAAGCACGACCTTTCTTTAAATAGGAAACAGGTAGAGGGCGGCTTAATCCCCTCAAACCCCTATCATCCGAACCAATCGAAAAAATTTTCTATAAATTCAGAGTCATTAAACAAAGACATAGTTAATATAGTTCTTTCCCTTTTACGAACTATCGGGTATGACAATTCTAAATACACTGAAGAAGACATCATTATTTTACTCAGGGAAAAAACCGAGGGTGTTATTTCTAAAAAATAACACTCACCGTGATATTTTATGTTAGTTTCTGAACTGAAGATAATTCAGTGGAATGCGCGATCATTAGCGTCCAAATTATGTGAGTTAGAAAGTCTCTTAACACTCGACGATTACATCGCAGCAGCGATTTCCGAAACATGGTTTATTCCAAACCGTACCTATCGGATAAAAGACTACCAAATTGTTCGTAAGGACCGGAGAGACGGCAAAGCAGGAGTTGCGCTTTTGATAAAACAAGGGTTTTCTTTCAAAATTATTGATAACTTATCGGTTATAGACGGGCTCATGACGGTGGGTATTTCCTTGCGTCTGCCTACGGGGGATTTTCTACATCTAATTTCGGTATACAACAGCCCAACAAACAATCTTTCTGAGGCACAATGGACTAACTTCTTTAACTCAGTTCCTCAACCATCGTTGATAATGGGTGACTTCAACTGTCATAATACTGCGTTTGGATCCCACTTCTCACAGAGAAAAGGTGTCGAACTACTTAACGCGGCTAATGCTACAAATATCTGCTTTTTAAATTCAGGTTCCCCAACCTGTGTGAACTCTCAAACCCCCACTTATTTCTCTGCGATTGATTTAACATTCTGTTCAGCCAGCATATCACCATATTTTTCTTGGGAAGTCCTCCAGGATCCTATGGGATCGGATCACCTTCCTATTCATGTAGCATCCACACGTCACTCTCTAAGTATTACACGTCCGTCCACACTTAGAAAGTGGAGATCTCACAAAGCAGACTGGAAAGTATTTCAAACAAAATTAGAAACAAACAACAACGATAACTATAGGGCATTAACTGACAATATAAACTCGGCGTGCGAGGTTTCAATGCCGAGCCGCTCCAAAACAACAACATCGGTAACGAAACTTGCTGTATGGTGGAACCAGATATGCTCTCAATCATCGGAAGAAAGGAAAGAGGCATTCAAATTATTTAAACAAAAACCATCCCTGTCGACCTATTTAAACTTCAAAAATAAAAGCGCAGCTGCCAAAAGAGTGTATAAAAATGCAAAAAGAGATTCCTGGAAAGCTTTCTGTGAAAAACTTAACAGGAACACACCTATAAAAAATGTCTGGTCCCAACTTAAAGCATTAAAAAACTCAGCCATCCCTCTTCCACCCCTCGCTATACCCGGAGAATGGTGTGACGATTTTCTACGCAAACTTACACCGGATCTCGCCTCCCCCCCACCAATTGAAACAGAATACAGCGGTCATATCATGTCTTCTCTATTAACCAGAGAAATTTCGCTAAAAGAACTGGATAGAGTTCTCCCGGGTTCCTGTAACACTGCCCCTGGGATGGATCATTTCGACTACCCCATAATAAAACATCTGCCTCTCACAACAAAAAATGACTTAGTTAAACTATTTAATAAAATAATTAGGGAATGCAAAGTACCGGAAGACTGGAAAGACTTCTGCGTTATACCCGTACTCAAAGCAGGTAAAAAGCCGAACGTTAGTGATTCTTATCGACCAATATCGTTATCCTCATGTTTCCTCAAGACTTTCGAAAGAATCTTGAAAAACAGGCTCGAATATTGGCTGGAGAACAATAGGGCTCTGCCGTACAGCCAGTTTGGCTTTAGAAGAGGTCGATCTTGTATCGACAGCATAGCTCACTTAACCACAGTCATTCAAATTGCATTTTCTGAAAACAAATCCGTTTTAGCTATGATGTTGGACATCACAGGCGCTTTCGACAACGTCAATCTCACTATCCTGGCCAAAAAAATGATCAATTTAGGAATATGTTACAACTTCGTGAAATTAGTCATGGCATTAGTTGAGGATCGACGCCTACATCTTATGGTTAGCAACGAAATATTGGGCCCTAGAATTGCGCGCTCGGGCTTAGCTCAAGGGGACATACTAAGTTCAATCCTTTATGCCATTTACGTTCAAGCGATAGAAAGTGTCCTGCCGGCAAACGTAAACATCTTACAGTATGCCGACGATCTCTGCATTTACGTCGTTGGGCCATCACCAGCTGCTTCTTTGAATTCACTGAGAGAGGGTGTTCTCGCGGTTCAGGGTTTTCTTTTCGATCTGGGCCTAATCATTTCCCCTTCAAAATCGACAATTTGTCCTTTCTCCCGGGCGAGAGCGTTGCCGCTTCCGGATAGTGTCGCCATAGGTGACGCTTCCTTTCCTGTAAAATCCGAAGTCAAATTTTTAGGAATATATCTGGACCGTAAATTGAATTGGTCAATACACATAAACCATCTGGTTACTAAATCAGAAAAATATATTAATATAATGCGAATGGTCTGTCATACTCATTGGGGAGCTGACCCAACTACAATGTTATTATTTTATAAAGCCACTATTCGTTCGCTACTTGATTATGGGGCTGTTTTCTACGGACAGGCTGCTAAAACTCACTTAAATAAATTAGATGTTATACAAAACAAATGTCTACGGCTGTGTCTGGGACTTCTAAAATCTACCCCCATAGATGTCCTCCAGAGTGAAGCGGGAGAACATCCTCTGCAATTACGAAGATCTATTTTGTCGGACAGACTGCTGCTTAAAGTCAAAGGTATTTACCCTCAATTATTTTCTCAAATATCAGAACTGAACCAACTAGATCTAACATCCAGTTACTGGAGAAAGAAGAAATCTCCCTTGCTGTGCCTCAGCTTTCGTAGCCTCAACAATATATGTCGTTCAGTACTCTCTGACGAAATGTTGCCCCTCTTTAAATTAAATGGACCAGTTTTTTCTACATTTCTCTCCGGCTCTAACTTTAAAGTAAAATATTACGAAACCCCCTCACCTGCTAATGCCGTCGTCCTAACACCGGAAAAATACATCTCCATAGCTTTCCCAGATCACTATCAAATATTTACAGATGGCTCCGCTACTAATTCTCATGTAGGTTGTGCTATCTTTGACCCCTTGCTTGATTCTGGAAAACAATTCATATTATCGCCCACCACTTCAATCTTTACAGCTGAACTGTTTGCAGTGCAAGAAGCTATAAAATACTTCCTCGAAACTGGACATTCGAAATTAGTAATCCTATGTGACAGTAAAAGTGTTGTAAGTTGCCTAGGAAATATCACAATTAGCTCGAAAACTCACAATATCATTATTGAAATTATTAAATTAATAGCGGATATGACAGACTACAAATCTATTGTTCTACAATGGATCCCCGCCCATACGGGCACAAAGGGTAATAATCGAGCGGATCACTTAGCGAAAACGTGTCACCTCAATCCCTCTGCCATAATAGTGAACCAGTCCTTCCCATATTTTGATCATTTTCGTCCACTCTTGTCTTCACACCTCAAATTATGGGAACAATTATTCTCAATATCCAATAAGGGCGCTTTCTACAAAAAAATGTTTCCCAAACCCTCTACGAAAACATGGTTCTCAGTGGAATACTTGAATAAAGACCTTATAAGATCAATATGTCGGTTACGGTCCAACCATGGGCTATGTCAGCAGTACTTACAAAAGTTGGGTGTGACCTTGTCAGGCAGTTGCGATCGGTGCGAGGCACCAGGGACGCTGGAGCACGCGATAATGGAATGCCTTAATTATGACAATAGAAGAGTCTCGCTGTTCCGCGAATTGAGTGACCTGATAGTGTCCCCATTCAACTATCAGTCCATATTGGCCTCCAATTCGGTTGAAGTTTACAAAAGTCTTTACAAGTTCATTGTCGATATTAATCTCAAAGTATAATTTAGTAACAAAGCACTTAATCCTAACATCAATGTAACTCCCTCACTTTCTCGTTCCATGCCTTAAGAAATAACGCTTCAAAGTAGCCTCTGGCGTCAGGGGAACCTGCGTAAGCTAACTAAACGATAAATTTTAACATGAAGTCGCTTATTGAAGGATCCCTGGCGTGGGAGAAATCCCCCTAAATCCTAATAAAAGGTAAACATTAAACCCTAATCTCCTAATCCTAAAAAGTATATATTATGGCTGTATGATTTCTTAATCAATGCCAAAAAAAAAAAAAAAAAAAAAAAAAAAAAAAAAAAAAAAAAAAAACAAACTTCTATTCGACTATCATTTTAAAATTAATTTTTTAACGCGTCTGGATAGTATGTAGTTGCAATCTAGCAATGCCACGCGTGTTTTGAAACTTATAACTGTCTGTTTGCGTTTGCTTTCAGTCGAGGGCACAATTCTGGAGAAAGCAGCCGAATTTCACGTTAGAATGGATCAGGTTGATTCGGAAATTTTGACAATTTGATCGGATGTGACGACAATTTTCTTGAAATCGCCAAGCATTTTAAAAATGTCATGGGTTCATCGTGCAAGGGTAAATTTATCTGTTATAAGCTGAGCGATATTTTATTCACAAAAGATGTACTCACCAAATTTTCGTGGACTGGACTTTGTCGAAGCAGGGGGGGTGAAAAGGGTCAATTTTCAAAATTTAGAAATATTGTTTCATTGTTTTTCACTGTAGCGAATCATGGCGATGCCAGTTTTTCTACGGCAGATTGCGAAGGTTTTTTCAAACATTGTATCCTTAAATATAGCTCTTCTCGAGCTAAAAGGACTTGTGACGCTGCTAAACAAGTGGGAAAAAATGTAACCAAAAAATGTGAGCCATGCTCAGGCCATTATTCCCCTTTCTACTGACTCATTCCACCCTCGCTGAACTTCGGTGGGTGTTTCCCGCCATTTACCGAACTTCAACGCTAAACACCGGCGAGCTAATGCTGAATATCACCAAACGTGAGAAACAAGGCACTTGCCCAAAAAGACGGGTTGCCGAACTAGGGCAGCGTATTTTCCGATCATGATTGGTTGCGCACCGATATCAAGGGACTAGCCACCGAACTTCTGGAGATAAGCCGGAGAACCTAGGCCCCGAACATAGACTCATTGAACACGAAGTTCGGAAACAAACTACCGAAATTTTACTCTGAACAAAAAGTCACCTAACATCCCCGGAGAATGTTACTCGAAGAAGATCGGTGGTATTTTCACCGCCGAAGGCCTCATTTTTTCTCTCAGTGATACACGAGGCGTAACGTTGCAAAATGAAGAACTATTGGTGTGTTCATCATGGTATGACCGTAGGCGAAGACCAAGAGCGCCTTGTACGGTCCAAGAGAATCCACTGGGAACTGACCGCGGTGGTTAAGCTGAAAGCACACCGAATATAACGACCAACCGCCAAACAAGGGGCCATCAACTCCTCCAACTGGTCAAATCTGCAAGGGGCTACGTTCAAACGTGGAAAAACATGTCATCTGGCCCCGCCTGTGTATGCCTCGAGTAAGTACAACAGTGAAAACAAGTGAAAAAAAAATTCGATCCGGCAGCTGACGGTCAGAAAGAGTGCATTTCATTCCGTATACGGATACCCTAAGCCGTCCCAGAAGTAATAATTTTCATACCATAATTTGTTTCATTAAGCCGAACTTCTTCCTCTATTTTCACTACCCTCTCTTCAAAAATGTCGAAAAGTTTCGGTAGTTTTCCAAGGGCTTTGTTGTATTAAATTTTTGTGTCGCATTTTATAATACCTTAACGTGTGAATTTAAGCGATTTTTTTGAAATTTCATCCCCCATTTCACCCCCCCTCCACAAAGTTTTCGATAAATCTCAATGGGACCCAGGGCTTTTGTTACATTAAATTATTGAGTCGAATTTTAGAGCGCTAAGATGAACTAGTGAAGTTCAACGCTATTTTCACACTTCCACCCCGGGAGGACCACCTCCACCACCTTGACTTTTTCGAAAAATTAAAATGGGAATCAAAGGCTACTCTAACATGGAGTATTCGTACTGAATATGATGCATCTAGAATCAACTGGTCAATTGTAGTGATTTTTTGACTATTTCAACCCCTATTTTCCCCCCTCCACCTTGACCGATTTCGCCCAAATGCAATACCGACCGGGGTCTTATGACTACTGATTTTTGTGCCAAAGCGCGTTCCGCTGAATTAATTTCTTCGTGAGTTATCGTGCTAACAAGACCACACACTACTTCCACCCTGGGTACACCACCCCCTCCACCTTGACTTTTTCAAAAAATTAAAATGGGAATCAAAGGCTACTCTAACATGGAGTATTCGTACTGAATATGATGCATCTAGAATCAACTGGTGAATTGTAGTGATTTTTTGACCATTTCAACCCCTATTTTCCCCCCCTCCACCTTGACCGATTTGGCCCAAATGCAATACCGACCGGGGTCTTATGACTACTGATTTTTGTGCCAAAGCGCGTTCCGCTAAATTGATTTCTTCGAGAGTTATCGTGCTAACAAGAAAACGGCCATAATATTATATATAGTATATAGATATGAATTCCGGAGACCACTGAATTCGTGTTCTAGAGGTCCTGAAACATGAAAAAAACATGCCGTGACCCATGTTTGCCACCATCACGACGAGACCAATAGTGCATTTTGACATAAATGAAATGCACTAATAATGTGAACCTGAAAGTATTGAATTTTCATTGAGCCACTCTGCATGCGAACAAAACGTTTTCACTATTTTTCTGAACAGTCCAAAAGATCACCCCTGGCTCTATCATCGCTATAAAATCAGCAAGCACTGGAAAACTTTACTTAAGCTGATAAATGATCTTGACAAACATTCCCTCCGCCTGACCATACATTAATAAAAAATAATAATAATAATTAGGAGCTTGCATTATTTTATTTTTTTTTTTCCGGCATCGACAGCTGTGGTCATTAGCCTTGTATGAGGTATGTATTTATTATAATTTATTATAGATAATTTATATTATTATTATTATTAATATTGTTATTATTCCCTCGATGGATATGCGTGCATATAGGTAAGCGAAAATGATTATTATGTATTTTCGAGGAAAATCATTACTTGTTTTTACACGATTTTTTGAGGCTGAGTCCTTTTGAAACGCTACTTGGAATTTTTTGTAATTTTTTTTTTTTGTTGCGTTATGAATTTTACATTACTGTGGTTACTTAGGTGTGTTCACTTAAGCCCTGGGGGCCTGTTCTATAACTTTTGACTGTCACTATCACAGTCTCTTTCCACCTGTTCTCCCCATCAACATGTGATTTAATTCGGGTCGGACGGGTGGAAAGGATATTCCTAGGAACACTATGAAATTTTGCAGAACAGGCCCCCTGTACACACGGAGACTTTTCTGCCCTGTCACGAAATTTTTAAGATTTTTAGGAATGTTCGTTTGTCGTGATGTCAAAAAGTCTAAAAACCATATGTTTTTATGAAAAAACCAAGAAAAAACGGAGAAATTCTGGAAAAATCTCTCCTTTCTCCCTACCACGGAAACACAGCTTAGAAATACCGCGTCTACATTAGCCCCCTGTGAACAAAGGACAGGACATAAAAAAAATATATATATATAATAATAATAATAATAATAATAATAATAATAATAATAAACGGAGTTTAGTGTGAATACGTTTTTTGGCTGGCAAGTAGCAGCAGAGCTTGAGTTTTGAGACCCCAATACCCTCCACCCAGCACCACCAACACTAGGCGGCGCTGTGAGACCCATTTTACCACTTCTACCGAATTGGACCCTATACTCCTGTAAAACGTATTAACGTTAAAGTGGGAGTAACTTTGGGGGCTTGAAAATGAACAATTTCTGTCGGAATAATGTAGGTACATACGGTAACAGGGACGGATTTAGAGATTTTCCGTCTGAGGGGGGGGGGGATTCTTAAGCACTTTTACATCGGAGTTAGGATAATATCGAGCACAAATCCTGATCATGGAGGAGTATAGAGTGTCACCTATGGTCGCAGCAAGCGTTCTTTATTTGTAGCCATTTCCCTTAGGCCGGTCGTCCACTGGAAGCGTTTTCGAGAGGCGCTAAAATAACGCAATACAACGAGCGTACATTCCAAAGCCTTGAATTGAATGTGACAAACAGGAAAAAGAGCCCGGGAAGCATTATTTTTCATAAATCGTCAAAAGAAACTCGAATCGAGAATTTAAAACAATGTTTGAAGAAACTACAGGTATTGTTGAACTCACAATAATCTATTGAAACCAAGGAGCCTCGCTCTTCGCATTACTCAGCGGATCCTCGACCGGATCATCAGACTGAGATTGTTGAAGATTTCTTTGAATCACAGTATTCGTACCATTTATCATAGGAATCTTGGAGGTCATGAAGGAGAGATTCAGTCTTCTAGTCACGAGTTCGAACTCCTCGTGCTCATTCCGCACATCAGCTTCTTTGCGTGTAGAGTTTATTGAGTCAAGTTCAATATTCTTAATTTACTGAACAATGAAGACTCTTTCAACGACTGATCAAGTTGAGGGTCCGGAAGTCCAGACCCTCAACCTTGTGGCCATCAGATGGCGCAGGATTTGCCCATCATGACAGCAAACACAGCCGTGTACCCTGCTGCGGATCTCCTTAAGATGTGGCCAGTACCTAGGCCGTTGCCGGCCCTTACCTGGCCTGTACCCCATCTTTGGCCCAGACTCCCCAGCAGAGTCGGTCCCATCACTCAGCTCGGCTCGTTAGCCGTAACTGGTGGCCAGCCACCCGCGCCCGAGAGACACGACGTGGAGGTGGGTCTTTCAGAGCTGGGGACGCTGGCTTGCGCCATGAACCGAAACCGGGCAGGGAAGGTGCCCCTGTACCCTGCATAGTAGCCAAGACTCAAGAGTCGTCCTTGCCAATCTGGGCCTTCATTTTTTGCCCAATATTCTGTGCGGGAGGCACACGACGCACTTTTTTACTGTTTGACCCTTTTAAGAAATCTAATGTCCCCACGCACATTAATGGCCACATTTTAATTAATTAGGTAATTTAATAAATACAGAATTAAGAAGAGGAAAGAAGACGAGGAAGGATAGGACGGGGGTCGAGGTATCACATGTTCAGTTCCCCAAACCTCTAGAAGGTAGAATGCTGCCAGAAAAAAAGGTCTTGAAACAAATCTGGGAAAAAGTCGGACATTTCTTGCGCAAGTACTTGTCTGCCCATATGGCAATATATTTCAGTGTTTAAACTTGGTTCAAACCATGTTCAAACGAAGCATTTTGGTTTTTTGTTTCACTTCAGCAGAGGGTTTAAGAGAGGGGGTAATAGAAATGCTTCAAATATGTGAGAATAATTTCATACTAAGCCCCTCCATGGGCTTCAAAATGGGAATAATAAAAAAGAAATAATTCAATTTCTTGAACTATCATTCAACCCAACAAACCTAAAACTTCACTTTTAATGTTTTTAACTACTTAAAACACCAGCTACAATAGAAGACAGGACATAAAAGTCTCCGTGTGTACACGGCTTTAGTGATGGACTCTCGCCCGCCCCCGAATTTAGTGAAATGAGCATCCCCTTTACCCCTTCTACTAAAAATAACGCACCGGGAATGATTTTAAGGCCTGTTCACAAGCTCTATGTTTGCGTTGTGTGAAGTCTATGCAACCAAACAAATTTATTCCCTCAAAAAATGCTTCATTTTTCGAGGGAGTACATTTGTTTGGCTGCACAGACTCCACACAACGTAAACATAGAGCTTGTGAACAGGGTCTTAGAACAAATGATCACTGTGTAGCGTCAATACGTAACCATAGTGACAATAGAAAAAGTTTGTTGTTGATCAGTCGTTAATTTCATTAAATATTTTTGGTGGGAGTGAGCGAATCGAACATCGAAATGAAGCAACAAGTTCGAGAGTCCATCACTAAGTGGACAGACTTTAATACAGTAATCAACTGTTGAACCGTTGGCAAAGCTGCATTAACTAAGCAACACAAAAAATTGCCGCCCCCAAAGTTGCCGCCGGGGGCTCGTGCCTCCTTTGCCCCCCTCCCCCCTAGTTTCGACCCTGATGGTATGGCACTGGTAAGAATGGTAATTCACATGGTTTTTAGAAAACTCAAGACAGTGCTTCGTTTCTCCAGTAAACTAAATTCGTCATCCAGCTATTGGCAGGAATTTTCTCCAACAGCATTAGATAATGTTGATTGTTGGAAGGTGCTTGTCAAACTTTCCAAGTTCCAATCAACGATACACCTGGATTGCTCACAGCGGACTGGAGGGGCGTGGAGGGGGCAGGTCGTCTCCTGATAAACAATCACCCTGTCCCTGTGTTTGTATAGTTATGGCAACACGGTACTTATTTGGAAACTCCACCCCTCTCATCCACTTGGGAACTTAAATGATTGCTATTCTTTATCAGCATAGTGAATGAGCAATCCAGTTCTTTTATACATCGTTGGTTCCAATATTTGAAGAACTTTGTCATTGGAGGAGCGTCCATCATACTGCGCCGGCCAATCTCCAATATTGGAAGGCAATGGGCCAATATTGACATGAATGTGGCCGTTCCTCAAGCAGACAGAATACGAGGCTGAAAGAGAAAAGCATCTTATAATAAACCGGTAAATTCGAGAACTTTGGCCATTTTGTCTGTAATGTTTTTGTTAGATGGCACTAAGAAAAAGGGAAGTTTTCAGAAGCCGAGGACGAATCTAGATCTATGTGTTTGGTAGCATTTTCTATTTGCATAAAATTATGCAACGGAGCAGTTAATTTTCATCACCCGTATTCTCCATTAACTTAATATGTTCTAATTCAAAGAGGACGGTTGGAAATTGGCGTATTATTGTGATGAAGGAAAACGCAATGAAATTTACTGATATAAATGAATGTAAATGTAAATGAAAATTATGTTTCCGCCATATTGATGGGTATTTGTTTCCATCATATTTTATTTGTCAAAATCGACACGAAGATAACACGAGGAATGCTATCTGAAGCACATCAATCCCGTTTCCCGTCAACTACAGTCCTCTCTCAACATAAAGCGTTAAACGCACCACAATTCGACCATATACAGTGTCAAGTTTAGTTAGCTCTTTGGAGGTTTATTACCATAGTTTTACGCATACTGCAAATGGAGGTTTAAGCGCTATGTGCGAGAGAGGGGGGTTGCAAATCTCGAGTTGTTTTAGGACCTTCCTGAAAGCTTCCCCCACCACTCCTTCACACGACCGCCACAGATGAGCTCCGAGTATCCTCCCGAAAGCCTTCCTCGCCAGGTACGTATATATCAAAGTGAAGTGACTTGCCGTGTAGCTGTTCAATCAATCATGCTACAAGTGGCCGGCTTTCGTAAGTGAATGTGTATATGGTATATAAGAGAGGTTCGAGGCGAAAGTGGATGTAACGTCATTCCCCCGCCACCCTCACCCTCTTCACAAACAAAACATGAAGGGGTTTCTCTTCCTTCGCTTTACCATTACCCCGCCTCTTTCCTTCACCATGTATTTTGAAGCGGCCGGAAAACGATGGGCGTCAGGTAATTCAATGTCCCACCTGAGGCCTCTTCGAAACCTTGGCGGGCCCCGTCTTCCATTTTTATTTCTAGATCTATCATTAATGCTCGAGTTAGAAATAGAAAACCACCTTTATTTATTCGTAGGGACGATTCCTGAGTAAAATAAGTGATAAGAGGTTGTCGACTGAGGGAGGGATAGATAAACAAGAACTCTTTTTTTTTGTTTATCGGTTTATCCTTGAAAGAGGACAAAGCTACTTGGCTCTATCTATCTCTACACTTTTTACATAAGAGTTGAGAAAAGAATTCCACGCATGGATTAATGGGGAAGATATACCGCGACCAGTTAGTCTCCGTCTTAAAATTTTAGACAACTGAGTTTATACGATTAAATTTAGCTTCTTTTATTTTAAAGGCTTAGGAAGCCACTTTGAAAAAGGATTTTAGGCAAAATAAATGGACAAATAAAAAGATCACCTTTAATTTGAGCTAAATATTGTGTGAGAGAGGTAGAGAAGCCCAAAATAACATTTATTGATCATAACTTCCGAAAATGTGGCGAATAAATCCGTAAATAGTAGAACTTAAGTAAGTATGGTTTAGAGCTGTATAGAGGAGAGAGGAGAAACAGTCTCCCATGAAGGAACAATTTTTAGAGTGATATGGAGTGTAGTGGCTTTGTAGTTCGGGGAGAGGGGTTAAAAAAAGGATGATATACGTTCTTATACAGGGCAAAACGGGAAGAGGTTAAAAAGGATTGGAGTTAAGGGAGGAAATTCTTCGCATTTATCCCCTCCTCCGCTATGTCCGCCTTTCACACTAAGGTTTTTTGAGAAAGCCTCTTTTCCTTATCCTTCCTTATTTAAATACAATTTTCCTATATCATGAATCTTTGGACGGGAGTATTATAGAGAAGCAGGTAGTTATTTTACAGACGCATTTTATAACCCATGATTTCACCTTGGGGATTTCCTGGGGGAGTGTTGGAAAAGGGATGTGGATTTACGATTATTCTCGTTTAAAAATGTATGAATTTCTAGTATGTCCAATGAATTTTCAGGCTTTACGATCCTTGCACCTGGACACAGTAAACAGTGGGCGTTCGTCAATGTTCTTTAACTGAGTCTCAAGGTCGGCCTCTCGTCATCTTTACTCTTTTTCTTTCCTTCTTTTTTTTTTCAAGCTGAATACGGGTCTGAGCCTGAGGGCCACTTTTTTAATTTAGAGATCGACGTTAGAGCACAATGCAGTTAATAAAGCTGGGAGTATAATCAAACTTATGTTATGTTTAAGCTTAGGCCTGTCTACATTTTGGTGAACTTATAACACTAACAGAAAAGTCGGGCAGCCGTCTCATTTCAAAAACGAACAAGTCCCATTGGCCAATGGTTTTATTTTGTTTGGTGAGGTGGGGAGGTTGACAGGTAACATGCTTCTTCCAATTTCTCAACTCTTCTCCTTCAAATGACTCCAAGAAAGCTCCATCTTCCATTCTCATGTTATTGTATTGGCTAGTATAGAAATTCCTACCTACACAACCAACTTGCTTTCAATTCTGAAAAAGGTGAGCGTGAGAACTTAGGTGTTCTGGACCCAAGATGTAAAGCAGATGCCCGCTCTTTTATTTTTATTTTTCAACCAGAGCGAGGGGGAAAAAATAAATAAAGAAGGTAAGGAGTAGTCCTCTAATATCCATATTTTTCTCAAGACCCGTCTTGTTCTGACGAGTTAGCATTATGGTAATTCACTGGTTATCGTAGTGTCCTCTTTGAACGATATTTAGGTCTATAAAAAAAAGCAAGACCCTCCCCCTTCAGCCAAAATCTATCTATCCAAGAATAAATCGTGAGTCTGACCAGTTTGCGGTCCGTAGAACTGCGCAACAGAATAATAGCCAAACAATATTTCACCGCCAAAACCTGGCAGCACATACAGCTACGGATGCCTTTGAGGTCAAGTTGGAAAATTGGAAAACCTGTTCCACACAATTTGAAAACCATTGTATCCCCGAATTCATAAAATACACATCTCACAAATACAAGTAAGTCAGTCTATGTAAGCTATGAACGACTCCCTGGCGGGACACAGCGTATAAGCTAATCCGCCAGGGACACGAAAGACGAAAATTGTGAAATATACGTGTAATATTGAAGCGTGAATAAACAATTCAATTGAATTGATACAGTTGTCCTATTGTAATATTGGCTTACAGGGGAAGTATCGTTAAAGCGAGAGAAACAGAGAACCGACACAGGAGTCCCTTAAAATATTGAATACACCTAAGTCACCCGGCATTGGTGAGAAGGGTGAGAGGGACCCCAGATGCTAGGTGAAGCTTTTGAACACATGGCCCTTATTTCGATCAGGGGACTTAAACAGAAGAAAAAGAGTCGGGAATGTTGCGGGTGGAGAAACGAGGAAACCCCTTCTCATAGTGTGGGAGCTTTTTGTACTTTATGCGGGAGCATTCTTCTTCTCGCAAACATAAGGAAAGCAACCTGCTCCTTTGTGTATTTATTGTACGTAGGCCTCGTTTGGACAAGACAAATAAAAAATAAAAATAGTGTAACATATTTTTCATCCATCCAACCACCGTAACGTTCCTTCAAAGATTTACACGTATCGTCCCATGGAAACTTGACTCTATCTCAGTTTTATACTTTGGAGGAAACAATCAATTTTTAGGACGATGGTTAGCTCCTCTAAGGCCTTATCTTGGGCAAACACTCGCTTTTCTCGTCACCTATGTGCGAGCGCCCCCCCCCCCTCTCGTGCTGTGTGAAAAGGCTGCCGCTTCACAACACCTTAATGATGCTAACGAAGTAAACACCTTTTTTTCTATTTTTATTAGTTCCAAAATCAAATTTTATGAGACGTGATGTCTTGGAAGGGAGAGAAGGCATCTGACCCTTTCTCATCTCTCTAAATTCATGTTATTATACGTAAGTAATTTCATTTTAATTTATTCAAGCTCGGTTTACTTTAAAAAGTTGGAACTATAATAAAACCCGCAGTTGAGTAGCAAATTTTTCACTGCTATAGAGGCAACTTGGATTCCAGTTAGATGAAATTAATCCGTTTACACATTCGATCGTACTCACCGATTTGGTGGGCAGTGATCTGGGGGAGCTGATTGTGGGTGGTGGTAGCTTGGAATCTCGTACGGAAGCTGAACTCAAAGTGGTGGTCACTGGCCAGTACTAGGGAATCGGTCAAAATTCAACACGGTTATTTTAACTGAACGCTTGGTTAACAAGCGACTACCGAATATTCGGTTATCTCTACCGTCTTTACAGTTGGACTAACTCAGTCTGATCTGTCATTCGTTCCACATGAATACTGCTGCTCCAACCGATCTTTCGTTTATAGCAACCGAATACATAACGTCAAGGCCACCCACACTGCTCGGTTATTTTGACCGTAAAGTGTCGGTTGACCCAACCCTCTATGCTGAGTTATTCGTACCATTCCTGTTCCGTTAATCTTACCAAATTCACTTCGCTATTTTGATCGTCTCTGAAATGTCAGTCAGGCAAACAATTTTGTAGTTTTAATCGTCACTTATCTGATACTCCTCACTATGCTTTGGGAAGCCAGCCGCGTTGAGTCAGCCAAACTAACCTTCTGAACTCCAACCGAACTGTGCTAGACTCAACAACAGTAGTCGGTAATTTTATCTAGGTTTCTTTTGTTGTTGTAGCATTTTTTTTTTCTTCTTCTTTCCTCACTAGTAATCTTAGGCGCGAAACGTATGCGATGCAGAAACCGACCCACGCTTCGCTTTGAACTATAGAGTAATCAGGCGCGCTACAAAAATTATGAAAATTAAGATTAGGACACATACATAATTAAAATAAACATTAGCAGCGAAATAAGAGCGTTTCGTAAAATAATTATTTAATGCTAATATGTATTTCAAAGTACATGAATGTACGTATACACACGCATATTGAGATTCTGTGTCTTCATTCGCTCATTGAAGAGTGAAAAAACGACCAATTACTTTGTTGTTGCACTATCGAAGAGTACTTCAATCCGATCACTTCCTTATTAAGCGATTTTACTCTGGGTTGCTGGCGTTTTGTTTTGTTTGTTTGTTTTTTTAAAACAATTTTACAATCTGCCCGGTGACGGCGTAGCCTAGAAAAAATTCAATAAAAAAATTAATTTCAGTTGTTCCAGCTCAAAGCAGCGACTAAATCTAGTACGTGACCTTGCAGCTGTACTGTGTTACATTTTCTCAGGGGAGGCGACACCGACGTCCTCAAAGTAGATGGGACTCCTAAAAAAACAGAAGTTTTAAGTTAAGGCTGTTGAAAATTGAAACAACAAGCAGTACTGTTACCTTGCAGCTGCACTGTGCTGCTGTTTCAGGCTTTCCACTTCCACGTTGGAGAGGTTTCCACAATTATTAGCGAGAAACGTGCATTAGTTATTTCAAGAGACTGGCCCTTTTTCCCGCAATTGACAGGTTTTCCGCTTTACGAGGAGTTCACCTTGGACAGGTTTGCTGCAGTAGTGTAGAAGGAAGAAATATATGTGCAGTTTTCAACACGTATTGAAGAAGACAAAATAGAAAACTTCCAAGATTAAATAAAATTAAAATTCATCAAGATCGTTGGTTTTGCGCCGCGCCGCTCAACGCGTTATACCAGATAAATAATACCCCTGCCTTTCCCACCAAATCTAACATCGTCTAAATGTATTGAGATGAGAGTGTTCCCATTGAAATCCCGCTATTGAAAAATTAGTCAAATACCAGAAACCATCGAAATAAAATTAATCGTGCACTGATACAAATTAATCATGTATCTACTTACCAGCGATTTTGTCGATTACGTCTTCGGACAGGCCAGGAACGAAGTAAACCTTTTGCTTCCTCTTTACCAAATTTCGGCAGAAAAAATAGGAACACTCTAAACTTTGAATTTGCAAGTTTTCAATAAAATTTACGCGACTGACAAAAGGACACTTTCTAGTTTCTATCCCAAACGCAGAACCCAGAATGAACAGCGAGGGAGAGGAATTATGCTTTGTCGGAGCCTTGGAGCTGGTTGTTAGGTGGAGGGAGTTGCTACACGGTTGATGCTGACCGTGTTCTGTGTAGCTAACCGACTTTCAAGGTTGGGACTTGGTCAGCTTGAGCATGCTGCGGGGCGCTATTTCTTTTCTTTTTTCTGCTACGCAAGCAGCTCGAGGCTCGCCTCCTGTCCTGTGCCCCTCCGCCCATCTTTGTCTAATGTGATCCACATCTACTCCCCAATTCCCCAACCGTTTTTTTTTTTTTTTCTTTCTTTTTTTGTGCCCATCATTCTTTCCAAGCCAAGGCCAGGCGGTCTAGTGAGAATGGGCTTCTGCTTTGAACACGATTATGTATAAATATGAATTTCCGAGTTAATAGAGAGAGTAATTACAATAAGTAACCAGAATTGATAAAGATGAACAAACGAAAAAGACAAAAACAAGGGTGGATCTCGGACCTTTCACTGTAAGATGGAGTGGTAGGGGATAAACTCACCCCCCCCCCCAATCCAGTTCTATTGACTAGCTCGGGAGGGGGGGGGGGATTTTATCCTTACACCTACTCTTCTTTGAACCACCGGGCACTCGGCACGAGCCGCATACAAATGTGACCTTTGTTTAACCGAGTTTCGGTAGTCTTAACCGTTAGGTAGTAGGCTGGTTCAACGTCCATTAGAATGAGCAACGTACGGACTTTTCCCTAAAACAATGCTCGTATTTACACTCCCACGACCAATTTGTTCGAAGACTTCATTGACATAAGTATAGGGTTGTTTCTTTAACACAAAACACGATATAATAAATTTTGATTTGGACATGGACCTCAAATTAAAATTTAGTTTTAACAAACTGCGTTCAATGTCCATTCTTATCGAGAAATCCACTAAGGAACTTCAGGAAGCTGTGAATAAGATAAATAATTGGATCAAAAATCGCGAATGAAACTGAATTAGACATTTTTCTAGGTGGTACAAGATCAGTTTATACCGCCCATAAGTAACGGTAGGGAGGGGGGCACACTCACTCACTCCTGGACCTCTCCCGCTGTCACTATTGGCAGCATGCGGAATGAGAATAGGACTCAAATGAGCCAAACTCGGGAAATTCGCTTTTTAAAGGAGTCAAGCCCGCGAAATCTGTTTCGTATTTGAAATGATTCAGGCCCACGAAATTGGCGTTTTGAATATATCTGGAATACGTCAACGGAAGTCATCCAAAATCAAGCGCTGAGGCGTGAAGAAAGGCTCTTCCGTCATACAAATGAAGATATTGAACGCCTCGAACCCAACCCCTGGGCGCAGGGGTGGGGTTATCAGACGTTTGTGCAGGACGAAGCAGGTATGTTACGCAACGGGACAAAGTACGTTTAGGCGAAAATTGGGTGATAAGCAACAACAGCCTCTCATATTTATTAATTGATAAATTCTGACGATTTGAAGTGCCGCACTACATACCCACAGAATTTCGATCCGCGAGTGCCCTGTCCGGTGGGTAATCTGATGTGGAAAAATGTGGCCCCCATTTTGAAAGAAGGAACCGAACTTCCTAAGGAATGGCTGTCGAAAACATAAAAATATGAAAACATAGCCATAAGTCAGTGGCGTAGTCAGCCCTTTATCTAGGGGTGGGCAACTTCACTGGCGAAAAAGCCAAGCGAATCCGGGGAGATGAATCCCCAGGAAGAGAACTGCGATAGTTCAACAAATCAGAACTCGGCGTTAGACAACTGAATTTGCACTGGAGTGACATCTCGGCAGCAAAAAGATTTTCTGTCCGAAAACTGACAATTTTGCCCCCAGAAAAATCAATACTTAAGGAGATAAACTTTATATTTTGTTTCCTTGGGACGGTAACTGCTGTACAATGATGTCATGGACCGAGAGCTGACAACAGTTCCATTCAACCACAAGAACATATAGTCCTGAGACTTTTTCCATTGCATAGATTTTTTTTAAGCTGAATACACAAATATGAGCGTCTCCCTGGGTCACTTACCCTTAGCGGATCGTCAAATTACCCAAGTTTGGGACACGAAAGAATCGGAAGAACTCGAGTCATGCAACTGGTCTCATTCGACAGATTTTTTGGGGCTGAATACGAATATTACCGTCGGCCGGCCGTGTGCATTCAAAAACTGCATTTCTGCAAATTTATTTTTTGGAGCGTCTGTCCTCAGTGGCCAGTCAAAATACCTAAATATGGGACATGAACTACATATTGGTTTTGGAATGAGCCACCACGAAATTGGGTTTTTAGCGAACTACACCAGCGTTTTTTTTATTAGTGCATTTCTCATTATGACAAAAAAATGCACTATTGGTCTCGCCCTGATGGTCGCATTTTTAAAAATTTGTTAATGGCTTACCAAATGCGGCGATCCCGTAGGAGATTTATTTTTCGATCGTATCTATGGGGTGGGCAGCTGCCCCTCCTACGGCTTCACATTCGAGTCACATGGGAGGGCTTCACATGGGAGGGGAAGTTCCCATCCAGGACCAATTATTCTGCCACTCGTATACTATAGGACCAATTATCGCATAGAAGGCGCCATGATGCCGACGATGAAAAAAAGAAACTACAGCTAGGTTTCTAATATTTTAACTATTGCTTTTTTCAAAAATGATTATGTTTCCGTTCAGTTTTCTTAATTCCATGAATGAGATTTCAAAGTTTCTAATGTTATCGTGTATTTATTAACTGTTCGGTTATTTTACGAACTGATCCCGATTTATGCTCTACTTTAGTACATGAAAAATAAACCTTGAGAAATATACGTATGTAAAATAAATCCGCGAGACCGAAAATCTCGTTTTTAAAAAGAAAAAAAAGGTTTATTATTGAAACACAACTGAACGTTACTTCATGATACAACCAGTAAGCAAAAGGTCGAGCTCTCGGAGGCTTTCTTATATATTTACTTATTAAAATTATGCAATTAAAAGGGAACAAGTGGAAGAAGAATATTCGATTTCAATTTAAGCGTGCTGCTTGTCTGTTAGTTTTTTGCAAGGAGAGTGGAGGATAAAGAGTTTTATTATAAACAGTTATTATATTTCATCGGGTAAGTAGTCCAGTAAAATAAGAACTAAAAAGGGGGTCAGGTTGCAATTAAAGGTTGCAATTAATTATTAATGGTTGTAATTAGGGTAGATGGTTTTTTTTATGTTATATTGTCTGGGATGGTGCTGGTATGACGTGTTCAAATTGTTGACGTCGAAAGACATCGGGATCATCCTGGAATTCTCGAAAAACCACAAAAATTTGGGACTTTTTTGGGGTTTTGGCTCTTTCACGCTAAACTAGCCATTTCTCGGTTGTGGCTTCGAAGTAACTTTTCAAAGTAGAGAAAATTTCTGAGAAAACCAGCCTAAAGCGGGTTCTAAATGTATTACCGTTTCCAAGATACAGCTCGTCAAATTTAGGCAAATTTGTCAACACTTCGAAATTCTGTCTATGGTTCTTCGTTTTCGTTAGCTGTGACATTGTAGAAACCTTTAATGATCATGATAGTACTAATTATTCTGCTAAACTAGACTGAATGATGAGGCCAAACGACTTGTTATCTCCAGTATTTTGATAGTGGTTGGGTTTGATAGTGGTTTTCAGCCTATGAGTCGCGGGCTATGAGTCGATTTCCGTGAATACCCATAATATTTGTATCGATGGATCGATACATATAAAATTGTATCGATTGTACAAAAATAACATCCACCACTGAAAGCCCAAATTTCCCCGGCTTTCGACAGCTATAATTTTGTCTGTTATGGTAAATGTGACAGTCACCGTTGAGTTTGGGCTTTCGATATAGGATTCGGGCTTTCTCAAAAGTCTAATGATCCGGCTCCCTCCCTACTCTTGAAGATGGTTTCCCGTGCCTGTAAGAAGGGTTGTACATGCATGTGGGTGCAGAATTGGCTGGCCTCAAGTGTTCTACGGTCTGCATTAATTGCAGTGGCGAGTCATGTGAGAATCGATCGGACCCACTCGTGGAGTTTGACTGTGTAGATATATAGAAGAACCGACGGATATAGAAGGCGACCCGGAAGACATTTCGACATTTTTTATAGACGACGTTACAAGTGTCAAGAAGACGCGTCCTCTGTCAGGCTCTTCCAAGAGAAAAAAAGTGGATTGAATTATATTTTATATTACTTTCGACATCCATGCACTATCATTAAGTTGAAATATGCAATGCATTACTTTTCAGTTTTCAGTCCTAAAGTATTCAGATTATCAGACATTTTCAGTCACAATTATGTCATTGCCGGATGAGTTACATACGTTAGTGATCTTCTTCCTATAAAGGACGAAATGCTGAAAACTAATTATACCTATTAATATTATAGTTATCAAAACATTGGGGTTGCAGAAGTCGTCCTGATCTAATTTTGTGAGAACGGGCATTAAAAGAATCCCACATGGTTACGAATAACGAAAACCGATAACATTTATTACTACGAGTACGTAATGGCCGTTCCTACTACTGCAATTATGAACTACATCTATCAACAATGAATTATACGGATGTTATATGCGGAATGTTATTCGGAGCTTCTTGGGTGACAGTTACCGTTCTGCCTTCTGTTTTTTGGAACGTTTAGCCTAAATCTGAAGGCCGTGTAACCTTTTGACCATTAAAATGAATCCACATGGATACAGATGATGAAGACATAGAAACATCAACATCATTTGTCAATTTTTAAAATGTATCCTACATTTGACGATCTCTATCTTGGAAACTGTGATACCTCCAGATCCCGCTTAGGACTAGTTTTTTTCGGAAATTTTGTCTGCTTTGAAATGTTACTTCGCAGTCACAGCCGAGAAATGGCTCCTTAAGCAAAAAAAAAGTGCCTAACCCCGAAAAAAATCCATATGCCGTCTTTCCCGAATTCAAGGATGATCCCGAGGTTTTTCGAGGTCAACAATTTGAACACATAATATCTACACCACCCCCAACAACATGAAACAAAAAAATCATCTACGCTAATTATTGCAACCTTCGACACCTTATTTTACTGGGCTAAAGGGGTTTATTGGATATAAGTTGTGTATGAATAAGTTCTGATTCACGAAACTTCCTCATTGTCTCTTTTGGGCGTTCTATCTACTACATAATATGTATTTTGTTGTACATCCCTAACTAGACAAGGATGGCAGATATTTTTTTTCTAGCCGAAGAAGACCGATCCTTTCCTCCACGAAACTTGGAAAGCGTGAGAAACAAACTGAAGTGTCATACTCCTCTCCACCACAACCTCCCTCCACTACGTTTTTCGTCCATCATTGATCTCTTTTCTAAATACACCCTCATGAGTAACAACAGGCTCGTAACAATAGGACCCTGACTAGGAAACTAGGCTTATAATGTATTTTTATCGATTTATCCTCACCCTATACGAAGTAGTGGCCTTACATTTTCATTACAGAATGCCAGTTACAAAGTATTCCAGTCAATGGGGGTAGCTTCTATTCAAGCCAGTACAAAATGCAAAGGAAATATCTTTTAAGTTTTATTTAGAGTGAAACTTTTCTTTCCTTGCCGCACTTGTTTTTCAAATAATTTAACGCATCCTTTCGCAGACAAGCAGTACATCGTAAACTTTCCTGGGGTCGTTTTCATTGCCAAAAGTAAAGCGTAGGATAGTCTGTACGGCTGCAGACACCTTTTAGTCAGCCGTATAGTGCTGTATGTTAAATCTGAAAAAATCACTCTCGAAGGGAGAATCTGGAAGACATGTTTATTTGTATAAATTGTCTCACATGAGGCTCACCACTTGTTCTGAATTTATAAGAATATGATCGATGTCTTGGGATAAAATTAGAGGTTTAATTTTCTGTCTGCCAAAAGGTGTTAGAGGTTGTCATTTCTTACAAGGGAAAAAGGACGAAAAAATCAAATTTATTTTGACGCTTAAAAAAGAAAGAGAGAGTAACATGACGCACACTCTTAGGCATTTTATTAGATTTATTTTTTGATAAACTGAAAATAGGTAAATTCCTTTTTAAACCTTGAAGAGCCCATTCACGCGCCTTTCCCGCCCTGCTTTGGAAATCAATTATTCCAAATAAATTATCGCCCCGGAGAAAAATAAATAGATCAAGGCGTGAATGAATTAGTTGGTCGACTAGAACGAGACGTGAAAACGACAGCTGCCCTCTCTTCCCAACCACCCGTCTCCCCCACAGCCATCCACCGCGCGAGAAAATATATATTTTCGTTCCTCAATATAATCCTCAGGGTGAGCCCACCGACCAAGGAGGTAAAAAGTCGCAGCGATTTCACTTTGGGCACCTAATTTATTTTTAACCAGGTCATTAAACATAATTAAATCCTTTTTCAAAATAAAATGGATCCCATCTCTTCCCTTTTGGTTGTTGTACTTTCAAGCCAAGTCAACCAATCAGTGTCTAAAAAATGGTAAACTCATCCTTTTTTAAAAATCGTTTTTACCCATTGTTTTCTGAAAATCACAGGAATGTGCGATAACTACCTCCGTTTTGTTCTATATATTTTTAGATCGTGCTATAACTTTAATTTACGACATTCAGACTCTGCTATGAGAGGGCTTTTATAAAACTTTTTAACGCTCCGGCGCTTTTGATCTTTTTAGTAACTATCCTACTATAGCATCCAGAAGAAGTTTCTTACGTGTCAATTGTTTTATATTTTTCTACAGGGAATATTTTTATTTGTTTATCCACCTCATTTACGGGAGGAGCAAGTAATAATTTTAAGGGAGAGTTGCACGGATGATTCCTCGACACCCCTCCAATCACTCCTCGACTACTACTCGGCACACCTTCGGCTTCATTTCAGCACCAGTCATGGTTTTTAAGGACTCGTTTTAATCTTCAGGAAATTCTGCACATGCAGTAGTTCTCCTTTTTTCAAATTTCACCCCAGAAGTTATTTTAAATTCGCCTAGAACTTTTACCTTGTATCTAATTTCACGGTCTTTTTTCGACTTCTTTGAAAAAAGGAAAACTACTGCATACGCGAAATTTCCTGAAGATTAAAACGAGTCCTTAAAACCCAGGATTGGTGCAGAAATAAGGCCAGAAAATGTATGCCGAGTAGAAGACGAGCAGTGATTGGAGGGAGGTGAGGAATCATCACTGCAGTTCCCCTCCAAGTTCGCAATTCCTTATTTTCCAATATTTCAGCAGGGTTTCTGTACTAGGAGCCCAACTTTTTTTCATTGGCACCCTACGACGGATAGGCGACAGTTAAAATGAGGGGTAATGTCATCGCATGGTGCCGATAACTAGGAGTGAAATGAAGCCATCTATAATAAAAAATTATTGAAGAGGGAGGGTACACTTACACTAAAAAAATTGAAAGGTAAGACTGATCTGCCCTTGCCCTTATTCTTATATATAGCCTTAAGCGGCAAAGTATAATATAGAAGGGTGAACAAAAGGGCCATATGAGGACTGCACTCTATTAAAAAATCCCCTGAGAGAGTTTTGCGGGAAAAGAAGGGTATGCCCGGCGGGGACTTGAAAAGTTTGTTCTTTTCTGTTTGTAACCTACGATAAGGAGGGGTCGGCGAAGGACGCTACGCGAGAGGGGGTGGGGTTGAGGGTCGAAGTTTGAATATTGATTTCCTTTTTCAAAAAAAATACTGAAGACACCAATTTTTTTCACTTCACATTGCTTTCAAAATACTCGCAAATCTATTGCACGAAAGAAAAACCTTTCAAAGACGGAAAACTACACCGAAAATGAGATACGTGTCATTTTTTATTTCACGGGTTGGACAGCGTTATTGCGCAATTTAATCCCCAACAAACGTACAGGATAATGTGGAGCACGTGGTGTGACGCATTGACCCCTCAGTCTGAAGGATAACCTTTTCTGTTCCAAGATCGAACTATAAAAGACAGCAACCTGAACAAAAACCGTGTAATATTATTTTTTATACTTAACGAGCTCCATCACTCAGTGATTGGTCATTAGTCATCGCGATAAACGGAGTATTTTTGCCGTTAATTTTATTTTATTTATCCTTTCAAATTCCTCATAGTTTATTTCTAATCATAATCATTTGTTTCATTTATTATTTTTCCGATTAACAAAACAAACAACATACATAATTATACATAATATAATATCGTATATAAATGAAGGTAATGAAAATCGACGGTCCCCCTCAATCTCACACTGGTCGGGGGAAAAGAACGGAATGCAGAAAGACCTATGGTGAGGGGGTGTCGCAACAACCCTCACACTCTCTAGTTCTTCCCCCCTCGATACTCTACTCCGGGACTCATCCTTTTGCACTCTGGCAAAGACCTACCCTAACAAGAAACGTTTGAAAAAGACCATTCCGGCATCTCTCCATCCCCTTTGCACAGCTATTAACAGTCCTAATCGCCTCTCTTGAGTAACGCTCTCCTACATCACTTTTTACGCTTTGATAAAAGAAGAAAATATATGTATTTAAGAGAAATTTAGAAATATATATTTTTACAGCAGAGGGCTTTTTTTACAAAAAAGCAAATGGTTTTTCTTAGCAATATCATGTGTTCGAAAAAATTAAAGAAATAGAGACATATTGCTATGAAATACATACTGCTTTTTTGTTAGAGAATACGCCCCAGGTGATTAATTTGTTGGAAAAGATGCTTATTTTATAGAGATCCAAATTAATTATTGAGTTCAGTTCAACTGAATATTTATAGGGCTTTTATGAGCGATAATTGCCTGATAAGAGGGTCAGTAAACTTTTCGTAGATAATGGATTCATAAAATGCGATTTATGCATTAATATGAACAGTTCAAAAAACAAAAGTATAATAGTATATTACATAACAAGTCTAGGAAGTGAGGAAGTCTAGTTAGAGCGAGTATAGTTATAACCCATCAAGTTAAACGTGGACCTCGTCCTCCCGTGATCAGC
The DNA here is from genome assembly GCA_038030265.1 of Corythucha ciliata. Taxonomy (NCBI): domain Eukaryota; kingdom Metazoa; phylum Arthropoda; class Insecta; order Hemiptera; family Tingidae; genus Corythucha; species Corythucha ciliata. Next base: position 35,680,271 of record CM075938.1, on the reverse strand, counting down.
CCCTCTAGCTATTTTCCTTACACCCTCCATGGAACTTCGGCTTGATAATAACACTTATCTTTGGTGAACAGTGGGATGTGGGACAACTAATTCGGCAATGAAAGTAGAGGAAAGATGAGTTGCAAGTAATCGAATGAAAGAGCGCTGGCCGCGGGTTCAAGTTCTTCTTGACGGGCTATAGTTCGGCAGACGAGGTTCGAGGCAAAGCCGAGTCGGCTAGTTATGTACGATGAGCAAGTAAAGTTTGCTTCCGACGAGTTATGTACGGTGTTTTCCGCCATAGAGATGAAATAAATTAAAATGTAACCTGCGTTACTATTGACTTTATCACGTTCGTAGATTCAAATACGTCAGCCCGCGCCAGCCAAGGACCGTGGGTAACCATGGGGTTTGGGTAGTTATTCGTCGATGTATTACTGTATAGTAACTTATAAGTCTAGGCGGAATGACACCTATCGGGTCGCGGGGCAGAAGCCTCTACACAGTGGCTTTCAACCTTTTGCGGCGACCCACTAAATTCGGCTATAATTTCTTCGCGACCCATGTACATATTATTGTGAGGGGGAGGGGGGACTCGTGGGCTTTCAGTGACTACACATACACGTTACTGCGAAAGCCCAAACTCAACGGTGACGGTCACATTCAACATAGCAGAAAAATTACAGCTGTCGAAAGCCGGGGAAATTTGGGCTTTCACTGGTGAATTTGTATTATTCATCAATGTAAACATTATGGGTGTCGGTATACAGGAAATCAACGATATTTAGATATTCAGCTGAGTGCAACTTGAACGCTGTGTGGAATTCACTGGGCTTTCAATTTGTGATCTGTCTCAGTTGATCGAAAATCCGTATCGGAGGCGTATCGAGAGCGGTGCATGAAAATTTGCAGCAAGTCTTCCAGCATGTGGCAGGCTCCCAAAAAGGCGTCGGGCCTTGCCGTTTTATTCAGATATACGCCGCAAATTCTGTGATTATATCTCACAGTCGTCTGCTAATTACGACACATCAGTCCCTCGGACCAAATTAGATGTTCAAAAGCAGGGTACCTGGGGATTTTAGGAATGAGTTTCCCGTCTCGATTTGACTTTTTGCCTGAGCTCATTGTGTCACGCTCTCTCTCTGAAGTTTGAAATGGGTGAATGAAATAATAAACTTAAACTATGCAGTCTTTTAGCTATTTCCATTCAACACACTACACAAGTGTAGTGCAGCATACTCTCTATAAACATATGTTTCAATTCAGAGTGGACGGGTGGAAAAACTTACTCAACACGAGTGTATTACATTGAATGGAAAATGCCATTTAGGTGAATAAAGAAAGTAACGGTAGCACAACAGAAAATAGTGGCACGGGCACGGTCCTTAAGGATAAAATTATGGGTCGCGACCCAAGTGCGGATAATAGATGATGACCCAGCCAGGAAAAGCCTGTGGCCCACTTTTGGGTCGCGACCCATCATAGGTTGAAAGCCTCTGGTCTACAGGCCCCTTTGGTCACTGAATGAACAAGGAACATGATTTACATGTTGCCTTTAAATTATGTTGCCTCCAGAAACCGAGAATTCGGGGTTTTCCCATTATTTAGCCAGGAACTAGCTTGATTTTTCCTATAATTTTAACCGAAAATTAGCGATTTTTCTTTTATCCAACCACTAAGTTGACTCCAGAAACCACGAATGGGCGATTTATCAATTTTAACTGCGAATCAAGTTTTTTTCACATTTTAGTGCATTTCATTCAAAAAATGCACTATGGCCCTGATGGTCGCACATATGGGTTGTGATACTTTTTTTTTCACGTTTCAGAACCCCTAGAACACGAATCCTAGGTCGGTACGATTTGCTGTACATACATGTCGCATCCATGTCGAGTAATTGTCCACTTTACGAAATGGATGTCCATTTCACGAAGTAGCTCCACTTGCCATAGCTTCAAAAAATTACGACATCTGGACGAAAAAATTGTCCATTTCTTGAAAAGGAAATCGTGTTTGTCCAGTTGCTGAAATCAAGTTTCCTTACTGCAAGTGGATGCACAATATGATCCTTTTCGTGAAATGGATGAGTGAGGAATCTCTGATGCTGAAACAAGTTTTGTTTTATTTAAAAAGGTTATTTTATTGAGCAATCAAAAGTCCGCTAAAAAATGACGTTGTGCATCCACTTGCAGTAAGTAAGCTAAATTTCAGCAACTGAACAAACGCGATTTCCTTTTCAAGAAATGAACATTTTTTTTGTCCAGATGCCACTGTGGCGCCACTTCGTGAAATGGACATCGATGCCATGAAGTGGACAATTTCGCTAAGTGGATGCGACATACCTATATATATTTTTATATTTATATATATGGCCCCTCGCTTGTTAGCACGATCACGGTCGCAATTTTTGACTTAGGGCAACCAAATTTGGTCTAAAAATCAATAGCGTGAATATCTCGGACGAGTTCATGATCCAGATGAATCGGTCCAAGGGAACGGTGTGAAAGAGGGGATTGAATCAGTTGAAAATTCGCTACCGCACGGCTGTTGCTGCAATTGCCCCCAAAATTGACACGAGTAATGAAAAACTGGGAACTTGACAACATCCGAGAACTGCATGAATTTTTCCATTTTTTGAGTGATATGGAATACCGGATTGTGAAAAGTGTTTGCACAAAATAAGAAAACTTTACTTTTCCTGAAATTAATAAAAGCGGTTGTGTGGAGGGGGAACTTTGACAAGCCAGTTTGGATATCAGTGTTATCGGAGTGTGACGTCACGAGTGTCTTTCTTTATCAGAAATCTTGTGTTCGCGTTCCGTATTTATAACTTTTCTAGTCTCTCATCGAATTTCTGCATTATTCTCGACAATGTTAGTAGTTTAGTTGCGTGATCTTTCATCGAATCCGATTGTAGACAATGAAGGAACTACGTACGTAATTCTTTTCTCTTATGACAAGGGAAGGGTACGGGAAGCGGCAGCTCTGCCAGCATTGTCTGACTCAGTCTCAGTCTGAGATTGTTCTTGGCTGATGCCATTGGGAATAATCCTGAATGGAATCACTGTCAGACAGTCGATGGAAGCTTGGTAATAACACCGACAAATCGGTATTTGCACCTTCAAGCCTGCGACGTGATCTGAAATGGGTCAACGACTGAGTAAATCAATACATCATTGACTTCATAAGGCCAGTTTTCACATAAAAATTCGGTCAAGGATAAAAATGATTGGTAAAACGTACCTATGTAAGTTAAACAATTTGTATAACATTTTATCTGAACGAGAGCCCATGTCTTATCAGTCAAGATTTTGGCCCTTATTCATAGTCGTTACTCGACTTGAAAATTCGCTTTTAGATGAGATCAAAAACAAATGATTAACCAATTAGACCGACCGATTTGATTGTTTAATTAAGCAAATACTCAGCTTGAAAGAGATTACTATGAAATTCATAGACGTCTCTTTAGTAGTAGCATTAGTAGTAGTAGTATGAACACGAGCCTTTAATGATTGGTTCAAGAATCGTTTTATAGGTAAATAAATGAATTGAAATTGAAATACAATTATGGTTTTACCTGGGTAAAACCCAGTTTTAGAGGTAGAGCAAGTAAAAAAAGAGAAGAGAACGCTCAACGATAATAAAAGGCACACACCGCACACAGGCCCACACCCCCAACCCACCACCGGCTCGAGCCTACGGCACACTCTACGTCACGACTTCTTATCAGCCGAGACTGCTGTATTTCTTATAAGAACCAGATTTTGAACAAATATTAAAAATAAACGGCTGAACGGATTTCAAAAATTCAAAAACAGATTTTCACATTATTTCAAGTACTATTTTTTGAATTCAAAATTGAAAAATGGTCAAGTTGTCAATTGAACGCGCTTTCTTATGAGACCCTTGTGAATCAAATCCGTTGATATGGCAGGGGAGTTCTCGGCGGAGGAGAGCTATTAAATTAACACTATGCCTTACTTGAAGAATAACGACTTGTCTATACTCACTGAGATTACACCTTTATTATTTCAACTCGGTGAACCGGTTTTCAATGTATTTTATACGTCATCCTCAGACGTACGTCGTTAGGTGATAAAATTAATCAAAATAGGTGGGAGTCAGAACCATCCCTGTCAAGAAAAATATGTTTTGGGTGTGGATCAAGCATTGACTAAGCCGCTCAAAGGTTTACCGGCCGTTCCACACCACTGATATCTCCCTTTCGACCTCATACTTTCAGCTACCAGAGCTACTCGATCTTCTTGGTCGCATTATCCCGGATACTGACCCGATTATGTAGCCGGTACACCGCTTCCCAGGGGGCAGAGGCACTACAGGCAGGGTTCGCATTTCTCTGTTTACAGGCATAGAAATGTTCTACCTCTTTTCGTAGGAATCGGCAGGGGCTCAAGAAGGGTACAAATTTAAAGAATAGCTATCAAGGAAGAAAAACAACAGACCGTACGACTTTGAAGCGAATCTTCGAAATTGAACGTGAAATATCCAGGGCTCTTCAGAGTAGTTAAACTGCGTTGAATTCCTAAAATAAAGTGTTGTGCCTTTCAATAAACTTCCAGAAAGTTTTGATAATTGAGTAGCAACATTCCATAGCCAACAACCTTTGCCTTTGGGTTCTGGCACGTTGACCTGCGATTTTTCTCAGGATAAAACACATTTTTGTAGTTTTAAATAATTTGAAGTTAGGCGGTTATCTGTTATCCAGAACAGAAATGGCGTCGTCAATTAATTATCTTACCAGACATTGCCTTTACCTGTATTTATAGTATCTCTAACTTCGCTGAGGCTCTATAAGTTCCTACGAGTACTGACAGTCCGCCATGTTTGGTCCCCCCTCCACATAGGGATCAAACAGATTTTATATCTCTCATTCGCTGCTCCTCCGGTCATGTTAGTTACGCTCACCATCCAATCACAAGCCCTCCCCTCACTAAAGGACCACATATGGCGGGTATTATCAGTACCTGCGTGTAACTATAGGTTCTCTAACTTCGCTTAGGCTCTCTATACTACGAGTAAAGACAGCCTACATATTGGGACCCTGGAGGTAAAATTGATACTGTATAATCTCTTGATAACTTCAAACCCTCTGGTTTGGATTTTCTTTAAGAATGCAAATTGTGTTCTAATTATTCAATCAAAAATCTTTGAGAGCCTATGTACACGAACGTTTTGTATTTCTCCTTGTGTTGGGTGGAGCTGGGGGGTGAACATGCGACAAGAAAAATTGTAAATGGACTGCACTGCTGCGGGGGGCCACGGAAAATGTCACTAATTTTGTTTTTATGATTTCAGCCCATAAACGTCGTAACGCCAAAGACCACCCCTCCCCTCGTTGAATAAAATTAATAGCAAACTAATTTTGCGGAAACGTTTTCTTTGCAAACCGATTTATTTTAATTAGTACTTAAGGCTGTTGACGGTGAAGCTTTGAAAATCACCCTGAGACAAGAGATGGCGCTGTACATCGCGGGGAAAAAATTAAAATGGGAAATTTTAGTACGAAAACTATACACCAGAATTCGTTTTCTTAACTTCTTACTTCAAGCCCTGATATTTGAACATTTTCGCATCTAGGTATCTTTTTGAGTCAGAAGTCAGAACTGTCAGAAGAAGTGCCCTTGACCCCGCGAGTTTATTTATTACAAGTGAATTGTGATCTGATAACGATAATGCCTCAACACCAGTGTCTACTGTCTAGTGATGCTCTAATTGAAATCAGAAACGTACCAATTTCTCTTCAAGTTGTAGTGTATACGAAATAGGAGTGCAATAAATAAGATGACATTATTATTGTGTCAGTCATTTTCCCGAGATATAGATTTTAGGCGAAAGCATAACGCCTGGAAAACAAGCCCAAGGAAACGATCAAGTTGCCGTCAGAAAGAATTATTTTTCTTTGACTGAGTAGTGAGTACACGTCGGAAAATTAGACTGTCATACAAAACCTGATAATTTTTACGGTAGATAATAATTATTGACTATTCGACAATTGTACTGTTTCTACCGATAAATTCGAAATTTGGGCAGTATACGTCGAATTAGCTAGCGCTGTTAGTGCTTTGGATAATGACTGTAAAAATGACTATTGATCAAACCCGATTACGAACGATTGGTGAAACTACGATTACGATTCATTATTTCTCTACTGTGAATGGAAAACTTGCATTGACACATGCGGACAAGGATATTAACAGTAGTTCCTGACCGATTGGTGCTTCTGGTGATTTTAAAATAAATTTCAAAGTTCTTCACGAGGGGATGGATGGTACGAGGGAAAAATGACGTCAATGTGCAGTTTTGAAGCATTTGAGGAAATTCTAAAATGTTTTGTTTACAAATAACAAGAAAAATTAAACCCCAGAAAACGCGTATTCCCCCCTCTTCCCAACACCATCCATTTCATTAACTGCCCTTTGACGCAATCTAACCCCCACTCAAAATTTTTAAAAATTCGCCTAAAAAAACCCTTGATTGATTTCAATGTTTAATGTGGGCAATTGTCTTGTTGAAGCGCCCTCTTCAAGAAACACCAGTGATTGAAAAATGTGCAAGATCCCCATTGGTGATCTATCGGCAGAAGAATATGTATGCGCAGAAAACTACGACTTTCACGCCAAGTCGTGAGAAAAGAGGTCTGTCTCTTTGCTGCACTCTAGAAAAACACAAGATTTGATTGATGTGAGACCTATACCGGGTGAACTAGGTCCACGTGGCACAATTAAGCAGGTGATTCTAGACCATATTTACGTCAAAAAATGACCAAATATACCATGGTCCGAGTATCAACCGTTTCCGACAAAAACGCACTTTTCCGCTTTTTCAACGCATCGCTGGTTTTCCTCAAATAAACTGCAATAACTCACAATTTTCGTCGCACGCAATATTGTAGCACGCCACTGAAAAGGGCACAAAATTGTCTTTTTATTATGTCTACATGGTTTTGGAATCAGCTTGAGTTGAAGGCCGTTAATGCTGTGCTGAATTCCCAAGTTGTCCTATTTTACCATCAAACACGTGTTTTCTAACAGCTTTAATTTCACTCACAGCACATCGAGCATTCGTTATGAAACACGAATGATACAAAATAAAATAAAATAAATAAATCGAAATACCTATTGTGTTTTGTGTGGGCCCTATGAGGGGGAGGGAGTCTATGAGTGAATAATTCACTGCATTCGTATTTTTATAATTTTCTGGCACCGATTTAGCGATTTGGATTTAATCATCCACCAATAAGACGATAGTTCTCTTTTATTTCCAGTGGCTACAACAGCCTTATTTTGGCGATTACACTTGACAATTTCAAACCTTTGTCCAAATATCTTGGCTGTTACAGTGGCAATGTCCATTTCATCGTAGGTCATTGGAAAGCTTTTTTTAAGAAGAAGTTATTTCCGCAGAGCGACTCATCTTGATAATGCTGAGTGCGAAATTAAAGCTGTTAGAAAACCCTTGTTTGGTGGAAAAAGAAGACAACTTGGAAATTCAGCCCAGTATTAAGGGCCTTTAACTCAAGCTGATTCCAAAACCACGTAGACATAATAAAAAGACAATTTTGTGCCATTTCAGTGGTGTGCTTCATTATTACGTGCGACGAAAATTGTTGGACTTATGGCAGTTTGCTTGAGGAAAACCAGCGATGCGTTAATTGTGAAAGGAACTCGCAATGGATATCATTCCACTTCTCTCTTGGAGTGCTCAATGTGTGTACTCAAAAGAAATGTGACCTCTGAAAATAATCAAACTTCGCGCACAACAAACACAACAGCTGTTATGGGCGCACTATCCATTGGCGGTGGTTTTTCCCAGCGTTATGGAGATACCATCCATGTCTAGCGAGCGACACTTGAACAAGATTGAATCGAATCTGGACGAGCCATTGAACGAAGCGGAGTTCGTTGTGTGACTCATTCTTTGTATCATCTTTAGATGAGAAGAGTATTAAAATGACAAGATTTAGTCCAGTCAAAAGGGAGAATTGGCCGGGACAAACGCATAGAAGTAGTTTTGTCAACGGATCTTATGTTTCTTGGGGTGCTGAATCTGAATCTGAACTTTGCCAACAAAAAATCGGTCGGCTGCACGTTGAAAATCGCAAAAAAACTGGAAATTTTCTTACTTTTTATACTCAATCGGTTGTATCTCTGGAACTAAGTACTTTTCGATGATTGCGCTCCTTTGCATTTTTGAAATAGACTAAGTTTACGACTATTTAAGCCCAATTGTATCTCCGTACGACTAATGGTTCCTGAGATATGGCCCGTCAAAAATTGACCATTTTCTGCCGCTGACGGAAAATTAGCTGGAGCCTGAAGCTGGAAAAACTGATAAACGCTTGGCAATCTCTTTCAGATTCACATCCTTCCATTTCCTAAAAAAATCCTGAAGCTTCCGCGTCGGGTGTTGGCACTGCACGATCTCAAATTTGGATTTGAGGGCCCTTTTGTTCGATTTGGTGAAATAACTCTGAGACCATCGGTGTAGACTAATCATGGGCGTAGCCAGCGGTGGGCAGTTGCCCTCCACTAGAATCAAAAGCGCAGATTTCGTGGGGCAGGTGCCCACCCCCAAATTCAATCAAAAAGTTAAAATTCAACACTTTTTTAATGATTAAAACTTTCGCAGGAATTGCTCAGCATCAGAACCAATTAATCGAATTTCGCCTACTAATGCATACACCAATTTCGCTGTTTTTTTTTTTTTTTTTTTTTTTTTTTTTTTTTTTTTTTTTTTTTTTTTTATGAAAACCAAATTTTGCACATTACAATCTCTGCCTCACAAAGCAACCAGTATCACTGATTTCGACCACTAAGACATCACTTTTACTGACATTTATTCCTCAAATGTCTTGTATTTCGATCCATAAAACCAATTTTGCGGTTTTTTCTCACTAAAAAAAAAACAACACATTTTCGCTTATCTTGATTAATGTTTTTTGAAAAAAAAAAAAAGTTCTCTGAAGATGCCTTCAGCAAAAGAAGGCGAAAGCTCAGGAAACGAAGAAGTAGAAGAAGAAAAAAGCCAAAACCCTAAAAACATAACATTAATCAAGTTGTATGCTATAAAAACTGGTAATATTAATAACCCATTTTCTTCATTTTAGCCGTTAAAATGTCTCAAAAAACCGTGAAATTACGCATTTTTATTTATTATTTCAATTGCGGCCATCACTGGGCATAGCCTAACCGCGAATTGGTGCGTTCGATCTGTCAACTTCAGCCGCAAAAGAACAGTTTTTCCTCAATTTAACCTGTGGATGAACGCTATTTCTCAATTTTAGCCACGACAATTCCATCAATCAACAACAAACGGTGACAATTTTGCCAATTCGTTTGAGCAATTTTTTCCCCCTTCAAATTGTAGCAGTGAAAATGTCCACATAACCCGCACGTGAGCGAATTTCATTAATTTTGACTTGGACGTTGCATCGCGAAACCAATTTCACCTTCGAACGAACAATTTTCCTTAATTTTAGCCGTGAATATAAGCACTTTTTCAAAAATGTACGCGCTCTTTCTCAATTGTACCCGCAAACTTGCCATATATATGTATAAAAACGGTAAATTAGCACTTTTTCGCAATGTTTACCGAGATGTTTGTTTGATAAACTACGATCTGGCGCCTTCTCTCAATTTTACCTGCGTGAATAAGCACCATTTCTCAATTTTAACCGTAAATTGGCGGTTTTCCCCAATTTTAGCCGCAAGTGAGTGATTTTTCTCAATTCTACATTGAACGGGCAATTTATTTCGTCAATTTTAGCTGTGTAAAGAGCTCTATAACCCGTGAATTAGCGCATTTTCTTAATTTCGTCGCGGACTTTGCATCGTGGAAACTGCAAATTGGTATGTTTTCTCAATTTCAACCGCGAATAATGACATTTATTTCTCACGTTTAATGTGAATCAGCGCTATTACTAAATTTTAGCCGTGAATGGGTGTTTTTCCTCAGTCTTAGCCGCAAAATGTCCTTTTCTGGATTTCATCCGCTAACATTTTTTCTCAAGACGTGCCCCACCCCCCGCGGCCATCTGTGGACCCTTGTCTAGCTGGCTGCCCACCCCTTGATCACGGGCTGGCTACGCCCCTGAGACTAATCGTTTTTTTGTTCTTTTAGGCTTAGTTTGACGACCACGAAAAAAGCCACAAGTTCCCATTCGCACTTTTCTTCGATCGCATGGAGTAGCGGAAGCCACGTGAACAACTATGCCAAATTTAATAGGAATGCCTAAATTTTTCGATGACGTACCGGTTTTATCGAAATCAAGGATACATATTGAAAAATGGCAGAGGGGGATTATAAACGCACCCATCTGAAGAACGTTTAGCCAAACTGGACGCCTTGCGTTATGAACTTATCTCACAAAATTGTCTATGCATTGTTTAGCGAATATATATAAAGAACAATATTTCACGCAACTTCTTATGAATATTTCGTGTATATTTGCGTGAATATTTCACGCAAGGCTTATGAACATTTCTTCCGTTGGACGCGTTCGGATTCAGCACACCAGTTAACACGGATAGAAACGGACAGAAATACAGGTATACAATCTCGTTTGAAAATGAAATGGAAAACTAATGTGAACTACATCAATTTCGACTTTGGATGCATACCACACTGAAAAATAGCTTGAAATCGGAGGTTTTTGCAGTTTTTTCTATTTATAGGCCGCAGCGTCTCTTGTTATGGTTTGAATTTCCGATTAAGGACTTCTAAAAACATAATAAATGAGCGGAAACCATGTTTTAAAACCTGTTACAAGAGATGGCGTGGTGACTGAAAACGCCCCAAAAACACGATAGTTAAAAATCCACTCAAATTTCGCCGTGTTGCCGGGGTTGTAACGTTGGGCAGAGTTAAAAATCAGACTCAGCACACCTAAAAACATTAAAATCAGTCATCAAACTTAGTCCCGGAGTTTTTTCCTGTAACTACCCCGTTTGGTAACCTGCTTCCTTGACTACAACTTGCTTTAAAAACACCACTCGACATCCCAGAGTTTAATATTTGGAAGCAGAAATGGCGCTCTGTGATTCTGCCTGATGTGAAAATCCCAGAAGTCAGAAAAGCGTCAGGTTTGAGGGTATGACATTGTTTGACGACTTTATGACAAGGTGAGGCTAGAAAATTGGCATTGCAGGGAAGGGGTAGCCTTACTTTTATGAGAGAATACAGAGAAATTGACAAATAAGCCTCTTATCCACCGCTTGTCCTCAGCTAATCGTCGTGATATTCTCTTTATCTTTCTTTAAAAATCAACTTTCCTGAAATCCTGGAGGAGGGGGTAGTTTCCCCCATTACCCCCCCCCCCCCCAACATATTGGATCAGCCTCAGCGACGAGTTCTTCGAACGCTAAAAATCAATTGGTTCGTGCGGGGGTTAATCAGTATTAAACTTATTTTATTCTTATTCTGCGAGTTCTGTTTTTTAGGCAAAAAGTGAAACAACTCCCGAAGACGGTAGATTGTTTAGCCGGCCTAGCCCGGAAAACGATCCTCACGTATTTTTCAGCCCACAAAACTCGAAAGACATGAAAGGAAAAAAAAAAAAAAAACATACTTTCTGTAACCTTGAGGGAGTTGTTGGACAAGTAGGGTAGCTATGATAGTGAAGTTAGAGGGGGGTTGGTAGCATCTCGAGTCCAACGAATAATTGTATAGAATCCACCTTTTCAAACTAGCCGCAGCACAGCGCCACGAGGTGGAATCCTCATTTCAACGAAAATAAAATTGCTATTAATTAGGAATAAGTTCTTAAAACAATACGAAAGTGTTGATGAATACGTTTTAAAAAATTGTGACTGTATTCTCAACCTATTTCCTCAAATATTTACGGTGAGAATAAACATTTTTATCGAGGCCACGATTTTTAAAAAATGAAAATTTAAAAAAAAATTGAAATTTGAAAAAAGTGAATCCATAGTGACAATTTGGCAACCTCAAAGATTCGCGAAAAAATAATAAAAAAAAGTATATTGCATTTTTGTCCAAGAAAACGTGTACCGAAGCTTTCGTTGCGGGGGGAACCCCCCCTCAGAATTTTTTTTCCCAAAAAGTGAATCCATACTGACAATTTAATTGGTTAGAAATAGCTATGTGCCAATTTTCATGAAATATCTCGGGTTCACCACAAAGAAATCGTGTACCGAAGTTGAGGAAGCACCGTCAACAGCCTTAATAGTTTTAGAAGTAAAGCGACACGGCCTTTTTTGTCTTTTTTGCAGTGGTGATTGTTTTCATCGTGATAGGTACCTACCCTTCTTCAATTATTCACAAGATAATCCTTATAATAGAAGTTGAATTAATTTCCTTTGAAATGACATGTTCTAACCACAGCCAGGCAACAACTACGTGTTAAATATAGACGAAATGCACATGAAGTGCAGCTTTGGTACGGTCGTGTTCATCGCACTGTGTTTCGCGCACACTAAAAATTCGAGATTGTCATGAAAATTACAAATCCTTCCACTTAATATGAATTATATTACACAATATTATTCGAACGTTGAGTCCCGAAATGGCAAGCTAATATAATTATCAGTATCATTTTATCTTATTCATCAGCTGGGTCCCAAAATGAAGGCTGTACTTACCTTAAGGAACCTTTAAAGACGAGTAGACGCATACGGCGCCATGTTCGTTCTTATCAGTTTAATAAGAATGGCTGGGGGTGGTTTGTTGACATCCACAAAACATCAACAAAAGGTGAATTTTACAAGACTAATAATTGATAAGAGCGAACATGGCGTCTATGATTTCACCTGGCTGATTATAGTTTCTCTACGTACCTGTGTGATAACTGTAGTGCTCTAACTTCGCCAGTGATAATGAAGGTTCAAAAAATGTTTCACGGAAAGGGGCCGATGAATCGATCAATCGGGCTCAAAATTTCCATTCGAGACCCATCAGAGTTTGGTTCAACAGAGTTTGGATCGAGGACGGACACCTTTTGTTTGGCACCCAAGTTTTCTCGAACATGATTGGTAGATTCTTGGATGCCACACATGCTTTGATAGACCGGCGGGGGCGGGATTTCTATGGCAACGTTGCCGTGTCCGATCCCTATAGAATGACTGATGAAAGGGATATTTTCTTCAAGAGGCGATTATGAATTTGGGCCCAAATAGATAACGTTTGCTAATTCACAGTCAAGCAAGTTGCAAGTCACAGTTTTCAGAGGCAACTTCGTGGCTAAAATTAGAAAATAACGCTATTCACGGGTAAAATCACTCATTAGCTGCTAAAATAGGGGAAAACACGAAATTCGTTGCAAGAAAAATGGCTAATTCGCAGCTGAAATGGAGACAAATCGCTAATTCACCGATGAAACTGAGAAGAAGTGATAACGAGGGGAAAAAACGCTAATTCGTGGCTCCTGAAGGCAACTTCATGGGGGGGGGGCGCTGGTGAAAGATTCGCCCAGGAGGCGCCAAATGTCTAAGGCGGGTACTGCAGTGACAGTGATCTGCCCCTGTGTACATTTTTGTGCAAATGGAAAACACTATTATTATTATACTGTCGTTAACTAATGTTGTTGACGTTATGAACAGGCCCCCAGTGCGTTTTATTCTGAGCGTCACAACCTTTTGCTAAAAGATCAAATTGTTGGGCTCAAAGTGCGGGGGGGGGGTGGACCGCAAGAGTTCTTACAACCAGGTTTATGGCCCACGACCAAAAAAGGTTGGCCGGTCCTGATTTAGAGTCAAATTCTCGATTGTTTTTCTTAACGTCTAAATCCCGCGAGATTGGTTTTTTCAGACTGCGAAATTGGTGTTTTCAGTGTTTAAAGCCGACGAAATTGCTTTTTTGAGAAGCTTTATAGTCGACAGGAAAATTCGTGGCCTCCTGGAAATGTCGCAAAACGCTTCGGCTGACTGAAGATTCGGCTATTTTACTCAGGAATCTTTTTCGCGGTAGCCTCCAATGAGGAAGTAACACATTTTCCAAAATCATGCTGTCGTGATAGCTTGGGTACCAAAACTCATGAAAACCCGATCCGTTCAAATAAAATCAGGCCCTATTTTTTGTTATTAATTTTTAAAACTATTGGGTTGCGGGACCCATTTGAAATAGGCTAGATAGACTGATGACGTAATAACAGAATTTACATCGCCTTCACAATAGCTTCCCACAAATCAAACAATAGGACTTAAGAGAATGGGAAGGACAAGAAGGGGGAAGACATGATAACAGCCATAATGCGGAGTGTTGGGAGGGGTCACAACCCCTTTACTACGTCACGAGTCACAGACCGGCCGTTTAAGGTAATGTACCGCCGTATGGGTCTGGGTTCAGGGAGTCGACAAAGAGTAACAAAGAGGTACCTTTACCCCGTGATGTAGGTACATTTATAATTTACAGTCTGACTCACGTTTCCCCAGGCCCGACGGCCTGCGGTAGCGTGTACACGAGCTGGCGCGAGGGCTGGTCGCGAGGCTTCGGCCCCCCCTGCACGGATGTGCGTCCCTGACTCTAAGCTGTCCCCTCGACTCTGTCCCCCCTGGGTTTTTATACTAAACCCCCGAGGACATGTTTGTAAAACCCTAAGTGTTGTGGATAACAAGCAGTTTCCTCAAGGATTTGTTGACGCTATCGGGTCATTCTCTCCCGCTCGTCCCTGAGCTCGCCGGGTTCATTCACCGAGCGGTGAACAATTTCCCGGACCGAGCTCCTTTTCTCTATCGCTTAACATAACGCCCTTTACGCCCTTTTTAGGGCGTTACAGTAACAAAAAAAATTGGCAAGTTTTATTATTTCGCTATTAATCGAAATCAATCATTTACGAACTAATACTCAATTCCTGGTCATATTTAGTCATTTTCCTTCGAAAAAAAATGTTTCCAGCTATTTTCATTTTTTACGTTACTTCCTCATTCAAAACTCTTAGACTCATATTATCAAATTTGTCCGTTTTTGCCCAACCGGCAAACCGGTGAACCGTCTCCTTTACAGACTCTTCATCACCTACTCAACTAAACAAAAAAAATTCTGTGCAGGGAAAGCACCCGCTATGACCACCGCGGTACCGCACTATGGCATCAAAATGTCGCGCTACGCCCCTCAGCATCATCCACCTGTTTCATCTTCGATCCATACCTATACTTTTCGAATTATGCACACATCATGTAGACAATAACTGACTCAAAATACGACTTGTGTAGGGAAGTGTGGGTGGCCGGGTTGGGGAGGGGGGATTCAGAATCTCTGTTCAGATTCTTGCTCCCCCAGTGCCAACTGGCTTCCGCCGCCACTGTTTTAGGCTACATTGAAAGTCTGAAAATTGATGAGGGGGCGGGGGTTTTCACTCGCCCCTCTAACCTTCAACCCAAAGCGCATCAAAAACGTTAAAATTAACAAGATGAATGAGTGCAAGCTATCAGGTAAGAAATGTGCGCCTAACGCACAGAATAGGGAGCAGGGGTGAGTACTGAATAACCAGTTTCTTTGCGTGATTTGTTCGCTCGGATTCACATTTGGTCTCACAGGAGCCAGGAACCAGGAACGCGAAAGACAGCAACCAGAAATAATTAATTCTGATTGGCTCACTTTTTTGGAGGGAATCGTATGCGCTTCTTGGCTCGTTAAGCTTTGGTTTCCTAGAAAAGCGGTGCCGTAATATTACGGTAGGAAATTTCCCTTTTAAATCAAACCACAGTTGCCTAGAGAGCGGAAAACAGACAGTGGCACCGCTTCCATCGTGACGGTGGTGATGAACGTTTTTTCCTCGTAGCTCCAACTATTTGGTAGTATTTTCTTTTAACAACAGAATATAGAGTCGTTTTCGGACAGTATTAATTACAATTTCGCCACCATCCAGCGTCCAGGCAGTTTTCACGCTCATTGTAAACAAAAAACGTTCACCGTCGCCCTAAAAAATCGTTGATGAACGGCCGTCTCATTCGAAGCGGTGCCGCTGTCTGTTGACCGCTCTTTAGGCAACTACTCGTGTGATTCAAAAGGGGTTTTTTTCTACCGCTATATTACGGCACCGTTTTTTTAGGAAACCAAAGCTTATCATAAATTCTTAATCTGCCTAGAAATTAGTTAGTTTTCTGAACAGCAAGTAGGTATATACGTTTCTATGGTACGTGGTGAATTACGTATTTTCTGATGCAATTGAATAGCAGTACACCTTAGGGCGAGATTGTTCGAGCCTCCTGTTCTTGTGTCAAAGAAACGGTTGCCATTTTTAACGAATGTGTGCCATAAAAGTTTGGAGGCAATTACGTGTTTATCGTGTCAAAGTGCCCAATATAGTTTATCTTATCACATATTCCGGTCTAAGGATATTTTTTTAATGTTTTCGATCTCCTCTGTCTGGTCTAGATCACTCTCGGTGACTAAAATGAGAAAGGAAATATAAAAGTATTAAAAATAATTAACAAATAAATGAAAGAGGGACATCGGATAAAAGTAGTGGACCAATATCGTCATAAACCCTGAATTGGTACTGTTGGAGAACCTACCCTTGTTGGTACCTACACGCCTCGCAGGCGTATACTCCGATAAATTCAACCTAAACGCTCCAAAAATGAAATAATTACTGCCTCATGAGTACATTCACTCGAGACAGTGACAGGGCAGAGAAAAATACTTAATTCCATGCTCATAATCTATAAAACAATTCATTTTCAATCAGAAGTGTCGGAAATATTCATTTTCATGGAACTTTTCGGTGCAGCTCTCAGTTTAATGATTTGGAGTCGAAAAATTTGACATCATCATGAGTACATCTTAGAATAAGGTTCGCTGGAGTAAAAAAAATCATATAAAGTACAACAAATGACAATTTTTTTAAATCGAGTTATGTATGTGTATTGAGTTGATACGTAGAAAAATTCACGTTGACTGGTATGTGTACGTCTCCGAGGCGTGTATGCTTTTCAAAAAAACCTAATTTCTTGTCTTTAGTTAACTTTCCCGACCCCTTAATCGCTTGGGGAGAGAGGTAGGACATTAGTGGAAGCACTGCCGAAAGTTAATGTCATTAATATTTCTTTGAAAAAAATTTCGCCCGTTTTAATTTGTGTGTACGCTTCTGAGGCGTATAGGTACCAATTCAGGGTAAAAAATTATTTACGTCACTCTGGGGGGAACTGGAGAACATCAAAATCAAAATAAATGAAAACTGAAACATCCGTAATCAAAACAGTGTGCATATAACAAAAACAAAATAATATTATGAAAAAGCAGGTTGAGAAGACATTGTAACTTGGTTTTACATTCCTCAACAATATCCTCGAACAATCACGACGATCCTCAGTTGTGCTTCACCTGGATCAGTCCCTCATTTTTTCGCTCTTTTCAAAGTGGACTAAAGGAGGAGCGTGACTCAAGGTGGGTCCACCTTTGAAGAAAAATGAAGAAGCAGAAGAAGAAGAAGAAGAGGAGGAGAAAAAGAGAGAGGATATCCAATGGCTGACTCAGCACCGCCACTTATGTACTTTTTTTCCTGCAGTCCTTCTTTAGTTCTCCTTCACTTTAGGAAAAAAAAAAAAAAAGTCAACAACCTTTCCCCGGTGGGTAGTCTAAAAAAGACTTAAACCACTCGAAAGTTTATTGTGAAAACGAGGCCTCTACTTGGGTTGTGCTCTCGGCGCTCATACAAAACTTCTTGCGTAAAAACTTTAAGAGCAAATTAAAAAAAGACATTACCCCCTCCCCACTAACACAGTCCCTTGTTCTTAAATGCAAACATCCTCATCAATCAAGATTTATATATAAAAAAGACTTCTTTGTTCAAGTTCGATAAAACGGTTAGGCGTATGTATTTTACAACTTGTTTAGCATTCAAACGGCACAAACACATCTTCAGCGCAAATACAAACATTTGGCGTGACCTTTTTCAGTTTGATTGCCAATTTTCGCCTCCCAATAGGCGACACTCTTTCGCCTCGTGTGTGTGAGTCTGTATCACAAGAGATAAAGTGGTTCGACCGTTTCCATTCTAATAACCCTTCTCTAAAAGCTTTTGTCCCTCGGGACATAGCATGACGGGAGGGGCGGGTGGCGTTTAAGTTAACGATTCTTTCATTTTCTGGGAGCCTCGTTTTCCTTCCGTTTGAAAATTGGGACTTTTTTTTTTAACGGACGTAATACTACGAGAAGCAGAAAGCAGTTGGTGAGGGGAGGGGGAAGCAGATTTCTAGGTGTCACTTTGTTGGGGTGGATTATAAAAATGTGGGATAAGGGGGGGGGGCAGGAAAAAACGAGAGGGGGCCAGGTGTGAAGATTACCCTACGGTCATTAAGCTCATTGTTGACAGTCGCATTCCGCACGCGTCACTTCCAGCCACCCGGCCCCTCACCGTTTCAAGCCTCAGACCTAAGCAGCCACCGTCTAAAATTGACACCCCATACCTTTTTTTTTTCTTTTTCTGCCAAGTTCGCAGTCAGCCAATGCCGTTGAACGTAGGTCAGCACTTATTTTTTTAGAAAATGCTCCTGAAGTTTTTTCAGGTCGACTTGAGGCGAGTTCGTGAACCTTTAATTCTTTATTAGAAAAAGAAAGAAAAGAAAATGTTCGGAAAAAAACACACAGACGCACAACACAATTAATTGAATTCAAGATCACACAATGCCTTTGCACCAAGTTTGAAAATATATTCCTCGTTTAAAAGCTATCGGTTAATTACTTCTCTCAAGGGTTGGGGAAAGAACCGTCCTAGTCGACTTCAACGTAATTACCTAATTGTATTTCATCAAAGGAAGGTAATCTACCCAACACCACTTACTACGCGTGCGCTCACGAAAACGCCTATTGCTCTAATAGAGTAGGAACTCAGTCGAAACTTGTACAAATTGAAACTGAGAAAACATGAAGTGAAGAATCTCACCGTTTTTTCGTTGAGGTTTAGCCTGTTTCCTTCGGCCGCTTCCGGTAGATAAATCAGTGGTTGCCATCTCTGAACGACTCGAATGATGTTGGTCTCGGAGCTGCTGGACCACAATCCGTCACCATCACCCATTAAGTTCAATGCATTACACTTCTATTTTACTTTATTTTTTCACACACGCACCAAGATAACTTTTGCTCTGAATCCTCCGTGGTAAGAAAACAAAAACCTAGTAGAAAAATATCCTTTTATAAAAATACACCATGGACGTCTTGTCTACACACACACACAAATTGGACGTTTCTCTGACGGATCTACTTTTGAAAAAACACAAACAAATTTCTAGGAAAAAAAAAACAACGGATTTTTAGGCCTCTTGACTGTCAGACACGAATTTTTTAGAGCCGGCTTTTTTATTTCGTGAGGACGGTTGCACTCGATGGAGAGTCAGGGTTTGTAGACTAGAGACAAGGAGGACGTTAATTAGGATTAATCATGTAAATTTGAGTGGAGATGGTCGTTGGTAACGGAAGAGGGGGGGAATGGTAGTGCCGTCGTGGAAACGCGTATATGTAAACCCGCGACATTAAACAACGATGGCAACCAGTGGGTGGGGAAGGGAAGTAGCCACGGTTTGGGACAAGATACTCTGGTGTTTCTGGTAGGGTTGAGTGGGAGTGGAAAAAAGATTATAAGGCAAAAAGGGGAAGGGGAAAAATGAAAGGAAAG
This sequence comes from Corythucha ciliata, assembly GCA_038030265.1. Taxonomy (NCBI): domain Eukaryota; kingdom Metazoa; phylum Arthropoda; class Insecta; order Hemiptera; family Tingidae; genus Corythucha; species Corythucha ciliata. Next base: position 35,660,701 of record CM075938.1, on the reverse strand, counting down.
AAGTGAAAAAAGAGAAAGAACTGGGCGCGTGCAAGTGAATGAGGCAGGGGTGGGCAGCTGACTGGCTTAAAGCCGCGTGACGGAGCGCCCAGAGTGCAGCACTCCGTATGCCTCTCGCCTACCCTCATCCACGCGGGTTAGAGGCGACACCCCTGCGCCCCGCCGCCGGCCAATCTTCCACCACTACCCGACGTATCCATAGGCGCTTCTCCCTGTTTACACACAGCAACGGGGTGTGTCGCTAGGAGACCGTAACAGAGGGGGAGAAGCTTCTTCTTCTTCTTCTACACAGCTCCATCAACAACAACAGAACAACACTCAGCACTCAGCTTGAACTCTGGAAGCTCTTGGTTGCTCTACTCTACGGTGGTCCTTCTCGATCCTCGTTTTCACCGTTCAACCCGTCGGATACGCTCTCATCACTCATCCGACTATTTTTTTCATTTCTCACTAGTCATTGTGACGTTTTTAGCCTTTGACATTACTTTTCAACTATTTTCTGACTCTTCAATCAAAGAGATTATTTTTCAACTTTCAGCCTCATCATCTTCTGCAATTATGTACTTTATTATTAATACTGAAAAAAATATTCAGCGTTGGAGCCAACAAATAAATGAATCCATTGAAGAAGTGACCCTCCCTTACATACTCCATATGGCCTAGTGATTTCATTCCGTTTTCCGACCCTGTTCTCACGCGTAATAAAATTTGGCTTTCCCGTCTCCCCATTTCAACTGCCACCCTAACCATTCTCATTCTCACCCAATGACACCGTCAGTATTACGACTTTTCCATTGGATTAATACTAACTCAATTGAAGTCAAACATAATTTGCGATTGCAGCAAGTGAATGAGTTGATAATGAAAAAATGTCTTCTTAAGGCATTCATCATAAACTTTATGGAGGTGAACTACCAGTGACGAAAATGACGTTGACGCAGAGGGACCTATTCCTACACCTGTTGGGACATGGGTCGCAAATCTCAATGGGGCCCTTCACGTCTTGAACAAACAAGGAATAATGTTAATTAATATTATTAACTTCATAGTCCAGTCAAACGGTAGTTCAACGTGGACAATGATCTCGTCTTCGATTTTTTCTCTGTATTCTATGTTTTTTGGGGTGAGGAACACGAATCTGAAGAGATCCAACAAAATTTCCTTGTGCGCTTTGAGAAAATCGCGAAAAACTGCTCATTTTTGGCACTTTTTTTCAGTTTTTTGCTTATAACTCCTTAACGACGCATTCTGCGGAAAATGTTACCCTCTCAATTTTGGAAAAGCATTCGAATTCTGCGTCGAATCGTTCTTTCTTTTGTGACAATGAGCCACTTGCACATTTTTCGGAAACATTTTTTCCTTAAAGGTAATAAAAATAGAAAAGGGTTGGCGCATTTTTTTTCAATATGAACGAAAATTTAAATTGATATGAATTTTCGAAGTAGGGAATTTTATAGGCCAGCTATAAACATCCCGCGCCATGTTGATTTCACATCCGAGTGTGATGACGTCACTCAGTTCGAACCATATTATTGCGAATTTTCGAGAAAGAAAATAATGAAAATTTGAATAAATATTAAAATACTAAAAAGTATTTTAAATTATAATAAATATTCAATTACACATTTGAACGAGCCTCACTTGCGCTCGCGTAACACGAGGATGCTTGTTTTAGCGGCGAATGATTCCTAAAAATGTAATGAAGAATGAAATAAAAAATAACTCCACATCTTTGAGTTTCCAGCAGATCGTTTACGATATCTTTCATTTTCAACTTATCCAGAACAGATGAAGTTCTTGTCTTCTTGTTGCCTAAAAAGTAAGGAAATATTTGTACGCTCTGTTATTCGCAAACGCTTCCAAATTTACTGGAGTAAGAATATAGGTGTGTTCCATTGTTTTTTACTTCCATGATCCCTGCAGGAATGGAAGTATGGTGTTCGTGAAAAAAATTTAGTCCGACCTGACTTATCATTCTTGATGTACAACCTCAGAAAAGTTGAAAAAGTGGTTTTCGGCATGCCGTCGGTCTTAAGTGAAGGAAAAGTGCAGCACTGGCAGATGTTTTTATTTATTATTTCCAGAAATTCCAATGAAATGCTGTTCGTGCTACACTTTTCCTTCACTAAAAAACAATGGAAAACGCCTAATAGTCCATTGGAATAGTTCGTAGGGCGTGATTTATGGAGGTTCTCAGACTAGTTGTACGGTGAATAAGAGTTTTTTCCTCTCTACTAATTTACTTACTCTTTGAAAGAGCAGAGACGCTTAATATGTAGTACTGTCATGTGACCAAACAAATCTATTGGTGCTTCCACAATGCTTACCCGTCAGTCGAGATCGTTGGCACTCAAATCGAGAGGTTACAACTCCCGGCTTCGCGTATATGCGAAGTCCTCGAAGTAGGTGAAAACGTCCTCAGGTACATCAAGTTCTCAACGTCATTTTCGAGCTCAAAAATGGTTCAGTTAATAATAAGAAACAAGAAGCGGAGCAATGTTATCCTGACTTCATCCTTCGCATTCAGAAAGGAAGAGCCAGAAAACAAGAAGAAACAAACTAATGAAGCCTCTGAAGGCTTCCGACTTCTATGATTACTTCCACACGTCAAAGTGGTCTTCACATCAGAAGAACCTTGTAGATGATAGAACCGGACCATGTTGTTCTCGCCTGCACGCTTTGAACCACTTCGCCCGAGCTGGGTTATTCATAGGCACCGTTATACATATACAGGGTGTTTGGTAAGTCGACGGCAATAATGCAGGGGGGTTTTCTAGGTCCAAAATAGACCAAAAAAGTCCATGTAAACATAGGTCCGATTTCCTACCGTTTTCCAGATAATCGACATTTTAGTATTTTTAGCCATAACGTTAATTTTATTGGATTCAGCGCTTATAAGTCGAGAACAGTTCCACGTACATTAAATCTGAGGGCTCTACCAAAAAGAGCAGACATTTTTCAGTGGGAATTGGTCCAGTTATCCCCGAAAGTAGTCGCACTTTTCCAGTAACCAGTCAGATTGTGGAGATTTGTACCGATTTTAGGCAGTTTAGCCATAACTTGAATGCATGATAGCGAATCTTGAAATGGTATTCAGGTTTGGCAAATTTCACAAAAACTTGCCTGATTAGTGAGGATGAAAATACCAAACCCAGATCATCGCACCCCTTCATAAAAGTTTGGAAAAATGAACACATTTCGAGCTAAAAGTGCTTTTTTGGGTGTTCTTTGCAATAGGCCTTTGTGAATAAATGAAAGTGAAAAATGGAATCAAGCACACTATTATTTCTCCTAAAATGATAATAAAGCTTCTCGTAGGTCTAATCGTGGTCAGCGGTGCAAAATAAAAGCATTTCGTAGCATTTATTACACCAATTCATAACAATTAGTGAATAAAGTAACAAATAAATTTCCTAAAACTAATTTTTGTACAATACATTTTCAAAATGTCCTCCTCTGTTCTGAAGGCAGGCTCTTGCCCTTTTTCTTGTAGCACCCACTGTCACGCGACGAGAAATGTCGGCTCGAAGGGCCTCAAAAGTTCCTGTAATCTTTCTTCGAAGCTCCTCCTGATGCAGTAAACACGGTCTTTTACCAAACCACAGACGTGGAAATCCATGGGCGCCATGTCCGGCAATCGAAGTGGTAGTGGAATTGAACCCCCTCGTCATATCCACATATCATAGCTTCTATCCAAATACTGGCGAAATTCGATCAATTAGGCGGGAGGGGGCGCGATCATGTTAAGAATAAGGCTTCGACGAACGTCTTCCCCCAGATTATGCATTGAATGAGGCAAATTGTTCTGAATAAAGTTCAAATACACTACGGGAAGTTTTTATTTTGCATCGCTGACCTTGATTAAGTTCTAAAAGAATTTTTATTTTCATTTTAAATAAGAAGTAGTTTGTTTAACTCAATTTTTCCCCCTTCATTTCCTCGCAAAGGCCTATTGCAAAGAACACCCAAACAAGTACTTTTCGTTGAAAATGTGTTCATTTCTTCAAGTTTTTATAAAGAGGTGCGATAATTTGAGTTTGGTACTTTGATCCTCACTAATGAGGCAAGTTTTTGTGAAATTTGCCAAACCTGGATGGAATTTCAAGATTCGCTATCGTGCAATCAAGTTACGGCTAAACTGCCTAAAATCGGTACAAATCTCCACAATCTGACTGGTTACTGGAAAAGTGCGACTACTTTCAGGGATAACTGGACCAATTCCCACTGCAAAATGTCTGCTCTTTTCGGTAGTGCCCTCAGATTTAATGTACGTGTAACTGTTCTCGACTTATAAGCGCTGAATCCAATAAAATTAACGTTATGGCTAAAAATACTAAAATGTCGATTATCCCGAAAACGGTTGGAAATCGGACCTATGTTTATATGGACTTTTTTGGTCCATTTTGGACCTAGAAAAACCCCCTCCATTATTGCCGTCGACTTACCAAACACCCTGTATATCGTTTTCCGGAGTTTTTTAATTTGTGCTCTAGCATTGAGGCGCGAAGAAGTATTTGTACATATTTTATTACCTCAAAGCACATGAATAAACGTAATAGTAATGACTAAGGTAGCACTTAAAACAGCGATCGTAAAATGATAACTACGTCAAAAAGAAGGAAATGATAAATTGATTAGAGAAAATAAGTATATCTATTCTACGGAGTCTAGTTTCAGTAAGTTCAGACAGACTATTTAATTCCATTTTAATGTGTAAAATTACTTTTAAATAACGAAAGAAAATGAGTATGGAACTATGAATCTCCATACCAATAACAGTCACTCGAAAAAAGTTGAACTAAGTGACGTCACAGACACTCAGCCGATCACAAGGCGTTGTAACGGGTGCGAAAATTAATGAATTTGTATGACCAATTTAATAATTATTGGCACGATTTTTGAGAGCACTTTGTTGCGACAAGTTCATTTTTAGGTTCTACCTAGCCAAAATAGTATATTACGATCCAAGAGCGGTATGAGGAAGACCGCCCGAGTGTTGTACGCTATTTTTTGTACGGCCGAGGTTCATAAATATAATAATAATAATCATAAAAACCAATCCTTAAAGCCCCGTTCAGAAGCTTTGTGCTATGCATCTGTGGAGTCTATGCAACCAATCAAATTAATTCCATAGAAAAATGAAGCATTTTGATAGGTTGCACATACTCCACAGACGCATAGCATATGGTTTGTTTAAATAAACTGAAGTGAACCCACACTCTAGCCAGCGAATGGAAGGGTGACGTAGCTGATACAGAGAGGACTTTAATCGCCTCTCAGCGTAGTTTATAGAGCTTATTTCTCTGTTTTTAGCGCTAATGTAGAATTTAAAAACAAAATTAGGAAGAACAATTTTTTTAAAAAACAACAAAAGGCCTAAAAGAAGACGCAGCGGGCTGATATTTTTCTTTACGCCCGGCGGGCGGAATGAACCTCATGTCGCCCGCTCAAGGTTCTCCCAGCGGCCGAATTTCGAGTCTTTACGCCCGGCTGTCCAAAAAAAAAAAAAAAAAAAATTCTCCCTTGAAAATTCCGACCCATGCAAGTTCCTAATTGACCCAGCCGTTTCACCAGTATTGATTTTTTTTAAATGGTCATTTTTAGCCACTTTTGGTAAAAATTAATAAAAATTACTAAGGCAGCAGCAACTTAAAAACGGCTATTCCAATCGGAAAATGTCATGAAATCAAAGTGGTTCAGAATTGAATTTTACATAAGTTAAAAGCCCTGAAACCTACAGGAAATCTCAGGGTATCAGTTATGCGACAAAAAACGCAAAAAAAGGCGGCCCAAAATAGTATATTACGATCCAAGGGCGGTATGATGCTCATTACGGTCGAGGGCGACGGGAAGTGCCCGAGGTGAAGCCGAGGGCAGTTGTCGCCCGAGATCGTAATGAGGAATACCGCCCGAGTGTTGTACGCTGTTTTTTGTACAGCCGAAGTCCTTAATCATTACAATAATAATCATAAAAACCAGTCTTTAAAGCCCTGTTCAGAAGCTTTGTGCTATGCATCTGTGGAGTGTACTAAGCAAAGAATAATTAATTCCTTCGAAAAATGAAGCATTTTGATAGGTCGCACGGACTCCACAGACGCATATCATATGGTTTGCTTAATAAACTGAAGTGAACACACACTTTAGCCAGCGAATGGAAGGATGACGTAGCTGATACTTTAATCGCCTTAGAACTTTAATCGCCTCTCAGCGTAATTTACAGTGCTTATTTTTGCGTTTTTATGGCTAACGTACAATTTAAAAACAAAATTAAGAAAAACTATTTTTAAAAAAAACAACAAAAGACCTAAAAGAAGACGTACCGGGCTGATATTTTTCTTTACGCCCGGCGGGCGGAATGAACCTCATGTCGCCCGCTCAAGACTCTCCCAGCGGTCAAATTTTGAGTCTTTACGCCCGGCTGTACAAAAACCACGTTTTTCTGCATGTATAGTCCAATTTTTTTCCTATAAATAACGATCTGAAAGCTGATTGAATTTTCTATCACACCTATTATATGAAATTTCATTTGAAGATTAACATAAGACAGGGCCATAACGTCAAACAATCTGAAATTTACTGCAAAAAACGTTTTTTGTCACTTTACAGCCTATTATAACTCAAAAACATCCATCCGATTAAACTTAAAAGATACTCGTCTGAAAGCTCGTTAATTTCCTATAAGGAGTCGGGAGTTTCCCGTTATCCTCCCGGGCCACTGAAACAAGGACGTTTTCGTCCCACCCTGAGAGGCTCGGGAGACGATATGGTCCCGGCAGTTTAGTCACACAGGTCGATATCGTCCCGGAGGATAACGTCCTTGTTTTAGTGGGCTGTTGCGGATAATGTCAAATACGCAAGAAAAATAATAAATGCATGCTTTATTACTAACTAAAATCTATACAACAGTAATAAAAAGTGGCAATGGGAAATTCTCGTAATTTTCCAATAACTCCTTTCTTTAGCCGAACGTTTGTGCCTATAACTATCGAACGAAGCATTCGATGAAAATTGCACTACTTTTCAGTTGTAACGGTGGTGGATTTTTGGACCGTTACAGGGGGGGACAGGGCAGAATGACGAAATCACGAGTTAACACGCTAAACTTTATCAACTCAACTAAACAATCCAAAACCTCCTAGAACTAGTTAACTACCAGGGGGGGGGGGGGTACAATGACACTGAGGGAACTAACCGAGCGGCGGCTGAGACACACTCGAGCCACTGGCTGGTGATCGACTCTCTCATTTCGGCACTTCGTCCACCTGGAAAACTCGGGATTGGGTATGAGGGGAATTAAACCGGGTCGCCTATTGCGACACTTGCCGTGCCGTACGTGTGAGCTTTGGACTCTTTGCTCAGCCCCCCTGTCCCATACCGTAATGTTAGGCAACATCGGGACCGGCAACCTTTGTCTCCCTTGCGTAGCGCACGTTACACCCACCCCCTAACGTCCAGAGGCAGCATCCTCGCTGGCTGACTGGCCTCCGTCGTGACGTTTTGTGGGGAGGGGGGCTCATTCGGGGTGTTCGGGCCGGTCCTCCTTGGCATCGGTCTCGGTTTGGGGTCGGCGAGATGGGCTGAGCTGGCTCGTGATCTGGTCTCCGGCAAGTGTAGGCAGGGGAGGATCGGGTAGTGGTGCTTGGAATGGGGGGGGGGAGGTTTGAGGTTAAATTTAGATGGATGTCTTCCAGTACGGTAGAACTGTAGAAGTAGCCGAGAAAGGTCGGCCGCCGGAACACCATTGTGTGTAAATAAATACATAAAATAAAATGGGTACCTTCACGTTAAATAAGCTAATAGTATTTACATATATTAGTGTCACTAGTATATACAGAGTGGTCGGTTTTGAGATGCAAAAAAAAATTGGGTAATAGTACACCAAAAATGGGATAAAAAAGTCCTATTCGGATAGTGGCCTATCTCTTTTTGTTTTCGAGTAATAATTTTTTTAGTGATTTTTAGGCGCAACTGTATTTTTCGCCGAAAAACTGTTATTTCTCAGCTTCTACTTCACTGTTTTCCAAAAGTGATGGCTGTTTCGTAATCTACGGAAAATTTTCTACGGGATGAACGCAAAAATGTCATAAACGCCTAAAAACGTAACGTTTTCGTTGCGTTAATGCAAAAAAACCAAGAATTTGACGTCACAAAACAATTTACTGTGTCACCAAAAATAGCTTCACACGTTAGAATATTGATTTTGCGTTCATCCCGTAGAAAATTTTCCGTAGATTACGAAACTGCCATCACTTTTGGAAAACGGTGAAGTAGAAGCTGAGAAATAACAGTTTTTCGGCGAAAAATACAGTTGCGCCTAAAAATCACTAAAAAAATTATTACTCGAAAACAAAAAGAGATAGGCCACTATCCGAATAGGACTTTTTTATCCCATTTTTGGTGTACTGTTACCCAATTTTTTTTTTTTTGCATCTCAAAACCGACCACCCTGTATGTCCTTTTCTTAGACCTAATTTTATATACAAAATTAACCATTAACTAAATATAGGGTTTATTTCATTAACTCATGCTAATACAATTACATGTCCTACTAACCAAGCTAGCCTAATCGAAATATTTCCCGTAGAGCTCACAGGCAGTAGACCTGCCCCCACCAACATGTGGGTGGTAATGTTTGTTAGCGGGCCACCCGTGGGGCAGCGCTGAGTGATATCGATGGGCCCTTGGACGCTGTAGAGCCACCCGATGTTGCGGTGGCGATGAGCTGGGATGACGGCATGGTCGCCAGTTCCGTGTCACAGCAATGTTCCTTTCCCTCCCAGAGCGCTGAGATGCACGTGGGTTGGGAGAAGGCGTAGGTGGACATCGCAAAGGGGGCTGATGGTTCCCATCGTGGTGGAGCGGGAAGTCCTCCACTCGGCCGTTGTTGGGGCGGAGTATGTTGATGATCCCTGCGGATGAGCAGGTATCACCATTTCTGAGTACTAAACTAAAACTAAATTCTGAACTTATTATTACTATTTTTTTTTGTAATCCTAAAACCAAAACAAATTATTATTATGTTTACTCAACTTCATTTTTTTTTCTAATAAACTATCCTCATTGTGACAAAATTTGGAATGTAAAGTACAATTAATAGGGAGCGGTGAAGAGTTAATTAACTAGAAGCGACATCGATGACGATGATACGAGGGGTGGGTCCTGCGAAGTGGTGAAGTGAAGAGAGAAAATTTGTCCAATATGCTAAAGAAGGTATAAAATCTGGAACAAAGAACTCGGGAGTGCATTAATAGTAGTCGAGGATTTTCATTGTAACTTGATCGCTTGCCGGCGAGAGAAGACTCAGTGAATATGGAAGGTGGAGAGGTGTAGAGTGACATTCACCCAGAAATTCCTGCTGACAATGTTACGTGGTTGTATAGAAGAAGAAGGGAACAAGGAAAAAAAAAACGCTGCGAATTATCGAACAATGCCTTAATATTCCGACTGTTTATGGGATAATTATTCATGGATGTAGTCAAATCCGGCTTGAAATTACATGAAAATCGACTCCCCACTCCCCTATGATCCCATATCCTTTGAAAGTCCCCATTTCGGACCCGCTTTTGGCCCATAAACCCCAGGGAGTTATTTCATCAAACTGATCAGATGTTAGGACCAACTAGACCCCAAATGGAGAGAAAACGAAATTGCAGAAGAGGGAAGAGCTATGACAGAGGGGGGGGGGAGGATTATTGCTAATAATTACTAAAAGCCTGTACACACGGAGACTTTTCTGTCATGACACCCGTGTCATGGCGGTAAAGTCTTCGTGTGAACACGAAAAAGGTATGACATTTGATGTTATGCCATATCTGTCGTAACAGATTTCGAGAATTCTACGGTGACATCTTTCTAGACAGAAATGTCTAGTAACCTTCCCTTTTAACCCAACCTTCATGCTCAAGCCGAAGGGTAGGGAATAGGGATTATTAAAACCGTGGAAGTGAGCTTGTAACTTGTTATTGTTGAGCGTTCTGTTGTTTCAATGTTCAAGTGAAGTTTGGAAAAAAATGGATTGGAGTCGTGAGGCAGTAATGGCATCTCTTTTTGTTTTCGAGTAATAATTTTTTTAGTGATTTTTAGGCGCAACTGTATTTTTCGCCGAAAAACTGTTATTTCTCAGCTTCTACTTCACTGTTTTCCAAAAGTGATGGCTGTTTCGTAATCTACGGAAAATTTTCTACGGGATGAACGCAAAAATTGTCATAAACGCCTAAAAACGTAACGTTTTCGTTGCGTTAATGCAAAAAAACCAAGTATTTGACGTCACAAAACAATTTACTGTGTCACCAAAAATAGCTTCACACGTTAGAATATTGATTTTGCGTTCATCCCGTAGAAAATTTTCCGTAGATTACGAAACTGCCATCACTTTTGGAAAACGGTGAAGTAGAAGCTGAGAAATAACAGTTTTTCGGCGAAAAATAGAGTTGCGCCTAAAAATCACTAAAAAAATTATTACTCGAAAACAAAAAGAGATAGGCCACTATCTGAATAGGACTTTTTAATCCCATTTTTGGTGTACTATTACCCATTTTTTTTTGCATCTCAAAACCGACCACCCTGTATGTCCTTTTCTTAGACCTAATTTTATTGTATACAAAATTAACCATTAACTAAATATAGGGTTTATTTAATTAACTCATGCTAATACAATTACATGTCCTATTAACCAAGCTAGCCTAATCGAAATATTTCCCGTAGAGCTCACAGGCAGTAGACCTGCCCCCACCAACATGTGGGTGGTAATGTTTGTTAGCGGGCCACCCGTGGGGCAGCGCTGAGTGATATCGATGGGCCCTTGGACGCTGTAGAGCCACCCGATGTTGCGGTGGCGATGAGCTGGGATGACGGCATGGTCGCCAGTTCCGTGTCACAGCAATGTTCCTTTCCCTCCCAGAGCGCTGAGACGCACGTGGGTTGGGAGAAGGCGTAGGTGGACATCTGAGTATTAAACTAAAACTAAATTATGAACTTATTATTAGTATTTTTTTTGTAATCCTAAAACCAAAACAAATTATTATTATGTTTACTCAACTTCATTTTTTTTCTAATAAACTATCCTCATTGTGACAAAATTTGGAATGTAAAGTACAATTAATAGGGAGCGGTGAAGAGTTAATTAACTAGAAGCGACGACGATGACGATGATACGAGGGGGTGGGTCCTGCGAAGTGGTGAAGTGAAGAGAGAAAATGTGTCCAATATGCTAAAGAAGGTATAAAATCTGGAACAAAGAACTCGGGAGTGCATTAATAGTAGTCGAGGATTTTCATTGTAACTTGATCGCTTGCCGGCGAGAGAAGACTCAGTGAATATGGAAGGTGGAGAGGTGTAGAGTGACATTCACCCAGAAATTCTTGCTGACAATGTTACGTGGTTGTATAGAAGAAGAAGGGAACAAGGAAAAAAAAACGCTGCGAATTATCGAACAATGCCTTAATATTCCGACTGTTTATGGGATAATTATTCATGGATGTAGTCAAATCCGGCTTGAAATTACATGAAAATCGACACCCCACTCCCCTATGATCCCAAATCCTTTGAAAGTCCCCATTTCGGACCAGCTTTTGGCCCATAAACCCCAGGGAGTTATTTCATCAAACTGATCAGATGTTAGGACCAACTAGACCCCAAATGGAGAGAAAACGAAATTGCAGAAGAGGGAAGAGCTATGACAGAGGGGGGGGGGATTATTGCTAATAATTCCTAAAAGCCTGTACGCACGGAGACTTTTCTGTCATGACACCCGTGTCATGGCGGAAAAGTCTTCGTGTGAACACGAAAAAGGTATGACATTTGATGTTATGCCATATCTGTCGTAACAGATTTCGAGAATTCTACGGTGACATCTTTCTAGACAGAAATGTCTAGTAACCTTCCCTTTTAACCCAACCTTCATGCTCAAGCCGAAGGGTAGGGAATAGGGATTATTAAAACCGTGGAAGTGAGCTTGTAACTTGTTATTGTTGAGCGTTCTGTTGTTTCAATGTTCAAGTGAAGTTTGGAAAAAAATGGATTGGAGTCGTGAGGCAGTAATGGCATCACTCATCATAGAGTATGAAATGCGTGAGTGCCTTTACCTGTACTAAACAAGTTTGTAATAAAACAGCTAGATGTATTTCATTAAATTGAATTAAAAATTTCACGAAACAGCTACTCTTATACCGTCTATTTGTTCATCCTTATCTTTTATTTTGGACAGTCTTTATTGCGTGAAGAGCAGAACTAGATGCCGTTTTGCCAGCTAACGCTTTCAACACCACCAAATGAATTGGAATGATGAATTGTCCATGCAGGAAACACGATTTTAGCAAACTAATCCATCAAAACAATTGAACTTTGGAGCACAGGAGGAGCAGACAATTAAAAAAAAAAGAAGGTCTGCACTTCAATTCCGAACGAAAGAAAATATTGGGGATTTCGTTCTGAAAAGAATAGTTAAAATTTTAAAAAATTTCGCTCCGGCAGCTGGCGGTCGGAAAGAGTGCATTTCATTCCGTATACGGATACCCTAAGCCGTCCCAGAAGTAATAATTTTGGTACCCTAATTTGTTTCATTAAGCCGAACTTCTTCCTCTATTTTCACCACCCTCTCTTCAAAAATTTCGAAAAGTTTCGGTTGTTTTCCAAGGGCTTTGTTATATTGAATTTTTTGTGCCGTACTTTATAATACCAAAACGTGTGAATTTAAGCGATTTTTTTGAAATTTCATCCCCTATTTCACCCCCCTCCCATCAAAGTTTTCGATAAATCTCAATGGAACCCATAGTCCAGTCAACGAATGATTCTAGAAGGAATGAGCGAAAGCAGAAATTTTGACTCCGGAACCATGTTTGGACTAGTTAGGAGGTAAACATACTAAAAGTCCCCACCCCTACGAGGTGAGCCCGAGTGGGGGGAGCACAAAGAAGGTACCATTTTTCGGATTTTCACTGATATCTCGAAAACAGAGCATCGTAGGCAAAACATTTGTGATAACCAATTAAAGCTAACATAAATATCAGAAACTTTTGTCAAATGCATGTTTCACTAATTCCTAACCGTTCTCGAAATACATGCCCCGCAAATGTAAAAATGTCCGAAAAAAAATATTTTTATTCCACGTTTTCTGTTGAACATTCTTTTATATCGTCTAAACCGTTTATCCTAGGAAAACCCCTCAGGAAGGAAGTTTTAGAGGATTTAATTATCTTTGGAAATTGTAAATACATAAACTAATTTATATTGAACAGGTCAAAAGTTATACGAGTTTTAAAAATGTTGGCCAATTTCACAGTTCACCAACTTTTTTGGTTGAACTGTTTCCAATCCATTATTTTCTATGGACGTTTCTCTCCTGAAGCCTTCAACTGTAGACAATCAACATGTACAGTGTATTTTCATGTACTGCCCCCCCCCCTCATACACGCAAAGTTTCTGTTAAACTTCTCCGCCTTTTATCAGTTCATTTCAAGGGGTGATGGGCCGTGGGAAAGTTGATTGGTGCAGGGGGGATTTCATTGACGTGGGAGGGCTTGCGTAGTAGAACAGTGGACCAACGCTGCACGGCATTCGTACCAAAACTGTCTAGTAAAAGTCCGATGATCTTACTATATTCCAGGAATTTCGGAATTGTACCATTCTTGTATTTCTAGTGGTATAAGGAGGGTTAGGTCTCGACAATGTCTGTTTAAGCATTGCGTTGGGTTAGACGATTTTGTATTCAAAATACCAAAAATTCTGATTCGAGTTTAAGCTCCTAAGCTCAGCTTAGAGAACAGATCGTCAAGCCCACGTGTTCGGCCCGGGCCTAAGTCCGAATTTCATGAATCATTTGAACTTTAAGGAACGTCGCTTGTGAACGCTAGGATTCACTGGTAAATGCTAAGATTTACCAGCCGTCAGTTTTTCACCGTATCATAGACGTATATTTATGTACTGGTCACGCTGAACGTAAATTTAGTAGGTATACGAAAAGTCTGAACATATCAGATTAACTCAAATAATAAACCACTCCACTTATGAGGGGAGGAAGATTTAAACCTGTTGTTCGTCCAGGTCACTAGTCTTTTGAGGCGATGGCACTAAAACTGTATCCGTGTCATCGTCATCATCATCGCCCTTTTCCTGATCGTCAAGTGGCTCCTATTGACGCAGCTCCCGTAGCAGCTTCGCAGATGTCGAAGCATGGCATCGATGCCTTCCTGCATCCAAATTTTCCACTGCTGCGGTGGGTAATACAACGACGAAATAATATAAGATTGAGGGTATAGTATACCGGTGTAGTGGAGCTGGTTGCTTGGTTTGAATGGGAACAAGGTGGTTGTTGCTGTTCTGATCCCATCCCCAGTTTTAGGGCTCAATGCATTTCCAAACGAAATTTGCGGCCGGAAACCCGGAAACTGTGTTCCTGTGTGACTCCCTCGGTTAGTAGAAGGGATGAAATGCCAGGTTTTATGATTGACGCAGACTTTAGGAAGCATTAGAGACGATGGGTGTTGAGGGAGGTATCCATCTTGTTTGCACCGTACCAGCTTAAAAAGCACTTGTTTCCCATATTCCTGAGCTGGTAAAGCAGTGTTTATTCACACTAAGTACAGGAGTTTTTTCCATACCTGTCTCTCAACTTGCCTATTGAGAAAATGTATACCATTCTTGAAGTTTCACAACAGTACAACCAAAAAAGTTGAAATTAGCCAACATTTTTAAAACTCGTGTAACTTTTGACCTGTTCAATATATATTTGTTTATGTATGTATGTTTATGTAAGATAATTAAATCCTCTAAAACTTCCTTCCTGAGGGTTTTCTCCTAGGATAAATGGTTTAGACGATATAAAAGAATGTTCAACAGAAAACGTGGAATAAAAATATTTTTTTTCGGACATTTTTACATTTGCGGGGCATGTATTTCGAGAATGGTTAGGAATTAGTGAAACATACATATGACAAACGTTTCTGATATTTATGTCAGCATTAATTGGTTATCACAAACGTTTTGCCTACGATGCTCTGTTTCCGAGATATCAGTGAAAATCCGAAAAATGGTACCTTCTTTGTGCTTCCCCCACTCGGGCTCGCCTCGTAGGGGTGGGGACTTTTAGTATGTGTACCTCCTAATTAGTCCAAACATGGTTCCGGAGTCAAACTTTCTGCTTTCGCTCATTCCTTCTAGACCACCTTTTTGAACACTCGTTTACTGGACTACCAGGGCTTTCGTTACATTAAATTATTGAGTCGAATTTTAGAGCGCTAAGATGAACTAGTGAAGTTCAACGCTATTTTTACACTTCCACCCAGGGAGGACCACTCCCACCACCTTGACTTTTTCAAGAAAGTAAAATGGGAATCAAAGGCTACTCTAACATGGAGTATTCGTACTGAATATGATGCATCTAGAATCAACTGGTGAGTTGTAGTGAATTTTTGACCATTTCAACCCCTATTCCTCCCCCTCCACCTTGACCGATTAGGCCCAAATGCAATACCGACCGGGGTCTTATGACTACTGATTTTTGTGCCAAAGCGCGTTCCGCTAAATTGATTTCTTCGAGAGCTATCGTTCTAACAAGACCACACACTTACTTCCACCCCGAGGGCAACACCCCCTCCCCTTCGACTTTTTCAAAAAAATAAATTGGGAATCAAAGGCTGCTCTTACATGGAGTATACGTACCGAATATGATGCTTCTAGAATCAACTGGTGATTTTAGCGATTTTTTGACCATTTAATCCCTATTTTCCCCCCTCCACCTTGACCGATTTGACCCAAATGCAATACCGACCGGGGTCTTATGACTACTGATTTTTGTGCCAAAGCGCGTTCCGCTAAACTGATTTCTTCGAGAGTTATCGTGCTAACAAGAAAACGGCCATTATATATATATATATCGAACCGACCTCAGATTCGTGTTCTAGGGGTTCTGAAACGTGAAAAAAAAGTATCACAACCCATATGTGCGACCATCAGGGCGAGACCAATAGTGCATTTTTTGAATGAAATGCACTAAAAAATGAAGTTGAGTAAATATAATAATAATTTGTTTTGGTTTTAGGATTACAAAAAAATAATAATAATAAGTTCATAATTTAGTTTTAGTGCCCAGCAGACATGGCCGCGGTCGTTAAGGCGTCTACTCTCATGTCCAGGTATCGCCCGCTGAGTGGGTTCGATTCTCACTACAGGCTGGGTTATTTTAAGGAAAAAATTTCGCTCCGGCAGCTGGCGGTCGGAAAGGGTGCATTTCATTTTGTATACGGATACCCTAAGCCGTCCCGGAAGTAGTAATGTTGAGACCATGATTTGTTTCGTTTATGTTTGACCCTCCCTCGTACTGTTTGCTGCCGGGTTTGTTTAAGCTGAACTTAATGGGAATCAAAGGCTATTTCAAAATGGAATCATCATACCGAATATAATGCTTCTGGAATCAACTGGTGATTTGTAGTGATTTTTTTACCATTTCAACCCGTATTTTCCCCCCTCCACCTTGACCTATTTGGCCCAAATGCAATACCGACCGGGGCCTTATGACTACTGATTTTTGTGCCAAAGCGCGTTCCGCTAAATTAATTTCTACGAGAGTTATCGTGCTAACAAGGCCTCACACTTACTTCCACCCCGGGGACATCGCCCCCTCCCCCTCGACTTTTTCAAAAAATTAAAATTTGAATCAAAGGCTACTTTAACATGGAGTATACGTACTGAATATGATGCTTCTAGAATCAATTGGTGACTTGTAGTGATTTTTTGATCATTTCAAGCCGTATTTTTCCCCCCACCACCTTGACCGATTTGGCCCAAATGCAATACCGACCGGTGTCTTATGACTACTGATTTTTTTAGATAAAGCGCGTTCCGCTAAGTTAATTTCTACGAGAGTTATCGTGCTAACAAGACCACACACTTACTTCCACCCTGGGGGCACCACCCCCTCCCCCTCGACTTTTTCAAAAAATTAAAATTTGAATCAAAGGCTAGTCTAACATGGAGTATACGTACCGAATATGATGCTTCTAGAATCAACTGGTGATTTTTAGTGATTTTTTGACGACTTCAAGCCCGATTTTCCCCCCTTCCACCTTGACCGATTTGGCCCAAATGCAATACCGACCGGTGTCTTATGACTACTGATTTTTGTGCCAAAGCGCGTTCCGCTAAATTAATTTCTTCGAGAGTTATCGTGCTAACAAGAAAACGGCCATAAGCTTATAAATAAACCTATATATGTATATGAATTCCGGAGACCACTGAATTCGTGTTCTAGAGGTTCTGAAACGTGAAAAAAACATGACATGACCCATGTTTGCCACCATCACGACGAGACCAATAGTGCATTTTCAGAATGAAATGCACTAAAAATGTTAGCTCACGTGAAAAATAGTGAAGTGTGTGCTTTCGCCCTCGTCCACGGCACCGTAAGGTAGTTGGACGTAAAGCACGTTGGATTACCACTCCAACTTATCTAATTTAGTTTTAGTGTAATACTCAGAAATTGTGATACCTGCTCATCCGCAGGGATCATCAGTATACTCCGCCCTAACAACGGCCGAGTGGAGGACTTCCCGCTCCACCACGATGGGAACCATCTGCCCCCTTTGCGATGTCCACCTACGCCTACTCCCAGCCCACGTGCATGTCAGCGCTCTGGGAGGGCAAGGAACATTGCTATGACACGGAACTGGCGACCAATCTGCCGTCACCCCAGCTCATCGCCACCGCAACATCGGGTGGCTCTACAGCGTCCAAGGGCCCATCAATATCACTCAGCTCTGCCCAACGGGTGGCCCGATAACAAACGTTACCACCCACACGTTGGTGGGGGCAGGTCTACTGCCTGTGAGCTCTTCGGGAAAGCTTTAGATTAGGCTAGCTTAGTTAGTAGTAGGACATATAATTATATTATCATAAGTTAATTAAATAACCCTATATTTAGTTAATGGTTAATTTTGTAAATAAAATAAGGTCATCCTTTGGTAGAGACACTAGTACCATTGATGGCAAGACATAATTAACGAAACAAAATGGCATGTTGAACAAAACGACAAAAAAAAGAAAAAAAGAAAATAGATGCCTAAACCAGAAAAATAAATTATCAATTTATGTAGTGTCTTCTATGAAAAAAGTAAGAAACCGGGTTCTCACCGGGCTCAGTCTTGTCGGGCGCACGCAAGATGGAAGAGAGAGGAGGAAGCGTAAAGTTGAAAAGGATGAAGCCAATTTTCGCCACATTGGTGGTCTCTCGACCATAATACATATTTAGGGTATGAGCATAAATCATGATGAAGTAGTCCTCAACGCAAATCCTGATGCGTTCCGGGACTAACAATATGGCGAATTTTGGCTTTACCCCGTTAAGGGGGAGTTGCACATGTGTGTCCTCGACCCCCCTCCAATCGTACCTCGCCTACTCCGCGTTACGGAAATTACCGCCGTATTTCTGCACCAATCGTGGACTTCAAGGGCTCATTTAAATCTCCAGGAAATTCCGCACAAGCGTACGATCTTGCTTTCCTAAATAAGTCGTCGAAAGAGTGTGAATTTTCAAGGTAAAAGTTTGTGTGCGTTTTACAGTTATTTTACGGATGAAATATGAAAAAGGAAGATCGTACGCTTGTGCGGAATTTCCTGAAGATTTAAATGAGCCCTTGAAGTCCACGATTGGTGCAGAAATACGGCGGTAATTTCCGTAACGCGAAGTAGGCGAGGTAAGATTGGAGGGGGGTCGAGGAAACACATGTACAACTCCCCCTTAACTACATCTTAGTTTTTATCGCCCCCACTTTTCTTTTCATACCTCCATGCATGGGCGCATGGGCCCGGGCCACCACAATGGTACGGGAATATGAAGCGAAGGTTTTCTCCTGAGTTAAGCTGGCAGAATGAGGGACGAAGGTCCCATTTTATTCTTATTTATTTTATTAATCTCATTTCCATAAAATCATTGACTCAAAATTTGTATTGTCACCATAATATATTTATTTATTTTAATTTTTCCGAGTACATTAGAAATTACCCCCCAAATTTTCCTTTTCATTCATTACCCCCATTTTACCCGCCAAGGTTCGGAATTACCCCCAAAAAGGGTAATTACCCCCACATTGGCAACCCTGCTTATTTTAAAGAAAGTGAATCTCGTAACATGTTTGGAGTACGACTCCCAAAGGCGTCTCCGTGGCGCAATTGGCAGCGTGCTGGACTGGTAATCCAGAGGTTGCGGGTTCAAATCCCGCAGGGGAGCCATTTTTTCTCGAAACTCGAATCGTGATGAGCTATGCCCTTCCAAAGTCGTCCGGATAACATCAGTTTAATTAATTTATTAATTAAAAAATAAAATAAAAACAGTTCAACTTTTGTCTTGCCCTATTTATTGTCCATTACACCAGTCTTCTTCTCATAATCAGTCCCTCTCTCTCGAACCTTTCATGATCGCCGGGACAGACGAGACGCAAAAATTCTCAGCTTCTTAGCATAAAATATCACGTAAGATGATTTTTAAGAAGAATTAAGCCTACATTTTCATACTTTATTCATTAAACATTATTATTTTTCCATTCTATGATGGATTGAGTTCGACAAGATCAGGTGAGGAGAATCTTTTTTGCACACCTCCACATACTATAAAAATCCCCTCTCCTCTTGGGTCGCGTGAAAAATTCTGTTCACAACTCGAGTAAAAAGTGAATATCGTTGCTCACGTTTTATCCTCGTTCGGCTGCGCCTCACTCGTCTAACAACGCTCGCACGATATTGTTCACTTTCCACTCTTGACATGAAATATACTATATCATGGTCCAATAATTTATCGTTATACTTTTACTTTCAAGTTTTTTCGGTTATTCTGGCATAGAGATTATTCTCATATTCTCGAACGATTTTGGTGATTAAGCCACGAAAACTGTAAGCTAACCGAAAATTAACCACGTTAATTGGCTTATCATTTTGCCCTAAACCCGCCTTAACTCGCAAAATCCGTTGAATTCAAATTCCCGTGCACGACCTTGAAATGACCGTGCACGTTTGTGTGTAAAATCAAAATGCTCTATCGCCTATCCAACTCAAACTCATTGAGATAATTATATTACACCGAAGGCTCGGGAAGTCGGGAAACAAGTGAAAAGTGTAAAAATTAGCCATACTTATTGGGAAAATAACAAATAATAATTATAATATAATATAATAAGAAAAAATTGGGAAAACAACTTTTTTTTTGTCGAATCGCTCATAGATTCGTGTTGTGCCAAGTAGATTGTAAAGTTATGCTCGACACTCCTGACACCATTTCCTTCGTTACCATCTTTATGCAGCTGAAGCTTTAGGAGTTTGCCGCGGTATTTAACAGCAGCACCTCTCGAACGGTTTTTCTAGCTCTCCGGTCAATCACGGCGTCAACAGGTTTTCGAATCGGTCAGTAAGTGCAGTGATTTGATAAAGAATTCAGTGTAAATTGTGGCATAATTGAAACTTTAAAGATTTTTCAAATGAAAATCTCAATTTTCGTAGAATAATGGCAGCGCTGGAAAATTGCGGCGCTCAGAAAGTCTGGAACGAGACAAACATACATTCTGGGAGAGCCGAATTTCATGAAACGTCTTGTCAAATTAAGGTATTTATTTGTTTTTGTTTTTTTTCCTTGCATTTCAGTTGATGCTTAGAACTTATTTTCCAGTGTGGGGTCTGCAATAAAGTACTTTCGTCTAAATCTTCGCTCAAGAATCACATGCACTGTCACAGCAAAAAGAAAGCTTTTTGTTGTGAGCACTGTGGTAAATTGTTCTCTTTTAAAAACAATTTAGAATCTCATCTGGTCACTGAACACAAATTGTATGGACATCTCGCTCTCACTTGCGGTAAGTTGGTACTTAATTACTTCCCAATTACGCACTATGTACTTCTCAATGGAAATACAAGTCGAATGTAGTAATGCAGGGTGTAATTGGACCTGATTTGCGATCGAAAGCAAACAATAGGTACACTATGGTCTGAAGCTCAATCAGAGGCGTCTACACAAGGGGGGGGGGTTGGACGCTGTTGGCGTCTATCGGACCCTAAGGGGGAAAGCAAAACGTCATAGGGGGGGGGGGGATGCAAGTCATTCGTGGTTGTGGGGAAGTGTCTAAAAAACTCGAAGGGGGATGCTGTCCGAAACTTCTTCATTGGGGCGTGCACAGAGAGAGTGAATAATCCAGAACAAAGCACGGCATCGGACTAGGGATTTTTCAGGGGGGGGGGCAAGGTTTATTTGCCCACCCTGGTAACAAGGAGCCAAGCATTATTACCACCCCTAAGATGCCGGGAGCAATATTTCATTCAGCTTGATTCATAATTTACATAAATTTACTCTATCAGGCGACGTTTTCGGCGGGTCTTCCCCGCGACTCAACCACTTAATGCCGTGCGGGGGGAAGGGAGAGCAGCTGGTGAAACGTAGTCTTCGATACGGTTGGGGGGGGGGGAATTTGGCTCCTTTCGACGAATTTCAGTCCACCCGACTAGGAGGATAGAGCATTAAAAGGTTTCCAGCGAAGTTGGTGCTTAAAATTCGATTCAACCTACGCAAGCGCTATTCTTGAAGCTGAATTTAAGAAATGTACCAACTCGCGCCTTCCAGAGGCAACTTCATGGCTAAAATAAAGAAAATACACTGATCCCTATAGTTCATGTAGGTCGCTAGGCCACTGAAATTGAGAAGGCTCACTGAAGTGCTGTTCTTGGGGCAAGTACTCGTCAAGAATGTTGGAAAAAACGTAAATACTAATGGCAAAAACAGCGAAAATCACTCATTCGCTGTTACTCGAAGCATGATGCAGACCAAACGAAAATTATGCTAAAATATAGAGTGTGCTGTTCTTGACCCCAGCCCATAGATAAAATTGATAAATCGCTCAATTATCGCTAATTCGTCGTATAAAAACGCTTCTCCGCGGCAAAAATTGGTAAAAATTGCTAATTCCTGAAATGCAATTAAGAAAAACACTAATCCGCGGCTGAAACTAACAAAAATAGCTAATTGAAGTCAGTTTAAATTATAAAAAAAAATTTCGCTCCGGCAGCTGGCGGTCGGAAAGAGTGCATTTCATTCCGTATACGAATACCCTAAGTCGTCCCAGAAGTAATAATTTTGATACCTAATTTGTTTCATTAAGCCGAACTTCTTCCTCTATTTTCACCACCCTCTCTTCAAAAATGTCGAAAAGTTTCGGTAGTTTTCCAAGGGCTTTGTTATATTAAATTGTTTTGCCGTATTTCATAATAAACGTGTGAATCTAAGCGATTTTTTTAAATTTCGTCCCACATTAAAGTTTTCGATAAATCTCAATGGAACCCAGGGCTTTTGTTACATTAAATTATTGAGTCGAATTTTAGAGCGCTAAGATGAACTAGTGAAGTTCAACGCTATTTTTACACTTCCACGCCGGAAGGACCACCCCCACCCCCTTGACTTTTTCAAAAAATTAAAATGGGAATAAAAGGCTACTCTAACATGGAGTATACGTACCGAATATGATGCTTCTAGAATCAACTGGTGATTTATAGTGATTTTTTGACCATTTCAACCCCTATTCCCCCCCCCCCCACCACCTTGACCGATTTTGCCCAAGTGCCCCCACCACAATAAAAAAAAAAGAATAGAATATTTCCAAGACATGAATTGTCAGTTTTGCCAATCTGGGACGCAAATAGTCAGTATTTAATCTTTTTTTTTTTTGGACGCAAAGCCCGTCAAGCCGAACCATCCAACCATCGGTATATTGACCATTTTGGACCGGGGTCTTATGACTACTGATTTTCGTGCCAAAGCGCGTTCCGCTAAATTGATTTATTCGAGAGTTATCGTGCTAACAAGACCACACACTTACATCCACTCCGGGGGTAACACCCCCTCCCCTTCGACTTTTTCAAAAAATTAAAATGGGAATCAAAGGCTACTCTAACATTGAGTATACGTACCGAATATGATGCTTCTAGAATCAACTAGTGATTTATATGATTTGCACTATGCGAATGAAATGCACTAAAACGCTGATTTGCTGTTAAAATTATTGAGGCATAATGCAAATTCGCGGTTAAAATGAGAAAAATTCAGGGTTGAAATCAGAAAAAGCGTTTATTAATGACCAAGAGTGAAAGAAGTCAATTGAAAAGTCGCTAATTTTCGGCTAAACATTGCTAATTCACTAGCAAAATCGATAAGAAGCGCTGAAAATAGGGAAAACGCTTATTCGCGGCTTCAGAAGGTAACCTTGGGACTGAAAGTGAGCAAAATCACTAACCCGCGGGTAGATGTTAATTCGTGGATAAAATTAATTAAAGGCTTTAACTCGCGGCTGAAAACAAGAAAAATTGTCAACTAAGTGTTAAATTGAGAACATTTGCTAAATCACAGAAAATTGAGAAAATGGCACGTCGGACATCGCATTTTCCCGGAGTGTACTTCGTGGCTAAAATTAGGAAAAAACGCTAACTCTCGAGTAAAATTAGGGGAAATCGCTCATTACCGGCTGAAATCAGAAAAAACACGAATTCGTGCCAAAAATTGAGAAAATTCGCTAACTCGCTGCTAAAATGGAGACAAATCTAATTCACCGATGAAATTGAGAAGACGCGCTGAAGTGTGGGAAAACGCTAGTTTGCGGTTAACATGGAGAAAACGCCAAATCACGGTTCCTGAAGGCAACTTTATGGGGGCGCTGGTGAAAGATTTGGCCGCGGGTCGCCAAATGTTTGGCCAAAGGTCGCCAAATGTTTGGCCAAGGCCAGCACTGATTGTAATTCACTGTATTTTTTCTCTTATAGCTCTTTAATACTTGTGGGGTGGGGGGCACTGCTCACAAAGGAGGGATTTCGCGTCCAGCCATCATGGGTGGTGGGAGGGGGTGGATAGACGCCACTGAGCTCAATAGTTTTTGGACGTTTTTAGGCTTGAATGTTTAGTCTTCACTTGTGTGAACTTACGGCAACTTTTGACGCCGAATTGAAAAATAGCACGTTTGTATTTTGTTTCAGTCATTATGAGGCATGTTTGAGAAAATTAAGCCCCGTTCACACGGTGCAATGTTTGAAGTTATATTGCATGCTGGTTTTTTAAAAACATATGTTACTTGGTAGTGACCGGATGTTTTTAAAAATCCAGCATGCAATTTAGCTTCAAACATTGCATCGTGTGAACAGGGCTCTAATCTTTTTTTGTGGCCTCGACAGCGGCTCAAAGATGGGTACTACTACGAAGTTTTTTACTTAAAAATTATATAATTTAAATTTTCTTCTTCTAAAAGGTAAAAAGAGGATGAATATCAAAGTATTTTAATTATTTTCATTAAAAAAATATTCAAAATCCCCTCACAAATGGATTAAGTTTTTATCGGAAATGGCTCGCACTGACATAAAGAATGTGCCTCTTTCGAACCCGGCATCAGAAGGAGCGAAAAACTCACTTGGAAGCGGCAAGGGATAAAATGAGGCATGCCCTAAATTTGTGTCTGTAATGTTTTCGATTGTAAATCAGGGGCCTTGCGTGTACTATAATTTTGTGTCATAATTATCCCCTCTGCCCTGTACATTACTTTATAGAGCAATGTGGAAAGGTTTTCGCGAGAAAGAACGCCTTGTCAACCCATATGCTAGTGCACCAAGGTGTTCGTCCTTATTCATGTCACGTTTGTTCGAGAACATTTACGCAGAAAGTGACACGAGACGTCCATTTGGTGACACATACTGGTAAAAATGTGGAGTGACGACACGCATACCTACCATTGCTCATCTAGCGAATAAATTTTAATTTATTTCAGGAAACTATCCGTTTGATTGTCAACAGTGTTCTAGGAAATTTTCTTCGAAGCATAAGTTGCGAGTTCATTCAAGATCTCATGATTCGGTGGATACCACGGATAGTTTGAAATCATTTCGCTTTGAGGTTAACCTTCTCCTCCAGACCTGTTGGCCGTGCTCCCTAATGAAGTTGTTTACAGGCTACAGAAAATACAAAGACGTACTCGTGCTTAATTCCTCAATGCCCTGGAAAAACTAAGATATTTGCAGATTATAGCGCGTTTGTTAAACATAATCAACGATACCATAACCCGAGCAAACAGTAGGACCGATGTGCTTTTGTTATATAAAACATGCATGCAAAATGTTTTGATTTTTCATTCCATCGTATTGTAGGTATTTCTCCTGTCATGAGTGTGGATTTCACTTCGTTGAAAGGAGGAGTCTAAAGCATCACATCGCCATGAACCACACTTTAGATGAACCAGTTTTCCACCGGTGCTACATTTGTAACAAATTATTCACCCTGAAATCAAAACTACAACGACATATGTGCACTCATCTCGAGGTAAAAGCTCATTATTTTTTCTCGCATAAAGTGCCGTAACAATTTTGTTTTTGTTTTTCAAATTTTAGGACCCAAAGCACAGGTGTAACACTTGTGGGAAAAGATATTACCGAGCGGATGTCTTGAAAAAACACGAGAAACGCCACCGAATCACCCAAACCACCTGCAGAATTTGTGAAAAAGTCTGTCAGGATTCGGAAAGTCTGAAGAAACACGTAAAATTACACGTGACGCCGGACCAATCGTGTCTGCAGTGTGGTCTAACGTTTACAACGCGAGCCTCCCACGACTATCACATGGCGAAACATGACAATAAGTTCAGGTGAGACTGACAATATTATATGTACACTTAAATGGCGACATCTCACACCTGCAAGCACTTTACCGTAAAATGCGAATATTAAAAAATGAAGAAGTTTCTGGGTTCCCCGAAAGGTGGCGCTTTGAATAAGTTCTAGAACAATTAGGTCCGTTCCATTGTTTCGCGAGTGCTACACTTTTGAAGAAAATCATCTGGTTTCATTCGATTTTTCAGAATAAGTCAATGATATCACGTGATTTTCTACACTAGTGTAGCACTAGCAAAACAATGGAACGGACCATTGTCCGTAGCATTGCTAAGTTGATTTTAGAATTCTAATTTTTGGTAGAAAGAGGAAAAGGTTTGTATAATTACAACGTTGTTCTTCTAATAATTTAAAACCAAGAAACTTGGAAAACGACGATTTGGCCACTTAGATTGATGGTTGACTTTCAGAGTAGCCTATTGAGATGGCGTACCACCAGTTCCGCGCTATCATCATATCAACGTCCAGTTCCGCGCAAAAGTAAATCGTATGACTACCCGTTCCGCGCAGAATTAGTATACCAGTTCCGCGCCGTAGAATAAGCTTTAAAAGGATGCATTAGATTCACCATGCATTTGACTCACCAAGTTGTCCCTGCATATCCGCGCTGAAGGAGCACGTCGTCAACAATTGGCAGGCTGACCTACGGTGCATAGTAACTCTTGATCTGATTGATGACGTCGATAGGTTCAAGTTCCCGTTTGTTATACTTTTCCAGACAGTCCGCGATGAAATTCTTCATTTTGGTTGCTTTAATTGTGCTTTTTCTTTTTCTCACAGTCTGTAGGCTATTAAACAGTGTGTCGGTGGACACTTGCTGATTTTTTATGGCTTCAACGAATGCAAATATGTTAGGGTGTGTTGAGGAGAACTGCTTTCCGAAAGAGCTGTGAAAAGCCTTACATGCATTAGTTGTTCTGATCGACTCCATCGTCGCAGATGACCACTGTGTTGAAGGATACGTTCCCGAGTCAAAAATGTACCATTCCAAAAGATATTCCACGTACTCCAAAACACGCAAGTCAGGAGGCGCAACAGGCAGCATTTCGAGGATGAAGCATGTGGCTACATCTACGGGCTTCAGGAATGACAGCTGAAAAGTGAGCCGGAGCCACTTACTGACGTCTGAATCTTTGTCTTGGTAACCAACACTTAGCCCACATTTCTGTATATAGCGATACCATAACTGACCAAGGTGGAAACGGCATCCGGTTACCACAATTTCAGGCCAAACCCTTATGGCAGAGTTGTGAATGGCCAGTTCATAATCTGCGACTAGGGCTTTGGTCTGCAGTACCAAATTCAATGTTTTGCACTGTTCCACTATGTGATCAAACAATATTGTGTACACTTCCTCCGTTTTCGATGGCAGTAGAGCCCAAACAAAAGGTATGTAATGTTCATTATGGTACATGTGAATGGTAAACATTTGACAAAAGAATCGCGTGCAATAATCAAACGTGCCATCTACCAACAATGTACTGGCCGAGCAAATAGCTTCGAGGTTTTTCTTAGTGCAAAAGCAGATAATACTATTCCGTCTGTCGTTGACGGCTGTTAGGCTCTCTCCCCGATGGCTCTTCAAGGAATGTTGTTCCACAGCGTCATGAACCTCATGCGTGAATTTCGGGAGACGAGGAAGAACAGAAGATTTTTTTCTTCCCACGCTCCGACGTATGCTATCCATATCGTCAATGTTCAACTCGCTAACCAGTCCCAACGCAACAGCTTCCGAACGGGCTACTTCCAGTGGTCTGCATGCTAAAGAAACTTTACGTTTAGCGGAATTCGCTACCTGCTGTCTAGGAGTTGTGGGTACAAGTTCATGGTTGTGAATGACATTTGATGAGTCAATGATTATAGCTCGGGAGGCATCAGTGTATATTTGCGCACAACATCTTTCTTTTTTTCCACCATTCGCCGCACACCTCCACGAAACTCCCGATTTCAGCTCACGATCTTCCCGAAATTTAAACCCTTCGAAAACGATTAGCACTTTCCCTTTTTCACTGTATGATATGTCGGCGCGACTCATTGTGTACTGGCCCGTATAAGAAATCAGACGACACTAAAAGTGAAACCGACTAGCGATAAAACGAGCTCTAGAAGTTGAACCTTGACCGTTCAGCTTCTAGAGCTCGTTTTATTAACAACAGTGTTCATGCTCGCGTGGAACTGGTACACTCACTTCGGGTCTAATCTGACGCGGATCTGGTGGTCATTATTTTTGTTGAGGCCAGCCCGCGCGGAACTGGAGTTGTCCCATTGAGATTCGCGTGCGGTTTGGGTTCAAAATCAGCAATTTTTTTCAAGATCAGCATTTTTTTGTACAAAAATATTTTTTTCCTAAAATCAGCCAATTCATCAAAAATCAGGTATTTTGCAAAAAATGAGCCATTTTTTTAAAAAATTCAGGCTTTAAAAAATAATCAGTCATTTTATCAAAAATCAGCTATTGTTCTCAAGGTCTGGTGTTTTTCTCGAAATCAACCATTTGTCTCAAAATCGGTCATATAGTGTATAAAATCTGCGCTTTCGAAAAAAACAGCTATTTTCCCAGAAATAAGCAGGTCGAAGGTCTCATAAACCTCGTCCGGCTCCATAACCTCCCTAGTCCCGGGTGAACTAGTCGAAAATTGACGGAATCAAAAAATTGGACGAAAACGCATAATGTACATTGTACAGGTTTCTCGACGAGAGGAATCTGAAAATTGAGACGGATTTTCTATCAAACGGTCCTCTGAAGAGGTTTCGCACTCGCCGCTTGTAAACGCTGATGTGACTGTGGCCTCGCCACAATGACCAAGCAATCGATCGGCCTGAAGTCCAATGAAGAAATTCTGAAGTTCCCTATCGCCATCTTTGCTGGGCCGCTCAGGAGTATGCCAAAAGAACCACGTGAAACGCACATTTTTAGATAGGTACTTTAAAGGGGCGCTGGCGGCCACTCTGTTGCGTTTAGAGCTGGAAAACCGCGAATGGCATTTAATAAATATCCTAGGTCCGAATGATCACTTTTTCTCAACTTTGCCGCGAATTGGAGATTTTTCCACTTTTAGCCATGAATTTCCTCTTTTTCTCAAATTTGGCCACCCAATCAGCAAAGTTCATTTAAAACATATTTTTTGAATATTTCTTTCGAATATTCAAATAATATTTCGAATGTCCGCTTTTTGGGTGGTTATGAAATATTCAGAGAAAATCATTTGCAATTTATTATTCATGAAATAATATTCGAAAATATTTTCTTCAAGTATTTACAAAATATTCCCCAAGTAAGTTTCAAAAATATCTTCTCGAAGTACTTATTTCCAAAATATTCATCTGAAATATTTGAATAATATTTTTTCGAAGTATTCGCAAAATATTTTTTTTGAATATATGTGTATATTTTTAATGAAGGTTTTCGTCAAAATATTCATTTTAAAAAATTTTTTTTTGTATTCCATAAAAGGAGGCCAGTCACTCTGAGCCAGCGTGGCTCAAGTCCACCTCTGTAGCCATGATTTTGAGTCGATCACAAACTCTGCGCGTGACCTCTGTAAGAGAGAAACGTCGAATCAGCGTTTCCGGCGTGATCACTATTTCTCAATTGTAGCCGCGAATGAGCGCTAGGGGTTTTCCTTAATTTTTGCCGCGAATTACGCACTTGTTCCCAATTTGAGTGACGAAGTTTCCGTCAGAAATCGCAAATTGGCATATCTTCTGAATTTTAGTTGCGACAAATCACTTTTTCTCTATCATAGCATAGCCGCGAATGAGGAAGTTTCACATTTTCCAAAAATTTTTTTTTTCGATGAGGCATATCAATCCTTCCCCGTAAATAAATAAATAAAAATGTAAAACCCTTCAGAAATATTTTTTATTTATGAACAAAAGTTGGCATATTTGAAATCCCGCCAAAACGAACATTTTCCGCAACGTAATATCACTTGTATTCTCTGTCCTTTTCATGCCTCTAAATAGCTCATCTGTTTATCCTCCATTATTTTATTATTGGAGAGCTCTTGTAGAAAATAAGGCAAAGAAACACAACAAACCGCTCTCCGACAGCTACGTTACAGGCGATTTTTTTTTCGGAAGGCGCATATGACAGCACAAACATGCTAGCTGGCGTGTTTGAAATGACCTAAAAAATCGCGTATTTATTAACTGTTGGATTATTTTACGAACGGATCGCGATTTTGGCTCTATTTTAGCATAAATAAACCTTTAAAAAATAGATTTATGAATAAGTTCTGACCCATGAAACTTCCTCATTAGAGTACATAAATTTTTATCGGTGAATGAGCGCTTTTCTTCAATTTTAGCCGTGAATTAGAGTTTGTTCTCAATTTTAGCGGTGAATTTGCGTTTCCTCAAGAAACCACGAATAGACGTGTTCTAATCCCGTGACCTACAGGTTGAAAATCACTGGCGTAGCGTAGATTCGCTAATATAAGCAGTACGAGTATATGAATTAGTATGGTAGAGAATGTTCTGGCGGGAGGGGGGCAGAAGGAGAAAGGTGAGCTGGCTAAGCGTTTTCCTAAATCACAAGGCTCCGCGAGCTGTCATCAATGAATGCGTGTTGTTTCAGAGTGTCATCTAAAACGATTAACCCAGCGAAAATTATCTGCCGTTGACAACAAACTATAATATCCTCTGATGGGGATGAGTCCCCGAACAAACCAATTATTGGATCGCAACCCTTATTTTTCATGCCATATTTTCGTTTCCTCTGCACAGTTTTGTCTGCGCGATCTGCCGGAAGAATTTCGTTCGCAAATGCCACTACACGGCTCATCTGTCTACGCACAACGAAGCCAGTGTCAAGTGTCAGACCTGTGGTAAAGTATTCAAAAGTGAGTCTTACTTGAGGCGACATGAGAGTAGAATGCACAGTCCTGCCTAAAGTGACCAAAAAAGAAGTGTATTTAAGCGGGTTGCTCATCACAACTGCCGAAATTAGCCCTGTACAGTCCCCAGGGGGTCTAAAGTGCCATATTTTATGCCCTTATCTCTTGATTGGGCTGGACCCGAATCTGATGTCTGGTACGAAAATTTGCCGTTGAACAAATTTCATCAAAAACACATATTTACAATGAGCAATAAGTTTCACATTTTTCAAAAATATGTGTTTTTTTATTATTTGTTATTGCATATGATTCCTTTCATGTAAAAAAAATAAACATTTTAAACATTCAGACATATTTTTTTAATTTAGAAAAACGCAGATTCGTGGCTAAAATCAAGATAAAGCGTTCATTCTTGGCTGATGAATGTGAAGAAAAATCACTAACTCTCGGCTAAATTTGAGAAGTAAACAAGCGCTGATCCATAGGGGGGTCATGATCTAACGACGCGTAAATACATATAGGTGAATATAATAAATATTCTTAATCTTAAATATTTTTATAATAAACATAAGCGAATTTTTTACGTATAGCTTAGCTTAAAAATGATGATAATACAATCATATTGCTAGAAAATTAATACTTTGTATGGCCTCTTCTCCCTATTCCTCACCAACCCCTCTCCATGCCACTCCACCTTAAAATTTCGCACCCCTTTTCCTTTAATCTTCAAAA
This sequence comes from Corythucha ciliata, assembly GCA_038030265.1. NCBI lineage: Eukaryota > Metazoa > Arthropoda > Insecta > Hemiptera > Tingidae > Corythucha > Corythucha ciliata. The sequence continues at coordinate 35,629,469 of CM075938.1, read as the reverse complement.
TTGAAGGCAATTTCCCCAGATTTCAAAACCTCTTGGGTAAATTAGTGGCACACCACTAATTTATCCCGTGGCATATTTTACGATTTTCCGTAATTTGAAACTTTCGTTGATCATCACCCCCCTCCCAACACCCTACAACTTTTTCAGAAGATTGATATGACGATAGAACGCATTATTAGGTCTGTTAAGGGGTCTATAGACGTACAATAAATATTGCGCAATAAATGTGTACAATATTTCGTTTCCAGGGGCCTTATTCTCTAACACGATAGCAATCAAATTTCGATTGCAATGTTGCTAACCATCAAAGAAACGTTGCTATTCGGCATTCTGCAATTTTAGAAACAATGAATTTGAAGCAACGTTGCTAAGGAGTATTTCTGTAGTAGGTTATTATAGAAGCACCACCACACTGTGTTGCTATATCGACAAATTCGATTGCAGTGTTGCTTTCATCTTTATCAGACCCCGTTATCATTGTGAATTTTAACTTTCCTCGGGCTAGCTTTTTTATTCATGTCTGTCATGGGACAAGAACGTCGAAAATTTCTTATCTCAGCTCGCGCTGCTGATCTTCGCTATTCTGACTTCCGGCGCAGCAGCTTGTGGAGGATCAGCCCACAGCGAGAAGTATTCTAGCTCGAAGTCTCAGATGAGAATGTGGTCGAGAAAGCCGCTAGTCCTGTCGTGAATGGTTTAGACGTCAGCATGTCCGCATGTCGGCATTTTCATCCATGGCATTCTCATCAATTGTTCGCACTCATCTTCGGGAATTTTCCTCGACCCTCGCCTCTCAATCGTCGTGAAGAGGCACGCTGCTGATTTCCCACATTACTCGGGTAGATTCTAGCTACTAGTGCTTGATTCTTCGTGGCTACTTTGGCGTGAGGATTCATAGTACGCCCCCGCTATAGACTAAAGAAACCGCACGTTTAGACGTGCTCCGGGATATGATCCTCACTGCTGCCTTATTTACATTTTTGAAGTCTCCCTTAACGATATGAACAAGCTGTTGGCTATTCCATATAATTTATTATTTGATAGCAATAAAGGCAATTTTAATTTGAATTTACAGACGTTCAAATGCGTATAGTTTATTTTCTTTCAGCGCATATTTAATGGCTTGGTCTCCTCCAGTATAGTTCTATGGTTATTATTCCGAAGTCGGTTTCCAATGTTGCTAAATCGCTATTCTCTAAAATTGCAATGCGGAAAGGCAACAAACAGATTTCAACAGTTCTACCATAGCACCATTGCTTTCTAGCCAACGTGTAAAAGCTTCGATGTTTTACAAAATAAGCCCCCAGATGTTTAGGGATAAAAAAATAGGTTGTTCATTATATTGTGCAACCCATCAATACAACCCACAAACGTTCAATTTTATTGTACAACCCCTATTATTGCGCAATATTATTGTACGTGTATGGGCCGCTTTACATCACGGTGTTCGGAACACTTTCGGAGAAAAGTTGCCATGAGACCAGTCAATAAAATTCAAGATGATTACATTATTTTGGATGGTCCCATGGCAACTCTGTGGAACATGGTGTTCCAACACATTGGTGAAGGACCTATTGCCACATCCCTCCTCCCTTCTCAATCTGAATACACTAGAATAAACGAGTGAAATTTGACGATTTTTCCAAATTTGACGCCCTATTAGTGATGGGTCGAAGGAAAAAACCCAATGGGAATATTTCCGGTTGGGGGGGGGGGGCGGGTTTTTCCCAAGAAAGTATTTTCACACCCGAATTGGGCTTTTATTCGTTCAATTTAAATAGAACTTATAACAGCAGAAATTAGAGAAGTCAGCCTCGGAGCGTGAGGTTTTTCCCTCACGCAGCCTCATGTAACCTTTCCCTCAACTCTGCGAGAAGTCTCTATCTGTTCCATAGAGATAATTCATCTCGCATTACGCCAAATTGAGTTGAAGCGCGCTGAAAATTTACGTTTGTCGCCACTTTCCAAGAATGAACAGTCCTTGATTCTACGAAAACTGAAAGATAGAAAAGACTCCAGCGTTGTAAAGTAGATATTCGCTGATTACGCTGCGACACTTTGGGGCCATCATCGTAGCGGACGCTGCTGAGCAAGACGAGCAAATAGAAGGCATCAAACATATTCATAAGGTCGCCATACAGATAAAGGTTAATTTCAACGAAGCAATGGTTGATTTGGCCAACTATCGTTCCAAGGATGGACTCTTGGGGAAGACATTTTTGTCGGCGGTCACGCCAAGTGTTTGGTGGCAAGGACTTCGTTCGATTTATCAGGTGCGACAGAAAGATCCTTTAGTACGTTTTCTTGGATACACAGCAAAAAAACCCGTTTAACGACTGATCGAGCCGGAAAACTGACCTAACTGTCCATTGAGTGAAAAACGGATAAAAATCCAGTATTTTCCCAAATCGGGTTTTTCCCAGGGAAAAATCCCGAAATTTAATTTTCCCGGTGTAAACCCATCACTGTGCCCTATTATCCCCTTCCACGGCCGTATCAATTTTTTCAGTGTTCCGTCCCCTCCGCTGGTTAACATGGGCGCGCGATTTTTATTTCGAATTTTTCGACTAGCGCGCCCATGTTACCCTTTAGCCAGCATGAAATCGGAGGGGTCGGAGCACTGAAAAAAATGGATACGGCCATGGATGGAAGTTTTCTTGTTTATGTTTTTTTGTATGCATTATTGATGAACGCCAAAATTGGGAACATGGAAATATCGTGTGGTCCTCCACACTGTCCCTGAATCATCAATCCCGCAGTCTTCATTCCTCAAACACCAAAATTTCCATAACTCTAAATCCAAAATTCAGCGTCGCACATAATCAATAATCAACCCTCAGCCCGCATCGACTAAACTTCAATTACCGATCTTATCCATCAATCGTCACTCAATTTTCAATCCGCCTTCAATCATTCGTCTTCGTTCTTTCATACCAAAAAATAAAAAAAAAAAAAAAAAAAAAAAAAAAGTTAGAAAATAGTCCAAAGTGAAGCACAATGAGTATACTTGGGTCGAAAAAAGGCGATTTTAGGACCTTCTACCATTTTAGAACAACAATTTCGATAGGCCGTAGCCCGTTGCAGCCTATGTGGAAAACTACTTTACATACAAAAGTTGTAGGAAATTTATTGCTCAACAAGTTTTGTGAGTGAAGATTTCCCTCGAAAGTAATTCATTTACGGGATATTTAGAAAAAAATTGAAGAAGTGCCAAAACATTCCGGTTTTTGGGCTGCCAAAAATTTAGTCAAAATGCACTAATGAGAAATTGAGACATGCCTTATAAAACGTTTGAAAAATCATATCTCTGAAACTATTGATTTTCGGACAATGTTGTACATAGTGTTTTCGATTGCAAATGAGGTCTAATTTCACCCAATTTTTTTTTTCGCAGCCGTTTAGAAACACCCTGTATATTAGTGTCACTAGTATATACAGAGTGGTCGGTTTTGAGATGCAAAAAAAAATTGGGTAATAGTACACCAAAAATGGGATAAAAAAGTCCTATTCGGATAGTGGCCTATCTCTTTTTGTTTTCGAGTAATAATTTTTTTAGTGATTTTTAGGCGCAACTGTATTTTTCACCGAAAAACTGTTATTTCTCAGCTTCTACTTCACCGTTTTCCAAAAGTGATGGCAGTTTCGTAATCTACGAAAATTTTTCTACGGGATGAATGCAAAATCAATATTCTAAATTGTCATAAACGCCTAAAAACGTAACGTTTTCGTTGTGTTAATACAAAAAAAACAAGAGTTTGACTTCACAAAACAATTTACTGCGTCACCAAAAATAGCTCCACACGTTGTCAAACGACATGAAAACTTCTCCGTTTTCCCAGCTTTCCAATGGTGTACTCGAAAGTGGAATTATCTCCCTCCTTTGACGAGAAAATTCGAAAAGAAGCGAAAAAGTAATACATTTTGGGTTAAAAATGTGAATAATAACAGGTGCGAAAATTCTTTTGTTTCGCTCTCTTTCTCGAGAAATCCAAGCGCTGGGACTGTAAAAATTAAAATGTATTGCATTTGAAGAACAAACAAATTAATAAACTGGACGAAGAGTTGTGCGAATTTAGGGCGTCTGCTAGGGGGCTGGGCTGGGGGGGCGAAAGAACAGGGCAAGGCTACCTGCATTTCCTGCAAGTCGAATTTCCACGACTTCTTGACGGAATGGACCAAGAGCTGAGGGAACAAATTATTTTCCAGCAAGAAGGTGATTTCGGTCTCCGACGATCCCAGCCCAGCCCCCATAAAAAACCAGCAGACGCCCTAAATTCGCACACCTCTTCGCCCATTTTATTAATTTCTTTGTTTGTTGTTTATTCTTCAAATGCAATACATTTTAATTTTTACAGTCCCAGCGCTTGGATTTCTCAAGAAAGAGAGCCAAATAAATGAATTTTCGCACGGATTTTTAACCCAAAATGTATTACTTTTTCGCTTCTTTTCGAATTTTCTCGTCAAAGGAGGGAGATAATTCCACTTTCGAGTACACCATTGGAAAGCTGGGAAAACGGAGAAGTTTTCATGTCGTTTGACAACGTGTGGAGCTATTTTTGGTGACGCAGTAAATTGTTTTGTGAAGTAAAATTCTTGGTTTTTTTTGGATTAACACAATGAAAACGTTACGTTTTTAGGCGTTTTTGACAATTTAGAATATTGATTTTGCGTTTATCCCGTAGAAAATTGTCCGTAGATTACGAAACTGCCATCACTTTTGGAAAAAAGTGAAGTAGAAGCTGAGAAATAACAGTTTTTCGGCGAAAAATACAGTCTCGCCTAAAAATTACTAAACAAATTATTACTCGAAAACAAAAAGAGATAGGTCACTATCCAAATAGGACTTTTTTATCCCATTTTTGGCGTACTATTACCCACTTTTTTTTTTGCTACTCAAAACCGACCACCCTGTATAGGTTTATTTATAAGCTTATGGCCGTTTTCTTGTTAGCACGATAACTCTCGAAGAAATTAATTTAGCGGGACGCGCTTTATCTAAAAAATCAGTAGTCATAAGACCCCGGTCGGTATTGCATTTGGGCCAAATCGGACAAGGTGGAGGAGGGGGGGAAATAGGGGTTGAAATGGTCAAAAAATCACTATAAATCACCAGTTGATTCTAGAAGCATCATATTCGGTACGTATACTCCATGTTGGAGTATCCTTTGATTCCCATTTTAATTTTTTTGAAAAAGTCAAGGGGGAGGAGGTGGTGCCCCCGGGGTGGAAGTAAGTGTGTGGTCTTGTTAGCACGATAACTCTCGAAGAAATCAATTTAGCGGAACGCGCTTTGGCACAAAAATCAGAAGTCATAAGACCCCGGTTGGTATTTAATTTGGGCCAAATCGGTCAAGGTGGAGGGGGGGAATAGGGGTTGAAATGGTCAAAAAATCACTATAAATCACCAGTTGATTCTAGATGCATCATATTCAGGACGAATACTCCATGTTAGAGTAGCCTTTTGATTCCCATTTTAATTTTTCGAAACAGTCAAGGTGGTGGGGGTGGTCCTTCCGGTGTGGAAGTGTAAAAACAGCGTTGAACTTCACTAGTTTATCTTAGCGCTCTAAAATTCGACTCAATAATGTAATGTAACGAAAGCCCTGGGTTCCATTGAGATTTACCGAAAAGTGTGATGGTGGGGGGGGGGGGGGTGAAATTTCAAAAAAATCGCTTAAATTCACAAGTTTATTATACGGCACAAAAATTTAATATAACAAAGCCCTTGGACAGCTACCGAAACTTTTCGACATTTTTGAAGAGATGGTGGTGAAAATAGAGGAAGAAGCACGGCTTAATGAAACAGATTATCGTATCAAAATTATTACTTCTGGGACGGCTTAGGGTATCGTATGCACTCTTTCCGACCGCCAGCTGCCGGAGCGATTTTTTTTTTTTTGTTTTGTTTTTGGAAAAGTTGCCATTGCATTGTAACCGGAGGCTCTAAGGTCCAATCTGATGGTACCATTGGAAAGAGCGGACTTTTTTTCTATTAGAATTGAGGCATTCCATTCCATTTTGCTCCATACATGCTCAGATATCCTGCAACAAAGTCAAACTTGTTCAAAATTCAACCCATGTTCACGATACTTTGAAGCTGGATTGCTCCTCAACAGGTGCTTTCGGAGATGACGTTTTTTCAGAAAAGTATCACAATGAAAATTTGTATTTTTAGATCGCGTTCTCATAGGGACTTTTTCCTAGAAATTTCATATTCGTACTGGAAAAACACAAGACACCTATTTCTGACGTAGTTTTCTTTACATAAATCTCAAAATTGTTGACAGAGAAATGGAAAAAATAGTTAATAAATTAATTAAACTGATGTTATCCGGATGACGATGGAAGGGCATAGCCCAACACCAATGTCCATCTAACAATATCTAAGATAAGATAAAATTCGGCGTGGTTTACCGATGAGGAGAAACGCCTAGAGTTTCGAGAAACAATGGACCTGGGTGGAGTTCGGCTTAGCTTATCCCTCGGAGTACAACTCCCAAAGGCGTCTCCGTGGCGCAGTTGGCGGCGTGCTGGAAAGGTAATCCAGAGGTTGCGGATTCAAATCCCGCCGGGGAGCCATTTTTTCTCGAAACTCGTATTCATCATATCCATCGGAAAAAGAGTAATAATAACAAAATAAATAAGTAAAACAGGAAAATAAGCAAGAAATCAAATGATTTCAAAGATATTTTTCTTTGAAATTATTGTTTTTTAATATTATTATTATTATGTATTTTTTTAAATTTTTTTCCTAATAATTTTATTTTAATTTTTTATTTTTTATTTAATTTTGATAATAGTTATTAAAAATGAATAATAATAGTTAGTAATATGAAAATTAAGAGTTTCTCCTGTGCAAATTTCTCCTTTTTTTCTTTTGTACATTTTTCCCCTTTTTGTGTGCATTATTGTTTCTTTTTTGTCCTTTTTCCATTTTTCCGTCACCAATTTTGAGATTTATGTCAAGAAAACTACGTCAGAAATGAATAGGTTTCTCGTGTTTTTCAAGTTCGAATATGAAATTTCCAGAAAAGTCCATATAAGAAGGTGATCTAAAAACAAGGTCTATATACAGGGTGTTTGGTAAGTCGACGGCAATAATGCGGGGGGTTTTTGTCGGTCCAAAATGGGCCAAATAAGTCCATATAAACACTTTACAGATTAACCCTTGGGGCGACAAGCGAAAATGAATGTCAAGTGTTAGCGATGAGTGAAAGAACAGTAAGCAGTATGCCCATCAGTCTCCCTTTCTGGACTAGCGTAACCCATACTCCTGTTTTCATAGCTCTATCAAAAGCGACGTCACGTCTAGTACGTTGTAGACGAAAATAGTATGAGTATGAGCAGACCTTCTTATGCAGGGTGTTTGGTGGTAAGTCGACGGCAATAATGCAGGGGGTTTTTCTAGGTCCAAAATGGGCCAAATAAGTCCATATAAACATAGGTCCGATTTCCAACCGTTTTCAAGATAATCGATATTTTAGTATTTTTAGCCATAACGTTGGTTTTATTGGATTCAGCGCTTGTAAGTCGAGAACAGTTACACGTACATTAAATCTGAGGGCACTACCGAAAAGAGCAGACATTTTCAAGTGGGAATTGGTACAGTTCTCCCCGAAAGTAGTCGCAATTTTCCAGTAACCAGTCAGATTGTGGAGATTTATACCGATTTTAGGCAGTGTAGCCTAAAATCGCATCGAATGTATGATAGCGAATCTTGAAATGCTATCCAGGTCTGGCAAATTTCACAAAAACTTGCCTGATTAGTGAGGATCAAAATACCAAAGCCAGATCATCGCACCCTTTCGTGAAAGTTTGGAAAAATGAACCTATTTCGAGCTAAAGGTGTTTTTTTGGGTGTTCTTTGCAATAGGCCTTTGTGAACAGATGAATGTGAAAAATGGAATCAAGCACTCTATTATTTCTTCTAAAATGATAATGGTCCGTATTCATAGTCGTCACTTGAGTTGAGTAATTACTTATTTCGATTCAAAACAGAACGACCGATTTGAAGCCAATTAAGTAAATACTCAGCTTGAGTGACGTCTATGAATACGGCCCATAAAGGTTCTTTTAGGCCTTTATCAAGGTCAGCGATGCAAAATAAAAACTTCTCGTAGTGTATTCGAACTTTATTCAGAACAATTTGCCTAATTCAATGCAAAATCTGGGGGAAGATGTTCGTCGAAGCCTTATTCTTAACATGATCGTGCCCCCCCCCCTTAACGGATCGAATTTCTCCAACATTTGAATAGAAGTTATGATATGTGGATATGATGAGGGGGTTCAATTCCACTACCACTTCGATCGCGGGAATCTGTGTTTACTGCATCAGGAGGAGATTCGAAGAAGGATTACAGGAGCTTTTGAGGCCCTTCGAGCCGACATTTTTCCTCGCGTGGGAGCCACGAGAAAAAGAGCTCGAGCCTGCCTTCGGAACAGAGGAGGACATTTGGAAAATGATTTGTAAAAAAAGAAGTTTTAGGTAATTTATTTGTTCATTTATTTACTAATTGTAATGAATTGGTGTAATGAACGCTACGAAATATTTTTATTTTGCACTGCTGACCACGATTAGACCTACGAGAAGCTTCATTACCATTTAAGAAGAAATAATAGAGTGCTTGATTCCATTTTTCACATTCATCTGTTCACAAAGGCCTATTGAAAAGAACACCCAAAAAAACACCTTTAGCTCGAAATAGGTTCATTTTTCCAAACTTTACGAAAGGGTGCGATGATCTGGCTTTGGTATTTTGATCCTCACTAATCAGGCAAGTTTTTGTGAAATTTGCCAGACCTGGATAGCATTTCAAGATTCGCTATCATGCATTCGATTCGATTTTAGGCTACACTGCCTAAAATCGGTATAAATCTCCACAATCTGACTGCTTACTGGAAAATTGCGACTACTTTCGGGGAGAACTGTACCAATTCCCACTTGAAAATGTCTGCTCTTTTCGGTAGTGCCCTCAGATTTAATGTACGTGTAACTGTTCTCGACTTACAAGCGCTGAATCCAATAAAACCAACGTTATGGCTAAAAATACTAAAATATCGATTATCTTGAAAACGGTTGGAAATCGGACCTATGTTTATATGGACTTATTTGGCCCATTTTGGACCTAGAAAAACCCCCTGCATTATTGCCGTCGACTTACCACCAAACACCCTGCATAAGAAGGTCTGCTCATACTCATACTATTTTCGTCTACAACGTACTAGACGTGACGTTGCTTTTGATAGAGCTATGAAAACAGGAGTATGGGTTACGCTAGTCCAGAAAGGGAGACTGATGGGCATACTGCTCACTGTTCTTTCACTCATCGCTAACACCTGACATTCATTTTCGCTTGTCGCCCCAAGGGTTAATCTGTAAAACACGTTATGAAATCCTCGAATCTAGTCGCATCTAAAACCACGCGTTTCATCATAATGACGGCGCGAAAAGTGTAGGTACAAGTCATCCGTATCTTAGCCGCTACCGCTCAATCCTCAGTCCCTCGAGGTATCTGTCGCTCACCAATGTGAATGCATTGTAGGACGCGTCCTTCAATCAACTTACTTTGTCCGAAGAAAAATTCAGAACACGCTATGACAACCATTGACAATCCTTGATGTTTTGTTTTTGCCCACAATGACGTCATTTTTACCTTTCCATCGAAATGCATGATCGGACCTTCTTTTTTATAGACCTTGATCTAAAAATACAATTTTCATGGTGATACTATGCGCCAACCTTTCTGAAAAAATGTCATTTCCGAAAGCACCTGTTGAGGAGCAATCCAGCTTCAAAGTGTCGTGAACATGGGTTGAATTTTGAACAAGTTTGACTTTGTTGCAGGATATCTGAGCACATATGGAGCAAAATGTAATGGAATGCCTAAATTCTAATAGAAAAAAAAGTCCGCTCTTTCCAATGTTTCCAATGGTACCGTCAGATTTGACATTAGAGCCTCCGGTTACAATGCAATGGCAACTTTTCAAAAAAAAAAAAAAAAAAAAAAAAAAAAAAAAAAAAAAAAAAAACCAAGGCAAAATCAAAAAGTACCTAAATCCTTTATATCTCGGAAAATAATGAGAATCGGACTATGTTCAATAGGGGTCGTTTTAACCCATTTGAGGTGCTGAATCACAGGGCGAAATATTGCCTTGTATTTTTTGAACACCCCAATTATACAGGGTGTTTCAGGAGGATCCGGCAATACTTGCACATGGTGTACTACTAAGTAAGGCGAACCAAAATTACTATGTGGACATAGGGTCGCAAACGCTTCGTTTCAGAGTTAGAGAGAATTTTGAGTTTTTTAAGCCAAACCACCTCTTTCCCCAGAAAAGCTTTCTTAACGGTCTAGCCGTTCAAGGTAGAACAAAATGAATTACATTTCTGAAAAGAGCGCAAAATTTGACTTTAGAAAACCTAAGAATAACACGCCATAATTTCTGTAAGTACGTCTAGCTATTTTTTGGAAAAATGAAAAAGTGTGACATTGAATTTTTGTGTTTCATTCAGAGGTGAATTACGCTCAATCCGTAGTGGGTCGGATATTGTTACGGTATTGTAAAAACATGCCCATTTTGTAAGCTTTCCAATGACGTAAGAAAATTTGAAATTGGTTGGATTTTTACTGAGAAATCACACTAAAGGATCGGGAAATTGTCGAAATAAGCCACATTTCACCCACTAGGGAAACATCGGGGAACATTTTTTTCAGACATCACAATCACCTCATTGAGGTTCATGGATCAAAATAATTTCAGAAAAATCAATGATTCATACCGATCATGATCACCCCCACCCATCCACTCCGCTCATACTATGAAATAATCGTTCGGAATTGGTTGACAGTTTGCCTTCCATAATTTATTATTTTAATTCAAAATTGTTTTTTCTGGTAAAAATTCACACCATACGCGTGAATAAACGCAATTGCCATTCGAAAACGCCTGAGAAATGGTGACGGATGACGAGCTAGTACGAAACTGATCAGATAATTTTAAACAATTATTTGCTTATGGAAGTGGTGGGGAGGGGATGATGTTCATTGACATTGACCATTGTTTTTTCATTATTAGTTCATTACTTTGTAACATGGGGTGATTGTGATGTCTGAAAAAAATGTTCCCCTAGTAGGCACAATGAGGCTTATTTTGACGGTTTTCACTGGTTTCCCGAACGTTTAGTGTGATATCTCAGTAAAAATCCAGCCAATTTGAAATTGTTTTTAAGTCATTTGAAAGCTTACAAAATGGGCATGTTTTTACAAAAGCGTAGCAATATCCGTCCCACTATGGAATGAGCAAAATTCTCCTCTGAAAGAAACACGAAAATTCCAAGTCACACTTTTTCGTTGTTTCAAAGAATAACTAGACGTACTTAAAGACAATTATGGCGTGTTATTTACAGATTTTCTAATGTGAAATTTTGCGCTCTTTTCAGAAATTTAATTCATTTTGTTCCATCTTGAACGGTTTGTCCGTTAAAACCACTTTTTGTGGGAAAGAGGTGGTTGGGCTTAAAAACCACAAAATTCTCAGTAACTGTGAAACGAAGCGTTTGCGACCTTATGTCCATATAGTAATTTTGGTTCGCCCTACTTAGTAGTACAACATGTGCAAGTATTGCCGAATCCTCCTGAAACACCCTGTATATGAATTCCGGAGACCACTAAATTCGTGTTCTGGAGGTTCTGAAACATGAAAAAAAAACGTCATGACCCATAGCCACCACCACGACGAGATCAATAGTGCATTTTCAGAATGAAATGCACTAAAAGAAAAACTGAAATTGTGTGGGGGGATGTAGTTTTTCCTATTTTTAGGCTGTATCGGCTCTTTTAGGGGCTCGGGGGCTTCAGCTTCAGCTTCATGACATCTGAAAACATGAGGAAAGTGGGTGAACCATATTTTAAAAAATTATTACTCGCTATGGCGATGGCCCAACAGGGAATTTTAAAAGGCAATCAATCGGCATGTTGAAGGGTTGTAATGTTGGCCAAAGTTGAAATTAGGATTCAGCACACCTGAAAGCATTAAAATTAGTCATCAAACTTGGTCCCGGAGTTTTTCCCTCCCAAAACTACCTCATTCCTGGACTAGAAGGCTCTAAGAAAAAACACAGGTACTCAGTGGCGTAGCGTGTGGGGGGGGGGGCATCCCGGGCATCTTTTGAAATGGGGCATCAGTCGACTGAAGCTTTTTTCTATTTTTAACGTGAATATGTTAAAGAACCGAGCACAGTTGGGATAAATATAGAGTCCTTTTGCGCACCACCGGTACAAAGACTCCACATCTATTCAACTGTCTAGTGCACATAATTGTCAGGTGCTCCGTGAAAGAAATTGTGGCTTCAGGTTTACCAAGAGGTACCAAAACCGCACAAAATGGTCCATTGCAGACCAGGGCTCCGCTAAGAGCTATCTATAACAGTATAACGGCTGCCAGTTAGTGGGAGGAGGCGTAAAAACTACAACGAAGGTGACGGAAAGCTGAGTCTTGGCGATGCCATGGTTCTCTTTGGAGGCAAAACAGTCTAAGAACTGGACAGAGCGTGCCAGAAATTGCGGGTTGCATCCCACAACCGGTCAGTGTTGCGTGCAAACACGCTCCTGTCCTCCACACGCTAAGTGTGGAACGGTGGAAGAATTTGACAGAGCCAACCTCACGGAATTGAGGTCTTTTGATAAACCAAAGGAGGAAAAATTGTTTTCATGGAGAGCCGAATCCGGTATTTTGAGTATGCCAAGTTCCGCGAATTCTGTTGTTTGAAGATACTAACCCTCAACATTGGTTTTTTGAACGACAAAAGCCTTTGAGATTGGTTTATTGAAGCGCAAAACCTGTGAAGTTGGTTCTACTCAGAGTCAATCCTCGAAATAAGGGGTTTCAGGAGTTAAACCCGTGAAAGTGGTTTTTGGAAAAGCCGGACCCTCAAATTTTGTGTTTTTCATGTAAACCAAGCTCAAATTTTTTTTTTCTACAGAGCCAAACCGTCAAGATTGTTTTTGCAACATTAAACCCCACGAAATCGGTTTCTTGAAGACTCATTCTAGTGAAGTTGGTTCTCTCCGGAACATACCCCCCCTTAATTGATCGTACCTACACCATATTGGCTTAATTGCTGCAAATCTAGCTCACAGGGACTATGAAACTGCTGATTTTTTCCCCGAGAAACATTCCCATGCCCGCGGTCTGTTTGTTCCGATAAAAGTCCTTCCCAGGTAAATCGAATATGGTGTTTGGGAGAAAATTTCCCCGAGAACCCTAAAAGTTTCCCCTACCCCAAGCCCTGGATGATTTCCGATTGAGGCGAGTAGCCCGATACTCGCATTTTTTGATAGTGGGGGGGGGGGAATCTACCATGACCACCGCTCCGGGCATCAAAATGTCACGCTACGCCCCTGCAGGTACGATAAAAACACATAAGGCTCAGGGGCGTCTACACAAGTTGGAGGGGGCGGGGGGAGAAGCTAAAAAAATCATGTCATAATACCCTTGGTCAATATTGCATTTGGGGCAAATCGGTCGAGTTGGAGAAGGAAAAATAGGGGTTGAAATGGTGAAAAAATCACTACTATTCATCCCGTTGGTTCTATGTAGAAGCATCATTATTATTCGGTACACGCATTCATGTGAAGGTGGCCTCTGAATGCAATGAGGAAGTTTCACATTTTCCAACAATATTTTTTTCGATGAAGCGTATCAATCCCTTCATGTAAATGAATAATTAACAATTTAAACCCCTTCAGAGATATTTTTTATTTATTAACAAAAGTTGGCATATTTGAAATCCCGCCAAAACGAACGTTTTCCGCAACGTAACATCCCATGTATTCTCTGTCCTTTTCATGCCTCTAAATATAGCTCATCTATTTATCCTCCATTATTTTATTGTTGGAGAGCTCTAGTAGAAAATAAGGCAAAAAATACAACAAACCGCTCCCCGACAGCAACGTTACAGGTGAATCCTGGCGTCCAAGATGTGCACGCTATTGAATTTTTGGCCAACTTTGATTGCCCTCAGTCAAAAATTGCGAGCCAACAAGGTGCGTGAACTATCGTGAGATACTAAAAGTAGTCTTTACAAACAAAAGAGACAAAATCAGCAGAAAATGGCGGGTTTTTAACACAATTTCCCAATATTCCCGGATCAAGTAAGTTGGAAACTATTATGAATAAAACGAAGCCCGCTCACATCGGAATTCGAGAGGCTTTTAGCGGAAAAATAAAAATTGAATGAACTGACCATGTTGTCTATATTTTCTTATTGATTGGACTATTAGTGAATATAAGGGGGGATTTCAGATATCTGCCACAAGCCCCGGATAGGGTAAGTCCGCCACTTAAAAAGAAAGAAAGAAAAAAAGTCGAATCATCTCGAATTCTTACAACTTAAAATACTTCAAAATTGAAAAACAAAAACAAAAAACGAAACGTTGCACGAAGAAGAACAGCAGGATTAGCCCAATAAAATTACAAAAACAACAACTTTCATCCGCTTGAAAGAACAAAATTGGGTCGCAAAAGCTTCCCAACGACTACCAATCTGAAAGCATATCTGGAGCATAATTATTGCACTCAGTATTACTTGTAGAATACTTGAATCAGAATTTATCAACAAGTTCTTTCCAGTTTCCATACTTGAGCTAGCAGGCATTTGCATAATTTATTCTTTTGAAATATAGGGAAGAGGATAAGTAGAATATCTTTCTTTTTCTTTATCTGTACATAAATTAGGTGACATTAAAACTATAGCCTTTTTCATTTACGCAGAATTCTGCTCTGTAACAGTTCATTTCCACCAGTCTGCCTCATTTTTTAAATTCAGAGAGAACGAGTGGAAATGAACTGCTCCGAAACAGAATTCTATGAAAATGGAAAACGCTATAAATAAGTTTGTGGCTGAAACAATAATAAATGTACATTTCTTCGACTGTGCTGAAGGAGACCTGTGTAAAACGCCGGTACGATGTATCGGCTCTCGTATATATTATGTATAGTCGAATTCCAGGTATGCACGAAAGACGCCAGTCGTCGGTCAACAGTTGAGAGCTACGCGATGTGTCTGATTTTCTGTGCGCTCTATTTCCTGATTGCCAAGGGGAGATAAGTGCAGGGAGCCGTAAACAACGCAATTCGAAAAGGGGAGAAGATCTAAAACTTGGATATCATTCAATATTGAACGAAGGTGGATGGTACAGATCCAGTTTTAATATTAGGGGTTTCCTTTCATTTTTTTTGCCGAATTTGATGGGAAAAACGATTGTAATTCTCAGGGTTGAATCGAGACGTGATTGAAAGCTCTGTCAGGCTGTCGTAAAGGAACATGGAAGAGCATGCGCATCATACTTTGCCGTGTAAGCCTCAAACTCAAAGGGAGCCCGTCCGGCGTCCTCATTTAGTTGTTTCGCACTGTCTTTTTATTTTCTCTCTCTGTATTTGTACGAATTAACAACAGCCTCTCTCTTCAATCCTCGGTTCTCTAGCCCGCAGCATCCTCATCCTCACACAATGCCTTGCCCTTCTTTTTGGTGCGGAACCTGTCCTGCTCGACTGTATTAGGCCGGGTCGGTGGACAGGAAAACATTGTACGAGGAGCCGGTGGGTACAAGGGGCGGAGGGGCTTCTCGAGAGACTGTGAGAGTGAAACAAACAGTTGCTGTTGAGACGTTGCGTCGGTCGTTTCGGGGGAGGGAAACGAGAGCAATAAATTGATTGTCGTCCGGACTCAAGATTCAATCTTACGTGATAAAAAATTGTAGTTGTTTATTTTTTAATTGTTTTACCATCCGCAGCAAATTCGAAGTTTCCGTCTTTCTCACAAAATTTTCTTCATTTTTGTCGTCGCTACGTGAGTATAATTTTTTTGTCCGTTTTTGAGTTTTCAATATTGTTTTCTGTAGCTGAGGGCTACATAATAAGATGTTGTTATGATCAAAAATTCAACCCTACGTATAGTAACCTAATAATGTACGTAAAGTCTTCTCTTTTTGGTATGGGAATTATAATACATCACGTAACGTAGCCCACTGTGTGCCATGCCACGCACACACAGTACGTAGGTATTTATTTATTTTGAAACACGCTAGCGAACAAGAACCCGCAAAGAATCTTTTATGTCAAAGTCCCTGCACAAAAATTGTTGAAACGTACTCGACTTGACTATATTCATTCGTTTCCACGGGTTCTCCGATGCCGTTTGAACAGAACACATCACTCCACCCCGTTCCAAACGAATCTCATTTTTCAATATATAGTGCCAAATTGCCGGGAACCAAAATATCCTTCCTCCCCTGATCCTCTCTCTTCTCACAATGTTTTTGCTTGTCAGCAAAAAAAAAAGATCAATGATGTCAACTACAACGAATTCGACTCAATAAAAAATGATGCTTGAACGCGTCCTTCAAAATGCCTTCCTCCGCCACACGCACTGAATGTTGTTTTTTTTTGTTTTTTGTTTTCAAAAGAGAGAGTGAGCGAGGGGGAGAGTTTCATTTTGAGCCGCATCTTTGCGTATACTGCCTGAGAGGCTCTTTGCAATTTAATAACTATCAAGTGAGAAAGCTTGGTAATCCGTACGTTCGTAGGTAGTTGGTGAACGGTGAAGGGGTTGATTTAGTGCCAAGCCATCAAAGTAATTATTCAGCTTTTTGATCGATCTTGCACCCCATCTCCTTTCCAGCAGCAGCAGCGTGGATAAACGGCTTTTGTAATTCAATCGGCCCCCCCGGTCTTTCCGAGGCGAGAGAGCGAACTATAAATTGATTCTAACTAGATTTCGGCGAAAAAACCTGATTTGCAATGATAAGTACCTACCCACCCCCCGCTATTTAGCTCATTTCACTTTTTGACCTTGCTTATTTACTAGGGATGAACAAACCCCGACAAACCAAAACAAATTTAAATGTTTCGCCAGATCCTTTGAAAATGAAAAATAAAAGAAAACCGCGGTCTACACAGTTCTACTCGAAATGAAATCCTGTAATTATCATTATAACTGGTTAGAGTCTTGCCTGCGACGTTACGGAGGCTGTGTAACTAATTAGTTGTTAAACTTGGGGTAAAAGACGGTCTGAGGAAATACGTGTCCTACGTATAAGTAAATGCGAGTGCCTAATAGCGAATGTGTGTTCGCGGTGAGTAGGTGACTTGAAGACTAGAGGCGTTAAACGATGGCTGGGGGTAACGTAGGGGGCTTCCCCTGTTCTCCTGACTTGTTGAGTTGTACCGTTGTACGAGCCGACCGACTGTTGTATGAATGAATTCTGTAATTACGACCGGGGAGAGCATTAGTTTATTTATCTTCGAGCGCCAAGTTCCCCCTCATTCACCCCCCCCCCTCGAGCTCTATCTTGGCTCTTAGTGAACGAAGTGGAATCCTGACGGTCCATTACTAAAATGAATTATGCATTCCTTTTATGATGCATATAGTATACTATATGTATACGTATAATTTTGAAACCCTGTCCTTTTTCCCATTAACCGGATTAACTTCATCCTAGAAATGGTCATGGACTTCTTCTCTATTATTAAATAGTAATCAAAATAATTTCAGTGCGTACAATTATGGTTTTCGCCAAACATTTGTGACAGGTTGCGACGGGGTTTATTCACCAAAGATAATCTTGAAAGCATTCTGATATTAGAAGAGAATATAAAAAAAGAAGTTCTCAATATTCTTATCCCCTTTTCAGCGCTTGAAACGTTCTTTATCAATACTACGGACCATGGAAAAATTTGTGTGGTGGCTGCGGGATTGGGGTGCTTCCTTCCTTCCTTCCTTCTTTCGTGGCTCGATGTTTTCAAAGATGCCTGCAGAATGGATGCTATGGACCCTCAGAAAATAGAATAGAATCGTAAACAATGGTAATTTTCCAAACAAAACCTATTGATCGATGAAATTATCACAGGAACTCAAAAATGGGGTAAACACTCTATCCTTCTTTCATATTCACTTATTTGAGACGAAACGAAATGAGCGAAGTGGTTTCTCCAAGATGAGGGGGGGGGGAGTCGATGAAATATTTCAAAACGCGAATCATGCGTGTGAAGTAATAGTTCCATGAGTTTTACCTGCAGTCGAACAAGTTATTTATTGAAACTCGAGAAGAGAAACGTGAATTTCCCGGGACGGAGAATGCCACCGGAATTCACTTGTAAAACCTTAGAAATCTTTCATTTAATGGAAAAATAGCCCTCTAGTACCCTGCAAGGGCGTACACCCGGAAACACGTAATTATACCCCATCAAACTGGCTAATAATGAGCTGTAAAACTGAACATTTTGCCATTGTTCTTAGAAACAGATTTTTCACTGCGAAAATCAC
Source organism: Corythucha ciliata (assembly GCA_038030265.1). Lineage (NCBI taxonomy): Eukaryota > Metazoa > Arthropoda > Insecta > Hemiptera > Tingidae > Corythucha > Corythucha ciliata. Next base: position 35,611,144 of record CM075938.1, on the reverse strand, counting down.
AATTTTTCATAGAGATACTGTTAATTTTTGCCAAGAAACTATGGCCAATTTGCGTGGAAACTGACAATTTTGATCCCCACCCACCGGACTGATTATTTTAGCAGAAAACCAAAGTAAGCGCCCATGAAAACGCGAGTTAATGCCAAGGAAAAGTAAATTTTACTCGATCAATGACGGTCAAAATCGCTTTTTTGCCATGATGATGGACGTTGAAACTTCCAAAGTTTATCTAGAAAGAGCCGGCCAATTTAGCCCTCGTAAACAACCACCGATTGGTTTGCTATTGTCCTAAAGCGATGATTTAGTGTCTAAACCTCGTGTTTATTCAGTAGCCAAACAGACGATGTGGTCGCTGAACGAGTTTCGAAGGCTAACAATCAGGGAAATTACTCTAGCCAGGGCGTGAAATAGTCATGAAACTACAAATATTTAGGACTGAACAGCCATCAAATTGCCTTATCCGGGAATGAAAATTGAAAAAATTGCAATAAGGAACTAGAGCATTTTTTTGATTTTTTTAGTGCATTTCATTCAAAAAATGCACTATTGGTCTCGCCCTGATGGTCGCACATATGGGTTGTGATACTTTTTTTTCACGTTTCAGAACCCCTAGAACACGAATCCGAGGTCAGTTCGATTTGCTATATATATATAAAAAACCCCTCGCTTGTTAGCACGATCACGGTCGCAATTTTTGACTTAGGGCAACCAAATTTGGTCTAAAAATCAATAACGTGAATATCTCGGACGAGTTCGTGATCCAGATGAATCGGTCCACGGGAACGGTGTGAAAGAGGGGTTTGAATTAGTTGAAAATTCGCTACCGCACGGCTGTTGCTGCAATTGCCCCCAAAATTGACTCGAGTAATGAGAAATGAACGCGCTTTCGAATGAGACCTTTGTGAACCAAATCCGTTGATATGGCAGGGGAGTTCTCGGCGGAGGGGAGCTTACTAAATTAACGCTATGCTTTACTGGACCACCCAATTACCAAAAAATTTCATTGACATTGTATTTTGAGCCGTCTCTTTTATTTGATTTGCCTTCAGCGTAATAAATCTTGAGTAAAAAATCCTGAGGTGGGCCAAAAAGGGAGGAAACAAAAAAAAATTAAAAAAAAAATTGTTTCGGATTTGAACCCAGGCACTCCGCATTCCGCTAAATATGTAATGACATACCATTTAACCCTACTAACTGAAACGGTAACTGATCTGAAAATTAACGTAATCTGAAAAAAGTTTTGTTCCGACAGCAGCCTGTCGGGAAAAGTGCATTTCATTCATGCCCTCATAAGTTAGAAAGATATCAATCAATTATGAATGAAATTTAGGCCGGGATAAAGATTTTAATTGCAAATAACTCCTCTAACAAGAGTCCGCCTTCCCATATCGTATAGGCAACCAATCCGAATCTGTTTCATTTTTCATTTTCATCATTTTGTTCCCCCTCAGTTGGTGCCAAAAAGGGGCCTGCGGTAAAAAGAAACACGATTTTATGATTTTGACTTTCTAAACCACGGCCTAAATGTCATTCATAATTGATTGATATCTTTCTAACTTATGAGGGCATGAATGAAATGCACTTTTCCCGACAGGCTGCTGTCGGAACAAAACTTTTTTTTTTCAAACAAATATTGAATTCTAAAAATATGGGTGAAAAATTTATTTACAAAAACCGAAAATTAGAATTTTAATGATTTTTTGAAAGTACGGATTTTCGAAGGGTTTCCCAACCACCCCCTCATCATGGGGCCGTCTTGTATTTCTCGTGACGTCACGTTACGCTTTCTTGAAATGTAATTTCATTTATTTCTGGTGCAGTTTAGCGGTTTGAACGAAAGGATTCTTCAAATTATATTTAAATTCAACTGAGATGAGCTGTCGTGGCCTTAGACTTGCTTGTCTCTTGAAATTTAAATTAATTTAAAGCAGTGTCTGCCTAATACAGAAGTGTCATCTCGACACGTGTGACACAAATTTTTGTATAAAACTACGTTAAAAGTGGATTAAAATGGTACCTTCGGAAGTGTCCTACGTCGATCCGTTCCGGAGTTATGATTTATTTTTTTTATTTAAAAAAGTAACCAATGCTTCAATGCACCAAATCCAAAGAAACTACGGAACATTTCCTTTAGGATAGAGGCCATTTTATTGTATGACATGGAATAATCGCTAACACCCAGAAATCTGGCATTTTTTCCATAAATTTACGTGGCCTCCATAATTTGTCCGAGTAACGTCAGTGGTAACATGATATGTGAACACGCCAAAAGGAAGCTTAGAAAACGGAGTTTTTGTGTTACATCGAATTTCTGTAGAGTAAGCCGTTTGGGTACTGCGACTTTTCGTAAAATAATAAACAACTTATCGGGAGTAGAAAAAGTAGTGTTTTTACATTGTAGCACAAAACAAGACTTATAATTCTTTTTCTTATCCGAAGACCGGAAAGAAGAATTTGAAAGAAAAATCGACCAACCACACTGTTGACAACGATTCTATGGCAATCACAACTTGGCTTTCATAAGCGTACCAAGTAGTACTGAGCGAGACGACATCAGATATCATGAAATAAATTCTCAAAATCTCACAGGAGTGAAGGGAAGACGGGCAAAACAAACAGCTCATCTAGAACTCGCTGAAGGTATGCAGGAGTCGAGGAAACAGAGCGAAAGGCAGGCGTTCTGAAAAGAACACAAGACAGGAATTGGGACCCGAAGAAAATAGGCACAAAAAAATCAGGAAAAATCGGAACACAGACACACGAGCCACACAACACAAGCAGAAAAACGGCAATGGAAATCAACTCAATCAAGAAGCATGAGAGAGTTGCGTACTTGCCTCAAAGCAATTTTATAAATATGAGCTTGCGGCATTGTCTTTTGAAACATTAACATTATTTTGCTTTTCACGTTAAACATAAATATCCGAATAAAATCAATGCAAACAACGTCGAAAAGCATGTAAAAGTACTGGGTGTGAGGGACGGGTCGACGGTCGACCCGTCAATGTACGTCACTGGTGTTCACCCAATCAGAAAACGTTTTCTTGGGCATGAAAAATAACGATTTTTTACTGCTAACTTTCTAATTAGTGGCTAATTTTAAAAACAATTTAACTCAAGATAACTCATTTTCAGATACCAATTGTCAGTCAGCAATACATTTTTATCCAACTTTTTGACCCATGCAAGTTCCCTATTGCAAATGGTGGCCAAAGGATAAATAGCCAATGAGTTTCAAAGCTAAATATCCGTGAAATGCATGTTTCGGGTAAAATAGTCGCAAAACTGCGTACTTTCGAGAATTATCAGCCATGAAATCACTATTTTAGGCGACATACTGCCAAATTGTAAAGCAATAATTTTGTCCATGAATGACGAATCAAATATTAGTTAGCCAGTAAGCAAATTCCATCGCCAAAAAGCCGCTGAATGGCAACATATTGGAGCCGAGTCGCCGTAAAATTGCTACACTCGGAGTTGGAAATGCTCTATTTCGGGTCTAAATATTAGATACTCGTGAAATTACAACATTCTGAACGAAGGTGCAAGCCTTGGGTCTCAATATCAGGTAAATTGCTACATTCTGGCCTTTTCATGGGCAAAATTGCATGTTTCTGGTCTTTATATTCGTAAAATTTCATGCTTTTGTTCTTCATTTTCGCAAAAGTGCATGTTTATTTTCCCGGAATAGTGAGTTCCTTTTTTCGTGAATGTGTTCGGGCCTTTGCCAAGTTTGACGAGTAGCCGCAAAATTGCAATGTTTTGGAGCTAACTATCCACAAAATCGGAAGCTCAAGTTTCGCAAGACTCATACGCCGTGTATACTTCCAACATTTACGTCACGCACTCACGTTTCTCGTCGCTGAGATTTACGCTATAAAAGCTTCATTTTAGTGAAATTGCAAGTTTCAGGGCTTTTTACTTTCGGTGGGCGCCGCGCCGGTCCCGAGCTTCAGTTAACGCTCACAGCCTTGCAAAATATCAACGAAATTATATCACTCGGAGAATTTGCGAGTTTCTGATCTTTATTTTCTCAAAAGGAAAGGGTCTGTATTTTGGCGAAATTTCAAGTTTTGGAGTGGGGCACGATGAAAGTCGACGAAAAGCTGCAAAATCGACACATTTTGGAGCAAAATATCCGCAAAATTGAAAGTTCCTTGGATGAATATTCGTGGAATTTCAAGTTTAAGATAATAATTTTTTCGAAATTGCAAGTTTCAGGACCTTTTTATTTTTTGGGGTGCAGACACCCCCCTGGGGTAGCTGATCCCTCGAGTATCTGCGCAGCAGATCGAGCTAAAATAATATTTATGATTTTGCACGTTCGGGTCCGTACTACTGAGCGAAATTACAAGTTTCCTGGCTGAGTAGGTATCCGCGAAATTGCAGTTTGAAACTTGTGAATTTACAGCGAAATGGAAACAAAAAGTTTCGAGTCATAATTTAGGCGAAATATTCTCGCGCTAATTCCCCCCCCCCCCTATTGGTGCACTCGTTTATGTTGGGCGTGCGAAATAAATTTCGCTGGTTTGACTTTTCGCTATGTTAGCACTCAAATATCCAAATATCGTTGGACTTATACAGTCAAAAAGCCGATTTCGTTGGACTGACTTCCTGAGTAGCTAATTTCACATGATTGACTTTTGTGATAAAAAGCCAACTTCGGGGAAGTTAACTATTTAAAAATGCCATTTAATGGGTTTTGGTCCTTCATGAAAGTTTTTCCGTGAGGGGGGGGGGTCTCTGTCGAAATTTCGCGAATCTGACACTTACGGAACCAAAGTTCGCGAACCTTGGGCTTCAGAAAACCGTAAATTTCGTGGGGCTCGGCTGCTAAAAATGAAAAGAGCCAACTTCACGGATTCCGCCCTTTAGAGATTCAAATTTCCGTGGTATTGACTCATTTTAACGAGAAATTTTGCGGATTTCACACCTTTAAAAAATAAATACAAACATTTTGCGGGGTCGGCTCATTCAAATATGTAACAAAATTCGCTGGTTTGACTCACTAACAACATCAAAAATTAAAGCTATTTTCTAATTCTATTTATCGTCGGCTAAGGCGTGATACCTCGTAAGTGACAATTTGACGAAAAATAGGTTTTGGTATCAAATTTTTCGTTAGATACCTAACTTGATTATCATAAATTTTGTTTTCAAGATAATCAATATAATTTTTTATGGGAGAATTGCCAAAAATTTGAAATAAATCTACAAATAGGGATTTTAAAATGATTTTTTGTTCTCCTCCAGTTTGGTTTTTGGACATACGAGGTATCATGCCTTAGCCGACGTTATGCAGTTAACTCCATCGTTACCGCGTGATTTTTTTTCTCTGTATAGGGAAGGATATCATGGAGAGGCATATAGCCAGAGGTAGATGTAATTTATAACTCTCCATTCAACGGTGAAACCCTGTAAGGGGTTTCTAACATCCGCCTCGTATACACATGGCAACAATATGTATAATGCTGTACATATAAACTCGTCGGAACAAGTATATGTAGAGAGAGTAAGTTCGAGCTGTTCTGGCAGCGAAAACGACGTGGCTAATTAAAATACACGTTTCTTGTTAAATGTGTCGGGTTAATTGAAAAAGGGTCGGTGCTGAGGAGAAGTGATGTTATCCTCTTTACTATTTTCATTCAATAAAATGAAACAGCGGAAAAATTAAACTGTCCTTCGTGTGACTCTCTTTTTTTATTTTTTATTTTTTGTTCAAGTAAATATATTAGCTCAGACAAATTATCCGAAAAAAAGGGTTGCCTTGCAAAAGGTTCAGTATAATTTTTTATCTTGTATATATAGGTAAGGTGTGTTTGAGAAAAAAAGTGTAAATTCTGGAACCTTTGGCACAACTTTTGGCAGCCCGAAAACCGCGATTTTTCGTCAATTGTTTCAGTTTTTTACAAATATACCTGAAACTATCGGCTTTAGAGGAAAGTCTTCCATACGACACAGGTAGGGCATACAATTCCCTACATCTTTTATGTCCAAAGTATTTTTCTATGACCAACAAGGAGCGTGCTACAGCCTCTCGGACCATTTTTCCTGCGATGGTTGAAAATCTTAAAATCGCTCGTTTCCGACCAAAATATGTTCGGTGAGCGTATTTTATTGCCGTCATCATTCATCCCTCTATCATTACCATCTTTTTTAGTCCCCCCGCCCCCTACTCGTTGAAAATTTCAAAATCACTTTTTTTCGACCACGCTAAAGCCCTAGCAAGTCGGGTACTCAACGTTGTCACTACTCGAAACACCAGCTAACAGGTTTACCATGACGTTTGCTTGCCATTGTTCGGCAAACCGGTGTCGAATAGATGAAAGGAGAGCTTTTTACCGGAGTCTTCAGTGGCTTTTCACGCAAGATGAAAAAATAAATTGCCGGATGGCAGAGTTGGTGAGCCAGGGAGGGGGAGGGGGATCAATTGAGTGAGAATTTAAAAATATTTGCGTATACGTTAACGTCCGTGGATGCCCCCAGCTGTCCTCACACGCTCAACGCTTTAAGCCACGCCTTGACGCTTTAAGAATTTCCAGGGGATTCTGTTGGAAATTCCTGAGCTTCATTCCCCACCCACTTAACACTCCCATTCCCATCCCTTCGATGTTCGAGTGAAAATGGGTTTAATGGTGAACAGCAAACTGAATTATAATTATTGTTCTGTTATATAAGGAGAATCATTTCTATATGCAAGTCATTGGAGACTCCAGCAAAAAGCTCTTCTTTCAATTCTTCGACGCCGGTTAGCCGAACATTTGCAAGCAAGCGTCAAGGTAAACCCTCCACTAGTGACAACGTCGAGGACCGGGCTTGCATTTGCGTTTGCATCTGCATTTGCAGACGATTAGGGGAGAGGGGGCTCGAAAAGTTGGTAATGACAGAGGGATGAATGTTGAATGTTGACGGCAAGAAGTAAGCTCACTGATCATACTTGAACTACTCCATTGAGAGCCAAGAAATCTATGGACTCAGCTCTGTATCTTCACAGTTCAGTTTAGGTACTTAATTGAAAACGTGAATGGATGGGCACAGGGCCGTATCACGAAGGAATTTCCACGGATGAGTAATATGAGTATACTGTCGCCACCTCCAACCAATCACAATTACGCAGCTAAGCGTGATTCTTCGTTTAACCGCTGAGACGAAACGGATGATTCAATAAGTCACCTTTCTCCATTTGATGGCTGTGAGTCACGTTGATGACTATAATCTGCGGATTACACCCCTTTCGCAACGCTATAATTTCACATATCTAGCTAGTAAAAAAAAATTCCATTTCGCAGGTTTGGCGCCTTTCAAAATATAAATTCTGTGGATTATTGCTCACAGAACCAATTACAGGGGCTTAACCCGCTCAAAAAACCAATTTCACAGGATTGGCTCCCTGGGGTTGACTTGAGCTGGTGAGGTATACTTTCGATGTCTTACTCTTCACTCACTGAACCCAAATTCGTGGTTTTCACTAATTCGATAACCAAATTCCGCCTTTGGCGTCTTTCAAAAAGTGATTCACCGGTTTGGATCTTTCCAAAAACTAATCTGGTAAGTTTAGAAACCAATTTGACGGAAATGGCTCCCTTTGAAAAGCCCAATTCACGGGATTTCACCCTCTTTTATTTTCCAATGGGCGTTCCAATGGGAGACCTTAGAGAGCGTTGGCTCACTTTAAAGAGCAATTTCGCGGGTCTGGCTCTTTTAAAAACAACACATTATAGGGTTAGCCCTTTCGAAACCTCTTTCCCAGGATTGGCTCACTCGAAAAAGCAATTTCGTGAGTTTGGGCCACTATAAAAACCAACATGGCTCGCTAAAAAACTGGCTATTTGTAGCACAAAAATAATCAGTGTGGCTATTTTCAAGAAGTTAATCATCAGTTTTGCCATTTCAGGGCGCAAATGGTCAAGCCAAGGTGTAAACGGTCAGTTTGGATATTGGTCGATTTTGTAATTCACAGGACAGGAATTATCTGTTCAGGCTTTTTCTTGGTGCTAGCCAGCTTAGCCGTTTTTAGGGCGCAAATAGTCTGTCGAACCATTGCGTGAATTGTCAGTTTGGTCATTTTTGGGACGTGAAGTATTGATTTAGCCATTTTCATGGTGTGAATCATGATCTTTCAGGAATTTTCAGGGCTGCACGAATCGTTGGTTTAGCCATTTTTAGGGTGCGTGATGTCAGTTTAACTATGTTTAGGGCACAAATACTCAGTTTAGCTATTTTCAAGGTACGAATCGTCAGTTTTGCCATCTTGGGGCGGGATTATGGTTAGCCTGGCACTTTTCATGCTGGGAATAGCTAATTGAGTTATTTTTAGGCAGAAAAAACTGTCAAGCAATTTTTAGTTGAGCGAAGCTCCGAATTTCTTAAACCCCCCCCCTTCACGATCTAATCCTCAATCCGCGCTTGGTTAGTGGTATAAATAACATTGATGATATGTATGGTTACTTAGTGGGGCTAGATGTAGATTTTTCATGGCCAAACTAATTCGTTTTTGTTTCTTTTGTTTGTTTGTTTGTTTGTTTGTTTGTTTGTTTGTTTGTTTGTTTTCGTTATTTTAATTTTTATAGTTATAGTTGAACCACATTCTAATGGAACCTAAAAATCAATAAAAGCAATTTGTTTTACATATGATTAGGTTCATTTACATCTGGCAATTTTGTTAAAAAATTCCATCAGAGTTTGGTTCAACTATAGTATTCATTTTATCGATGTTTTTTCATTTATTTATTTTTATTTTGTTATTTCTTAACCATGCTGGGCTGAAGTACTTTGGGAGGGGTTCTGACCCTCCCTCCCCCCAGAGCACGCAACTGGGCCCATGTCTTCTTAGTGAGGTATACCACCCCGTTTGCCAAGGGTTTTTATTCTATTATTAACGATGATTATTAATTATATTTCATTTGCTTATACAATCGTGTAGCACTATTGCGTGATTCCCCTCGTTGAAATATTATGAGCTTCCGATGGGTTGGGCGTTGGAGGGCCCATTCGCGTTCTTGTCACTATGTTTTTTTCTTCTAAAGAACCCCCAGGTGCGGTCACCCGGTTAATGGATTAATTTTTGATGAGTGTCGTTCAATAAAAAAAAAAAAAAAAAAAAAAAAAAAAAAAAGTGAGAGGCGGACGAAGAATGCACAAAACTCACGCTGCAGCCCCCTTCCTGCATGAAGAAGAAGGTGACTCTATATAAATACACATAGCGAACCTACACATTGAAAAACAAAACGACAAGCGTCTCATAATGTAACAACATAGCAATGTTTCGTTGTTTTGTTGTTTGATGAGAGTAACGTACAGGACTGTACGTGCAGGGCGGTGTCACGGAAAAGGTGGCAATTAGACTAACATCTGAACCATCAAATACTAAAACTGTTCACTAATAGGAACCAAAAACTTTCACCCGCTATTTTTACATTTTCTTACTTGTTTTGTGGTTCCATAAGAAGGATGCGTTAAAAAAAAATCTATCAGGGAGAAAACTGTATTGGGAAAAAACAACAAAAAACGAATTATTTTAAAGTTCAGCTCTCCTATTGTTTAAGTGGCTGATTTTCCGGTTTGTTGGCGCCCAACGAGGTCTGATAGCCAGAGCGTTGTAGTCGCCATTACCCCCCTCTGCTTATTTTTAAATGAAATCAAATTTTTAATATTTTCCTAGACAGAAATTTAACGGAAGGAGAGATACATATCGTCAGTTTCAGTTCTATGTGAACTGAAGTTTTTACAGTGGTTTCTCCTTCTCAAACACAAAAAATGTAGAGATGAATGTTAGATTCGAGGTTTTTAAAATCAGAAATCTCTCTTCTGACTTTTTATCATTGTGCCTTTACCTTTACAGATTTTCCGTCTTTGATTTTTTTTTTTTCGTTTCGTTTTCAGTACAACTTCAATTCTTCTGCAACAATTTCTTCGAGTTGATAGCTGTATACCAATAAACAGATTTCTCTCTTCTTTTTTTGTATCGAACCAAAATGAAACTTGTGTGGCAAAAAAAGATTGAACATTTTTGTTGTTTACTGAACCAAACATAATTACGTAGTTTACGCCCTTTAACAACTATTTTTAAGATCATATAAGAGCTGTTGTACGCCGGGGTATAATACGTGCGGAGGAGACAATACGTGATCAGCGAGTTTGTTCATTAGCGAATTTCATGTTACAACAGTTTAGGAAGGACAGAAATGCCCAATTTTGAAATAAGTCACAATTACAATATAAAAGAAAACTATTGTTGAAAACGAACGAAGGCCAAGGCCATAACGTGTGGTTGGTGAGGCGGAGGGGTCTTTTCTTCGATAAACAACTTTGCTGGAGCCTTGAGGATGAGGTTTTTTCGATCAAGTTTTTTTGTTTTATGACTTTAATGGAGTCGGTTTTTGAAAAAGAGCCCCTGGCTCCATGCTGCCAACAGTTATATCTGTTGATCTAGTGTAATCTGTTCATTGATCTTTATCAAGAGACCAATTTGAATCGGAATGAGAAATTCTCTATTATTCTAGAAGCTTCACAGAAAAAAATGGGAGGATTATCCGATAATACATCCTAATGCTCCCCCCCCCACCCGTTAACGAATCCTTTAAATAATGAGCACCTGAGTGTAACTGGTGGACTCACTCTAAAACGTAATTTACTCGGGTATACCAAAAACAAAAGGTGGAGTGAGAAATGAAAAGATGTCTCTTCTTTACCCTTTTTACAGCAACTTTCTGTACGATTCCTTTCTACCCTCTTTTACAATCTCACCCACCCTGTTATTACGGTTGAAAAGCGGTAAGGCGAAGAAAAAAAAAAGTTACCTACCCGCCTCTTCGCACGAACATCAATTTTTGGAGAGACACAAACAATAAGACGAAAAGGGCTCACGGAGGGGGGGGGGGAGATTTGGGTTATTATTTGAGGAAAAGCGGGCGGTGAAAAAAAAGGAGGAGGGAACGAAGCGTTATTTTCGCTGAACTCGCATTTTACGCGCCCGTGAATCCATGAATTCTCTTTTAATTGGACGTACTCGGGAAAGCTCGAACCAGACATTTTCACAATATTTTCCTCTCTCCATGATTATAACATTTTTATAATCGACCAATTTCGTTTGGTCTGACCGAATTATTTGCCATTTTTAAAAGTGCACATCCTTAACCTCAACTCCCGAATGCATCTCTTTCTGTTTTTTTTTTCCTTCTTGAATTGTTTATTGTCCTTGCCCCCCAACCCGCAACGAGAAGATATAAATTGACGTGGAAAGAAGTCTCTTGTTTATTTTTATTAATTAATTGCCTTAAGTAATTGCCTCTTATTGAGGAAATATGAAAAAAACCATTTTAGCCTTTTGTTGACACCCGGCGCCCTTTCAAAGATAAAAATTGATTTAAAAGACTCTTACCGGGTGGTTTCCCCTCGACATTTTGTAATTAAAACGAAACATTTTGAATGTAATGGTGTTTGGAATTCTCCGACTGTAGACCTTAGGACGCGCTCGCGGGAGATAATTTCTCTCGGGCATCGTTCATTCAAAATGGATAAAAAAAGAAGAATTTTCGAAAGAATTCTGGATTACATTCCATGAATATTCTACCGGAGAATTGATATATGTAATGTAAAGCAACAAACTACGTCCAATGAAAAATGATTTCAGGATAGTTATAACCAAAAGGTGAATTTTTATAGGAACTCCTAGCATATGGCTTGGGGCTCTTTCACACATGAGATTCCGGTATCCGACTCCCGAATCGAGGATACTTAATATACAATACGGCAAACGCGCTCACTCACACTTAAGATTCCGGTATCATATACTAAAAGTATGCGATTCCGGAATCTAATAGCGTTATTCCCTATTTGCAAGCGAATTCTACACTGGTGCATACTGTTGTCCTGATACGAGTTTGGGTGCTCCATTTGTTAATTGAATCCCACCACTGTAACTGAAAGTTTGCTCCAGTTGCCACGGCAACCTGCGCTAGCATTGTGCTTGTACAACATTTTCTGCCTCGAGAAATTAGACGGTGCAGGTAAACCTAACTTTAGGTTCATATAACAGATAAACCGGATGGAGGTAGAAATAATGACGGGGAAGCCGATCGCGCCTTTGAAGCGAGTTTATAACAACGATAAATAAAAGAACTGGATTGCTCATCACTGCTGATAAAGAATAGCCATCATTTAAGTTCCCAAGTGGATGAGAGGGGTAGAGTTTCAAAATAAGTACCGTGTTGCCATAACTACACAAGGAGAGGGACATGGTGATTGTTTACCAGAGGACGACCTGCCCCCTCCACGCCCCTCCAGTCCGCTGTGAGCAATTCAGGTTTATAATCCAGGTTATCCAGGTTTGCGGGGGTTTAAAACTGCTCCATTTGAAGCCACACCACGCTAGGTGTTTACATTTTTATTGCTAGTGAAATGACGTCACATACACTCCACCGTGCCAGTGAAGAGATGGCAAATGGGAAATGCTATATGTGTGAAGGAGCTCCTTGCATTTTAAATATACCCGATGTGCGATCGGATACCGGAATCTCAAGTGTGAAAACGGCCTTAAGGGCAAGATGCCACTGCCTTCTTTTAAAACGACGATGCAAACATGTAACAAGTGGCTCCACAGCATTCCAATTACATCAGTTTGATCCCAATAACATCATCTTAACGTCACCTCTAAAATCAACATGGCAGTCATGTATTCTTATGGCAATGTGGTGAGATGGTTTTTGGCAGGTGCCAAATCCTTAGTTTAAGCTAAGAATACAAAGAAGTCCTTTTATTCCACATGTATTACTGAATTTTTATTTGTAGTTCAAATTATTCTGCATTATTAACTATTCTCAAGGCGACCAGACGCCCTACGGAAATGCCCTAAACTTTTTAGAGCGTTCGGGTTCATTTTACATGCGTCCTGGGACGGGCCAAAGTTGTCCTCTTTTTTTTTCCTTTTTTTTTGTCCCACTTTTCGGTCCCAACTTGTAATGTCAGGTGGGTCTGACTCCCACCCCCAACCCCAATTTTTGCGGATTCTCGCCCTTTCACAACTAAACTTTACGGTTTCCTCTCGTTCATAAGTTTTCGTGTGTCGTCCACACTCGTTAACTTTCTACTACACTGTAGTAGACGACACACGAAAACTTATTTTAAATAATGGTCCCGATGATGGCCTAGACAGGCTGAAAATCAATTCGACCAATAAATAAATACATAAAAACAAATTTTTTGTGGAGAGACAACAACTGTATCACACCCGGGCGACATCATTTTGTCTTTTAAATCACCAGGTTTTGCGGATTTTCACTCTTTCAAACCCCAATTCCACGGAATGCTCCTTCAAACCCCAATTTTACAGATGTTTGCTATATTTTAAAGGTTTTGCTCTTTCTGAAATCAGTTCCACAGGTTTGGCCAGTTCGAAAAATGATCAATGGAAAAACAAATTCCATGATTCTGGCTCTTTCAGCCTCAATTTAGCCGTGGATTTTCGCTCTCGTGTAACCAACTAATTTTCACAAATTTGGCTCCTTCAAAACCAAATTTTACGAATTTTCGCGATTTCAAACACCCTCTTCACACCCTTTCAGTCCGCTGTGAGCAATCCAGATTCATATGTATTATGTCGTTGGTTATTTGTAAACAAGAAATTTATGATAATTTTATCTACCCGAATACGGCCGTGAGTTCACAGGACAGAAACATCGATTTTATAATATCCAACCAACAATTATGTAGAAGCCAACTACGCAGTACATTTTGGTTCGTACGAGGCTTTAAGCAATTTTGGAACGATTAGTTCATACAAGACCGTGATCTCATCAAGATGAACCAATTATACTTGAATTTGGAGCCGTGGGGCGCTCATTGCTGAGTAAAATTCGTTCTATAATAAAAATAATAGATCATTACGTCCGTTAGTAGCAGTCATGTAATATCCTGTTAATGGTTTGTAACCATTTTTGAGTGCCATATTCGTATATAGAATTATAAACGTTGGAACCCAACTTTTATGTACCGTCCTCCGTGTTTCCGCTCAAAGTTGTAATTTAATACAATTAGCTCCTGCAATATTCAAGATCCCTTCAGCTTTTTTTCTGTCGAAACATTGTCTTTTCTCGTCGAGCAGTTTCGGCGTGAGGCCGGAACAAGCATATAATCTCTTTCCTTCCGGTTTTTTATTTACTTTTCGCGTTTCATGGTTAAAATCTATTAAAAGTAACGGATTTTTTCTTTACTTTATTGCTGTAAAACCGACGTGCTCCATCTTCTCTGTGTACAGGAATGCACGGGAGGACAAAAGTTCAGTATAACGCGAGAATACCCAACAACTGAAATCCCTTATAAGTGCGCTATGGCTGACACGTTGTAATCGTCCCATCCTCATTACCCGCGTCGGTTTAGTCATCTCCGGGTATAAAATTCGTAGAAATAGAAGAGTTTTGAAAGGGCTACGCGAAGAAGCGGATGACGCTTTTAAAATAGCCGATAATGATAAGGTTGTAAACGTATTTAGGAGCATGGAGAGAGGGAGGTTTTGATGAGTATAATTCGTGCATCGTAAAAAAGCCTGATTATTACGAAAACCAATCGACTTTTTGGATTATTTTATAGTCTCTCTTCGCTCGAGGCACATAAGATAAACGCTAATCATACGGTAGTTACAGACGATTATTTGATGAATGAAGATGTTCAATTGTTGTTAACTGGAGGTCTCTAATGTTTTTGTTTTTTTAGATTGGAATCTTGGGTCTGACGTTATGTTTGTTTCTTAATTTAAGGAGTCTGACTTTCCCCCCTAATACCCGACTACTACACGGTGAGACGGCTTGATTCGGTTGGATATGCCCTGCAACCTGTAACTAACAAATGTAAAAGTTACGAAACAGATTTCAGGAAGGATTTCACTCTAATTAAAAGGATTTTAAACGGTGTTTACGGTCAAGTCCAACTCGAACGATGTCACACAGCTCTTTTTAGGGTTGACTTAATTTTATTTTGAAAGCCGTTTTTGTTTCAAACTTAACGAGACAACAAAACAAAAACAGGTTTTCTGGGAGTGAAGAGGGGAAAAAAAGGCTTATCCGGTCTCGTAGAACCTTTTTCCCGTGTTTGTAGGGTGTCTGAAAATAAATCCTCGGGCAAAAATATGCGCTTCCTTGACGTGTGAACTATAAGAAAACAATGAAAATACGAGTTAGTGTAAGCTCAAGCCGGCCACTAAGGAAGTATCTGAAGGGGCGAACACCCCCCCCCCCCTACCACAAGTCAATTTTTTTTTATAGAACGAGGGTTATTTTGACGTGGGAACAACTTTACGTGTTCTGACGCGGAGGAAAAGGGGTAAAGTTGTGGTCAATGACGGGCGACGATCGCGACGGTGTGTGCGTGTTGAGACACGGCTCCTTGACGTCGCATCTGTCTCATAGGCACCCGCATCTGTCTTTTTCTCTCAAATAGAAATAGAATTGAGTGAGTGAGTGAATAAATAGTGGGGGGGGGGGACTGACACAATACCTGTCCCACTTGACAATGCTGTCTCAACGTCGTGCTAGCGCTTAAAAATTACGGGGTAATAAAGACTTCTTAAGTTAATGATCTTTGGGTGGTGGGGAGAGCAAAAACCTGACTCGTACTACATTTTAGAAACGATTAGGTTCTTCTACGGGTTGACTCAAAACTGCGCTGACTAATTTGACCCCCTCCTCGACACCATAAACATAACATTTGTGTACGCTCGTTTGAAGCGCAATGATTTTATTCGCGTATAGCTTCTTTAAAAACCATGAAAAATCGCGTTTTTTTTTTTTAGTTCAAGCTATTTCAACAATCATTTTGGACCATGGAGCGTTAGTAGCAAAAAACAATTAAGAAATTTCGTAAATTATGCAATAACCAGGGCAGCTTAAGAACTATGAGGGACAAGTGCATTCTTTCTGTCTACTCTGGTGTTTCCGAACAAAAAAAAAGAAAATGAGAACGTGACCTGCCCACCGCTGGTCATACCGAAGGTGTCCGCTTGATCGTAAGACAATTCGCTACGGTGCTAGGTCAGAAAAAGAAGACAAACTCGTCTGCCTCGCTCAAACTACTACGGGTGGCCCATTGTGAACATTTGTCACTATTTTACATCTTTTCGTATATATTTCGACTGTTCGTATTACCCCTTTCCCCATTTAACACATACTTTTTATTCAATAAACTAGCTCAACAAACGGTTCACCCCAATATGTATGCATATTATAGAAAATTATTTTTCACTCCAGCTGTCCTGGACTAACGCACGAAACAACCGCCTCTTTAAAAAAAAAAACAAAAAAAAACTATGAGTCATATCCGAGGAACAGAAAATTGATTGACCGTATTTCCACGCTGTGATGTCCCCTGGCTGTACTTACACCAACACAAAAAAAGCAGGTGATTTTCATTAGCCCTTCCCCTCGCCCTTTAATTTAGAAAATCTCCACAAAGTTTGCCTCCAAGGAAAATTAAAGAAAATTGTGTTGTCCAAATTACATTTTAACAGAAGACGAGAGCTACTTTTTGCAGCTCCTGGCGAGAAAAGTCCTGGGCTTCTAGCAAATTATTCCCCCCCCCCCACTTCACTCCTTCTTTTCTGAGTCACAGTCAATTATCCGTTTTTTTTCTCTCTCATCCAGATCTACCCTTTTCCTCGCCATCACTTTGCTCGTCTGTAATTTTCTTTGGGGTGTATTTTAAATGCCGTCGAAAGAACCGTGGCTTGAAATTTAATTAAATTTTTCTTCGTTTACTCGCCTGAAAAATTCAAGCGGTGAAAGGATTTGAAAGGGGGAAAACACGCTTTTTCATGCGCCAGATTCGTAAGTTGAGACATTATAGAGATTCTTTCTGTTGGAGCCCATTTCACACAAAAGTCAAAGCGGAAAACTATTTTTTTTTTTCATTGCATTTTTTGGCTCTTTTGAAGTTTAAGGGAGGACCGTCGGTCGCCACGGGTCGAGTACTTTGGGTTAAAAACTGTCGACGTCCAGATCAATGGAGATAGACAACAGTCCCGACGTTCGCCCCAGCGTCACGTTTCAAAATAAACAAACCAGGTTTAATTAAAGCATTCTTGTTCGCCCCCTTTTTCAAATAATATCGTAAGTTTCGTCTTGTAATGTCAATGCGTCAATCCAAAGAGGAAAACCTCTAGTTAAAAACACGAAATCAAAGCATTTGAATGACAGTGCCTAATTTTAAAACGCGGGTGCCCCGTAACGCCGTGAATGTGTAATTAGAGACGAAGAGAGAAGCCACCTACGCTCGGCTCCTCATAATGTTTCGCCTCTAGCTTTAGGGGTGGTCCTGTCCAGAGTGAGGGAGAGAGATAGAGGTTTCCGGCGTACAAAAAAAAATTATATGCCTCATTTCATTCCGCCAAGACCCGCGCTATTGTTATTCAAATTGTGGCCATGATCTTTATTTTGCTCCTCTTCTCTTATCAGTATAGCATCAAAAAGTGCTGTTCTTCGAAATTTTGTGAGGATGACTTACCTAAATGAACTCAAGGAAGTTGTGTTTGGATCAGTAGGTTGAGGGGCGATGTAATACGTTTCAGTATTTTCTGATATGGTGAGTTGTCCATTGTTCGAAAAGGTTTGTAAACAAGCTGTTGAACGATAATAATTGGAGACAAAAGGTCTTTTCACTCCGGCAAGGCAGAAAAGCTCGACATAGGGGGAGGAAAAGGAGGGTCATTAATCAATATGAATCCTATTTTTATAGAGAAAAATACAGTTCAACAAACCTTCTTTTTTGTTAAAGTAGGCAAGTAAACAAGTACGCCAATGGCGATGTAAAGGAATGGTATTACAGGGTAAAGTAAAGCACTTTGGAAGCCCCGTATAATGAGACATGAGCCTCGTATACGCTATTGACACCTGATATCCTTTGTTCCTTTTATTCATGCAATGTCAAGGGCAGCCCGCATCTGTCTTTGTTATTATTTCCTAAGTTTGTGAGATAAAAAAGAAAAGCGGGAATCGGATTTTTTACTATTGAGTTGAACCCTGACCCTTGAAAAAACAACAACACAGAACAGAAAATGTTGGACAAGTGTATAGCTGAAGGCATTGATGGGAATAGAGTGTTTCGTGGATTCGCTATGACAGTCCCACTTATTGGTTTCCATTTCAACTCCATTCAGACTTGAACTCAGTAGAATAATTATGCATCGGCTCGTATCAGGTTTATCATCATAGAGTCATCACTAGAATGCTTTTAGGACAATTTTGAAAATACGAGTACAATAATGACTCCGGAATGTAAGGACAAAAGTTTTTGGAGGCATTCTACATTCGTCCAAGAACTGGATCATCAAGAGATCCTTTGCCTCAATGAAAGACAAGAAGGAAGCAATTCTCCTTTCGTTTCCGGAACGTAGATATCCACCCCCCCCCCTTACATTGTAATTTAATCTAGTCACTACGTTATTTGTACCTTCAATTTATTTTAAAGACTTCACATTTTCCATAAAGAGTCGTTTCACAGCGATTGACCAGTGCATATCCTGTTAACCTGTTTAAGTTTAAGTTATTATACCGAACGTTTGTTAGCTAATGTAAATTATTGTTATTTTAATCGTTGTTGGATTATATGTATTGAGGATGGCCCAGTAAGGGTAAGGCACTATAAAACCCGAGTACTGCAACACGCAAACCGGCGCCATACTTGGTCCCTCATATGATTATAATTATCACCTGATCTCATTGACAAGTAGGATATTTTTATTTATTTCCACCGCGTTCCGTGTTTGTTTGCTGTTACGATGACAATTTTTTCATTCATGATATTTTGTTTACCCTAACGACTGAGGGACCAAATATGGCGCTTAAATCCGTGTTGCAGTACCTGTGTTTTAAAGGTTCTCTAGTAAGGGCGCTTACACACGTGAGATTCTACAGATTCTAAAAATACGTACAATACGGCAAACGCGCTCATTCACACTTAAGATTCCAGTATCGGATACTGATGGTGTTTTTCATTTACTTTTAAAATTCCGCTCTGGAGCCGAGCATTTCCACCCGTCTTCTCCGTTACCATATGATATAATTCCGAGAAGATGGGTGGAAACGCTCGGTTTCAGAGCGGAATTTTAAGCAAATGGAAAACGCTATAAAAGTATGCGATTCCGGAATCCAAGTGTGAAGGAGCTCCTTGACTGTTGTGTACTTTTAGAATACCCGATACAGGAATCGGATACCGGAATATCAAGTGTGAAACAATTCGATCAAGTGTGGGTACAAATTCGATTACGGTAAAAAATAAAATCTGGTGAGACAAATAAACATTGCTAGTTAATTGCAACGAAAAGAGCTGAATATTTACACTATTTGGGAAGTATAGTCGTTATAATATTTCTGTTCAGCCGAAGAAAAGAAAGAGACGTAGACGTTCTTGTAAATCCCTTAGACTTTCCACTTTCGTATCCTTTCTACAGCGGCTCGACGACCCCAGAAGTTGGCCTTAAAATATGTTTAAAGGTGTGTTTACACCAAAGTGTCCCGCGACACTTACTGCATGAAATTTTGTGTCAGACCCAAATTTCCTTGGTGTAAACACAAACTTCCAGAAAATTTTATCAGAATTTGTACAGTCAATAAATTTATGTCTGACACTTTACATTAATGTCGAGACATAAGTGTCGCGGGAAACTTTAGTGTCAACGCACCTTAACACTGGGCAAAACAAAAATAAAAAAAATTTCGCTCCGGCAGCTGGCGGTCGGAAAGAGTGCATTTCATTTTGTATATGGATACCCTAAGCCGTCCCAGAAGTAGTAATGTTGAGACCATGATTTGTTTCGTTAATGTTTGACCCTCCATCGTACTGTTTGCTGCCGGGTTTATTTAACCCTTTGAGGACGATTGGACATATATGTATGTCCCATGAACACTGCCTTTCGAAAATATTTATTTTTATCACTTAAAGTCAAAAGTTTTACTAATTAATTAGCGCTAACTTTGAGTTAAGGGATGTAAATATCCTCCAAATGTGACAAATCGGCATATACTGTCGATCCCTCTCCATGACATGACCTGGAAAACATGTTATTTTTCACTGCCTGTATTTTTTCTGAAACCGCGCTACCAATCCGAAATTATTGATCGAAATACCATCAAATCTGAACATTTCTAAGCAAAAGCCTTTGTGCAGTGGGAAAGCACTGGTAATAAAAATAATAAAACAAATTATGGTTGTTTCCCACGACCTTCAATCTCATGGGACACCCGTGTCCCAATTGACCTCAAAGGTAAATGTTGTACCAGACTTGGATACCCACATTTCCCCCAAAAATAAAGGTCCTGGCTTCAAGGAAATATGCTAGTTCCTCAACAAGGACCGAAATTGATAGCCCTCTCACGGTCGACACGTACAACACAAAATAATCAACAAAATATGACAGTGTCGTTCATGGGAACCAATTTTGGCATAAATCGAAAAGTATCAATGATACTAGCGACCAGGATTATGTTCCATTTAATTCACTAGTTATATACATGGCCGTTTCGCTTACCTCTCCTAAGAATTTATTATGTTTTTGGGACGTCAGAAGGTAGAAATTACGATTTCCATTCCAAAAAACATGTTTTTCTGGTACAAATTTGGTCATAACTCAGAAAATATTGGTGCTAGCGACCTGGCTTTGGTCTCATTCGACGCAGCGTTAAACTCTACGCCATGATACACCATTGTGTCAATGTATTTCAAAAATCTCAAATTTAGGCATTTTTTCAAACTTCCCACCTCTTTGCAATCACGCCCCTCCCCTCCCAAAGATTGGGATTCATAGGAAATTTTGAGTCAAGTTTCAATGCTGGACGAAAATTTCTCGCTAGACGACTCTATTACGAGTTTCTTAGGTGTATAACAACCATTTGTTTCATAAATTTCATGATTTTATGTAAAACGTTACACTTTTACCTTTAAGGTCGATTGGGACACATTTGTCCCATGCTTTTCCGGGAAAACTAATCACGGGAATTTTTTCATGATTGGCTAGAACATCTTCTAGGAGGTCCTTTATCATGAAAATAAAACAGTCGGAGTGAAAAAGTCACCCAAAAAAGTGCGATCCTCAAAGGGTTAAGCTGAACTTTCCTGAGACCCCAGATACATCATGGCAGACTCCCGGACTCGTAAATAGGGGGGTCATATGCCATCATTTTGCATACCTTTCGTGACTATGTTCATCCGGTTGAATGGGGCCAGCTCTCGAACTATAACAACGATAATTGTTGAAAATTATTGTTTACTCGACTGGGTAATCGTACAAGTTTTACAATCATAAAACTTGAAGGACTTTTCAATGAAAACCGTTACAATATTTAAAAAATAGACAAAATTCGTAATTCTCCACGTGCCTCCCTCCCTACCACTACCACCAAAGGAGAGCAGGGGAATTGTACTTTACTGGGTTTACAGCGTGAGTAGTTGAGGACCACATAATGCTTCTTAAATCTTCGAGATCATCCGAGATATGTCATAGTGAAATATCAATTAAGTGATTCTTTTTCGTGGCTGTGGCTGCCTCATTTTAAGATCAAAATGTTTGTTTCATTTTGTTTCAGATGCATTGTTCTCGGAGATAAAGTATTTTTTTTAATAGCTACCCCTTATGGAGGGTGGACTGACAAAACCGCGCGGTTATCATGTATCGAAACCATGCGCATTCCTCATCGCGTGCTTGGTTCTCATCACCGTGGCTTCGGCCCTTTTCGCTGTGTATGTCCTAGCGCCATGTCCTTGTGAGACTAGGCAAGTTGAAAAAACAAAACACAGCCACAAAATTTATATAATTACATTTCATTTCAAACAACGGTTTATTTGTTTTGATTAGTTCTGAGAGTGATTTCTATCGACGTCTGTCGAAACGATCGGACCTCTACGTCAGACTTCCAAGGTCCGTCCGTCCCGACACGTACAAACTGAGACTCATTCCATTTTTAGAGCGGGGTAATTTCACTTTCATCGGAAGCGTCGACATTTTGGTCAACGTGACGCGAGTTACGAGCAATATCACGTTGCATGCGAGCGATTTGAAAATTAAAAACACGAATTTGAGGAGAGTCATCGACAACGGCGTGACAGACTCGGTGTTAAATCCTCACCACGTCCCCATTAGTAACACAGAGTATGACGTGTCACGGAATTTTTTCATCATTCGAACAAGTCAAACACTAACGCCGGGACAGTATGAAGTCAGTATGAATTTCACCGGTGAATTAAACGACGCTCTTATAGGCTTTTATAGAAGTTCTTACGACGTGAACAACGTGACAAGGTAACGCTTGGCGTTTGTTACACCTGGCTGATTTAACTTTGGTTTAATGTTGTTTCAGATGGATTGCGACCACTCAATTTCAAGCTACAGATGCCAGGAGGGCTTTTCCTTGCTTCGATGAGCCAGCTCTTAAAGCCAAATTCTCAATTTCAATAGGACGACCTTCGAGCATGTCTTCAATTTCTAACATGCCTAAAATTGGCTTTCCGGAGTCTGTGTGAGTGCAAGTTCCCTGGTCCATAATGTCCTCGTATTGTAGTTAATTAACTCATCAACTGTCGATCATTCTCAGAGCGGGTATTCCCAACTACGAATGGGACCATTACATGGAATCTGTACCAATGTCCACTTATCTGGTCGCTTTCACTGTGTCTGATTATGAGCATCTGTCCGACGGAAAATTTAGCGTTTGGACTCGAGCTCAGGCTCTCAATCAAGCCAAATATGCTTTGAAAATAGGACCCGAGATACTTAGGTATTTCGAAGAGTTCTTCCAAGTATCTTTCCCACTGCCCAAGACGGACATGATTGCTTTACCTGACTTTGCCGCAGGTGCGATGGAAAACTGGGGCCTTATTACTTTTAGGTATTCGTATTTTTTTTTTTTTTTTAAATTGTTGATAATGCGTAAACCCTTAAAAATTGCATACTTTTGTTTCTCCAGAGAAAATGCAATGCTATTCCAAGAGGGAGTCTCAACCAATCGACACAAGGAGAGAGTAGGCACTGTGATTGCTCACGAATTGGCTCATCAGTGGTTCGGCAATTTAGTGACGCCCAGCTGGTGGTCGGACCTTTGGCTGAACGAAGGATTTGCCACTTACACGGAAAAGCTAGGAATTGATTTCGTAAGAAACTCCCCTCCCACTCTCACCACCTATTGTCCTTCTCGCGCTTCTTATCCCGTTATTGTTTTATGGGTTTATAGTGAAAACTAATTTTTCTTTAGTTTTGAAGGTGGGTGGTATAGGGTGAAGGAAGTCTTGATCAATCTGAAAATATTTTTTTCGTGGTCCGTTCTCCTTTTTACTGGTAATCAGGCCGGTAAAGTTATTGAGTGGGGGGGGGGCAATGGCTCTAAAAGGTTTCAAGTCATTAAAGGGAACCGTCCAATTCGAATTTGTGTTCGGCCGTGGAATTCATTGATTCGAAACGCGTTTTACCCCTCTTTCCACTCCGTGTTGCATTAATAGAAACAGTGAGCGGGCCGGGCAGTCCCAAACGTAATGCCAGTCTACGGCTCTCCTGTCTTTCCCGAGTGAAACCAAGTCATTCCTTTTTTTTTTTTTTTTTTTTTTTTTTTTTTTTTTTTTTTTTTTTTTTTATCATCAGGTTGAACCGACGTGGCGCACGAGCGATCAGTTCGTTGTAACCGAACTTCAATATGTGCTTGAACAGGATGCATTCAAGTCCTCGCACCCTGTTTCAGCCACTGTATCTCATCCCGATGAAATTGACGAATTATTCGATTCTATTTCATACGGGAAAGGTATACTATAACTCTAAAAATAATTACGTGATTACTATCATCAAAAGGTACAACAAATTATTAATGTGATCAATTTTTCAAGGCGCCTCAATTATAAGAATGATGGACCATTTTTTAACCACTCCCGTATTCAAAAAAGGCATCACTAATTATTTAAATAGTAGGTAAGAGGCCTGAAATCTTTAACACGATCATTTAGGTGTGTTTAAAAAACGAAACAAAGTTTTAACAATGTGCCTTTCCTGCCCTTCGCCTTCACCTATACGCCCATTTTTTTCGCAGAAAATATCAGAGTGCAACTCAGGATGATTTATGGCAAGCTTTGACCGAACAGGCTCATAAGGACCGTGCCCTCGAATCTGATATGACAGTCAAAAAAATAATGGACTCTTGGACGCTAAAGACGGGCTTTCCTGTTGTGACAGTGACGAGGAACTACGAAGAAGGTTCAGCAATCATTTCGCAGGTGAGTCCCCTGTTATTTGATACTATACATTCTTGAATCACTGGGTGATAGGGTAGGGCGTAATAGCTTTCTATTTCTTCTTTTTCTTCTTCTCTCATGACCTTTAATGACTTTATCTCAACCTTCACAATGGTCAATTCGGTTATTTTCTGTCTACTCAGTCTCTGTTTTCCCATTTTAAACGCCGAATGAAGCGTAAAGCTCTTTGCTTAAACCCTTCTACTACAATAAAGTTCGCCGATTTGATGGAAGGGGAGATGCACTTAGTCATTTCGGCATAGCAATAACTTATCAGAAGTGGTTTCAACAGCTGCCGGCTTCAGTCGCTCTCCACTCCCCACATTTCACGCCTCGCGGACCTTCGGTATATCTTGAATTTCCAGTCGAATTCAATGTTATTCATGAGCGCACGTGGTAAAACGTTATTAGGAGAGGGGGGAATAATCACTGTTCTTGCCAAACGCCAGAATTAAACTCGAATGACGTTGTCGTGATCGTTATTGGATTCGTCGTTGTTTTTTACATTCATTGTTACGATTGATTTCTGCTACAATCTCCAAAAAGAGAATAGTGTTTTGAAGACTTCAGGAAACTTTTAAAAAGGGTCATTAATCACTTTTAGAGGTGCAGGCCATGTAGCTATGAATAGGTTAATCGACTTCATTCTTGAAAGAGAGTTGAAGAACAAGTTAGGGAACAACAAAACCTATTTTTTATCTCGGACTTTTATTTCAAAATAGGTAGGTATCTTGAGCAGTGGCGAGGCGTCCGGTCATCGATAGATTCGCCGATGACCGGTTTTTTCCCGCGCCGCTCAGTACGTCACCTAGTTGCGGTTCCCGCGAAGTAGTGAGGGGAGAGAGGAATGACCAAGGGAGAAAATTATTTCTCCACGAGTCCTCGTAACACTATAAACACTAAAATCGTAACACTAATCACTAAAAAAATCAAAATGAAGTGTTTCTCATTTCACGCGTACGACAAATAACGTGGAAAATATAGGGTAGGTATTCTTATCTGTTTACCCCTCTTACTTTGGAAATTCGCCTATCAAACCTTAGTATGTCTTCATTAATAATTAAACCAAAAATAAATAAATATTTAATATAAATCACAACTTTTCCTCGAACAATTAACAGAAAAAAGAACCCAGACTAACACCGCGTGCGGGAAACCGCCAATATGTCATTGCTCACAGACGGGCCCTTGCTCTCCTGGCATGTCGCGGGAGAAAAGTGAAAAATTTTTTGGCGAATTTTAAAATTCGCTCAAAGCCACCTCGCAATTTTTATACTTATATACGCCTACTTTTCTAATGAAATAGAGTGCCCAGAACGCCATAAAAATGTGTTTCTCTCATTGACTCACACAACTGAGAAATTAACGATTTTTTAATTAGTGTCCTCAAAATAGGACAGTGATAAATACCGGGGTAAACAGGTTCCCCCTCCTCGCCATATACTGAAGCAATAATTTGATTTGCTGTGAGAACTTGGAAGAGAGAAATTGTTGCAAAGAGCATTATAAAAAAAGAATCCCCCCCCCCAATACCTTCCATGATCTTTATCCGATCCCGGAAGCGAGCTGAGTCGGCGTGTGAAGACATTGGGGAATCATGTATTATACTTGCCACAATTTGCCTTGATTTTCTAGTGGTACATGGACAAAAATGTATCAATAAGTAATAGCCATAAAGATTGACAAGATTGAGACAACCGCCAAGGGGACAACATGCTTGTGGCCCAGCCAAATGTCTTCAAATTCTACAGTTTCATTATGGTCAGCTTCAATGATCACAGTTGTTTGGCCTCAAAATATATCGCATAACGGTCAAAAGTGACAAAAGTGGTACTGGACTACTGGTATCTTTTTACCAGGGTTCTACATCTAAGAAATGACGAATGGTAAACGCTCATGTATTACACAATGAGTCCCGCCCTTGACGAAAAACAGGAATTGCTCGGTTTCGTGTGTGAAGTTTCTTTGACTTAAAACTTCGCTCGGACAAGAGCACCTTGGAACGTACTCTGTCAAGAAGCCGATTGTCCCAACCTTAGGACAGCTTCAGAACCGATGGCATCAGCCACTTTATTGCCAAAATAGAAACAACGCGAATTCGTAACTCAAAGCGAAGAACGTTATTGCAAAAAATGCAACATTACGTTATGTAAAAAGCGCTTCGCTTCGTACCATGCGAAACAACGATTATACTGAAAATACTTGTTTATTTGCCGTATTCTCTTTTTTGCTGGAATAGATACCTAGTGTCTTGCAAAATTTCAATCATGAATGATCCCGGAGTCATTATGGGCCGATCACAGATAGGAGGGGGGCAGCGGAATCCCCCCCCCCCCGGAGCTGGTCAAATCGCTCTTAACATCGTGGATGGGAGGGGTAGGCCGTTAGTGGGGAGTATTGAGGGGGAGGAGTTTCGGTCACCCCCCTGAGAGAGGTCACAGATACCCCACTTGCCCGGAGGCTTGATACCCCATCATTTGCCACTGTCCTCGTTTGAGGACACCCCCCTCTCTTCTTACAATAAGTAATAAAAATATAAAAACTGTCTGGTAGCATTATTACGATACCATACAACACGTATAAGCAAAAAAAAAAATCAAATTTAGAAAACAAAGTAAGTTGGTAATTAATGGGTTAAAATTAAAAAAACCCGCCGCCAATTCAAAAGTGAAAAACTGCTCATACGCGACTACAATTGAGAGAAATCGCCGATTACAGGCAATAATTAACAACAATTCCGAAAAACGCTATAATTCTTGGCTAAAATTGAAAAATGGGCTGATTCATGGCTAAAAAAGAAAAAAAAGTGAAATTCGCGGCTAAATTGAGAAAAAGCCTGAATTCGCGAATAAAATTAAGGTTCACCAATAATCGTAATTTCTGGAGGCAACTTGCAGGCTGAAATTATTTAAAAACGCTCATTCACGGCTAAAGCGGAGAAAAGGCGGTATTTTCGCTGATAAAACTGGGATTACCAATTCGCGGTTCCTGAACAATAACTTATTGCCGCCAAAACTTAGAAAAGTCGCTTATAATGGCGGCTGAAACTGAGAAAATGCGCTAATTTGTGGCTTAAATTGAGGAAAATCGATCATGCGTTGCTTAAACTGAAAAAAAGTGATCATTTGGAGCAAAAATTAAAAAAAAACGCCAATTCGTGGTTTCACGCTTGAAATTCAACGAAGTGGGCTCCTGCGCCTCTTATTTGAAGTACATATCTAAAAATCCGTATTTTAAGTGGTCCCTGCTCGCTGGTTTCGGCAGACTCCACCACCGGTGTCCACTACGCTGGTGGACTTACACAATTCGGCGCCTGAGGCAGAAACTTCGAGGGGGTCCCTTACTAGTCCCCAAATGAACAATGAAAATAATTTTTTCGTAGCTTGCCAAAGGGGTCCATAGACGTACAATAAATATTGCGCAATAAATATGTACAGTATTT
This sequence comes from Corythucha ciliata, assembly GCA_038030265.1. NCBI lineage: Eukaryota > Metazoa > Arthropoda > Insecta > Hemiptera > Tingidae > Corythucha > Corythucha ciliata. Next base: position 35,583,450 of record CM075938.1, on the reverse strand, counting down.
AGTTTCCAGATGTTTAGGGATAAAAAAATAGGTTGTTCATTATATTGTGCAACCCATCAATACAACCTACAAACGTTCAATTTTATTGTACAACCCCTATTATTGCGCAATATTATTGTACGTGTATGGGCCGCTTTAAATTATGAATTTTTCTCGTTTTCCACGTGGTTTTCAAAAACCACGATTTGGCGTTTCCTCAAATCGATAAAACGAAATTGGGAATGACAGTTTTTTCTTAATTCTTTGCCGTGAATTAGCGCTTAATTCTCCAAATTTTAGACGCGAGTTAGAGCTTTTCTTCCATTTTAGTCGCGAATTATCATTTATTCCTAATTTCGGCCTGGAAGTAGCACTTTTCTCAATGTCAGTCGCAAATTCCAGTTTATACTCAATTTTAGCCGCGAATTTAATGTATTTTCATTTTTTTTGCCACGAATTTGTTATGTTATCAACTTTAGCCGTGAAAAGCGATGAGTTTCGATTCTCTGAATGTTATTCGCGAATTACCGTTTTCCTTAATTTTATCTGCGAAATTAACGTTTTCTCCTTTAAAGTTTCAATGGTTTTTAGGGAATTGAAGTTTTCTTAATTTCAGTTGAAAATTAGCGCTTTTTCGTAATTTCAACAGAGAGCAGCAGAGAAAGACCGTTTTCTCTCAACTTTATTCGCAAATTAGCAATGTTTCGCCTTTCAGCCGCGTATTAGCGATTTTTTCATTTTTATGTATGAATTAGTGCTTTTTTACATTTTAGCATTGGCTCAGCAATTTTTAATAATTTTATCCGTAAATTAGTGTCCTGGTGGTTTCTTGTTGTGGGTGGCAAAAAATTCAGTAGCGCGACATGATGCTGCAGTCCAACCCGCGTGATTGGTGTTTTGAAGAGCCCCAACCTGTGAAATTGCGGCGATTATTGAGTCAACTGAAATTGCGTTTTTGCGCAATTTTACTGTGAAATTTGGTTTTCAACTGAGCAAAACCCGCGAAATTGGGTTCCGCGAGTGCCAAATCTGTGAAATTCGGTTTCATGGGGTAATATTGAAACTCATAGACGTAACAAAGACTGTAAAGAAGTAGCAGAAGAAGAAGAAGAAGAAGGTACTACATAGGTAAGAAGGAATCAGCCGTTTCGTATCCGCGGTAATAAAGAATCATGCCTAGTTGTGTAATTATACTTGGATGTAGGTGGAGGTGGGGATCTTGCCTTTCCACGGAAAATCCGTCGTTAGAGCCCTGAGCGTCGTGCCTTGTTGGTGTAGTGGATACTATTCACGCTTTGCATACAACAGGTGAAGGTTCGGGTTGCGGGTTCGTGGGACAGCAGTTCGCTTGTAAGCCTGCGGCAAGCTCGTGACACGGTGTGATCTGCTTTCATGTGATGGAGGGGAAGGGTGAGATGGATGTATCAGGCCCAAATAAAGAAATCTCACTGCCGGGTTCATTCATTCCCGTATTTTTTTTAGAATTCAGTTCAGGATACGTTTTATATGTAACAGGTTTAAAATTTGTTACACATACATTTTGAAGTTTCTATCGAACCATTCAAAATTACCCCTCATCATGTTCTGCTGACCTTCCTTTGTTTCAGAAACGATTCCTTTACCGCGGCATGAACTCGGAATCAGGAAGCAATTGGTGGGTACCTCTCAGCTACACGAGCCAAAGCCGGCTCGACTCGCAGTCAACGCGACCTTCTCATTGGCTCAAAGCCGAAGAAAGTCTCACTGTTCGTAGCCTCAAAACTCCTTCTCATGACTGGGTTTTGTTCAATCTGAATAAAACTGGTGTGTATTTAATTTAAAATTCAATTATTTATCCTAATAATGAAAATTGTGTCATCGCCTTTGAATAATATTCGAAAAGGATATTATCGAGTGAACTATGATGCGAGAAACTGGGAATTGCTTTTGGAAACTCTGAAAGATCCAGAAAAATTTCAACAAATTCGTGAGTTTTAAATCTTTGTTTATCTTTCTTGCTAAAACTTCAACGAAAAGCACTACCCTCCCGTTTTTACCATTTCTATCTCGTTTCAAGGGGAGCTAAATCGCGCTCAACTCATCGACGATTCAATGCATTTGGCACGTGCCGGCCTTCTAAATTATTCAGTTGCCCTCGACTTGACAACCTACCTGTCCGAAGAGGTGGCCTTCATCCCTTGGGACGCCGCCTTTCCGACGTTCGATTTTATCGACGTCATGCTTAACAAAATGCCAATTTACGACAAGTTCAAGGTAATTATTGATCGTCTCTATTCCAATTATTTTGAATAATAATGTAAAGCTTTTCACGATTTCAGAAATACGTATTGCATTTAATTAGCAAACTTTACCGTGACACGGGCTTTGTGGATAACACGAACGAGAATCAACTGAAAATTTACAAAAGAGTGGAAGTTTTAAAGCTGGCTTGTAGTCTCGGACTCGAAGATTGTGTGAGGAATGCTGTCCTTCAATTCCAAAATTGGAGGAGTACGCCACAGCCCGATAAGAACAACCCGTTAGTGTGAACGTTTTTTTTTCTCTCTAACTGTCTGAGACTGCTTAATTTACACTTGAATTACTCATCATCAGGATTTCGCCTAACTTAAAACTGACCGTCTACTGTACAGCTATAAGAGTTGGAGGTCAGATCGAATGGGAATTCGCTTGGGAGCGATATTTGAGGGCCAACGTCGGCTCAGAGAAAAGTTTGCTTTTAAACGCTCTGGGGTGCACCAGAGAAACTTGGATTCTTAGCCGGTTTGCATTTTTGTGATTTTTCATTCCCATATCAAAAATCTAGTTTTACGACTAATTTGTCTTCGATGTGTTCAGCTATCTACATTGGGCGGTAACCGAAGGTTCTGGAATTCGCAAACAGGACGTGTCGACTGTTTTTAACGCCGTTGCTTCGAATGTCATTGGTCAGCAATTGGCATTCGCATTTGTTCGTGATAATTGGAAGAAAATCAAGGATTTGTAAGATTTTTCTAGCCAGGGTTTCAATTTTTTGATGATCCTACTGACGCTAATCTTCTTTCTCCAAAAGCCTTGGCCTGACCTCTTACCCCCTGACAACCATAATAAAGGCCACGACATGCGACATGAATACTGAGTTTGACTTGAAAATGGTAACCCTGAACCTCCACTTCTGCTTCACAAAACAAGACTCCTGTTCAACTATTGGTTTTTTCAAATTTTCCCCAGGTTAAAGAATTTGCCATGGCGCAAGGACAGAAAGGCCTCGGTTCAGCAACGAAGGCTGTAGATCAGGCCATTGAAGTAGTCGAAGGCAACGTTCATTGGATGAAAAATTATTATAATCAAGTGGAGCACTGGTTGGAACATGTAACTTACTGAAAACATTCCGCCTTTCTTTTCAACATAACGAAGAACGCCTGTTGTGAACATCCCCGTTCGTGATTGAAACACGCATTTTCTTGAAAGATGATTAAATAAGTTCGAATCCTCAGAATCACTTTGTAAATAATTTTTTACTTAATTTTGTACAAAAATGTAGGAAACCCAGTGTGTTTGTGTCATTCAAAATCTGAAGTGCTTTTATTGTTAAATGTGTTGAGCTTAACTGACAATTTTGCTTCAAATAAGGTACTTAAAGCAAATATAAAATATATTTTTTCATTGATTTGTAAATAAAAAAAGGCTTTCATGATCGCTGCACTTTTTAAAAGTATTTGGCAAAAAGAGAATGACGGGTACGTCTATCTTTCTTCTTGAATTTGTAATTAGGATGCGATGTTACTGCCTTTTTTGGAAAATAAACGTGAAAATAAATATAGAAATGGTCGTTTCAAGAGATTGGTATAATTTGCATTGTATCAGGAATTTTTGGTACCGCAAGTGCCGAACAGCAAGAAGAGACTCACGTTTCTGGTCACTTATTATTGCCCTCTAGGCCAGTGGTTCCCAACTTTTTTCACGCCGCGTACCACCGTCAAATTTTTTCTATTTCAACGTACCCTCAAAGCTTCCTGGTTTCCTTCGTAACTATCCTTACTTGACAATAGTGTAAGTCAGCTGATGGCACCGGCGGGTTCGGTATGGACCACGCGAAAAGAATTTTAAAAGCCCAGCTTGAAGTGCTTGACGGAAAATAGCCGTTTTTACCTCAAAATGTTGTGAATGTTACTATAACTGGCACTCATTATTCAAAGCCACAGGGTGGACATTTTGCTGCAATGTAATATTTATTTCATTTCTAGCGAATTATATTCAAGTTAGAGGAAAACATTCAACATATATGAGTGAGAACCGCAATTTCGGGGTGTTTTGCTCTTTCAAACCTAAATTTTCTTCTTGTTCGTCTTGGCCAAATTCTATAATTTCGTTGGTTTTTCTATATCCAAATCATTTTTGTGGACTTTCGCTCTTTCAAAACCCAATTTTGTAGATAGGTACTCGGCTTCTATAAAACGCGGATTTCACTTAGCTCTTTATGAAATAAAAATCGCAGATTCGGTTAGTTCGAAAGCAAAATTGACATATATATAATATATTCGAAACCCCGAGACTTGCTCTTCCATAACCAACTTAAAGACCCAATCGATGTCAGGCGAGGTCTGCCGTCGAAACCCCGCCAGCACAGATCTGACAAATCGAATGTGGCATCCAAGGTTCCACCATTCATGTTCGAGAAAACTTGTATGCGGTTGTGTGCCAAAAAAAGGTTTCCGCGCGGAATTTCACGGATTTTTGCCAATACCTACCCTAATTTCGCGGATTTTCATGCTTTTAAAAACATGGTGTCGTGGGGTTTGTTGTTTCAAAACCCAATTTTTGTGAATTTTGCTCTTTCTTAAACTATTTTTACGAACTTTCGCTCCTTCAGAACACAATTTGGTGGATATTTGCCTGATCAAATACCAAATTTCGTCGTTTTCAACCAATAATTATTTTGCTCTTCCATAACCAAATGTTTCAAATTTGGAACCGCTTCATCAATCATTGATTGAAGAGCTGACTAAAAACTTCATCTGTTTCATGATCAAATATTTCGTCATGATTCGCAGACGACTTGTCTACATCAGTTCTTTAAATATCTTAGGATTCGTTAATCAATGCACTTGTTCCTCAGATAAAGTTGGGATAATTTTGGTTGCTATCATGCTAAGGGCCTTTTTGCAAACATTAATGTAAAGTTACTCGAGGGATTCTTATTCTATGAGATATCCGGTGATTGATAAACCCACCCTTAATCGCTAATTGATAAAGCGGGCCTAAAACTCCAAATTCACGGATTTTCGTTACTTCCTCGCCTAGTCTCATGGGTTTTCACGCTTTTAAAACCCAAATTTAGTTGAATTTGCTTACTTTGGGTCAGTTTCGCTGGTTAACCCATTAATGACTGCATTTTTTTTTAAAATTTAGATAATAAAAGTGATGCAATCAACCCACTAAAGCGTCTGGCATCAATACAAGATGTGGACTGAGGGTTGATTATTGATTATGCGAGATGCAGAATTGTGAATTTAGGGTTATGGAAATTTTGGTGTTTGAGGAATGAAGACTGCGTGATTGATGATTCAGGGATTGTGTGGAGGACCACACGATACTTTCATGTTCCCGTTTTTGGCGTTCATAGTAATGCATACAAAAAAATAAACAAGAAAACTTCCATGGCTGTTTCAATTTTTTCAGTGCTCCGACCCCTCCGAATTCATGCTATGGCGCACTATAGTCGAAGAATGCGAAATAAAACTCGAGCGGGGTCAGAGCACTGAAAAAATTGATACGGCCATGGAAGTTGTCTTGTTATTGTTTTGTATGCATTATTATGAACGCCAAAAACGGGAACATGGAAGTATTGTGTGGTCCTCCACACAATCCCTGAATCATCAATCACGCAGTCTTCATTCCTCAAACACCAAAATTTCCATTACCCTAAATCCACAATTCTGCATCTCACATAATCAAATATTCAACCCTCAGTCCACATCGACTAATGTTAAATTACCGACCCTTATCTATCAACGACTATCACCATCAATCGTCACACAATTTTCAATCCTCCTTCAATCGTTCGTACTCGTTCTTTCATTTAAAAAAAAAAAAAAAAAAAAAAAAAAAAGTTACAAAATAGTCAAAAGTAAAACACAATGAGTATACTTGGGTCGAAAAAAGGAAAAAAGGCGATTTTAGGATCTTCGACCATTTCAGAACAACAATTTCGATAGGCAGTAGCCCGTTCCATAATGCTCAACAAGTTTTGTGAGTGAAGATTTTTCTCGAAAGTAACTCGTTTCTGGGATATTTAGAAGAAATTAAAAGTAGTGTCAAAACATTCCGGTTTTTGGGCTGCCAAAAATTTGCCTCTGAAGAGGTAGCATTTTCAGAGTTATTTTTTCTCGAACACTTCTGACCTATAAATACAAGATGCCAAAAAATCCCGCAGTCTTCATTCCACAAACGCTGAAATTTCCAAAACTTTAAATCCAAAATTCTGCGTCGCACATGATCAATAATCAAGCTTCAGTCCACATTGACTAATCTTCAATTACCGACCCTGGCACCGGCGAGATTCAAACCTAGGCGTGCTACCATTGCGAAGCCACGCAATGTATCCATTACACCACTTGCTTTTGAATTAGGGGTTACCTACAAGTTGAATAGTAGAGGGAGGACCAGGGTGTAGGGCGCCAAAAGGGAACCATTGTGAATGTCCATTTGTTCATTTTTCGAATAAAGCACTCCGACAAACTTTCCATAATCAAATTTGCCTTTTTTGTCATTTTGTATACCATAAACATACAAGTCCCTCCATTATTTTTTGCAATTTCATCCTATCACATCTACTCAATGTCCAATCCGATTTGTCTGGCATTGGGATATTCCGGTAGCGGAGCATCCAAATAGTAAGAAATGACCTTCGCCAGACATGTTCAGATGATCCGATTTCGGAGCAAAAATTTTGCAATCTTCGAAGGCTGTCGTCCCTCTATGTCTCACTGAAATTGCCTGGCGTTTGTTACTAAGGAAACCTCTCTAGGCGTATAATAGAGCTATCAAAACGCCACAGACGATCAAATGATCCGAAAAACGATTTTTTTTTTTGCAAACTGTTGAGCGTCTGTTCGCATGATGTAGCAAGTGGCTCGTGCAGGGTTTCTCCGTACTGGAAGTCCTCAATCGAAGAGCTGGCTACACGTCTTGTCCATTTTGATCGGTTGAGTATTTTGCCGTGGGATTTAGTTGCTGAGGTGTGTGGCTGATTGTCAAATCCATCGCAACCCTTTTTGATTTGGTCCATTAATTAGTACAGTAAAATTATTATTTGACCTAGACATTCAAAGGAACAGGAGAACTTTTGGTGCAAATTGTTCCCTACCCTTCGACTAACACGGCATAAAAAACTCCCAAGGATTCCGCGTCGGGTTAAGGAGCTGCTGTTGGTTGAGGTTGTATTTCGTTCGTTTTTAAGAAATAATTATGAAACCATTTGTTTCAACACAAAAATGTACCAGACAAAATTTGAAGAGCACAAAGTTTTATCCAAGAAACTTCCGCACCACTTTTTTCCTTTCCTTCGTCTTCTGGTTTAAACAGAATCACGAAAGTAAAAGCTGACGGAAAGTTGACCTAAGCCTCTGGAAGGTGAAAAAAGTGATAAATGTTTGGTGCAATATCTTTCTGACCCACCTCCTTCCACTGAACAAAAAAATCCCGAAGATTTCACATCGGGTGTTGGCACTGCACGAGCTGGAGTTTGGATTTAGGACCATTTTGTTCGTTTTGCTGAAACATCTCTGCAACCATCAGTATTGTTTTTTGGCTGCGTTCCCGTCTAGCGACCCGTCACGCACACTCAAGTTCCAGATCAAATCCTATTGTGCAGTGCATATTCCAGTTCCAGAGTTCCCAAGACGTGTTCACTGCGTGATCATTATCACAATTAGCTGAGGGGGTTATACGTACCTATTCTGTACAGGTATTCTTTACATAAGCCGTGATTAGAAAGCAACTTGCAGATCGTTTTTATGAAATCTTTAGCCATGTGTTCTCCCGCAAACCATACTTTATCTGAAAACTTGGGGAACATCCGTTTATGAAATCTACCTTTGTGTGATGTGGAATATGACTGGTTCCATTCATTGAAATGAAAAGGATAAATTAAATAGTAAAGATGGAAGTAAGAAAATGAATGGTGCGCGTGTACTGTGCAGCAGGACTGATGTGCGTTTTTCGCCAAAGCATCTGCTTAACGTGTTTCCCTTCAAGCCTATATGAGTCTATGATGAGTCTATGATGAGTCTATGAGACTAAGGATCGGCCATTCTGTTCGATTTGATCTAATAAAATTAATTTGTTTTCGGCTACTATATTATGTGCTTTAGCAGAAATTTCAATGTTTTGAAGGCATTCAAATACTCCCTTGCTGTCACAGAAAACCAGTAGATTAATGGGATGACTGATGAGTATGAATAAAATATTTAAGGGCTTCGAAAATAGCGTACAATTCAGCGGTGAATATTGACGTTACTGGAGTGAAGGATGAATTGTTTTCCTACGTCTAAAGGTGCGTTTACTCTGAAGTGTCGCGCTACTCGAAATTTAGTGTCAGACACAAATTTCCTTGGTGTAAACACAAACTTCCAGAAATTTTTATCAGAATTTGTACAGTCAAAAAACATATGACTGACACTTTACATTTATGTAGCTAAATACGTATGTGTCGCGACACAATTGTCGGACACTTCAGTGTAAACGCACCTTAAAACCGGATCATATATCGCACAACTAACTCCGGACTGGGATTTAGAGCCGTGTGTATAGATGTGGCAGTGATTTGGGATTAGGGACGTAATTAAATTTTCGGGAGTGATGTGTTGAGATGATTTAGACGGAAGTTCAAGGTACATGCATTTAAAACTCAGACCTTTGAGAAAAGAAGAGAAAACGAGGCCAGGAAGTCGAAAAATAGGTAAAGGAATCTGAAAGAACTTTTGGGCAAAGGTGTCTCATGAAACTGGATGACAGCAAGGGTGACTTCTTTTTTTTCCAATATGTTCCGGTCAAATCGAGAGTAAGTCAGTAACATGCCTAAAGAGGGTAGGATACAATCCTTTTATTTCCAGCAACATTCGGTCTGCGAGAAGCGCCCACCTCGATGAAAGTGGAAGTTCTCCTGCTTCTTTGAGGCTGGGCTGGTTCCGCGCCCACAAGAAAGAAGAAGAAGAAAAAAAAGTGGGGTTCAGGGTCAGCGAATGCTCCCCCAATCTTGTTTCAATCAAGTTTGAGGAATCGAGAAAAAAATGGCTTCGTGTTGAATTTACCTTCTACAAATTATCGCTCGCACCTTCTCCAACATTCATTCTGAACGGTCGGGAAAAAATGCCGCAAGCGGGATCCAAGGACGCCGAATAAGAAATAACATTATTCCGCCATAGCAACAGCTTTTTGCGGCATATTCACACGGCTTCGGAATACGGCCCCAGATCTGCAAACTTTGGGCTTTGAAAGAGTCAAATATAACCACCGGATTTGTTTGTTTTTATGAAGCCAAATGTGGAATTGGTCCTCGAATTTGCCAAAATAGCAAAATTGGGTTCCCTTAGTGCCGAATCCACGAAATTGCTTCTATGAAGGCCACAAACGTGTAAAGTTGCAATCTTGATTCCCGTGAAATATGACTTTTTAATGAGTTAACCCCAAAAATTTGGATTTTGAGGGAATCAATCCTTGAAAATTTATTTTTCAAAGGGCCAAAAGTGGAAGGGGGGGGGGTTTAAAGGGGGTGAAAACTGTCATCTTACCAAGACTATTCCAGTCAAGACCATGAAGAAGAGGAACGTGACTCTGGAATCAACTGTTTCGTCTTCCTGGTTGGTCTTTTTGGTGATTAAAACCCGAGAAATTTGGTTCTTGGGGAACTAAATCCACGAAATTTGGCTTTGAGTGGCTATAACCCCCACGAAAATTATATTTCAAATGTGTTGAATGGGCATTTTGGTTCAGAGGGGAAAAAACATTTCACAGCCACTGACGGACCTACAATCGGGGCCCGTGGCGGATAACTCTATGAGGTCCTTTAATATATGCTCTGTATTAGTTATTTTAGTGCATTTCATTCTGAAAAATGCACTATTGGTCTCGTCGTGATGGTGGCAAACATGGGTCATGTCATGTTTTTTTCACGTTTCAGAACCTCTAGAACACGAATTCAGTGGTCTCCGGAATTCATATGTACAGGGTGGTTCAGGGAAACTTCCTTTTTTGAATTAGGCGCCATGGGGCGAGGGGTGGTCGGAGGGAGGTGGGGATGGGCTCGTTGGAAAGAGGGATTATTGAAGTTTTGTTATCACCCAAACCAGTTGCCGTCATGCGTTGGACAAGGGAACAGCGTGCGTTCGCCGTAGAGGCCTACTTTTCTAACAGTCAGTCGGTGGTCGCCACCCAACGTGCCCTACGGAACCGCTTCAATATTCATCCCGCGGGTCCAGTTCCGGACCGGAAATCGATTCTGACGTGGGTCGACACATTCAGGACGTCTGGCGATGTGGTTAGCAGAGGACCAGGAGGAGCACGGACTGCAAGAACTCCGGAGAACGTCGAGAGGGTGAGGCTGTCAATTGTGCGCTCTCCTAGGCGTTCGGCGCGCAAACACGCGGCTGCTCTGGGGATGTCTTACAGCACAGTTCGACGAATTTTGCACGTTGGGTGGCGACCACCGACTGACTGTTAGAAAAGTAGGCCTCTACGGCGAACGCACGCTGTTCCCTTGTCCAACGCATGACGGCAACTGGTTCGGGTGATAACAAAACTTCAAGAATCCCTCTTTCCAACGAGCCCATCCCCACCTCCCTCCGACCACCCCTTGCCCCATGGCGCCTAATTCAAAAAAGGAAGTTTCCCTGAACCACCCTGTATATATATTCCTATATATATATATATATATATATATATATATATATATATATGGCCGTTTCCTTGTTAGCACGATAACTCTCGTAGAAATTAATTTAGAGGAACGCGCTTTGGCACAAAAATCAGTAGTCATAAGACACCGGTCGGTATTGCATTTGGGCCAAATCGGTCAAGGTGGAGGGGGGGAAAATCGGGCTTGAAGTAGTCAAAAAATCACTAAAAATCACCAGTTGATTCTAGAAGCATCATATTCGGTACGTATACTCCATGTTAGACTAGCCTTTGATTCCCATTTTAATTTTTTGAAAAAGTCGAGGGGGAGGGGGTGGTGCCCCCGGGGTGGAAGTAAGTGTGTGGTCTTGTTAGCACGATAACTCTCGTAGAAATTAATTTAGCGGAACGCGCTTTGGCACAAAAATCAGTAGTCATAAGGCCCCGGTCGGTATTGCATTTGGGCCATATCGGTAAAGGAGGTGGGGGGGGGGATACGGCTTGAAATGATCAAAAAATCACTACAAGTCACCAGTTGATTCTAGAAGCATCATATTCAGTACGTATACTCCATGTTAAAGTAGCCTTTGATTCCAATTTTAATTTTTTGAAAAAGTCGAGGGGGAGGGGGTGGTGCCCCCGGGGTGGAAGTAAGTGTGTGGTCTTGTTAGCACGATAACTCTCGTAGAAATTAATTTAGCGGAACGCGCTTTGGCACAAAAATCAGTAGTCATAAGACCCCGGTCGGTATTGCATTTGGGCCAAATCGGTCAAGGTGGAGGGGGGAAAATAGGGGTTGAAATGGTAAAAAAATCACAACAAATCACCAGTTGATTCCAGAAGCATTATATTCGGTATGATGATTCCCTTTTGAAATAGCCTTTGATTCCCATTAAGTTCAGCTTAAACAAACCCGGCAGCAAACAGTACGAGGGAGGGTCAAACATAAACGAAACAAATCATGGTCTCAACATTACTACTTCTGGGACGGCTTAGGGTATCCGTATACAAAATGAAATGCACTCTTTCCGACCGCCAGCTGCCGGAGCGAAATTTTTTTTCTCACTTTTAGCCATCAGAAACAAGTTGCATTCAGAAGCCGAGAATCGGCGTATTTTCAATTTTGAACATTTATTGGATTTTTGTCCATTTTATCCGCGAATCAGCGCTTTACTCAATTTTCAGCAGAGAATTAGCACTTTTCAGAATTTGAACGAAAAATTATCATTTTTAGGCCCGCTTAATCAATTTTTGATTAAGGCCCGTATTCATAGACATTTCTTAAACTTAAATTTCTCTGAGTGGGCGTCCAAACAGATGATTTTTTTCTAATAAAAACTGATTTGAGTTTTATTTAAGAGAATTTTAACTTAAGTAGCGACTACGAATACGGGCCTAAGAAATAAAGAAAGATTAAGATGAAGAACTGGGGGGTGATTCTGTAATTTTCAAAATTTACGTGTTGTAACTGGGAAGGAGGGGGAGAGGATTCACCCCGTTACCTTGGTTTTTCCACATATTTGTTAAGAATTTATTATTTTTTCTTCGAGACCACACATTCTCGCGTGAAAATTCCGCAGTTGAATTCGATAGGTATCGGAAAAACCATAGCAACGAGGTACCTCTCCTCACCCTTCTTCCATTTTACGACACTAAACTTTTAAATTTACAACGTGTGACGGGCCTCACACTATTGAACATGTTATTATGATTTGTACGAAACATGAGAACGCACGAAAGGCGTTCTTCGACTCATTGTGCCGGACAGTTTCAACGCCATTTAATTTTAGTAGCATACTATCTGAGCCAAATACCACGTACAAAAATAAATTTAACCATTAAATCGAGTTCCAACCATTAAACTCCAACCCAACCCAATAATTAATCCCGAAATCTAAACATAAGTGATATATTACGGCTAATGACCACAGTAGTCCATGCCCCCCCCCCCCAAAAAAAAGATTTAGACAAATCATACGAAATGTGTGATCATGAAACAGATGAAGGTTTTAGCTCTCTTTAATCAACAATTTGATAAAGCGGGATGGGATGGGGGATGGGATTTTATTCCATGAGTTTAGCGATTTTTATCAATTTTTGCTACAAATTGGCGTTTTGTTCAATTTTTATCAGCGAATAAGCCCCTTTTCTCAATTTGAGCTGAAATTTAGAGTTTTCCTTCATTTTAGCCGCGCTAATTAGTGATTATTTCAATATTAGCCGTGAGTAAGGAGTACATTGGACATTTTATTTCAATTTAGTTATTTTTTCTTAGTTTTAGCCTCGAAATAATTATCCTTTAGAAGCGAATAAGTGATTTTTTTAACGTTAATTTTTATCCGCAAATTAACGTTTTTCCTACAGGTTATTCGCGAATTAGCGCTTTTACTCAATTTCGTCGACGGATTAGGCGATTTTTCTCAATTTTAGCCGCGGGCTTGGCCCAAAAACAGCACATTAGCGGTTTTTTGGGCGTACATTTCAGTCGTAAAATTGCCACTATACACCGAGAATCAGCGATTTTTTCTTAATTATGGTCTGAAAGTTGCATCGAAAATCCAGGAATGAGCTCTTTTTTTTTTTGCAGTTTTAGCCACGAATAGCACTCTTTCAAACTTTTTTGCCGCCTACTCGCCCCAACATCGTCACATTAGAGCGCCTTCTCAGTTATATCTGCTTAAGGAGCTAAAGAAACTTGGGAATCAGCGTATTTTCTCTATTTTAGCCGCAATTTGCTTCCAGTTGGCACAAACTTTTTCAATTTTAACCGTCACAATTGCGCTTTCGTGGGCTCGATCGAATATTTACTCACACTGTTAGATGATCACCAGTAACGTTCTATTCTCCAAGTCGGATGGGCTGAAAATCGTCGAAAGGAGTCAAGTCACTGTCCAACCGTATACCAAAACTCCTTTTCGCTTGCCTAAATCTATGAACATGAACCTAAAATCATCAATTTCCATATTTAAGCTTTTCGGGAGCCCTCTCTCTGATAGGTGGCCCGGGGGGTCTGCCCCCCTCGCCATTACCTCGGTACGCTACTGTTCACGTCATACTCTTGCTCTTTCACACTAAGTTTCTGCTCTGAATAGTGTGAATACGAAATTTTATGGCCGATCTAGCCGATTCAGCTTATAACACGTCATTTATCTAGTAAAACTGTCTTTAGGACTTATTACCCTGGGACTTGTTTTCCTGGGAAATTACCAGGGGCGGATACAGGGGGTGGGCGATCGGGCTCAGCCCGAAGGGCCGGAGGGCTAGTGCGGCCGGAGGGCTAGTGCGGCCGGAGGGCCAGTGCGGCCGGAGGGCTAGTGCGACCGGAGGCCCGATGCCTGCCCCCTCCCCACGCTGACGAATCCCAGTCCTCCTGAGAAAACTGGTAACTACAGATTAATTTTTATCGGTAATGGTCCTTACAGAATCCCGGAACTGGCCTATTAAGCATAGCTACAATGAGACAAATGAGAAAACCTATCAAGTCGGGTTTTCTTAAAAACGGGACACCCTTCAACCCATGATTCAAGACACAAGGCTGTTTTATAGCGTTTTTCGTTAATTTCAGCCACGCTGATTAATTAGTGAATTTTCTCAATATTGGCCGCAATTTTTGTTATTCAACTTTTAGCTATGGACTAGCGTTTTTTTTTTTTTTTTTTTTTTTTTTTAAGGTTTAGGCCCGAAGTTGCCTTCAGAAGAAACAGATTATTGTCTTTTGCTGAATTTTAGCCCCGAGTCAGCGTTATTACTAAATTTTAGTCGTGAATTGGCGTATTCTATAATATAGCCATGAATTAGCCGATTTTTTCATTTGAATCCGCTAATGAACGTTTTTTCTTTACTTTATCCGCAAATTATCCGATTTTTTACAATATTAGCTGTATCTATTCTTTCAATTAAGCCCGCGTAAAAGGATTGTTCCAAGTTTAGCCGCTAAGTAGCGCGTTTTGTCAATTTCATCGGGAACGGACACGAGATAAGAGTTGGGTTATATTACCTCCAAATTCTAACTTGGTGGGCCACTGACTGTGGTATCGTAATGGAAATATATAGCCGGTATTGCTGTTTTTCTATTATTTCGCGTAAATTTTGGGTTTTTCTCATATTTGGAGATCGGTGGGCATTCGCCGGAGTTAATAAATCGCTTTAAAAAAAGTGTCGCTGAGTGCTTAAATTTTCCGAAATCGTGTAACTGTAACGCTACATCCTAGTGGTTTTTAGGCCTTTAGAGTCGTAGATATCTCCATTATTTTCGAGAATTCCTAGCAAATCGCTCTGTGTGGCCTCGGGTTAACTCTCTCTGCTAACTACGTATTAAAAATATCTCACGATTTTATTTATTTATTGATTGCTTCGAAGTTTTTTGTCAAAATCCCTCTAACAAGGTAGCCTCCTTCTAACATATTTCTAATAATAAGCATGGAATGACTGCTGAATTCCTTGTACGAATCGTTACTCAAGGATCCGTTATGATTATGTCCGAAGCATACGAAGGCCATTCCAGTGAAAAAATTATCGCTGAAAATTGCAGCATCCTTGATCAACTAATTCCGGGAGACTTACTGCTGGGCGATCGTGGTTTTCACATACATGATCAGGTCAACCGTCACATGGCTGAAGTTTATGTACCTCCTTTCACCAAGGGGGTAAACCAATTAAACCCTATAGACGTCGAAAAGTGTCAAATTTCAGAAATCACATCATGCTTATTTACCTTACCGGTGACAACAATGAGATTGTTCATTATGACGGGTCCGATGGATTTTACGAACCCCGATTTGAAATTGGTGTAGGACTCCAAGGTTTTGTAGCTCTTGAATTGCTCATCGTATAAGCACTCACACCGAAGACCAAATAATTGACGAAGTCCATGTTAAAGGAGGAAAGTGACGTGCATCCGAGGAGTAATCATCAATTCTTTGAACAGAAATTTGAAAATTGCAATTACCCCACGATCTCCGATCAAACTTGTAAAGGAACGTTAAGCCCTACTCAGGGGAAATAACCTGAAAGATTCCTTTATCGAATTAGCCATCTTAAGCGTAAAGGCCTTTCAAGCACTGACCCCAATATCTATCAAATAACTCTGCCTTAATTTTAAGCCTTAAGCTTCCATTATAAGGTCTTTGAATAAGGCCGGTCGCCCACTGGAAGCGTTTTCGAGCGGCGCTACAACGAGCGTACATCTCAAAGCCTTAAATAGCTAAGCCTGCAGTGGACGATGTCACATCCAATTTGAGCCTTTGGGATGAACGATCGTTGTAGCGTCGATCGAAAACGCTTCCCAGTGGAAGACAGATCCAAGGCCCCTGAATACGAACGAATAGGGAAAAAACAAATTCAATCAACAACAATTCAGTAAATAAGGAGCTTACAATCTTACAAGTGGGTTGACACCAAGTGCAGTTATTTTGGCATGGTAACGCTCTCGGAGAGCATCGACAAGGCTTTCAGCATATGAGCTTAGCTTTGTGGGGTCCATTTCACTTCAAAATAATTATATAAAGTCACAGGAGGGAACTTCATAATAAGAAAAATTACTTTTTCTTAAAATTCTCTATACGAAGACACAGCAAGCTGCCCACCAAATTAGAATTTTCACTCTTATCAGTGAAGGTTAAGCATTCGTGTCCGCTCCCGATTAGCGAATTAGCTATTTTTCTCAATTTTAGTAGTGAATTAGCATTTTTCGAAAATTAGCTGTGAATTAGTGACTTTTCACTTTTTTATCCGCGAATGGGCGATTTTCTGCAATTTCAGTTGCGAATTTGTCATTTTTCTCAATTTTAGCCCCGAATTAGCTTTTTTTTTATCTTATAGCCTTAGTGGGTTTTCTTGCTTTTATTTAGCGCTTGCAGAAATGCAAAAACTGGGCCACGTCTCAATTTTACCAACAGCAAATTAGCGTTTTTTCTTCATTTTAGGCATAAAGTGGCATCTAAACACCGCGAATTTTTAAGCGTTTTTTTCTCAATTTCGGCCTGGATGTTTCATTTAGATACCGCGAATAAAGCTTTTGAACAGTTTCGGCCACGAATACTAGCGATTTTTCCCAACATAGCGTTGGTACTTGCCTGTAAGAATAGCATATTATTACGCCTTCTCATCTTTATCCGCTTACGGACCTAAAAAAAAAAAAAAAACAACAACAACAAATACAAAAAACTGGGGAGCAGCGTAGCATAGCGCTTTTGTGGGCTAAATCGATTATTCAGCTACACTCTTTGCTAATCACCTGAAACCACTCCATCCTGGGTCGGATGGATTGAAAATCGTCGAAAGGAGCCAATATCGCTGTCCTACTGCATGCAAAAAACTCGTTTTCACGTATACAAACATGAACATAGATCCTTAATATCCACATTTTTAGGCTCACATAGGGAGCCCGGGGTGATCTGGCCCCCTCGCCACTAGGCGGGGGTCTCGGTACGCCGCTACTAGTTCACGGACAGAAGTGAGAAAAGGCGCTACTTCGCGGCTATCAGTTTCCTTAAAGCTTCCGCGGGTAAAGCACAGAAAAAGCGCTAATTCATGAATGAAATTGAGAAAAATGGCTCATTAGCGGTTAAAATCAAGAAAAATACGAAATCACCGCAAAAACTCAGAAAAAACGCTAATTCAACGCTAAAATGGCGAAAAATCGCTAATCCGTGGCTAATTCACCGATAAAATTGAGAAGCGCCGAAGTGAGGAAAAACGCTAATATGCGATTTAAATGGACAAAACGTCAAATTCGCCGCTTCCAAAGGCAGCTTTGTGCCAGAAAGTGAATACATCGCTAATACGCAGCCAAATTCAGAAAAAGCTTTACGTAGTTTCTCGACGAAAATTGGGGAAACCTCTAATTCGTGGCTGAAATCGAAATGCATAAAAATCTATAATTTTAGCGGCTAAAATGAGGAAAAACACTATTGTGGTTATAATTGTGGGTTAAGTTGAGAAAATTTGCTAATTGAGAAAATGGCAAGCCGAGGCAACATTGCAGCCAATTAGCAAAAAGCGCTAATTTACGGCAAAAAAATGAGAAAAATCGCAAATTCTGAGGCTCGTTGTGAATTGAATCCTTGCTTCAAGCATTGAGGGGAGCATATATGAACGGGGTAGTTTTACACAACTTTACCCGTCGATGCGTGCACTAGCAGCTGATTGATACTGATGTGAAATTTATCAGTTATTTTAAAAATCTACACTTTTTCACTTTTCACAGGCTGAAATAGCCAGCAAGCGACATTTTCTGGTGGTTTCAGGAACAGGATTTTGTTTTCTTTCCGAATCCACTTTGTCTATAACCACCGACGGTGAGCCGAGAACACGACAAATACCGTAAAAAGTAATGAAACTAGGAAAATGCTCATAGCTCGGAACCAAAGTATTTTCGGCTATGCGTCTACATGCCGTTTTTGTGCGTCCAGGTACGCACTATCACCAGTGCAAGTTTCTCACATATCTCCTGAATCACCCAGTATATAATGTATATTGAGCCGATATTTTCCCAGTGCCCCGGGCCGGTCAAATCAGTGTATCCGCCCGTGGAAATTACCCTGGAAAATTTACCCAGAAACAAGAGAATTTCATGAAGAGGCATAATTGATTCGCAAAATGGTATTTTCTTGGGGGGGGGGGGTAAATCTGAACTGCTCAGATTCTTGCTCCCCCAATGCCGACAGACTTCCGCCGCCACTGGTTTTCAAAACCCGAATAAAGGGAAAACTAGCCCCTCAGGCCCTCACCGGTCTAGCGTCGTATGCTGTGAACGTGTCAACAAGCTCCAACAATTTTTCCTCACGTTCTGCCAGTGACGTTGGACCCTTGTACAATTTTTTTTTTTTTTAATCGGTCTGAGTAGTGTGCAATGGGGTTGTGGTGGTGGTTGGCAGCGAACGTGAGAAAGAGGGATCTTCCTAAGAGGGAAGGGCGGAAAAACACGTTTTTAAAGCCCGAGAAGGAGAAGCCCGCCACACCGTCAGTACAGTTTTAACGTTCGTCTTGTTAGTGTCTGCCGGCTGTCAATTGTATACAATTTTTTGTTTATTTCGTGGATCATCTCGGAGTCGTGATTAAAAGCTGTGTCGATGTGATTTTAATATTTTTTTGTAAGTGACATTTTGGAGCACAGTCAACCTTTTTCAATGGATAAGTGAAATGGTAAATTTATCTCTCGGTCGCAACAGGTCCGTTTCACTGTTTCGCGAGTGCTACACTTCTGAAGAAAATCATCTGGTTTCATTCAATTTTTCAGAATAAGTCAATGAAATCACATGGTTTTCTACACTAGTGTAGCACTATCAAAACAATGGAACGGGCCGAACATGTTTATGCTTGCGTTTTCAATTTCAGCGTAAAATTTGAAAACTGTATTAACTGATAACTGTAGTATAATTTCTCGTCGTAATAATTATTTACTTAACGTTGATTATGACGTCGTAATGTTATTGTTGATTTGGTGTTATTATGGCCAGTATAGTTCATAGGAGTTTTGAGTTAAACTGAACTGAATCGACTTGTAATCAAAAACGTCTTTGAAGTTCCAAGTTGAACGCTTGATAGGCTGTAAAATTTTGATGGGATCTTCAAGGGTCTCAGCCTCGTCGGCTTCTGAATTTTCATTGCGGGGTTTCATATTTTTGCGTATTAATATAGAAGAAAATGTGAATCAGATCATGTATTCCTACGGTCATTCCAACCAAGTCATATAAACGCAGCAATTAGGAATTTAAAGAGACAATCCTAATCTGAAGCGTGTGATTATGATTACATAATCAAAAGTAGTCACTTAGATTAGACACTATAAAGTGCGATTCCATTTTCTTTCCAGCTGAGAACGATATTTTTCGCTTAACAATGCCTACTATATCGTTGTGGAATTATGCTACTTTGGGGGGGGGGGGGCAAGAAACAAAAACAGTAGATATAATAAACAAACACAAGAGCACCTGCGCGGGTTATACCAACTTTTTCGTACGATCAGTAAAGAAAGCACAGCTTTCCGAACCCAAAACCTCTCAAGAAAGACGAATATATCATACGCTTATATGTTAGGAGCGTGCGATATAATATCGCACGCTGCTTCCTCCAGCACGATATTGTCCTCTCGAAGGTGTCGACTCCTTTAGCGGTAGTTTACCTTTTTTTGTTTATTAACGGATTTATTGTTTAGACGCTGTCGGACGGAGTGATTTATTTTTTAACCTTAAAGTTTATTCAAGTTTAAGTTCATTTAAAATTTAATCGGGTGGTTAACTCGTAGAAAAGCGTTCAGCGTATTTTCAAAATTCCGCCAGTCAGCTGTTCGATACCCTAGCGATTGACAGACGTTCATATTTTGACTTCATAAAAATCTTACTAGTTAATGATGAAAAATTTGCTTTAAGCAATAACTATCAGGGAATAAAGTCTGCAAATGGTCGTACGAAAAATGGCGTTCACAACTCGAGCAAAAAGTTGCTCCTAGACGTGAAACTTTCTCGCCAAGGCCAAAAAAGTCAGATCCCGCTTCTTTAAACAAAATAACGTGACTACCACAACAAAAACAAATATTTTCAAGTCCTAGAAAAATGGCAATGCTTGGCTGTACTCGTCGCTCTTCCAATTTTTCTCTCACGGAAAAAAATAAATCAATGAAAATCGCTTTCTTGCCTACGTGCACAATACATAATTATTACTATTCTATGTACAACTGCAAGGGTGATGAAACTTTCTTTACTGGTCAGAAAAGTCATGTGATGATCAGAAAATAAACCACGTCTGTTTACACCCCTGATATATACTTACACATAATTATAGTGTACTAATTCGTCACAAGTGCGCAATTGTTTCATTTTCTTACAGGATGAATAAATTCACTTTCTGCACATGTCCCACGAAAATATACGCCCACAGCGCCCTTATGCACTTACTGTAAGGTTCTGTCTACTGTAAGAACTCTCCGAATATTTTCCTGGAAGGGGTGGGTCTCTCTATTAATTTAAAATAAAAGAGAAAAGAGCGAGTAATAATTGCCCAATTTTCCCACGGGGTATTACGACGGTTTTAAATGTATGTCCTTGTGGATTGAAAATAATTTTTATTAACCAACTCATTGTTAGCGTGAGAACTCTTCTGCTGGTTCATGGGCTGGACAGTAACAGACGTTCTTTTGTGAATGATGCCAAACTTTCCATCTTAGTGTTGTTTTTCGAACAAAGAAGTTAAGGCAAATCATCTGTGACAGTAGTCAGGATGCTCTTTGATTAAAGGTGTTCTTCAATCTTTGTTCTCCCTTTCTTAAAGTTGAGTATCACGTGATTGAGGTGGGTGGAGTGTAAGATTATAAAACTCGGATAAGAATGAAACGGTAGTTGAAAAAAAAAGAATAGGGTGGAATTTGGCTACGGGTGAGATCGCAGGGCGGTTGATGGGGAGGGGGGGTTCATTTTCGTTTAAGTAAGGGGATAAAGACTGGAAAGGAGCGCGGGGTGGCAACGAGAACACAGGAAATTCAACGTCACGGTCTTTTGGATTTCTTGGACAGGTGTGCTTTTTTTTTTTTTTCTAAAAGTCTATAAGGGGTGATCTTGTTTTGTTTGTTGAAGACATTGTAAATGTGCCCGTTCTCTCATTGACTCCGCGACCGGTGGCTATGTGTCAGAGATGTTCGTTACATAAAAAGAACTAGACTTGAGTTCGAGGCATTGCGCAACTAAAAAACTGAACAATCGCGTTAGGAATCATCGAGGGAAAATCGTGTTTTTTTCTCTCCCATTCTTTTCTCCAAGCGTTTCCCAAAACATCTCTCTCTCTCCTTCATAGTTATAAACAGGAAATAACGCTGTTTGACCCTTTCTTTCCAACAGGCTTTCATTATTTCATTTTGCTGGCCTCAAGGTTCAACGTTCTTGTACGTTGGTACCTGCCTGTTTTTTTTTTGTTTTTTTCTTAGTTTTGTTTTTTTCTTTTGCCTAATAGCGAGATTAACTGCAATCGATAATTATAGGTGCTCGTCGAAAATTGAGTGCCATGCCGCTCCTCTTCCTACACGATTCAAGAAGAGTTAGTCACTATCCGTAAATCCGCGTCTTCGCGTAATTATACACACCCCCTTTTAAACTTTGGTGAAGTCGAAGAAGAGGTGAACGATTTTATTTATATGTATACGTTCTCACGACTCGCGAAAACCGGTTTCTTCGCTTAACATAAAACTTAATACAGTTATTAGCAGCATAAAGTCACACTTCTTCTACACATGTTTCAAGTTACGTTCATCCTTTTTTCTTCCCTTTCTTGATTTATGAACCTCTCCAAGAATGTTCTTCATCATCTTATTCTTGCACGAAAAAAAGTGACAGTGCACTCGCGAAGAATGTCGTAAATTTGAACTTAAGAAGTCAGGTTTGACAAAAAAGAGCACGCAACAATATGAATAAGACAAAATCTGAGTCACTGCACCATTTTGCTTTGTAATGGAAATTACAGGATTATGGAGTTAATGCCGGTGGCTAGAAAAGTGCGAACATTTTTGCAAATGCTCATTTTTCATGAATGATATTTGTCAGGCCATCATACATGATAAAAATAAAGGCCAACCGATTGCGTTTAACAAATAGCGTGGCCGACGCATGTGAGTGGGCTAAAAAAATGGGGTAAACATTCAATGATTTTCCTAGTACCCACATGGAAATCTGCACCAGGAAAACATTTTCTCAATCTTGCAACTAATATTCTTCAATTCACCCCCTTTGTCAATTACATGCTTCCGTCATGGTCTGCTTCTACTATAATTTAGTGAATGGGGCTCTCAGAGAATCGGAGAGCTCATAAGTTAGAAATAGAGTTATTTTCAAGTAATGACTAATGAGGGAAAGAAAAGGTCGCAAGTTTAACTCCGATTCTAGCGCTGTATACGGTAAATAGCGCCACTAACACACGAAGTAAACCTGGGCTCGTCTTTCTTCAAATGCTCCTTTGCCATAGCATGGCCAGCACGCTTCCTTTGTCAAGACCTTGACCTGCAGATGAAGAGGTCTCAGCCAAAGCAACATCTCCATCGCTGGCGTTGGAGTTGCCCTGAAGCAACCAATAGTCGTCAAACTAGCCGCCGAGCCCTATTTAGCAACTCCTGCATACGCGTGCACTGCAGCCACTCATCAAGCCTCGGCTCCCAAAAGGATTTCTTGTCTAACTATACCATAACCTACCCGTATAATGACTTACTATCCGCTCCAGTATCAGTCCCCAGACACTTCCCACCACTTGCCTACCATTTTACACGATATTGTTCACAATCGACCTCCACGATTACTTGGAATGCAAAAAAAATCGCATAAAAATTATTCCGAAAAAATAATCGAAAGTACGCTCCATCCTGCTCCAAAACTCAAGGGGTTCCCCTGCGTACTAAGTATTTGCTTACTTCAAACTCTCCCGATACTTGAATCATACTCTCCCGCGTAGCATTATTTAACGCGCCGTCTAGGAAAGAAGGATCATTGCAAAAAAACCTGGCAATATAAATACCAAAAGAGTGACGCTTTTGGGGCTGGCTACCCTGAGTTCCGCCCTCCCCCCCCAGAATGAAAGCCCCCAAAATTAGCAACTTTGCTTAAATTAAATCCCTAGGCCGTTTTATCAATTGTCGATTAAGAAATTTAAAGAACCGATTTAGAAAAATCATCTGCGAACCATGACGAAATATTTGATTACGAAACAGATGAAGCTTTGCTCTTCAATCAACGATGGATTAAAGCCCGCTTTATCAATCGTTGATTAAAGAGCTGACTAAAAAAGCCATCTGTTTCATGATCAAATATGTCGTCATGGTTCACAGATGATTTTTATAATGGTAAGTTTCACCACGAGCCACTAACGCGTGGCTGGTTGTGGCAGACACTAACGCGCCACTTTTATAGCGTTTTCCATTAGCACAAAAAGTAGAGCTGGGGCTGCTCCGGGTCTGATCTGATAAGAGTTTGAAGATTCCATTTGCCAATTGATCCTCAGCAGAGCGACTTTTTATTCGTTCCATTTATCCCTACGCTCCTCCATGGATCAGAGCTAGAGCAACTTCAACTGCTCCGTCAAAATCGACGGAGCGGTAAACCTCTCTTGGAAGGTTCATTGTGATAAGCGTTGTTTTGATTTGAGTTCGTATTTTGATTTCCTTCGCGGATAAAGCCAACGATTTGTTGAACGAAAGCGGTTTAACAATCATTCAAGTTCTGTTATTCGTAGGTACCATTATCGTCGATTACTCAACAGATCCAGAGAAGTGGTCAGATGAAGCCACTAGGCTCATTTTGAAATGTATGGATAACTGTAGTCTAGAGTCAAGCTCGTCCGACGAAAAATATGAAAATAAGAAGACTACGTGGGCTATTATTGCAGCATAAATCAATAATGAGAAGACGGAATAACAAAAACCTAGTACCAGTGTTCCAATCGTTACAAAACGGTTCATTCGTATTCTCTACATTAATGAAGCTATTCACCTTTATGTATTACATATTTTCCCCAAAGCCCATTCCTTCATTTTTCCTGTCGCCACAAAACGTGTTTGCTGGCAGAGAATTTCTAAATTCGCAACTTGTTGTTATTAGATATCAATTATGTTCCTGGAAGAACATTATTAACCCTCCTGCAACACCCACCGGGTCATGTATGACCCAGAGCTCACTCTTTTGACAAAGAAGGGGAGTTAAGGTTTTGTGGTAGGGGTAGGGCTTCGAATACCCTCTTATCCAGTACTCTTGATTCTTTCCTGAAGAAGAGAGGAGTTTCGCGCGCTTTATTCACGCCAATTCTGGTCACTGAAAATAAAAAGTAGGAATTGTCTTATGCGTGGGTCGTGCTTGACCCAGGAATGCGGTAAGTGTCACAAAGTTAATGGACTTTGGTTTCCAATGAACTGTGCCGTTTCATGATTTATTTCATTCGTTTTTTCAGCAATAATGACAGATCGTCGTTTTTTCTTCACGGAGGAGGAAATTAGAGCGGAATTGGAGCGGCTCAGTGATGAGGAACATGAAAATGAATTTAGTGATGAATGCAGTGAGCCAGATGATGAACTTCTGCAAAATAATGACAACGAGAACGACGATGATGACTTCATCGAAGTTGGTAGTGAGCCCATGGTAATACCTGCTGAAGACGATAGCCAGACGAATGTGTTGCTCGGAAAGGACGGGGAAACTGTCTGGATAGACAAACCGTGGGTAAGCCATTTTTCTAGGACGCCGAGACAAAATATCATCACGCATCTGCCCGGGCCTAAAGGAAGAGCAAAAGGTGTTACCGATGAATTGGAAGTTTTTTCTCTTTTCATTACTCCAGAAATGGTTGATCTCATTGTGAAATACACAAATGAAGAGGTTGAAAGAAAGTCGTCTTCATTTTCGTCGAAGCAGTCGTACGTCGGATCCACGACGACCACAGAAATTAACGCTCTTTTGGGCTTATTGATCTTTTGTGGGGTGCTAAAAGGCTCTGGGTTGTCGACAGAGGAGTTGTTTTCTTCTTCTCTAGGTCCTTCCATATTCCGTTGCACGATGACGAAGAACAGATTCGAATTTCTCTTGCGTTGCCTTAGGTTTGATTCGAAAACTACTCGATTATGCAGAAGGGAGAATGACAAATTCGCAGCTTTTCGGGAATTGTGGACCCTTTTCAATGAAAACTGCAAAGCGCACTACACCCCCTCGGAATATGTGACGGTGGATGAGACGCTTTTGGGCTTCCGGGGCAGGTGTCCTTTTCGTATGTATATACCCCAAAAACCGGACCGATACGGACTGAAAATAATCTCAATGTGTGACGCAAGGACTTTTTTCTTTTGTGGAGGAATTCCGTACATCGGCAAAGAGATACGAAGAAGTTCAGATCTCTTGCTGCCCACTCAATATGTGTCGCGACTTACGGAACCGTTGAGAGGAACAAATAGGAATGTGACGACCGACAATTGGTTTACATCGTGGGAATTGGCGGAAGAGTTGACGAAGAACCAGTTAACAATAGTCGGGACCTTGAGGAAGAATAAAAAACAACTCCCTCCTAGTTTCGTGGATCCGAAAGGCCAACCAATCGGATCATCGAGATTCATATACGATGACACAAAAACAGTAGTCTCATACGTCCCAAAGAGAAATAAATGCGTCGTTCTCTTATCGACGATGCATTCCCATGGAGAAATTGTCGAGACAAGTCAGAAGCCTGACATAATTGAATTTTATAATCTGACGAAGGGAGGAGTGGATGTTTTTGACAAGCTCTGTCACGCAAAAACTGTCAGCCGAAAGACCAACCGTTGGCCGATGAGATACTTTTATGGAGTACTCGATGCTGGAGCCTTCAATGCTTATGTGATTCACAAGCATAACTTATCGGTAGTACCAGAATCCAACAAATATCGCGCAAAGTTTTTAAAAAATCTTGCTCTTTCCCTGGTGTTGCCCCACATGAAAGATAGATTGAAAACACCTATTCCTCAAGGATTAAGGTTGTCAATAAACCATTTCCTTCATGGAGAAACCGCGGAACCAGAAACTAAGCGGACTTCATCTTCGAAGCGAAGTAGGTGTGATTTCTGCACGTGGAAAAAGGACAGGAAGGGCTCAGCACTTTGTCACAACTGTCAGAAATCAATTTGCGGGGAACATAAAATTGGTATTTGCCCTGCATGTTCGTCAGAAGCGTTTTCAAGCGAAACTGGTGGAGAATAAGAATTTGCACTCAACACACGCTTCGTATAATTTGTTTGCGTTTGTTTGTTCATTGTGTAATTTGTTTATTCGTCTTTTACCTATTTTTATTAATATTATTTTTATTTGTAGTATTTCTGTTTTTTATTCTTTTTTCCGGTTCAAGAAGCCCCATGGTATGACATGAATCTTAGCAATGCCGGGATCAAGAAATGTTGTTTTTAACCACTTTTACTGCCAATTAAAGTTTCTGTGTTGGCTGTGATGATTAAGAGTAAAATATTTGTGCTTTAAGTGCTCACTACTCCACTCTTTGAACGCCAAAATAAGTTAATCTTGAACATAAAGTCAATATAATAGGTTGTGGGTCATCCATGACCCAGGGTGTGGAATTTGTCCTGAATTACAAGGGTGTGGGAGGAGGGTTAATAGAAGCTTTGTTCGGTGGCTGCTGCCAGTACAGTAAAATTGACAGTTGTCATGGCGATGTGTGATTTTGACCAATTAAATTGACGTGTACTGTTTATTCTGGTTTATTTGCAATACTGGAATCAGCCAACGAACAAAGCTAGAATTGGGCATTGAACTCACGAAGGGATGCACCCGATTTGTTCACAGTCATGCTAATAAGTACATTCTCGCTAACCACAAGCACTCCACACAAAAATATACAAGTGCTCAGCTCATGCACGTAAATAAATATGTACTTCCATTCAATACAAACACAAAAACTACAAAACAGTCATGAGGAGGAAGGTTGTTACTAAGAGCGCTCTCTTCCACTTGTTAAAAGTCGTTCCATTTCAACCTACTCTTTGCCAGATTTTGGTTCGATCCGAGCGGGCTTGTGACGTCACAAGAGCGGCCCCAGAGCACTTTTGAAATGGCAAAAGGAAAACGCTATTAGAAATGTATTGCCTTCAATGGGAGCCACTCACGCACCACAAACGCGTGGAAGTGGCTCGTGAGAACGCACCCATTGAAGGCAATGTACTTCTAAAGTGGCGCGTTAGTGTATGCCACAGCTAGAGAACCTTTAAAACACAGGTACTGCAACACGGATTTCAGCGCCATATTTGGTCCCTCAGTCGTTAGGGTAAACAAAATATCATGAATGAAAAAATTGTCATTGTAATAGCAAACAAACGCTGAACGCGGTGGAAATAAATAAACATATCCTACTTGTCAATGAGACCAGGTGATAATTCTGTGGTAAGATGGCAAAAGGTGATAAGTCATATCATAAGACTTATCGACTTATCATCTTTTGCCATCTTACTACAGAATTATAATCATATGAGGGACCAAGTATGGCGCCGGTTTGCGTGTTGCAGTACTCGGGTTTTATAGTGCCTTACCACAGCCAGCCACGCGTTAGTGGCTCGTGTGAACGTGCCCTTAAGGTTTTGAGTTAGGCCCCGCCACACCGAACGCGACGTTGTCATGCATGGTTTTTTGGTGAGCGGACCAGTCCGAGCGGTAGTTCGTGTTCTGTGTGGCAAGGCCTTAGGGTCGGTCGTCCACTGGAGGCAATTTCGAGCGGCGCGACAACTAGCGTACACCCCAAAGCAGGCTTAGCAGCAGTGAATTCAATTTATGTCTTTTTGTATGTACGCTCGTTGTAGCGCCGCTCGAATTAGCGAAAAATGCGTCACAATTTATGCAGACAATGTTGGGATTTGGTAACTCCAACCTAACTCTCGGTGGTGAAATTCACCATAAATCAGTTCTTTAAATTTCTTAATCGACAATTGATGAAGCGGGCCTAAATGTTGTAATATTTACCAGTCTTTGGGCACGCCTAGTGTTGGGGCCCAGATAAACCTGGGTTCCGCGGGCTCTGAAAACTGGCAATATCGCGAAAGTATGTACGCGATTATATTAATAAAGACAGGAAAATATAGATTTTTGGAATTTTCAGCCACGGAACTTCCGATTTCGCGGATATTGAGCCCCAAAATGTTACAATTTTGCGGCTACTCGTTGGACTTTTGAGGCTGTTGTGGCCGGCTAGCACTGGTTCTGCGGCCACTGTAATGTAAAAAAAAAAAAAAAATTTGCAATTTAAGGGGAAAACTAGCAACTTTCAGAATATTCAGATCAGAAACTTACAATTTTACAGCAGATATTTAGCTCCGAAGGATGTAATCTCGTGGCTATTCATAAATTTCTGGGAGCTATCGGCACTGGCGAGACTATTCGGCCTCCGCGTCTACTATAAAGAAAAAAGGGCCCCGGAACTTGCTATTTCGCTAACGTAAAGACCAGAAATGTGTTATTTCGCTATTTAGCTCTGAAATTTGCAATTTTGCAGATTTTCATCTCATAATGTAGCAATTTCGTGGTGACTTGACTCCAATGTTGCAAAATTTGTTTATTGAATGACTTATTTTTCAAGTCATGCTAAGACACTTTCAAAAACAGAAATTGTTGATTTACAATCAAGCTACCCCTTGTAAAATAGTGATTTTTCGGTTGTTTATAGTTGCCAACATGAAGTTTCACGTTTATTTAGTCCCAGAAGCGTTTACAGCCGGCTGAACACATTCGGTCCTCGCCAAACAAAGGGCAAATTATTTTTCAATTTTTAGTTGGTCGGTTTCTAGGCAATGAGGAAGGTGCACGTATCAGAAATTTTGGTCTCTGACGCTTTTTTATTGTGAAATTCGGTTAAACAACGCGAATGGCATCCTTTTTCACCATAAAAATGAATGCAATTTATATTTAAAATATTATAATTTTATGTATGGACAGGGTTCGAGGGGGTAACTACCTACCTCAGCCCCTGTGTGACGTACCAGAGCTTGCACGAGGCTAATACATACACTTCTGAAGCATTGGGGCGGCATATTTTCTCACTCATCAACCTCTCACATACGTGTTTATTTATTTTTTGTTTACTATATCCGTGTGACTTGTGCGGGCTCGTGTTTATTTTCTTCGAGGCGAGTTCTTCGTTCAATCCATAAAAAAGGCGAGACATTTCATCTGCGAACGATTACTTCACGATTACTTCGTTAAAACATTGTTTTATTACACTTATATTTGTCCCATTAGAGATCATTGGTAGAATAGACGATTTCCGTGAAGAAAGCGAAGGTTTAAAACTGCAGGTTATGGGTTTATTTCTAGTTGCCTAGAGCCTCTTTAACAGTATTATTTTTGTCAAATTGCTAGCATTACTACGAGTATATTTCGGTTTCAAATACTACATGACTTTTGAGTTTTACGTTTATGTCGAGTCTACAATTACACTTCCTTCGCGTGCTTCTCATCTAACGTCAGAAAAATGCGATACTATTGCTGCTTCGGCGACTGTACGAGTTCTTCCGTTCCAGGTCGACCTGGTTTCGATCCAGCTACTAAATTCATCCCTTTGCCTCATCCATACCGGCACTTGACTGAAAACGTCCTAAATTGAGGAAAAAAAGAAGAGGAAGTACATGTGAAGGCGTGTGATAAATGCGCAACTATGATGGGACTTCATGTTAAGGTGCCGCCGGAACGGCGAGTTTTCATCGGTACATTTCGTGTGTCGGAGGCTGAAGAATATAATCAGAATCGAATAACTGCAAATGTGGTTTTAGTTTGACGGAAATGAGAGAAAAGTAAGTTCACTTTACACAACACAAGACAAGAGTAACCCATAACCTGGCCTAAGCGGGTTGCAAAACTGTTGAAGTAGGACTGAAGAGCGCATGAGTGGAAATCATCTATTGGAAGGGCCGATTCAAATAATCTGCCGCGACCATAACAAACTGGGAGCTTTGTGAATACATTTCCGAAGTTTTCAAGATCTCCCCCGAAAAACTTATGGAGACCAAAGTATTGGCTACGTCCAATGAAAAAGAGAGGGAAGCTCCGTAAAAGTACAGACATCATAGTCAATTACCTAATTTTTAGATGTATAACAAAAAAAATTATTTGATTTTTATCAATTAATATCAAACACTACTATAAAACAAAAAATATAATAAAAATATTTTGTTTCAGTATAATGTATAAGCTACTGCAGTTAAGGCTACTATACAGGGTGGTCGGTTTTGAGTAGCAAAAAAAAAATTGGGTAATAGTGCACCAAAAATGGGATAAAAAAGTCCTATTCGGATAGTAGCCTATCTCTTTTTGTTTTCGAGTAATAATTTTTTTAGTGATTTTTAGGCACAACTGTATCTTTCGCCGAAAAACTGTTATTTCTCAGCTTCTACTTTCCTTTTTTTCAAAAGTAATGGCAGTTTCGTAATCTACGGAACATTTTCTATGGAATGAAAGCAAAATCAATATTCTACATGGTCAAAAACGCCTAAAAACGTAACGTTTTCGTCACGTTAATGCAAAAAAACCAAACATTTGACTTCATAAGACAATTTACTGTGTCACCAAAAATTGCTTCACACGTTGTCAAACGTCATAAAAACTTCTTCGTTTTCCCAGCTTTCCAACGGTGTACTCGAAAAAGGAATTATCTCCTTCCTTTGACGAGAAAATTCGAAAAGAAGCGAAAAAGTCAAACATTTTGGGCTAAAAATGTGAACATGCAGTAACAGGCACGAAAATTCATTTGTTTTGCTCTATTTCTTGAGAAATGCAAGCTCTGGCACAGGAAAAATGAAAATAATATTGCATTTGAAGATTAAACAACAAATAAAAAAATTAATAAAATGGACGAAGAGGTGTGCGAATTTAGGGTGTCTGCTGGTTTTTTATTTAAGTAGCTGCTCGAAGTGCCCGCCTCCATTCCTGATGCACTCTCGTGCTTGTTTTCTCATTTCTCGCACTGTGATTTTAAAAGTGAGCATGCCTCTGACTTTTTCAGCAGCATCCAGAATCCGCTGGCGCAATTCTTCTGGAGTGCTGACGACCGTGGAATACACTTCCTGTTTCATGTACCCCCAAAGAAGATAGGCCAAAGGAGATAGGTCAGGAGACCGAGGGGACTACGCTGTCGGCCCTCATTTTTAGCAGTTCCCATCGTGGAATTGCGAGTTCCGTCGACATTCTTCGGCTGCTAATGTGAGGGTCTTCATGGACCATGTTCAACACTCTCTCCTCATCCTCCATGTCGGCACGCCCTCTAGCCACTTTTCGAACTCTTCGAAGGACGGAGCCGCTTTCTCTAAGACGTTGATGGACGTTAGAAAATACTCTTGCATCTGGGATTCGCCTGTCCGGAAATCTTTCCAAGTAAAGCCTCTGAGCTGCTAGAGCATTTCCGTTGGCTAAGCCGTACGTAAAATGAATATCGGTGTATTCTTCCTGACTGAATGTTGCCATTAGGAAAGTGATAATTCTTACCGTAAGAATGACGCGATTTAGTTTCAAGAGAATTATGTAGGAAAAGAGAGAAAATTTAATTAACGTACCAATAAATCAGTCGGCTATAGCAACACACTGGCAAATCCTTCTATGCAAGACGCAAAGCTTTTTGTCTTTGAAGCCTTTTTCACACTAGAACTTCATTTGTTTTTTCTTCAAACGCAATGTTTGTGGTCAATGTCCACCGTACATTGGTTCTCAAGATGGAGCAAAATAATCTTAAGAAATGGTGAAATTATCTTTCGACCTGAAATTGAATGTTTTTTCGTGGCCGTCATTATTCATAGAGGCCAAAATGTATGACTTTTTCGCTACCAGCAGACACCCTAAATTCGCACACCTCTTCGTCCATTTTATTAATTTTTTTCTTTGTTGTTTAATCTTCAAATGCAATATTATTTTCATTTTTCCTGTGCCAGAGCTTGCATTTCTCAAGAAATAGAGCAAACGAATGAATTTTCGCACCTGTTATTGTTCACATTTTTAGCCCAAAATGTTTGACTTTTTCGCTTCTTTTCGAATTTTCTCTTCAAAGGAAGGAGATAATTCCTTTTTCGAGTACACCGTTGGAAAGCTGGGAAAACGGAAAAGTTTTTATGACGTTTGACAACGTGTGAAGCAATTTTTGGTGACACAGTAAATTGTCTTATGAAGTCAAATTTTTGTTTTTTTGCATTAACGTGACGAAAACGTTACGTTTTTAGGCGTTTTTGACCATTTAGAATATTGATTTTGCTTTCATTCCATAGGCAAATTTCCGTAGATTACGAAACTGCCATTACTTTTGAAAAAAAGTAAAGTAGAAGCTGAGAAATAACGGTTTTTCGGCGAAAGATACAGTTGCGCCTAAAAATCACTAAAAAAATTATTACTCGAAAACAAAAAGAGATAGGCTACTATCCGAATAGGACTTTTTTATCCCATATTTGGTGTACTATTACCCAATTTTTTTTTGCTACTTAAAACCGACCACCCTGTATACCCCGAGTACGGAAACACGCGATAACTGCCATATTTGGTCCCTCCGGTCGGTCGGTATCCCATGGAGGTAGGAACAAGTGGAGGGAGTGAAACGCATTTTTCGTGAAGCCGGTCGCCATTACTACACACCATCTGTTATCAGGCCTCGCCCAACAAAAACATTGACAATTTGATACTTGATCAGTGAAAAAGTGGTAAATTCCCGCTCCCGTCATCTCTAGGTGAATGATAACAGTGGGTGTGTAATGGCGGAAAAACCGGCTTCACATTTTTCTACATTGAAAAATCCTTTCTCTCTCTCCACTTGTTCCTACCTCCATGTCTCTTCCACACGTCTATTGATGAGGTCTATTCGTTTGTCGTCCGGAGCTGCACTATTAGCACTGAAAGTACTAACCTTTCATTATTTTTTCGCGTTATTTCACATGATAACCCGCGAGGTTGCAAAATTTCGTGCTGCTCGGAGTAGTCCGGGACGACAAACGAATAGACCTATTGTCTCTCTTCAGTTCTCAAAACTCATACCATCTGATTTTTTTTTTTTTTTTTAAACAGCTTCATTCTTCTTTTTCATTATTATTATTAAATGGAGTGACTACACGAGCGATAAAAAGGCGGAGGCGGAGGGGCGGTTATCGCGTGTTTCCGTACCAAGGTGATTAAACTTTTTATAGGTGCCGCAGATCTTCGGCCATTACTGTCCTTCACCTACGTCACGAGCAGTCCCAACCGCGATTGCGCTGGACCCAGTACATTATTAATTGTTATTGGGTGGTGATTTTGGAGAATGAGGAAGT
Organism: Corythucha ciliata; assembly: GCA_038030265.1. Lineage (NCBI taxonomy): Eukaryota > Metazoa > Arthropoda > Insecta > Hemiptera > Tingidae > Corythucha > Corythucha ciliata. Next base: position 35,549,837 of record CM075938.1, on the reverse strand, counting down.
TGCATGGGTCGGAATTTGCTGAGAAATGTATTTTTCCCCGTTTATTTACACTAAAATTGAAATTATGACGTTCTCCGTTCCTCAAAAAATCGCTTGCTGAAATTTTAAGAAATATTGCAAGTATTAGGCCCCCCCTTGACTCACCACCTTTCCTGTTATGACGTAATTTAGTCTTTTGCTTCAATGCGGGCGTTCACTGATTTCTCTACATGTATGTTATTGATTAATGTTATATTTTTAGGGTTTTGGCTTTTTTCTTCTTCTACTTCTTCGTTTCATGAGCTTTCGCCTTCTTGTGCTGAAGGCATCGTCAGAGAACTTCTTGGGTTTTTTATTTTAAATCATAGACATGTGACAAATGGAGGGGTGTCAATTTCTTCTTCTTGATTAGAAAATTTGTTGTTGATGGCAACTGAGAATGTCTTCTGGTTATCTTCTTTTCAAGTTTGCAATCATTGGCCTCCAGGCATGTGGTACGTGAATTCCTTCATCTCTGTTGAAGTTTTCTTGTTTCTTTATTTCGATGGCTTCTCGAATTTTTCGTTTCTTCCACGAACTTTCAATTGCCAGTATTTTGGTATCTTCAAATTTGATGACGTGTGATTGTCCGCTATACATGTGTTCAGCTATTGCTGATTTTTCAATATTGCGGTGTTTTACGGCTGACATGTGTTCTTTCATTCTTGTTTTGACGTTTCGAAGTTTCACGAATGTAAGATTTGTTACAGCTGCAAGGTATTTCGTAGACACCTGGGTTTTCGAGTTTTCTTTCATCTTTGACATTTCTGAGGAAGCGATTTATTTTTCTTGGTGGTTTGAACGTTGATCTGATTTTGTATTTGTTGAGGATTCTTGCTATTTTGTTTGAAGTCCCTTCGACGAATGGTAGCACCAATTTCCCTTTGATTTCTCCAGTTTCTTCTTGGTATCTTGGGTTTTTTGTATGGCTTAAAAGTTGTATGGCTTAAAAACTAATAATATTAATAATGTATGTTATTGTTGCTGATCCTTGATTTTATTATTTGTTTATGAATAATGTTGGGTGACAGCCTGACAGCTCATTTCAATTTCAAATACGAGAATAGTCAATATACTTGAAAAATACTGCAGTTTCCAGTTTACCCTCGTTGTTGAAGGAACCGCAAGACGCCGAATACAATTTTTGTGAGTTTACCTAAAAAAAACACACGAAGAACGGAGTGGATTCGAATCATCCGAGGAGACGTACAGAAACTCTGACTGAAACCGTTGATAATACCCAGAAAAACTTTGTGTGTGTGCAGCAAGATCATTTTGCCGTGAGTGAAAGTAGAACCAGAGAGTTTGAAATGACCCGATTTGTATATTACACCAAAAATATAATACCTACTCATAAATTATTCATTAATGAACTTGAAAATAGGACGCTTACAATATATATAAGAGATTTGGCCACAAAATCATGTATGAACGACTTGTCTCAAAGAACCTAAAAGTATCTAGTAATTGTGTCTAAAACTTTTCTTTCGAGTGGTCAGCTTCTTTTCGTCGCCGGCCTATCGAACACACGATGACCCAAAATCGGGCTTAACTATAGTCGGATCGGTGAAAGAATGTGCATGAAATTACCCTCTCTCTTTTCCCTAAACCCACATGACTTACCGCTACCACGCCATCACCTGGGAGGAGCCTCTCCTATTTTATCGGTAAAACTCTCTGTTATTGGTTGCAGTTGTTTGATAAAAGTGGAGAACCACGTTAAGAGAGGGAAAAATCGGGCTTATGGCCTCCCACCACTCATGCTCATTCTTTCGCTGATCCGAGTATAGGCCCCATCTTCAGTATTGCAAGGGGCAGCCTCAGGATTATTGGCCGCTGTAACCCCCCCCCCCATGGATGGCGAAGCTTGTACCTCACACTTTTGAGTTACTTTGTTCTTTGGAAAGGCGGCTGGCTTGCTTGCACAGGACCGGGCTTTTTTTTTTAGGGAATGAATTCAACGAAACCATCGCGATGGTTGCCTGGCAACTCACTAACATAAGAAAACCTCATGATTTAAAAAATTCAGTTGATTGTGAGAGAGATAGAGAATGCGTTAGACAAGGACAAAAAAGACTAAATTACGTCACACCATTTTTTGGCGGGAAGTCAAATATTGCTATTTCAAATAATTAAAAAAAATAGTTATAATTGAATTCAATTGTTAAAATTCGTATCTATCAAAAGGTAATGGTGTGACCTACCAGAAAAAAATATTTTTGGAAAATGTGCAACTTCCTCATTCATAAACTTCGATTTCAAAAAACTTGCTCTGCTGCTCTAGTGTGAGAAATCAGGAGTAAAGGACTGCTGGTGACGTCAGTCTCCACCCCTCTCGACGATGGGCAGGGGGAAATCTGCGGCACCTATAGTAAAGTTTAATCACCTTGTTTCCGTACCTGGGTTCTAAAGGTTCTCTACCGCAGTAGGACTCAATCTGAAATAATTACGTTACACATGATATAGGCAGGAAAGGCAGAGTATAAAATCGCTTGGAGGGAAAACAGAAATTTCGAATTAACTACTTTCAAACATTTTTTTAATGGTTTTATTGATGAATAATTCGTTAGAAATACATCTCATCGTGTTTATGGTTGAACACACTTCCAAAATAAAAAATAAAAAAAATCATGTTTCTTCCTCATTGCTCGAAACTGATTAATATTTTGTTTTTTACCTGGCAAACACCGCATGTGTGTAGCCGGCTTTACGGAAACTTGAAAATTTCGTGGTTGATTATGCATCGAATCTCGAGTTTTTGGCTAACGCTTGTAATTTTTGCGATTCTTTAGCCCCACAACTGGCAATTCCATACTTACTTATCCCTGCATTTGCAGTTTCGTGACTATTTTTACGCCCTGACTAGTTGTAGCCCAGATTGTTAACCTCAGAATCTTGTTTATTGACCAAACCGTCTGTCGCGTCTTGTTAAAAAGGAAACTTCTTATGATGCTATTCAAAAAAAAAAAAAAAAAAATCTCCTAGTTGTCACTCCTCCGACCAGCAATCCATTTATTTTGAATGAGATTCTGTGCCTATGAACCTGAAGGAAATGAAACGATTTCCCCATACTTTTCCCCTCCCCACTTGTTTGTTTAATTATACCACCTTTAACGCTAAAGCTGTTTTTCACGGTTGGATGCTCTGCGAATGCGTTCTTTTCGTAACCGACAGTGGCCAGAGCTAGATTGTTATAAGTCAAGGAGTGTTCCTCCAAGTCGCTTGATTTTTTTTTTTTTTTTTTCGAGAAAGATAAAACAGCTTATTTCCGTTACTTTATCCATTTATGGTCTGTTGTCCAACATAAAGCTCGGGGAAGCGCGACCCAAAAGAAGAAAAAGAAGTATAGGGCCTCTGTTTTTGGATGGAACGTGTAAACACGACGATTCATAAGATAAATACAGACTGATCCGAATCCAGGCTGTAATTTTCCTGTGTGCATTCGAAACACGAATGTCAAGCGTATATTCACTTTTTTCGTATCAAGAGCGAAAATTCTCAATTTCTATAGTTATGCGGCTTAGTTTTTGTTCCTCTTCCTCTACCATCTTACTTGTCCTGAATGGCCTCGAATTATCTTGGACTTGTGAAGTGAATGGGAATTGAAAGGGCTTGAATTACTTGGGGAGTGTCCTGCATCTGGATAATTCAACACTTTTTAATTCGTTTCGTCGCACTGGGCGTGAATATGAAAAACCGAGTGGGTGTGAAAGTATGTGTGTTGCCTGGAGATAAGTAACAGCGGTGTGAAGGTGATCAAATGATCATAGTGCTCAACGTGACCCGTTGTTCCAGGTATAATCAAAACAATAATTCTCGAAGTGCGTCCGATGGTAAACAACTTTTTTCAACATGATTTTGCAACATTTATCATTTCATTTTTTATTCCATTTCACTTGAGAAACGTGGGAACCACTTCCGAGATTTATAGCTTTTAAAGAACTTTTATATTTTGCTCTCATCACGTGTACATTTTTAGATAACTAACAACAAACCACGGATGGCAAGGGTGTGAGACGAAATCGAGAGTCATTTGAAATGGGCAGTTACCGTACTTTAGAAAGAATCGCGACTTATTGATTGTTGACGTTGACATAGCCCAATTGTGTTTTTTTTTTTTTTTTTCTTGTCACGGGAAGTCCGACGCCTCCTCGGTATGATCGGGACAAAAGCTTCCGATGGGGTTTTTGCACAAATCTGTTGCATTCCTCATGCCAGGGTTTCCTCTCAGCAGATGTTGGATACAATACAATGCAATAAAATGAAAGCCCGAGTGATGGGAACTTCTATGTGGTCTGTTTTCATTCGACTTCGGTTTTTTTCTTGTTTCTTCTTAAGGCTGTTGACGGTGAAGCTTTGAAAATCACCCTGAGACAAGAGATGGCGCTGTACATCGCGGGGAAAAAATTAAAATGGGAAATTTTAGTACGAAAACTATACACCAGAATTCGTTTTCTTAACTTCTTACTTCAAGCCCAGATATTTGAACATTTTCGCATCTAGGTATCTTTTTGAGTCAGAAGTCAGAACTGTCAGAAGAAGTGCCCTTGACCCCGCGAGTTTATTTATTACAAGTGAATTGTGATCTGATAACGATAATGCCTCAACACCAGTGTCTACTGTCTAGTGATGCTCTAATTGAAATCAGAAACGTACCAATTTCTCTTCAAGTTGTAGTGTATACGAAATAGGAGTGCAATAAATAAGATGACATTATTATTGTGTCAGTCATTTTCCCGAGATATAGATTTTAGGCGAAAGCATAACGCCTGGAAAACAAGCCCAAGGAAACGATCAAGTGGCCGTCAGAAAGAATTATTTTTCTTTGACTGAGTAGTGAGTACACGTCGGAAAATTAGACTGTCATACAAAACCTGATAATTTTTACGGTAGATAATAATTATTGACTATTCGACAATTGTACTGTTTCTACCGATAAATTCGAAATTTGGGCAGTATACGTCGAATTAGCTAGCGCTGTTAGTGCTTTGGATAATGACTGTAAAAATGACTATTGATCAAACTATCCCTTGAAACTACGATTACGATTCATTATTTCTCGACTGTGAATGGAAAACTTGCATTGACACATGCGGACAAGGATATTAACAGTAGTTCCTGACCGATTGGTGCTTCTGGTGATTTTAAAATAAATTTCAAAATTCTTCACGAGGGGATGGATGGTACGAGGGAAAAATGACGTCAACGTGCAGTTTTGAAGCATTTGAGGAAATTCTAAAATGTTTTGTTTACAAATAACAAGAAAAATTAAACCCCAGAAAACGCGTATTCCCCCCTTTTCCCAACACCATCCATTTCATTAACTGCCCTTTGACGCAATCAAACCCCCACTCAAAATTTTTAAAAATTCGCCTAAAAAAACCCTTGATTGATTTCAATGTTTAATGTGGGCAATTGTCTTGTTGAAGCGCCCTCTTCAAGAAACACCAGTGATTGAAAAATGTGCAAGATCCCCATTGGTGATCTATCGGCAGAAGAATATGTATGCGCAGAAAACTACGACTTTCACGCCAAGTCGTGAGAAAAGAGGTCTGTCTCTTTGCTGCACTCTAGAAAAACACAAGATTTGATTGATGTGAGACCTATACCGGGTGAACTAGGTCCACGTGGCACAATTAAGCAGGTGATTCTAGACCATATTTACGTCAAAAAATGACCAAATATACCATGGTCCGAGTATCAACCGTTTCCGACAAAAACGCACTTTTCCGCTTTTTCAACGCATCGCTGGTTTTCCTCAAACAAACTGCAATAACTCTCACAATTTTCGTCGCACGCAATATTGTAGCACGCCACTGAAAAGGGCACAAAATTGTCTTTTTATTATGTCTACATGGTTTTGGAATCAGCTTGAGTTGAAGGCCGTTAATGCTGTGCTGAATTCCCAAGTTCTCCTATTTTACCATCAAACACGTGTTTTCTAACAGCTTTAATTTCACTCACAGCACATCGAGCATTCGTTATGAAACACGAATGATACAAAATAAAATAAAATAAATAAATCGAAATACCTATTGTGTTTTGTGTGGGCCCTATGAGGGGGAGGGAGTCTATGAGTGAATAATTCACTGCGTTCGTATTTTTATAATTTTCTGAGACCGATTTAGCGATTTGGATTTAATCATCCACCAATAAGACGATAGTTCTCTTTTCTTTCCAGTGGCTACAACAGCCTTATTTTGGCGATTACACTTGACAATTTCAAACCTTTGTCCAAATATCTTGGCTGTTACAGTGGCAATGTCCATTTCATCGTAGGTCATTGGAAAGCTTTTTTTAAGAAGAAGTTATTTCCGCAGAGCGACTCATCTTGATAATGCTGAGTGCGAAATTAAAGCTGTTAGAAAACCCTTGTTTGGTGGAAAAAGAAGACAACTTGGAAATTCAGCCCAGTATTAAGAGCCTTGAACTCAAGCTGATTCCAAAACCACGTAGACATAATAAAAAGACAATTTTGTGCCATTTCAGTGGTGTGCTTCATTATTACGTGCGACGAAAATTGTTGGACTTATGGCAGTTTGCTTGAGGAAAACCAGCGATGCGTTAATTGTGAAAGGAACTCGCAATGGATATCATTCCACTTCTCTCTTGGAGTGCTCAATGTGTGTACTCAAAAGAAATGTGACCTCTGAAAATAATCAATCTTCGCGCACAACAAACACAGCAGCTGTTATGGGCGCACTATCCATTGGCGGTGGTTTTTCCCAGCGTTATGGAGATACCATCCATGTCTAGCGAGCGACACTTGAACAAGATTGAATCGAATCTGGACGAGCCATTGAACGAAGCGGAGTTCGTTGTGTGACTCATTCTTTGTATCATCTTTAGATGAGAAGAGTATTAAAATGACAAGATTTAGTCCAGTCAAAAGGGAGAATTGGCCGGGACAAACGCATAGAAGTAGTTTTGTCAACGGATCTTATGTTTCTTGGGGTGCTGAATCTGAATCTGAACTTTGCCAACAAAAAATCGGTCGGCTGCACGTTAAAAATCGCAAAAAAACTGGAAATTTTCTTACTTTTTATACTCAATCGGTTGTATCTCTGGAACTAAGTACTTTTCGATGATTGCGCTCCTTTGCATTTTTGAAATAGACTAAGTTTACGACTATTTAAGCCCAATTGTATCTCCGTACGACTAATGGTTCCTGAGATATGGCCCGTCAAAAATTGACCATTTTCTGCCGCTGACGGAAAATTAGCTGGAGCCTGAAGCTGGAAAAACTGATAAACGCTTGGCAATCTCTTTCAGATACACATCCTTCCATTTCCTAAAAAAATCCTGAAGCTTCCGCGTCGGGTGTTGGCACTGCACGATCTCAAATTTGGATTTGAGGGCCCTTTTGTTCGATTTGGTGAAATAACTCTGAGACCATCGGTGTAGACTAATCATGGGCGTAGCCAGCGGTGGGCAGTTGCCCTCCACTAGAATCAAAAGCGCAGATTTCGTGGAGCAGGTGCCCACCCCCAAATTCAATCAAAAAGTTAAAATTCAACACTTTTTTAATGATTAAAACTTTCGCAGGAATTGCTCAGCATCAGAACCAATTAATCGAATTTCGCCTACTAATGCATACACCAATTTCGCTGTTTTTTTTTTTTTTTTTTATGAAAACCAAATTTTGCACATTACAAACCCCGCCTCACAAAGCAACCAGTATCACTGATTTCGACCACTAAGACATCACTTTTACTGACATTTATTCCTCAAATGTCTTGTATTTCGATCCATAAAACCAATTTTGCGGTTTTTTCTCACTAAAAAAACAACAACACATTTTCGCTTATCTTGATTAATGTTTTTTGAAAAAAAAAAAAAGTTCTCTGAAGATGCCTTCAGCAAAAGAAGGCGAAAGCTCAGGAAACGAAGAAGTAGAAGAAGAAAAAAGCCAAAACCCTAAAAACATAACATTAATCAAGTTGTATGCTATAAAAACTGGTAATATTAATAACCCATTTTCTTCATTTTAGCCGTTAAAATGTCTCAAAAAACCGTGAAATTACGCATTTTTATTTATTATTTCAATTGCGGCCATCACTGGGCATAGCCTAACCGCGAATTGGTGCGTTCGATCTGTCAACTTCAGCCGCAAAAGAACAGTTTTTCCTCAATTTAACCTATGGATGAACGCTATTTCTCAATTTTAGCCACGACAATTCCATCAATCAACAACAAACGGTGACAATTTTGCCAATTCGTTTGAGCAATTTTTTCCCCCTTCAAATTGTAGCAGTGAAAATGTCCACATAACCCGCACGTGAGCGAATTTCATTAATTTTGACTTGGACGTTGCATCGCGAAACCAATTTCACCTTCGAACGAACAATTTTCCTTAATTTTAGCCGTGAATATAAGCACTTTTTCAAAAATGTACGCGCTCTTTCTCAATTGTACCCGCAAACTTGCCATATATATGTATAAAACGGTAAATTAGCACTTTTTCGCAATGTTTACCGAGATGTTTGTTTGAGAAACTACGATCTGGCGCCTTCTCTCAATTTTACCTGCGTGAATAAGCACCATTTCTCAATTTTAACCGTAAATTGGCGGTTTTCCCCAATTTTAGCCGCATGTGAGTGATTTTTCTCAATTCTACATTGAACGGGCAATTTATTTCGTCAATTTTAGCTGTGTAAAGAGCTCTATAACCCGTGAATTAGCGCATTTTCTTAATTTCGTCGCGGACTTTGCATCGTGGAAACTGCAAATTGGTATGTTTTCTCAATTTCAACCGCGAATAATGACATTTATTTCTCACGTTTAATGTGAATCAGCGCTATTACTAAATTTTAGCCGTGAATGGGTGTTTTTCCTCAGTCTTAGCCGCAAAATGTCCTTTTCTGGATTTCATCCGCTAACATTTTTTCTCAAGACGTGCCCCACCCCCCGCGGCCGTCTGTGGACCCTTGTCTAGCTGGCTGCCCACCCCTTGATCACGGGCTGGCTACGCCCCTGAGACTAATCGTTTTTTTGTTCTTTTAGGCTTAGTTTGACGACCACGAAAAAAGCCACAAGTTCCCATTCGCACTTTTCTTCGATCGCATGGAGTAGCGGAAGCCACGTGAACAACTATGCCAAATTTAATAGGAATGCCTAAATTTTTCGATGACGTACCGGTTTTATCGAAATCAAGGATACATATTGAAAAATGGCAGAGGGGGATTATAAACGCACCCATCTGAAGAACGTTTAGCCAAACTGGACGCCTTGCGTTATGAACTTATCTCACAAAATTGTCTATGGATTGTTTAGCGAATATATAAAGAACAATATTTCACGCAACTTCTTATGAATATTTCGTGTATATTTGCGTGAATATTTCACGCAAGGCTTATGAACATTTCTTCCGTTGGACGCGTTCGGATTCAGCACACCAGTTAACACGGATAGAAACGGACAGAAATACAGGTATACAATCTCGTTTGAAAATGAAATGGAAAACTAATGTGAACTACATCAATTTCGACTTTGGATGCATACCACACTGAAAAATAGCTTGAAATCGGAGGTTTTTGCAGTTTTTTCTATTTATAGGCCGCAGCGTCTCTTGTTATGGTTTGAATTTCCGATTAAGGACTTCTAAAAACATAATAAATGAGCGGAAACCATGTTTTAAAACCTGTTACAAGAGATGGCGTGGTGACTGAAAACGCCCCAAAAACACGATAGTTAAAAATCCACTCAAATTTCGCCGTGTTGCCGGGGTTGTAACGTTGGGCAGAGTTAAAAGTCAGACTCAGCACACCTAAAAACATTAAAATCAGTCATCAAACTTAGTCCCGGAGTTTTTTCCTGTAACTACCCCGTTTGGTAACCTGCTTCCTTGACTACAACTTGCTTTAAAAACACCACTCGACATCCCAGAGTTTAATATTTGGAAGCAGAAATGGCGCTCTGTGATTCTGCCTGATGTGAAAATCCCAGAAGTCAGAAAAGCGTCAGGTTTGAGGGTATGACATTGTTTGACGACTTTATGACAAGGTGAGGCTAGAAAATTGGCATTGCAGGGAAGGGGTAGCCTTACTTTTATGAGAGAATTGACAAATAAGCTTCTTAACCACCGCTTGTCCTCAGCTAATCGTCGTGATATTCTCTTTATCTTTCTTTAAAAATCAACTTTCCTGAAATCCTGGAGGAGGGGGTAGTTTCCCTCATTACCCCCCCCAACATATTGGATCAGCCTCAGCGACGAGTTCTTCGAACGCTAAAAATCAATTGGTTCGTGCGGGGGTTAATCAGTATTAAACTTATTTTATTCTTATTCTGCGAGTTCTGTTTTTTAGGCAAAAAATGAAACAACTCCCGAAGACGGTAGATTGTTTAGCCGGCCTAGCCCGGAAAACGATCCTCACGTATTTTTCAGCCCACAAAACTCGAAAGACATGAAAGGAAAAAAAAAAAAAAAAAAAACATACTTTCTGTAACCTTGAGGGAGTTGTTGGACAAGTAGGGTAGCTAGGATAGTGAAGTTAGAGGGGGGTTGGTAGCATCTCGAGTCCAACGAATAATTGTATAGAATCCACCTTTTCAAACTAGCCGCAGCACAGCGCCACGAGGTGGAATCCTCATTTCAACGAAAATAAAATTGCTATTAATTAGGAATAAGTTCTTAAAACAATACGAAAGTGTTGATGAATACGTTTTAAAAAATTGTGACTGTATTCTCAACCTATTTCCTCAAATATTTACGGTGAGAATAAACATTTTTATCGAGGCCACGATTTTTAAAAAATGAAAATTTAAAAAAAAATTGAAATTTGAAAAAAGTGAATCCATAGTGACAATTTGGCAACCTCAAAGATTCGCGAAAAAATAATAAAAAAAAGTATATTGCATTTTTGTCCAAGAAAACGTGTACCGAAGCTTTCGTTGCGGGGGGAACCCCCCCTCAGAATTTTTTTTCCCAAAAAGTGAATCCATACTGACAATTTAATTGGTTAGAAATAGCTATGTGCCAATTTTCATGAAATATCTCGGGTTCACCACAAAGAAATCGTGTACCGAAGTTGAGGAAGCACCGTCAACAGCCTTAATATCTTTCTTGGCAACTGTCTTGAGCCATATTTTTTTTTTTCTTGGGAATGTCCCTCTTCTTCGAATTCCAAACTGAGATACTGGTTGGAAGATATTATCTAGAGCTGCCTTCATTTTTAATATATTCGTCTCGTTTTTTGAGATGATAGGGCCAATTTAATTAGATACACGTTCGGTATTCCAAGTGTGAAAAAACTGAGGGGTTACTCCCCGGGTGACCGACAATCGAAAGTAATGAGGAAACTCTTGCATACGATTAGTTTTAAATGTTTAGCATTCGATTGGAAAACTAATATTGCTCTAATCCTTTGAAAGATACAATGTGTATAGCAATAGTTATATTTTTTTGCCGAGTCGAATTAATATATTTCCTGAGGCTAAATTGCCACAATTTTTTTTTAACCAAACAGTTAGATCTTACGGCAAAGTTACTTGTGCCTCGTGTGCCCCTGATGGTGAGGGCAATTATACCATCGGGCTTCTGCATGCAGCCATGTGTGGAGGGGTGAGGAACTTATGGGTGTGGGGAGAAGGGATTTAGGGGTATTTGCACATTTCTGATGTTTAATTATCGTCTTAAAAAGAACGATAGCCATTTCATTGGAAATCAATTTCTGAGTTCACAAAAGATCAGTTTCAGTTTTGCTGCCGCCTCTGTTATAGCCAGGAAATTTTAGCCGCAATAATTAGCATTTTTTTTTTACTTCTTGCCAAGAATTAGCGCCATTTCCTGATTTTAGCTGAAATCAAATCCCCCTCCCTCGCCAGATATTTTCAAAGAGTCGTTTTCGGGTCGTGGTCTGACCCATGAACTATGGGGTTTTTTTGTTTTTTTTTCAACCCTTTCAATTGGCGAATGCAGACAAAGGATTAGGTGGAGGAGGATTTCCACAAAATGACAACTTGGTGTTCCTCCTCAGCACCAGGGCGGGGGGAACCGCGAGATTTTCTTCGTGTTTTTGTTTTTTGCCTGTAACTCGAAAGATACAGGGGGCCTGTTCTGTAAGATGCCAGTGTTCCTAGGAATATCCTTTTCCACCCGTCCGCCCCGAGTTAAATCACTTGTTGATGGGGAGGACGGGTGGAAAGAGACTGTGACAGTTAAAAGTTATAGAACAGGCCCCCAGGTTCCACTGACAAATATTCCATGTACAATTTTAAAAGAACTTTAAAAAGGAGAGTTAACGCTCTTCAACTTCGAAATTTAATTTAAAAAATGTTTGAACAGTGAATTTAGAAGGCTAAATTTACTGGTCAACAATTTTTTTCAGGCGCAAAAAAATAGGTACCGAGACACAGCTTTTTAAAAACGTGCAGACAGTCAAAAAGCCCTAAGTTTTAAAATTTTACTTAAATTATTCCTCGCGTTGAATGGCGGGAACGGGCAAGGGATGGATAAAAGATAAGAGGTATTCGGTGTGTTCAAAATGGAAATTGTGGGGCCAAAGACATGAATTTTCTGTTACAGTGATTCAAAGAAGGCAAACGTATCATCTCACGTTCATCTCACTTTTTAGTGAAAAAAAAAAACGATTTCCCGGGAAGTCCCGGCGGGACGATCTCGGGAAGTCCCGTCCCGCGCAGGTCTAGGTTTTGTCCTGCGTCCCGTCCCACAAACTATTTTCAAGCCCTGTCTCGCGTCCCGTCCCGCGCGCACCACTACGACGTCTACCTATATCAGCTGTTAATCAAAAATAAATATACACTCCCAGTCCAGTTTTCGTGTTTTGAGTTTTGCCCCCCGGTTTTGCCCTTCGAAGTTTGATTATGGACGTTGATATGCTTCCAATTTCGGGTTCGATTTGTCTTAACCCCTCCCTCGACTGAGAATATTGCTCAAAATTTTGCCGTCATTCTCAATTTGCTACCCAGGGCTATAGACCCGGTAGTCCTCCCCATGATCCGGTCCTAGCTACAGGGGCTAGTAGATGAACATGAACATGTTGTTGCCGTATTTGTCATTCAATTCATCCCTCGTGAGAGTTCTTACTTACCATAAACGCATGTTTCGGCTTTAGTTTTTCCCTGAACAGCCAACACTTGGAGAATGGCCAACTGGCAAAACATGTTTGTCTAAGTTCCTAAGAACTATCACGAGGTATGACTGACATAATGGACAACCATGACGTTGCACGTTTAACTTTCCAGAGCGTTATGAAGCCCCCGAATCTCGCTACCTGACCCTGCGAATCCAGAGGGAGAATCCAGATTGCCGAACCCGCGCCGCCGGTCATTCTCATCACAATTTTGTCGTTTCTTGGTTGGCCAAATCCCACAAAGTGAATTTTTTAATTAGAGCGCTGCATGGACGGACTTGGCTTGACTTGACTTCGAACCAGACGAGTCTTTAAACAAATAAAGAATGAGCTTAATTGGAACGATTGATTTTGTTGTCGCTGAGAACGGGAGTTTCACGCTCAGTTATAGATCAAAGATTGTACGAGGGAGTCGTCCATTCGACCGGTCATTCATTCACTCTACTATACGGTTTGTTACTGCGTTTCTAGAATAATTGTTATTGTTTATTATTAGATGAAAGCGTGGGCGAAACAAGCTGAAACGCTCTAAGCTTCTATTGTTCCAACCAGTGAAAAAAAATTAAATTAATGCATAAAAAATGAATTATCCCTTCCTCTGCCTCCGCGGTTGACCGTGAGGGCTGCCACTGCCACGAAGTAGCCTGCATTTACTTCTCAGCGTCTCTTGACTTCTTGAGGCGTGGTTGACAAGCTTAATACCAAGATGACCGCGACAAAAAATGTAGGTAGTTAGACAAATCGGCCCCCCGATCGAGAGAAAATGTGCCAAGTTGGTCTCAATCACAGAGTGGGAGATAAATAGCACGATGTTCCGCATGTTCAGTTTCGTTCTCCAAAACGGGATGACCTTAATCGGCTTAATTTTAATCCTCCTAGACTTGTAGATGTAGACTTGTTTGAAGCACGCAGTGTGTGTCGGTTAAAAGTTGAACTTGAACTCGTATTTTCATTATGTTGGCACTGCAGTTTCATGGCTTTGATAAATAAGTGGCTTTGATGTTATTCAAAGCGTGAAATCCCCCCTCCCCCCGTTCTGAAATTACGAAAAATTTTGCTGCAGAAATAATGAAAACGAACAATGCAAGAACTTCCGTTAGCGCGTGACTATCATTCTTTCTGTTCTCTCAAGATGACAAGGTTGTACCATCATGAACAGAGTGAATAGTCTTTCGGACTTATCCTCATCATGACCATTCTTTATTACTTCATAGCGCATTGTTAGATATTGCGTAAAAAAAAACTAATTTGATGAATAATGAAAGTTCCTTTTTATGGAAAATGGAAATTATTACGACGATTGTGCTCGTTGGGTTGAGAATTGTGCCACCCCGTGGGAATCGTATACTCATAATCATAAATCATTACTAATATTTGACTGTTGACTGAGTGTTGCAAAACAGAGCAAAATCAAGCGTAGATTTTTTTCTTGTAAGTATACAGATTGAAGTATAATCGAGGCGAATAATAATGAAACCCTTTTGGAAATTAAAGTTGGAAGTTTCTCGCCACCACCTGCGTACTGGCCGCATAGATCTGATGGTCTATCATTTAATCGTCCATGAATTCCTCGTGTCGAATTTTTAATCAACCGAACTGACCGTGGCTTGGAAGAAGTTTTTTTTTTCTTCTCTCTGTTCACGGCATAATCTAAATTTTTGTAACCTCACTGAACCAAAATCCCCCCCCCCCCCGTCATTCTTACAAACTACCGAAGACTCAATACCTATGCAAATCTCACTCAGGTCACTTTACCATGTTAAAAAGATCCGACTCGGTTCGTTTTCCCTCCTGTTTAGGTACTTTTCCGATTCCCCCGAAAATAATGGAATCATCTCTCATCTCGAGAGCCAACTCATCCGGATGTTAATGCGAAAATAACGCTTCTTCGTCCCCTTCTCTTCTCCAGGCTCTTTCAATGAGGCAGTCAATTACACTTTATAGAATACGGGCCTGTTTGAAGTCGCTCGAGGTCATCGTCCCTTTTTCAATTCAGTTCTCGTCACCCCCCCCCCCCCCCATCACATTTTTTCAACCATATGCACCTTTGATTGGTAGAGCTAGAATGAAAAGGTGATCAAAGAGAAGGGCAAACGAAGCGAGAGAAAAAAGGCCTATGATGCTGCTGGAAGCAATAATTTCCTTTTAGTGTATCCTGTACATTTTTGATTTGCTATTCAGCTTTATTGTTGCCAGAAAGAAACATCGAGGCGTCATTCGCGATCTGTAACGAATTGTCTTGCTTGTTAACTTGAACTCATGGGGTTTGCATCCGTTTGAATGAGAATGGCAAATACGAATGTACGTTCTTTAATTGGCCAATTGAAACACTTGTTCATAATGCCTTGATTGCCTGATTGATTCTTTAGTTCACTTAATTTGTATTAGCTGTTCTTAACGTATGAATAATGTGAAACGATAATATGTTAATTGAGTCTTTGTGGGAATCTCTGAAGTAGAAAGACGTGAGACATGTAGGAGTGTGGAAAAAAAAGAGAGAAAGAAGAAAAAAAGAATTAACAAATAATGAGTGGGGAATTTAAACTCTTGCTTTCTACGCCGCGGTGCGTTTTTTGTTTTTAAACCAATTTGTCGTTTCTCCATCTCTCCTCTACATACCTATATATACCAGCTGTCTTTTTCTTCTTCTTTGAGGCGTATACAGATCGCATTCCACTCGCTTAATAACAGTCTACGATAGATAGGAAGACAAATTGAGAGGCAATAGAACAAGGAAAACCTTTTTAGAAACGAGTTTAACATTTTGTTTCTCGATTAAACGTTCCTTTTTCGTTGCGGTTGATTGTTGCTCGGTCGCCCGTTTCGTCAACGTGAACCCCCTGTGCTCAACATCTTGCCCTCATTACCAACCCTGGTAGTCCTGGTGAAGGACTACGAAGAGTATGCGTTTGATTATGAGACGAAAAAATCTCGAAGAAAATGTATTAATTATAGAGGGTGGGGCAATGACTTGACGTGCGCAATACAATTTGGGGAAGGGGGTTAAAAATAATATGTAATTGCGTAGAGCCTCTCCCGCTTCTAACGAGTCTTCTTGGTCACCGCTACTTTCAAAATATTGGAGAGTTTGAGTCACTCACACGTCACACTGTCGCCAACTCGTGTGCTAGTCTCTCTCATCCACTAGAAGCCCCCAAATTTCAACGACACCGTGGACGTCTAGCACTCGAACTTCTAGGACTTGCAATTACTTGACTCCGAACAAGAAGACATTAAAAATAAATTACTTGGCTCCTAAGCTCCGGCACTATACGAAGAAAGCGCTGCAACTTTGTGGTTGCCACCAGGGGCGCGTGCCCTCTTTGGCCCATTTAGATGAGGCCCTGGCCACTTGGATCAAAAGTTTCGCCACTTCAATCTAGCACCCAACAAGAAAAACCCCAAGGGCTGGTCTTTTAAATTTTTAAAACATCTGCGTCTCTCAAACAGACTTTGTATCACTTCACTCCCTTCCACCTGATTTGCGTTCTCCAACGACATTTAGGCAGGGTTAATGCTACACTCAACTTTTTGAAGAAAAAAGTATATACAACGATCTTTTTAAACTTGATAATCAACCACGGGTCACTGCGGAAGTCATCGCAGTTCGCGCACTGGGTTGCTCCCCCCTTGTCCATATGTATAGGAGATGACACATTTGAGATCGCCAGACATTTTCTGCATGATAGCGGCGCACACCAAAGCCGCTTGAAAATGGCTTGAAAATTTTCAAAATCATCTGTTTTGGGGAAAACGTCAGTTTTGCTGTGAAATTGTCAGTTTTGGAGTAAATTCATCACTTTTGGGGTGGCATTAATCACCACTTATAAGGTAAAAACGTCTTTTGAATAAAATCGTATAAGATTTTTAGGTTAAAACCGTAATTTTTGGGATACAATTGTCAGTTTTTTGTAGTGAAATATTCGGAACAATACTTCGGGTTAGGAGTACAATCATTAGTTTTAGAGTAAAACCATTTTTTTTTCGGTTGAAACAAAGTTCTTTACATATTAAAATAAACCAGGACATATTTTAGGGGTGAAATATTCAATTCTGAGGTGAAACCGTAACGCGATTGGGGCAAAATCGCCAGTTTTGTTGTAACATTTTTTGGGGTAACACGTCAGCTTTGGCGTGAAATCGTCTGTTTTGGTATAATATCGTCTCACTTTGGAACAAACCGTAAGTATTGTGGATGAAATAGTTAGTTTTGGGGTTAAAACCGACGGTTTTTAGGTAGTAATTGCCAGTTTTTGTAGTGAAATCCTCGGAAGAACACTTCGGGTTTGGAATAAAATCACCAGTTTTAGAGTAAAATGTCAAATTTTCTGGTTAAAAATAGTCATTTTTGTGGTAAAATAAACAGTTGAGGAGTGAACTATTCATTTTGAAGGTAAATCCGCCAAACGTTTTGGGGTAAAATCGCCAGTTTTGCAGTGATATCTCTCGTTTTGGGGTAACACGTCAGCTTTGGCTTGAAATCGTCTGTGTAGGTGTAACATCGTCTTATTATGGGAACAAATCGTCGGTATTGTGGTAAAATCGTAAGATTTTTAAAGACAGAGTCGTCAGTTTTGGCGTAGAACCATCCGTGTTGGGTAAGACGTTAGTTATAGTGGGAAATAGTCGGGTTTGGAGTAAAATATCCAGTCTTGGGGTGAAATCGTCATTTCTGGGGGAAAATATTCGGGATTGAAGCGAAACTGCCAAGTATCGTTGCTACAAAACTGGTGATTTTACCGTAAAAGTAAAATTTAAACTAATGGCACTCAACACTTGCCTGCAATTTCGCAACGTGTCGATTCATTTCCACACGCGTCTTCTCCATTATCATTATAATTTCATTCAGAGTAGACGGGTGGAAATCAACTGTCCAAATGCAGAATTTGTTTGCGAATGGGAAACGTTAAAAATCTCATGTTTTTGTATGACACGTCAGCTTTTGGCGGTGGTTTGGGTTCAAACCACCAGTTTTAGGGTAAAATCATCAGTTGTGTTGTGAAAACTTCAGTGCTGGGGGAAAACTTCGGTTTTTGCGCGAAATTGTCTGTTTTGGAATAAAATCTTCAGTTTTGGGTTTTAAAAATGTCAGTTTTTTAACGTCTCTCAGGCAAGACGTTGAAAGTCGGACTCCGTATTGGAGGGCAAAGACCTTCCTACAAGTATCAATATTTCTTGGGGAAAAATTGTCAGTTTTAGGACAGAAAATCCTGAATAGCAGGCTACAACGGTAGTTTCTCATCGGAAGTGTTAGTTTTTGACTGATTCTGACCATTTTTTTGTGAAAATTCAGTTTCTTGGAAACAATTTGACGATTTGAAGTGCCTAGATATCTTAGTAGACGAAATAAAATTTCTCTTCCTGGGGCCTCTGGTGCATCTGACATCTTCTGCCTATCACTAGACCAAGGTCTGATTACGCCCCTGCTTCGAATTTGCTTTTTTTTCTATTTCTGCCGCAAATTAGCGCTTTTTCCCCATATTGGCACAAATTATTCGGTATTTTTCCAAATTTTAGACGTGAATTAGCGTTTTCCCCACTCTTAGCCGTGAATGAGCGTTTTTTCTCACTTTTAGCCGCAACCATGTATGATTGGCCACTAGTAATAGTTTTTTTTTTGGGTTTGACGTTTTTTTTTTTTATCTCTTCATAACTTCCAACGCCAGCAGGAAAATTTTCATTTCAGCTTTTTGATGATTGATCAAGGTTTCTTAATAGGCAATACGTGCATGCCAAATGCCAGAGGATTTCCATATTTGTCCTGTAAAGCGATACATATATTTTGATTTGAATTTATTGAACCGAAGGCGTTTTAATTTTTGATTATTTAAAATAAGACAGTCGCGGGGATTAAGCGTAGGAAGACGTGTCTCCTCGGATTTATTCAATTTAAATAACATCCTACTTAATTATAATTAAATACATTGCAATTAATTGAAAAATTGACGCTCCAGGTTTGATTTAATCCTGCCATTTTGTTTAATTACGTGTTCCTTTTTATTAGATGAGACGACAAGAATGGGTTCAGCGTCTCACACTGGTGAACTAAAACGCTTCAATAAAGGTCTCAGAGCTTCGAAGAAGAGCATACTTTACTCAGACTATTATGAGGACGACAGCAAAAAAGAAGGGAATTTAGCCAGCCACCGATCAATCTCTATGGTGAGTTCATTTTTGAAACATAATCGGTTATTTACTCCATTGTTTTTCTCCCTGTCACAATTAACATATAAAGGACTTCAACGAAGCCTAGATTTGAGTAAGATTCCTGGATATGGTCATAAGTCGTCAAAAAGTGGTGAAGTTTCGCAAGTTTATTGTAACGATCAGCGAGCACTCAGGTTTACTGTGAGTATAGACGCTCGTTTTGAAGTGTTTCTTGCATTGATTGTATCAGTTCCTATTCGATGAGAGAAGGGTTCAGTCGACACCGCGCTACAATAGGCTCGCGGCTTCGGCAGACATTCTGTTGGACATTTTGGTTGCCACTAACCCTTAATTGAGGGGGGTGGGGTGAATGCTGTCTTATTTTTCTAGTAAAGTCGATTTCAATCCCCTCACAAACACGTGATTTACACGTGAGAGGTAATCAAGGCCAATTATTACCCATGTTTTTTCCCGTTTTGCCGTGAAAATCACACAAAAAACTACTAACTTTAGTAGCGCCAAAAATAGGCGCGAAGGGGTAGCTAAATGATAACTATATGAATACAGCATACAAAAAATCACGTTATTGTGGTTCAATTATGGTTGCATGGTGTTAATTAGCTCCCCTTTTAGCGCCTCTCATTTCAGTCAATAAGGCCCTAGTATTGCGTAGTTGCGGACATCATTGGCCTTGCTTTCCCAAGGTCGACGAAATTAATTTAGTGTGTGGAATCTGTGGTAACCTGGGGCCCTATTCAGAAACGTCGGGAAAAATGCCGCAAGTGTGGTTGCTATGGCGGAATAATGTTATTTCTTATTCGGAGTCCTTGGGTCCCGCTTGCGGCATGTTTTCACGACTGTTCGGAATAAGGCCCCAGGACTCAGGTACTCGTGAAACGCCACGTCGTTCGCGTGAGACGAGTGGAGCTCATAGAAACTAATCTATGAAACCTGAAGAGAGCGCGCGAGTGTGAGTACAGAAACCCCGGATGTTACCAGATGTTACCATTCAGCAGTTTACCATAGATGGGTCGGGGGCGGGGCACTTGAAGCGTCCCAAGTAACGAAAAAGTGTTGAATGGTAACGAAAGGCTTCCGCTCGCACAAAAAAACATAAATAATGGCCTTGTTGCAAATCTCAAAAAATTGCTCAGCACTTGATGAGGTTTTGTTTTCAACACATGTAAAATAAGAGGGAAGGATTAATCGCAATTAATCGTGTTATAGTTTTACGACGGACCCAATGAGTGCCGCAAAAGCTAACTCGAGTAACTTTTTCGCGTCTGAATCCGACCATCGAAACGTACTTCTTCACATTCTTCAAGATGGAGCTGAAAAGGAGGAGGAAATAGAAGTGAAATTTGAGGAGGAGTTTAAAATGGAAGTCTCGAAAGAGGTGATGGCGGGAAAGCGATTAGTGGACTCGGCTATGGCGCGCCGGTTGGTTCTTTTGGAACGGAATGAAACGATCGAGTTGAGCAAATTGGAAAACACCGCGCGTTTAAAATTAGCTCATAGCAAGCACAATTTGATGCAAGGAGTGATGCAAGATGTGTTAAGTATTATGTGTCAGAGAACCGTCAAGGGGCCAGAGTATTCAGACTTGTTAAGAAAAATGGTTCTTCAGTGTTTAGTACTGCTAAGGGAGAAAGAAGTGATTGTAGGATGTCGACTGGGAGACGAGGGTATAGTGCAGAGGACTTTCCGGTACGCCGCAGCTGATTATAAGAACATGACAAATGAAAACTTACTTATTGGGATTGATAAGAAAGGTAAATTGAAACTTCCTCCGAGAGGTCTAGGAGGTGTCATTGTCGCGTCAACGAAGAGGCATGTCTTCGTCAACAATTCGATAGAATCTCGAGTGGAGGATATATTCCGCTTGTACGCACCACTGTTAGTTACGATGCTATTCGGAAGGCCAGAAGGAAAAGCTACTGGAGCACCCAAAAAACCATCAGAAGGTGATTCCACTTGTGCCTGTGATGAAACGAGTAATCCTACTCTAATTTCGGCGAAAGCTACGAGTTCAATTTATACGGATGAAGCCACTTGGCGGACGAGTGATGAAGCTAATGACGCTGGACAGAAATTGCCGTCACAAGCGACCACTTCATTCAGTGCACCACCACTTCAAACTTCCCAAAGGGCATTGAAAACGGACATTTCAGATCAACCGGTGTCAGTGCGTCCTGGGCCTCCAAGCCCTTCCGGAACTGAAAGCCCTATTGCTCGTGCGACTACTAGCTCGTTTGTAAACGCCTCTTCATCCGGCGAACGAAGTCCACATCGTTCTTCACCCCAGAAAGTTTCGAGCCCGTCATACCAATCACAAACGAGCCTACGTCAGGCATACACCCACCCTGTTGGCGTACGAAGTCCATCACGCGAAATGAATCAGCAAGATTTGGGGGAACGGGCTCCACCAAATACGGATATCAACGAGGGGACGCAACCTCCTCAAAACTCTACAACTGCCACAGACTTGAACTCTGAAAGCAGTTCCTCTACCACAAAGCGTGATACAGATTAAAAGGTTCCCGGTAACGCTATAACTAATCACCCGTAGGTGATTAGTTATAGCTATTTATGCGTAATAAAATTTGGTTTATTTTAGTTGAATAACACTAGTCCTCGTTATACCTCCCTCCCAACACAGAGGAATCCCGAATTTCGTTCATGGTCCGTTTCATTCATTCATGGTGGCTTTCTTGGGAAAATGATACATTCTTATACCGTGTATGGGATCACAACCATTTTACTACTGCCAAATATTTGAACCACGCAATCAACTTTGTGGGCTAAATTTAAAAAAAAATCAGACTGAGGTGACAATGCTTGTGCAGAGGGTGGGGTTCACGGCCGCAACCACTGGCACTGTATCCGAACACATTCCAACAACCAAAGTCCGAAATTATTTCCTTAATCGATCCTAAAATGACTGGCTTAAATGATGCTTTGAAAGAAAAATGTACCTACATTAAAGCAAATACTCACAATTATTAAAAACAAAAATACACTTCAAGGCAAATACCTTCCCAGAATCAATATAGACCGAGAGCTGGCGACAGTCTCATTCAACCGGAATAACATATAGCCCTGAAACTGGAAATTCGAAAGGTATTATGAAGCTGAACGAATATGATCGTCTGCCTGGGGCATTTGCCCTTAGTGAGCAAGTCAAACTACTGTCCTCTTCTCCATAAACATGTGTTTCAATTCAGAGAGGACGGGTGGGAAAACTTACACCACACGAGTGTGTTGCATTGAATGGAAAGCGGCATAACGTCGGACAAAAGTGTGAAACCGCGTAACTCGCATCACTCAAATTTTTCAGGAATAACAAAAAACATACGACGTGCTTCCTATACTTCAGTTACTTGGTTTCACAAAAAAAGACTTTTACGCATATCAGAATTTTTGTTCAATTTATTTTGGTATCTCGAGGACTATGCGCATGAATTTTCTGCGTATTTTGATACCAACATCACGAATTCGATTCTTTTGTCTCTTAGTACGAGGTTTCACACATTTGCCGACGATGAGTGCAATCATAACAACATTTGCGCCATGGTATAAAGGTGTTCGACATCTGATGAACCGCGAACGAAGTATATCCCACTAGAGCCTAGCCAAAGCAAACGTTAGCAGCTAACTTCGGTGGCGCACCCATTTGTCGGACCAATCACCGTACACATACATACTTGCTCCTGCTGTGGATACATGCTCTTTTTTTTTATTCGCACACATTTGACATGTACCTTTTTCTCAGACCTTTCTCCGACAAATGGGAACATAGAGGAAATTTCCCTCTCCCCCTGACGCACCCATTTGTCCCTGTCTTGCCCTGATATTATACCTTCCCCCAGACATGTTCTGAGTTCTGATCAGCTCTGATGAGATAGGTTTTGACAGGTCAGGTTGAGCGCCAGGACTCCTCCTGTCCCGCAGGAGTAGGGATCGTAGCGCGCAACCCGCTTGGACAACAATACAGCAATACATCCACTGAACCTCTCCCATTCATCTCCTTGCAACTGAGAAATCTGAAATTCACCCCACAATTTCACATTTACCAAAAATTTTTCGAATTTGGCTCCGTCGAAACAATTTTACGGATTTTCGCTACTTCAAAACTCAATTTTTTTGTGCATTTTCATGTTTTAACAACCTTTTGTGGTTTTACCTCTGGCTGAAATCAATTTGGCTCTTCCAAAACTCAAATTCCCTGATTTTGCTTATAGACCAGTCAATATAGACACAAAAATCGGGGTAATCGCAAACATGCATGTAATTGATTTTTTTGTTGCCTGTTGTTAGGACCAATGAGAGCAGTTATTACTCAAGTTTGCAACCCTCAAAACCTTGTGCTTAACTCATGGCACTCGAAAAACTAAGAAATGTCATCACTATTTCTGGGTTTATAAACAAAAATACCAGAAGAAACAGTTTTTCGAGCATGACAACAGTATACATTGTTAAAGCCAACTAAATTTGCTACAATTAAAGCCATGCTCGAGCATCCTGGGTCTGTTAGTTCAGGAAATACAGTCAATCAACAAAATACCTAATCTCGCCAAAAAGCGAGATTTTATTGGTAGGGTAATTTTTCAAGACCCGTAGCACTCAAATACACTGTGATTGGTACTTGGGTGAACAAAATGAGAGGGGTGATTGTACACCCAAAATGCAACAAAAAATTTCCTATCACCTAAGGTCAGATTTCCATTCCTAATTCAGATAATCAATTTGTTGTTTTTTAGCACATCACGGGTTTTCGCAACAAAAACATCTATAACATGGGAAGTAAGCGTCCTAGGTTAAATCCAACGACACCACTGAAAAGAGCACTCTTTTTTTTGTGTGAGTAAAGACATTTTGTCTAATGATAGCCAAAGATTCTTTGAGTAAACTGGGAAAATATCAGGATATTTTTAAAAATGTCAGTTTTTGACAACTGTTCAAAGCTAGACTACATTAGCCATGGTGCTCCCAGCACCTGGCAAGTTCCTCTAAAACTGTATGAAGTAACTTAGTTTAATACTTCATGCTTATTTCACTCCTGTCCTTTGCAATTTTTTGATAAAAATCCATTGTTATACAAAAAAATGAGGCGATTAGGCCCATTTTGAGTGCCTACAAGAAGATCAAGAGCCATTCCTAAAACTTTTTTTTCAGCTTAATTCACTTTTCCTATGCTCATCTATGAGGAAAGGCAAATAAAAGTGGAATAAGCAGAAAAAAATTTCTTGAAATAGCTTTCATATCTTCTTTTAGGCACTCGAAATGGGCCTAATTGCCTCATTTTTTGGTATAACAATGGATTTTTCTCAAAACATTGCAAAGGACAGAAGTAAAATAAGCATGAAGTATTAAACTTAAGTACTTCATACAGTTTTAGAGGAATTTGCCGGGCGCTGGGAGCACCATGACTAATGTAGTCTAGCTTTGAACAGTTGTCAAAAACTGACATCTTTTAAAATTTCCTGATATTTTCCCAGTTTACTCCAAGAATCTCTCGCTAACTTTGGACTAAATGTCCATTCTCACACAGAAAAAAGTGTGCTCTTTTCATTGGTGTCGTTGGATTTAATCTAGGACGAATGCTTCGCAAGTTACAGCTGTTTTTGTTGCGAAAACCAGTACGATGTGCTGAAAAACGTGAAAAAATCTATTATCTCGACTAGGAAAGGAAATCGGACCCTAGGTCATAAGACAATTTTTGTTGCATTTTTGACGTTTAATCACCCCTATTATTTTGCTCATCCAAGTACCAGCCACCCTGATCTATAAAATATCCACGCGAAAATAAATTTTAGGCAATAGCGTCAGATTCATATTGAGTTACTGCCCAAGATTTTTTCTCGCGTGGATATTCTGTAGGACCATTATGTTTGAGTGCTACGGGTCTTGAAAAATGAACCACGATTTCACAGATGAGGCTATTTCGTAAACCAAATTTCGTGGGTTTGGATCTTTTTGAAATAAGTTTCACAATTTTGGCCAATTCGAAAATCTAACAGTGTGAAACCAATTCCGCGCAATCCCAATTGCACCGAAGACTTTGCTTCTTCTTAAGAAACTTTTACGTATTTTTGCATTTTCGCGTATTTTCATTGTTCCAAAAGCCCAATTCCGTGACTTTAGCTCTTTCTAGATCCATTTTCGTAGAGTTCGCTAGTTTGAAAAATAAACGTGGCTTTTTCAACAAGCAAATTCAAGGTTCAAAAACATATACTGCCCTCATTGCGCAATAGGAAAGTTTCTCTAAACTATCCTCTTTTTCAAACGGAGTTAAACTAAGCGAAGGGCTTCATAAGTACCTTCCCTCAAAAAAGAGAGAAAAAACTGGCTACTGCTCTATCGTAAAGGTCGAACACTCCTTTCTTCCGATTAACAGTTTCGTAGACGTCACATTGTGGGGCTTTAACGGGTGCGATCAGGCACACACCTCTGAAGTTCCATCGCCTCACTTTTTTCTTATGTTATACCTCTGGATATATTTTTTTAAATTCTGGGTTAAGCAATTATAGTGATATAAATCTTGGATAGAAATGAAATTGATCTTTTCTTGGCTCTCGCCACCCCTCATCCATCAAAAATAATCTTTGACCCGCAGCCATGGACCATCAGAAGCAGAGGGGAAACTCGCGTAACTCGTATACGTTAAAGCTCACGCGTGTGATTTACGTTCGAACTGACACACATCAGGAAATTGGTAAATTACCAATTAAAGTTACCTCAACAAGAGCTTCATTCTTCATTTCTCACGGGCTATTATGGAGAAAAATCCGGTTCATTCCTATTTCGAATTGGATTTTATATAGGTTCACGGATCGTTGACTATACGAGTCGAAAACAAGTGCGTATTCTCTATTATCTGCTTGATTTCTTTTTCAGCTGGGAAAACAATTGTTCATCAGTTTTAAATCACGTCGTATAACAGATGGGTTGTTAATGAATGCCAAATGGCTTGGTGGAAGAGAGGAGATGAATCGCCGAAAACGCGGCTGCTCGCTCTGAAGGATTGCATCCAGCTGCGCCGGATACAATAAAATGGAACGGCCGTCTTTCTTCAATTGAACTCTTCCTTTCGAGTTCGACCACTGAAAAGGGAATTTTTATTTAAACAAATTTAAATTCAATGGGTGGAACGCGGTTTATTTATAAAGAGACGGAAAGGATCTTCAAGAAAAGGAATGATCCCACGTTCTTATATCCCATGAAGTGACCCAGTTCCTGTAAATTTCCTTCAAAGGCTGTTATTGCATGTAACTATCATCCAATTGTGAACGGAGTTAATGAAGAGAAGGACAACCAAAACGAGGAACGATTCACAACTTTGGTCGTCTTCTCTGACTGGACAAGTTAGTATGTTGCTAGTTGAGAAAATAATTAGCGTATAAGATAATTATTATTCAAAGTTGCCGTGCTTTTCTTCTCTTTCAACAAAAAGCTATCGGCTTCATGCGGGTGAAATAACCGAAAGCACCTCTTCTCCGTCTCTTTTCTTTTCCCACGTATTTCGATTGCTTATTTAAGCGATAATTCGTTATTATAGCCTCAGAAAAATTGCTGTGCCAAAGTCGCTTTAATTCGAAGAAAGATAAGGAAATGTGTCCGAGTTTTATGATCTTCGAAGACGAGATACAGTAAAACAACGTTTATGGATTGCCGTCCCCATCTCGCCAACGTTCGTTATTGAATGAAAAATCAGTGCAAAACAAATAGAAAAGGATGATAATGAATGAAATTGTAAAAACTTGATTCTGTGAAGAAATACACAGAGGAAGAATAGAAAAAAAATTATGATTCCGGCCAGGATCGAACTGGCGACCTTCTGCGTGTAAAGCAGATGTGATAACCACTACACCACGGAACCGTTAAAGAATACCTAGTTCGCATACATCTCTCAAGGTGGTATACTCTCTGGTTTTTTGAAGGGATCGAAAAAATGCCGGCTGTAGCACAGTTTTTCTAAATTTAACACGTTATTTCACAAAATATGTATCTCAAAACTTCACTTACTCGTCTTGA
This sequence comes from Corythucha ciliata, assembly GCA_038030265.1. NCBI lineage: Eukaryota > Metazoa > Arthropoda > Insecta > Hemiptera > Tingidae > Corythucha > Corythucha ciliata. Next base: position 35,522,547 of record CM075938.1, on the reverse strand, counting down.
CCCCCAGTATGTAGCTTGTTGCGCACACAATTTCGTGTAAAACGACTACCTTGTCTCAAATCTTACTATGCATATTAAAACGCAAATAGTAATAGTATAGTAAACGCTTAACAAATACTTAAAAACTAGGGCACAAGAAAAAATGTAATAAAACCAAAAATTCGTTGCCTAGTTGTTAGTGTAATGTATGTGTGAAACAAAAGGTGCAATAATTTCGGATTTTGGACATTTCGTCCAATACATCGTCGTCTCTGATGAGTTCATTTTTGTGAATGTACATTATAGAGCCAGTCCGTTTAGTCGATTACCATCCATTGTGTTCCTCAAATAATTTTTCAAGTATCTCAGAGTCGAAAAGGAGCGTTCGGGTGTTGCCGTGGTAACAGGTATGGTGCAAAATATTTTTAGCACTCTATGGACGTTCGGGTAGATGATGGTGTTACACATATTCAACGAAGAAATGAAGTCCTTGGGTATTTCCCCCTGGCTCTTCCCAAGAAACTGTCTTCGCCACGCATTTTCATTTCTTGGCAGAATGCTCCAGTGGGTACATGAGTGTCGTCAGGCCATTGCTCCTCTATAGCGTTTACACAATGACGAAATTTCTCCCAAAGCATCAACCAATTCAGGGAAAATTTCAAAAAATAGTGAGATGGATTCAAGTCTTTCCACCCAACGAGTCTCACAAAACTTAATGAGTCGAGTCTTTTTCGATTGTAGTTTCGTTTGCAAAATATACATATGCTTCTTTAACACACATTCTCTCTTGGGTGAAGCTCTAAAAAACGTGATCACTTTTTTCATTCTTCCCAGACAGTTTTTTATTGACGGGACGGTACAAGAATGGCTAAATGCGAGATCCAACGAGTGGCCCGAACAGTGAACAAATATGGCCTGTGGATAAGTTTCACGAAACTTCGCTGCACACCCATTGAATATCTCGCTCATATTAGCTGCTCCAAACCCTAGACCTCGAACGCAGTTTAAATCCAAGCAAGCCCAAAGTCTCGAACAGTTTCTTTCAAAACGTTTGCTAGAGCAGAGCCACGAAGGTCTTGCACGGGAACAAATTTTAGAAAATCCTCCCTAATGGAGAACTGGCCATCGTCACAGACAACGTACCTCGCACATAGAGAAAACTGCTCCGTACCAGAAACATCTGCCGTTTCATCGGTCAAGATGCTGAAGCAAGTTGAGTCCTTGATTTTTTGCGTTAATTTTGTCAAAATTAGAGCTTCCGCGCAAATGATCACCTCGTTCTGTATAGTTTTACTCGGATACGTCGCATTTGCAGCCGTTGTTTGTAGATGATTTTTGAGGTAAGTCTCCAGTGTCAACTCTGAATCTCAGCAGCGCTCGAAACGCGTCGTCACGAGTAGATTCATCAAGAGACAGCGGCCCGTGATCGACATGTCCTCTCAATGGAAGGCCCTTCCTGCTGCAAAACAATATGTTTTTTTATTACCAGGCGGAATTTCCTTCTGTTGTCTTGACGAATTTGTGTCTACTGATCACTAAGCTGGATTTGAACGTCATCGGTCTTTTTCTCGAAAACTGAAATGAAATTCTGAGAAAAAATTGATGCATCACAGTGGTACTTGTTCTGATCGTGTTTTCTAAATTCTTCTTTGGCCTTTTTCCATTTTTTAAAAGGTTTTTCTACGAATGTGCCCAGCTTGACGTGACCTCCTTTTCCTACTTCGTGCCCCGCTGAGAACACAGCGCACAGCTTGCAGAATAATCCAAATTTCTCCTCTGAATAAGCCAACCAAGGAAATTCAGTGAGCCACTTGTACTGGCATTTCAAATTCCTTTCTTCCAGAGGAAACATGTAATTTTTACCAGGCTTCCATGGCTTCGTAAGAAAGCTATATTTGTCTTCACTGGTGGCATTGAGTGGGGAAAATAAGCCAATGTCATATATGTGGGAAGGCAGGGGCACTTTTGAAGAGGGTGTAATTTTGTCTCAAAAGTCTGAAAATTTAAGAAAGAAGGAATGGAGGGAAAAAATACAAGTGTCGTACTTGCATTATTAAGCCTTACCTGCCAAAGGGTCACTTTTAGTCTCATGCAAAATTGAATTTAAATTTTCAACACTCTCCGGAATAAACAAGGAGCTTGAACTGACAGTAAAAAATGTAAAACATTTAATGTCAATTAAATGTAACACGTAAATTGTAAAACATGATGCCGGGCCCCCCTAAAAAGCCCGGGCCCGGAAGGAACCCTCCCATCCCTCCCACTTCAGTACGGCCCTGTCATAACTCCAAATTTCACGAACGGACGATTAAAAAAAAAAAATGGGCAATTTTATTATTCACGAATTCTGCAAGGTCAATAATAATCCAGGGATCTGATCAAGCTGGCGAGATGCTAGGACTAACTAGATCCCAAATGAAGCCTGCAGCGTGTTCGCAAGAACGAGTTTTTTAAGCAATTCTAGAGCAAAATATGATCCGAGCGGCCGCGGCGTATGCTTACTGTGGACGGATATTCCAGAAATCGAATCTCGAAGAAATTTGGGGGAGGGTAGCGTAAAAAATGTCCTGACCGAAAATATAGGTGCATTATGCAGAATGAATAATGAACCAAAACGGCTGCTTCAGCGCCAGTGGCCCATTTGATACCCAAATCTTACTCCGCACCTACGGTGCAATTTCCAAAACTTACTATTTAACTAAAAATAAGATACAGAACGTAGTTTCATTAGTCTGGAAACCCTTGGACCTTTTGTCAGTTCATTCTTCAGTTGCTGACCTACCACCACCATGTGTTTCACGAGTAATTCCGCTCTTCGTGTGAGCCTTGACATCACCGTTCACAATGGAAAAGCGAACACGCGATCGTGTGAAGTACGGGGATGCATTTCACGGCTTAAATTAAGAAAAAGAGCCAGTACGTGGTACTTGAAGGTTACTTCACGACTAAAATTGACAACAGATGCTGCGGCTCCCGGTTTCTGGACGGAATTTCTCGGCTGAAATGAAGAAAAATTGCTAGTGTACTGTTCTAGAGAAGCATAAGCGGCTGAAATTATGGAAAATTGCTAATTGGCGGGTTATCGAGGCATTTTGCAGCCTTCACAAACTCACTAAAAACGATCCCGAAACTTGAATTTTTTTTCCGAAAAATAATTGCTGTACTGCAAAAGTACTAGGCCAGAAACTTTGAACTTCGTGGATATTTTGCTTCAAAATGAGCAGTTTCACGACTGGCTACCACTGGGTTCCACGGCAAAAAAAAAAAACAAACAAACAAACAAAACTAAAAGAAAACAACAAATAAACGAAACTATTTCGTGAATATTCAGTCAGCACACTTTCAATTTCGCGGGTATTCTGTTAGGTGGTTGTTGATACCACACGACAAACATTTACTTAAATATAAAAATAAATCAGTTGTTGTCTAGATCTCGAATAAGTGTTTTCATTAATTTCGTGCGCTAGATGCCGAGGACGAGCCAGTCGTCCCTTAGATGCCCTTCACCGACCTACCCGGTCACGGAGACAAACATGGTGCCAGGTCGAAACATCACGCCCCCAGAACAACTTAATTTTCGTAACCCTGATTGGAGGCTTTGGGAACGTCGTTGGGAACGATATAGATTCGGTTCTTGCTTAGATCGTCAACCGGAAAACTACCAAATAAACCTGTTCATTTACCATTTGGGTCCGGAAGCGGAAGATTTGCTCGACCTCCATACCAAAGCTCGTCGCTGTCATTTTGCCGAAATGCGGAACGAATTAATTATGCATAAGATCATCGCGGGTATGATTGACACGGCCTTATCGGAAAAACTCCAAACTAAATCAAACGTGTCTCTGGAAGAAGTGGAGAATGAGGTCCGAATGTCGGAAAAAATCCATACCCAACAAAAAGAGTTGAGAAGCGCAACAGTTAAAACACCTGACCCGCTAGAAATCGACGCCACCAAAAAGAGAAAACTGAATTTTTACAACTCATGCAAGAATTGTGGGTTGGCACTACACAAAACGCTTGATCAATGTCCGGCTAAAGATGTTTCCTGCTTTAAGTGTCGGAATATGGACACTTTGCACAGGTTTGCAAATATCCCGTCAGGCACGCTGAGATTAAGATGGCTGAAGACGAGTTGTGCGTGAAAGAAAAAGTATTCATCGGTAATGTTAATGATATTAAAACCTCGTTTAGTGTGCCACTCTACATCGGCTCTCGTAAAGTTATTTTTAAAATAGACACGGGCGCAGATGTTACTTTAATTTCCAAAAAATTGTTTCAATCTCTGGGACGGCTCTGGGAGAAAACAAAAGCTTTCGGAAACCAGACAAAGTCCTTCTAGGCCCCGGGGGCCAACGAATATCTCTATCCGGCATGTTAACGGTCAAATTGTCTTACGGAAACAATGAAATGTTGCAAGATATTTACATTTGTGCCCAAGATCAACAGCCTCTTTTAGGAAAACCTGCAATTATAGCGTTCGGTTTGGTAAAAGTGGTGCATTGAATAGACGCAGACGATCTCAAGCAAAATTTCCCAGCTTTGTTTCAAGGATTAGGTCGCATGAAAATACCTCCATACAAAATAATGTTAGACAGAGACGCAAAACCATGGGCAGCCAGGGCACCACGTAAAAATCCGTTCCACCTCAAGGTAGCGACCAAAGAAGAGTTGGACCGGTTAGAATCGTTAGGAATAATAACGAAGATACAAAGCCCGTCTGACTGGGTGGCAAATATGGTAGTAGTGCCTAAGCCGAATGCTGAAGTCCGTATCTGCGTCGACTACTACCGGCTAAATTAAGCGGTGAAACGCGAACGCCTTTTGATGCCGAGTGTCGAAGTTGATTGAAATTGAAACCAAAACGCGTAGCAGCAGACGCTAGTTCAGTGGGTTTGGGTGCGGTTCTAGAGCAGGAAGTTTCGTCCGGTGAGTGGAAACCAGTATTTTTCGCATCGCGTAGCCTCACAGATACCGAAAAACGATACTCTAACATAGAACGCGAAGGACTAGGAATCGTTTGGGCGTGTGAGAAATTTCAAACCTACTTGATAGGTGATAATTTCAGGATTCTCACGGACCATAAACCACTTCTCACTCTCTTTGGGAAAAAGTCTCTCGAAGAATTGACTCCAAGACTCCAACGGCTCCGAATGCGTATGACAAGATTTTCATATTCCATGGAACATGTGGCCGGGAAGAACTTTTTCACTCCATATACTCTCTCGCGAAGCCCCTTAGGCACGACAGCCTCAGAAACAATGGAGGATTTAGAGCTGTTTGTCAATGAGGTGGTTCAGCCTCAAGTTACAGACGTTTTGCTACGGCAATTATCTGACGCCCAACAAAATGACGACGCCATTCGCCAAGTAAAATGTTGCGTTTCCAAAGGCCACCCAGAGGATTTGAAAGATAACTATAGGGAATTTCTGCGGTTTTTCAACGACTTATACCTAAAGAATGATTTGCTAATGTACAGGACTAGAGTCGTCATCCCATCGTCTATGCGGCACGAAATTCTCGAGAAGATTCATGATGGCCACGCAGGAGAACGGAAATGTATTCAACTTGCAAACGTCGCGGTTTGGTGGCCTGGAATCTCCCACGCCATAAAGGATAATTTCGCCAGTTGTCCTAGATGTCTAGAACACCATCGTCAAGGACCGGAACCATTGATTCCAACAGACCCTCCATCGAGACCCTGGGAGATAATAGGGGCTGATCTCTTCAAATGGAAAGGAGCATGGTTCATAGTGGTCGGAGATTATTTTTCAAAGTACATCGACTTCAGGAAACTGCAAAATTTAACATCGTCGGCAATCATCACCTACCTAAAACAATTGTTTTCAATTGTTTTTTCAAAATTTGGCATTCCCACGACTTTTCGGTGTGACAATGGATCAAATCTAAATCTAGTTAGCTATGAGATGAAGAAGTTTGCGGACTGCATGGGGCTTGACATTATCACTTCAAGTCCGGAGTTTCCTCAAAGCAACGGGTTTGCTGAAGCTGCGGTAAAAATTTCTAAACGAATAGTCAGTGAAGGGGATGTGGAATTGGGTCTCCTAGCCTACCGAAGCACTCCTCTCGACGAGCACACGAGCATTAGCACTAGCTATTTAGAATTCAAATCTCGGCTCTCTTGCCTAGGTCACACCAATTTTGGCTGCTATTTATCGGACGGTCGCTGTTTTGTGACTAAATTGATAAAGAATTGTAGGGATTCTTCGGGATAATGAATCGCTGTTTTAGGAAATCAGGGTTCTGGTACAAAGTGGCTTCATTTTGAAAAGCCCTTATTGGACCTGTATATACCTGACCCGGCTCACCAAAGGCCGAGGGATACAACGAAGACGAAACTTGTCCAAAGACTCGACAGGTTCGCTCAATTTGATGCAAAGTGTAGTCTGAAAACCCCATTTGAATAATAAGATCCAGGGGGAAGGGCGTGCCCAGTGAGCCACCTCCTCGCGTCTGAAGGATTTTGAAGCAATATGGAGTGTGACTGGAGTATAAAACAGAGTAACTGCAACGTTTTCCGGACAATTTGCAGTTCGACAATGTACGTGTCTCATTCCCAACGAATGAAACTGAGTCAAATGTCTTTCAGGCTCATCTTATATGTCACCAGGCAAGACTCGATTTTAAAGTCCAGCACTCCCCCGGGGTCCCACCCTGGAGGATTTTCCGGGAGAAACTGCGTTAGGACTGGTCGAGCCAATTTTCCCATCAAGGTTCAGCTATCTCTCCTGTAAAAAATTTTTTCCTTCTTAGCCTGAACTCTGAGCATTGACAATTTTCTAGAATTTGAGATTGACCTCGACATTTGCATGTCCCCGGCTGGATATTTTACCATTCCATTCACTGCAACCTTTGAACTGGAAAGCTCCTATCCATGGGAAACCTTCTCTGTGAGCAAGAACACCCGAAAATTTCGTACTGTTTCTCACATTTCGACATTTCCTCTCCTCCTGTCTCAATGTCCTTCATCGTCCCCTTAGCCCATAATGCGAGGATCAGAGATTAATCTGTGCATGAGTTAACCCGTCAAATGTTTCTTCGAACCTCATAGTATTTCGCCGAATCGATTCGAGCTACTTGTCAGACAAAACCATCATACAGACCTCGAGTGACTTTTTTGATATTCACACTCCGTTGCCCGTGGCTAAACAGATTATTATGTTTCTTCGCCGCCGAAAGAATCCGAGAAGACGTGCCAAAATGTGGAGCAGTACACAAGAAGAGAACAAAGTTATACACTCCTCCCTCCGTCCTTAACCTTGACGAATCTTTTTGTTCATTCTTCCTTGAGCTCTCCACCTTTTCCTTTTTTTTTTTTTTTTTTGAGTTCATATTTTCATTTAATGCACCTTCGCATCATTCTGACCAATAATGTGGGGTGGGGGGAGGGGGTTCTGACATTTCGAGGAGAGAAATATTATGTAATATTCAAGTTTCATTCAAGAGCAAGAGATGAGATGATAATATCTTTTTTTGGGGCCTTTCCCTTCAGGCGAGCGCGCTTTAAATTACAAGAAAAAACGGCAAGACGAGAAGGAAGAACGAAAAGTCTTGCTGCCTCTTTTTTTTTTACGCACGCTTTTTTTAAAAAACGTTTTCCAATTTCCTTCGTGATTTAACCGGCTTCGTTAATAATTATTGAGTTCCAGGATGAGAACCAACGTGTTTTTTTCTTATTTTTTATGAGTCTAAAACACCGTTATTAAAGACAACCAAAACTTCGAAAGCCTTCAAATAAGCATAAAACGGGAGATGTTTTGAACAGTGAGCTTTATTTTTCCATCGGCTAAATTTTGAGACCATAAAATTATGGTTATTCTATACCCCGGTTTCTTACAGATTGATCTTTTGAAACGAGGATTAACGTTGACATTAAGTTTAGTCCCTTCAATGTTCACATTCTTGACAAAATTGAGGACCTCTGAAATCTCTGCAAAAGCGTTTTCCCGTGAACAAATCAAGCTGCGTTTCGAAACGGGGAAATTGGTCCGCTGGATTCATCAGCAGGACCGTATACTTCTGCTAATCCTTTTTTTTACTCAGTGCCTCTTTAAGATCAATCCAGAGGTATGCCTAATCTTCATTTCATTTTAATTTGAAACTTGAGCCCCATATACTCCACGAAAAATGTTGCCTTCGCGCCTGCCTTGCGGGGGCTTCCGCGTTAAATAAAGACGGTGCTAACAGCTTATTTGAAACAAGTCGTGACTACCCTTTCACTGACCTTTTTTCGATAACGCTATAGATATACTATATTTTATAAATTTGAGCTCAGCGTCGGACGTCGGCTTACGTTGTTTTTAATGTACCGCGGTAAATGAAAAAAGAAGAGAACCCCTTGAAAATTCTGTTAATTGTCTCAGTACTCCATGAGTCAAAGTTCCGGTAATTAAAAACTCCCCGGCGAGGCGTAGCGTAGAGTGAAAAAAAGTTCGGAGGCCTTTCCCGCGTAATTAAACGACATAATTGGTTAGGGTCGAGCGCGTGAGCTTTTCGTTGTTAGTATACCGAAAAAGCATGCCGATTTATCACTCATAGATGTTAAGTTGACAGTTTTGCGGTGGGGTCTCGGTAAAGCTTCCAGTGGACGAAGGGATAAAATTATTTATATTTATTTGTTACAACAAACTTATTGGTTTGTTCACCAGAAGAAACTGTGCGCGCTTGGTGATTAAAGAAGGTGTCTGGACCTAGAAAACAAAACGAGTTGTGGTTGGGGCTCGAAGGGAGGCGGAGGTAGATTTGCATTCTAGTGCTTTGACCGCGGATGGCTTTTAGGTTGAGAAGAATTCTAGACGAATAACCATTGGTACTTTCTCCTTCGTCAACACTCTTAAACAAATATAAACTCGAATTTGATGGAATTTATCACCGTTCCCTGACAGCAAACATTTTCGCTTGATTCTACTATTTCTATATCTACGCTTGAACTAATATTTTATTTCTTTAATGTTTCAGGGTGCTCTTCACCAATCTAATGGCACACTTGAACCTCGAATGGCACAACTAGAGACGCTAGAAGCGAAGGTAAATTTCTTTGAACCAATAATAATAATTGTAATGAAATGTAATCTATTCGCTTGTCGCATACATAAGCGGGAGGTTGTTACGTTGTCCCCTGTCGCTGTCATGTTATCTCCCTGGCGTGGCCAGTCGATGTGTAATAAAAAACTGGATTGCTCGTCGCATTGACAAGCGACCATAGGAGACAGGAAAGAATTGATATCAACTGACGCTAATCTTATTAAACAGGGTCTCTGGTTTTATTCAATTTTGGCAAGTTCCTTATTAACAAGAAATAAAGCTTAGAAAAGGCAGAATAGCGGCAAAATTCGGCCCAACTTCAAATGTGGCTTAAAAAATTTCTCTTGATGTATACTTTCAGGATTCGAAGAGTCCGCAACGATACGGGGTGGCAAACATCCTCTTTTAAGGGAGGTAGACGTTGCCCAACTCATCGCTATGAGGGGTGACGAAATGTGCCCGAACGGGGTGTCTAATGTAGTTTTGTGTGCCTAGTCGATAAAAATCGTCCGTGCGACGATTAGTTTTTGAGTTACGACGTAAATTTTACCCAACAATTTGGTTTTTGCCTTACTATTCCCAAAAAAATCCTCACGTCCAACGTTATTAATGCAGTTGACGTAGATGTCATTTCTGAAGTAGTTTTTGGCGCTGAATCGAATGCATGGTGACTCGTTTCTCTGCGATCAATATTTTTTGAGTTTTGAGTTACTAAGCGCAAAAACCCGAAAAAACGAGTTTTCCCTGATACTTTGATGTGCTATGAAAATGTGTATTATCAGATTTTAAGCGTATCGCTTACGCATCAAGAGCAAAAAAAAGTGATGTATCGCGAAAATTGTATACTTATCTACAATTTTTGTTGATACTAATCAGGAATGAAGCGTTCATTATACACATACCTATATATTCTCCGATTAAGAATGGCCTTATAAAATTGAGATAATCATTGCTCGCCTCTTACGAATTATAATGAAGCCGTGGGAGACAATCCAAGTAGTCAGAGAGATAGGGAGTGCGGAGTGACAGAGTTTGAAAGAGAAGGAGTGAAAGAGATTTACTTATAAGTACTTTCCCCTCCCCTTCCATTTCATTTTCGAACAATTTCAATTGCCAAGCCAAGTAGGCGTGCTAATTGGCCATGCCTGGCGCTTCATTACCCTTCCTTTTAGGGGTGCTCAATGATTTTAACTGTCGCTTAATGAATAATAATAATAATACCTACCTACGCGTTAAAAAAGAACAATTTACTATGGAGTGCTGATTTATGGGGCACGCGAGAATATTATAAATTGGTTGGATATATGACTTATTTAATGTTTTACGTACAAACCTATAAACTTATAGGCCCACGTGCTGGTTCTCGAGCCTTCCTCAACTTCAAACTGGAAAAATTATAAAATAACACGAAATTCTAAACTTTACGACGGAGATTCGAGTTGAGGAAAGTTTCAAGGAACGATTTGGCATAAAGGTCGTATAGTGTGGGAAAAGGAGTCATTATGGTTCAGAGATGTTCCAAAAATTGAGCCGGCTCTACACATACGGTATTAGCCAAATAACGAGCAAACTATTTTTCAATTTTCACAGTTTAGACCAGTCAATATAGACAAAAAAATCTGGATAAATCGCAAACATGCATGTAATTAATTTTTTATTCGCGTGTTGTTAGGACCAATGAGAGCAGTTATTACTCAAGTTTGCAACCCTCAAAACCTTGTGCTCAACTCGTGGCACTCGAAAAACCAAGAAATTTCATCACTTTTTTCTCTTTTTTAAACAAAACTACCAGAAGAAAGCGCTTTTCGAGCATGACCACAGTATACATTGTTAAAGCCAATTAAATTTGCTACAATTAAAGCCCAGCCCGAGCATCCTGGGTCTGTTAGTTCAGGAAATACAACCAGTCAACAAAATACTTAATCTCGCCAAAAAGCGAGATTTTATTGGTAGGGTAACTTTTCAAGACCCGTAGCACTCAAATACCGGTGATTCGTACTTGGTTAAAAAAAAAAATGAGAGGGGAGGTTGTACGTCCAAAATGCAACAAAAAATGTCCTATGTCCTAAGGTCAGATTTCGTTTCCTAGCCGAGATAATCAATTTGTTGTTTTTAGCACATCACGGGTTTTCGCAACAAAAACAGGTGTAACATGGGAAGTAAGCGTCCTAGGTTAAATCCAACGACACCACTGAAAAGAGCACCCTTTTTTCTGTGTGAGTAAAGACATTTTGTCCAATGATAGTGAAAGATTCTTTGAGTAAACTGGGAAAATATCAGGATATTTTTAAAAATGTCAGTTTTTGACAACTGTTCAAAGCTGGACTACATTGGCCATGGAGCTCCCAGCGCCGGGAAAATTCCTCTAAAACTGAGTGAAGTAACTTAGTTTAATACTTCATGCTTATTTTACTCCTGTCCTTCGCAATGTTTTGATAAAAATCCATTGTTATACCAAAAAATGAGGCAATTAAGCCCATTTTGAGTGCCTAAAAGAAGATACGAAAGCTATTCCAAGAATGGTTTTTTCAGCTTATTCCACTTTTATTTGTCTTTCCTCATAGATTAGCGTAGTAAAAGTGAATTAAGCTGAAAAAAAAAGTTTTAGGAATGGCTCTTGATCTTCTTGTAGGCACTCAAAATGGGCTTAATTGCCTCATTTTTTGGTATAACAATGGATTTTTCTCGAAAAATTGCGAAGGACAGGAGTAAAATAAGCATGAAGTGTTAAACTAAGTTACTTCACTCAGTTTTAGAGGAATTTGCCCGGCGCTGGGAGCACCATGGCCAATGTAGTCTAGCTTTGAACAGTTGTCAAAAACTGACATTTTTAAAAATATCCTGATATTTTCCCAGTTTACTCAAAGAATCTTTCATTATCATTGGACAAAATGTCTTTACTCACACAGAAAAAGGGTGCTCTTTTCAATGGTGTCGTTGGATTTAACCTAGGACGCTTACTTCCCATGTTGCACCTGTTTTTGTTGCGAAAACCCGTGATGTGCTAAAAACAACAAATTGATTATCTCGGCTAGGAAACGAAATCTGACCTTAGGACATAGGACATTTTTTGTTGCATTTTGGACGTACAACCTCCCCTCTCATTTTTTTTTTAACCAAGTACGAATCACCGGTATTTGAGTGCTACGGGTCTTGAAAAGTTACCCTACCAATAAAATCTCGCTTTTTGGCGAGATTAAGTATTTTGTTGACTGGTTGTATTTCCTGAACTAACAGACCCAGGATGAGTTGGTGTGTTCCAATTTCTCTGTTTCTAGAGGCTGCGTCCATCGGTTCAGCATTTAGCATGTAAAGTGCAAGGTTTAGCATTTTTCATGAATACCCTAGGGCCCTAATCAGTAAAATTTAGCGCTATCCACCCGTCTTGTCTAAAAATAAATGTTAAATCCGGAGAGGACGAGTGGACAGCGCGCTTATGTTCACTGAATAGGCCCCCGATGTGAAAATAGTGAACAATGGAGACTTGCATTGATTTTAAATGTTTCTTACTGGCCATTTTCAGGCCAGAAATACTCTGTTTAGGCCTTTTCATAGCACGAGTCGTCAGTTTAACCATTTATTGAATATTGATTGCAAAGAGTCAAATTTTCTAATCTTGAGGCGTGAATAGCCAGTTTGGCTATTTCTGTGGCACTATAACTGTTAGTAGGGTCGTTTCCAGGACGTGAATAGTCTTTAGGATATTTTTTGGGCTAGAAACCGTCATTTTAGTATACTGTAGGATACAAACTCATTTTAGCTATTTTCATGGCGCTAATAGTCAGTTTAGCAATTTTGAGGGGACATAGTCAGTTTTGCCGATTTCATTGTTTTGCCATATGCATTTTGGCCATTTTTAGGGCGCAAAGAGTATAAGTTTGTTCATTCATAGGGTGCGTATAGTACATCAAACCAATTAGCCGAGAATGGTCAGTTTGGCCATTACTGGCGTGCGAATGGTCGATTTGGCCATTTTGGGCCTAGATCGCCATGTTTTACCATTTTTGGAGCGGAAATGATACGTCAAACCAAAGCCCCGAACGGTTGCTCGGGCAATTTTCAGAACAGGAATTATCTGTTTACGCATTTCCAGGGCAATCTCCAGGGCGCGAGTCCTCAGTTTTGCCATTTTCAGGACGGTTGGCCATATTTATAAACGGGGAATCGCCAGTTTGTGTATTTTTAGTGCGCAATTAATCAGCAATTTTTAAGGCCCGAATCATAAGTTTTGTCATTTTGGGGCGCACATGCAGTTCAGCCGTTCTTATGACGTCAATAATCCATCTAGCCAAAGTGCACGAATCGTCAATTTAGCCATTTTTGGTGGAAGCATAGCCAGTTTAGCCGTTTTAATTTCGAATGATGATCGTGTAAAAAAAAAAAAAATTGATTCAGCGAAGTCAGCGTGATCAGCAACCTCGAAAAGGTAGGAAAAAGTGGTTCGGCTCAATTTTAAAGATTCGGTTCTTTAATAAACCAAAATTTGTGGATTTTCTTAGTGGGGGGGGAGGGCAAGTAAGAAGTGGAGAAACTCTTGATCGAATTAGACTCCTTCACGGATAATCCCTCGTTATATTCGGTCCTGAAGACGGTGAACTTCACATCGTGAACGCTCGCACAAATCCAGCATGTACACGTTTAACTAGAATTTAAGGTATTCTGTTTATTGGTGGTTATAGCTATAGTTAGCTATTTATAGGCAGCGAATGGCTGTCAAGCCATTTCCAGTAAATCGATGCAACAAATTATCTAGCCCCCTGCCTAATCCTGAATCCACGTCTGTTGCCCTAGAAGTATCTGGCTCCTCGGCATTATGATTGGAGTAAAGACATGCTCTAAGGCCTCGTGGAATGCTCATGTAATCCTGTTTGTTTAAACCTGCACATTCTATTCGGAGTTTTATTGTTGCGTGGCCTATGATCAAAAAAAGGAAGAAGGATGAGATAGTCCCAGTCATATAGCGATCATCATGGGTCATGCAAGCTGTACCCTCCTCGAAATTCTGAGGCGCTTTAGCAATTGTCCAGAAAAAAGTTTTTAGAAAACTCTCCTACAACTGAGAGGTTTTTTGTACTAAAATTATTGGTAAAATTTCTTCCCGATAATTGCCGATTTAACCTTACGAAAGGTGATAATATAAAAAATCTTCTCTTTTTTCATGGAATAAGCAGAGGGATTTATTAAGCCCATCAAATTGATAGCGGACAGATTGATAGCGGCTGAAAACAGAGCGAATGGGAGAGAGCAGAATCGCCGTTTTGGGAGATGCTGTCATCAGTTCGTTTATCACTGATTTATTATCGATTCTTAAGTGCATTGCAATCTTGTGAAAAAAATGTTTTCTATCATTCTGGATTGAGGGGGTTTCATTCGGAAAGTTTTTTAGGAGTTTTTGTGTGTATTAACCCGCTTTCTTTAAACGATGATTTAATGGCATCCGTCGCGCTTTAAAAGCTTTCTCAAACCCTTCTGTACCTATTAAGTTGAGGCTTCCGTGAACTGTCAAAAATTCGTTTCAGTGGAGTAGATTTTTTTTTTTTCGGTGTGCGTTGTCAGTCGACGATGATTTTTTCCCCTTTTTATTGGCAGACTTTCCCTTCTAATTTTTCTTTCGTTCACATTGGGCGGTGGCTTACCTACTCTATTTCTCTCTCTCTCTCAGATGGCGAGTATAGAAGTTTCTCTGTCAACGACACCGCGGAGGAAGAAGTCGAGCAGTGCAGCCACAACTCCAGTACCCCAACCCATTCACTCGATCGTCAACATGTCCATTGGCAATGGCTACAAAGGCCCTCCGACTCCTAGCAGCAACAACAACATCAACTGCAACAATAACAATAACAACTTAACTACAAATCTACCTGTAACGAACGGTCCGGCTATTCTATCGGGGATAGAACTGACGGATCCGTTGAGATCTGGGTACAAAGATAAGGAAAATGTGTTTTTAGGGTAGGTACCTACCTACCTAGTATTTAAACTTTTGTTTAAAAAACTATTTTCCTCTCTTCTTCAGACTTTACTAATCCCTTGGGAATCGCTTTTATTCGGTTTAATGAGTGAAAGCTCCAAAAAACGTAATTTCAGCACGAAGTGAATCAAAGTAACTAGGACGGAGAGAGGGGAATGGTTCACCCGTTAATTAAATACATTTAGAGGTGTGTTTCCGTTTCGATTTCATCTTGGAACTTGTTTTTTTTTTCTTTCTTTTTTTACAGTTCGAGAAACGGCTGGGGGTCACTAGGACGACCGTCTCAAGGGGGAATCCTAACCGAGAGAGAAAGAAAACTGGCTCAAGAGAGGCTCACTCGTCTGAAGGCCGAGATGGATTCGAAGCGATTGGCTATTAAAAACATCAAAATAGCTCTAGACACGATAGACATTTCAGAGTGAGCAAAGAATAAACTCAAGTGCAAAAATGGGGATTATTTCTAAACTTCTCAGTTTGCTTCACGAGTGATAAGTACCCGGCACTCGTTTGGGCGTTATTTTCTTTTCATGTTTATTTTTCTACTTCTTCCCACGTTACCTGTGTTACAATACACTATAAGGACGAATGTGTGTGAAGTCTTTTTATGACGCAAATAACCCTTTCTAAAAAAAAAAAAAAAAAAAAAAAAAAAAAAAAAAAAAAAGTAACTTCCTGGTTCTCAAAACTCATTCTTTTTAACCGCCTCTCTTATATCTTTCTTTTTTTTTTTTGCAGCAACATAGACGTACGAATACAACAAGCAGAATTGGAATACAAATTAGGACGCGAAGAATTGAATGTGTTGAGCATGCTCGAAGAGAGTAGGAATCTCCAAATTTGCCTCGAAGAAAACACGGTGCCACCACACACTATATTTAGGTATTTACAACGTTAATCCTTTTTCAACAGTCATTATTTTGTTTGGTAATGATATAACTGTTTTTTAGTTTTATTGGCAAAGCAGCTGTTAGTTTACATGCCATAGAACTAACTTTCGACCCTAAGAGCCCACAGTTTGGAGCTGGGCAAAGGGAGGAGGGTTTCCTGACGATTGATTGGGCTGCTGAGAGTTCAGGGCTGTGTAAGGGCGACAGGTGAATTTAATAGGACGAACATTTTTAGGCGAAATGACTTCCCGGATTTAAACAGATTTTTCATTTTTTAAGGGTACTGGAGGTGAACGGAAAACTAGTCACAGGAAAAACGAAAGACGACATGTACCGGCTGCTGAGCGTCTCTCCGAATCCTGCGCAAATCGTCGTCATGCGTAAACATTCGGAGAGCCCTCAGCAAATTATGTCGCATCTTCAAGCCGAGTTGTCGGTCGTTCGTGAAAAGGCGGGTGAAGCCGAAAGAACTCGCGATAGTTTTCGAAGCGACAACCTTCGTCTAACTCACAGGATATCTTACCTTGAGGAGCAAGTCGCGGAGCTTTTAGAACGAGCGCGCGAGAGTAAACCCGTTCCTAAACCGCAAGTGTTCCAAAAGGGGAATCAGGTGGCTCTAGTCGCGAATTTACCTGGTCTGTATACTGAAATGCTGCCGTTTAAAAACCATAAGATATGAATACTAATTTTTTATTTTTAAAAAGGACTCGATAAATCAGAAAAGAACGGCCTTCCACCAACGCGCCCCCGAAATCATTCCGAGGAAGTCCGTAGTGCCAAATCCGTCGACGTTCTCATCGAGAAACCCAGGCGAAAAAAAGACCTCGCCCTTCTACCCAATTCTTCTGGTCATCACCATCAACACCGTCATTCACATGCTCACGACCGCTCCACTGATCATCTTCACGGCGAACTACGTCAAAAACACCTTCGTGAAGCTCGTTCTTCACTCTTCACCTTCATGGACCGACGTCCGACGCCACCTAAAACCTCCGCTCCCGTCTCCGACTCGGAACACACGCAGTACAACGGTCACAGCGCCGCTAATGGCGACAGTCAAACCGAGTGCCATTCAGAAACCTCGACTCGGTACTATAAGAAACACGAGCGATCTGCTAGGCCTGTGCCGCCGAAGAAACCGATTCGTTTGTCATTGCACCGTGCGACGAGCCTTCAGTCGATGGAAAATAATAATAATGTCCCTCATCAAGTGGTGGATCCGAAAAAGTCGCTGAAAAGGACCCATAAAGGTGAAGCTCCGCCTGTTCCTCCAATGACAAAAGGTCAACATCACGTTGTTTTGACCGTGAACGGCCATCATCACTCCGCTCTTGAAGGAAACTGGTGTTAGCCTCAATTTTTTTCTTTTGTTCATGGTGAAATGTAGGTACCTATGTAAAAAGAAAAGAAAGTGGACTCGGCGTAACTTGTACACAAAGTCCCAAAATAATTTTGTACATTGTAAATAAAAGTATGATTTGCATTCGAAGGACGTAAAACGGTCCCTAAAATCATCAACTTCTTCCACGGTATCGCTCCAGAACACCGAACTAGTCTTGCATAGAAACTGTTTCAAATTAAATGGGAACTTCGTAGACTCTTGGGTTTTCGAGTTTTCTTTCATCTTTGACATATCTGAGGTAGTGATTTATTTCTCCGGATGGTTTGCATGTCGATCTGATTTTGTGCTTTTTGAAGATTTTTGCTAATTTTGTTTGAAGTCTCTTCGACGAATGGTAGCACCACGTTCTCTATGATTTATTCCTCTTCTTACTGGGATCCTGCTAAAACAATAAATAAATCGAGTATTAAACATGATTGCATAAATAAATCGCTACCTCACAAAGAGAACTCGAAATTCCAGTAGTCTACGAAAAACCATGCAGCTGTAACAAATCTTACAAAGGTGAAACTCTTCGAAACATCAAAACAATGATGAAAGAACACAATTTATTCAGCTGTAAAACACCAGAATGTTGAAAGACAAACAATAGCTGAACACTTCTACAGTGAACAATCACACGTCATCAAATTTTAAGAAACCAAAATACCGGCAATAGAAATTTCGTGGAAGAAACGAAAACTTCGAGCAGCTACTGAAATAAAGAAAAAATTACATTTCAACAGAGATGAAGGAATTCATGCAACAGATGCCTGAAGACCACTTGTTGCAAACTTGAAAATAAGATAACAAGAAGACGTTCACAGTTCGCGTCAACAATATTTTCTAATCAGCAAGGAGGGGGGTGACACCCCCCCCCACCCAACATTCATCACACGTCTCCGAATTCAAAATAAGAAAAAATGAAAAATACAATGTCTATGCCTTCAGCACAAGAAAGCGAAAAGTGAGGAAGAGAACAAGTAGAAGACAGAAAATCAAGCCAAACCCCAATAAATAATTTATCAATTCTGTTTTTGTTTTGTTTTTTCATTAAGAATCTGTTTTTTTCATCTTGTTAACTAATACATTTTTGTGAATGTGAAACCAAACGCTCTCTAACGAGCTGTGCTGGAAACCAAGATGAAAATATTCTGAAGAAGTAATGCTATTCATGCATTGCTCTTAGAGAACGAATTCACACACCAGTAGCGTAGCTAGGGTAAATGGCGTGGGTGGTGCGGAGCATCGTTGAGTGCCTCAATAAATTAAATGATACGGATTTACAGACCGAAGGTTCCGAAATAGAACTCTCCACCAGTACCAGATTTTTGGGGGTTGTAGGCTTGCGGGGCAAGGTTCGATAATGCTGCCCACTGTTAGCGGAAAGGGGGAGGGGTCACTTCTCTCAGCCTTCAACTCATTGAGTATATAACTTTACCTCAAGGCGCGTTGAGTGACACTTCTCTCTAGACATAAGTGTAATGTGTCAGACATAAATTTCTTGACTGTATAAAATCTGAGAAAAATTTCTGGAATTTTGTGTTAATAGTAGTCCAGTCAACGAATGATTCTAGAAGGAATGAGCTGAAGCAGAAAGTTTGACTCCGGAACCTTGTTAGGACTAGTTAGGAGGTAAACATACTAAAAGTCCCCACCCCTAAGAGGTGAGCCCTAGGTGGGGGGAACACAAAGAAGGTATCATTTTTCGGGTTTTTACTAATATCTTGAGAACGACAGCAGCAGAGGCAAATGTGGATGTAGCAAGGCATCGATGTTGTGCTTCAACATCTATCACTGTAGCTGCGTAAATGGGAGCCAATTGTTGAATGACGAGGACGAGGAAGAGGACGATGATGCCATGGAGAGGTATAGTTCCAGTGCCATCACCTCAAGAGACAAGGGACCCGGATGATGCCACTGACGACGAGGATGGCAAACAAGGCCCGTCCCGCCCAAAGAGACAACGAGTGTAAATCCTCCCTCCACTTAAGTGATGCTGTTTTATTTTTATTGTTACATATTCATTTTGATACATTATTGCTTGTTTTTCACAAAATTAGTGTTCAGTGTAATAGAACGTAAATACATATATACCCGTAAAGGCCGGTTTGCATCTGCCATGCACGCTTTCGATCCGACACCAGTCCTACATTACGTTTATGGAAAGCGAAATGAATGGAATGTACCGTCGAATGCATCCTACACCCGTCACATGCGTTGGTTTAGTAGGGCTCTCCATATAACCCATAGGACCCCTTTACCCCATAGGCTTTCGAATGTATGACTGGTGTCGGATCGGAATCGTGCATGGTAGGTGTGAACCGGCCTTAAGTCATTTTTCCATGATTTCGTGTTTATCGGTCCTTCTTCCGCATGCAAAGCGTGGGGGGATGTAACAAGTGTGTATGTTATAATGAGGGCGGGTATTACATATTGTATTTGACAACCTGGGCTAAATATTCCAACACTTATTCATCACGTTAAAAGTGTTTCTAAGCTCACGTAGGACTCTTCAAATAATTTCTTAGTGAATTTAGTGCATTTTAGTGAATTGCAGAGGTAGAGACTAGAAAAACAAGAACACTTCAATGGCAGCCATGACAGTGGGGTCGGGTGGGAGTCCGAAGGCTCATACAGTTAGTGTAGGCTCTGCTCGAGTCGTCACTCGAAAATAGGATAGGCTGATCAGCGTCCTACTTTCCTACACGTCGTGTATGTTTTACTTACGTGTCCTACTTTTTGAAGCGTCCGGGGACGTCTGAGCTCATTTTACTGGCGTCCAAGGAGGGGTAAAAATTGTCCTCTTTTTTGTCATACTTTTTCGGTTTCAACTTGATGTAACGTCTGGTATTTATAACTCACAACATCTTTTAAGCCCTGTACACACGAGGACAATTATGTCATGCCATCAAATTTTCAATATGTTCGTGTGATGGTACTGTGAAAAAGTATAAAAACCATATTTTATGCTTTCATGAAAAAGCCAGGAAACCGCTGGAAAATTGTCAATAATTTTCCCCTTTATCATCTCCATTGTAGAAACTAAGCTGAGAAATACCGCATCGACAAGGAGCAAGAAACCAGCTTTAGCCGTGAAACAGTCGATTATGTCCGAAAATATGAATTTCCCTGTTTGAACTACAATAGAGGACATACTTTTTCCCCCTAAACGCTTTCATTCGATCAAGAAACACGCTAGAATCACGCTTATCCCCCAAAATACTTGCATTTGAAGCTCAGAAGACTATTTTGACTAAACTGTGGAAAGTAACGAGCGTTCAATGACTCTTGAAAATTAATTTTACCCAGGAAACCTAAAACCCCAGAAGCTAAGTCATGAGTCATGACTGTGTGACTACGACCATTTCTACCAAAAAGTCCGCTTGAAAACCTTACCATTCGGCTGCAAGAAACATGGCATTTGAAACTGAAAATTCAATCGCCCAATCAATTTGTTTGGTAAATAGGTGTAGCTTCTGAACCTGGAAAATTTTCTCGTTTAGTCCCTTTTAATAGCCCCAAGCCCAAAAGGGGTGATTTAGCTTCAGTGATTTAGACCTACACCTCTACGAGAAAAGGGCAGTTTCAACTGAAACCCATCACAAATTAATTTCGACTTGAAAAATGTTTCTATGGTGGCGGGGGGGGGGAGCCTAAAATTCTACTTACTTTCACGAAATCCAGTAAGATAAGTCTCGAAATTCTGCATGAACACCTCCCAGTAAATACCTCCCAGTAAATTAGTATGAGGGGAAGTACCACGGATTTTTTGGGTCCCTCGTGGGTAATTCCTTAATTTTTCGCCCATGTTTTTAAATAATTTCGTTCAACAATATCTTAAGTTTTACCCTCTCTCCCTCACCACAAAAATACTCTGAGGCCACGAAACTTGCCGCAAACGCTGATTTAGCTTCAGCAAACTACTATCAACCACCGCATTGATTATTTTTCTCAGCAGTTTGTCCTGGAACCGGTGAATTTTAACATTCATATCAGAAAATTGTCTATTCCTCCCCAGCATCAACTCTTTCGGTTCGTAAATGGATTATTACCCGCGAAACTGATAACTCGGCGAAACTATTAGACCACGCTCCATATAGAATAATGTGATTATTTGACCAAACAAGTTGCATTTTAGTCTCAGATACGAACTTTTGGCCCCTCCTTTTAGGAAAGCCTCGATCCGCACCTGCCCGCCGCTACCCTCCCATAACCAATAAATAGTCTAACGTAACCACCCTTAATGCCCCTCACGGATAATTACCTCAAACAAAATCAAAGAATTCAGGCAAGAATTGGTGAAAAGGGACATTTTCATGACATTTCTGTCCTCAAACTCGAGGGAAAAAATGTTTTTTTATTTTGGGTTGGGATTTTTGCTCCCGTTAAGAATAAAAAAAGAGAAAACCCGCCAAATACAAAAATTATTATATTTATTTTCGGTTTGAAGTTGTAGTATGATATCTATCTTGATACCATACCGGTTTATATATCGTTTTTCCAACGCTATATAAACCTGAATTGCTCACTGAGGACTGGACAGGCGTGGAGGGGGCAGGTCGTCGCTGATAAACAACACCCTGTCCCTCTCCATGTGTAGTTATGGAAACACAACTCTCTTCCGGTATTTACTTTGAAACTCCACCCCTCTCATCCACTATGGGAGCTTATTTGATGGCTAGTCTTTATCAGCAGTGATGAGCAATCCAGTTCTTTTATACAGGGTGATTCAGGAGGAAATGCATATACTGAAGTGTGTTGTAGTACTAAGTATTTGCGACCAAAATGACCCTATGAACATAGGGTCGCAAATGCTTTCCTTCTGAGATATGCGTACAATTGTGTTTTTTCATTGACTGCCTACTTTTTCTCCAAAAACTCGGTTTTACGGCCCAACCGCTGGGCTTAGAAAAAAACTGTTGACGGTTTTGAAAAGACCACAAAATTTCACTTCAGAAAACAGTGTTTTGAACTGCTGTAAACGAACTCAGTGTTTTTTATGATTTTCCACAAATGGCGAAAGTGACTTCTTTTAAATTTCTCCTATAATTCAGCGACGATTTCTGCTGAATTTATAATGCCTCCGATATGGTCCCATTATCAGAAAAACATGTCCATTCTGTGGGCTTTCCAATGACCTCCTCAAAATTGATGGTGGTCCATTTTTGAGAGAGATATCACAGATAATATCCGAAAAAACAAGGTACAAACGTGCAAAATCAGTAAGTTTGTCCCAGTAAAAGTAAGCGTATTTGTGTGCCTTAAACGTGTTATTGTGCCTCATGAAAGGCAATTATTGCTTGGAATTCAGTCCAAAAATATCTCTTTAACGCAATTAATGACAAATCATCCCCCCCTCCCACCGGGGGCTTAAACATGGTGGGGCGTGGGATTTGTCATTTATTGCGTTAACATTAACATTTTTGGACTGAATTCCAAGCAATAATTGCCTTTCATGAGGCACAATAACACGTTTGAGGCACTGTTATTAACAAATGTTAATGTTAACGCAATAAATGACAAATCCCACGCCCCACCATGTTTAAGCCCCCGGTGGGAGGAGGGGATGATTTGTCATTAATTGCGTTAAAGTGATATTTTTGGACTGAATTCCAAGCAATAATTGCCTTTCATGAGGCACAATAACACGTTTGAGGCACACAAATACGCTTATTTTTACTGGGACAAACTTACTGATTTTGCACGTTTGCAGCTTGTTTTTTCGGGTATTACCTGTGATATCTCTCTCAAAAATGGACCACCATCAATTTTGAGGAGGTCATTGGAAAGCCCACAGAACGGACATGTTTTTCTGATGATGGGACCACATCTGAGGCATTATAAATTCAGTAGAAATCGTCGCTGAATTATAGGAGAAATTTAAAAGAAGTCACTTTCGCCATTTGTGGAAAATCATAAAAAACACTGAGTTCGTTTACAGCAGTTCAAAACACTATTTTCTGAAGTAAAATTTTGTGGTCTTTTCAAAACCGTCAACAGTTTTTTTCTAAGCCCAGCGGTTGGGCTGTAAAATCGAGTTTTTGGAGAAAAAGTAGGCAGTCGATGAAAAAACACAATTGTACGCATAACTCAGAAGGAAAGCATTTGCGACCCTATGTTCATAGGGTCATTTTGGTCGCAAATACTTAGTACTACAACATACTTCAGTATATGCATTTCCTCCTGAATCACCCTGTATATCGTTGTTTTTTTCAACACTTGGCTTTCGTATAATTTTTGAATTTAGCGGGTGATCTACTTCCATAGTAGAGCAGGGCAACGTATCGGGAGCAAAAATCCCAACCCACGAACCCGCTTCATTTTTTTAACGTACAAATAACACAAAGTTTAATGACTTGGTTTTCCATATGACTTTGTTTGAACTAACCACAACAACGAACAAACCTAAAACTTCATATTTTATTTTTTTAGCTGTTTTGAACACCAGCTTCAGTAGATGTCATGACATAAAAGTCTCCGTGTGTACAGGGCTTTAAGGGGGAGTTGTACATGTGTTTCCTCGACCCCCCGCCTATCATACCTCGCCTAATCCGCTTTACGGAAATTACCGCCGAATTTCTGCACCAATCGTGGACTTCAAGGGCTCATTTGAATCTTCAGGAAATTCCGCACAACCGTACGATCTTGCTTTCCTAAATAAAGGGGCCCATATACGATCAACATGGTTGTCAACTTAGTTTAAAACATTGCGTGTTGACAACCAAGTTGATTGTCTGTGGGGAAGTTGGAGGTTTAAGTTAATGTTGAGGTTCGATCAAAACGTTTTAAAAACTTGTGCGCGAAGCCAGGTGTTGGTAACGTTGTTGACCCGTCTGTGGGGAAGATGGCAACATAGTTGTGAACATATGTTACAATTTTCACAGTTCACAGAGCGTATCATGGCAAGCATTCCACCTCATTGTCCTCTTGGCTTGATTTTTTTCATGTTCTTCGGGAGCTACCGGAACATTGGAAGGTGAAATGTAACGATTTCAAAGACCGAAATATAAAAAAAAAACGCCTGGCATAAATTATTCCAGAAAGGCGTTTGAAACAGGTTCGACGCAGACATGGGACCAGTCAATACTCGTAAAATGTAATCATCTGAAATTTTATTTGCTAGTCCCGTGGCTACTCTGCTCCGAACATGTTCAAAACACCTTGCAGGAAATACCTACGGGAAGGAAAGATAAATAAATGTCAGTCTGGCTGAAAATGCCTATTTTCGTGCGTTTCATTCTGAAAATGCACTATTGGTCTCATCGTGATGGTGGCAAACATGTGTCATGTCATATTTTTTTCATGTTTCAGAACCTCTAGAACACGAATTAAGTGGTCTCCGGAATTCACATATATATCTTCATGTGTATATATATGTATATATATCTTTATGGCCGTTTTCTTGTTAGCACGATAACTCTCGAAGAAATTAATTTAGCGGAACGCGCTTTGGCGCAAAAATCAGTATTCATAAGACCACGGTCGGTATTGCATTTGGGTCCAGTCGGTCGTGGTGGAGGGGGGGGGATAGAGCTTGAAATGGTCAAAAAATCACTAAAAATCACCAGTTGATTCTAGATGCGTCATATTCGGTACGAATACTCCATATTAGACTGTTACCGGTTTTTTTGTGGGGTTCTTCGGGATTCGGCGATGGCCAGGGGGAAGAGAGAGAGACTTATCTGCCAGAAAATAAGAACGACACGCAATATATGCCCAAATAAATAAATATACTGCTCTTATGAAACACAATGAAGAACCTCTAATGGGGGAGGTACAATAACAAAAGGAAATTAAAAATAATTGTCTTACGTAATTACGGTAGGGGGGGGGGGCAACGAAAAATAAGATACGATCCTCGGAATTTTAACGTGACAACTTATGCTACGTACTTACGGAATTAGCTGACTTATTCTAAAAGGGGAAAAAATAAAAACAAATGGTGAACTCCGATTACGGGCGGAAAGGGGGGGGGGAGACGAAAGATCGGCGAGGCGCAGAGGATTACCAGAGAAAAGGGCGGCGACAAATGGTAAATGGTGACCAGTGGCGTCCCAGTTCGACCGCCGGTACACGGTGCCTGGGTAAAACCCACACGAAATTATTCAAGGCTGGTTACCCAGTTATGGGAACTAGAATGAAAAAAGAAAAATGAAACTTACCCCGAAGGACCGTAATTGTAAGACAGCGAATTTAACACTCGTTCTCCCAACAGGGGATGAGCCAACCCCAGACACTCCAGTTGTTCGTAGGACTTCTTGGTAACCAACGACAAGTGGGGGGGAGGAATCAAAGATATTTCGTGAACGTTATACAGCCCAGGGCGAGACGACAATAATCCTCTTGCTCGAAAAGGGAAAGTGAATTTTTTTAACGAGGTAGGGCGAATTCCAACGCTGGTTTTCTTTATCTATTATTTTGTTCGAAGCGTGATGGGAAAGAAGTGGGGGGATCAAACAGCTCTCGAAGAAATTAATTTAGCGGAATGCGCTTTGGCACAAAAATCAGTAGCCATACGACCTCGTTTGGTATTGCATTGGGCCAAATCGGTCGACTTGGTTGGGGGGGGGGGGTAATATGGCTTGAACTGGTAAAAAAATCACTACAAATCACCAGTTGATTCCAGAAGCATTATATTAGGTACGATGATTTCATTTTGAAGTAGCCTTTGATTCCCATTAAGTTCAGCTTAAACAAACCCGACAGCAAACAGTTCGAGGGAGGGTCAAACATTAATTCTAAAGTAGAACTCCCTTCTTTTCTCCTGTTAGTTCGAGTGAAAGAGGAGGAGTTTTTCTAGTCAAACATTAACGAAACAAATCATGGTCTGAACATTACTACTTGTGGGACGGCTTAGGGCATCCGTATACAAAATGAAATGCACTTTTTCCGACCGCCAGCTGCCGGAGCGAAATTTTTTTTATTAATGGACCTTTCTTTCTGCTTCACGTTCTTATTATTTTGTTGAATATTTCAGGTAGACATTGAAGTGAACTCCCGTTACGTGCCTGGGCCTTCCACTAACAAAAGGAAGAAATCTGAGACTGAGCTTATCTCAGAAAGGAATGACATTCTCCGGGATGCCTTGGAACGCCTTACGCACAAAAATGATGACGCGGAGGACGAAGCGAGCGTTTTCGATGCAAGTTGGGCTGCTTAGTTCAGAACATTGTCGACGGTGCAGCAAATATACGCGAGGAAGGCAACAGGAGATGTCCTTGCATTAGGCCAGTTGAACCTATTATCACTGGACACTGTGAATAGTCGGCTCAACCGATATTCGCCAGTAATTGCCGGATCTCCCCAAACAATTACCAGATCTCCTCCAGTAACTGCAGGATCTTCATCCTGTTTATACCGTATCTCCGCCAGTACTCGCCGGATCTACGTCTACTGTATTATAGCAGCAGGTGCCCCATCAGATGACCAGACCTCGCCCAATGCCAATTGAGCAATTTATTACTACAGGTAGAACATCTGCTTCACTATTGCGTGGCTGGTCTGTTGCATCGTCCACTCCCCAAGCACAGTCTTTAGAAACACCAGGACATGTTACCTACAGCCATTTCGTGGAACGTGGAGTAATTGATTAATAAGGAATTGACATATATGAGTCATCTAGTTTTTAAATAGTGGTTCTTGTTCATTTTTACAGTAATTATAAATTATTTTGAGTTATTGAATTACGATTTGGAATTTTATTTCCTAAACGGAAGTTTTTGAATACGTAAACTGTGTACAACTATTTTGCCATGGTACAGCCCATAGAATAATTACTGTACTAACGTACAGAAGGGGCACTCTCAATAATTGTTGGGGGTATGTGACGCCAAGTGGATAGGTTTCTTCTCTCGGGGGGCTGTTATCATTGTGTCAGGTTATGCTAGGACACCCCTCCCTTCTTGGCATTAAACTCCCCCTTCCCCATGCCACTTTATAATTTCGGGTTTTTCTTTATTTTTGCATTTTAAATTCCCAGCACTTTGGCATCTGTGCATAGTAACCTTGAATAGTCGATTTTCGTAGCCAAAAAATTGACAAAATGGCAAGAAAAGGCGAGGAAATAGTCGAGAAACAAAAAAAATATCGTAAAAAGTCTCCAAGTACTTCTTGAAAATAAATGCGACGTCTATTCAAAACAGCAGCAAACAAAAACGCTGCGAATTATCGAACAATGTCTTATTATTTCGACTGTTTATGGGTTTATTATTCATCGATGTAGTCAAATCCGGCTTGAAATTACATGAAAATCGACACCCCACAACCCTATGATCCCAAATCCTTTGAAAATCCCCATTTTGGACCCACTTTTGGCCCATAAAACCCCACGGAGTTATTTGATCAAACTGATCAGATGTTAGGACCAACTAGACCCCAAATGGAGTCTATGTGCGAAAGAACGAGTTTTTTCGAGCAATCCTAGGGCAAGATATGGCCCGGACGGCGGACGGAATTTTTTTTTTTATTGCAGATTTGGTTTCTACGCACTTTGAAACGTAAAACTACAAATTTTGAGGGGGGGTCAAAAAATATTTTTTGCGATACGATTACAAAGACTTATTATTGAGAAATAATAAGCAAAAAAAGTGTTTTTATTAACAATGCTGCCACCATATGATCACTTTCTCTGTTTACTTATTTTGAATAATATGTTACGTTGGTACGAGTCTAACGGGGAACTTCCCCCAAATGATTCTTCCCGTCCCGCCATGAGTGTCACCCCCCTGCTAAGGCCCTATCCCATTGAAATATTCGGTAAATTTTTTCCTCGTCAACTTTGCAGTCGATGTAGGGTTTCTAAAAGCAGTTGATTCTAGATCAAATAATTGTTGTGCTTCATTTCTCCACGACGCCCATTGCATTTCTCCCGCATTTGTGTTTTCCGTGTCTACACTTCATCGTATAAGTAAATTGGGAAAGGACACGGCAGGTTACGATCGAGTTGGCATTGCATTCTTATCTATTTCTGGTTGCCCCGTTCATGTAAGTTCTGCATTGGAAGCTTGCTGCAAATCGTTTTTTTTTTCAATAACTCTGTCTTGATGGCTTTGTAGGCATCAAAATTACGTAAAATGGAACTTAAGCGACTACGCTGAGGGACTATCGAAGGAAGGATCGCCGCTATCTAAAAAACAATGAAAATAAATCGGTGCCGGTCCTTGCTCGTGAGTATCCAATCGCTCAACATTTGACAACTTGTCATCAATAAAAATCGGGCAACCTATTTCAATCATAGTGTCCTTTCTAGTACAAAGATTCATTAGTGGCAATTCGACAGACGTCCGTCATTTCCCGGCGATGTCGAGCTTGGGTAATGTAAATTACCTCGATGACGTGGTGAGTGCATTCACACAAGAGGAATTTCGCGATTTGAAATCACTTGAACCGCAACACGTCGACAGAAGTGGCTTAGTTAGTACTTCGGGAGTTCGGAATGCCGGAGACAAGGGCTTTGTGATGACAAGGGTGAGTTTTACGTTTTTATTCAAGAAAAAAGGCCAGTTCACAATTTATTGTCGGTACGGGAACGTAAATGCGAATGGGTGACTATAGTAGGACCAGAGCAATCGTCTCAATTCAAACCCTTTCACGTTGCCATCACGTCAATTTGGAAGTGGCTTAATTTTCAACTAGCGCGTAAGGCTCGTTTCACATATACGAGGTTTCACGCGGCGCGGTTTTGGCTGCCGCGTAGTGACCACGTACACCTTTACACACATGCGGTACATATTACTTGGTTCGATGAGAAAGTGGCATTCACGCGGATTACACGCGGGGGCCTCGTGAAACCGCGTTTGTGTGAAAAGAGCGTTGGGAAATGCTTAACGTAGAATGTTCACGTGCTCCTTTTATAGCGCTGAAGAAGATAACTTCACCCTGATGCTTGGAAGAGAATCTGAAGAAGGATACACGGCCCTTCTTGTGCTGAAGGCATCGTCAAGGAACTTTTTGGGTTTTTTTATTTTGAAATGATAGACATGTGACGAATGGAGAGGTATCAATTTCTTCTTGTTGATTAGAAAATATGTTGTTGATGGCAATTGAGAACGTCTTCTGGGGGGTGATTCTGTAACTTGCAAAATTTACGTGTCGTAAAATGGAAGAAGGGCGAGGGGAGGTACCTCGTTGCCATGGATTTTACGATACCTAATTAATTAAACTGTGGAATTTTCACGCTAGAATGTGTGGTCTCGAAGAAAAAATAATAAATTCTTGACAAATGCGTGGATAACCAAGGCAACGGGGTACATCCTCTCCCCCTCCTTCCCAGTTACGACACGTAAATTTTGCGAATTACAGAATCACCCCCCTGGTTATCTTCTTTTCAAGTTTGCAATCAGTGGTCTCCAGGCATGTGGAACATGAAATCTTTCATCTCTGTTGAAGTTTTCTTTTTTCTTTATTTCGATGGCTTCTCGAATTTTTCGTTTCTTCCGCGAACTTTCTATTGCCAGAATTTGGGTATCTTCTTTGATGACGTGTGATTGTTCGCTGTACATGTGTTCAGCTACTGCTGATTTTTCAATATTCCGGTGTTTTACGGCTGACATGTGTTCTTTCATTCTTGTTTTGACGTTTCGAAGAGTTTCACCAATACAAGAGTTGTTACAGCTGCATGGTATTTCGTAGACACCTGGGTTTTCGAGTTTTCTTTCATCCTTGACATTTCTGAGGAAGCGATTAATTTTTCTTAATGGTTTGAATGTTGATCTGATTTTGTACTTGTTGAGGATTCGGAACGGAAGTATGGTGTTCGTGAAAAAATCGAGTCCGAGCTGACATCACATTCATAATGTATAACCTCAGAAAATTTGGAAAAAGTGGTTTTTGGCATGCCGTCGGTCTGTCGCTTTTTTTTCTTGATTTCTTGATCGCTTTCGTGAATACTTTTTTCGCGTATCAATTTTTTTGTAGAACTTCGTGTAAGTGTTTTATTTCTTCTTCAAGGTGTTCATTGTCTGAAATTTTGATGGCTCGGTCGATCAAGGTTTTGACGATACCATTCTTTTGAGCAGGGTGGTGGTGCGAATTTGCTGTAGATAACGATCAGTGTGAGTAGGTTTTCTGTAGACGCTGTGTCCTAAGAATCAGTCTTCTTTTCTTCTTATTAGAACGTCGGGAAAAGGAAGTTGTCTTTCATTTTCTATTTCCATGGTGAATTTGATGTTTTGATGTTGATTATTCAAGTGGTCCAGATAGGTGTTCAAATTCTATAGCCCATATGTGGCCATATTACGAAGGTGTCGTCTACGTAGCTCAGCCATAGACTTGGTTTCATTGTTGCTGTTTCTATTGTTTTCTCTTCGAACTTTTCCATGTACAGATTATTACAATTACTGGTGACAGTGGAGAGCCCATTGCAGCTCCTGATTTCTGACGATAGAATTGTCCTTGAAAACTGAAGTATGTTGTGCTCAGGCAGAATTCCACACGGGCTCGGATATCAGACAAATTCGACAGCATCGACTCATTCGCACTGACCCAAGCGTTATCGCTTCAGCAGTGAAAGCTCATCGTCTCAGGATTACGACTACCGTCCGTCTCAGTTCCACTTCGTGCCATAGACTCGCAATCAGATGCTATGCCTTTCCAGAGTATCTGATGTGTCCCGCGAAGTCACCGGACAGGCAAAGAGGCAACTTCCAATAATAAGGAGCATAATAACGTGCGTTCTTTAGCTACAGGCTGTGGAATTCATTTGAAGCCATACGGCGGACTCGAGAGTCCGGTCGCCGATAAAGGACCGGACGACCCACAAGTGAACAAGCGATCTATCATAATATAGGACTTTGTTACTTTAAACGCGCTGTAATTCTCACTTGTTATTCAGACTTTTGTGAATTAAAACATCATTTCATTCGTATTCTTGAATTTACACCGACCTCCTTACAAACCCGCAATATCACGAGCCGTCCTAGCCGTCTTTGAAAGCGGATTATTGTTACCCTTCCCTATAACCCATGATCGCCGCCCTTATTGCACCCATCTAAATATTGTCATCGAGAATATAGCAGAGCGCTGTTTCATTATCACTTTTTTCTTTTTTGCATAAAAGTCAAGACAGAACAAAATTTAAAAATATTTTTTGGGACTGAAACAAGGTTATGTCCGAGTCAAGGGATTATTCCCTGGAAATAGCAGAGAATAAGATCTGGGAGTTAACTCTCTTGGTAACCCACCGGTTAAGACAAACTCAAAGTGGAGAAACACATTTTTTTCTTCAACTCCGGGTTACCCTTAACTCCAGCTCCAACTTTCGTTGATGAAACTCATTATTTGAGTTAAGATGGAGTTAAGAGAGGTGGTTTCTCTTGGTAACTCAAAGTGGTGAAACACTTTTTGACGCTAACTCCGAGTTACCTGTAACTCAAACCTTAACTCTCGATGGTGAAATCCGCCATAAATTGCCCATCTGTTTATCTCCATTATTTTATTATTGGAGAGCACTAGTAGAAAACAAGACAAAGAGACACTACAACCCGCTCTCTGACAGCTACGTTACAGGCGAAATTTTTTCGGAAGGCGCATATGACACAAACATGCTAGCTCGCGTGTTTGAAATGACCTAAAACTTCAAAAATCGCGTATTTACTAACGATAACGCGGATTATTTTACGATCGGTTCACGATTTATGCTCTATTTTAGCATAAATAAACCTTAAAAAATAGATTTATGAATAAGTTCAGACCCATGAAACTTCCTCATTATAAACATTTTGGTACTCCTCCTAAGATTTTATGCGCAATGGGACCATAAAAAAAGAGCGAAGCGGCCCAAACAACTAAATCTGGGGGATAGTTTAAGCACAACTTGGGTTTTTGCGGATTCGATTATGAGTGAAGTCAATAAATTGCCTCGAACTGTCTTAGAGATCTCGTAGAAAGCAGGGCATTTCTGTAGTACCTGCTTTATTTCAGCTACACACGAGGTATACATATGTATATAGCAGAAGAGGCCTGCCGATGACAAGCTGTTGCAAATATGTTATGAGCTCTTGCATGGTTCGGTCCTACGTCCTAAAATATTTTCAAATCGATGACTGTCACTGATTTCCGCTTTGTCTTGAAAATCGTAACTCTCTGGTTTGGCCTCATTTTGAAGGAAATTAAAAGTAGTCTTTTTCTGACAAGAACGTATTTGGAGGAGTAACACAAGAATGGCTAAAGCATGCATAAAGCCGTAGCCGTAGGAGCCTATATACATTGTCTGTCTTCCCTCGTTGAGGTTTGTCAAAAACGAACCGGTTTCGGCTGCTCGCCATCTTCAGCATTTGATTTCCAAATGATGGAAACCAAATGCTAAAGATGACAACAATGGCTTTTGAGACAGTTGTTTTTATTTGGGTGTGAAGAGAATTGTTATCTCTCCCTGCTCCTGCAGGAAAAAAGGTTTTAGGTACACGGTAATGGTTTGAACCCAAAGCAATAATCTTTCGTCGTAGTGGCCGCTTGATTTGACTCACGCTGTACTCATTCGGGGCTTAAAAAGAAAACTGGAAGCGCTTGAGAAAAGTTTCTCTAGAAATTCTCAAGGGGCTTCATTCATCCCTTAAAACATCCAACAGGGAAGGCCCTAAAAATGTCTCAGTTCCTCTCTATCCTCCTTAAATATTTTGTAAGTACCTAAAGGCTTTCCACTATACTTGACTACTTGCTCTTAGCCCTGAGAGGACTTTCGAGGGGATTGACGATGGTGGGGCTTGAGGGTTGAGCGTGAGGGGGTGGGGCACTTCTAATTTATTGAATAATAAAGGGCGTTACTAACTCGTATACCTTAGCTCTAAACCTGTTGGAACAGCTTAACGTTTTCCTTTTGTCAAATAAACGACGAACCTATACGAAATGCCGCAACAAACAGCAAAATGTTGATTAGGGTCGGAGGTTAGACCAACAATTGATAGATTCGACCTGTTTTTATTATTTACACCACCAAGAACAATTTACAATGTCTTTACAAATTATATATTTCGTATTTCTTTTTTTTTAGACAGGATTTCTGTTTTGATTTTATATTTATACATTTTTTGGCAGTTCCTCATCAATATTTACTTCTTCAAAAGGATATTTATTTCTGATTGCAAAATAAATTTGAAATTTCATCGATTCGTTGCAGTTAATTTTAAAATGGATGTAGTGCTCTTGTTCAGAATCGGTAACAGAGAGGAAGACGCTTTCTTAAACAGGAAGTAAGTTTTTTGTGACAATTACTACTATGAAAAGTGATTTCATTAATTTGTACGAAAATCGAGTTCAACGCTTTTCTCAAAGGTTCAAGAGAGGGCAAGTACCCACCCTCACCGTAAATTATCATCGTTTTAACAAACGTTTTTATTTAGAACGATATTAAGTACAATGTCGAACTGATTACTCTTAACAATAATTACAACAATAATTATTCGAGTGATGCACAAAAAACTTGCGTTGAATGTTGAAAATTTAGAGGAGGACCAAGGCAATAATTTCATTTTCTTACAACGTACTTTCTAATTTTTACCTTCCTTGGAATTTGAATTCTTTTAAGCGATCCTCAATTTTCTCGAATGTTTGCAAACCTCATAGCCATTCACGGAATGGTCCTTCGACGGATGAAACAATTAAGTTCTAATGCGTTCGAAATGAATTGCTTCTTGGAAATTGGAGCAAAACCTAACTTAAAGTTAATTTTTCGTTTTTACAATATTGTACAGTAATATAATAATATCACGATTCTAAAAATATAAAATATTTCGAAGAGGGATCAAACGTGGAAAAGTTCACCGTCGTCCTTATTTCTGTTTAGCTGGTCGCAAATTCGATTTAGATCGTCGGCCAATCCTTGGATTTGGCCGTCTTCCGACTGTCACACGCGGAGTTCGTCAGGCACTGCTGGTTTTTGTTTCCGCCCTGTATGAAAATTGACTAATTTGAAATTTATGCGAAAATTGCGGTTGTTGGTTATGATTTCATAATGTTTTAAAGGGTCGTCGCGGCTTAGGAAAATGTGGAGAGAAAAGAGTAATGATTATGGGCTTTGAACTTAGAGGACGCCTACTCTAAATGTTACGCGCTCATTTGCAAATGAACTTTGGTTTATGGTCATTTGAAGATGAATCAAAGAATGAACGGCAATAATATAAAATGCAATCCCCTTCGGTAACGCGTTACGTGCTGGTCTTTTAAAATTAATTTGGTAGCAGTGATGCGCGTTCTTGCAATGAAAAACTTTCATTGAAAATCGTCTATGGTCTCCCTTTGTTAGCATTAATTTGTTAATTATCGAAAAGAATCACAATGAAGAGTAACTGAATGCGGCCAAAAAATTTCCACTCGCCATACAAATGGCCTGATTATCTTGTTAGCCTCCTCTTGAAGCATTTCCATTAAGGAATTCTCTATTTTTTGCCCCCAAGGTGAAAAAGATGAGAGGAAAAGTTTTTCTTCCCAAACTAATGACTTTAGGGCTTGGGGATGACGCCAGGATGTATTAAAGGAGAGCGTCATTTGTTCTCCTTTTTTTTCGTCATTCATTTTAAGAATTGGATACTTGGCTCCGCCTAAAAATATTAAAGTGTATTATTATAACGTACCTAGAG
This sequence comes from Corythucha ciliata, assembly GCA_038030265.1. Lineage (NCBI taxonomy): Eukaryota > Metazoa > Arthropoda > Insecta > Hemiptera > Tingidae > Corythucha > Corythucha ciliata. The sequence goes on along the minus strand of CM075938.1, from coordinate 35,487,711 downwards.
TAGCCGTGTGAGGTAGTAGGGGCTGTGACTCCGGTGGAGCTGACGGCGGGCGAGGGGTTTTAGGCGGTGGCGGCGGTCGCGGCAAAGTGCCTCCTCCACCGCCACTTGGCACATTCGTCGGGCCTAAAGATGTAATGTCTTGGCAACTTTGTTTAAGTATGGGAGCGGGCATATTTCCCGTCCGAGTCTCCATGATTTGAAGTAGCTCGGTGGCCCCTTTTTAAAATTAAAAATTATTTTTCAAGTTTCCGCAAAATATGTAAGGTGTAGTATGAAATGAAAAAAATTGTACCTCCGGTGACACAAATATTGGCCATAGGCCCGCCGTTCTCGCTTCGCTTTTTCGATGAGACCTGATGACTCGTCTCGTGATTATGTCCATGAGCTCCCTGCCTTTTATCTCGCCTGTAGTACACTCCAGCGAAGACCAGCGCGTTTAATAAAAGTAAAGAACAACCTACAAACAAAGAAAAGTATCTTTTAGAGTATTACACGCTAAAAGTTGCTGTTTTCTTTCGAGTTTAGCATTTTATTACATTTTCTCATGAATACAGGCCTTTAATGTTGAATACAAAGATGCTTATAATGCTAAACTCTTTGTTAAAAATTTATTTTTAATTTGAAACAGAGTATTTTTATTCATTCATTAAAACAAGCCTAATTAGTAACGTGTCTCACTAAACAGGAAATAAAAAACTCGTGTCTGAAAAATAAATTCCATCCTCTCTCTGATTTTATATTTATAGGGAGGTCTACAAAGATAATCTATCGTTGAAAATTAACGCCAAAATCCAAATTAACTTTTTAATGACCAAAGAGGTTGTTTTTTAATTAAGCTATAGCTTTAATCCAAGTTAGTAGTTACCTCGGTTTCACTAATTGATGAGCATCATTAGTCCTCTTCAATGAATGAAAGGTGAATATTCTATGTGGGGGTTGTGAAGGGGTAGGACGTGATGAGGAAGAACCAGGAAGAGGACGCTGATGAAAATTATTTAATAAGACCTCGGAAAGATTCCCTGAATGCTCATAATTAACAGGTGGTAGGATCAAGAGGGGGGAGGGTCAGATTTTTCACCAGTTCTTTTTAATGATGTGATTAGAAACTTGTTTTCGGTTCATAACGACTAGCTGATAAAGTGGGGGAATGATCGTACAGATCACGAGTCTACATTTCTTTGTTTGTATAATTTCGCCGACACGGGTGTTTGGTCAGAGGAGTTCCGAGTCTTTTCACTTCTACTAATAGCCACTATTCGCCTTGATCATAATTCAGGCAGCGCTGTAGTTTGCCATTTAGGGAAACAGTTGCTGTGGGTAGTTTCCATTAGAAACTAGTCAGAAGACTGCCCACATGAGCTAATTCCCAAGTGACCAACGACAGCGCTGCCCGAATCCTGAAATAAGCGAATATACTCTGCAGAACTGACTGCAATGTATTGTTGGCGTTGGATTTTTAGCCGTGAATTAGCGTTTTACCTAATTTTGGCTTCCTAGCGAGCCGTGAATGAGAGTTTCGTTTCCCAATTTTCGCCGCAAATTAACGTTTTTTTCTTAATATTATCCGCATATTAGCGCATTCTCCTCATTTAGCCGTGGATTGGTGATTTTGTTCACTTTCAGTCACGAAATTACCTTCAGAAGCCGCGAATTAGCGTTTTCTCCATTTTAACAGCGAATTAGTGTTTTTCCCCAAACTTCGGCGCTTCATCTCGATTTTATCGCTGAATTAGCGATTTTTCTTCATTTTATGAGAATAGTGACTTGCTCAACTTTAGTCGTGAATTCATGACTTTAGCAGCTAAAGAGCGATTCGCCCAAATTTTATCCGTGAATTAGCACTTTTTCTTAACTTTCCCCGTGAAATAGCGTTTTTAATGTACTTTTAGCCATAAATTAGCGTTTTTTTTCAGATTGAGCCATGAACTTGCGTTCTGAATAATCCTAGAATTTATGTTTTCGTATAACAGCACATATAAGTGCGCGCCTTCTCAATTTTAGCCGTTCACGAGGAGGCTCGAATTGTAGCGTTTTCCATTTGCACGAAAATCCGAGGGGCGCCAAAATCCAACATTAAAAATGATAGTTTACCACTGCAGGCGACAGGCGGGCCATTGTGAAAGGCTCAGTGGGTTTGCCACCCCTGGACTAGAGTGTGGGTCTCCTCCCCCTCCCCTGTGTATCCTACTATGGGGGGTCATGCGCCCTCCCCTATGGATGACTCCGGCGTTGACTCGTGGCGTAATGACTTCTATTTCGGGTACAAAATTGCGGGGGGGGGGGCTCATAGGAAGACTGGTCGGGACGAATTCCAAGAAAAAAAAATCTGACAAGACGAAAAACCAACAATAAATGAATCTATACTTGCCTTTAAAAACACCTGTAATATGCATTTTTCTACAGCCGTTCGAAATAACCTACTTTGCTACCTTTCGTGAAAGATGGAACGAGGGTTATTGCTCCTGAGCGTACAATATACAGGGTGGTCGGTTTTGAGATGCAAAAAAAAAATTGGGTAATAGTACACCAAAAATGGGATAAAAAAGTCCTATTCGGATAGTGGCCTATCTCTTTTTGCTTTCGAGTAATGATTTTTTTAGTGATTTTTAGGCGCAACTGTATTTTTCGCCGAAAAACTGTTATTTCTCAGCTTCTACTTCACGTTTTTCCAAAAGTGATGGCAGTTTCGTAATCTACTACGGATCTACGGGATGAATGCAAAATCAATATTCTAAATTGTCATAAACGCCTAAAAACGTAACGTTTTCGTTGCGTTAATGCAAAAAAACCAAGAATTTGACTTCACAAAACAATTTACTGTGTCACCAAAAATGTCTTCACACGTTGTCAAACGACATAAAAACTTCTCCGTTTTCCCAGCTTTCCAACGGTGTACTCGAAAGTGGAATTATCTCCCTCCTTCGACGAGAAAATTCGAAAAGAAGCGAAAAAGTCATACATTTTGGGCTAAAAATGTCAATAATAACAGGTGCGAAAATTCAATTGTTTGGCTCTCTTTCTTGAGAAATCCAAGCTCTGGCACTATAAAAATTAAAATGTATTGCATTTGAAGAATAAACAACAAACAAACAAATTAATAAAATGGACGAAGAGGTGTGCGAATTTAGGGCGTCTGTTGGATTTTTATGGGGTCTGGGCTGGGATCGTCGGAGACCGAAATCACCGTCTTGCTGGAAAATAATTTGTTCCCTCAGCTCTGGGTCCATTCCGTCAAGAAGACGTGGCAATTCGACTTGCAGGAAATGCAGGTAGCCTTGCCCCGTTCCTTCAAAGAAATGTGGGCCTATTAATCGGTCTCTCCGACCCATAAAAAACCAGCAGACGCACTAAATTCGCCCACCTCTTCGTCAATTTTATTAATTTGTTTGTTTGTTGTTTATTCTTCAAATGCAATACATTTTAATTTTTATAGTGCCAGAGCTTGGATTTCTCAAGAAAGAGAGCCAAAAAAATGAATTTTTGCACCTCTTATTATTCACATTTTTAGCCCAAAATGTATGACTTTTTCGCTTCTTTTCGAATTTTCTCGTCGAAGGAGGGAGATAATTCCACTTTCGAGTACACCGTTGGAAAGCTGGGAAAACGGAGAAGTTTTTATGTCGTTTGACAACGTGTGAAGACATTTTTGGTGACACAGTAAATTGTTTTGTGAAGTCAAATTCTTGGTTTTTTTGCATTAACGCAACGAAAACGTAACGTTTTCAGGCGTTTATGACAATTTAGAATATTGATTTTGCATTCATCCCGTAGAAAATTTTCTGTAGATTACGAAACTGCCATCACTTTTGGAAAAACGTGAAGTAGAAGCTGAGAAATAACAGTTTTTCGGCGAAAAATACAGTTGCGCCTAAAAATCACTAAAAAAATTATTACTCGAAAACAAAAAGAGATAGGCCACTATCCGAATAAGACTTTTTTATCCCATTTTCGGTGTACTATTACCCAATTTTTTTTTTGCATCTCAAAACCGACCACCCTGTATTAAGTCCAAGCGTGAGCAAAGGACCCGTTGCTCACGGTCACGGTTCTTCCCCTACTTTTTCCATCGGCCTCCAATCTGAAGTATTGGGACGCGAAAGTCACTGGCAATGTTTCTACTCCAATACAGTAATTTTAGCTTGTGTTCCGATTATTTTCTTCCTCGCACCAATCACCCTTCCCCTTACGAGGCACACGTTTTCTCGCCTTATTTCTGCACCAATCCTGGATCTAAAAGGTCTCGTTTCATTCACCAAGAAGTTCCGCATATGCAGACGCATTCCTTTCCCCCAATAAGTCGAAGGAAGAACTTGAAATATCACGGCAAAAGTTCAAGGCAGGTTTAAAGTAACTCCATGGACGAAATTTGCGAAATTGATACGTCTGCATATGTGGAACTTCCTGGAGATTAAAACGAGTCCTTAAAATTCAGGACTGGTGCAGAAATAACACGATAAAACTCCTCGACCCCCCTCCAATCACTTTTCGTCGACTACTCGGCATACATTTTCTCGCCTTATTTCGGCACCAATCCTGGTTTTTCAGGATTCGTTTTAATCTACAGGAAATTCCGCACATGCAGTAGTTTTCCTTTTTTTCAAATTTCATCCCAGAAGTTATTTTAAAATCGCCTTGAACTTTTACCTTGTAATTTCAGGTTTTTTTTCGACTTATTTGAAAAAATGAAAACTACTGCATATGCGGAATTTCCTGAAGATTAAAGGTCGATTCACACACATCAGTGCCGTGAACGGGACGTGCCCCGTCCGGCAAATAAAATATTATTCTCAATGGAAATTGAAGGGTCACGTCCCTGACACGAGCCGAATATGTGTGAACGAGCCTCTCAATTCCCATATAGAATAATATTTTACTTGTCGAACGTGCCCCGTCCGTGTCCCGGACGGGGCGCGTCCCGTTCACGGCACTGATGTGTGTGAATAGACCTTAAAACGAGTACTTAAAAACCAGGATAAATAAGGTCAGAAAATGTATGCCGAGTGGTAGACGAGGGATGATTGGAGGGGGGTCGAGGAATCATCACTGCAGGTCCCCCTTAAGATTTATGAATGATGTCTCTAGTATGGTCTGTCCACAGGGTAATAACACACTAGACGACTTCGAAAGTCACGCGACTGCCGGAGCGACTCCTTTTTCACTCAACTCGTACTTCCAAACGCCAACTCTTTCCGCGACTGTCGAGAGAGTCGCTGGAACCCGCGGCTGTCGCGCGATTGAGCGGCTGCTAGTGTGTGGTCCCTTCAGAGTTCAATAGAAACCAACGATTTCTCTGTCGCAGGTCACGGCAACTGTCGTCTAGTGTGTTATGCCTCTTAGTGATGGACTCTCGCTCTTCCACAAGTTTTGTGGAATGAGCTTTCCCTCTGCCTGTAGAAAAAATAGCGTACGATACTCGGACGTAATGGGCATTTCAGGTTAAGCTTCACTGAAAAAAAATTCTTTTACCAACTGATGCTTACGATGATTCTGGTTCTCCCAGCCAAATTAATTATTGTTATATTATGAGTTATAAAAAATGTTAGAAATAGCTGCATAGTTTATTGAACTACCTATACGATTATGGTTGAACGCCTTTTGGTACATCTAACCGTACCCGGTATCAACGTAGTCAACTATCAAATACATTTACGTCAACTATGTGCAGTTTTTGTTCGTTTCTACCAGACTGAATGTTTATTGCTGGCAGACTCCACTGTTTATTTAGCCAAAGCATTCAGTAGATGATACATTGCAGGAACAGGCTAGGTCAACTGACATAAAAATGACTTCATGTGACAACAAAACTTCTGAACGAACTAAAACTATTGGGATGAGTAACCGAACAATTGCTGATTGGAAGAACGATCCAAAGGTTAAATCAACCAGACGTGAAAAATTTACCAAACAGATTGTGAAAATAACTGTCCTTTGGTAAGCGATGACCGTTTGGTAGAAGAAGCAGATCTTGATTGCAGAAATGACCTTACTCAAAGTTTATTGGTCAAACGGTACGGTCTTTTCCACCAGACAATTTGCTATTTTAGAGATCTGGCGAGCACCCCCTCCAAAAGGCACCCCCAAGCCTGGGATCCAATTTCATACTTTTCTAATAATTCTAATAATTTCATAATTCCATTATTTCTTCCTCAACGGCTGTGTAGATACCTTCTCGGTGATACGTGTTTCTTCATTTAAATGGAAGAGGATTTGGACATCACAAAATTCCTGCAGGTTTGGAAACTGTATGTTAAATCGAATCATGTTTAGCAATACGTATTATTTTATTACTTGCTTAACTATTTGCGTTATCTCTTTTTTGCTTGTTTTATTTCACTAGTTTCGTTCCCTGCCAAAGTTAAGACGATTGGGTTTGACAGTCACGTACTCGTACGTTCTTCTCAGGTTTTTGATTGGTCTCGAATGATTTCGTCCTAAAAACAGATCTACCGCGAGCCCCATCCCTAACGCGCTGAGTGTTACCTCAAGAGGGTACGAAATGGTAAGCATGAGAGACCATTATGAGATCACCCCCACCCAATTTAACACCCATTAATTCATTTTTTCGTTTGTATGTTTTACTCTGTTTTACTCGTTTGTCTGTCGTTCGGAGCAGGCAAGTTGGGGCGGATTGAGCAGTTCAGAATTGACGTCACCTTACGAAATCAGACGATTTTGATTACAGAAGAATGCTTTATGGCCAACTCCGGGTAGTTCGGAACAGCCCAGAATGCCAAACGAAAAGGCTTATAATGTGTGTAATATACAGGGTGGAACAGGATAAGTGTGACAAAAAAAATTGGGTGAAAGTAGGCCTCATTTGTGATCGAAAACACCCTTTGTACCATGGTCCGAAAATCAAAACCCTACGAGATATGATTTTTCTAACGTTTATTATGACTCACGTCACTTTTCTTAACTAAATGGGAATAACTCAGTTTCCAGCTGACATTTTGCAACTTTTGATGACAGATTCGGAAACAGCACATTTTTTTCTGTCAGGACTAGCCATTTACGATAAAATTCAACCATTTTCTGGGGGGTCTTGAGCTGCTCAAAGTTTTGCAAATCGAGGATTTCTAATTTTTCAAAAAAGTCAACCCCCGCTTTTCTTTTCGAAATTTGAGCGCACCGACATCCAATGGGTCGGAAAAACTTCCCCAATGTGTCCTCACGTTAAAATACGTTCATGTACTCATGAACGTATTTTTAGTTAATCAGTGATTTTTCGGCAGAAATGACCATTTCTTAGAAAAAAGAATGGTTTTTCTCTTCAAAATCGCTTGTTTCGACCTACAACATTTGAACGAGCTTTGTGTTTTTTAGCATGATTGGCGTCATTAAAGCATCATCCAAAGCTTTCCCTTGAACGGGGCGGACTGTGTACGCCTGTCGAAGTCCACAAAATGTCGCTCCCGCAGCTAGCTGTCGGATAGAGTGCATTTCTCTACTGCGAATTTCGAATTCGTATTCGAATCGGAAATTGGTAACACAAGTAGAGTCATTAAGTGCACTAATTTCGTCGAATAACAGCTAAACACGCCGAAATTCGCAGTAGTGAAATGCACCCTTGCCGACAGCCAGCTGCCGGAGCGACAGTTTTTGATATTTTGGTAGGAGTGCGCATTCCATTCGGTTCTAAGGAAAACTTTGGATAAGGCTTTAATGAGTTTTAGCATGTTTTCAATCACAAAGCTCGTTCAAATTGGGTTGGTCAAAACAAGCGATTTTTAAGAGAAAAATCATTCTTTTTTTTTTTTTTTTTTTTTCCAAGAAATGGCCTTTCTGCCGAAAACTCGCTGAAGAACTAAAAGAACGTTCATGAGTAATTTCAAAAAGGACAAATTGAAGAAGTTTTTCCGACCCATGGGATGTCGATACGCTTAGATTTAGTGTGGAGAAGTGGAGGCTGAATTTTTTGAAAAATTAGAGATCCACGATTTGCAAAACTTTGAGCATCTCTCAAGCCCACAGAAAATAGTTAAATTTTATCGAAAATGGCTATTCCTGTCAGAAAAAAGTTTGCTCTTTCCAAATCCATCGTCAAAAGTTGCAAATGTCAGCTGTAAACTGATCTATTCGCATTTAGTTAAGAAAAGTGATGCAAGCCTCAAAAAACGTTTAAAAAATCATATCTCGTAGGATTTTGATTTTCGGACCATGGTTTATAGGGTGTTTTCGATCGCAAATGAGGCCTATTTTCACCCAATTTTTTTTGTCACACTTATCCTGTTCCACCCAGTATAATTTATATCTTCTGGTTTTCACATAGCTTTAATGAATGTAAACAATAATGTTTGTTAATTATATTATAATCTTTTGCATACAGTTTCGTAAAATACATTATTGGTTTCAAGATTGTAATTTGAATTTTTTTCAACTATGGAGTCTTTTTTTCATCACTACACAGAATTCACAGAAGAATCATTCAAAATGCGTTCTTGTTTTCCAGAGTAGTTACTTTCAATTCTTTTCATTTACAAAGTCCGTTTTTTTCAACGCGGCATTACGTTGAGGAGAGTCTCAATGCCTTCAGTGGTCTTGAAATTATTTTCTTGAACTAAAAGTTCCCAAGTGTTTTGTATTCACTTTTGGTACAAAAATGCAATTTAAGAAAATGAAGTCAAGACACTTGAATACGTCGAGGCTCACCTCCACAAAACGTCGAGTTAAAAAATAGATATAACTGGCATAAAAAGGGTATAGATTAGCAAAAATCCTGTTCAAATTACCAGGAGGATTGTTAATTTTACCATAAGCGTTTATTTGGCTTAACCATATCCTTCAGCGATTTTGGAAATCTCTAACAAATTGACCTAGCCGTTCAAGTAACTTTAACCAGATTATTCAAAACCGTCTAGCTGTTACAACAACTGGATTGAGTTATTTAGTGAACTTTTTTGGTTGGAAGTATCATCGGCTTAGTCCATCGAATCAAGCGGAAAGAAAAAATCAACTTTAAACAAGTCATTCTGACCCTAAGAACCAAGTGAGTTCAATTGAACCATGAGTTGAGCTTACTAGAATGATTTGGTTAAAGTTGCTTAGTAGTAGAGCAAGTTGTGCTCTCAGACATGACTAATTCTGTGAAAATTAAAGAAGCATATTGAAGAATTCAAGGAGAGATTATTGAACCATCAGCCACATGTTCATTTTTTAATGAATGCGCATTTCGGAGCGACCCTCGCTCCCTCATCAGCACAAATAAACAAAATGAACTCCACTAAAACTTTGAGTTGCTGAGCGGGGGTAGCTCCGAAATGCGCATTCATTAAAAAATGAACATTATGGCTGATGGTTCAATAATATCTCCTTCAATTTTTCGAGCGAAATATCAGCCAACAATTGGGTCATCGTGAAGCACGTTGAACTAAAAAATGATAACATTTACCATAACATGTCTAGTAAACTGAACACATCTATGGTCAATTATGCTATAACCCTTTTACCAAAATCATTTAGTTTAATTGACCGACGTGGTTAGCAGTCTTAAAATCTACCAGACAATCTAGCTGGATCAACCAGAATCTGGTATACTACACCCATAAATTTTTTTTTCAGTGTTCGAGGGGCAACTTCCCGTGACGGACTTGATCCGTGTGAATGGCTACAAACCTTTCACGGGGTTCGTTTCCCCTATCGGGCGCGTCCCCCGGGTTGCGGATGGGGGGCCCCACCATTGGGCCGACCTGTGATAAGGTGCGATGGTGGGTTGGGTCGGAATAAGGCGCACCGTGTGCTGTGGGGAGTCCGTTATCGGACACACCCATTGGACATGGGGGCCGAATACGACCCCGTGGACAAACAACGGGTTAGGGGCTGTCCTGAGTCCGGGACAGAAGGGGGTGGCGTCTCCTACCTCCTCTAGCTATTCCTTCCCCCCCTCAAGACAGGGTGTTTGGTCCGTGCCTAAGGTCTGCATGGCACAGGGGGAAAAGTGCGCTTTGAACGGACCCCCAGGGCACCGGCCGATCCCCTGGTGTAATAGGCTTACCGCAGGCCTCGGTGCTTACGGCATGCAGGGCTCTGCCGGCGGTGGACTTATATTACCCTGGCTTCTGGCAGGACCTTGAAGGGCTCACCCAGAAGTTTATATGAAGAACTCGGAAGGGGCTCAGAGAACCTTCCGTGAACGCCGCAGTCACCGGCTGCTCCGTCCATGGATACCACCGAGGTCAAACACGACATTGATGGGACCAGGGACGTACCTGTGGAGGGCAGTTCTAAGGAGCATACCCGCCGAGGGGAGTTTTTTTTTTTAAAAAAAAAACATACCCTCGGCGGGCCGTTCTAAAGAACACACCCCGGTGCAGGGGCTTATCTCTTCGAGTGCAACGCACTCGGCGCGCGCTAGCTCGTCATCCTTGTCACTCTTGTGCTCAAGGGTCCAGTTAGCGATTATCTCTTATCGCTTCTAAGAAGCGACGACCTCTAACCTTATTAAGAGGAGAGAGCTATCTTCGCAGGATCAGCATTTTCGGGCTTCACACGCCTGATATGTTCCGCCCAGCGAGACTCTAGCTGAGGACCTCCTCAACCTCATACGGTGAGAGGGACTCTAGACTAGACCAACCGATCCAAGAGCGGCACAATAATCCACTTAGGATTCCGTACCTGGGGCGTGGCCATGCCCCTGCTCTTGGATCGTGGAGGTAAAAAAAAAAGAGGGGCAACTTCCACACTCATCACCCGAGATTGCCCTCATTACGACCTTGTTGGTCCCAGTGGCTTGAAAATACCGCCATGACCACCAAACGGCTTCTTTGAACGAGTACTATCCAGGAGTGAAATACGCAAATATGCTGGAATCCGAGTCCTATAATGATCACCCTGGGGGTTGAGAAACGAAGCGAAAAAAGTTACACTTCCATCGTTTGTTTTTTCTCTATCGTAGACGTATGAAATATTACGCTGATATGAAATATTTTCTTAAAATAAAGGATATTTTTTTAAAATAAAGGAGGGCGTATACGAGGACAAATATCCAAAACCGGAGACATCTCGAAGTAATCGAGGACGTCTCACAACCACCAATCGATTTTAAAATCTCGTCTACTGCGCTAGCACCCGCACCAATTTAGTGTTTATATCTTGAACTTCAGTCTAATTAAACTTTTTCAACCCGTACGCCATTGATGGTTTTCTGCTTTCATTTATCCTAGAACGACAGATTACGGTAGGAGATAAATTTTACCAAGAATAAAATTAAAAAAAGAGTTAGGGGCTGCATTGCACCAAAGAAATTCCCGAGTCATTTCTGAAGACAAATTTCATCAAATGCTTTTTCAGCTCTACTGTGTTCACGAAAATGTAAAATTAAATCTCGTTGATTACCTTTCCCCCTCCTAACAATTTACTCTTAATTTTTAAAGTAAGACATTATTTTTCACAATTAGTACGGAGCTGTCCAAACTCGAAAAATTACAACGAATAATAAATCCTTTAAAGCGGCCCAAGCCGCAGGCATTATGAGTTTTCGGGGGGAAAAAATCCCTTCGCGCCAGTTTAGTACCCCCTCCCACGGATCAAAATTATTTGCGTGCAGTTGGCGTTTCAAATTCCCTTAGAGTTTAAAGCTCCTCCCGTACTCCCTTGAAGAAAAAGAAAATAAATAATGATAACCCGCTGAATAGAATAGTTTTATACTAAAGGCAGGGATTTGGCCCGAATTGGTATAATACTTCCTCCTCAGGCTCCTCCCCATCTTTTTCATTCACAGGAAAACCCTACTTTTCCTTCCCTAGGGCGCAACAATAGCAGAAGTGATAAAGTGCTTTTACCTATTCTAAGTGCCAACGCTAAGGTGTGAGGATATGGGTCAAGGGGCGGCTGAGGGTTGAGGAGGAAGCGAGAAACTGCAGCTTTTTCTTTCGAGACCCTCACGTAGTTGCGCTAAGATAGAAACGCCCGGAGTTCGAAAATTCTTTACTGGCAAAGATTGCCCCCCCCCCTACCGGCATGAAAAAAAAGGGGGGGGGGAACGCTGATCACTCATTTAAAATAAAGACACCGGTTTACAGTTTCTCCCGTGCTTAGGCAGACTTTTTTATTTCCCGTCTTTTGCCTTTCTTTCTTTCATTCATTCTTTTTTTATACACATACCCTCACAATCATTTACCTGCGCAATAGCCTTAATATTATAAAAGGGTTGCTAGACTGTTCCCATTTACCTCCCTTGTCGGTGGGAAAGGTTGTTCAAGTTTTAGTATACGACGTAAAGACTTAGCCACAAATAAACCCTTTTTTTCTCGCACCCTCGCGTCTTTTTTGTTTTAGGAAAGTTCCAAACAAAGGCTAATTTCTGCAACAAAAACAAGTCTCTTTCTGCTTATCTAACCAGAAAGTATACCTTTTTTCTCAACTTCATTTGGACGAGGGGAAATTCATTAATTTTTTCAGGGTAAAACACTTTTTCGGGGCATTTCTATTTATGAAACCCGCTTTATAAATTGTTAGTATTCATCGTGAACCCACCGAGCAGCACATTCATTTCACAATGATTAACCCAGTGACCTGAATTTGATAACGCTTAGCTGAATTTATATAAAAACCTGCTGCCATTTTTATCTCAGTAGTCAAAGAGATTGCCATTTTGTCCGAAACTTTTCGACATTTTTGAAGAGATGGTGGTGAAAATAGAGGAAGAAGCTCGGCTTCTTGCTTGATACCACAAATTGTGGTATCAAAATTATTAACGGTTTATTTTTTTTAAAGCGTGCTTTGAAGTGTTTTGCTGAGTGCGGAGGCCTCTAGACTGTTCGCGGTGAACGGGGATGGATGATGAGGAATTAGTGAGTTCTTTTTTTGGGCATGGTTGGCTGTGGCTCAATCTGCCTCGCTTTTCTCACCTTGATTGTTTCACTAAGTGCGTAGGGCCATGTTTTCTAACTGGATAACATACGATGTAGATAACAAACAATAATCAAGTTTCGAGGCTAAATATCAGTAAAATGCAAGTTTTGGGCTAAATACTCGAACGTTTGCTAGGATACGCAGCCACGAAATCACTATATTTATGTACTTGCGTACCACAAATACTAATATTTGTAAGCAATAGTTTTGCCTATGAACGTGATTATACGTGTAATCGTATGACTATGCTGATTAGTCATTCAATTAACAAACAAGGCCAAAAGCCGCGAATCGAAACATCGCAGCAGAGTGACCGTAAAATTGCTTCAGTTAGAGTTATAAACCACCTCCTGAGGAAGTACCGAGTAGGAGACTGTCGGATGATCTGGCCCGTGTTAGTAGTAGTCGACTGGCGCGTGGAAGGCTCCTGGACTGGAGTCCTGGCTGAATATATCCACGAAATTGCCAGTTTCTGGTCTTATTTTCGCGAAATTGGTCGGTTTGGGAATGTTCTTTCAGTGACCGCGGAACCAGGGCTAGCCGGCCCTACAGCTACAGCACCTGTAGCCTGAAGAAAAGTTTTGAAATTGTAACATTCGGAAATCAGTATAATTATCAGTGAAATGGCAAATTTCTGGTTCAGTCCTATCCCAGTACAGCAATTAGGAACTAAAAATGAACTTGTCGCAACAAAGTGCTCTCAAAATCGTGCCAATAATTGTTAAATTTGTCATAAAAATTCATTAATTTTCTCACTCGTCACGACGCCTTGTGATTGGCTGTGTGTCTGTGACGTCACTTAGTTCAACTTTTTTCGAGTGACTGTAATTGGTATGGAGATTCATAGTTTCATACTCATTTCCTTTCGTTATTTAAAAATAATTTTACACATTAAAATGGAATTAAATAGTCCGTCTGAATTGACAGAAACTGGGCTCCGCAGAATAGGTATACCTACTTATTTTCTCTTATCAAATTATCATTTCCTTCTTTTTGCCTTAGTTATCACTTTACGATCGCCGTTCTAAGTCCTATCTTACTATTGCTATTACTTTTATTCATTTGCTTTGAGGCGTAATAAAATATGTACAAATACTTCTTCGTGCCTCAATGCAAGAGTACAACTTTAAAAACTCCGGAAAAACTATATAACGGTGCCTATGAATAACACAGCTCCGCCGAAGTGGTTCAAAGCATGCAGGTGAGAACAACATGGTCCGGTTCTATCAATCTACAAGGTTCTTCTGATGTGAAGACTACTTTGACGTGAGTAAATTCAAATATCATATTATTCGTTACTGGAAAGGCAAGTATCGTAAGCGCCAATTTTCGTGAATTTGAGTTTTTGGGTTTTTTAGATTCTATGGCACGTACATGTACATAAAACAACAACAAAATGAGCCAAAATTGGGTTAAAACTATTTTTTTTTAGCTTTGAAATTTGGACGGGAAAACGTAAGCGCCATCAAAAACATCGTATCTACCCTCTCAGCCAAACGTAAACGACATGAGACTTCCGCTTGGGATCGTATGCGCCAAATTACTGTCGCTTACGATTAATTTCGTGGCGTTTACAATTTCCCTCAAAAATGACGTTTTATCGTTTTTTCGATATGAAATAGCTTTCTCTTGGTGCTATGACGTCAGTGCTTCGGAAGAAGATAGTGAGGGCCTTGAGTTCCGATCAAAAAAACGCCAGGTTCATGCGTTCCTCAGCCCAAACGCAGACTTCTTGTGGTCGTTCTGGCCGGAGGTGCCATGTTTTTCATCCTTATTTCCCAGTTAGGTGTATTTTGGTCTTATTTTCTGTGTTAGCCGTGGCTTCCATGTCCTCAAGAGGAAAAAAAAAAAAAAAAAAAAAAGCAAGCCGCATTGGCCAACGTCCCAAAAACTCTCCTAGGCGAGGAACTGACCAAGACTCGGCCAATACCGAACGAAATGGTACCTAAGTTTCCACCTTTCCTCAAATAAGGTGTACAGTGGCTTCTAAAGCGATCAATCAGATGTCAGTTATCATCAATCATTTCGTCGGAGTTCCTCAAATGCATAATAATCCATCTCGATTGTTGGGCCACGATAATGAATATGGCGCCGAGTGAAGTCATGCTGTGTTTTCCTGCTTTGGGGGCACGTCGTATTAGGAATTTGAATTAATAACAAATAAATTCTCCCCTGTCGTCCTAGATTAAAGAGTCCTCATTTTTTAATTGTCAAAACTTAATTAAATGTCTCTTCTTCCACTCTCACTTTTTCTGGACGTCGAATTCATAGTGACTTCTCACAAATGTATTTTCCCTTTAAATCTTTAAAACCAACCATGGAATGACATTACTGCATTTTTCTAACGCCTTATCTTGCGTTAGAAAAACGCTCGTGTGCACCGAGTCTTACAGTGCAGTCAAAAAACTTTTTTATGAAAGGCTCCAAGCGGGTAAAACTCGTCCAGCCCGGAGACTTGGTTCAAACATTTCACGTTAAAGTAGAATAATAGATCCGACGAGTGCCGAGTCATTGCAGAGAAGAGGAAAATTTGTAAAAATGCCTAAATTTGAGATGTTTGATAGAAATAGAATGGTGGTTCCTGACGTATTTGTGAATACTGGTGATTGATTTGGTCGAATGAAAGCAAAATCAAGTTGATAGAGGGCCAATAATTTCCGCGTCATGTGAATTATAACTTGACAAGTTTCTAATGGACCCTGAGGGCCCAAATTTCCAGATGGTTCTAGGAACATCTGTTTAGAAAGTTAACTGAATTTACCACTTCTTTCAGTCCAGAAGAAACTTGTCGATCTATAGTACTAAAAATACTTGTTTTCACCCATAAAATTGCGACAGTTTTAAAATTGATGAAAATTTCAATGGTAGACCGACGTTACTGTTATTTCTTACGTATTTGTCAACGTGGAATCTCACAAATCTCACTATAGTCTTCTTGAGTTAAGACCAAAAGTGCACAATAAAACCTGGTTTTTGGGACTGGAATAGCAAGTACTATCTTCTGGCGCTTGAAAAACATGTAAGTTCTTGGATGAGATAAATGAAACTCATTCTGTCCACGTATTTATACAACAAAAATGCAACCAACACCAGGTCGCTATCATTGATAGCTTTCGATGCACGCCAAAATTGGTGACTTTACTGTTGTCATTCTTAAAATAGGGCGTGTAATGCGTTCAATTATGTTTTGTTTTTATGACTTGCCATAGTCAACATAACAACCAAACGACTATTTGTTTAAATTTTTAAATGAATTTAACCCTCCACGGGAAAACCGGGGAAAACGCAAGCGACAGTGAGCTGATTCAGTAAACGTAACCGCCTAAATCGTATCCACCAAATACAGAAATTGTTTTCCCATGTTCGATCGTAAGCGACAAAACATGTTTAAAAAGTATCTTGCTCACGGTAGAAAGTTTTGAAATTATGAACACAATTAAAATGAACCACTAGGGTCACGTACACAAATTTTCAAGAGAATCAGACGACATTAAGTTGTCCTAAACGAAAAATGCTTCTCCTGTAAAGTTGGCCAAGTGGCGCTTACGATACTTTGCCTTTCCAGTAACGAATAATCATAGAGGTCGGAAGCCTTCAGTGGCTTCAGTTTGTTTCTTCTTGTTTTCTGGCTCTTCATTTCTGAAGGATGAAGTCAGGATAACATTGCTCCGTTTCTTGATTCTTATAAGTCATTGAAACATTTTTCAGCTCGAAAATGACGTTGAGAACTTGATGTACCTGAGGATGTTTTCACCTACTCCGAGGAATCGCATACGCGAAGCCGGGAGTTGTACTCTCTTGATTTACCAACGGTCTCGACTGACGGGTAAGCATTGTGGAAGCACCAACAGATTTGTTTGGCCACATGATAGTACTACATATTAAGCGTCTCTGCTCTTTCAAAGAGTAAGTAAAACAGTAGAGAGGAAAAAACTCTTATCCACCGTACAACTAGTCTGAGAACCTCCATAAATCACGCCCTACAAACTATTCTAATGGATTAAGGCGTTTTCCATTGCAGGAAAAGTGTAGCACGAACAGCATTTCATTGGAATTTCTGAAAATAATAAATGAAAACAAGTGTCAATGTTGCAATTTTCCTTCACTAAAGACCGACAGACCGATGGCATGTCGAAACCCACTTTTTCAACTTTTCTGAGGTTGTACATCAAGAATGATAAGCAGCTCGGACTCGATTTTTTTCACGATCACCATACTTCCATTCCTGTAGAAAACATGGAAGTACAAAACAATGGAACACACCTACATTCTTACTCTTGTAAATTTGGAAGCGTTTGCGAAGAACAGAGCGTACAAATTATTTCCTTACTTTTTAGGCAACAAGAAAACAAGAACTTCATCTGTTCTGGAGAAGTTGAAAAGGAAGCATATCGTAAACGATCTGCTGGAAACTCAAAGATGTGGAGTTATTTTTTATTTCATTCTTCATTACATTTTTGGGAATCTTTCGCCGCTAAAACAAGCATCCTCGTGTTACGCGAGAGCAAGTGAGGCTCATTCAAATGTGTATTCGAATATTTATTATAATTTATAATATTTTATTATTTATTCAAATTATTATTATTTTCTTTCTCGAAAAAAGCAATAAAATTGAATAATAAAGCAATATTCACTGTGTTAATGTCATTTGTCGAATAGGGTTCGAACTAAGTGACGTCAAACTATTATTTAAAACCTCAACTTCTTTGTGCTACCGGCTCTGGAAAGTTGATAATACCACGAATACCTTTTTTTTTTATCGCGTTTCTCGTAAAATAATTTCTTATAATCAATGGCTCTTTACTGTAGGGGATTATAGATGAGTGTAATGGATTATAGGGAGTCTTTCGTCTCCCAAATTAATCTTTTTTTTTTTTTTTTAAGGGAGCAATAATTTGAGACTGTAGAGTTGTTTTTGGTCGTAGTATTTGGCATTAAGTAAGCACAAAACGTGATTAACGGGCCAGTGGGGACGAGGTTCCCATTTCCGGAACAGTGGAGTTCACTTGGATGCTCTGTCATGATAGGTGTTTACGCTAATCCGCAAGTGATTCCGTTTAGTCTCTTTCCACACAAATTTTTATGATACTTCTTAGGGCTCATTTATTGACCTCCTATAAGCATTACCGCCAAGAGGAGGACGGCCGTGGAGGGGAAGCAGGCCTCCATAGAGATCACGACTGTTTTGAATCGCCTCATCATCCAGGGAAATTTCCTGCATGCTCTGATTCTCCCCCCCCCCCATTAAAAACTACTCTTTTCTGTGGAGATGTAATACATATTATACATCGGATTTATTACCTAAATTTTTAAACTCAAACACAGTAGTTGGAACATCTTCATTCAAGCTACAAAACCGTTAAAGAATTATTTTGTCTTGGTAACATACAAATTCTCGAACGGGCTCTAGCCCCCTCCCCCCCGAAACGAGTGATGTCTCTATGAAACGGGCAGATTGGAACAAGCTTATCCCCCCCTCCGCCCTTAATGAGCACAACTACACTCATCTATAATTTAATTATTGTTTGTATGATTTTTTTTTCTCTAAAATTAAAAAACGAACACACTTTCCCGCAAAAAAACTTTCCGTGGTATTTAGTTCCTCTATTTGGATAGTTTTGGTTTAATTTGACTGGACTATTTCTATTTTTATTACCTTCAAGGAAAAAATGTTTCCAAAAAATGTGCAAGTGGCTCATTGCTGAGTTTTCAGCAATGAAAACTGTTGTACTTGTTTTCAGCAGTAATTATGTATTGCAGACATTCTTATTGAATTCCTCCTATCTTACAATAGACCTATACTACCGGTACTGACTACCGTTTAGCGTAAACTGAAAAAATAACCGTTAAATGAGAGTAATGGGCGTTTGAAGAACGCGATATTGGTTACATAAATCAAAATAGATCGTGGCTTTCTGCATAAACTCGCTTCTTTCCCAACCGTTTTACTCACCAATGGCGACTGTAGCACTCAGTGCTGCCGAGTAGGCCGTGAATCCGTCCTCAGGGGGTTCATGCGTGCTCCGATCACTCGACGAAGGTGCGACCATTACGACTGGGGGTTGAGCTAAACTGGAATTCGGGTCGACAATGACCGAAGGGTAGATGTCGTAATGAACGCTGGCCGTTGGCTCAGCGGGGCGTTTTGAGCTTTGTACGCCTCCCTTAAAATACAAAAAGCTGATTTAAACTCTAGCATACGCGTTTATGAATCTTCTTTCTCTTTTGGTCAGGTGTACTTGAGTCTAGCCCCAATTTAGAACAGTTTTGATAACTAAAAAAACACCTGCTTCACCGTATCTCAGATTTCATGTTCTTAGCAATGGATGACCCCTCGAGGGTTAATAAGACTCACATAGCTTGTGAACATGGTCGATAGGGAATTCGCTAAATACTATTTAAAAAAACGTGATAAAGAACCTAGCACTCCTCTTGACATGGTGAATTTAGCGGAGAAGACGAGCAATCATAATAAAAATTCATTTTTTGCTTTTATAATGAAATAAAACAAGAGCATCGTGGTAAATTGCGTTTTAACCTCCTACTTTTCTTCACTAAGAAAGTCAGTAGGGACAATAAAATGGCACAAAAAGAACTATAAAAGTGAATGTCGCTGAAAAAAAGTTGACGAGGAGATTCCCTTCCCTTCACTTCAGTTCCTATTGCAAAGTTAACCTTTTGTTTTCCTTTTATTTAAAGGAAAATTCCCATGAATATACGAGGGATGAAAACTTTTACGAGCGTTTGGGTTTGTGTGTGGAATCATTCCGGAGCGAAATTGTACCTAATTTGCTCTCGACTGCTACTGTTTAATATGCACCACCTTCCCTTTTTCGCACTTCCACTTGTCGAAACAAAGAAACAAAAAGAAAAGTTTTTAAAGAATAGATAAATTGATTACGTGGCTCTTGAGCTCGTCGTGGAGCTGGTGATGAGATGATGGCACGTCGTCGCTACCCGGTTTGTGAAGGTCGGGGACCAAATTTAACCAAAACGATAGCCGGTGAGCTCTGTAGTGGTTCTTCAATTTGGGTTTGGTGTCTAAAAACAAAGGACAAAAATGTAAAATACTTCACGTTTGTACCCTTGCCATTTTAAAAAATGTAGGTATATTCTTACCGATACACAAATATTTTTTATGGACATTCTCATACGGCGCCCATTCGATGTTTTTAAACCTGCTCCTTTCTTGCCTCATTAGATGACCTGACTCATTTTCCTGGGGTTCATTCGGATTTCTGAATTAAAAGAAGAAGAAGAGACCGTTAAGGATTGTAAAAGTTAGACCCATTTTCACCAACAAAATTAATCTCGCTTAAAGTTGATCGCGATTAGTTGCCAATGACGACCCAAATAAATTCTGATACAAGTATTTACATTGTAATCGTGATTAATTGTTGATCGTGGTTTAAGAAGTTGGTGAAATCGGGCCTTAGTGTGAACGCAACTAAAATAAGACGGTGAGGTGTGAGTTGTTTACCCCGTTCTCGCGAAGTTGCTCCAATAAATCATGGTGGCCTCGGATAGAAGAACTTCAGCTTTCGTGTAGTTTCTGGAAAAATGTGACATTCCACCTACGAGGGGAGCGCCAAAAACGTAGGCGAGATCTTCACCGTGAACGCAGCCTTGTCTCTGTGAAAACATGAAAAATAAGAATAATTAAACATGAGTTTGGTGCCCATAATTGATTGGACGCTAATGTTAAAACGTGGAATGTTTCGGAAATTGACATAATCATAGCATAATGAAAATTCAAAGCTGAAAGATGATCCCGTCGTTGCACGTTGCAAATTTTGCTTCCAAAGGACAAATAACTTGAACTTTTGCTCCAAAAACTGACTTCTTGCTGAAGCGAATCGTTTTTCGTCGCCCCCTAACTATAAAACTTATTTCGCCCTAAACACTGACTGTTCAAATGTAAAACTGGAAGTTTAGCCCTTTGTAGCTCAATTGGTGTGGCAATATAAAACTTGTACTTCAGCCCAGAAACCGCAAAGTTGGCTCTATAAAATTGACACTTTTAGCTCCCATAAACTGATATGTGGCTCTAGGCAAGCTCTAATATCATAAACGGTCAAGTCGTGCAAACTGGTTGCGGAGTTTTGCGGTCCGGACGTTTGCGGTCACCATAAAAAAAAAGGGTAATCCTATACCTGTAAAGGCTAGTAGAAAGAAATGCCTTGGAGAACTCCGGTCATGTCTCTCCCCAGCCTATAGCTCACCTCACCTTCTGTACAATCGTTCCACTGCGCCGTAGGAACACACAGCTTTGAAATCAATGAGATTGCTTGGTAGGTCGAGTTGAACTTCTAGGGACCAGTTTGGGATGCGACAGTTATGCTATTAAAGTTTCGGTCCGTGAATACGAATGAAGGGACAACTGGACAAGGGAGTAGGGTTTTCATCAGTTCTTGTTCGCCAAAATATATAGAGTTCTGAGCTACACCTTTAGATAACAGTTAGTATTTAGTAACTGTGTACCAACAAGCAATCACTTGATTGACTCGACTTTGTCGAAAAAGCGAATGTGACTGACTGTTGCAAACGGATGTTGCGGAGAACGCTCTTGAGTCATTTTATTGGTTTACAATTCGATAACATCCTAAAATCTAGAGAAATAAGTCACTTCATTCCTATTCACGGACTGAAAGACTGAAACTTTTAGCATAGCTGTAGCATCCCTAACTAGTCCCCAGAACTTCGACTCCACCTACCAAGCTTATTTCATTGATTTCAAAGCTGTGTGTTCTAATGATAGTGGAACGATTGTACAGAAGGAAAGTTGAGCTATAGGTTGGAGAAACACACGACCGCAGTTCTCCGAGGTATTTCTTTCTGCTACCCTTTGCAGGTATAGGATGATCCTTTTTTTAAGGTGACCGCAAACCTCAGGACCGCAAAACTCCGGACACCGTGCAAACTTGGACCCTTTTTCTTTTTTTTTTTTTTGACCCTGAACCAATTATTTGGCTGTGAAAGTTAATCTCTTATTTCTGGAAACACACACCTTGACCATGCTCTGCAAATTGATTGCCACGAAATCCTGGTATTTGGTTAAAAACTGGTACTAATTTTGCCGCCTACATAGGCTATTTGCGCCTGACACGGTGACACCATTCAATTACGACAGAAAAATGTGTTCGAAAAAAAGTAACTCAACCTGAAAACTGACTATGCACGTTACAAAAGTCCAGTTTCCCCCAAATCCTCACAAAAAAACTGGCCTGTTCCGACACAGTTATTTCACAGTTGTTACACCGCCACGAAAGGGATATGCTGGAGTACCCGAAGAATCAGATTTTTTTGTGAGGATTTCGGGGGAAACTGGACTTTTCTAACGTGCATAATCAGTTTTCAGGTTGAGTTACTTTTTTTCGAACACATTTTTCTTAGGCCAGTCAGTATAAACATCAAACATCGCAAATATGCATGTAATTGTTTTTTCTTTTGCACATTGTTAGGGCCAATTAGAGCAGTTCATACTCAAGTTTGCACCCTTCAAAACCTTGTGCTAACTCGTGGCACTCGAAAAACCATGAAATTCCATCAATTTTTTAGGTTGTTAAACAAAAATACCAGAAGAAAGAGTTTTTCGAGCACGACCACAGTATACATTGTTGAAGCCAACTAAATTTGCTACAATTTAAGCCCAGACCGAGCGTCCTACGTATGTTATTTTCGGAGATACAGCCAATCAAGAAATATGTAATATCGCCAAAATGCGAGATTTTATTGATAGGGTTATTTATCAAAACCCGTAGCACTCAAACATAATGGTCCTACAGAAAATCCACGCGAGAATAATTCTTAGGCAGTAGCTCAATTTGAATCTGACTCTATTGCCTAAAATTTATTTTCGCGTGGATATTCCACATACAGGACAGGGTGACCGGTACTTGGTTGAGCAAAATAATAGGGATGATTAAACATCCAAAATGCAACAAAAATTGTCTTATGACCTAGGGTCCGATTTCCTTTCCTAGTCAAGATAATAGATTTTTTCACGTTTTTCAGCACATCACTGGTTTTCGCAAGAAAAAAAGCTGTAACTTGGGAAGCATGCGTCCTAGGTTAAATCCAACGACACCAATGAAAAGAGCACACTTTTTTCTGTGTGAGTAAGGACATTTTGTCCAAAGTTAGCGAAAGATTCTTGGAGTAAACTGGGAAAATATCAGGGTATTTTAAAAAATGTCAGTTTTTGACAACTGTTCAAAGCTAGACTACATTAGCCATGGTGCTCCCAGCGCGCGGCAAATTCCTCTAAAACTGTATGAAGTAACTTGGTTTAATACTTCATGCCTATTTTACTCCTGTCCTTCGCAATGTTTTGAGAAAAATCCATTGTTATACCAAAAAATGAGGCAATCAGGCCCATTTTGAGTGCCTAAAAGAAGATAAGAAACCTATTTCAAGAAATTTTTTCCATTCCACTTTTATTTGTCTGTCCTCATAGATTAGCATAGGAAAAGTGAATTAAGCTGAAAAAAAAAGTTTTGGGAATGACTCTTGATCTTCTTGTAGGCACTCAAAATGTGACTAATTGTCTCATTTTTTGGTATAACAAATTAACAATGGATTTTTATCAAGAAATTGCAAAGGACAGGAGTAAATAAGCATGAAGTATTAAACTGAGTTACTTCATACAGTTTTAGAGGAACTTGCCAGGTGCTGGGAGCACCATGGCTAATGTAGTCTAGCTTTGAACAGTTGTCAAAAACTGACATTTTTTAAAATATCCTGATATTTTCCCAGTTTACTCAAAGAATCTTTCGCTATCATTAGACAAAATGTCTTTACTCACACAAAAAAAAATGCGCTTTTCAGTGGTGTCGTTGGATTTAACCTAGGACGCTTACTTCCCATGTTTCAGATGTTTTTGTTGCGAAAACCCGTGATGTGCTAAAAAACAACAAATTGATTATCTGAACTAGGAATGGAAATCTGACCTTAGGTCATAGGAACTTTTTTGTTGCATTTTTGGTGTACAATCACCCCTCTGATTTTGTTCACCCAAGTACCAATCACCGTGTACTTGAGTGCTACGGGTCTTGAAAAATTACCCTACCAATATAAAATCTCGCTTTTTGGCGTATTTTGTTGATTGACTGTATTTCCTGAACTAACAGACGCAGGATGCTCGGGCATGGCTTAAATTGTAGCAAATTTAGTTGGCTTTAACAATGTATACTGTGGTCGTGCTCGAAAAACTCTTTCTTCTGGTATTTTTGTTTAAAAACCAGAAAAAGTGATTAAATTTCTTAGTTTTTCGAGTGCCATAAGTTTAGCACAAGGTTTTGAGGGTTGCAAACTTGAGTAATAACTGCTCTCATTGGTCCTTACGACACGCAACAAAAAAATCAATTACACGCATGTTTGCGATTTACCCCCATTTTTGTGTCTATATTGACTGGTCTATCTGTCGTAATTGAATGGTTGTAACCTGATAAGTGTGTAACGTTATTTTTGCCCTTCGAAGTCAATAGAGTCTAAAGATTATATTAAAAATACTCACGATGCCCCAAATTTATTATTGACTGATATCGAAGCTCCAAGAATTCAAGGAAAAATTATTGAACCCTCAGCCATTTGTTAATTTTTTAATGGATGCGCATTTCTTGCTGCTGATGAGGGAGCGGGGGTCGCTCCGAAATGCGCATCCATTAAGAAATGAACATATGGCTGAGGGTTCAATAATTTTTCCTTGAATTCTTCGTCATTAAAAATAGTTAAGGGCGTTAGTTGTCAATAAAGTTGTACATCCGAACAATTTGCGAGCATATGAAACCCAGAGTCTGACCACCAGTGGCACACGAGGCTTCAGAGCCGCGCTCAAACGTCCTTCTGCCACGCCCCGTGAATGATCATAACCAATTTCTGGTGGTGAAATGGTCAGTTTCACTCTTAAGCTCGGTGCACACGATGCATTTTTTTGAAGCATGGTGGCCTGCCTGTTCTAAAAAACATCCGGTCACTGATGGGGATCATATGTTTTTTTTTCACCATGCAAGTAAACATGCTTCGAAAAATGCATCGTGTGCACCGAGCTTTACACTCACAAACCAACCTACCAAAATGTTTTTTGGCTACCAAAATGAAAGGTCAAGGTTTCTGGCTGAAAAAACTTAGATGACACCTCACTAGGACCCCATCAAGGTGTTTAATTGGTCCCCAGTTTGACCGTAATTATTTCGATCAGTTTCCTCGAACTAATTTGACTGGCCTAAATGCGGATTTTGACGTTTTTTGCTGGAATTTCTCATCACGCGCAACGCCACTTTGGTTTTTGTGTTAAGGGGCAAACTTATACTTGTACTTATAGGCACTTCGCTGAATACTTAAGCACCTGTATTGGGGTATCTTGATAGGGAAAGCTACGGTGTTCTTCCGCTTGCTTCCCAGATGACATTCGTGATCGGCTCTTTACCATGGTGGGACATGAGAACGCTTGCTGTTTTCTTCTTTGTGGAAGGAATGAGGTAAGTATCAAAATATTTTTTATAACGGCTAAATCTCACATTTAGACGGGAGGGCCCAGCTCACTTGGCCGCGGTATCTAGCCGAGTCATTCCCAACCCCCGTTGACCCGTTTCGCCCTCATGGTCTTATGGTTCGTATCCGTCCTGGTGCCCGGAGCCGGAGCCTCAGCGGCCGACCAAGATGAGAACATTTTTGGCACCCTGGGGATTTTGTCCCATAAGCTAAAAACAGTGCAACTTTTAAAAGATTGGTCTATCGACTATAGGGAACATCATAATGACCTTCTGCTTATGTAAACATGCTTGAGTAGAGCTGCAGAACAACTAGCGATCAGCCGTAAGTGCAGTTGGTGTTTAACAAGATGAGTGAACTTGTATAGGTCTACGCGGAAAAGAGGCTTCTGCTTGATGGAAAATTCATGCCCCAATCAATCTCATCATCACTTTTAAATCAGCTCGTTTTCTTTGACGTGATTATTATGCGGGTAGCATATTCCAACTTGCCTTAAGTTCGAATCTTTTTTCCCCTTCGAACAACTTGCTTCCCTGAATATTGAGAAACGTCGGTCGTTTCCTTCACGATGAAAAAAAGGCGAGAACAGTATACCTGTGCAGCATGGTATTAAATAGAATTCAGGCGATTTGAGTCTTACTTTTTCTTTATTGCTTCCTGGCCTTTTTCCGTTGGTAATTCTGCGGTCTACACCTTTTCATCAAATTTTAATTAAGACTCACTGCTCGATTCTAGCACAACACTCAGAGTTACGTTTCTGTCTAGGTCACCTCTTTAACTTAATGCCTAACCTTCGTAGCAATATAAGAAGGAACTATTTTCTCTCTTTCCCATTCCTGGAGAAGTGTGCTTTTTCTTCTATAACAATATTGGTAAATCTCAACAAAAGACACCTTTTCTCCATCTTTCTATCGCTTCTCCAGACCCGTCACTCCATTCACCCCCTGCTCACTAGTAGGTGAAAAGTGTCAAACGGTCTCTCGTCAACGCACTTTCCTCACACACTAACTCTTTCATTCTTTCTCCAACCCCCCCGCAGCACAGGGTTCTGGGAATAAAAGCTTCTCTTTCACATCCTCGCGTCCTTCGCCCTTTGGGAAAGGGAAAACTTCCTAGCCCCTCGCACACTACAATTCTCTTTCATGAACCAAAGTGAGCGCGATAGGGGGCGGTGGAAGGGGGAGGGAAACAAATCGGGTTTCTCACTCATCCACTCTCACTCGCTTTTCCATTGCATACGTAATCCACAGGAGAGAAGAGTGGAGAGCCAACCGCCTTTTGGAGTTTGCCAAAAAGGTATGAAAGTTTAGACACGTTTTATGTATTCAAGGAAATTTATTACATATAATTACGGAGAGAGGGATGGAACACCTTTAAGTTTTTGGGAACTTGGAGCCGATTCAAGGGAGGGGGGGAACGGTGAGTAGGAATGGGGCCGACGGGCGATTATATCAAGCTCGAATTGTTTCTACTTCAAGCTTCTCTATACATTGTTGTAAAACAAAATTTCAGTTTTGTTTGGATTGGACAGCCAGGGGAAAAAGAGTTGAAGCGAGGTTTTCACAGAAAAAAAAAAAGTTGAGATCGATGAGAGGAAATACGTGAATGTCGGGGCTTTGATTGGAAAAGTTTTAAGCACTGACTGACAAGCTAATGTCAAACATTAGGATTACAGCACCTACATGAAGAAATAGTTCGGAAAGAGTGTGGTTATTACAAACTTTACCCTCTACAAATACCTCTAGTTCGGGAAATCTCCTGAAGAGATCAAAAGTGCGAGGTTCAATCGAGATGTGATCAAAAGAAACGTTTTTTCTTCTTGTAATGAACATATAACTTGACCTATGCCGCAGAAAATAATAAATAAATGGTTTACGATCCCGGTTCCCATGCCGTAGAAAACAAAATAATGTTCTCATAATCATAACATTAGGGGTGTACACCTTGGTTGCCTGTATGTAAATTCAGTCTTATCCCGTAGAGGCAGGGGCGTAGCGTGACATTTTGATGCCCGGGGCGGTGGTCATGGTGGATGCCCCCCCCCCCACTATCAAAAAATGCGAATATCGGGCTACTCGCCTCAATCGGAAATCATCCAGGGCTTAGGGTAGGGGAAACTTTCAGGGTTCTCGGGGAAATTTTCTCCCAA
The DNA here is from genome assembly GCA_038030265.1 of Corythucha ciliata. Classification (NCBI taxonomy): domain Eukaryota; kingdom Metazoa; phylum Arthropoda; class Insecta; order Hemiptera; family Tingidae; genus Corythucha; species Corythucha ciliata. Next base: position 35,460,221 of record CM075938.1, on the reverse strand, counting down.
ACATCGTATTCGATTTACCTGGAAAGGACCTATTTATCATTATACGCTTTTTTCGGAACAAACAGACCGGCGTGGTGTCAGATTGACAGATTCTTGGCGTGGGAATGTTTCTCGGGACAAAATCAGCAGTTTCATAGTCCCTGTGAGCTAGATTTGCAGTAATTAAGCCAATAATATGATGTAGGTACGATCAAAGATGGGGGGAGGGAACGTCACGAGAATGGGTCTTCAAGAAACCGAATTCGTGGGGCTTAATCGTTGAAAAAAAACAATCTTGAAAGTTTGGCTCTGCAGAAAAAAAAGACATGAGCTCGGCTTACATGAAAAACACAAACTTTGAGGGCCCGGCTTTTCCAAATACCACTTTCACGGGTTTAACTCCTGAAACCCCTTATTTCGAGAATTGACTCTGAGTAGAACCAGCTTGACAGGTTTTGCGCTTCAATAAACCAATCTCAAAGGCTTATGTCGTTCAAAAAACCAATCTTGAGGGTTAATTATAGTAATAATTAGTGGGCGCCGGGTTTCGAACCCGGCAGGCGCCAAAGCCTCCTTTGGGCTCATACGCCTGTACCCTGATCCAACAGTGCACTTCACACCCGTACTACGCGGGCGTTTCCCACACGAAGCCGAGTGTGCCATGTCACAGTTCGCCGCTGCCTTATAGTGAAATGGGCAATAGCTAGATTCGAACCCAGGCCCGCTGGGTTGCGAAGCGAGTATTGTATCCATTACACCACCGAGAATCTTGAGGGTTAGTATCTTCGAACACTCAAAATACCAATTTTGCGGGTTATTTGGCTCAATAAAAAACAATTTTACGGATTCGGCTCTCCATAAAAACAATTTTTCCTCCTTCGGTTAATCAAAAGACCTCAACCCGCAATTTCTGGCACGCTCTGTCCAGTTCTTAAACTGTTTTGCCTCCAAAGAGAACCATGGCATCGCCAAGACTCAGCTTTCGGTCAACTTCATTGTAGTTTATACGCGTTCTCCCACTAACTGGCAGCCGTAGATAGCTCTTGGGGGTGCCTTGGTCTGCAATGGACAATTTTTTCCGGTTTTGGTGCCTCTTGGTAGACCTAAAGCCACAATTTCTTCCACGGAGCACCTGACAACTATGGGCACTGGGCAGTTGAATTATAGATGTGGAGTGTTTAGTGGTGGTGCGTAAAAGGACTCTATATTTATCCCAACTCTGCTCGATTCTTCAACATATTCAAGTTAAAAACAAATAAAAGCTTCAGCCGACTGATGCCCCATTTCAAGTGATGCCCAGGGCGGGCCGCCCCACCACCCCCCTCATACGCTTGCCTCAACCAACCCCATACTGGTACTTTACCCTAACAAAACCAATCATATTCAACATTGATCATTCTTTCGCAAAAAGATGTGAGCAGTGGACCAAGCTCACCAGTCATCCCTCAGTTTTCCATCCATCGGCTCAACGAGTATCAAGCCGAGCTAGTAACGAATAAAATTCTGTTGCAACTTTCGCATAAAAACAATGGAGCGTGAAAAAGTGGATCAATGAAAGACACGCTCACATTCTCGAAAACAAAAAAACCGCCCTCCCACCAATGTGAGTCAGTGCCTGTGAAATTAAGAGTACACATCGCGCATTTTTCCTTTGTGATGGGGTATACACCAATAATAAACTCCTTATTTTACTCTTGCATGCTTGGTTTTACGTCGTGACATGATTTTGGGCGCATTTAATAGTAAGATTATCCTTTCATACACCCCCTCTTCCCTGTTGTAACACTACCAAGCTCTTAGAAAGCTTTCTGAGTCACATTTCTCTATTTGAGCAAATTACCACTGTGGCGGTGAACAAAACATGATGAATGCGGTCAGCAGGCAGGCATTAAATGACATGAGTTAAAAGCTAGTACGTAAGGGTATAGTGGCAATGAAGCGAGAAGGGAAAAGTGAGCACGGGTTTTGTGATCTCCGGAAAAAGCTTCGGTTTGAAGGGGGTAATAATGGGAATTCGCGGTGAATGGTGTTGTGTGCGGGTGGCACAAAAAGCGAAAGAAAAAAGGTTCTAGCGCCAGTTAGTGTGGGATTTTGAAAACAAGAGAACGTGATGAGAAGGGGCTCACGGTTTGAAGAGGTTTTTTTCATGGGGTTGAAACAGGGAGAAAGAGGGAGAAAGATGTCACAAAAAATTACTTTAAATGCCGCGGCGAAAATGCGAAAGGAAAATAAACCGAGAGAGGATACCCACCAATCATATTTTTTTTTAGCAGTACCAAGGAAAGAAAAAGAAATGGGAAAGGGCTTAGGTTGGACTTCAGAAAACACGTTATCAAGAGCAGGCGAAGTGCTTAATATTCGAGTACATAAACGGTGAAAAGACAGTATAGGCGAACACAGGAAACGAACTGAAACTGAACAAAAACAGCTGAAAGGTTGCCCCTCTGTAGCTACAAATCTAATAAACCGCCCCACCTTCCAAGCCCGTTCAATCGATCCATCAGCAATCTTGGAGAGGAATGAAAAGTTCTGTGTGTGACATCTCAACGCCGCCATACCTTGGAAATTGTTTTCTATCATCTTTCGCTAGCTTCCCTCATCCCCTGTACCACCAAACTGATTCTTCATCCCGGGTAGATCTTTACTTCATTAAACTTTTCCTTCTCCCCTATGCATAAGCCGTTATCGATATTGCCTGAAATATTATATATGTGCTTCCTGAAGTTTCAAAAAAAACTCTCGAAATTATGATATTGAAAAAGCGGTAACCGTCACTTCTTCACTCGCTAAGTCATCTCAAAGAATTTGTTTAATATTGCCTCTTATTCTGAATCGAAGTTATTTCATACTTGTCAGTCTTTATTGTTAGATTAAATTCTAGCAATTTAAATTAAATTCTAGCCAAGCCGAAAATATGAACAGAGCTACAGATCTTCTAGTTCAACGAGCCTTCCCTACAGCTTTTACGAAAACTAATATTCTCATGCGAGGCCTAGGAAGAAAATAGAATCAAGGAACCTCTTCAAAACATTAAGACGATATTGACGAGGTAAACTAACAATGACTATAGAAGACATTTTAGGCCCTCCGATAGAACATCCGTTATCCCTATTTCTAAATTTTGACCAATGAGTTTTTCCGTAGCCAAGCAACGATAGCTCTTAAAGTTTGCGTTTGTTAGCGGAGCTGTTGTTAAAACTCTTTATTGACTCAGGCAGGCAGAGCAAAACAATAATTATTATTTGTTTTAGGTCGGTCGTCCACTGGAAGCGTTTTCGATCGGCGCTGCAACGCCCGACAAGGGGTGCGTCTAACTGCGCCCCATTCTGTGTTGCCGATACCCCATATTTCCCGATCGGAAATACCCGCTGTCAAACCCCAAATTACCCGACTTCATTTTATTAATTACCCTTTATTGTACCCGACTGGGATATTAGGGTTTTTCGCTCCAATCATCCCATTTTTGCGTAAATAATAAATTTTTAAAAAGGATAACGTGCATTCGGCGTGGGCAAATGACAATTTCAGGCTAATAGCATTAGATTAGACAAATACTATTCACCCGGGCAAATATCTTTTTCAGTTATATCGGTACCTACCTAAGTTGAATCTAGTTTAACTTTTTCAGGTTAAAACTTGCAGCAGTTACAGTTTTATTCGCCTAGGCAAATGCTATTCGCCATGTCTAATAGTTTTAGACTAAACTCTTTAGGCAAATGAAAAAGGGTTTAACTGAGCAACTGGGGTTGTCTGCCTTTTTTTGAATTGATAAATTAATTAAACTGATCTTATCCGGATGACTTGGAAAGGCAAAGTCTAGCACAATTTGAACTTCGAGAAAAAATGGGCTCCCCGGCGAGATTTGAACCCGCAACCTCTGGAATGCTAGTCCAATGCGCTGCCAATTGTGCCATGGTGACGTCCTTGGGAGACGCAGAGGGAGGAATGAGCATAGCGAAACCCTAACCAGGGCCATTGTTTCTCGAAACAATGGAGTGAAAGGCCGAGTTGCCCATTTTCTATCCATTTAACACAAGTTGCGCCTTGACGTGACTTACAAGGTCCCTGTTAATTTGCCTTACAAAAGTTTAGGCTGAAGCTATTAAACTGGGTGAAAAGCATTTGGCTAGGCCTTGGACGGATAGTTACCGCTATCAATTTTGACCTGGGAAAGCTATTTGGCTTTGCAAAAAGCACTTGCCTGGGCTAATGTTATTTGCCTACGACACATACATATATTCACAATGCACATCCATGAGTGTGTTATCATGATTCATGGAATCTAAAAGGAGCTAACGGAATATAACGGAATAGTCAGACATTCCATGCGGTTCAAGATTTTTCCTGACCACTATAGTGCGGCAATAGAGAAGGGAAAAAATGAAAATATCAGGGGCCCCCATTACCCGAAAATACCCAATTTTTGCTACGACCCGATGACTTTCCCGATTGACTTCTGATTACCCACCAATCGGGTAAAATTACCCGATTTGGCAACACTGGCCCCGTTACAAGTGCTCCACAGTTCAACTACGCCACACTCAAGTGTGCCACATCGTGATAACTGACTGATAACGTTATCGCGTTCAACTGCGCCACAAACTTAAATTTTTAATTCCCGCTTTTATTATAGTCATGTGTCACTGTACACTTCTTTCGAGAGGCTACAGATTACGATCTATGACATTATCAGAGAGCGAACGTGAGTGCTACAAGACATCGTTGTCGCACCAAGCTCTGTTAAAATATTGGTGAATACCGGCGTTTGTTATTGTTCCTAAACTGACAGCTCTTCCTCTAGAGCGCTCTTTTCCTTATCTTTGCACGGTTCCCATTTAACGAAAAATCAATTAATTCACCAATTTATCTCCAATCTCAGAAAAAAACGCTGATGACACGGACCTTACGTATTTCGGTTTTATTTGAAATACCTTGACAACTTAGTTTGATTTTAATGTTGTTTACGTTTGCTTAGCTTTGCGTAGAGTTCCATGCCATGTGGAAGGGGAACAATATTATGGAGCACTTAAGGAACAAAGCCATACGCATGCGCTCGAGTGGGATTATGAGTTTCTTGTGTGATCTTGTGTCACACTTGAACGTGATAACGTTATCACCCTGATATCACGTTGTGACGCAGATGATTGTGTCGCAGTTGAACTGTGGCGCGGTTGTATTGTGACGCAGTCGATAACCACCCGCGCGAAAATGAGCGCACATCCCAAATCCTCAAACTGAATGTGACATCGCCCACTGCAGGCTTAGCAGCAGTGAATTCAATTAATGTATTTTTGTACGTACGCTTGTTGTCGCTCGTTGTAGCACCGCTCGAAAAACGCTTCCAGAGGACGACTGGCCTTAAGGTATACATGATCGAACGGAGGTACAACATTCATAATTACATGCAATCACAGTTAAAGCTACACCAATTACCTTACGGCTAACAAATTTTCAGCAATGAGTGATATACAGGGTGGATCCGTATAAGTGTGACAAAAATTTTTGGTTAATACTACGTTAAAACTGGAGAAAATGGTACCTTCGGAAGTGTCCTACGTCGATCCGTTCCGGAGTTATGATTTTTTTTGTGTTGAAAAAAGTAACCAATGCTTGATTCAAAAAATCCGCAATTTCTCGGCTTATATCGCACCAAATCCAAAAAGTGATGCTATTTTCAGAAACTACGGAACATTTCCTTTAGGAAAGAGGCCATTTTATTGCTTGAAATATCGTCAACACCCAGAAATCTGTCATTTTTTCCATAAATTTACGTGGCCTCCAAATTTTGTCCTTTTTATGAAAAGTCGCTGTACCCAAACAGCTTTCTCAACAGATTTTCGATGTATCACAAAAACTTCCCCGTCTTCTAAGCTTCCTTTTGGCGTGTTCACATTTCATGTTACCATTGACGTTTCTCACGAAACGTCACGAGAATGCACAAAAAACCGTGTTTTTACGGAACATGGACCATTGTCTACGGTATTCGTGAAGGGTGCAGGGAGATCGGCAGTAAGTGAGAACAGGATATCTTACCATAGAGAAGGCAAGAGGCATTCGATTTGACCCCTTCCCCCATCAGTAATTCATTAAACTGTCGCCATTCAGGGGGGGGGGGGTTAAATTCAATGCTGTTTGCCAACGATATCTTCTCCTTCCTAAAATATTCTGCCCTTCCCTTTCTAAAACAGTATTTTGACAGAAAAATATAGGGAGTTGCCTATGTGCCAGGTGCAAACAGTATTCGTGAAGGATGCTCAGAGATCGGCAGAAATGGATGGGGGGGGGGGGGTATAATTGAATGTCTCTTGCCTGCGATATCTTCTCCAATGTAAGATATCCTGTTCTCACTTACTGCCGATCTCCCTGCACCTTTCACGAACAATGTAGACAATGGCCCAAGTTCCGTAAAAACATGGTTTTTGTGCATACTCGTGACGTTTTCGTGAGAAACGTCAGTGGTAACATGAAATGTGAACACGCCAAAAGGAAGCTTAGAAGACGGGGATGTTTTTGTGGTACATCGAAAATCTGTTGAGAAAGCTGTTTGGGTACAGTAACTTTTCGTAAAACGGACAAATTTTGGAGGCCACGCAAAGTTATGGAAAATATGCCAGATTTATGGGTGTTGACGACTATTTCAAGCAATAAAATGGCCTCTTTCCTAAAGGAAATGTTCCGTAGTTCCTGAAAATGGCATCACTTTTTGGATTTGGTGCGATATAAGCCGAGAAATTGCGGATTTTTTGAATCAAGCATTGGCTACTTTTTTAAACACAAAAAAAAAAAAAAAATTTCGCTCCGGCAGCTGGCGGTCGGAAAGAGTGCATTTCATTTTGTATACGGATACCCTAAGCCGTCCCAGAAGTAGTAATGTTGAGACCATGATTTGTTTCGTTTATGTTTGACCCTCCCTCGTACTGTTTGCTGCCGGGTTTGTTTAAGCTGAACTTAATGGGAATCAAAGGCTATTTCAAAATGGAATCACACTTACTTCCACCACGGGGGCACCACCCCCTCCCCCTTGACTTTTTCAAAAAACTAAAATGGGAATCAAAGGCTAGTCTAACATGGAGTATACGTACCGAATATGATGCTTCTAGAATAAACTGGTGATTTTTAGTGATTTTTTTACAATTTCAACCCCTATTTTCCCCCCCTCTACCTTGACCGATTTGGCCCAAATGCAATACCGACCGGGATCTTATGACTACTGATTTTTTACATAAAGCGCGTTCCGCTAAATTAATTTCTACGAGAGTTATCGTGCTAACAAGACCACACACTTACTTCCACCCCGGGGGCACCACCCCCTCCACCTCGACTTTTTCAAAAAATTAAAATGGGAATCAAAGGCTAGTCTAACATGGAGTATACGTACCGAATATGATGCTTCCAGAATAAACTGGTGATTTTTAGTGATTTTTTTACCATTTCAACCCCTATTTTCCCCCCCTCTACCTTGACCGATTTGGCCCAAATGCAATACCGACCGGGGTCTTATGACTACTGATTTTTTTGCCAAAGCGCGTTCCGCTAAATTAATTTCTACGAGAGTTATCGTGCTAACAAGACCACTCACTTACTTTCACCACGGGGGCACTACCCCCTCCCCCTTGACTTTTTCAAAAAACTAAAATGGGAATCAAAGGCTAGTCTAACATGGAGTATACGTACCGAATATGATGCTTCTAGAATAAACTGGTGATTTTTAGTGATTTTTTTACCATTTCAACCCCTATTTTCCCCCCTCCACCTTGACCGATTCGGCCCAAATGCAATACCGACCGGGATCTTATGACTACTGATTTTTTAGATAAAGCGCGTTCTGCTAAATTAATTTCTACGAGAGTTATCGTGCTAACAAGACCACTCACTTACTTTCACCACGGGGGCACTACCCCCTCCTCCTTGACTTTTTCAAAAAATTAAAATGGGAATCAAAGGCTAGTCTAACATGGAGTATACGTACCGAATATGATGCTTCTAGAATAAACTGGTGATTTTTAGTGATTTTTTTACCATTTCAACCCCTATTTTCCCCCCTCCACCTTGACCGATTTGGCCCAAATGCAATACCGACCGGGATCTTATGACTACTGATTTTTTAGATAAAGCGCGTTCTGCTAAATTAATTTCTACGAGAGTTATCGTGCTAACAAGACCACTCACTTACTTTCACCACGGGGGCACTACCCCCTCCTCCTTGACTTTTTCAAAAAATTAAAATGGGAATCAAAGGCTAGTCTAACATGGAGTATACGTACCGAATATGATGCTTCTAGAATAAACTGGTGATTTTTAGTGATTTTTTTACCATTTCAACCCCTATTTTCCCCCCTCCACCTTGACCGATTTGGCCCAAATGCAATACCGACCGGGATCTTATGACTACTGATTTTTTAGATAAAGCGCGTTCTGCTAAATTAATTTCTACGAGAGTTATCGTGCTAACAAGACCACTCACTTACTTTCACCACGGGGGCACTACCCCCTCCTCCTTGACTTTTTCAAAAAATTAAAATGGGAATCAAAGGCTAGTCTAACATGGAGTATACGTACCGAATATGATGCTTCTAGAATCAACTGGTGATTTTTAGTGATTTTTTGACGACTTCAAGCCCGATTTTCCCCCCCTCCACCTTGACCGATTTGGCCCAAATGCAATACCGACCGGTGTCTTATGACTACTGATTTTTGTGCCAAAGCGCGTTCCGCTAAATTAATTTCTACGAGAGTTATCGTGCTAACAAGGAAACGGCCATAAAGATATATATATAAAAAGATATATATATATATATATATATATATATATATATATATGAATTCCGGAGACCACTGAATTCGTGTTCTAGAGGTTCTGAAACGTGAAAAAAACATGACATGACCCATGTTTGCCACCATCACGACGAGACCAATAGTGCATTTTTCAGAATGAAATGCACTAAAATCATAACTCCGGAACGGATCGACGTAGGACACTTCCGAAGGTACCATTTTACTCCAGTTTTAACGTAGTATTACACAAAAATTTTTGTCACACTTATACGGATCCACCCTGTATGTATATTACCTATATGACATTTTGCGCCGACAACTAATTTTTTCACGAATAAGCGTGAAAGATCAAGGTTTCGATAAAGAGTTTGTAGGTTTTGTTTTTCCCGAAAATAATACATATAAATTTTCTCACAGAATTCAATTATTTCACCCAAACTCCTCGACTCCCCTCCAATCATCCATAACCTAGAACACAGCATCAATTTTCTCGTTTTATTTCTGCACCATTCCTGGATTCAAAGGCGTTGTTTCAATTTTCAGGGCATTTCGCATACGCAGCAGTATTCTATTTTTCAAATAAGTCGAAACATTGACGAAGCTAGAACAGGATAGAAGGGTGGGCAGCTTTTCGCATTCCCTTGAGCCCTCGTGTAGTTGTTTGTCATCGTCTCAATGTTGAACGTGACGGATAATTATAAGGTCAGGGGGGGGGGGCATGGGCTTCATCAATTTTAGGAGCTATGGATCGATCCAGTGCCGGACGGCGGCCACTAAAAAAAAGGTCCCAAAAACGCGTAATTTATCCGCAACCTGAGGACCTTCAATCTTGAGGATATTCAGCCAGGAAACTTCAAATTTCTTTAAAGAATTTTTGCTAGCTAGCCAAAATTTCACCGCCATAAAAAAGGCCCCAAAACTTTCAGTTTTGCTTAAATTAAAAATTAATGCCATAAACTTGCATTTTCGAAGGAATGATAAGACCTGAACGTCACATTGCCGTGGATGTTCGGCCATGGAACTTCCAATTTTCTGGTTATTAGTCTTGGGCGCTTACTCTGTTAGAGCTGTTAGATCCGCAACTATGAAACAGGCCCCAATACTTTTTTTTTTTTTTACTTGGTGAATTTGCTTAAAGTAAGACCCTCATCTTGCAATTTAACTCAAATTGCCTGAACCCGAAATTTTCAATTTCAAGGATTTCCAGCCTGGAAACTTGACTCGGAATTGCACTCAAAAAACGTATCTCTAAATTAATGTTGAAATTCTACGGCTATTTGTCAGCGTATTGGCCCAGTCGGTGCCGGCTAGCCCGGGATCCGCACTCAATAAAAAAAACACCACATTTATTTCTCTACGGGAGCATGGAAGTACAAAGAGTCGAAACTCGCAATTTCAATTCACTGAAACAAGTCGCGAAACTTTTTCAGAATTTTCAGCAATAAGGAACATGCACATTTTTTGGAATATTTTTTTTAGAACAAATTAATATTGAATTCTAAAAACATTGGTGTGAAATTTATTTACAAAAACCGAAAATTAGAATTTTAAAAGATTTGTGGATTTTCGAAGGATCCCCCAACCAAACCCCTCACCATGGGGCCGTCTTGTATTTCTCGTGACATCACTTTACGTTTTCTTGAAATGTAATTCTATGTATTTCTGATCCAGTTTAGCGGTTTAAATGAAAAAAGTCCTCAAATGTATACATATATAGCTAACTTATATAAGCCAATTATACAATTATAGCTACCCAGCTTTTGACATAAGCCGAATAAAAACGGAGACAATTTTCATTCGTTTGCAATTGATAACGTTCGGCCAGCATACGTAATTATAAAGAGGAAGCTCTTTCAATGAGTGCCATTAAAATAATTGCCCTTTTATTTTGTTCAGGAACTGCACTTTGTAGGTAATATTTGTCATAATTAGAAATAGATGGTTTTTATTATTTAAATAGAATTATACGAGGATATCCGGCAACTATTAGATCCAAGGCTTCTACCTCAAATAACCGGACTCCATACACACCTTCGCCATTCCACCGCCCGAGCCCATTGCTTTGCTTGGTAGCATAGTACCCCCCCCCCCTCTTCCACTGTTCAGTCAGGTAAAATTTCACGCCACTACTTTTCAGTGAGGTAAAGTTTTTACATCACTGTTGTGTATCTCTCGACTTCCTGCAGTTGTTCTTTGTCTGTCAACTCGAACTTTACACGCTGGACACACGAAAAGAAACAATTCTATTGGAAACGGCCACCACTAACATGAAAAAGTGTGCTCTTTTCGAATCTTGCGCCAGAATTTGTAAAAAAATTCGCTTGAAAACGACAAAATCGAATTTTAAGGCAAAAAGTGACATATTTAAAACCGTTTATAAAAATCATACCTGGAAAAATATTGCATTCCGGACCATGGTGTATTTCGTCTTTTCGATCGCAAATTAGGTCTTCTTTCAACCATTTCTTAAAAAAAAGTTATTCTGAAACGCCCTGTATAATTTTTTTTTATTAATAATTTGCCATGACTGGAGAAGGCTTTGAAAAAGCAGACTCCGGCAATCTTCCGCGGGCTTCTGTCTTTTCAGTCGTGTCTTTTATTCATTCAACGATTGACGGCGGTGTAGAGTCGCGTGGAGTGAAAATGGAAAAGTAAGAACCCATACAACTGACAAATAATGTTATTCGCATGCGAAAAAATATTGTTGAGATTTTCGCTATAGGAGCACGCAAGAACACAAGGTTCGCGCCAAGCCTTACTCGGTTGGCGTCACGATTGACGAGGAAAACGACTGGCACAATAAGTTTTTACTTACATTGAAGTGATCTTCGCAACAATGAAGCGTTGATTTCGACGATGTATGAGTTGGTAAGGGCGTCGGACGCTCTGATCTGAACCATTTGGTTCTACCCGGTTCTCTTTTAGGCAAAGATATAAACAACTTTTCGGTAGTCGAAAAAGTAGTGTTTTGATATTGTGGCACAAAACATTACCTAATGGTGGATTTCACTACCTCGGCTTAAGGGGGCATACAAGTACTACCCCTCGCCCGTCATCCCCTCACCGTTTTACGCGCAAAGCATTTGGAATATTTCATTTTTTCATTGTAAAGGTTGTAGAGGTTTCTTCATAACTATTTCATTTTTTATGGTCTCATATGAAACCTTATAGTCTTGAGACTTGCCCAGCAGAGCCCGAATTTCAATTCGGAAAAGTCAATTTTGACTTTCCTCGAAATTTAAATTAACTTTATGAAATTACTAGTAATGTTATGAATTGGTTGAATTAACTTTATAAAGTTACTAGTAATGTTTTGAATTTAATTTAAATTTCGAGGAAAGTCAAAATTGAAATTCGGGCTCTGCTGGGCAAGCCTCAGGACTATAAGGTTTCATATCAGACCTTAAAAAATGAAATATTCCAAATTCTTTGCGCATAAAACGGTGAGGGGATAACGGGCGAGGGGTAGTACTTGTATGCCCCCTTAAGGTTCGGCATATTATAAACTCATTCATTCGAAACTGGATTTCCCTGGTAAATACGATGGATTTCCTTGGCAATTACGAAACTACAAACAGTACGAAAGTTGACGTGAATACCCCTAATATTTATAATGGGGTACTTGCACGAATGCCCGATTTGGGGAGAAAGTATACTGGTGAATTGGCACATGTGGACAAGGATATCAACGGCAGTTGCAGCCCGATTGGTGCGTCTGGTGGTTTTTAAATAAATTTCAAAGTTCTTCAGGAGGGGATGGATAGTGCGAAGGAAAAATGACGTCGATGTGCAGTTTTGAAGCATTTGAGGAAAGTCTAAAATGTTTTGTTTACAAATAACAAGAAAAATTAAACCCAAGGTGATAAACTTTCTATAGGTGCCGCAGATTTTTGGCCATGACTGTCCTTCACCTACGTCACGAGCGGTCCCAACCGTCTTAGCACTGGACCCACTACATTATTAATTGTTATTGCGGGTTGTGATTTTTGAAAATTTATAAACTTCAATTTCAAAATTAACCTGCTCTGCTGCTCTAGGGTGAGCAATCGGGAGTAAAGGACTGCTGGTGACGTCAGTCCCCACCCCTCCCGCATGATGGGCAGAGCAAAATCTGTGGCCCCTATAGAAGAGTTTAGTCACCTTGATTAAACCCAAGAAAACGTGTCTCCCCTCCTCTTCTCGGCACCAAACATTTCATTACCTGCCCTTTGACGTAATCAAACCCCCACTCAAAATTTTAAATATTCGCTTTAAAAAACCTCTTGATTGATTTCAATTGTCTTTTTGAAGAGCCATCTTCAAGAAACACCAATGATTGAAAAATGAGCAAGTTCCCCATTATTTTTCTTATCCATTGTCACTAAAGAGTGAAGACCGGAAAGAAAAATCAACCAACCACACTGTTGACTTGGCTTTGATAAGCGAACCGAGTAGTACTGAGCGAAACAAGTGGGATATTCACATCAGATATCAAGAAATAAATTCTCAAAATCTCACAGGAGTGAACGGAAGTCAAGCAAAACAAACAGCTCATCCAGGGCTCGCTAAAGGTATGAAGGTGTCGAGGAAATAGAGCGAAAGGCAGGCGTTCTGAAATTATTTGGCGTTTCACGTTAAACGTAAATATCCGAATAAAATTAATGCAAACTACTTCGTAAAGCATGTACAAGTAATGGGTGTGAGGGACGGGTCGACCGTGTCAGCCAGTTTAGCTACGTCACTGATGACCACCCAATCAAAAGACGTTTTCGTGAGCATAAAAAATAATTATTTTTTATTGCTAATTTACTAATTAGTGGCTGGTTTTAAAAACAATTTAACCGAAGATAACTCATTTTCAGGTACCAATTGTCAGTCAGCAATACATTTTTATCCAACTTTTTGACCTATGCAAGTTCCCTATTGTTGAGCCAAATACAGCAATTTTGTCTGTGTGGAGGGGGGCGGAGCTTTGTCAGCCTTCGACGCCGCGCCGTCCGTCGTGGCCGGCTAGCCTGAAGTCTGAGTCCACAAAACATGATTGCTAACTTCCAATTCTACGGATATTTAGCCATGAAACTTGCAATTTCTACGAACTTGGGACCCGTGACTTGCAATTTTGCTGACATTAAGGGCGCTTTCACACTTGAGATTCCGGTATTCGATTCCTGAATCGAGGATACCAAAAATACAATACGGCAAACGCGCTCATTCACACTTAAGATTCCGGTATCGGATACTAAAAGTATGCGGTTCCCGAATCTAAGTGTGAAGGAGCGTCTTGACCGTAGTGTATTTTTAGTATTTTCGATACGGAAATCGGATACCGGAATCTCAAGTGTGAAAATGGACTTGTAGGGTGCAGCTGCCACCCACTTAGACTACCGGCTGTCAGTCTTACAGCCAATTATGTCGAATGAAAATTGTTGCATTCTATTGGAATTTTCTAGAGTTTTTTCGAAAAGGTGGTCATAAATGCATTTTGGTCGAGTAAAAGGTCCAGAAATAATTTTTTTTTTCAGGAAAAATTACCGAAATAGCCAACAAAACAAAATCGCTCGTACTATGTAGGATTCGTTTTTAGCCAACGTTTATTTTGTCAAATCGTAATATTTTCAGGTCAGAATGCGCCTGCAAAACGATGCCGCAAAGTTTTGAAACACCCTGTATAAACCTGGATTGCTCATAGTGGTCTAGAGGGGCGTGGAAGGGGTGCGCCGTTCCCTGATAAAATAATGACCAAGACCAACACTTTCTTTCTCTTTCTCACCCCGTATCTCTATTGGACAAGTTTCCTCTTAGCAAAAGATTAAGAGGTGAACACTGTAACTTGACAGTTTGAAGACTTGTGAGTTCCAGACGATTCTTCACTACAATGGGACGGTTCCTGTGCAGTTCGATAGGCTAAATTTATTGCCAGTGTTACCGAGCCTACAGGAGTCTCAGTGGACCAAAGTAATATAATATCACTTGGGGGGGGGGGGGGGCAGTATAATGTGAAGAACAAATTGCTAGATGCGTTGTCACTCAGTTGTTATTGTATGGTATTAGTGAGTTTTAGCACTCTCCCGTTAAATCCTCCGGAAACTTTATTTTCAAAATTCATCCAATCAGATGTTTCGTAACCAAGCAACGACTGAATTATCGTTTGCGTTAGCGTTAGCGGTGGTGTTGCTAAAAGTCTCTATACGTCGGGGAAGTTTCGACTCATAATAAACCTTATCACCTTATCATCAACCCCTAGGACAGTTTGACATTATTGATACAAATCCCACGTTTTAAGGCAGTTCAGTGTTTTTCATATATTTTTTAAGTTTCTCTACGTAATAATTAGTGTCGGGAAGACCTGATTCGCAATCGACAGGGGCTACTTGATTTTTTGAATCCGTCCGGCTTCAGATGAACATTATTTTCTTCACCTCTCTCTAGAATTCTAGATAACCAAAATGTCTTTTCACTCCGGCTCAGCTCACGGTAAAAACACTTCGTGTAGTCAAATTGAATCGTTTATTTATGAGTTGATTATAATAAATTATGCTTTTGAAGTCATAAAAGACGTGTTCGACACATTTACACCCTCCAGAGACCACCGTCAAAAGCACGCGAATGTCGGGTTTGGTGTCTTCCGGGATTAGTCGAAATTGATGACTTTCGGGTGACAAGCAAACTCGAGAAACAGGGTACGGTGTACAGCACTTGTGAAACTGTGAGTACCACCATCACCCATGAAAACTTATTTTCTGGCCGTTGAGCTCACTACACTGTGTGTGTTTTTTTAAAGTTTTTGGTGGGATTCAGTGTTCGGTGTACCAGAAACGACTGCCCTTTCTTCTTTGACATATTCGTATTCAATTTAGCCGCTACAGTTTTTCTGCGATGACTGCAATCTACAACGATCACCGTAGAACAATATCAACATGTTTTTTTTTTAAAGCTGGATTCTCCTTCTTTGTGAGCCTTTACTTCGCCGGGCACCAAGTTCACGAGCCATTTTTCTAATCTCCGAAAAAATAAATAAATAAAAAGGCGAGGGACTATTCACTTTAACCAACACAAAAAATATCTAAACGAAACGGCAGAAGTTGGAGACTAGACTCCTCCTTACTTCTTCTAAACATTGAAAGGGGGTGAGGTGGGTTCTAACCTTCTTATTTGTTATGAGTCGAATTACCTTTGAAAAATCGAACCTCGCTTCCCCATCGTATTAAAAAAAAAATTCGGGGGGGGGGGGGGATAGTTAGTTTTTGCACAGACAATAATATGGAGTAGAAGCAGAAGGTTAAAACGATAGTTTTTTAGCAGGGATACCAGTTTTTGACGGATAACGTCCCTTTCTGAGCAAATTTAATTTTTGGTTTCCAGCGCCGCGTTACATGTTGATAAATTACCACTTCGCTAGGGGATCATCTCGAATAAGCCTGTAACGAGAGTGATACACCAGTGAAGTTGACCATCACCCCTATATCCGCTGTCCACGCCACTACTCCTGTATATAAACCTTCAGCCGTACCCGAGTTCTTGTCCTTGTCAGATTGAAATAAATCGTGAATTGTATTTGAAAGTTTTCGCGTGTAAAATGAAATCGTTCTTAAATAATAATACTCGAGAAAAGGCTGTGCGCTCTCTCACTCCAATATCCGCTGACGCGCGCGTCTGACGCTTCATAGGAATCTCACATTAAAAAGGACCTTTTTAATCCGCGAAACGAAACTCGCATAATCCAGATGTGCTTTTTGTAGAATAAAAACATTCTCTTCATCCTTGAAGACACATGATCTTCTTCGACCGAATCATTAATTGGTAGTTTGTGATTGTCATCCTTGCGAGAGGGAGGAGATATTTCTCAATTAATAAAGTTACAAGGTCTCTTACATGAAAGAAGAGAGAGATTTGAGTTTCTGATCAAGAGGTCAAGAGCTAATTGCTTGAATTTCGGTTAAAGCCTTTTCGAGGGAGAGAAACCACGTTTCATGACGCCGAAACCCTCGGAGACAATTTTAATCAGGAAGTAGAAGTTTCCCTTAGGTTCTTAACTAAGAAATCTTACTTTAGGGCATTCCCTTTATGCTGTCGTTTCTCCACGTTTGAACTCGTTATTCAACCTCCTTCCTCAGGCCTATAGACTAGAGAAATGGTGCTCTTGATCAGAAATTTAATTCTACCTGGCGATTGTTAGAAAAAATTATGTATTTATTTATTTTACGGATTAAAATTTGAAATCATGGATATTATTATTATTGTATAGATTATAATTATTACACCATATTTATAGTTACAAAATTGCCATTGAATGATACAAGAACTTTCACGTAAAGTTCTTCTGGTTAGTAAGGTCCAACTTTCTGTTGCAAACTTCTTATCCTTCCCGCTTCCTTTTCCACACCATTAAACCATTCTTGTGTTCCTTGTTCACTGATAATTTACGGACATCTAGTTCGTTGAGGACAATGTGCTTCGCGAGTCTGCTTCTTCCATAAAGGGTCAAACTTGGAAAACAGTCCGATAATTGAGTCTGATATTAAGATTTAGAATCAAGATTACGGTACACGTGGCCAGTGTGGAAGACAGGCGAGAGTGTTGGAGCGGATAAGGGCATCTTGAAGTAAGAGAAGATGAAGATGCGGGGGTAGACTATAAAGTAGGGAGATTGTGTGAGTATGTATGAGGTTGGCGGCGTGGGTGAAGAGGAATCCAATAAGCTGCTGGCAATTTCCCAATCTTGTCCGAGATCAATAAGCAAAACTTCCAGGAGGGAGCGCAAAGAATATGCTCTCCGTTTTTGTGTGTGTGTCAGTAGTTATGGTGTGAAGATTAGGGCAAGGTTCTTCGAAAATGAAGCGTGAAACAGGTTTTAGGGGGAAGAAAAGACAAAATACTGGGCTGATTCGAACGTTACTACTTTTCAACAAAATGTTTAATGATCAAAATAACATAATAGGTCTCCCGAAAAATGTTGAGAAAGAAAAAAGAAATTGAGGAAACCTTTTCACTTCGAACTTTTTTCCTTTTTCTTTGGCCATTTCGAGCTGGGGGAGCGAGTCATTAAGAAGAATTATTACTCATTGAATAAAGGGCTCTTCGCAGTTGAAAATGGCCGAAGCAAGGAGACCGTAGTTGTTGTGAAAAGGACTTCTTTTCTCACCAAAATAGTAAGTATAAAGTCGAACGGAGGGTAAACGGTGGCTGAGGTGATGTTTTAATTTTTTTTTGAAGACCCAAGTTGAGGGGCTATAAGAGGTTGATTTATCGCCATCTCTCACCTATACATCTTTCGTTAGTGTTAATGACGTATTTTAAGGGTGGCTCCACGGCGAAGGACTTTGATTCTTTCCTATATCATTCAGATCACGTAACTTTGAATATGCACAAGGTGAAATAAAGGGGGAGAGTAGGTTGAGTTAAAATATTAGGATAAATTTATCAAGCAGACAGCAAAAGTACCTCAAGGAGAGTGGAATGATGCTCGGCAAAGCGCATCTTTCACATCAATTAAAGTTTAGAGTTTGTTTACTTCTACTACTTTCCCAACCGAGAAGTATTGTGCCCTCGGCAAAGTTTTTTAATCTCAAGTAAGCCAGTGAGAAAAAAAGTAAAGAGAGAGAGAGAATAAGGACTGAACATACCGAGTTATCTAAAATGTACTAAAACTCCAGTTTGATGTTAGATTTCTTTACAGGAAGAATAAACATTTCAAATTGCCTTCGATTAAGAATAACTAGCAGAGAAGAGTATTCCTTTGAACGGCGTTATTGAAGGTTTCTCCAAGTCTGGATTAAAAAGAAAATTCTCGTTGCATCATACAAAATTCATTTGAATGATGGAAAAGAACGAATTTACATAGAGAGGTTGTTACATTTTTACTCTTTTTTTTCTCCACCGCTCCAAATTCCCCCTAACCAACTCACGCACATTTTTTTCCCTCTATGCTCTTTGTCCATGTACTCAAAAACAATAGAAATTAGAATTTAAACTACCTTTGTTTCCTAACCAACGTTCTCTTCGAAATCAAAGGGAACTTACTGACCTGGAGACGCGGTATCGCGATGCATTTTTCCTGGTTAGCAAACACAAAAGAATCGTGATGGCGGTGAGGAAGTGTTTAGAAGCTTCCGTTAAAAAAAAGGTAAAAACAACAAAAAGGATATTCCTTTTTTTTCCAAGTCTCCAGACCTCTGAGTAAATTGTTTGCTTTACAAGAGGATTTTTAATTAACCCGGTAAGCGCTGAAAGTAGTGAACTAGGCTCCTAACGACTTCTTTGACTAAACATCAATGCTGTTCGGTGACTGTGACCGTTTTTTTCTTCTAAAGATTAGAATAGGTGGAAACGGTTTCCTTTTCGTCCTCTCAAATAACATCACTCACACTTTTTTTTTTTTTTTCAAACACAACACCGACAGAGAGCTTTGATCACTCAGGCACCGACACGAGTCACGACGCGAGTGTATTTCAATTAAATCAAAAGCAAATATATTTCCCTAGAAAAAGCTACGAATGCTTTATAGATCATACAATCAATTTATTATTTATACAATTTATACTGTAAATTTATTTATTTATAATTAAATAAGTACCTATAGGTACCTATGCTATAAATAAGTAAGCAAAATGAAAATATCGTAATTTGATGGTGAAGAGTCCACTCAAATTTTGTTGAAGTGGTTTAGTGACGTTGTGAGTGGTGCATTCACCAAATGTCCAGCAATATTATAATTGTCTCACTAATTGTATTTTTTGGTTTTATTAGCCGAACCGGTTTTCATTGTAATGGGTACTGTAGGTACTAAAACATTAGAGTTGTTCTTGGGCAAAATCTATACCCTAATGACACTAGCCCCCCCCCCCCATCGCTCATGACGATTACAAACGGAGGAACCCGCAGTGCATTGAAGGTCATAATCAAATTTAGAAAGTGCATCATGCCTGAAACCATTTTTGAGGGGTCAACTTCAAGCCAGCCCACCCACTTTTGAATATGATCATTTCTCCTGTCAACCTGAAGCACCCATGGCGCATCACCATGAACATGTTGGGCACCATCTCGTGAAGTCGCGGGGGAAAAATCTCGAGTCTCTGACGGGGGTGAAAAAAAACAAAACGATTCTTTGAAGAGCCAAACCCGCAATATTGTGTTTTGGAACAGATAATCTTCTAACAATAGCTAATTCTGCCCGCTGAATTGGTTTCTTGAAGGTCGGGGAAATTTATATATGACTTCACACCCAAACCCGCAAAATGGAATCTTTCAAGAGCTAAAGGCGTGAAATTAGTTTTTTCAAGAACTAGAACCAATGAAATGAAATGAATGACTTTGAAATATGAACCGAACGAAATGAATGACAAAATGATTCCAATTTATATTTTTCGCACGACTTGCACGGGAAGTGATGAGAACCGCACTGAAAACCTCCCTCGAAAGTATCTGTTTTCGTCAACCCGTGCGGAAAAAACGAAAAAGGCACGGGTGTGTGTTAGGAGAACAGCTGATTTGGCTTTTTTTTTTTTTTTTTTTTTTTTACAGTTAACCAATGTTTGCTGTCCACAGATTATGTTCTCTTGGAGGTCTCAACTTGAATTCTGTGATATATGACGTTATTTGTTATTGTTTTGTTTTTTTTTTCTGGTTCCTCTTCCTGTCTGTGCCTGTTGGTTTGTTCACTGTGTTTGGGTTTCTCACACGTAAATACCATAACATTTCCAGAATGAGCACCTGCCTATAAATTCCCCATCGTCGTGCGAAAAACGTCGTTCATTACTCGTCGGAAAGTGAAATATCATGTGCTCGTGTAATAGACTCACTCGACTGCGTCTCGTTCGTCTAACAACACTCGCACGATATTTCTTACTTTCCGCACTTGATATGAAATGTACTATTCCTAACAACAGACCGTAGCAACAACGCAATTACGAAACGACGAACAGTACGAAAGTTGACGTGATGTTGACGTGAATTCCCCCTATTGTTTGTGTTTTTTACGGCTTAAGGTCGATTCATACTTTCACTGTCACTGCCGGTCTAGTATGAATTGGTCCCTTGAAATTGTGAGAATAAATTTTTACTATTGCCGGACAAATCACGTGCCGGTCACGGCACTGTCAAGTCACTGCAGAGGGTGAATAATCGACCTTAAGCCAGCGCAATTGATTGGTCTTTGATTGAGGCAAGTCTACGAATATTGGTTTTTGAAGAGACAAATTTCTGAAATTGGTTCCACCCAGGGCATGCTTTTTCTCCTGGCCTCATTACAGCACATTGAGCCCACTGGGATGACAATCCCACCCCACTGCCCACTGGGAATGGTGGCGATGGCGACCAAACTAACGACCTCCCCCTCCTCACAACATTCCCATGGCCATATGACTGAATCCACCTTCTCCTTCTCCCTGGCCCAGATTCTGTCAATCTGACGCCGTAGTCTGATTATTCTGGCTATAACTTGCTTCTCGACGGACTTCCCGCAGTTCATGGTTCTATCTTGATAGCTCCAATGTTTGAGCGACCCCCTTTCCAACCACCCACTCACTAAGATGTTCACCAGTGGGTGAGTCTTGGATGATATCTATTTTAGATGAGTAAACCAATATTCGCCTTCTAAGTTGATTCTAAAGGCCCAAATCATGATTTAGTGAATTTTCACATTTTTCAGAAATTGCCCAAAAATCGGTTTATAGCCCAATCTGGAGACTCTGAAACTGACCGTTAACCGTTAACACATTCCAAACACTTTCCTAGTCTCTTCATCGCCAACTCAGGAAAACAAGTCTTCGTAAGCGGGTGTGGCCTCACTATGAATACTGTCCAAGGGTATCAAAATTCTGGATACGCCCCTGGAAAGGAGTCATTATGACTCCAGACCGAAGGACATAAAATAGAAACGAGGTGTCAAAATGACTCCATCACACCGGCCTTAATGAAAACGCACGTCATTTTGACTCCATGGCCAAATCTGTTTTTCTGATGATGACAAAGACGGTGGTTCCTCGAAAAGGCGGACAACTTAATTAAAACTCAGCTGGCACCTTGGCGATAGCAAGCATTGGAAGATTGAGAGGTTCACCCCCTCTTATCTGACGATACTCTTGAAGTCAAAATGACGTACGTTTCCATTTCAGGGGTAAGTAATAAGCCTTCATATTTATGAGAACTTTGGAACTCTTCTTTACACAAGGTATAGAGGAGTGAAGTCAGTGGGCTTATTTCGTAGGTTTGAAATCCATATAACGTTTACGTTACGTCAATTTCATCTCCCCAAAAGCACCCGAGGTCTGGGAGGGGGGGGAGGAGAATGCAATGGTATTCCGGAATACAATTTACGAATAGATATTGTTAGTGAGATCGCTTAAACTACGAGGGTTAGTATCGGCTGCTCGTCATTTATTTTGCCTGCCATTCTTTTGCTGCTCGCCATTGTGTCTGGAAGTATACAGGAAACGGTTTCAGTTTTACTCCCAGACGCTGAAGATGGCGAGCAGTTGAAACCGGTTCGTTTTTAACGCACCTCAACTAGGGAAGACAGACAATGTATGCTCCTACGGCTACAGCTTTTTGCGTGCACTAATTTACGAATAATTTGTGCGTCAGATCCAATAGACACCTCCAATAGCGCAGCGTTCAGCGTGGGGGAAGTCAAAGTGTAGCAACACAGGCGGATCAGAATCTTGTTTCTCTCGTCGGGTACCAATTAACGCGAGTGCGTTTGTCCAAACAGGTGGGCTGGAGTTAGCATGTTATCGGAATCCACAAGGTGAAAAAAGGTGATCCACAAGGTGAAAAAAAATCAGCTATTAAAAGCGTATACCCAGCGGAGTTTTTTGTCGTTTTTGTCCGCTCCCTCCTGAGTATCACAAGAAAAATGCCAAAACACTTGCAAAATTAAATAAAATAGCGGATAAATATGCACAAGCTAACTTTCTGACCCATAACGTGAAGATGTGCAAGATTGAAATTATTGGAGATTTCTTTTCGTAGTTTTCATAGTTTTTTTTAGTGCAAGCATAGTAATCATTTCTGGAAGTTGGGGAAAACCATTTTGTCTGAAAAATCATAATCTTTCCTAAAGAGAAATGTTGATTTCGTTTGTGTAACTGGAACGGATCTTTACAAAGCGCAAATCTGCATGCAAGGCTACAAAACCGATTTTGATGAAGGAGGTACTTGCTGGATGTGCTCTGGATATTTCCGTTTAAATTCAATTCGTCACTGCTCTTGGTTAAGAAATCATTTGAATTTCCCTTAATACACTGACTTCAGACTTCCGTTCGCACTGGCCGATTATTGCGAAATTACAAGAGCGATGGAAAAAATCGGTCCCGATAAAAAAAGCTACTGAGGAAATCACCTGTTGCCAAATTAGTGGTATAACTTTGCGACAGCAGCTTCTGACTTCGTTGCATCGCATCTTTCAAACCGTAAAGTTTCAAGCCGTAAAAGTTTGTTCTGGCGTGTCTGATTTGTCCATAGTCCAGCATGGAGTACCTCAAGAATGTATTCTGGGGCCGGTGCTGTTCCTAATCTTCATTATTGCCTTCCCCTCCACTTCGTTTCCATCTACCCACCGCGTCTTATTTGCTGATGACACCACGCTTTTGGTGAAGGACGACTCGGCGACGTCAGTGGCTGTGAAAGTCGAGGCTGCCTTGGAACGAGCTGAGACCTGGTTCTCAGCCAATCTACTGACAATTAACAGAGAAAATACAGAGTTCCTGGACTTCAGGTCCACCATCGGCGGTGTGAGGCAATCAATGAAACTGAAATTTTATCAGTGAAACATTTACCTTTTCCTGCTCCTAGTTTATAATTGTAAAGAAGGTATGAAAATGCAAAATTACTCAACTCGAAGTTGTAGCAAATTAGTCACACCTTTATGTAGACTTAGTAAGTCGCAAGGTAGAGCTGATTGGTGGGACACTAAATTCTTTAATTCCCTCCCTATAGATTTTGTAACCCTAGATTTTTAATCTTTTCGGGCAAAGTTGAAGACTTTCTTAGTGGAAAACAGTTTTTATTCATACGAGGAGTTCCTAAGTCAAAATTTTACATATAATGATGGTAAAATCTCATGATTTCTTGATAAGATCATTATGTTATTGTTATTACATCATTGTTCAATTCTATTATCTCTTGTTTTTGACGCTTATGTTACCGGCTCGGTGCTCATAATAAATCTCTCTCTCTCACACACAATCCTTTTAAAACAGGCCACTGAGAGGTCCTTCGGCAAAAAATTTTGACTATTTTTAGATCTTTGTCTACTGTGGTATTTTTTGATTTCTTGGAGGATGCAACGCTGAGTCTAAGGGATTTCACAAGATGCTGCAACGACCAATAGTTTTCGAGATCTCAAGAATCATGATTTTAAAACTGAAGATTCTCTTAAAAACTTAATCCGACAAAATATCCTTTCTAAAATCTGAAGAAAAAAAGAGAAAAGGCTTGTTTAACAATGTTCTTTGAAATCTTATCGAATCTCATTAGGAAGAATAGATAACGTGAGATCACATCACGGAGGGTTAACTCATGTTTTTATAAGCGAATACCGTCGGGGTGGCTATTATTCTGCTTAAAATTGATCCAAGAAAACGCAAACCAGAATGAAAATAAATGACTTTCTTCTCCCTTCCACAAAAGCGGAATATTTAAATAGATTTCACGAGAAAATTAGCCGGCTTCACAACGGAGTAAACTTAACGATCGAAAATACTATGTATTTTAGCATGGGGGGGGGGGGGACTATAGTTACTTTGTATCATCAATAGGTACCTAAGTTGGAAACGAGTGATGCACGGAATTTTTCGCATGACTTGAAAATATCATTTATTGAGTAAGCTGGCGGTTCACCCATTAGGGGCATTGAAGCCATTTTTGAGATGTGATTCACATTTTTACATGTCGGGGTTATTTAAAACCAGAATTTCCTCTCTTACTACGCATGAAGCATGAGCCGAAATCCATCACTTAAGCGCTAAAGTTTGTTGGGAAAACTTTAATATCCCTCGAACGGAATGCTCTCGCTCTCGCTGAGTTGGCTTTACCTTTTGTCCGTGTCTAAATAGAAAGTAGTACAATAATTTGTCTTGATTTGTTTAAAACTCACGTTTATCCAACGCTTTCAGTCATCTACACCATCAGATAAAAGTAACAAAGGAATCCTGTCGAGCCAAGTTCTTTTAAGGTGTACACGCAAGGGAACTGGGGCTCGCGGTATTGTGAGGTGAAACGAAGGAACTAAGGTCGCTAAAAAGTGTCTACGGCATTGAAAGTTGAAGGTCACGTTCGTATACCCGCCAGGAGTAAGGGCATGCAACTTCCCGCATTACAAGTCCTACTTTGCAGGTAGTAGTCTATATTATGCACTTAGTTTTACATGAACATGTCAAGCATCGCTAGATGCGCTGTTTTATCCATATACTTTATGAAGACGTTGAAAGTAATCCTGTGATCAAGGCTTTACTTTCTGTGATTTCCTAATTCGCATAGGGAAACACACCTATTTTTCAAGTTTTGTGTTGGTTAAAAAGTGTGAAAATATGTTGTAGGGTTCATTTTCGCCAGTGCTACTATGGTTGGGTCAATATCGAAATTCCACGAGAGAGTGAGAAAGAAATGAAGTGAGGGCTAAGAAGACTAACCAGTTATAGTAAAAGTAATTAAAAAGTTGCAAGAAACGAGGAAAGTCTCGATAAGCACTAAAGTAAGTTCACTTGAGTAGAAATCTTTGGATGGTGGGGAAGGATGATAGGAAAAGAACGGGTGGGTGATGGCGGAAATACGAACGAAACTCGAAATGCACAACTTTCTTACTGAGAAATTCATAAGAACCGCTCGTGAACCGCTGTTTCATTCTGTTTTCTAGTGAATAGCGAATTAATTAATTAAGAAAACTATCATCATTTTTTTAAAAAAAAACGTGAACGAGACAGTAAGGAATGAAGAGAAAGGTGATTTCTTTTCTCGAATGAAAAAGGGGTTTACGCAACAAGGAACGAGAAGGAGCATGATTTTAGATGTAAACCACTGCTTCAGCACATACCATTTGCTTACGGCAACACATTTTCTATATTTTTTTCAT
Organism: Corythucha ciliata; assembly: GCA_038030265.1. Classification (NCBI taxonomy): domain Eukaryota; kingdom Metazoa; phylum Arthropoda; class Insecta; order Hemiptera; family Tingidae; genus Corythucha; species Corythucha ciliata. Next base: position 35,434,420 of record CM075938.1, on the reverse strand, counting down.
TTTCTTGAGTGAAGAAGCATACTCTTATGAGTTTTCCAAGGAAATCATTAGTTTAATGGATCACTTTACAGTTTTTCAATAATCATCCCTCGGCATCCAGATTTTACGGCAAGAGAACACTCAACTCAAATTAAATATCACCCTCCACTCCTTGCTCTAATTAAAATAAGAAACTCACTTGCTGATAGTCGCCGAATTTGGTCTGGTAGTCGAAAACGTACAGAAACGAGTTACGTCGAGTTGACGAGTGAAGGTCGGCCGTGTGAACAATGGGGGCGACGTACTGAGCGTCGCTGAGTGCCTCTAGAGTTTCATCGCGGATATTTATGGGATGCTGCACGGGACGCTCCCAGTCCGTGTATTCATTGACAATTGTTGCGAGAATTTCCGACAAGTGATACCTGAAGAAAACAAAATTTAATGTGGTTGATTTTACGATTGGTGAATATAATTAAAATCCAACAGGCGATTAAATGATGTTAAATATAGGCGAAATTGTCCAACATTGAAGAATGAAGAGTTATAGAAAAACGATGGTTATACATTTCAAGCGGTCCCTTATAAGGATCAGCATTTATAAAATATCATTTCGGAGGAGTTGATGTGAAAGAAAATATCCCCTTGGTGTGTCCTCACTGCGATAATTAACCATCGAACCGATAAATCGTTCAAAATGACGAACATTATACCACACCCTACTTCCCAACAGTTCCCAAACCGTTAGAAAGGCAAGTGGGACAAAGACGACATTTGCAGATGCACACTCTAGTCACATGACGAATGAGGCGAGAGAGAGAGAGAGGAGATATGTCTAGTAGATTGAAGTGCTTATGAGCGAATTCAACCCCACTACCGCCCATCCTTCACAATACAAACACGCTAATACATTCCCTAGCACGGTTGAAGTGGGTTAAAGTGAGGCACCTAGCCTTTTCACATTTTCGCAGTATCGTAGTTAACTAATGTGTCTGAGGGGGAAGACTCGACGTGGCAACCGAATATGAAATGTTGTCAGTTCTAAATCTAGCAATAAAAGTCCAAATAGTGAAATGAGAAGTGAATGCAGAGTCAGAATTAAGAGGGTAAGCATCGAGATGCCCCATATTTCAGCATCTTAAACTTGAGTCAAGCCGCGTAAATACATACGATCTATTAAAACAAGCAATGAGTGTAGGTGAGGAAGGAAATGATTCCTATAAATGTCACGTTGAGCATTAAAATTCAAATAAAATACTTTTTATTACAACAGGAAATTTAATTTTATAACATTAATTTGGTAGTTGAGCGCCCCCCCCCCCCCGTTCTAGCACACATAGCTAATGGTCAACGGATTCGGAAATAAAAATAAATTACGATAACAAGAACAAAAAAATATACTAAACGCATTTGTCCAATGTCGTCCTCGTTATTGATGATGCAAACGGGCTTGGTTTTCACAAGGTATGTAATTTATTCAGGTAGTTTATTGTTTCGCATGCTTATGTGGGGAGAGAAACCCCTAGAGCTGGATGAGCGGGGACAGTCTGAAACTTTGCTGTCGTGTTTTGATATGATTGATGAAAGGAGTCCTACCACTTTTTGACACCTTTCCACCCCTTACCACAAGGCAAATAGGAAAGCTCGAACAAAACACATGACTATGAGCCACGGGCTCTCTAGAAACTACTGACTCGGAATCGCCTTTGCAACACAGTCTTTGAGTATCGATTAGGTACGTTAATTATACTTTTTTCAAATCCGACGAAGAAATAATGGACAATAGGATTTGGGCAAAATTTAAAATTAAATGAAATGAGTCGTCGGGATTTACCTTTCAACATAATTCTGAGAAAGAATAGCTGTCAAAATAAAAAAATGTCAATACCAAAAACGTATCCATTTCTTTGCTAATTAAGAATCCCTCTGTAGGTTTCATTTACACACACGTGCGGTTCTTTGCTCATGCTGTCAAGGTTCACGCAATGTATAAACACGTCATTCAAATCTATGGTGGTTGACGGTGATATAGCGGATATGTTACGTCGAAAGATCGACGTCACTGTCGATGTGTACCAGTCAGGTCGTTGAAAGACAGACAAAATATTTAAATTCGAGGTGCAGGTTCGATACGAATCAGCCACATTAAGTTCAAAAATACGGTGAAAGTACCTGCTTAATCTTCACAGGCTTTCGATGATACATTTCGCCTTCATAATGTGCGTTAAAAATCAAATTCAATTGAAGAAAGTGACCATGCTGATGAACTTATTCTTCAGATAAAGCACGGATAACTCTGGTTGCGGCGAGCCATTGTGAAGACACTAATGTAAAAGTATAATACTATAACAGATTGGTGTCCAGTGGTTGATAAATCCACCCTTGCAGCCGAATTACACAAGCCGAGTAGTTCGGCCGAAACCTGGTGGAGACAAAATCACACGCCCAACACCCAGCCCAGTACTGTCTGGGTTGATTACACTGAGATTTTACTCGACCGAGCACTCGGGAGATGTAATTATTGTTCCTCTCGAAATATTAATAGCTATTTCCATTTACACAAAATTCTGCTCTAGAGCCAATTATTTCCGCTCGCCCTCTCTGAATTAAAGCATGTGTAAATGGAGAAGACGGGTAAGAGTCAATTGCTCTAGAGCCGAATTTTATGTAAATGGAAAACGCTATAAGTGATTATTCAACCTAAAACCTGTTCAAAATAAATGGGCCGGAAAAACGACTTAACCCCCGCTAATAGAAAGTCACTACATACTACATGGCGTTTTGTACTCTACCGTAACCTCCTGGTTCTCTGGTCTTCATTGTGAATGATAAGGGTAAGTGTTTAATGGCAGACATTTTCTTGTCTGAGGACGTATTATTTTTTATTGTCTGTTTCGCGTACTGGTTTATGTCTAGCTATTTTTTTGAACACTTTATGGATGCCGAACAGTTTCAGAAATTGTTGTCAGTATGCCGATACCCTCGAATGCAACCAGCGAAGTTCGAACATGTCACAGCGCACCGTATCGTCTAATTATTCGTTTCATAATGTCACTGCATTCGAATATTTCGACTCAAAAAGGGAGAAATTTGCTAGTTACGTCTCCCATTTCGAAAATTACCTACCGGGTATTACCGACCCCACTGTTGTGTATTTATCTCATATGAGAAAATATTAGTTTTAGAATTATCAATGAAACAAAGATTTCTTTAGTTCTCGTATTCTCGCGTGCTTAATACATAAAAGTGACGACGAGGATAAAACTCTTCACCGTTTGCGATGTCGGAGGAGGTGAACGCCCTGGCTTCTCTATTGCGCGATTTTCTGTCTCGGCTGCCCTCGTCAGTTCTCGGAACCCCACCCACAAACTTCGAATTCGACGCCTTCGATGAAGACGCCGAACCATTCTCGGCTTACAAACAGCGACTTGAAAACTACTTCGCCCTTAAGAAATTAACATCGGACACGCCTGATTGCTTGTCCACAAAAAAAAAGGGTTTTGATCAACTGTGTTGGCAGCAAGCATTACCAAACATTGGCAGCACTCACCGCACCGGACACGCCTTCTGAACGCACTTACGATGAATTGATATCTCTTCTTCAAACGCAGTTTTCCCCTTCAAGAAACGAAGTAGTCGAACAACACAAATTCCTTTCCAGGGTACAATCTCCTGATGAAACGATCAGACAATACTTCGTCGCCTTACGAAATCTGAGCATTTCTAGCAACTTCGTTTGTACCAACAACGAGTGCAACAGATCCGTTAATGACTTGTTTCTGCGAGCGCAGCGAAAAGACACTTAATTTCGATCAAGCCGTTGAAATCGCGTTGGCCCATGAGTCTTCTTGACAAGGAAACTGTGTCATAGAAGGTACAACCGTCCATAAAGTCCACACACACGATCCACCGAAGATTTCACCTTCCAATCCAAGCAATCGTGACCACTATTACGCCAATTCCTCACCACCATCCACCTCCACCGTCTCTTGTCCAAAACCTACAAGCCGAACTCAGTGCTTTCGGTGTGGTAAAAATAACCACTATGCCTCAACATGTCGTGTTCCTCGCGAACGGCTTCATTGTGATGGTTGCAACAAGACTGGTCATGTTCTCAAGGTCTGCCGACGAGCCAAACGCAGGAAGTTTGAAAGCGTGAGAGCCCTTGATACAGACAGCTCATCGGTAGAAGAGTCTGACCACGACACGGCCATAAGAAATCTTATTCAACTAAACAAAATGTACAACGAAGGGACTTCGGACACCAGAAAATTCACCATCAAGTTACCCCTAGGGTCAAGAATTCAGACCTTTGAGATCGACACAGGAAGTCCTGTCACAATCATTCCGGAGCGTGAATATCGTAAGCTACATCTTTCCACGAAAATCATGCCTACGACTACCATTTTCCGAACGTATACGGGTGAGACTTTCAAACCCGTCGGCATTGTCACCGTCCCAGTCCAGTATGGCAACAACTCATTCAATGGCGAAATGTTCATAGCCCGGGACCCTGCGTCCGCTATTCTTGGTCGCTCTTGGATCCGTCGCCTTAATATAAATTTTTGTAATGCTCTCGACCAGATGACTCCTCAAAATGTCAACAAGTTCACTCAATATACAGGGTGTTCCAGGAGGAAACGTCAATTCTTGCACATGTTGTACTACTAAGTAGGGCGAACAAAAATGACTATGTGGACATAGGGTCGGAAACGCTTCGTTTCAGAGTTACAGGGAATTTAGTGTTTTTTAGGCCAAATCACCTCTTTCCCACAAAAAGCGGTCTTAACGGACTAACCGTTCAACATAGAACAATATAAACTACATTTCTGAAAAGAGCACTAAATTGGAAAAATCAGGAGTAACGTATTAAAATCGTCTTTATGTACGTTTAGTTATTTTTGGAAAAATCGAAAAAGTGTAACGTTGAATTTTCGTGTTTCTTTCAGAGGCGAATTCCGCTCAATCTTCAGTTGGCCGGGCATTGACCAATTATTGTAAAAACATGCCCATTATGTGAGCTTTCAACTGAGGTAGGAAAATTGAAAATCGGTTGGATTTGTTCTGAGATATGACACGAAAGGTTCGGGAAAACAGTGCAAAATCGTCAGAATAAGCCATATTGCAGCTGCCAGGTAAAATTCCTAAAAAAGTTTTCGACGTCAAAATAACCCCATAATTCAAAGAAACAAATTATTTAGGAAAAATCAGTGCACTATCATCATCATCATCATCATCATCATCCCCCACCACTTTCACTAGTAAATACTCGTTGAATTAGTTTTTCAGGTATCCTTCCGTAATTATTTTAGTTCAAAATTCATTTTTCTGGTACAAATCATGTCATGCGCGTCAATCACTGCAATTATCATACAAAAACGTCTGAAAAATAGCACCAGACGAAAACTAGAAGGAATCAGACCAATTAATTTGTTTAATAATTGTTTGCTAGTGAAAGTGGTGGGGAGATGATGATGATGGATATGGTGCACTGATTTTTCTTAAATTATTTGGTTCTTTGAATTGTGGGGTTATTTTGACGTCGGAAACAATTTTTGGCGGATTTTACCTGACTGTTGCAATATGGCTTATTTTGACGATTTTGCACTGTTTTTCCGAACCTTTCGTGTCATATCTCATTAAAAATTCAACCGATTTTCAATTTTTTTACGTCAATTGAAAGCTCACATAATGGGCATATTTTTACAATAATTGGTCAATGCCCGACCAACTGAAGATTGAGCGAAATTCGCCTCTGAAAGAAACACGAAAATTCAACGTAACACTTTTTCGATTTTTCCAAAAATAACTAAACGTACATAAAGACGATTTTAATATGTTAATCCTGATTTTTCCAATATTAAATTTTGTGCTCTTTTCAGAAACATAGTTTATTTTGTTCTATGTTGAACGGTTAGTCCGTTAAGACCGCTTTTTGTGGAAAAGAGGTGATTTGGCTTAAAAAACACTAAAGTCCCTGTAAATCTGAAACAAAGCGTTTCCGGCCCTATGTCCATATAGTTATTTTGGTTCGCCCTGCTTAGTAGTACAACATGTGCAAGTATTGACGTTTCCTCCTGGAACACCCTGTATTTTTGAAAAATACAGCGCGAGTTATTCAGTGCCACAGTCGGTCAAGTGAAAAACTACGATTGTCATCTTAGGTTGAAAAGTGAGTCGGTAAAACCGGTATTCCTAAAACACCGCAAAATCCCTTACTCTCTTGAAGACAAGGTCAACACTGAATTAGACGTTCTAGAACAACAGGGTATCATTAAAAAAAACTCAGTTTTCTGAATGGGGAAGTCCTCTTGAGGTCGTTCCGAAACCTGATGGGAACGTTCGACTGTGTGTCGATTACAAGGCCACAATAAATCAGTACTTGCAGGACTCGAGATACCCGATTCCTCTTATAAGCGACGTACTCAACAGTCTAAGGGACGGCAAAATTTTCTGCAAGCTAGATATTCACAAGGCTTATTTACATGTTCCCGTTGATGAAACCAGCAGAAAAATTCAAGCAATTTCTACTCATCGAGGGGCCTATCTCATGAACCACCTGAGTTTCGGCGTAAAAGTGGCGCCCAGTGAATTCCATCGCTTTATAGATTCTGTTTTACAAGGGCTTGAAGGAACTGTCACCTACTTCGATGATATCCTAATCTACGGCCAAACCGTTGAAGAGTGTCACAATCGCCTCCTCACCTGCCTAGATCGGCTTCAAAGTCACAACCTTCATATCAAAAAAGACAAAAGTATCTTTTGCAAGACAGAAATAAAATATCTCGGTCATGTCGTTGATCAACATGGCATTCGGAAAGAACCTCATCGAGCTAAAGCCATTTTAGAAGCTCCTCAGCCAAAAACAGTTGCTCGAGTGCGTTCATTCATTGGTTGCGCAACTTACTATTCGAAATTTGTTCCTAACTTTTCAACTCTACTTGCTCCTCTGTACGAACTATTGCACAAAAACTTCAAGTTCAAATGGACAGATGAATGTGAATGCGCTTTCAACGAAATCAAGAAAAGCCTAGCGAGCGACCGAGTCCTTGTTCGATAAGACCCGACTCTTCCTCTTGTTTTAGCAACAGACGCTAGCCCCGTTGGTCTCTCGGCGTCCTGTCTCACATAATCGATGGAAAGGAGCAACCTGTATTTTTCGCATCCCATACACTGTCAACAGCAGAGAAAAATTACTCTCAGCTCGATAAGGAGGCAACTGCAATCCATTGGGCACTAAAGAAATTCTATCCCTATGTTTATGGCAGAAAATTCACCTTGGTAACTCACAACAAGCCCCTTTTCCACATTTTCAATCCCCAAACTCGAATGCCAGTCATCACTGCTTCCCGGCTTCTCCGTTACGCAACTTTTATTACAGGCTTCAACTTCAAAATTTCGCACCGGAAGTCATCAGAGCATAGCAATGTTGACTACCTTTCACGCTCTCCTCTTCCCTCTTCCCCCCATCGACTGATGACGACTTCGCTGTGTTCAATATGGTCATTTCTCAACTGTCCGACACAATCTTAACACATTCGTCCATAGCCAGCGCTATCAAAGAGGATCCAGACTGTCTCGTAAAAATGATGTCAGGTAAAAACAGCTCCGCGGAATTTTCTCTTCACAACGGTACGATTTTTCGCGGCACTCGAATAGTAATTCCGAAATCGCTTCAACTTCACGTACAGAATGAACTTCACCAGACGCACCAAGGTGTTGTGCGAATGAAAAATTTAGCAAGGCGGTATTTTTATTGGAAGCAAATCGATCAGGACATTGAACGTTTTGTCAAGCGGTGTACCTCATGCGCTGAAGTCAAAAGTGACCCTCCTAAAGAGATCGCTCATCGGTGGGAAACACCTCAAGAGGTTTGGCAGCGCATACACATTGACTTCGCCGGACCTTATCAAAATCATTTTTTCTTCTTAATCGTCGACGCGTTGTCGAAATGGCCTGAGATAATTGCCTCCAAGTTTCCCCCCTGTTTCTTCTTCAACGATTTCCATGTTAAAAGACGTATTCAGCCGAAATGGTCTCCCTCGCCAGATGGTTTCTGACAATGCTTCAATTTTCAAGTCTCAAGAGTTCAGAAATTTCTGTTCTGCGAATGGAATTGAACAACAATTCATAGCCCCATCACATCCTTCAACAAATGGGTTGGCTGAACGACACGTCAGAACTCCAAAGTCCAAGCTGAAAGCGATGTCCTCTACCCTCGGAACAGGGCCGGACAAGATATCTACAATTCTTATGCGCTACCGAGTGACTCCACTAACCTCGGGGGAAAAATCCCCGTCAGAAATTTTCTTGGGCCGACAGATCCGATCTCGATTGGACTTGATGACCTCTTCCCCTCTTTTAAACACTTCAGAGGTAGAACATTGTAAACAACCTGTGCTCAGGTTTTTCTCAGCGGGTGATCGGGTTCAATCGCGAAATTATTCATCGCACCAGAGGTGGACGTTTGGAGCTATCCTTCAACGGCTCGGTAAACTACATTACCTTGTTGAATTGGATAATGGGTGCGTCGTGAAAAGGCAAGTAGATCAACTCCGGTCATCTGGCGTTCCGAAATCGACAAGTGAAATCGATGTCGTCCCACCCATCTCCAGGAGACCAACTCAACCTACAAAACGAAAAAAGATCCGTTTCTCTTTGTATCACCCAACTTATGACACTCCGGAATCCTTTCATCATGACAGCGGGAATCCTCAAGCAGAACACCAGCTCGAACCACCGAACGCACTCCGTCGCTCGGCTTGGTTCAGACGACCAGTCGTCCGCCTGGATTTATAGTTTACTCCTGGGAGAAACTGTTGTGTATTTAGGTCTGTTCGCGAACCTGCTCTGGGGCGCACCAGAGCACCCTAAATGCTTTTCCTGAGAAATGAGTGCAGGCTTGGACAAGCTGGGGCAGCTGGTTTAGCGAGTGTAGGGCGTTCGCGATGAATTCTGTGCTGCACCAGCCTGCCCCAAGTTACTCCAAGTTTTTTGATAAATGTAACAGTCCCGTTACCTTCTTTCCTTCTCATTCTTGTTCACTTCATTCAATCTCGGCGTTTAGGCCGGTAGTACTAATTTGAATAAACTTCTTCAATTCGAGTTAATCAAAACTATATGTATGTTGTATGCCGTATCTTGTGTCGGATGAGCCTCCGTCTTATCTGTTTACCAAGAAAAAGAAAGGCAACAAGACTGTTATGAATTTGCACCAGCCTGCACTGAAAGAGAAAGCGTTCCCGTGAAAATTCTCCTGCCCACTCCTGCACCCAGCTGCCCCAGCTTGCCCTGCCCTGCCCTGCACTACACTGAACTTTTTTTTCGCGAACAGACATTTTATCTCATATGAGAAAATATTAGTTTTTGAATTATCAATAAACAAGGATTTTTTTAGTTCTCGTATTCTCGCGTGCTTAATACATAAAACCCATCAAAAAAGCGCAATTGCTGAATATTTCCAGTGGACGTACTCATTAGAACGACTTAACTGCTCACCTAGGACCTGACAAATCAATTCAGTATCTGCCCTACGACGATCTCGTTAAAGGCTTCTTCGGGGTCTTCGTGATGACTGGATGCGGGAACAGCTCCTTTTCGCGAACTTAACGACATTTGACGAAATTCTGGCGAAATCAGGTAGCTATAGAAGCCTCACGTGTACATAACAAATATTTTTCAACTACGACCCAAATGGCTACCTATGACGTAAACAAAATGACCCATTCAAGTCGCCCCTGGCGCAACCAAGGTGGAAGTGGGTATGCTGAACTACTATTCTTCAGTCTCATCCCCTTTGAGAGTCCTCCAAAGCAAGAATCTACCATTTCAATGGAGCGAATCCTGACAAGAATAATTTTCCAAATTGAAGTCTGAAATGTGCAGTAATCGCATAATAATTCCTTACGACTCTGCCAAACCCGTAATTCTAACCACGGATGCCAGTCCAGTTGGAGTTGCTGCCACTTTAAGTCACCCCATCGGCGGCCATGAAAAACCTATTACTTAACATTTCAAGGGTTCTGACGAGGTCTGAGATGAATTATAGCCAATTAGACCTCGAGGCCGTTGCTGTAATCTTCGCTGTCTCTCGATTCTACAATTACCTCTATATGGCAAGCGTTTTATCCTAGTCACTGACAACGAACCACTTTCCCGCATATTCGGTCCAAATTGGGCTTTGCCTCAAATGACGTCTTCAATACTTTTAAGGTATGCGTCATTCCTCTCAGGGTTTGATTATCGAGATAGGTGCAAACGAAGCAAAAACGTTGACTACTTATCCCTCGCCCCTCCATCTGTGAAAACAAAAACGAGCGATATCGTGATTAATGAATACGTAAGTGTTCTTCCTTCACGCTGACACTCTGTCAACAATTTCTAGCTCCACCACTACAACGGTGAAAATCGTGGAGGTGAGGCAGAAGGGTCCAGGCTTTGAGCAAACGTTACGATTTCGATTCTCAAATTTGTTGCCATGCTGGTTTATAAGCTCATCTGATAATATCTCGAATGGCGATCGGAACTTATAACTTTAGATTCAATATTCAATGTACCATCCATTGAATCACCGGCTCTTCCTTTTAACCTTTTAACATAGATCGTATTTTCCACGAAGTGGGACAAAGGACTGCTAGGGAAAACTTGGACAAAATTAATTGGGTGATTCTTCACCAAATAAGGCAAAAAAGTGATGGGACAAATCTACGCCCTGTTCTTACCTTTTGTAGAGATCAACTCATTGACTATTGAGATTTCCATTTTTTTTTCTTTCTTTCTTTGTTACTTTTACTTACTCCGTGAAAATTCCCTCCTTTCTTGCACATTATAGATTTTGTATCTTATTTAAGGAACAGACTTTTTCTCGCCCCACCCTGGTCTCATTTATTTTCTATACGTATATTTTACTCCACTCTAAAGATAGCGAATCACTCAAGTCAATGAAAAAGACGAAGATGGCTAACTTTATCCGATTTTAAGCCAATTTCATGGCAGTTAATAAACGATATCATTTGAGTACTCTGGAAGGGCCCAACTGCACTGAATGCACTGCCCTACGATTTGCTCGCATTGTAATGAGCCGGGTTTTTTTATCGTCGTCTGAGTAATCAAGGTAATAATTTTCTGATAGAGAAATAATTAATATCAACATACAATTAATGGTATCGTAAAAGTGCTCTGAAAAGGTCAGCTGAAAAAAAAATTTATAAAATGAAGATAATTTAAAATAATTATGAAAATAAATGCAGTGCTAAAAAAAAATTACTTCTTAATCATCTTAAGAAAATTATGCATTACAGGGTTAAACTTCCTCGATAAGGTAATTATAGGAATAATTTTGAATAATTCAGGTTATGATATTTTTGAAGATAGGGATTCAGCCAATTTTTCCTCGACGGGCACTTGAGTATATAAGTAATCGTGCACTCAGAGAATCAACACGTTCAAAAGGAAGTTAGTCCGTCTCTCCGAAAAGGTAACAATAGAAAATGAGCCAACTAATCTCCGCTATACTTTTGATGGCCGTATTTTACTTCTTAGGTAGTACAATTTTATAGCCATCACAGCAAACATTAAATGTTGTTTAACAGTTAATTCCGATCTATTGTATTTCTAGGAGTTTACGGCAACATCGTGAGCGATTTGGACGATGGGCTCAGACGGATTGTGGGCGGCCTGGATTCGTTGGCCGATGGTGCTGAAAATGATACTATTGGAGTACCAATCAGGTAGTAACTTGACATTTAAATTGACACGATGCTTTGTTAGCGTCTTTTTATGTTTCATTTTATAAGGAACTGATGGTCATCATGCCGACGTATAGTGCCGAAACCCGGTTTACCCAAATGCAAAATTAATGGCTTTTTACGTGAGGAGACATTGCTTTTTTCGTCCACTGATCATTCGAACCCCACTATACTCCACTCATCAAGTTTGAATTATTGGAACTCGTTGATTCCTAATATCCAAATGAGTTTTTTAATTTTATGTATGACATTATGTACTCAAAATACGACGAATATAATGTTATATACCTAGGAGCAACGAGAAAAAATATTTTCCTACATCTTCCTCAGAATGAACCTATTCCGCACGTTGAGAGACACTTGACCCTTTTTGAATGCACCTACATTCCTTACATTGAGTGGAATATTATTACACACGCCACTTCAATGGCTACTTTAACTACGCATGGCTCACTAGCACGCCGAGACGAGACTTGAGGGGTCCCGGACTCATCTGATCCAAGTCCAAAGCGTCCGATCCGACTGATCAATCAATCAATCAATCCGTTCCAATTTTCGAATTCACACGCAGTTTCATCGAATTCCAATTTTTGGCCATTTTCACCAAAATGCCCGCTGTTAACAGAAATTTCGGTCTCGTCTCGAAGGCTTACATGACTTTTTTCAACCAAATGCGAGAAACTCGCTTTAAATTTGAATTTTGCAACGTTTGGCGATGGATTCGGAAAGAGCACACTATATATTTTCTGTCAGAATCAGCCATTGGTTACGCATGCCTACCAAAGCACCAAAAAATGTCGTTCCGGCAGCTGGCTGTCGTTATTAATGTTATTGGTTTCCGTTATTCGTGACCATGAGGGATTCGTTTAATGGTCATTCTCACAAAATTAGACCAAGACAACTTCTGTGACACCAATGTTTCGATAACTATAGTAGGTATTAGTTAGTTTTCAGCAATTCGTCCTAGATAGGACGAAATACTTAGGGAAATACACCAAGTGCGTAGTTCAGTCTCCTTTTCTGCCTCGGACTTTAAGCTATAAAGGACACTGGGTCCTCTGAGGCCCCAGGGTCTGTAAAGTTAGCAATAGTCAAAACGACAGATGATAGTGACAGTCGATTGCGGTGTCATTATCAACAGTCGTTTTCTACATGGTGAGATCTTTTTGTGTTTGTTCTGTCAATCGGACTTTATTCGAAAATGTGTCCCGATCTGTCAGCTATGACTGAAGAAGTCTCAGTGCTACATAAGGACGAAAATAATAGCAATTGGGGAACCGCAATCTCTGGGCATTCATCCTAATAGTAATTCGATCCAACTATGGATAGACATAAAAAATAAGCAACTTACTGCGTGAACTCGCTTGCGAAGACGTTATTTTCTTTTTTTCGCTGCCTCTTGACGCAATAAGTTTTGTAGTTGATTGTCAGCTTTATCACTCATTGCCTCTTAAAAGATATCTTCGCTTTTATAAAGTCTTTCCTGACCGACATTTCAGGAAAACAAAAAAATATTCGACCACAAATAGCCAAATTTCACAGTCACAGGTTTATAACAAGGAATGTGAACCTATCCGTCTTCTCTACACCTTGAACTAACCACCACAGTATAAAAACTTCAGAAAAATGACGAATTAAGCGCGGTCCACAATCGACGGAACTGGAACGCGAAGGAAATTCTTCTCTCTGATTGGCTGAAGGGAACGAATCGCCAAAGCGACACAAGTTGGTTTATCTTTGGCGTTCGCGTTCCCGGGGAGCTATGAGGGAAATGTTTCGCAACTCTCGTGAAGAAGACACTGTTGCCAACGGAAGCCCAGATAAAACACAGAAAATGAAATATTCGTTGCACAGTTGCACAACTGACAGAACCAGAACAGGAACGCGAACGCGAAAGAAAATCTGCTCTATGATTGGCTGGTGTCTTCGGCAGAAATGATACACCAACGCGACGGGAAAGTTGGTTCAATTTTATCTTTCGCTTTTCTGTTTCCGGAGCACAAATCCCAGCCATAGAATAATAACTACCTACGGTGTTTTAATGCAGGGAAACTTCACTAAATTCTCCGGCTGGGCGGGGCCTATTCATACACCACCTGAATGGTCAAGGGGCTAAAAGTGTTGGAGGGAAGTGTTTTCCACACTCGAATATTTCGAAAAATTGCACCGACCGCACCGATTGTTTGGTGGGTCCTGCCCCCAACATCTTTGTCGTTCTTTATTGAACTCGAATATTTATTTCAGCTGGCTTTTCATTACAAAAAGCGGAATATTTTCGCGTTTGTGTCAATTGTGAATCAATCGGCTCTCCTTTACCGTTCCCGGTCCCGAAGCGGAAAGTTTCCCGTTCCGCTCCCGGCCGACCTTCAGGCAGATGAGCTTCCCGCGCAAATTGCAGTCTTTTTAAACAGGGGCAAACCTTATAAATTATATAAAATAAAATTTTTTGGGCGAAAGTAACTTCACGTTGTCACTTTGGGTAGCAATTGCTATCATTGGCGTGAATTTCAAAAATTATGTTAGTTTTTCATATCATTGTCAGTTTTTGGTTAGAAAATTGTACTAGGTCATACCGAGAGTTTCCCGGCAGAGGCGCCAGTTTTTGAAGGGTTGTGAATTGTGATAGTTTTTTATGCCCATTCAGTTTTTGGGAATAAATTGAAGATTTCATTGCCCAGTGCTGAGGGTCCCAAAACCCCCACAACTTTGCTCAATTTGAATGTAAATCGTAATCAGTAAACCCAACTTAAATTACTAAGCCCTCAGGGAGTAGGTGGGGGGCATTGAGCCACCCTTCTCGATCCTCGCTTACTTCATGGTTGCTGGTATTTTCTTTGAACTAGTCGAATGGAGTCTACTTCGCTTGCCGTTAGTTTCGCCTCCAGGCATTAAGATAAATATTCCCTGATGAAAAATTGATCCCAATGAAATTGACGAGAGAAAGAAAGATTCGGCGGAAGAACCCCCAGGTGCAGTAGACAGACGTAAACGGCCCACCTAAATCACTACTACTAAGAGAAATAATCGTCCCAATTTTAATTTTTTTTAAAAATCGGCCTATGTTGGGAAAGCAGATAATCTTAAAATAAATGTGAAAACAAAGGGTTTCGAAAGGAGGCTTATATCCCAAGCGCCCGTCTGTGTAATAGCGTCATTGCCAACAACACCTTAATCAAAATTCATTTTCTATCGGGCTTCTGTTTTCATAACTTGAAACGGATTCAATCGCGAAGTTGGTTGCATTTTCTTTTACACTTTTTTCAATTCGAAAATATGCGAATAGAAGAAAGTGAAGGCCGACGGAGCTTTTAATATTTAACCCGATGGAAATTTAAGACGAAATTGGTATAGAGAGAGAAGGAGTTTGCGAGAGAGACAGGGAGGTACTCTGCTCTGAAACGGGGGAAAAGATTCAATTCAATTTAATGTCAATCAAATAAATGAAAAAAGGAATAAAGTATCAGTGTGTGACTGTGTGAAAGCTGTAGAAACGAGGATTGGTGGTTGGTGATGGAAGGGAATTGGAAAACTTAATTGTCTCTTTAGCTTCAGGCTTTATGTTCGCGACAGCAACTCCTCCGAATAGTAATCATACAAACACTTATCTGATGTCAGCTCGGACATGTTATGATTTTATTCATTTTGTAAGTGTAAAATATCTGCTAAATGCATTATACTCGGATGAACAAGAACAGTGAACCACTCTATTGTAACCCTTTATAACTTTGACGACTTTAATGAAAATACAAAATCTTACCTGTAAGTACTCTTGACGAACATTCGTAAAATACTCGTTCGTCGATCGGGTTCAATTCCATACAGAACGTCATCACCCGTGAAGGCCATGAACGCTTCAGCCTTGACTACTCCGAGTAGAAGGTCATAGCGACTCAATTTAGTAACTAAACTCTTTCGAGATAGAATCCATTCGTGGCTTTGCATGAGTTCACGAGTTCTAGAGCTTCCCCATTTGTTGCGATTTTCTGCAAACAAATGACGGACGGTGGGATAAGTGTAAATATTTGACTATTCGATTGATTTAAACTAATTTGTGAAGGGAGTGGTGCATTGCTATTTCACGAGTGATTTGATAATGTAAAAATTCATTCGCAAATATGTGTCCCTCCTAATTTAACCAAGGATGTGTTTATACATTCGTAGCTCGCGATTCAATTTAAAAACGCAAAGCTTATACACACGTAATATTAATTATTATTATACCTCGTTTTTTCGACGAGTTTGAGTGAAAACTTACCAGGCACGGGTGGTTGTCGTTCTAACGTAGTATCTATCACTACTCCGTCGACGCTAGGGCCGAACGTCGTCGCGAAAGCCGACGCTTCGACCTGAGTTGACATGAGAAGGTCGAGTGGTTTCTCGCGAAGACATTTGAGAAGGTGAGCGTGTGACTGTTCCCAGGAGCAATTGGCATGGCGCGCCAGTTGACGAGCATAGCGCCACGGCTGCCTCGCCAGCGACCAGGGTGCATTCGCCGAGCCGCTCATCATTATGGCTCGATGAAATAGAACGCCTGTTGTGTAACATTGAAACGAGTATCAATGAAGTATCATCTGGCTGCTAGTTAGGTTTAAGCACATCATTTGACAAAAGCAGTTATCCTTCCCGGAAAACCCCCCCTCTGATTACCAAGTCGTCGGTCAGGTCAGACGGCCTAACAACTTTCAAAATGGTCATTCCTTACGGCACCACTTGTCTCTAATTGGAAATCCAATATTTCACATTTCGCTCTCGCTTTGCCTCCCTTTCAAGTCTTAACCTTCCTTAAGCAAAGTTTAACTTCATTCAAAAAGCGATCACCCTCTGTTTAAATTTGTTAAATTAATCTTTGCCAATATCTTTGTTTGCGCCCTATTAATTAACCCGCGGTAAGCCATAGTTGATTTTGCAGTTAATCATTGGCTCTGAGTCTCATTGTTTCTCTCTGCTTAGAAATCAATGTACAAGCTGTCCAATGGCCTTAGAACTATGTTTAATTACGAACACATCATTCAATTCCGTTTTTATTTCATCAAGTCTCAGTTTCACCAAGGGAATCATTGCGCTTTAATAATCTAATAGTGAAGCGAAAAGGGGATATTTTAAAGCTTGTTTTAATGCGCTTTGGGCGACTAATAAGTTATTCCATTTGTCCCCCTTCCATCTCATTTACGAGGAGATATAAGGCCAAAGAGGGGGCACGAAACCACCGTTTGAAGCTTATCTTTGATATTTGGTGTGAAACGATTTGCATTTCAGTTTTTCAACAGTTTAGACGCGTTTCCGATGATTGATCCACAAAACGAAAATCAGTGCGAACAAGCGCAGCTGGAAGGAAGATGGAGGAAAAGTTACAAAATATTAGGAAATAAATGAAATATTTGAGACCAAATTGCGTTGAAAAGGGAAGAGCCCGAGAAGCATTTCTCTGTTGGAGTCACGAACTGAATTTTAAACAGTTTAAGACAGACAGGGCAAATTAAGGAGAACGAAGTGAAGTTATAGGTATAGCCAAGATTCTTTGAAGTGAATTTATAGAAGCCTCTTAGGGAATCTGACCAAACAAATGCTCCGAGATGCACAGTACAGTCTCTCTTCCGGTTTTTTTGCCTCTTTCAGTCAAAAGAAATGGTGGGGCAAAGCTGTTTTCAAAAGGCTTTTTACTGAAGTAAAAGAGGTTTTCGTCTGAAATACAATACGGAGAAAAGTACTACCACCTATTTTTTATTCAGCTTTTCTTCCAACAGCTTTTCTCTCGCTTCTCATTATTTTCGAATAAATAGAGGAAATGAGGACCTCGACCAAACACTTACATGGGTTTCGCAACCTTCGTATAAAATTACTTCGATAGGGAATTCTATTAATTCGTGCGACCCCTCTAAGAATACGTCAGCATTTTGTTTTCATGTTTGGATTACCCAATCCCACAGAATTGATTTTGAATAGAGCATATTTGCGGCCTCATGCGAAATTTTGTTTCTAAAAGAAGTCATACACATGAAATTGCTATTCAAAACGTGCCAACATAACAAAATTGTTTCAGAGAGAGAAACTTTGTTATTGTAGCAACAAAAACTTCGTTTTTGTGAATCGCATTTGTTGACGTGAATACGTCCGTAGTTTCGTTATAGGGTCCATTTTCCCAAAGTTTAGAAGTTCTCGCTGGCGATCTGACTATGCGCATTGCACCCCTAACCCCGCTCTTCGCAATACAGGAGAGCACTCTCCTTCTCCATGCACTACACAGTGCATACACAATACACAGCCCCAACAGACTCCTCTTCACCAATCACTGGATCACCAACGGCCATCTCAGGCTCTTGCTCTTCATCTCCGTAAAACGGGATAAACGAACAGTGACTTGTCCTCGGGAATCTTTCGGGTGTAACTACTACAGCCTGCAGCATTTTTTTTTTTTTTTATTTTTATTTTATTTTATTTTTTTCGGGCGAACCTGTCCTGAGAAACTGGGGTTAAATGAGCCAATTCCGCGAAATTTTGTGTTTCATGTGGTCAGGAATTTTGTTTTAACAGGGAGCCATCCCCACGAAATAGGTTTCGAATTAACTAAACTCAAGATTACTATACTAAATAGGTAGCGCCGTAAGAAAATGGGGGGGGGGGTGTAAACAACGCCTCATATCATTTAAGGCCTTAATGACATTTAAGGGATTACTCCCCCCTCACCACACCACCCTAGTCACAACTGTGAATTCGAGGGGCTAGGGAGGCTGAAAATAAAGAAATTCGACTTTTAAAGAATAGTAGATTACATTACATTTTCAGTAGACGTTCAAAACAGAAGATGCCGGACAGGCGAAACCGTTTTGTCTTGGACACTCCTCAACAAGGTATGACTGACAACGTAGACAACTACGGCTACTTATCTAATTTGTTTAATTTATTTCAGCCTCCCCACCCCCTCGAATTCACAGTTGTGACTAGGGTGAGGCCTGCCCCCCGCAAATTCACTTTGCTTAGTTATGTAAACTGAATGATGAAGATGAATCCAGCAGTTTTGATAAGATTGATCCAGTGTCGCACACCACGTGGAGGGTTCAGGCATCATGGGCTGGTCCTGCCCTAATGGTGCTATTACTCGTGAGAGTAAATCTCGAGAGTTGACCTCTCTAAGAGTGCCAAGAGCTCTCCTGAGATCTCTCTGGCCCGTTTAGACTGGTGAGTTAAGCTTCCGAGAGTACTCTCGAGAGCAAAAAACTCTCAAATGTAAACGCAGCTTAAGACTCTGTTGGGTTGGAAGAGAAGGAATCAATTACGTTAGAGGGAACTCAACGCTACACGAGAGCGTAGAATCGAGTAGTTCTGTTAGTGTTTGTGTGAAGGACTCAAACTCATCCCTCCGAAAGGTGAGATAGTGAGGAGGACTCGTTCATGCCAAGAGAAACTCATACTCACGTGACAGCGTTGGACAGACAGAGTCACGAAGTCAAATAGAAATACAATAACTTTGTACACAAAGTTATTATATTGGTTATTGAAATACAATAACCAATATAACTTTGGACAGGGCAGTGCGTCCGGGTGTTGCCATGTCGCCCTTATTGCCAACAGAAGGAATAGTCTTTGGGTAACATTCAAAAACAACCAACCTTCAGGAACAGCGCTGCTGGTCATGAGGAAGTGAACGCATGCTGCTCCAGTACCTTGACCCATGAGCGTTACGTTGCCCGGGTCCCCGCCGAAGAAGGCGATGTTCTCCTGAAGCCAATGAAGAGCCGCTATCTGGTCCATTAGGCCATAGTTCGATGGCGATCTCAGGTATGGATCCGTGTTGGCATTCAGGAATCCTTAAAAATAAATAATGAAATGTACTAAAAATTTAAATATTTTATTCTATAGTTACAGGACCTATAGTTACATACAGGTACTGACAATATCCGCCATATGTGGTCGTTTAGAGAGGGGAGGGCTTGAAATTGGCTGGTGAGCGTAAGCTACACGACCGCAGCGGCGAATGAGAGATATCAAGTATGGTTTATCCGCAAATGGAGGGGGGACCATATATGGCGACTGTCAGTAGTCGTAGGAACTTATAGAGCCTTAATGGAAGAACCGATAACATCCAGGATTGCATGGCCCATTTACTACGCAACTAACGAGCAGGCGCGTAGCCAGGATTTCTTTGGCGGGGGGGGGGGGGGGTCCGATGTAGGTCCCGTGCCACGGCGGAGGGGGGGGGTATTTCCACTCTATGCCTACTCTTTTCAGTTTTTAACTTACATATTATTATTATTATCATTATTGTGCGATATCATTCTAATGCGTGAGCGGAGAAATTGAAAATAAAAAGTCTCCTTCAGAACATAGGAGATAAATCTGAAATTTGGGGGGGGGGGGTCCGGACCCGGTGGACCCCCCCACTGGCTACGCGCCTGCTAATGAGAAAGGGTTCATAGAGTTCTATGTTTTTAGAGCATTTCATTCTGAAAATGCACTATTGGTCTCATCGTGATGGTGGCAAACATGGGTCATGTCATGTTTTTTTCACGTTTCAGAACCTCTAGAACACGAATTCAGTGGTCTCCAGGATTCACACACACACACACCACCCATATATATATATAAGCTTATGGCTGTTTTCTTGTTAGCACGATAACTCTCGAAGAAATCAATTTAGCGGAACGCGCTTTGGCACAAAAATCTGTAGTCATTAGACCCCGGTCGGTATTGCATTGGGCCAAATCGGTCGTGGTGGATGGGGGGAAAATAGGGGTTGAAATGGTCAAAAAATCACTATAAATCACCAGTTGATTCTAGAAGCATCATATTCGGTACGTATACTCCATGTTAGAGTAGCCTTTGATTCCCATTTTAATTTTTCGAAAAAGTCAAGGTGGTGGGGGTGGTCCTCCCGGTGTGGAAGTGTAAAAATAGCGTTGAAATTCACTAGTTCATCTTAGCGCTCTAAAATTCGACTCAATAATTTAATGTAACAAAAGCCCTGGGTTCGATTGGGATTTATCGAAAACTTCGATGAGGGGAGGGGGTGAAATGAGGGATTAAATTTCAAAAAAATCGCTTAAATTCACACTTTTACACAAAAATTTAATATAACAAAGCCCTTGGAAAACTACCGAAACTTTTCGACATTTTTGAAGAGAGGGTGGTTAAAATAGAGGAAGAAGTTAGGCTTAATGAAACAAATTATGGTATCAAAATTATTACTTCTGGGACGGCTTAGGGTATCTGTATACGGAATGAAATGCACTCTTTCCGACCGCCAGCTGCCGGAGCGACATTTTTACTCTAGAGCCTGCGGCGCCATCTGTATGGTTAAAAGCTGAAACTGTTTATTTGCGCGCTGAACATAAATAGCCAAACTGGCTGTTTCCCGGTCTCGATACGATAAAACTTGCTCTATGCGTCCTAAAAATTGCTTAATGACGATTCTCGCCATGGAAATGCCTAAAGAGAGGATTTATGCACTCAAAATTGCAAAATCCACAATTAGTGCCAACGTAAAGAATTCCCAGACCAACCATCAGGGCCTTGGTTTGAGGGACTGCGAAAACTGACAATTCACGCCTTCAAATTGGCTATACTGACTATTTATGCGCTAAAAATAGCCAATCTGGCGATTCCCGCTCTAAAAATGGCCAAAATTAGTTTACGAGCTCTACGCCTATTTACGCCCTAAATTTGTCAAAACTGACTATTTGCTTTACGTGCCCTTTAAATGGCTAAATTGACGATTTGAAAAGCCCTAAAAAGGTGATTCATGTCCTAAAAATGGCAAAATCGATTATTCGCGCACCAGAAATGGCCAAACTATGACCATTCTTGCCTACTTGGCTTGCCCTATTAGTGGC
Organism: Corythucha ciliata; assembly: GCA_038030265.1. Lineage (NCBI taxonomy): Eukaryota > Metazoa > Arthropoda > Insecta > Hemiptera > Tingidae > Corythucha > Corythucha ciliata. The sequence goes on along the minus strand of CM075938.1, from coordinate 35,412,870 downwards.
GCTCCACAAATAGCAAAACTGACTCGATGCGCCCCAAAAATGGCAAAACTGGCCATTCAAACCCCAAGGACGGCAAAACATACTCTATGCGGGCTATAAATGGTTAAACTAGCGATTTACGCTTTGAAAAGGCTTAAGCAGATGGTTCCTGTGATGAAAATGGCCAAATCGACCATTCGCGCGAAAAAAATGGCCAAACAGAGCCGTGATGTCTTGTAGATGGCCTGACAGACGATTCACGCCATTGAAATGCCTAACCTGACTTTTTGCGCCGAAAAAAATTGGCACACTAAAGTCTGTCCATTTAGTGATGGACTCTCGAACGTGTTGCTTCACTTCGATAGTTCGATTTGTTTACTCCCACCAAAAATATTTAAAGAAATCAACAAAAAACTTTTACTACGGGCACTATGGTTACGTATAGACGCTTGATCATTGACGCTTGACGATTGATCATTTGTTCTAAAATTATTCCCGGTTCTTTATTTTTAGAAGAAGGGGTAAAGGGGAAGCTCATTTCACTAAATTCGGGGGCGGGCGAGAGGCCATCCCTAAGTGGACAGACTTTAGTTATTCGATCCCTAAAATGTTAATTGACTGAAATCTATGAATTGGTCGTTCTTCATTTTGTCAATTCGTTCCCCCACAGAATAGGACCATCTTTAACTTACTTACATGGTGATGACTTCCGCAATTTCGCACCCTGGCCCTGAGTCTTTCCTTTGTTGATGCCAGTTCTTTGGCTGATTTTAGGGTGTCACGTTCAAGTTTCGTGGTCATAGTGGTGGTGAGAATCTCCCGTTTAAACCAACCCCACCGCAAAAGCGTGTGTACTAGTCTTCGACCTCAGTTGAGGTAGGCAGCAACTGAACGAGAAATCCTCACCGTGTGTTTGTACGCAAAGTAAGTAGCTTTTCCTGGGATATTCGTGCGCAATTAACAGTTTTATAGCTAAATATAGCTAGTTTCGTTTCGTGTGTTATCGGGGTGGGGGTGGGTGGGGCTGTTTCTTAAGCTGCTAAATTAACAGTATCGTTGTCGAAGCATCGCAGGCATGCGGCTGTGCCCGGGCAGTTTATGGCGTGAAATCACAAGTGGGCTGGATACATAATTCGCTGTCCCGAAGATGGGGGCTCAAAGCGTCCTCGCACCTGACGCACCATGGTCCATGCATGCTGCGAGAAGCGTGGAACAGTTCGCGGCCCTGCTATGGAGAATTAACGCAACAAGTGGGGACGAGGAATGGGTCGTATGTACAGGGGCGAGGGAATGAAGGAACTCGCGACCAATCCAATAGGCGTTATGCGATTCGTGGCAAAGGGGGAGCGACGCAATGTGTGTACCGATAATAGAGCCTTCCCTGTTTTTGTTTTTTTGGGCTGGGGCGCGGACCCAGCCCAGCCGAGCCCGCCGGCGCCAAAGCCATCATTAGGCTCATGCACCATACCCCGTGGGGCTGCAGACTCGGAAGGCCTAGTACGGCTCCTCAAATCTCCCTATCCTCTCGAGAAACTCCAGGCCCCGAACCCCATTTGTCCGGGAGAATTCTAGAGAGGGTATCCTGTCGTCCCCAAAAACTTCAAATCTCGTCCTTGCGTACCCATCGCATTCACACACTATGTGTTTCATCGTCCCTCTTCGGATCCTCATTTCCCACAGATAGGGCTGCTGACCGCCCTCATCTTGTATAGGTGCCTCTCCACAGCCTTCCCTGTTACGTCCTTTGGTTGTTCGGTGGGACACCTGTCAACCGACTCCGCTCTTTTTCACAACAGTATCTTTTTCCGCTCATCTTTCTTCCTCCCGTGTTCATGTTATGTTGATGCCAGCGTTTTCCTCCCCTTTTTCTCTTCTTTCCCTTTCATTTTTCTCTGCGATGCCTCTTTGAGTTCTGTGTTTTTAATTCCCTTGTGAACCGTATTAATTGAATTCTTTAGAGTTTTAAACAGGTTGTTACACCGTAGTCTGCACTGTTTCAGCCTCCATGCTTTTCTACACTCTCATAATACGTAACTGTTCAATTCTCGCAAAGTGCTTGGGAAAACGAATTCGTAAAGAGTATAATGACCTCGATTTCCACCTTGAATAGGCATCAAACTCCCATAAAATTGAGTTGGGAGACCTCCCTCCCCACAAAACCCTTGTTTTTCGACAACGTTTATCATCTGGGCCCAGACGCCTAGACGCTGCTTTCCACTCGTGCCAGAATCATCAACCTTTTATTTATTTATTTATTTATTTAGGTATTTATGTTTGATGCCCGCTTCATTGTCTTTTTGCCTTATGGGGCCTGAGGCAAACGACGACGATTAAGACTCAAGCGAAACTTGCGGAGCATTTCGGCATGAGACTTAGTTCTGTGGGACATTGTCTTGACCTAAAATGCGGGAGGAGAAGGAATTTTGATATGTCCCATTCCGACCTTCCTATAGTTTAAACTGAAGAATATTTGTCAACGAATTTTTATCTTGTCTCTATTGATTGTTACTCAACTCCTGACTCCTCTCAATTTCTCGTTTTCTATAATCCTTCTATGGCAACAAGAAAAAAAGAAATAACATTATATCAAAAGTTTTCAAATTTTCTGGCTAAATCTCAGATTAACTTGACTCTATACACGGCTGTGAGGTGGATAAGTAAAGTCAACCGATTGATCAAACCTTTAATGGGAATTCTACACCCCTCACATCATCTTTCCTCCTCATCATCGTTCCTCGGAACATGAGCCAGAAATACGTAAAGTGGGAAGATTATCTTCAATAGCTATCAACCTTCTTTACTGCTTTCACTTATTGGTCGTCCCCGTCTCTAAGCTTTTAAATAGGAGCAGGGAAAAAGGGATCAAGCGTGAGGCTGATGGTGGTGAAAACAGGAATTTATTCTCATCCCACCAGTTCTTCTTTTCTTCCTGGACGGATCTATAGGAATTTAAATGAAGGTTTAATTGAAAGTCTCCGCGATAAATAGAGAATGGCTTGGAGGAACTATAACCTTCGCTTTAACAGGCTTTCAGCTATAATTTTCTAGTTTAATAGCGTATAATATTGGGGAAATCTTTTCAAATTAGATCAAGTTATTCAAAAAATGTGCATATAATTTTTCAAACAAAAATGGACAGCACAGTTTATCTTAACCACTTCCTCTTCTAATATTCTGCAAAAGACCTCTCTTATAGGCCGTTTTAATAGTGAAATGACGGCAGCTATGGCGAGGTTCCCTGCAGGGGAGGGTGAAATTACCATAGACGCCGATTCTGCCCCCGGCAGACCGCTTCAGTTACTTTAATGCCGTGTCGTGAATATTCAGACAATGAGAGAATAAGAACGAGGGAGAGGTTAAAACAGAGAGAAAAAAACACAACAACAAAAAACGAGAGAGACAAAAAAATAATGGAAACATTTTGTAGCAGTTGAGCAACCACCCTTGTTTGGCTGTTTTTTGTTTTGTTGTTTTTTTAATCCTAGAGATTTATGCGTGAATCTAGATTAAAATTTATTGCTTTACGATAATTTGTTAGCTGGAGCAGCCTGCTTCAAAGGAAGAAGGTGAAAAACAAGTCAAACTTGCAACACTATATTAAGTCCGGAATAAAAATTTGTCGAAGTTGTTATTTTTCTATTAAAAATTTGTTTGAAGTGTTAGATCTTCTTTAAGGATACCCAAGTAACAGTTTTTGATTGAGGTTCTTGATTGACATTGATTCTTGATTCATTACAAGAACTATGCATTGCCAACGTTAATTCAGGAAAGATTAGTCTCGAACCGGGTCAAGATGTCTGTCAAACAAGTTATTACCCCTTCTCCTACCATACCATACATACCAACATTTTATTCAAACGCATGAAGGGAAAATAAAATGTATATCAAAAGAAGAATTCACCTGACAGATTTGGGAGACACCTCGGGGCCTGTTCTATAATTTTTTAATGTTACTATTACTGTCTCTTTTCACTCGTCCTCTCCATCAACATGTGTGATTTAATTCGGGGTGGACGGGTGGAAAAGGATATTCCTAGGAACTCTGAAATCTTACAGAACAGGCCCCCTGGCCAATGGTGTGATTGAACGGTACAAAGTGTAGTCCACCGGCCAGAAATTCGTTACACTGACAAATAAGTTATTATAAAAATGAAATAATGAATTCCACAGTAAAAATACGGAGTTATTGCAATCAGTCCCTGAAATAGAAACATTGATTTTTTGTACCTAATACGTTAATAGTGCGGGATCCCACCGTATGAAAATTCCGGATCATCCTGTTGAGGATGTTTTTTATGGTCTAGACACCAGAAGACGAAACTTCTGAGACCGCCGGACAGCGTCAGCAGGCAAAATGGGGCAAATGTGACGGGCCTGAGAACCTTCTCAGCTTCTTCGAATTTTAATTTTTGGCCATTTTTGCGAAAAAGGCCCCTGGAGTTTGAAGCACGTGGAGTTCAAACCCGATGGAACATAAGGATGATGAAAACTGCCAAAATTTACCCCCTGTCACCGGCTATAATATGTCAACAAAACTCTAAAATCGTCCCCTAACAATGGCGATTGTAGCTATCACCAGGCGCGCTAGTGTGATAATGAAACTGGTCCTCCCCGCATGTGTGGTTGAACAAGTTTAAAAAGTGTTTTCTCGTGGTCAACGTCCGTAACATGCCAGGAAAAAAGTAGTCAGTTGGCCTAAAGTGACGAGAACAGACGAACATGGTTTCTGATGCATTTATACTCAAACGTCAAGCAAGCTCCCAAGCCTTTCGACCGTTGACTTTCTCCCAACACTGGATTACTTGATAACTATCACCTTTGAACCCTCAATTTTTGGGAAACAATGAAATGACAATATTTTGACTCGGTTACGACGGGAAGAGCAACCACAGACACAACAGTTCTCTCTGGATTCACCCTTGAGAGACATCCCACGAGCGCCTTATCATAGATTTTCAATTTTTCAATAAAAGTCAACCACCACTTGCCCATAATATTTGATAGAAGAAACTTTTTCAACGTGTACCCTTTCAAAATTACTCATGAGCGTTTGTTTTATTAACTGACGATTTTTCGGCAGAAATTACAATTTTTTAGATACAAGAATGATTTTTCCTACTCAAAAACGATTGATTTTACATGCAATTTTAAATAATCTTTGTGAATTTCAACATGCTCAACGTCATGAAAACCTCGACTGAAGTGGTCCATTGAATGTAACCAACTGTGAGTACTCTCTGGATACTCTACCAGAGTATCCAAAAATGTCGCTCTGGCAGCTGGCTGCCGAATAAAGTGTACTTCACTGATAAGAAATTCGACGTGCTCAGTTAATTTGCGATCATTCGACAAAAATTACTAATTAGTGTGACTATCTACTTTTATTTAGCAATTTATGCCAAACAATCGATAATTTACTGAAATTGGTAGTAGTGAAATGCACTTTATTCTACAGCGGCGGCAGCTAGCTGGCGAAGCGATATCTTTTGATGCTTTGGTGAGCGTTCATTCAGTTCCATTCCAAGGACCGCTTCAGATGACGTTCTAATGATTTATAGCATGCTGAAATTCGCAAGGATTGTTTGTATTCAAAAGTAAAAACAAGTGATTTTGAATAAGAAAATCACTAACTTTTCTAAAAAAATGTCATTGCTGCCGAAAAATCGCCAATTAATTAAACAAACGCTCATGAGTAGTTTTGAAAGGGACACGTTGAAGAATTGTTTCTGATCCATGGGAAGTCGATAGGCGTAGATTTAGTATGGACAATTTGGAGAAGCTGTCGATGGCACAGAAAATAGTTATTTTTTGACGAAAATAGCTAGGCCTGACAGAAAAGAGTGTACTCTTCCCGAATCCATCGTCAAAAGTTGCAGAAATTCAGCTGGGAAGCTAGTTACTCAAGTTTAGTCAAGGAAAATGATGTTATCCTAAAAAAGATGTTAAAAAAATCATACCTCGAAGGGCTTTGATTTTCGGACCGGTGTTTTCGATCGCAAATGAGGTCTAATTTTACCCAATTTGCTTTCTTCACACCTATACGCATCCACCCTGTATGTGGGGAGTACCATTTTCATTATAACACGACACGCCCGCTAGTGATAGCTACAATCGCCAATACTGATTACCGACGGGGAAATATACAGCCTTGTTTCCACGACGCGTGGCTTGACGAGCCTCGTCAGTTTATTCCACCCGTCCCCTCCATCAACCTATGTTTTAATTCAGACGGAAACCGAGACGAACGGGTGGAAATGAATTGAAAAGTTTGACAAACCTCCGACCAGGAATCACAGCATAAGATAAACAAGCTTTTTGTTTCCAACGTGTATTTGGTCAGGAGTTATGCACACGATTCAATCCTATCACACTCACTAACGACTTGACGAGTCATTTGACAATCTTCTGGACAAAACCGAAAGGACGAATTATTTTGTTGTCATCTAATTTCGAATCGACCAGAAGGAATCGCCGAGTAAATGTGTTCTTCAAGCTCTTGAAGTCTTTTTGATATTGCATCTACGTTGGAATCATTCCCGTGAGCCTGTTGTGGATTGAAGAAATATTAATGATAAATGTAATGCAAATGATTGTAACTATCAGTTCGCCGGCTCATCCGAAATAAATTCCAATTTTAACCTGTCGAGTTTCATTCAGTTTCTTCCAAATTTCAGTCGCATGGCTTTTCTCTTTACGCAGCTCTTCTTCCAACTTTTTCGTCCTTGCCGTTGCCTCTGATAATTTCTTCTCAAGGCTGGCCGCATAGTTTTTACTAGACACAAATTCACTTCCTCTAAGAGAAGCTTCATCTCGTAATGCGTTAATTTCCTGAGAAAGTTTTTCATTCCGCCTGCCGACAAAGTTTTTGTAACCTCCCGATTCCACGAGGTACAATGAGCGACTTACTTTTGTAACTCTTCGACAAGCCTTTCATTTTCATTGCTTTTTACTTTGAATTTTTTTATGAGCTCTGAATTTTGCATCCTTTCTTTTACAGAACTTTGTTGCTTCTCGTTAATTATTTTTTGATAGCTTTGAACATCATCCTCTTACAAGAAATTCAACATTGAGAAGAGCTTTTCTATTGACTTTCAAGTATTTCTACCTAGTTTTTTTATTTTAAAATAAGCTTCGGCACATTCCTTCGACTTTTGTTGATACTTTTCATTCAATTCGGAATATTTCTTGCAATAATTTGCCCTTGATTCTATCGCTGAAAGAAGAACGTATATTTTATCCACATCACGCCCTCTAAAGACTAACTCAACGCTTAAGCCAAGAAACCTTTCGTTGAATTCCTCCTCATCAATTCTTTTTGTTCGCATAGTGAGCTCAATTTTTTTTCAGCTTCAGCCTTTTCATTTTGTAGTTCTTTCAATCTGTTCTGTCCCACTTTGACTGAGCTAGACAGCTGTTTACAGTGGGCTCCCAGAAGAGCGATGTCACTCTGAAGAGCCAAACACCATTTATTCATAGCACCCCATTGTGTGATATCGAAAACATCGTTTTTCATTTCGTTTCTGCAATGTTTAAAAAATGGTGAAAAAATGGTTACACAGTGGAAATATCTCACGCCCTTGCTCACCTGAGTGGAATCAGCTTACACCCCTCAAGGTGTTGACAGTTTTTAGATGCTATGCTCACCAACGATTGGATTGCTTCAGCCGTCATTCGACACACTTCACAACCAAGGGAGGAGAATGAGGTCTGGGTGCCAGTTGTTACCATTTGTCTCAATGAAATGCTAGTAGCCATTTGCGATGCCGTCTAATGGTGACATAAGTGATTAAATATCTATTCTTAGACCAACTGTTCACATACGTTGGAGTAAACATTCTGAGCCACGATCTGCAATCTAGACCAAAACATTCCCACTAAGGCCGGAAGGCTAATTCTCCTTCGCACTGAGCCCGAAGACGGTCTTTTTGATTCATTTGTCATCGTTGGTAGAGAGTTGAGATACTCGGTCATTAGTTGTAAATAGGTGTGAATGCTATTAAAAACCAATAAAATGGAGGAGTGAAACGGGCCAGTATGACTGATTTTTTTCTTCAAGTCCTCACACATGTCTAAATATTTTTCAAGGCAAGCGCTGTAGTCAGTTGTGTAATCGCGTACCATAACATTATCTTTCAGAATGTCGATAAGTGACACAGACTCATTCGGATTTATCCATGAACTAACATCCGATGATCGTCCAGTCCAAGACACAATTTCAGAGCAAACTTTAGCTACTGCTTTTGTTTCGGCCACCAAGCACTGGGATAGATCCTTCTTAATGCTTTCCTTGGAAACAACGGTGTCTCTACCTGACTGAATGGACTGCTTGCTGGAAGTTGTTCTCATAGTTTCCTTCAATTTTGAAGCTTCAAATTAAAGAACTAACGACAAATAAATAAAACAGCAGAGGATTAATTATAACAAGGCCTTATGATTTGGAGTACCTACGTATGTTTGCAATTAAAACACAAATAGAAGGCTTTCAAAACAAGAGGAGGGACTAAAATTAACAAATAATAAAGCCCTGTTCACAAACCTAGCTCCGTTCGTTTGTCAGTCCCGGACTACTCCGAGCAGCACGAGATTTTGTAACCTCACGAGTTATCATGTAGAATAGCTGGAAAAAACGATAATAGGTTAGTACTTTCAGTGCTGCTGTAGCCCGTAAAGAAGAACATGAACCCGCGGCCAGCCCTCTCTCACTCGATTACTTGCAACTTATCTTCCCTCTACTTTCATTGCCGAAATGGTTGTCCCACTGTTCACCGAAGATAAGCGTTATTATCAAGCTGAAATTCCACGGAGGGGGTAAGAAATAATAGCTAGGCGCTGATCACAGGAGGGCGAGGTCCACGTTTAACTTGATGGGCTATAGTGCAGCTCCGGAATACAAACGAGCAGAGCTCCTATGTTTTGCGTCTGTGGAGTCTATGCAACATGTCAAAATGATTTATTTTTCGAGGAAATCAATTTGTCAAACTGTGAAAATTATCATGAGGGGCTATTGACATCTTTCATAAATACACCAGCGCTCATGTGACGACTAAGTGAAACGACCTCCTGGGGTATCCTTCAATTTTCAATTGGATTTACTTCAATAATTTTCTATTTCACTACCACAATGAACAAAACAAGGCAAGTGACACCGGTCAGATGTCAAGGTAAATAGACTACTCAGTACTCAGTACAGACAGCTCTCGGTGCAGTGACGGGGGAGTTTACTTCGTGTGTCAGTGAGAAACGTCCAGTAAGCTTTATGAGGGAGCAAGGAAGGGCTTCCCTGCTGCCCGCTACAATCACGCTCACGAGCATTTATTTCTTAGATAGGTTGGACAATAAAGCTGAAGTTTAAAAGTGTTCCCTGTCATATATTTAAAAGTAGAAGTCATTTAGTATTAACGGTGTCCTTCGACCAGAATCCCGGGCTCGGACCTAGCCGTATTCAATGACTGTCGATATCGAGGAATTGGTTTGCCTCTGGGGCCTTGTTACGAACTCGTGCGAAAATGCCGCTAGACGTGATTGCTATGGCGGGATAATGTTATTTCTTATTCGGCGTCCTTGGATCCCGCATGCTCCTTTTTTCCCGACCATTCATACTAAAGCCCCTGGCCGCATACCCAGGATGGAGTTGGGCGATTCACACACCCTCACCTAACGAGCGTATAGGTCGATGTGCGGATTGTTGTACAAACACCGCCGAGAACCCTTTATAGGAAGCTAAGTGTTTGGGGGCGCTTATAATTATATTGTTAATTAAAACGGTAGCGAGGTCTCTACCTTGATGAGTCGTCACGAAAACTCATTGTTCAACGAGAAAATTGCTGAACTTAGCTCTATCTTAAAAGAATTTCTAAAAGTTCCACAACTGAGATGATACCCTGCACCTGCAGCAGGTTTCTTTGCTCCAACCATTACACTTAGGGACCCTGCAATCACTTCTTTCACAGGAACATTGTCCTGCAGGCAATAATGCGTAGTTCACCCGATTTCAAAAGTGGCCCCAGAAATGTTGATAATTTTGTTTTATTGAAAAAAGTCCCACCTGTTAATTTTTTAAAAATTTGTCATCCCATGACGTCATGGCACATACAATAATAATTGGTTGAAAATTAATAGCATACCTCTTTAGTCTATTTACCTTGGTCATATGTTACCCCAGATTGTTAGTTCATATTAGCTCGGCAAGAGCGCTGCTGTATTTATGAAAGATGTTAAAGATGGTGTTCTTTGGAACACCGATAAAATTTCTTGCTCGGGTTGACTCCTTTCGTTTTATATTTTTTTCAGTTTTTCCGTTCCCGTGGGTAAGGCTACTATATAACCCGAGTACGGAAACACGCGATAACCGCCATATTTGGTCCCTCCGGTCGGTATCACTCGGGTCTTGATAAGTGTTTTCTCTTCCACACGTCTCTCTTCAGTTCTCAAAACTCATACCATCTGATTTCTTTTTTTTTTTAAACAGCTTCATTCTTCTTTTTCATTATTATTATTAAATGGAGTGACTGCACAAGCGATAAAACGGCGGAGGGACCAAATATGGCGGTTATCGTGTGTTTCCGTACCTGGGTTCTAAAGGTTCTCTACCGTGGGGAGCTTATGCTGTCTTTGGTGCCAAAAGTTGATATCCCCTCAGAAGACGAGGCAAATTCAGACAGTGGGGAAGAAAATCCAGTCACAGAAGAAGAATTGGCCGAAAAAATTGCGTCGTTCTTCGACATTACAGGTCCCGTCGATTTCCTAATCGACGAAAACGATGAAAATGAAACTGTCACAGTCGATGTTTTCGAGAGAATGGAATCAAATATCCCTGTGGACGGACACCTTCAAAGATTTGACGTCAATGTTAGTGACCTACTTGATGGAAAAGAGACAGCACCGGTCAACATGAACATGAATGCACCCGACCTGGATATCACAACGTACCCATTCGAAGAGGACCCGCACGTGGAATGAAAAAGTGGAAGTAGGAATAAACGCAAAAAGAAGAAAATACCGGAAAAAACACCCAATAAGGAACTGAAAAACCGAAGTTTTCATGGAGAAAATCTAAATTCACGAGGACGGTAGAAATCGCTGCCCCTGATTCCCAGAATGACGTGTCTTTCGAACCACTCGAATCCTTCCTAGAGTCTTTCTTGAAATTCTTTTCGTTTCAACCTACCTTCGATATGACGAATTTACATTCAACTCAAAAGACGGGACTTTGTGAAAACGTCACGATCAATGACATGAAAGATGTTATTGCCATTGAGCTAATCATGGGTGTCATAAAGCTTCCCAGTTACGCTAGCTATTGGGCCCAAAGCACAAGAATTCCTCAAGTGGCCGACATCATGCCCATTAGAAAGTACAAAAAAATTCGTCGATACCTACATTTTCATGACAACACTACCATCTCGGAAGATCCTTACGCAAAAATTAGAGATCTTTCTGAAATAATAAGAAATAATTGCATCGCCATGGATCAGAATAACGAGAAAAAGTACAGCATCGACGAACTGATCATACCATATAAAGGGACCTACGAGGTCTGGTCAAAAAGTTCCGGAACTTTTGAATTTGCGCGCGAACGGAGGGTCGCAGAAACCCCCCGATGGTTTCATATGTTAGGGTTACTCTTCCTGAGTCTCGTGGATTTTGGTTTATCGCTTTAACCTTCTTAGTTCTCGAGTTATCGCATTTTTAGTGAAGCGAGATTTTCGTCCGCGGCGGTTTTGACGATGAACGCGAAACAGGAGCAGCGCGTGTGTGTGAAGTTTTGCGTTAAACTCGGGAAATCTTTCTCGGAAACGTTCAAACTTTTGACCGAGGCTTACGGAGTTGAAACCATGGGTCGTTCAAGGTGTTATGAGTGGTACCAGCGATTCAAACAAGGCAGGATGTCCGTCGAAGATGACGCCCGTTCCGGGAGACCCTCAACGTCAACTGAGGACGCTCATGTGGCCCAAGTGAACGCCCTGGTTCGTTCATACCGCCGTGTGACGATCCGTGAAATGGCTGATAAGTGTCGGATATCCTACGGATCATGCCAGGAAATTTTGACCCAGAAATTGGGGATGAGAAGGGTCGCAGCGAAGTTCGTCCCGAGGCTCATGTCGGACGACCAAAAACAACACCGTGTTGCAGTTTGCCGGGAGCTTCTGGAAATGGCCAATTCCGATGAAAACTTCACGAAAACTATCATAACCGGTGATGAAACATGGGTTTATGGTTATGACGTTGAAATCAAGGTGCAATCATCACAATGGAAGTCACCAACTTCTTCAAGACCCAAAAAAGCTCGTCAGGTGAGGTCGAACGTGAAGGTGATGCTGACAGTTTTCTTTGATTCGAAGGAAGTTGTCTACCACGAATTCATGCCACAAGGTGAGACTATTAACCGATTTCGTTATTTGGAGACCTTGAGAAAATTGCGTGAAGCTGTGAGGAAGAAGAGGCCAGAAATGTGGGCGAGTGGGTGCTTCATCACGACAACGCACCCTGTCACACCGCCCTGCTGATTCGCCAATTTTGTGCCAAAAACGCGATGAATGTCCTTCCCCAGCCCCCCTATTCACCTGACCTGGCCCCCCCAGACTTCTTCCTGTTCCCTAAACTGAAATACCCGATGAAAGGACAGCGTTTTGACACAATACCAGTGCTGAAAGAAAAATCGCTTGAGCGCCTGATGTGCTTTTCCGAGGACTTTTCCGGCTGTATGGAACAATGGAAAAAAAGGTGGGAGAAATGCATTCGTAGCAATGGGGAATACTTTGAAGGGGACAACATTTGAAAATTGTAAAAAAAATTTAATAAAGAGTTATTGTGAAAGTTCCGGAACTTTTTGACCAGACCTCGTATGGCGGCAGTAAACGTCAGTATAATCCTAATAAGCCGTACAAGTGGGGTTACAAAATGTTTCTTCGGTCTGGCGTCAACGGGATGGTCCACGATTTCTTATTCTATGCCGGAGAGAAAACTTTCATCATCCCAGATTTGAAATTTACCGACAAAGAAACAGAAATGGGGCTTGGGGCAAAGGTGGTTCTGGCTCTTTGCCAGAGCATAAAAGAAAAACCTTTGTCCCAAATATATTTTGATAATTGGTTTGCGTCACCATGGCTTTTCTCACATTTGCGAAGTGAGTATGGCATTTTATCGCTCGGAACTCTTCGAAAAAATCGGCTACAGCGTTTAAAGTGGGACAGTGAACTCTCAAACCGAGGGGACGTGGACTTTCGGTGTGACAACAAAAAAAACTTTGTTGTTGTTCGGTGGCTGGACCAGAAAGAAGTTCTTCTTGGCAGTTCTTTCGTTGGTGTCGAACCGATCACCACATGCGCTAGATTTTCTTCCCAAGAAGGCGGGAAAATCCAAATTAGACGTCCAGCGATCGTCAAGGAGTACAATATCCACATGGGTGGCGTAGACTTGACGGGGATGCTCGCCTCCCTCTATCGGACCCACGTGCGGACTAAAAAATGGTACATGCCCATATTTTCACAATTAGTGGACATTTGCGTGACGAATGCCTGGATATATTTCAAAAAGACCACAGGAGCTAAGATGCCTTTATCCGAGTTTCGCACGCAGGTGAGAATGTTTCTACCAAACCTCTATAAAAAAATGTTCTATATTTGTTCCTGAAATTACAATTATCTAGGGAGTTGACTTTTAACGAGAGGATGAAAAGAGGAAGACCGAGAAAAGGACCTGAACGAGAAAGAACGGAAAGAAGAAGAAATACAAGTAATCCTTTACCACTTCCCAGTGTCGTGTGCGATTCCGTAGGGTACTTTCCAACGTTTGGGGACAAAGGAAAGTGTAGAAACTGCCACAAAAATCAAACAACTGCGTGGTGCAAAAAATGCCAAATAAGGCTTTGTTTGGTCCCCGAAAAGGGAATGATTTAACATTTTTCACGAAAAATAGATTTTGCTATGACTTTTTTTTTTAAATTTTCTTTTTGTTTATTATGTAATGTTTCAAGTTCAATAATACAGTCATGTTCATGAAATATCTTCGTTTGCTTGAACCAATCAATTCAGTGGAATATGGAGGGACCCCACTCTGCGATTCCCGTGCCTCTGTGAACCACAGTACACTTTGACCAATGAAGTAACCAAAAGTAAGCTGAATATCAGTAATCTTATTACCAAGGGAGGCTGGTCAATGTGTACTGCAGTACACCGTGACATCAAAGGACTCATATGTTCATTTTTTGGGGAATTGAATTCCTGAACTGTTTCGTCATGGATAGAAGATACCAAAATTTCCTATTGCTATTTTTTAAAAAAAGTTATTATTGATTGTGACCAATAAAGGGTTAAAACTTTTCGTTCAAACTTTTTCCGGTGAAAACACAAAAAAAAGTAAAGAGGGGGTTTCGTTGCTTGTTAAAGGTGCTTCAAATTCTCACAGAAAAGTCCCCCCCCCCCCCGACTAATTTTGCATACGCCTACGATGTTTGCTTTGGACTTGTACCACCTTCCCACTCACTTTCAACTTCTAATGTTAAATGTAACATGAATATACACGAATAAATTTGTTTTAAGGAAAGAGTCAAAATCCAAAGAAAAATAAATATTATGTGGGAGTCAATGTATTTTACACAAAATTAAAAAAATTGGGAAAACACTACATTAGTCGGATGACGCAATTTGCACTACAGCTAAAGGAACTTACATTATTCTTCCCTCTCATTCAAACGAAAAAAGTCGGCAATGAATTCAGATGAAAACTTCAAACGAAACTGGTTGGTATTAACATGATTGTCTTTTCAGGGAGAGTGCAAAAGAGGATTTTGACTCTGGTTAATCCTTGCATCACAAAAAAGCTTTTACCCACAGTTTTTCATGATTTGCATTCGCCCTAAGCGTAAACCTCTCGGGAAAACGAAAAATCTGTTATGATTCCACTCAGATGGGTGGAAACAGAAAATGGTAAGGTGTCTCTAACGCTTAAAGGGGGCACCAGAATAACTATAGTCGGACCGCTGGGCTAGACTTCTCTTTTGTCCACTGTTTGCCAGCTTCCCCTTAACTCCCACTTGTAAAAATTGACTTGGCACGAAATATAAATAGGGGAGTAGAATGTTACCTTCTTACTCATGGATGGAAATTATCTCCTACACGTTTATTTTGGGTTTATTCGTGAAAACAGGTTTCGACCAATTATTATACCATCCTCAGTGGACCTAAAAAACCACACGTTAAATAAATTTGAAAAAAATAAAATGGAAATTTTACAAACAAAACTAAATTGAAGAGCACATTTGAGATCAACTCGGATTGGAGACAAGGGGAGAATATTCGAATAAAACTAAAATAATTGAATAAATAAAATTCACCACGGTTAAATACCGAAGTCAATTTTTGAAGCGAACAGTACACGTCCAAAGTCGAAGAACCCTAAACTCTTAAGAGTTTAGCGGTTGAGAGCAGGATAGTGGCTTTTCCGCGCTCGGTTGGGAGACAGGGGATCATCAAAAGAAAAGGCGACGCAGGTAAACCTCCGCTTAATGGTTCAAGCAGAGCAAAGGACTCTTTTTAGCTTCACCTTCCAAGCTAAGCACAGGCGTAACATGACATTTTGATGGTGGTCATGGTGGGTGCCCGTTTAGTGATCCATACACGAGTAGATAATTTTGACAGATCTGATCGGGGGATATTTTGCGGCAAACATAGTTTGAACGATCTAGGGCAAACGATGAGATCAGTTTTTATTTTTATACACCTTTGATCCAGCTTGACCAGGAGTTCAATCCCCGTCTGTCTGTCATGCAACGCACATCCCACTTCATCGGACGATTTAGAGCCATCTGTATATACTTCATACCTATTTGGGTAGGTAACATTTATGTTTTCCAACGTATGCGTTCTTGTCATTTATGTAGAATAAGGATGTAATTCATACATGTGTCCTGATTTTTAATGTACTTCCGTATGGGAGAAGGATTAGAGGGTCTATGTTTGTTCTTCACTAGGGAAGAGGTGGTATCATTGTGGAGTTCCGGTCAAATTTGGAAATAAAAGTCCTAGTCTCTCCACTATGTAATTATTATATTCATTTGTCCAGAGCCAGCTTTCGGTCCCTCACGACCATCTTCTGTGGACTTGATAATTGACAACGGTGTGAACCGGCCTTAATTATCAAGTCCACAGAAGATGGGCGTGAGGGACCGAAAGCTGGTTCTGGACAAATAAATATATTGATTACACAGTGGAGAGGCAAGGACTTTTATTTTTTTAAAAAAAATATTAAATGTTTGTTCTCTTCCACGATGATGTCAGAGGGACCAATATTCTCAGGCTCTACACAAGAATAGGGATTTTCTTGTATCTTCAACAGCATTCCGAAGCTATGTAGGCTTCTAGCGATTTCAACCGCTCAGCAACAGGGTGATTCTCGACCGATAGCCTGCCCGTTAGGCACCTCTGGGAAATAGCCAATCTTCGTGAATGGTGCGGTGGTAAGGCGCGGCGCGGCTTCGACGACCATTAAGGCGTTGTCAGAGGTCGAACGTAGAGCACCCTAAGTTCCTTGCACTGAATTATGGTGACTTTATCCAACCGAGTTTTTGAGGCATCTCCATACTCCATGCATCCGTAGTCCAACCGGCTTCCGGCAATTGTCGGAAAATTGTGAGACATTTCGGGATGGGCGCCGTATGAGACATTTCTCAGGACATTCAGACCCGTTTCGCGTGCTTTCATGAAATAATTCAGATGACCTTTCCGCGTCAATTTATTTTCTAGCTTAACTCCTAAGAATCTTACACAATCAGAGCAATCTTTGCCTCTTCAACAAACTCCACTATATACAATACTGTGGGCTCCGTTTCTTCCTAAATCCATACTGACTTGCCCCTAAACTGGAGTATTTCTCCAAGCGCCAGCTAAGTCTTAGTTTCAGAATCCTCTCAAAGGTTTTACTGACACATGAACTCAAAGCATTTAGCCTATTTCATAATTCGGGCAACGCTGTCGTTGGCCACTTGGGAACTAGCTCAGGTGGGCTGTCTTCTACTATTTTCTAATGGAAATCACCCACAAGCCCACAACAATTCTTTCCCTAAATGGCCAACTACAGCGCTACCTGAATTATGACAAAGGCGAATTGGGCAATAGGAATTTTCTAAAATGGGATCCCTACCCGGCTTGAGGGTTGGTAGTATCTTCTGGATTTTCCATGCTTTTATAGTTACGTTTCGAAGGAATACATTATGGAATGTTTCTATTAGTACCCTCTTTCCTTCTGTACCTAGATTGGCCAACATGGGTAGTGTATTAAGTCAAAACCAGGGGCTGTATAATAATACAACCCAGGGAGACAAACAATAGTTTGTCTTAAGTGCCTATTGAAGCTCCCAGCTTTTGATTTTGTTACCGATATCTTTATTTGTGGAAGGAATGTCCGGTACGATAATTTCTTCAGGGACAGAATCAGGGGCAAGAGTTGATGGGAAGCTCTCTAAACAGGAGGGATCCACGTACCGTGGTTGGGGATTTACCACCCTCAATAGCTTTAATCTTACTCCAAATCTGTCTTATAGGTGTGTTATAATTTATTCCACTATACAGAACTGTCGCCAACTCTCTTTCTTTTTCTCCGAGTACGTTTTTTGGCGTTCGCAGTCAGTCGTCTCACCTGAATATACCGTTCGGTGGTGGGTTGTGCTTTGTAGAGAGAGTATACGCTCGCTTCAACTCGATTTTCACTTATTGGCATTCATTATCCCACCAAGGTCGAGGTCGGTTATTGCTTCGTTTGCCTAGATATGGTTTTTTCTGGAAATGTCGATCATTCGGGAATAGGATTTGTTGATATCCTCCTGTTCTACAACAAAATTCTTAAAGACATTCCAGAATCCAAGACATTAAAGACATTCAGAAGTTTTCGGAATCCCTAGAGGCACTTTATGTTCGGCAAGAAATGGATCACCAAGTGACGCTTGGCCTCAACGAAAGACCAGAAGGAAAGCAATTCACCTTTCGCGTCGATTCTTCCCCTCCCACCACGTGAAGATCACCCCGATATTGTGATTTGACGTGTCATGTGACCTTTGTCACCTTTAGTTTATTTTATAAAAATGAATTCAGTAGTCGTTTGTAACCGAATATAAATGTTTAAATTAAAAAAAAAAAACTTTTAGGCCCATTTTCACCAACAAAATTGATCCCGTTTAAAGTTGATCGTGATTAGTTGCCAATAACGACCCATTCAAATTCTTATATAAGTTTTTACATTGTAATCGTGATTATTTGTTGATCGTGGTTTAAGAAGTTGGTGAAATCAGGCCTAAATCTTTCGAGGAAATCTAAGTTTTGCCTACTGTACCAGACTTCAATTGTTTATGTAGATTATTTACCTATAGGTTTTTTAATGCAAATTGTTGTACTTGTAAATATTGTACCGCTGAAGATGACCCGGTAAGGGTAGAAAATCGATTCCGGTGAAGAGGAATAAACTGTGGAGAGAGAAATTATTGCTTTGGATTTATCCTTCGTACTCCACTACAACATGGCTTTTCAAACATCATGTACACAAGTACTTTTAAATTGTCGCTCAATCGTTCCCCCTCCCTGGCTCACCAACTCCGCCGTCCGGCAATTGTATTACGCCTTGTGTACACATACAGTTGTAAACTAGTCTAGTCTTTATAAGTGATAGGTACCTATATTTTGACACGCTATGGAAATTGACACGGGTATTCCCCATATGTAAACCCCACATATGTAAACTTTGAAGGCGTTGATAATGGCTCCGTGAGCCGAAAACTAGTTCCGCCAAATAAATAATAAAATCTGTGAAGAGGACAAGTAACTATTGATTTCCTACCTATTATCGGTCTGTTCAGATAATATTCAACGAAGTGTAGCACTCCAATTTACTTCATTCCTGTATTGCTTTCGTAAACACAATTTCCTCCGTCCGCATTGTGTACGGTGAGGAGCAGGCGATGAAAAGAAATCGCAAGGAGTGGTTGTGGTTTACAGACGGTTATAAAACGAATAACGGGACTGGCGAGGGGGTGGAACCCGAATGGAGGCTGTCTACACCTCTGGGGGTACACACCTCGGTCTTCCAAGCCGAAGTCTACGCAATCAAGGCCTGTGCTGCTGAGAATATACGTAGGGACGAGCACAATACGTATTCTCATGGATAGCCAGGCTGGCACTAAGGTACTAACGGCTCCGATAATGAGCTCCGGGCTTGTGTGGGACTGCCGCCAAAGCCTTTGTCTACTGGCTCAGGATAACAAGGTAAGCCTTGAAAGCCTTGAATGGGTACCGGGACACAAGGGTATCTACGGGAAAGAGCAGGCGCACTCCTTGCCTAGGGAGGGCTCGAGTGGAGGTTTCACTGGTCCGGAGCCGGCGCTCGGCGTCCCGCCATCGACCTTCAGGATGGCGATAGCCAAATGGGTTAATGCCCAGGCGGCTATACGCTGGCAGAGACTGGAGGGACATCAGCAGAGTGAGTGCATGGTCGAAGGACCGTGCAGGAGGCTTACGAGCAAACTGCTCCGACTTAGCCGGAGAGACCTTAGAACGGTGGTAGGCCTTATCACAGGGTTCTGCCAGCTCCGTTACCACCTACACCGCATCGGGGTAACCACGGAGACCCCGGTGTGTAGACTGCGCGGGGAAGAAGACGAGACCGCCTATCACATCGTGTTCGTATGTGAGGCGCTCGCGGGCCGCTGGCTCAGCATCTTCGGGGCCGAACTACTCGAGGGAACTCAGACCTGCGAAACTATAGCCGAGGACCTCCTAAACCTTGTCAGAAGTAAGGGGGTCCTGGACTAGATCCACAGACCCAGGGGGGCACATAATCCACCTAGGATTCCGTGCCGGGGGGGGGGAGGCAACCCTCCTACCCGTGGGTGGTGTCTCAAAAAAAAAAAAAACAAACAAACAAACAAACAAACAAACAAAAAAAAAAACACGCTTTCATGTTTCTTTCATTCTTTCCTTCTTATTGATTTTTTTCGTATTAGTTTTCTTCTCATTCATTCTCTCCTAATTCATTTTCTGCTGCTTTCAGCTTTCACATCGCCTTTTTCTTCCTCTTCATCCTTCTTCTGAAGAGCTTAGGTGTGTTGTAAACAGATTGCTATACTCCCTCACAAGTTCTTAGAGGAAAGTGCTAGAGAAACAAATCTCTGTAATTTTCTGCTGCTTTTAACTGATCCTGTTAAAGCAAGTACTCACGATTTTTCTGTCTCTCCGGTATTTTTGAAAATTTCTCCTTTTCTCTTCGCCTGTCGTTCTCTTCTTCCACTAACCTTTAAATAAGTTTCCTCTTTTGTGGAATTCCGAGACCCTCTAGCTAACGGTGCATGGGAATTCAAAGCCAAATCCGATTTCATCTTTTTCGAACATTCTTAAAGAAAATCTTATTTGACGCCCGTCTATTACATGTCGCGTCTGCAGCTCATCGTCAATTAAGAAAACGAGACGTAGAGTGGCTTGCAACGGTTTACTCGTATTCAATTTTATTTTATTATTTCTAATTCCATTAAGGTTCTCTTTTAGCGCAGAGCTTAAGTGAAACCAGTCAGCATCTCATTTCTGTTACAGTCATAATAGCTCAAAAAACTTTTTCAATTAAAAACAAACAGCGGGGGTGAAAGTTTGAATTGACAAAAGTTGAAATAAAACGGAGTGTCTTGGGTAATGATTCTGATTTTTACTCCTAACTCTCCCTGTCGTCAGTATACGCCAAGTTCAGCGTAAAAATGATTTCGTTCTTTCCCGCCCAAAAATAAACTGAGAGAAAAAGTAGAAAATGAGGTGCCCCCAGGTAAAACCTCGACGTGACAGGTGAAAATCGCGTTATACTTCAGGGCTTCAAAGACCATCAATAACGAAAACCATTAAAGATCTCGCTCTGTCTTTCTCTATATGGTTTTTCCTTCTCATTCGCTATAAAGATCGTAGTGAAAGTGAAAAGAGTGCGAAGGAGTATGAGCATGGCAGAGAGAAAGGCCAACCTTTAAAGTAATGCCATTTGAAAGAATGACGAAGGCCCCTCCTTCACACGGTTCCGTGGAAAAAGAGAGGAAGAAAACGCTATATATATATATATTTCTGTTGTGTGGGAAATACCACGACCTCCACCAGGATACGCATTTGGCACTGAAACTAAGTTCTTTTGTCAGGCCGAGCTCTGCGTTTATGTAGCTGAAATTATTCGATGAATGGTCTTGCAGTGAAAACAAGGAATAAAACTAATAAATAAATAAATAGATAAATAAAGAAGAACCTGCTCGGGTAGACAGGATTGTTGGGGTTGTGAAAGAACAATGACCCCATTGCGTTTGTTTGCCTTTTCATTGTTATTTCACAATAAGTTCTTTAACTGAGACAGACCAATTAATTTAGAACGAATTTCTCCGGGAAAATTCTTTACTCCATCAGGTCCTTGTTAAATTTTCAAGTACAGGACCTGAAAATGTTGAAGTTTCGCCATCGCATCCACTCTTTTAATTAGACGGGCTCAGAATCTTATAAAATGTGCGCTGAATTCCGCGTCAACAAAGACGAAAAACAGATTTTCGTACTACGTCAAACTGTGAAAATTATCATGAGGGGCTATTGACATCTTTCATAAATACACCAGCGCTCATGTGACGACTAAGTGAAACGACCTCCTGGGGTATCCTTCAATTTTCAATTGGATCAACTTCAATAATTTTCTTTCTCACTACCACAATAAACAAAACAAGGCAAGTGACATCGGCCAGATGTTACCCAAGATTGTTAGTTCATATTAGCTCGGCAAGAGCTCTGCTGTATTTATGAAAGATGTCAATAAACAGAAAATAAAGCCTTACGGCTAACAACTTTTTTCTTTTTTCAAAAAAATACAAAATTCATTTATTATCTTACATTCTGTCTATATCTTTAGAATAAAATTTTAATGCTTACAAATTTAGGCTTTATTCTCAACACATCTTCCTCATCATCGCTACTAGGCCACATTTTAACCGTAACTTCTAATTGCACAGAAGTAACAAAACAAAACAAACCCCGGCCGAATAATAGCCTGATTCCTGAGAAGGCAACTTGGAAACTTCCCCTGTCGACTCAAGAGGCCAGCGCTGGCTCTCCTCGGGCAGCAAATTAGCGGTTCATATCACACACGTGTGATATGAATTCATTTCGCACAGGTGAGATAAATCTCGTTCGGAAAGTAGCACTTTCGTTGTTAGTAGTACGAAAAATAGCGTTCACAACTCGTAGGAAAGTGGAAAATATCGCTGCTCGTGTAATTGACTCACTCGACTGCGTCTCGCTCGTCAAACAACACTCACACGATACTTTCCACTTTCCGTACTCGTTATGAAATATACTATTTCATTTAAAGGCCACGGGAATTTTTCTCCCTCAAGGTCAATGTTCGAACACGCGGAGAAGCTATCTGGGCCAATATTGAAGATGTTGTCTTCATCGTACGGAAAATTTTTCTTTCCTCTCATTGTGTGCCAGGTAAAATTACGGGTTTCTGGTATGCATTACTTTTATTGGTACTCAAAGTTCGAAAAGGCGAGTTGGAAAGATACAATAATGTATAACCTAGCACTTTTCTTTCACTGTACTTTACTGAACACTTAATTAGGGCTTTTGCGGCTTCCAAATCATTAGAACGGGAACGTAAAAGCTTTTGGGCTGTCCGGTAATTAAACCTGATTTAGTTTTCCACTGAAAGCTTTCACGCTGATTTCAAATTTGGGTACGTTCACAAAGGAATAATTCCTGTAACGTACAGAAAAGTTCCGTACGAATAGAATAAAAAAATAACCACTTTCAATCCATTACTTGATCATGTCGGGTATATGTTTGCTTTGGTCACGAAGGTGATTACTTTCCTTTGAAAACTTTCAAAGGAATGGGAACTAAACCAGCAAGCTCATTGATATTCAAATCGATTCATTCGGACACAACGATTTTCTATAGAGTCCGATGCGTTCGCTACTCAACATTTGGGTCTTTTTCAATAAGTGGGACAAATGTCCAGCACTAAACCTCATGCTTTTCGGAATTGTTCCGCTTGAATAACCGCATAATATACCGTATTAATAATTGTTAACACCCACCGGGTCATCGATGAGGGAAGCTGCCACTAAATACTATAATAACTAAGCTTGGTATTGAAAATACATGAATATGAATATAGCGCCATACTAGTTGTGGAGCGGGGGTGCACGAACGGAACCAGCTAAACATGGGAGAGCAACATAGAGGACCGTAATCGGTACGTCTGTATTCTAAAAAATTAAGACCAAATTGACTTACCTAATATCCCCAACCGATAATTTATGGTGACTACCACAAGGCCACCGTAACTTGCTAGAACGGTACCATCGAAGACATTCCCGGTGCTCCACTGGTAGCTCTCACCGTGAACATATACGAGAACGGGATATTTTCTATTCTCTCGATTTCCTCCTGGAAACACAAAGGGAAAACATTTCAATTAGATTTTTAAGTTGAATTGCTTTGGACAATAATTAAACTGAGAAGCCGTGAAAACTGGGTGTTTTTCGTTTAGAAAGAGAGAAAAAAAGAGTTGGAAGTGGGTCCATTCCTGTTACTTTCATTACCAATTCTAGGATGTAGAACTTCGAGTGAATGAACGGGGGATGGAGGGGAACAAAGGAGAAGGTGCCAGTAGTGGCGAATTAATCAATCCATTTAATTCCTTTCAATCGTATCGATTTGTAGGTCACTCATTACACGAGAGGTGATCAATAAATTAAACTAAATCGAATTAAATCGACTTTACTTCAAGTGATATAGTAGTAGAATTATTTTCTATACTGTTTCCTTTTACACACTTTCAGCTTGACTTGACGGGCCTTCCAAACAGTACAATTTTGCCCTAGACCTAAAGGACTTGTTAATATACAGAGATAATAGAGAAGGCCCTTTTGGAATGCGTGCTTGTTTTGTTGGATAAAGTAAACGCGTTATAGTCAACATTTTCATGATTATCCTAATAAGAACCGCTGAAAAACGACATTACCCGTAGTTGCTTTGATTTTAATTTCATTTAAACCCATATTCATTCCTTTAGTCGATGGGATCAAGTTTTTTCATTCCTATTAACAAAAACTTGTCTTCCTCATAGACTTGTGCATTAAATAAGGTTCCGCCGTTTCCTATGCTTTCCCCATCCGCACCCATTTTCAGTGTAGAGTCCTTTCCCTTAAACTTATAATTACTTTATCGAAGTTATGGTTTAGCTGAATAATAATGTAGCAACTTAATCTTAACAACTTTCCTCTCATTCTCATCCCTCATACTCTAGCAATGTCAAACGTTATCAGATTTTAATGGCTCATCCTTTGTATAAGAAGGGTGCATGGATCGGAGGAAGAATGCGACAGGAATTTATGGACTTTGTGCTGTATAAAAAAAGAAAGAAAAGTGGTGAGTAAGGTTCGCATTTTTTACCGCCTTTCATTGCATCTACGCTGCGAGGGGAGAAATGATCAAAGAACTTAATTACTTTTATTTGCGCTTCATTGACTTCAAAACTGAACAGTCGAGGGTTTCTTTCAATTGATGTTTAATTAGAAAAGCGTGATAGAGAAAGAAGTAAAATAACGAAACGGGAAGTTTCATCTTTATTCATTCGGATTAACAATCATTTCTGTCTAGTCAGTCTGCAACTTAGCAATATTTTTAAAAGAATATGAAAAAAGCGACAGATACGGGGGAAAATAGGGTTAAGAAAGGGAAAAAGCTGAGATTGAGGACTTTCTTGCAATGAAGAAAGATACAAAAAAAGAGAGTGTGTAAAGGACGCGCAAAGAAAATGGCCGGGACAAAAATTTGAGCTGAGGTTTGCATGTGAAATTGTAAACCCTGTCAACGTCAGCAGCTAAGCGACTCTTCTGAAACTGCCCTTCCTCGCCACCTGCATCTCTTCAAACGCCTATAAAGGTAAAAAGGGAAGGGAGCAAACAAGTATTTGAGCTCATGAATAAAGTAAATGTGTATTAAAGGTATGGTAATCTGAATGGGTTCGCAAGTCCCCCAAGCATAAGCGCCCGTGGGTCTGAGATGGAAAAGGCGAGGAAAAACAATGGAGAAGATGTAGGGTCAAGTATAACTCGATCTGAATTATACAAAAAACATTTTTTTTTCTCGCGTTTGAAGAGAAGCAAAAGTTGTTGAGTATCTTTCCCGAAAAGCACATTATTTTCGACTCAGCATTTATATGGTGTAAGTCGGGGAAAAGTGATAGTAATTTTGGGTACATGGAAGTTAAAAGGGAGACAATTACACATCATAATAATGCAGAAAGACTCATTGGAATTGTGCAGGGGCGGATACAGGAGGTGGGCGATCGGGCTGAGCCCGAAGGGCCGGAGTCCCCGAGGGCCGGAGGACCGATGTCCCCCCCCCCCACTCTTTGACGGATCCTAGTCCTCCTGAGAAAACTGGTAACTACAGATTAATTTTTCTCGGTAATGGTCCTTAAGGTAAACCTACAGAATCCCGGAACTGGCCTATTATAGGTACAATGAGACAAATGAGAAAACCTATCAAGTAGGGTTTTCTTAAAACCGGGACAACCTTCAACCCATGACTCAAGACACAAGGCTGTTTTATAGCGTATAGCTTAGCAGCTGGTTCAAAATTCACTCATTGAGAACACCCGAATACACGTACTCTAAAGGACTGCCGCAGCAGTTTGTGCCTCACCCTCAAGCTGCATACATTTTCCCCATAATTTGCTGTCTTATATCTGCACCGATACCGATTTTATGGCCCCGTTGCAATCTTCAGGGAACTGGGCGTTAGGACTTGATCGGGGACTTGGGCATATTGTGTGTAGTTTTTTCTCTTCCACCCAGGGGCGCCGTGTCCTAAGGGGCGCGTCTAACAAAATGAGCAGGGGAGAAGGAAGGTGAACGAGAAAAAATGACCTAAGAAGCCCATTTGACTTATGAATGGTGTCAGACCAACCTGTTGGCCTGACACCATGCCAAGAAGACAGGAACTGTCTTCCAAGCGCCTTGAAGCATCTTTAATAGCGTTTCCATTTGCACAAAATTCTGCATTAGAGCAGTTCATTTCCACGCATCCACTCTTATTTAAATGGCATGTTACTAGAGAAGACGGGTTGATACGAATTGCCGCGTCGCAGAATTTGTGCAAATGGGAAACGCAAAAAGTGACAGTGCACCACTTATGGCTGTCCCAGTGATGTGAGTGGGAGCCAGGTTATTCACGAAGATAAGAAACACAATGGGACCCAAGAGCGAACCCTGCTTGACACCCAAATCCAAGCCGTCAACCAGTTGAGATGCCTCACCCCTGAATTCACAATACTGTGACCAGTCAGACAAGTAGGCCCGTGAACCGTGTTGCTGAAGCCGTAGTGTTTCAACTTGGCTATCAAAACATCAATATCAGAAAGATCAAAAGCCGAACAGCACCCGTTTTCGGGGACCTCCCCTTCTCGTACCAATGTTGTCTCTCACCAAGGGTGGAGTTATTCTCCAAATTCACGACGAGTCTGGATAGCACCATCGACTCGATCACTGCCGTACGTATCAATTTTTTTTTCTGCACTGGTGCAATCCGTAAAACTTTCAAGTGTGACGGGAAATTGCTGGTTTGGAAGCAAACATTAATCAAGCAACTCAGAGGCTCACAAAATGCATGAGCGATTCTCTACAGTGAGATAGAGGTTAATCTGTAGAAGTCCTGTGAGGTAGACGGCTTTAAGAGGAGTAGACCTCTTCCGCATCGTCGATGGCTAGAACTCGAAAGAAGATTTATTTTTTGGAAATACCGATAGAAACTCGGAGTACGAAACCGTCGATGGTGTCACCCCTCCCGGAGCTCCTCAGCGCAAAGCTGGAAATATTCACTGAAACTCGAGACACTTAAATGTCGATGAAGCGCTCAAATCCCGAAGCGGACTTTTACCAAGCACTTTCTGCACAATTTCCCAAGCCGTACAAGATTTATTTGTAGAAACCCGTATTGCGTTGTCATTCCATGACTTCAGAGTCACTGCCAAAGCCCGCCTCGCTAGATTGAAAAGACTTCTATATTCAAGACGAGTCTGAAGGCCAGGCGAGCAGCAGGATAACTCAAGGAAAAGGTATATCAATTCCTTTTATGCACCAATCCAGGAAAGAACCATCTGCATTTAGTGGATTGCGCTTTTTTCCTCAGTACGGTCATGGGGCAGCATTCGTCCATCGAAGACACCATACCAAGTTCATGAAGACGTTCCACTTGTCATTGAAGTTCGGCGCCGAGTAAACCCCAAGCCAAACAATCTCCCTGTACCTAAACCAGTCCGCAAGCTCGCCGTGCAACCGACGTCGAACTTTCGCCTCGCAGCACTCATAGCCACCGGGTGCAGACGCAGTGGGGTGTCCCCACTTCCAGAGCCATAATTATGGTCGGAGAACTGCCAGTCACACGAGACACAAAGTTGGTCCAATGCATATTAGGAAAGATATTGTCAAGGGCTGACCCCCTTCCGTTAAAATGTACTCTCGTTACCGCACGTGAATGGTGGGAAGCAAGCCGTATGAAGACATAATATCAAGAAAACACCTCCCCTCTCATTATTCTGCAACAAAGGTGGTCGTGGTGAAGAGGTCGTAGCTCGTTATTATAAAGAAGTCGTCGGCACCGAGCCTTTTCAAAGGTCATCTGACGAGATCGGTGGCTTGACCGCAATAGTTAGTTTTCTTTGAAGTGGTGCTCACGACTTCTTTATTCTACCGCGATAACTGTATCTTTCCACCCGTCCTTCATTCAGAGAGGACGGGCGGAAAAACTTACATTACACTAGTGTATTGCATCGAATGGAAAACGCCATTTGTAACGGACGGGTGGAAAAATATATTCCTATAGGACTACTGAAATCTTATAGAACACCCTCCCACTTTTGTGAAATTGGCAACAGTTCATATCAATCATTACAGGGGCCTATTATCGAACAAAAACGCTGCACATTTTACATATATGTGTTTAATCATGTTTGTAGCCAGATCCGGCCTGAAATTATATGAAAATTGATACCCCACACCCCTATACCTCAAAACCTTTGAAAATTCCCATTTTGGACCCGATTTTGGCTATTAAAAACCCAGGGGCCTTATTCTCTAATTTTTTCATCATTGCTTTTTTCAAAAATCATATTTTTCCTCAGGAATGAGATTTCGAAGTTTCCTCCAAAGCAAAGTATCTATTTCGTTAGAGAATTATGTCCCAGGGAGTTAGTTGATCAAGCTGATCAGATGTTAGGGCCAAACAGAAACAAAATGGAGTCTATGTGCGAAAGAACAAGTTTTTTCAAGATATCTTAGGGCGAGATATGATCCGTACGGCGGACAGACATTCCAAAAACCGTATCTATTAGACATGTTAAAACGTACACAGAAGACGTTTGAGAGTGGGTTGTAAAATTAAAATGTTTTTTCTGACCGAAAACATAGGTGTACATTCATAACTTTCATAAATACACCAGCGCTCATGTGGCGACTAGGTGAACCGACCATTTGGGGTACCCTTCAATTTTCAATTGGGTTTACTTCAATAATTCTCTACCTGATTTTGGTTCTCATTTTCATAACAATCCAAACAAAGCAAGTGACACCGGTCAGACATTACCCCAGATCGTTAGTTCATCTTACCTCGGCAAGAGCGCTGCTGTATTTATGAAAGATGTCAATAATAAACCAGAAGCAACCAGGATGTATTTCACATCAATATGACTAATTTCAATAATTTTTGAGAACATACGAATGAAATTTACATATTGCTACGAAAAACATGTTTTTTGTTGGAGAATAGGCCCCCAGGTGGTCCACGATGAGCTCGCGTAAAAATTCCGCCAATTGCGGTATCTACGGCATTATAATTGTGATAAAGCGTCATTATCATTAGTTACCGCTTGCGTTATTGTTAACGCTTGCTCACGGTCGACCCCTCAGGATTGGTTTGAATGAGGTAATTTCCAAAAAAAAAAAAAAAAAAAAAAAAAATAGAAAATTCCGAATTATGCATAAATTGACGTATAAGCACAAATTAAACATGAAAACACTCACTACGCGGCTTTGTCCGCGGCTCACGCAATTTCGGGGCTGGGAAAATTGATACAATATAGTGACGTCACCTCAAGCGGGAAATTCAAATACCAAATTCTAAGAAATGATTAATTGCTCCATTAATATTGCCAATTGAGATTGATTTCTTGTTTTAAACATGTTTTTAGATCTATCCCGTCCATATCTGATTGTCAAAAGTTCAATTTTTTCCTAATGTGTCCGTCAATTAATTGAATAATTGAGCTTAGATGACCCTATCTACGGACATTTGGGGGATTACTCCCCTCCTCACAGCACCACGCTAGTCAAAACTGCGAATTCGAGGCAGTGGGGGGACTGAAAATAAAGAAATTAATCTTTAAATTAAATACTTACTTTTTTACTTGTTTTGAGTTCCGAGAAAAAATTGCTCCCCAGGTAGGATTCGAACCCACGACCTCCTAGTTTCGCGCCACATGCTCTTACCAACTCCAGGGAGTCCACGCAAAGAGCGAATTCACCCAGGAGGAATCCCCTCTCGGAACTCAAACTGCACCCATCGGGTCAGTGCATGTCATGCGCATGTTCATGCAATTTTTTCTCGGAACTCAAAACAAGTTAAAAAGTAGGTATTTAATTTAAAGATTAATTTCTTTATTTAAAGCCTCCCCACTCCCTCGAATTCACAGTTGTGACTAGTGTGGTGCGGTGAGGAGGGGAGTAATCCCCTAAATGTCTGTAGATAGGGTCATCTAAGCTCAATTATTAATTTTTTTTGTTTTGGAAATGACCACATTGATTAATGAGAAAACACGTAATTTATAGTCGTTCAAGTTATAGAATAGAATAGGCTCCCAGATCAAATACGAATTTATTCTCTTCGCTCCTGCCTTCTGGGTTCTGGCTACGGCTGTACCTTCCCTTTAAAGCCACCGAGTTGTAGTGTTAGGATTTAGGATGCAATTGGACTTGTTCGGTTCACGTGCCTCATCTAGTTTCTTGCTTTTTCGGCTTATTTGGCCAATGATGAAATCAGTTTAACGTAGTGATAACGACTTTTCTTTCTTTCAATTTCACCAATCTCTCTCAATTTCTTGTCGCTATTTTCAATTCTTTCGCAATTGTCCTCTTGTTTTCCAAGTCATGGGGCTCACCAGCAGAAATAGGCGTTCGCCCCTGTGCACAACACAGGACGGGCTGAAAACGGATGAAGAAGGTTGAAAATAGTTTCATGTTAATTTGTATTCTTGCCAATTATTTGTCTAGCTTGGCTGGGCGTCCTTGTCCTCAAAGTCCCCCGCAAGGACCTTTGGAGCTCCTGGCTTGACTGGCTCAAAATTAATGTTAATCGTAGAGCATGGATTATTGTTTTTATCACGTCTCACTTATTGCTAGCACGGAAAAATATAAGAAACGAACTGACACTCAAGTGCAGTGGATTTGCACAGAGATGCGGTGAAACCAAAGCTCCGTGAATCCGGATTGCATTTGACATTGTGCCCACGTGGTTTAGACATCTTTTATCCGATGTGCTGCGTTAGATTAGCCCGTGACCTCCTATATGTATAGACGTGTCCCGTGATTTTTTTCCAGCAGAAAATTGATTCTTTCACATTTATCTCATCTGTGTTCTGCGATAACTATCATCAAAAAGTCAGATGTTTACGTCTTATTCATCAAAACAAAAGTTTAGCGATGCTACTTTTTCCGCTCCTCGACATCGTGTGAAATTTAACACTGTCAATCCAGTTTAAAAACACTGGTGAGTTGAAGGGGGACGGGTTATAGCAAAACAGTTCCAAACTTTAGGCAGCTTTCATCCGTTAAATTTACCACATCTAAACGTGAAAGCGGATCCCTGGGATTAGAGGATAAAGTAGTGTCATTTGCAACTGCTGTTAAAATCTCTCCGCGGGCGGGATCAAAAAGGTATGCCTGAGATGACGAGAGGGGAATGGGTGAGCATCGTTTGTTACGCTTTTTTCCCCATGACAGCCAATGTATTTCACTGATAATTTTACTCAATTTCTATATTTATTTTCCACGCTTCTCTTTCTATGTATAAAACGTGTTAAGATCAAACGCTCATTACGAACAATCCATCTTTGCACCTTCGCCCTCACTCTTAGTGTTACTCTCTCTATATTATCGATATCTAACAAAACTTTGGGATGCTGTGAACTGATTTTGATGTTACTTGTAGAGATTTGTTTATCTCTTCCACTCCCCCTCCCCCTCATGGAATCACCCAAACAGCTCCTTCTCCCTTCTTACTGCTCAACAAGTTTCAATCTTCCTTTAAGTCTTTCGTGTTCGTGATTTGTTTGCGTTTGACAAACTGTCGGAGTAAGTTTAATTCAGCTCTACGAGATTATTGGCTCGGGATGGAAAATAGTGCTGATAGGTGGTACGGCAATGACGATGGGGAGAAAGTTGTGTGTGATGAGAAAGGCAAAATGAGGATCACGAATAGCAAGTGACCCTTTTCGTTCATGTTCAAAACAACGAGGAAATGTTTTTCATGTCTAGAATTCGTTTTTAATTATGCCCTCTTCAGGGCTCAAACAAAAATCTAGAATATTAGAAAATTCACATAACGAACGATTCACGATCTTTCTTTCGATAAGATAAAAAATTATGGTAGAGGAGAGTGTGGTGCCATACAATTTTCCCTGAATGACACGGAATTGTAATCTGAACAAGGTCAGCTTCTTTCTGTACTGAGCATGCCGAAAGAAAAGAGTTGTTGGCATTTATCTTGTTTTGAAATGTGCCGACTGAGAAAGTTTTTTTAGAGTCTGCAAGATTGTAGTGAACTGAACTTAAATTTAACGACCCTGCACTGCACGTACCATGTATAATAGAAGTAGAGAGTTCAAATAACCAAAACCAGCTCTCGTCCTTCCAGATTTTAGGAACATCGACCCTCCTCCCCCACGTGTGATCGCCCTCTCCATCTTATACCTCAAGGATAGCCTAATTCACCCCTCCCGGGTTGATTTCTGGTTTACGCCCCAGGCCTCTCACTCTCAGCAGACATGTGAAGTGGAAACAAATTGAAATAGATATCCTTATGGCACCTACGGGAGCTCGATGAGGCTTAATCTGTTCACTTTGGATGACACCCTCGAGGTACAAATTTAGCAGAGCTCATATTCACAAATGAGATTAATTATAAAGGTTATCACGTTCAAGCCAATTAGACAGCAAAAGCTTCATGCTCTTGAAAATTGAAAGATAGATTGATTGCGTGAATGAGAGTGAGAATGTTTCTGATGAGGTGGATGAAAGATGTCCAGTTCGGTCATTACAAGGTCGTTCATAACTGACAGAATGTGAACAACTATAATCTCGGAGCCAATTTTTCTCACAGTAAAAGACCTTAACTATAGGAATAACGGGAACAAACATTTCTTTATATCGGAGGGAAAGAGTTTGATTAAAAGTGAATATACAATTTCTATGCTAATTAGATGCTCTGAGTTGATTTACAAGTTTGTCTGCCCCCTAAAAACGGGAGTTGCCTTCCCTAAGAATGGAAACACAAAAAATTGGAATGAATGAATTCATTTCCGACTACCGTTTCTCCCTCGCTTTCTCTCTCTCTTTCGCTCTCAAGGGTAGAATCACTCATTTCATTCGCTTTTCCTATTTCATCAGAGCGTGTTGGCGAAAATCTTCAACTTTTTACATCTTCTTTTAGGATGACTGATCTATTGTAAACGCAAATTCGAGAGTAGCGGGATTAACCTAAATGCCAAGGGGATCTCATCAGCACTAGAGCATACCCCAGAACTATCTTCGTCGACAACTGTGATCCTCTATTCAACATCAATTACGAACACTCGACATTCAGGAATGTTATTATTCCAGTGAAATACCTAATAATCCGAGGAAAGGTTAGTGTCCTCGAGAGACATCAAGGTTCGTTCATCTGTCAGAATTCAAGAAGCATGTAAGCCCTCACCAAGTGGTTTTAATTTAAATTCCCCTCAAGCGGGATCCAGTGGGGTGAAAAGGGTTTCAAAAGTGACAGGTAAAAAGGATACGCGAGTTAGTGGAAGAGACTTCTCTTTTCGACAACCTGTACAGTACAGACAGCTAGCCTATCAATTCTTGTACGGGTGGGACACTCGATGCTATTCTTCTTTTTTCCCCTCCTTTCATTCTTTCTTTCTGTCTTTAATGCACCCCCGCTACTCATGTTCCAATGTTGTTGACTTCCCCGCAAGACTTTTAGCCCTGCACGTAATAATAAATGACAACTTGACCTTGGTCAGTCCGCCGGAGGAGTTAGTGCACTCATAAGTGGGTCAGCGGGTGCTTATGAGGCGAAAAAGGTTATTTGTTTTGCTCTTTCATTCTATCCAAGACAGTTTTCAGTACAAGGATGTGATATATTGTGGCTGTCAAAGTGGTGAGACAGAGTAAGTGAGAAAGGGGAAATATCGACCGAATATAGTGTGGACGCGCCAAAGGCAAACACTATCCGACTACTAGATGGAGGAGGTTTCAAATGTTATTCCTCAACCTCCCTCCAAAATTAATCTTATTACGTTAACATAGGCACTTTTAAGTGTTTTTCAGGAAAAATAAGTCTTTGAAAACAAGAGTATGGTATACACTGGTATATAGCCTTTACCCCTGACCATCGCCTAGAAGTTCAAGCTACACTGCACATTCGGTAATCAAAATTACCGGGTTGTTGTTTCGACATTTTAGGTTTTCATGATGAGCTGGTGAGTCTGTTTTGAAATTCAATCGATCGAGTAGTTACTGTTAACTCCTCCAACCCTCCCTGCAAGTTTTTTTTTTTTTTTTTTTTTTTTTTTTTTTTCCCGCTACCAAAGTTTAGTTTTTAGTTTACATGATTTGCACAACTGTATAGCCCTCGCAGTCAGGTCACTACAGCTTTTTCGAGATAGGTACTTCTCCGAAGTCTAACATGGTAGTGTTCAGTCTTCTTAATTAAAATAGATGACTGCTCTCGAGAAATAACTACGCGGAATAATTAAAACCGAGTTTACCTTTATAATTAGAATTCGTATAGTAGAGCCCGAATATTGTATAACATTTTGTGGATTTCGTTAGAACTGAACACTACAAAGCTGATGCGATAGTAGGATACAAAGATGATGTTATTTGATCACTATGAATTCAACAATTGGAGTTAAACAAGATTCAGTTTTTCACGTAAAAGTATACTCAACAGCTGCAATACAACAATGGTGAACGGACGGTACTGAAAATGAAACAAGATGTAAGACGTATTAAACAAATGGATTCGTCCAGAAAGCGTTTATTGCAGTGGTGGCGCTGAGAAATAATTAGTTCCAACTTCTAAAGATACAAGAAAGGTTGTTGACAGTTGATTAATAGTTTCTTTATGTTTTGATAGGGGTGGGAGTCGGAGAGAGTAGACACTAAAGAGAGCATTCTGAACAAACAAACGCTGCTTTCAGATCAGAAGAATTTTCTCATTTCCAGAAGGAGGTTGAATTTACACGAATACATTTTCCTCGTTTAGGACGGAAATTGTTTCGTGGATTCCCTATTTTATAGATCTCATCTAACGTAGCCCATTATGGGCAGAAAGGAAGAGTAAAATAAACTGTAAGGTTTTTCATTGAGTTTGCTGTCCAACAAAGCTTCAAATTCTAAAGGGCTTTCCGATGATCATTATCGTTTTATTATTTTGTGAATGTTTCAAAAAAATAATAATATGAACACATTAAATTGATCCCGCCGAACAGACCCACAAAGAGGTTGAGAGATTTACGGGAATTTTTTGATAACTTGTTGTTACAGAGTCATTTGTTTCTAGTTACTTTTATTATTTAATTCCGACCAATAGGTGGGCATACACGAGCAGATATCTGCGACAGATTTCATGTTTTTGACAGATATCGGTGGTGAAAATTTGCTCGTTAGTGGGCAAGAAACGACGACAGATCAACCGTAATCGGCCAACCGATATCGGTGGGAGTTCAAATTCGTCAGATGTGGTCTGTGGTCCCCCACTAATCAACCGATTTCTTATGAGAGATATCTGGCAGACATAGATCGTCCGATTTCGAATCTGGCGTTGCCCCTTAACGTAACGATTTTAACCACCGAAACTTCACTGAACATGTATTTTCTATTATTTTTATCATATGTATGGGTAAAGCTTTTTGCTCCCTCTACTAGTTTTCTAACTTCATATCTGCCACCGATCTCAAATATCTTTCAAACCCAACCGATAAATGAAATCTGTCAGATTTTTTTCCGCAACAGATCTCAATCTGCCAGATGTGCCCCCACTAACGGGCAGATGTGATCGGGTAACAGATATCGGTCGCAGATAACTTTTGTACATTAAGGGGAGACGACCGATCTCATCGTTTGCTCTAGATCGTTAACGATATCTGTTGAAAATATCGGCCGATAAAATCTGTCAGAATTATCTGCCCGTGTATGGGCCACTAATAGGGCAAGTCACCAATATACACTATTCAATTCAGTGCGCGACGTTTCGTCAGCCTGGTAAGTCGACCTCTTCAAGGGACGGTATTATTAAATTAAATTAAACAATTTAGTTTTTAAAAAGGGGGAATTTTAAGGAGATGCCAGCTTAACACAACAATTACCTATTTTTTTTTGTCGGGAGCGCCGGGCCTCCCTTGGGCTCCTACGCCATACCCAGATCTAACTGTGCACTTCACACCCGTACTACGCGGGCGTTTCGGTCGGTGCGCCGTTTGTTGAACGCACATCGCCGGGAACGCCCACACGAAGCCGGGTGTGCCGGGTCACGGCTCGCCGCAGCCTTATAGTGTAATGGGCAATGGCTGGATTCGAACCCAAGCCCGCTGGGGTTGCGAAGCGAGCATTGTATCCAGTACACCATCGAGGCGCGCTGTGAGTCATTTAAAAAATTGTCGAAAGAAAAAAATGCAACCTCCCATTCCTGCCGTAGCAAATTATTAAAGCGAAAATTATCACAGTTCGATAAATGGAACAAAAATAATCAACAGTACAAATACCTATTAATTCTTAATCAAACTAATTTTACAAATCCTTCTGGACTTTACAAACGGGGACGGAAAGACGAACTCTACAATAATGGAACAAGACCCCTTACATCGGTGAATTGACACATGCGGACAAGGATATTAACGGTAGTTGCGGCCCGAATGGTGCGTCTGGTGATTTTTAAATAAATTTCAAAGTTCTTCAGGAGGGGATGAATGGTGCGAGGGAAAAATGACGTCAATGAGCAGTTTTGAAGCATTTGAGGAAACTCGAAAATGTTTTGTTTACAAATAACAAGAAAAATTAAACCCCAGAAAACGCGTCTTCCCCCCCTCTTCCCAACACGATCCATTTTATTAACTGCCCTTTGACGTAATCAAACCCCCCACGCAAAATTTTTAAAAATTCTTCAAAAAAACCCATGATTGATTTCAATGTTTAATGTATGGCAATGAAGAACTTGGATGAAATTTATTTTTTATCCTACTCGATGTGAAAACGTGTGCTTTCATGACTCGCAGCTGTCATGAAAATACGATTTCCATGTCTAGGCATGAACATTTTTGTCAAAATTTGCCACCAATATGCGCTTCGAATGGCTACCGTATTTTTTTCCCCCATTCCTGCAGGGGTTCTTCTCGTTGACACGCAACAAACCTCTTCTCACTCCTCCTCACCAACCGATGTTGTTCCCACTCACCGAGGCGTTGTCATTTGTCTAGATGCACTTTTATTTTTATTTTGTCAAGTACGGATGGGCAAACGTTTTCTTTTTATTCCACCTTCCAGTTTATTAATTTGTTCTTCTTCTTGCGTAGGATAAAAAATCATGTGTACACCTCGGCAGAAAGGCATATTCTGGGCCTCGCAAAATGGTCAGCCTCGACTGCGTCTCGTCTGTCCACTTTTTTTCTCGGCCCGGAAAAGTATGCCTTTCATGTCTAGGTGTACAATGTACTATTTGATTGATTGAGAGTGGTGCTAAAATAGAACTAAACGGTGAAAACCGCACCGCGATAAGAGCAGGCACTGATTTTTAACTGATTTTATAGTTTTCGTGAGCCATCAGCTGATCGACTTCGTTTGACGTCACTGCTTACCGTTCCCCTGCTCAATGATTACCCAATGTTAACCAATCCCCGCTCGGCAAGCAGTGGTTTGTGTTTTTTGTTGAAGGCCATCGTCCCAATATAAAATCTAGCTGATTGAGAATACTGGCCAAGATCGACTGTCACCAGTTAAAACATAGCCTTACCATCGCTGAAACCTTATTCGATGGTTACCTTCCTCCCCCTTCGCCCAACCACAATCGTCATTGCTACTATTTGTTTCCACCAAAGTTGTATAGAAAACCGAGTTATTCAGCTCCCTAGTGATGAAGTTGAAACCAATCCTGGGTAGGGAAAATTTATCACGCTGGATAACACTACCACGTGTAGAAGCTCAATCAATTAAAAAAGCTAAGCTTGCTGTTGCTAAGGTAACTTACAAGGTCTATGTAAGAATGCCGATGTACTTGACTTTGGATAGAGAGAGCGAGAGCCTCAACTCCAGCAAATCGCAGCCACGGAAAACTCAAAGGATCTGAGTTTTAGGCAGTACCCCCCCCCCCCTTAACTAGGCACCAATTTTTCGTACGAAGTTTTCACCAATTTTGAAAAAAAGTTGTATTACCTAATTTTTTTGCGGAAAAGTTTCAATAATGCGTCCCATTTTCAATGCAGTCCAGTCCTATTTAGTATTTAATCAGTTTACAGCACCTACAAACGCGTACACGGCTTAGCTGAAAACATCTACTCCTTCACTATACTAATGCTCATCCCTCTAGCGAAATTCCTGGAGTTTTTTTTTTTTTTACCGAGCAAACAAACTACTTTGGACAAACGCCACCTAAACTCTTCAGGATCTGTTCTGTTCGGGTTTCGCTTGAAGGGATGAGCAGAAGGCGAAAAGTGAAGGAGAATATGCATTCGGCTAAGCCGTGTACGCGTTTGTTGATTCTATAATCTCTTTGAGTACAACTAGATAAAATTGAAAATGGGATGCAACCCATATAGGGCAGTTAACAAGAACAATAAAATCGCAATTAAACGGCTGGTTCTGATTTTTCAATATGTTGTTAGGGCCAATACCAGTAGTCTGAATCAAAGTTGGCAGCTTCGAAAGACCTGTGCTACTTTCATAGCACTCGAAAACCTGCAGAATATTTGCACTTTTTCCAGTGCTTTTACTATATCTCCTTAACTATGCATTCTTCGTTAATAAACGCGAACTACAATTTTCAAGTATATTAAATTCGCTACAATTTGAGACATAGCCCAGCTCTGTGGGGTACAGCTCTTAAAAATTGGTAATTTATTGTTTTTTAAAGAAATTTTAAGTTTATAAAAAGTTGAAAATCTCTCTCTAAAACTTCATTTGGCTCTGTCAGCGTTCAATTTGTGATAGAACATTGCTCAGTGGTAAGTTTCACACAAAACAAAGCCAAAAATTCCACCATTTCGGCAAAACAAATTACCAATTTTGAAGCGCTGTATCTTGGCTACTATCTAATCTACAGAGCTGGGCCAGGTCTCAAATTAAAGCAAATTCAATATACTTATTTAAAAAAAAAATGACATTTTTAAGATACAGCCGTTAAGAATTGGTATTTTTGCCAAAAAAAGTGATATTGTTTTGAGTGAAACCAACCTCTGAGAAATTTTCTATTACAAATTCGAGGGCTCACAGTTCCGCACAAGGTTTTGGAGAGAGCGTTAGAAATTTCCAACTTGTTGCTTCCATATATTTAGACTTGGGAACTCTTTTCGTGAAAACAAATTACCAATTTTGGAGATCTGCATCTTGGTAACGTCTGACCTACAGAGCTGGATCAGGTCTCAAATTGTAGCGAATTTAATATACCTACTTGATAAACGTAGTTCACGTGTATTATCGAAGAAAGCGTAGTTTAGGAAAGATAATAAAATAAACGAGAAGAGAGGTAATATTCCGCCCCCCTCAGCTCATCCTGCCTTCAATGCCGTGATGAAATTGCCGTAATGATTTTACGACTGAAATACTGTAGTAATAATAAAATTGAAGAAATCATCATAAACCTAATTTTCTCCACTAATAATATTAATATAACTCTTCCAGTTTCAGATATTTATTGCCTCAATTCGTTAAAAAAGAAAAATTGTAAAGTCAATCTCATTCGTTCTGAAGCTGTCAATTGGAAAACTACGAATCTCCGGTTGATGACCGCTGATCTTGGTCATGCATCCAAAATACATACAGGAAAATAAATACAAAATTTCGCTCCGGCAGCTGGCGGTCGGAAAGAGTGCATTTCATTATGTATACGGATACCCTAAGCCGTCCCAGAAGTAATAATTTTGATACCATTATTTGTTTCATTAAGCCGAACTTCTTCCTCTATTTTCACCACCCTCTCTTCAAAAATGTCGAAAAGTTTCGGTAGTTTTCCAAGGGCTTTGTTATATTACATTTTTGTGCCGTATTTTATAGTACCTAAACGTGTGAATTTAAGCAATTTTTTTGAAATGTCATCCCCCATTTCACCCTCCCCCATCAAAGTTTTTGATAAATCTCAATGGAACCCAGAGCTTTCGATACATTAAATTATTGAGTCGAACTTTAGAGCGCTAAGATGAACTAGTGAAGTTCAACGCTATTTTTACACTTCCACACCGGAAGGACCACCCCCACCACCTTGACTTTTTCGAAAAATTAAAATGGGAATCAAAGGCTACTCTAACATGGAGTATACGTACCGAATATGATGCTTCTAGAATCAACTGGTGATTTATAATGATTTTTTGACCATTTCAACCCCCATTTCCCCCCCCCCCTCCACCTTGACCGATTTGGCCCAAATGCAATACCGACCGGGGTCTTATGACTACTGATTTTTGTGCGAAAGCGCGTTCCGCTAAATTAATTTCTTCGAGAGTTATCGTGCTAACAAGAAAACGGCCATAAAGATATATATATAAAGAAATATATAGATATATATATGAATTCCGGAGACCACTGAATTCGTGTTCAAGAGGTTCTGAATCGTGAAAAAAACATGACATGACCCATGTTTGCCACCATCACGACGAGACCAATAGTGCATTTTCAGAATGAAATGCACTAAAAAAGGCTCTACCAGTAGTGTTTGGCTTTAGAAGGGTTTAGAGTGGGATTTGCGAGCTGCACTAGTGGAAATAAATCTAGTAAAATTGATCAGAATAATACTGTCCGCATAAAATAAGAGAGAATAAAACATAATCTATAATCACAACCTGACACTTTTAATCACGAGACAGCCTGGGAGCCTGTGAGGCAGAGCCTCGATCCAAACGGACCTCTTTAGGCCTCACGGCCTAAACGCCGCCCACGGCAGGTGGGTGAAATCGGCACAATAG
Organism: Corythucha ciliata; assembly: GCA_038030265.1. Taxonomy (NCBI): domain Eukaryota; kingdom Metazoa; phylum Arthropoda; class Insecta; order Hemiptera; family Tingidae; genus Corythucha; species Corythucha ciliata. Next base: position 35,372,403 of record CM075938.1, on the reverse strand, counting down.
TTACAAAATCAAAACTCCCATTTCCGGACAAATTAAAGGGGGCTTGCAGCTATTCAGTAGGGTTATGGCGGAAACCGGATGCATCGGCTTGCGGATAGCGTGGCCCGGACTCATAAACCACAGCCAGGTAAAATTGCACAATAAGCTGTCGACAAGAGCGATGCTTCTGGGAGTGCGAACGTTCAAGAAGTGGCTGAAGAACTTTTTAATGGTGAACGCGTTTAACGCGTTCACGTCTGAGTTCGACTAGGCTGTCTTTACTTATTGATTTAATAATCCTGTGACGAAGCTACACAACAATTGTTGGAACGTGCTAATAAATTATTATTATTATTATTATTATTATTATTAATATTATTATTATTATTATTATTATTATTATTATTATTATTATTATTATTATTATACACTTCTCACTGTGATAGGTGACTTTTCTATCGACCAGCGGAAGAAGTTGTTGTAAAGAAATAAACGGGCACTAGATTATGATCAAGCTTTCGATCTAATTTGAAATATTCTTAAAGACCTGATTGGCATAGATGAACAACACATAAGGTCAACAGAAAAGTAAATTAAAAAAGCAAGCGATATGAGTGCATACCTGGTCGATAATTCTAAATGAACGAATGTAACAACGTAATAAGTATCCTCCTACGTCGCAAATTAAAAACTAGATACCCTTGGTCCACTAACGGCAAAGAACCAGATACACGAAATGCACAAAACAGGTCGGATGAGTGATGATTGGGTGTGTCGTGAAAGACAGAAGGGGATCTGACCACAAGTGCTCAGTGTTTTTCGAACACATCGAATTAACCGCCGATGGCCGAATAGTGTCATCCATCGCAATCACGCATCGCATTTTCACTTCATTCTAGCTGAAAAAGCAAGCCTTAGCCAGCCAATCAAGGCATGTTTGGACTTGGCATCTACTTACCAAGTTTACTTTGAGTTAGGTGCCTGGGAACTTCAAGTTCGACGATTTCACAACAACTGACCTGAACTGACTTATCCTTAAAATTGGAGACAAAGAATTATTAGGCGATCAGGGTCCTATGGGACGTGATTATGGTGTGACTCACAGTTGTCGCTGTCATGCTACGGTTTTCTTGCACTTCTATACATTTTCTGGGGCAGTGGGGTCACGCGATTTGTCCCAGTCTTTTTCGTTATGGGCTAGGAACCGGCAGTTTTAGGCAGGCATAAGTCACGCTCGTGCCTCGTATTAGGTACTTTGATAAAATTATCCGAAACTTCGTGAAGTATGACCGGTACAAATTCATGAAATGAGATTTGAAAAGGCGTTTTGTTGACGTTTTTCCAAATGTGACGTCTTCTCCTTGATGAGGGCTACATGGCCTCTGCACCACTCATTCCAGATATGCGCCCTTATATTTCATAATATCCATATCCAATCATGGTATGGGACGACTAAAGAACGCAGTATCAGGGGGAATAAGTTTCTGAGGAGAACGGGAAACCAGACATGCGCAGCCTGCTGCACTCCATACAGTGTGAAAGGCTGAAAGCGAAGAGAAAGAGAAAACGGAACATATAATTCAACCCCGCCACCCTTTCATGTTACTACGACTCCGTCATGCGTAATGACTGTCTCTTGCCTGCGGTATCTTCTCCATGGTAAGATATCCTGTTTTCACTTACTGCCAATCTCTCCGCACCCTTCACGAATACCGTAGACAATGGCCCATGTTTCGTAAAAACACGGTTTTTGTGCATTCTCGTGACGTTTTTGTGAGAAACGTCAGTGGTAACATGAAATGTGAACACGCCAAAAAGAAGCTTAGAAGACGGGGAAGTTTTTGTGATACACCGAAAATCTGTTGAGAAAGCTGTTTGGGTACAGCGACTTTTCGTAGAACGGACAAATTTTAGAGGACACGTAAATTTATGGAAAAAATGCCAGATTTCTGGGTGTTGACGATTATTTCAAGCGATAAAATGACCTCTATTCTAAAGGAAATGTTCCATAGTTTCTGAAAATGGCATCACTTTTTGGATTTGGTGCGATGTAAGCCGAGAAATGCCGGATTTTTTGAAGCAAGCATTGGTTACTTTTTTAAACACAAAAAAAATTCATAACTCCGGAACGGATCGACGTAAGACACTTCCGAAGGTACCATTTTACTCCACTTTTAACGTAGTTTTACCCAAAAATTTTGGTCACACTTATACGGATCCACCCTGTATATGAATTCCGGAGACCACTGATTTCGTGTTCTAGAGGTTCTGAATCGTGAAAAAAACATGACATGACCCATGTTTGCCACCATCACGACGAGACCAATAGTGCATTTTCAGAATGAAATGCACTAAAAAAGGCTCTACCAGTAGTGTTTGGCTTTAGAAGGGTTTAGAGTGGGATTTGCGAGCTGCACTAGTGGAAATAAATCTAGTAAAATTGATCAGAATAATACTGTCCGCATACAATAAGAGAGAATAAAACATAATCTATAATCACAACCTGACACTTTTAATCACGAGACAGCCTGGGAGCCTGTGAGGCAGAGCCTCGATCCAAACGGACCTCTTTAGGCCTCACGGCCTGAACGCCGCCCACGGCCGGTGGGTGAAATCGGCACAATCGTTACAAAATCAAAACTCCCATTTCCGGACAAATTAAAGGGGGCTTGCGGCTATTCAGTAGGGTTATGGCGGAAACCGGATGCATCGGCTTGCGGATAGCGTGGCCCGGACTCATAAACCACAGCCAGGTAAAATTGCACAATAAGCTGTCGACAAGAGCGATGCTTCTGGGAGTGCGAACGTTCAAGAAGTGGCTGAAGAACTTTTTAATGGTGAACGCGTTTAACGCGTTCACGTCTGAGTTCGACTAGGCTGTCTTTACTTAATAAATTAATTAGACTGATATTATCCGGACGACGATGGAAGGGCATAGCCCAACACGATTCGAGTTTCGAGAAAAAATGGCTCCCCGGCGGGATTTGAACCCGCAACCTCTGGATTACCAGTCCAGCACGCTGCCATTTGCGCCACAGAGACGCCTATGGGAGTCGAACTCCGAGGGATAAGCTAAGCCGAACCCCACCCAGGTCCCCGCAGGCTGGACTGGTAATCCAGAGGTTGCGGGTTCAAATCCCGCCGGGGAGCCATTTTTTCTCGAAACTCGAATCGTGTTGGGCTATGCCCTTCCATCGTCGTCCGGATAATATCAGTCTAATTAATTTATTAATTAAAATACCGGCGACAGATTTATTCAGTATATCCATCTGTCTTTACTTATTGATTTAATAATCCTGTGACGAAGCTACACAACAATTGTTGGAACGTGCTAATAAATTATTATTATTATTATTATTAATATTATTATTATTATTATTATTATTATTATTATTATTATTATTATTATTATTATTATTATACACTTCTCACTGTGATAGGTGACTTTTCTATCGACCAGCGGAAGAAGTTGTTGTAAAGAAATAAACGGGCACTAGATTATGATCAAGCTTTCGATCTAATTTGAAATATTCTTAAAGACCTGATTGGCATAGATGAACAACACATAAGGTCAACAGAAAAGTAAATTAAAAAAGCAAGCGATATGAGTGCATACCTGGTCGATAATTCTAAATGAACGAATGTAACAACGTAATAAGTATCCTCCTACGTCGCAAATTAAAAACTAGATACCCTTGGTCCACTAACGGCAAAGAACCAGATACACGAAATGCACAAAACAGGTCGGATGAGTGATGATTGGGTGTGTCGTGAAAGACAGAAGGGGATCTGACCACAAGTGCTCAGTGTTTTTCGAACACATCGAATTAACCGCCGATGGCCGAATAGTGTCATCCATCGCAATCACGCATCGCATTTTCACTTCATTCTAGCTGAAAAAGCAAGCCTTAGCCAGCCAATCAAGGCATGTATGGACTTGGCATCTACTTACCAAGTTTACTTTGAGTTAGGTGCCTGGGAACTTCAAGTTCGACGATTTCACAACAACTGACCTGAACTGACTTATCCTTAAAATTGGAGACAAAGAATTATTAGGCGATCAGGGTCCTATGGGACGTGATTATGTTGTGACTCACAGTTGTCGCTGTCATGCTACGGTTTTCTTGCACTTCTATACATTTTCTGGGGCAGTGGGGTCAGGCGATTTGTCCCAGTCTTTTTCGTTATGGGCTAGGAACCGGCAGTTTTAGGCAGGCATAAGTCACGCTCGTGCCTCGTATTAGGTACTTTGATAAAATTATCCGAAACTTCGTGAAGTATGACCGGTACAAATTCATGAAATGAGATTTGAAAAGGCGTTTTGTTGACGTTTTTCCAAATGTGACGTCTTCTCCTTGATAGGGCTACATGGCCTCTGCACCACTCATTCCAGATATGCGCCCTTATATTTCATAATATCCATATCCAATCATGGTATGGGACGACTAAAGAACGCAGTATCAGGGGGAATAAGTTTCTGAGGAGAACGGGAAACCAGACATGCGCAGCCTGCTGCACTCCATACAGTGTGAAAGGCTGAAAGCGAAGAGAAAGAGAAAACGGAACATATAATTCAACCCCGCCACCCTTTCATGTTACTAACGACTCCGTCATGCGTAGAGAAAACGATTGCTGTGAGACTTCGTGTGGTCACTTCCTTCGTTTCTTCAGCTTTTGTCCCCCCTTGTCATTATGTTCAAGTTTGATGTTTCATCAAACCGTTATGAAGAATTATGGAGCCATCATCGGACAAGGCACAATTACGTTCGCCCTGCATTATATGGACTTGTTAGGCCTTTTGAGCCCAGTGGACAAAATAAATGTTCAGTCTCTCTCACCTCAGTACGACGATTAATTGCCAGAAAAAAATTGAAGAAGGTGGTAACTGAAATGTCGGTAGCAGATATTGAACTGGATATAAAGCGTTTCTCACTAAATATGGCCACAGTTTAAGTCACGTAAAATTATTTTCATGTTGCATGGATTAGAAAATTAATTAAAATACATTTCACTTCATCACCTCACGAAAAATTTAACTAAGACTTGATAAATGGATAACAGGCAACGGTAAACAACAAAACAGCGGTTGGCATATGGATAATGATAAAGCTCATACTAATAGTGGTGCTATCTGTAGTGAGCAATTATCCCAACCCCAGATTGGTTACACGTTATCACCACGAGCTGAATGACTTGGTTTTCCATATGACTTTGGTTTCCACCCATTCCCATGCACAGTCGCCGCCGCCGGAGCGGAATTATGCATGGATACTTCCCTGCTGCTGACGGCTGACGCGTGAGAAATGTCGTACATGGTACTCGTAGGATGTGGATTTTCCTGCTTGTTTTTATTTAGCGGACTCGGCATCCGCCAAACAAAAAACTCGAAGCGACCGCTTCCTCTACTTGTAATCTTAAATATACTATTTCTCACGTTTCGGAAGGCAGTGGTGTGATAGGCACGTATTTAGCCAACTCGGATTCTCGAACATAACGTAATTTGAAAGGGGAAGGGTGTTTTTTTGTTTTTTTTTTAGAAGAGAACTTTATTGCACGAATGCATTACAGTTGAGACAAAAGACAAAGTAATAATATGATAGATAACATGGAACATGGAGGAGGGTTTAAGCTCAGCAGCTTTCTCTCAATAAGAAACAAGTTCAGTATACAGGGTGTTTCAGGAGGAATGATCAGGACTTTAACCAGTGATAGTACTAACTAGGACAAACCAAAATCGTCATATGAACCCAGGGTCGCAAACGCTTCCCTTCTGAGTTACAGGTATTTTTGTCATTTTTTGGCCAAACGCTCTCTTTTCGTCAATAACAATTTTTAGCGTCGCAGCTATTCGTAACAGAAGAAAACCGATGACGGTTATGGAAAGAGCACAAAATTTCCGTCCAAGAAATGCTGTTGCAACTAGCTGACGCCATGTTTTAGTACTTTCTTTTATTTTTTGAAAAAACCAAAAACCGTAAATTGTAATTTTACTGTTTCTTACAAAGAAGATTTTCCCACAAACTTCAGTGGCAAAGTCACGGTTAAGTTATTGATAAAACATGCCAGTATTGTAAGCTACAAAACGACTTTTTAAATTTCACAATCGATGCATTTTTCGCTGAGATATTACATCTAACGTTCAGAAATCCCTGATCAGGTAGTCAAATTGAGCCACATAGCACCTACCTAAAAAAAATTGAAAACAGTCATTTCCCGAGTCAATCCTTGAATGTGCTCACGGAAATAATTTCATGAAACTAATGCCTGGTGTTATTTTGTCAAATAATTACTACAAACCCCTCCCCACCCCACAAAAATAACCAAAATCACATAAAAATGATTGAATAATGTGTATGAATGAAGAAACTGGATGTAAACTGGGGAAGCCTACAACTTACTCGATGGATTGATTTTCGTGTGTCTTTTGTCCCCCCCCCCCATCATAAAAAGTACGAATTTACAACTAGTTTCAGGGGATTGACAATTGTTACTTTTCTATGAGATGATTATTATTGTTTCAAAAGACTTACTAAGAGACACAATACATGGTTTTTCGTGCAGTGGAAGTTGTAATCTGGATTTAGATTCCATCCAGTTACGCGTGTTGTTGATTCCATCCCTCGTGAATGTAGCTTCGTCAGTGAAAAGAATAGTTGGGACTAAATGGCGGTTAGCGCCGAGCCATCGACAAAATTGTAATCGGAGAACTTCGTCACCGTCGTGAAGGTTTTGCACTTTTCTCAGGTGATAAGGATGCATACCGTTAATGCGCAATGCCCGCCATACACGGGTGTGGGGTATTCCGATTGCTCTTGATACTCTCCTATGGAAAGATCCATTGTGACTAGACGTAGGATTTCATCTTCTTCGTTTTGTTCATGATTCTCCTGAAGGTTTCCTCTTTCGGAGGTGATCCGAACGCTGTTCCTGTAGTACGAAAGGTGTCGAAAACTTGCCGAAAAACTCTAGGTGTGGGGATCGGTCGCTGTGGGCGTCGTCCACGATATTCGAGTTGAGCTCGAGCGGAATTCCCGTTGCAAAAGCCATAAATAAAAACTATGACCGCAAACTCTGAATGGAAAAACAAATGCGGCATAATGAAATAGTTAAGTTTTTTAAGTACACGAACGAATCTAAATCCAGATTACAACTTCCACTTCGCGAAAAACCATGTATTGTGTCTCTTAGTAAGTCTTTTGAAACAATAATAATCATCTCATAGAAAAGTAACAATTGTCAATCCCCTGAAAACAGTTGTAAATTCGTACATTTTATGATGGGAGGGGGGGACAAAAGACATACGAAAATCAATCCATCGAGTAAGTTGTAGGCTTCCCCCGTTTACATCCAGTTTCTTCATTCCATAGACCACAATACACATTATTCAATCATTTTTCTGTGATTTTGGTTATTTTTGTGGGGTGGGGAGGGGTTTGTAGTAATTATTTGACAAAATAACACCAGGCATTAGTTTCATGAAATTATTTCCGTGAGCACATTCAAGGATTGACTCGGGAAATGACTGTTTTCAATTTTTTTTAGGTAGGTGCTATGTGGCTCAATTTGACTACCTGATCAGGGATTTCTGAACGTTAGATGCAATATCTCAGCGAAAAATGCATCGATTGTGAAATTTAAAAAGTCGTTTTGTAGCTTACAATACTGGCATGTTTTATCAATAACTTAACCGTGACTTTGCCACTGAAGTTTGTGGGAAAATCTTCTTTGTAAGAAACAGTAAAATTACAATTTACGGTTTTTGGTTTTTTCAAAAAATAAAAGAAAGTACTAAAACATGGCGTCAGCTAGTTGCAACAGCATTTCTTGGACGGAAATTTCGTGCTCTTTCCATAACCGTCATCGGTTTTCTTCTGTTACGAATAGCTGCGACGCTAAAAATGGTTATTGACGAAAAGAGAGCGTTTGTCAAAAAAATGACAAAAATACCTGTAACTCAGAAGGGAAGCGTTTGCGACCCTGGGTTCATATAACGATTTTGGTTTGTCCTAGTTAGTACTACCACTGGTTAAAGTCCTGATCATTCCTCCTGAAACACCCTGTATTATACATATAGCTTGGGTTGGAGGGAGACGTTTATGAGCTGTCTTCTGATGTGATGAGGAGATCGGTGTGCCGTTTCTGCTTTAATCTTCGATTATGGCGATTCGGAGGAATTGTGGAGGGAATTCTAGCAGCCAGTAGGTTTGGGTGACTTCGCAGACGATTGTGGAAACGAGCGTATGAGGTTTGCAAAACCTCTTTCGCGGTTGGTATTTCGACATCCTTAGGAACTTGGAGATTAGAACTTCTTATGTACCATGGTACGTCGGTAATGACTCTTAGAGCACGGTTTTGAAAGGTTTGAACCCGTTTCACTTGTGAATGTGAAGCGCCTCCCCAAATTTGGCTACCGTACTCCCAGATTGGCCTTATGAGCATTAAATATATTAAGCGCTTTGTATTGAGGGGGAACGGGGATCGGTTTCCTAAGGGTGGTTTTAGGCATTTCAGACGATGACGACATTTTTTTATTACGGAGGTTATATGAGCTCTGAAGGTGAGACGTTTGTCCAAGGTTACCCCTAAGTACCGGATTTCCGCTTTTATAGGAACTTCATCTTGACCAATGGTCAATACAGGCTCGATGTAATTAAAAAGGTAAGTGAAGATTACCACGCTAGACTTTTGAGGGTTATGCTTTACCTTCCATCGAGTCACCCACTCGTTCAGACTAAGCGTCAAGTCCTGTAGTTCTCGGCTAGCTCTCATCCCTCTTTGAGAGCTGCAGAGAAAGGCCGTGTCGTCCGCGAATTGAGCGTTAGTAACTGTTTTTGGAAAAGGGATATCACCCGCATAGACAAGATATAACAGGGGGCCCAGTACACTCCCCTGTGGAACTCCTGCTTTTATACATCGTACACGGGACGTGGCTCCCTGGTAACGAACAGAGAACGTGCGGTTCGTCAAGTAGGACAAAAGGGCAGGGTAATATGTGTCTGGGAGGGCATTTTTTTAACTTATGAAGCAACCCTGAGTGCCACACTCGATCGAATGCCTTTTCGGTGTCGGCGAACAGTCCAATACACGTTTCTTTTCTTTCGTAGGTGTCCAGTATTTTATCAGCTACACGGTGCAATTGATGAAGACATGAGTGGGCACTGCGGAATCCGAACTGTGAGGCAGGGATGAGAGGTTCTAGGTAAAGAATGAGTTTTGGAAGGAGTAATTTCTCGAAAAGAGGAAGAAGGCTTATAGGACGATAAATATTGTTGGGCTTATGTATGAGGATGTCTATAGCATGTTTCCATTTTGAGGGAATATAGCCTTGGCGCAGGCAGGCATTGAAGATTTGGGTCATCAAAACAAGTGTGTTCCGAGGTACATGGGTTAACAGGGGTGCTACTATATTATCATTTCCCGGGGCTTTACAACATGCAGAACTCCGAATTATATTTTTGACTTGGGATGGGCGAAAGAATTCGTAGAAGGGGCTGAGTTGTTGTAGAGGCGATGTTAATGACTGGTGGACCTCTTCTTCAATTGGGCTCGGTTGTGAGTTTGGAGTGAATTGATCCTCTAAAATTGCCGAGAACAGTTCAACCTTTTCAGAAGGCGTTGTAATGAAAACAAATTCCTTATACGAATAATGAATAAATAAAATTCACTCATTCTGGGCACTAAATTTTCCGAATCCGGTGATAAAATTGAGCCTTTCGGGGAAAAATGCACTCTGGACAGCCTCTTATCTCCAGTGTTTTTTTTTTAATGAAATGGCTTTGACTGCTGACTGTGTAGGCAGTGCAATTCGCTTTACTATGAAGTAACTTTTTATCTATGCGTGCAGCCAGCCATCACCCATTCCCCGTACAGCTTAATAAAGTGGAGAGATTGTAAAGGGAATATCGCATTTGACATTCGGCTTTAACGTCTCGTCAGAATTTCCCACTGAGGCCTCGGTATAGGCTTACAAAAAGATGATGAACATGAATAATATAACGAGGACAAGAGGCAGTCACACCACTAAAGGGAAGAGTCATCTTTTAGGCTAGAATCTCTTTGTTTCCTCGGCGCGTAAGTAATCTTAGTGTAAGCACTCTCAATAATGGGCGATTTGACCTATTTTTTTTAAAATCAAACTCTTGAGAAATGAAAAACTCATTAACGTGCTAGTTTTTGAGCTTTGCTGCGTGCAGGAAAGAGTTCTTCGCGATTTCAGGTACAATATCAAAAATTATTCGTCGAAGTGAATAGGTCTAATAATTATAATATTAATTTCACTTGAAAGCATAGCGGGGAAACGATTTTTTACAGGGCAACTACCACGCAACAGACAAACACAGACTTACATCCTGAATGTTACAATAGCAGGCGGGTGGACTTCCAACACAGTGGTTCGATTTAGCCGTGTGATGTAGATTTCCAAAACAGTCTCCGGTGTTCAATTTACATTCGACATACAATTCTGCAGGAGGATGGGGACAAAGAAACACGCACAAAAACTACCCAATAAACCACAATAAATCAAACGCAATTTTACAGGTGAAACGCAGGATTTAAAAAAAAAAAAAACGTTTTTAGTACTACTAAGTATACATAATAATTATTAGGAGCTACGTTTACTTTACTTACAGGCGAAATACAAAAGTGAGGAATCATTTTGCTTGAAAAATAAATTATTGTACATCAATTCAATTAGAAGCGTGCGTCTCTTATCTTTCGGAAGGCATTCGTGTTATCAGTTCAGTGTTTTCTCTGTGAGAAGTGGAATAAATTTCAAGTTTTTCTCGCTTTTTCTAGGAACAAGGTAATTTTGAAATCGTATACTTTTGTGGTTTATTGTATGCTAGTTGTAGAATTAAATTAACACATTTTTAACTTCTAGATGATAGTTGATGTGAAGGAAAGGCTCGGAGAGCTGTGGGCCCTCGTCGGAGGGTTCGACCCAAGTTCAGCCGTGGACTCGGAATTCTCCCATGATATGCCTCAGCTTTCAAAATTACCTTGTTCGTAGAAAAAGCAAGAAAAACTTAAAATTTATTCCACTTCTCACAGAGAAAACACTGAACTGATAACACGAATGCCTTCCGAAAGATAAGAGACGCACGCTTCTAATTCTTAACTAATTGAGAAGAATTTTTGAATCAATTCTTTAGTCAACAATTGATGAAGTGAGGCTAAATCCACCAGGAGTTGTAAGTTGGGGTTCAAAGAATTTTCCTGCCTCATTCTTTCACTGACGGAAGCGTTTACTAGATATAGGCAATCATCTGTATCATGGAAAGGGCCACGGAATCCGGCCAAAAGCCCATTGTATAGCTGCGGTACTCTTGCAAAGAAGCGCTGTCAAACTAATGTAACCAATCAACTCCTACTCCACTACTAGAAGAGTAAACATGTGCGGTAAAAGGAAAGTGGAAAGTTGTTTGTTCCCATTAGTTTTGCGAATGAAAGCGAGTGGGCGGAGTTCCGAGCTACCCTCTGGCCCTCACGGACACATACAAAGGGGAAAACATGGTGAAGAAGTTAGTTGATACGTCCCGAGCATAAGATAATGGACGGTAGGTGAGGATTAAGTTCGTTTTAAGAGACGTGGTTGGGCTTTAAGTCCATTGTTGTCAGAGCCATGTTTTATAAGAAACTTGGGCAGAATTGATGATGTTGAGGATCGGTTGGAGGGCTGCACTCTTTCCGCTATACGCTTTTAACAGTGATTCCTAGCACAGATTTCCGCGTGAGCGGGATTGGATGAGAGAGGGAAAACAAACTTGTTTATTCTCCGCAGGCTGCATTTTTGTAAATATACTTACTATGTGCTGCCTCACCAACTCAGGGGTAGCTTCTTTATCGATTTCTATCTCAGCACAATTTTATTGAAATCCAAGATCCCGGATATTGCAAGGTAGGGCTCCAATGGAAACCTACACAAGTTTAAACGAAAATTCACTAACTGAGATTCTGACTGCTCTGCTGGCTTGTACTCGTGCGTGGTATAAATCAGCGTCTGAAGTTGTCGCACATCCATAATTGTTTTTCTCACATTTTACTTTTACGTGCGGATTAGATTTGCGAAGCACCCGACTTGAAGTTTTCATTAGTCTAATAGATAATTGAAAACACGACGTTTTCAATTGACTGGGGAGATACTTTTCATTTTCATATATGTATTGTATACTAAGCAAACACTGAGCAGACCTTTGAGACTTGACCTACATAATTTTCCAAGCCAAATTTTCATCTCTTCGATTTCGAAGTGTTGCACTCTGTAACTCATTAGCGTGAGAAGGAAGAAAAAAATAATACACCAGGAAGGGGCGAAGGTCTATTGACGGCTTTGATATGATTTGTGCGTGGTCGCTTCCTCCACCATTGTGTGATCCAGTGATTTAATAAAAGCGCAACATAAATAACTTTCGAATGCGAAGCAAGCACAATGGAATGGCTTACTGGTAATTTATCTCTCCGTAGACCTCCATTAGAGGTAGCGCGGCAGCTATCGCTCCCTGTGTACCTTACACACCCAGGGAATTGTATACATTTTATGGTTTTCTCTTACACGCATTGCAGAAGGGATATTTATTCATACTTTTTTAACTTCGTACGTGTTTTGTGTATTGCCCGTATTTCCACTCCCCTGCGAACTTTACCTCTGTACGTTCTATTTCTATAAATATCAAGAGAACCACTCTGTTTCACTTAGCTTGGCCGCTTTTAATCTAATAGCTTCGATCTAAAGCTGTTATTTATTCTTTTTATTCCAACATCTGTTTCTTTATTTTAATTCTTCCCAAACCTCAGCTATCCACGATAGTTTTGGTATAAGCGAAAACTACCCTCGTACATATGAAAACGAGGTTAATTATTACTCAAAAAATTGCATTTTTAGGATTGGACGCTGTTGTCTGCTGTCACACGCTAGCAAGCTCCCGTCGTGACACCATTGGATCCACGTCACGGGTTTGGGCGAAAGAAATGTTGATTATTACGATTATACTGCGATTTATCCGTCATATTAGGTGGTTAGTTTACTGTTACGGATCCAAATTCAAAATAGAAAATAATATTATGACCAACAATAAAGCTTTTCATTTCAAGAACATCCCCTTCTTGAAGGTGCTCTTAAAAAACCACACTGCAATCTTCGTTTGGCGTGCAAATCCTCGAAAACATACTTTTTTCAAGAAAAAACGCAATTATAGGCTTGTGAGTTCATATTTTTGGCGAATGTTGGGAGGGGAACTAACTGAATGCTTTACCTGGGCATTTGAACTAATTTACTTATCCATTATTGGAACTTATTTTTACATACATAAATTAATGCCGGGACGTTCCATATTTGTCGTAGGTACCTGAAGCAAAATTAATCCGGCCGAAGTGGTTAGATTTTGTTCGTTCACAGCAATTGAGTCTCGACTGAGGAACCATTTTTATTTTATTTTATTTTTATTAAAAAACTCGCAATAAAGGCTATGCTTCAATTCAAAGGTTAAAAAAAAAGTAACTTTATTTAAAATGTATACGTATTTCATCGTAATTCTCCATTAATTAGGTAATCCTATCATTTTCAGCTATAACGACTCCATTTGTGGTTTTGTCGGGTTTTTGGGTTCAAAAAAAGGGAAACAGAGAGTACGTGATGAAATAAATTTGCATTAAGTTAACAGCACTCATTCAGTTTTAAAAAGTAATATTTACACGTACGCCCTCTATCTACAGTTGAATGGCGTGTTTCGATTCTCACTCCTTCAAGCTCCGCTTCTATTTCCTGTTTCGAGGAGTTGACAACTTTCTATGAATATCATTTAAGTTCAAGTCCCAAATTTTGCCGCTTGTTACGTCCCTTTAATGAACTTACTGACCTGACAGAGAGGCTCGTTCATTTGTCGCACCCGCGTCCTCCTCTCACCCGTGACACAACACACGCATACAACTCCACCACACACCTTTCCGTGCAAAACCATCGACACTCTCCTTCCACAACAAGATATACACTGTTAAAATATGCATTCGCTTAAGCTCCCTTCTATGCATAATGAAGTAAAATCAAGGTTCAACCCTTCTCTCACATCCTATATTCAACTTTGCTTGATGGGACAGATGAGAAGGGAACTGGTTGGGACGTAATTCAACCCAAACTTTGCGCCCATATCTCTCAAATATATCTTCTACTAACGTTAAGGTATAAATTATACGATTTTTTGTTGTTTTTTACAGGATGAACATGTTAGGATAAAAGTTTCCGGTTGAGTACCTATTCAAATTCTGAAAAGAATTGTTTTATGGAGAAAGTTATCATAAAAAATAACAGCGAAAGTAAATGCAAAGAAAGGCCGGTATTAAATAAAGAATTATTTTAGCCTGTTGCGTTGTCAAAATCCAACGTTCCCTCAGAAAATGACGCAAGGGAGGGTAAATTGTTTAATTTCAACGACATTGGTAAAGTTATTTCCAGTTTCAGCTTTAGAATCATAGCAGGTTGCTATCATCATGACTAGTAAGTTTCTCTTTGTATCAACCAGGAAAAACTGTTTGGTTAAAGAACTATGGATTTTGACGTGGACACGATTAGGCGTTAAAACTTCTTTAGCTCAACCCATTAGTTACTTCAATTTTGACATTTTGACTTTAGTGACGCAAAAGCCAACAGCATGCCTCCACCAAGTAACGCGAGTATAGCAGAGTAGGTTCTAGGTTGTGAGACAACGTAGAATCTAAATTGAAATTAAGTGACCAAATTCTGAGTTAAAACGTAATTTGAGGTTAAAAGGCAGGCTTCACAATTTTGTCTGAGGGGTTGCGAATTTTGACGACTCTGGGCGTCTATGACATACTGGGTGGTTTGCCGCGGTGGTTTCCCGCAAACAGTGGAGTTTCGATGCGTGATGACATACTGAAGAAACCGCGCCTAACTGCGGTTTTTTGCCGCGCCGCGGTATTTTTTCTTCTTTCAGCCGTGAGCCACGATTTTCCAGTGATCGTTAGAGCGCGTGATCGAGCTTCTCTCTGACAAAGATGAAACCGTAAGGCCTAAGACATACTGGGCGGTTTTTTCCCGCGCCGCTCAGTATGTCACCTAGAACGCGGTTCCTGCGAAGTAGTGAGGAGAGAGAGGAATGACCTATGAAGAAAATTATTTCTCCACGAGTCGTCGTAACACTAAACACTATAAAATCGTAACACTAATCACTAAAACAAAAATGAATGGGTTCTCATTTCACTCGTACAACAAATAATGTGGAAAATATGTACAGGGTAGAGGTTTTCTTATCTGTTTACCCCAAATTTTACTTTCGAAATTCGCCAATCAAACCTTTGTCTTCAGTAATAATTAAAGCAAAAATAAATAAATGAATAAATATTTAATAAAAATCACAACTTTCCCTCGAACAATTAAGGGCGCTTTCACACTTGAGATTCCGGTATCCGATTCGCGTATGCGATTCCGGAATCGCATACTTAAAGTATCGCGGCTACATTCTTTCCCCACTTCATCGTCTGAAGAGGGCCTGAAGTTTGGAGAAGTGACTTGAAAAAGAATAACGTTCACGTAATTTCAAATTTATACAAATCAGCTGTTCCATACTCTACCAACCATCGAATGATGACAAAGACGTTCATGCTTTTACTTTTTATTAAAATTCCCTAGTAGCTCAGTAAATAAGGTGTCGAAGGTTGCAATAATTAGGGTAGATGATTTTTTTGTTTCATGTTGTTGGGGGTGGTGTAGGTATGATGTGTTCAATTTGTTGACCTCGGAAAACCTCGGGATCATCCTTGAATTCGGGAAAGACGGAGACACTTTTGGATTTTTTTCGGGTTTAGGCACTTTTTTTGCTTAAGTAGCCATTTTTCGCCTGTGACTGCGAAGTAACATTTCAAAGCAGACAAAATTTCCGAGAAAACTAGTCCAAAGCGGGATCTGGAGGTATCACAGTATCTAAGATAGATATCGTCAAATATACGATAACTTTTCAAAATTGTCGAAAGCCGGGGAAATTTGGGCTTTCAGTGGAAGATGTTATTTTTATATCATCTATCGATATAAATATTATGGGTGTACACGGAAATCAACACTATTTAGATATTCAACTTATAGAGGCGACCCACTGCTGTATCCTGCACATCCTGCTGTATGGAATTTACTGAGCTTTCAATTTGTGTACACTATAATGTAATTGGTCCAGCATGATCTCTCTCAGATGATCGAAAATCCGTATCGGAGGCGTATCGAGAGCAGTGCATAGAAATATGCTGCAAGTCTTTCACTTTCAGCATGTGGCAGGCTACACAAAAGGCGTCGCGTTGGGCCTTGCCGTTTTATTAAGATATACGCCACAAATTCTGTTATTATGTCTCACGATTATACGACACATTAGTCCCTCGGACCAAATTAGATGTTCGGAAGCAGGGTACCTGGGGATTTTAGGATTGACTTTCCCGTCTCGATTTGACTTTTTGCCTGAGAGCACTGTTTCACGCTCTCTCTGGAATTTTAAATGGGTGAATGAAATAATAAACTTGAACTATGCAGTCTTAGGCGAATAAATAAAGTAACGGTAGCAAAACATAAAATAGTGGGAAGGGCACGACCCTTTAGGACAAAATTATGAGTCGCGACCCAAGTGTGGATAACAGACGCCGACTCAGCCAGGAAAGCCCGCGACCCATAGGCTGAACTATCAAACCCAACCTCTATCAAAATATTGGAGATAAAAAGTCATTTGGCCTCATTTTTGAAGATTCAGTCTAGTACAGCAAAATAATGAGTACTATCATGATCATTAAAGGTTCCTACAACGTCACAGCTAACGAAAAGGAAGAACCAAAGATAGAATTTCGAAGTGTTGACAAATTTGCCTAAATGTGACGAGCTGTATCTTGGAAACGGTAATACATTTAGAACCCGCTTTAGGCTGGTTTTCTCAGAAATTTTCTCAACTTTGAAAAGTCACTTCGAAGCCACAACCGAAAAATGGCTAGTTTAGCGTGAAAGAGCCAAAACCTCAAAAAAGTCCCAAATTTTTGTGGTTTTTCGAGAATTCCAGGATGATCCCGATGTCTTTCGAGGTCAACAATTTAAACACGTCATACCAGCACCATCCCAGACAATATAAAATTGAAAAATCATCTACCCTAATTATTGCAACCTGACCCCCCTTTTTAGTTCTTATTTTACTGGACTGTAGTAGCCCAGTCAAATTATCCTCGTTTAGAACGTTTCGAACCATTACAGACAGCTTTTCATTTTTATTCAGTTTTTCCGAGTTTAGATCACGCGGCGGTTACTTTTCCCCGGAACTGCCTCCTTTAGCACCAATATTTCCTAGTCATAGTTGAGGATCTTGTGAGTTCTGTCTTGACCACGACTTATATCGGAAACGATCAAGTAAACAGCCGACCGGCCATAAATCGACGTTACAGATTCTTTCATAGTCCGAAGCGTACACTTCTATCCAAAAAGAAGCGTGAGAATCATTCCTCGACTTTAGTCGTCGGCAATTAACGAATTCCAGTCGCAATTCACTTAAACAGTCTAATAGTTCCTTTTCCTGGGTATTGGGATCCAAGCGAGGTACAAAAAGGCCCGCTTTTTTCGAGACAACTCGCAGCTTCGATGTAGGGCAGCCTCCTCTTTTGCCAACATGTTTCTCACGCTCAGTTCTATTTTTTTTACTTTTCCCTATCACATCGTTTACATAGGTCTGCTTTATTAGAAGAGGGATTTTCTGGTTTAAGAAAAACGACATCGGAGTAATTTTTTAGGTTTGGCTTTTATTGGGGGGGCTTCATGTTATCCTGAGCCTTCATTTTTTCGCCAATAACATCCACGCGCAGACTTGCCTCATCGTGTGACGGATCGTTTGTGGGTGATTTACTTTTATTAGATCGCGCTTGAAGTTCAATTTGTAGATCAACGGGTTGGCCCAAGTTTGATTTTGATTGGCCGTTATCTCGTTTGTTGTTATTGTTAGTGCAATTCCTGCCACTATGGTTTCCTCTTCAACGAGTAACAAAGTCGATAGATGAATTTACCCTCCCGTGATAAAGTGACTTATGTGGGCTAAGGTCATTGTCATGTCCGGCGAGCTTGTCTAAACTGGCAAGCATTATTGGCATGCTTAACTGGTCCTGAAATCGTTCACCTGGTGGGCACGTTGAATGCTTCCACACAATTCATCTAACTTCTCCGTTATTTGATAAATGAACCCCCTGATCATGTTGTTGTCTTCTTCCAAACTACTTAATTTACTCGACAACTGGAGATTATTTTCGCTCACCGTTTTGAGCTCTGAAGAAACAATGTTTAAAATTGCAGAGTTCGCTGATGCCCACTCGTACTGGTCTCTAATTCTTCTAGCTATCATTATTATTATTATTATTATTATTATTATTATTATTATTATTATTATTATTATTAATAAAATATGTACGGAGAACATTCAGGCCCAAAAAACACGAGCTATAACTATATAGCTGCATTGGATTCTATGTTTCTTTATAATACGATCGCGCGACACTTATTGCTCGTGTGCTCCGGCATTCGCATAACAAAACCTTATAGTCTACTGACTAAGGTAGAAATGTTTCCAGTTTCATTATAGTCGGCAAATTAGAAACGCAAGTTCCAGCCACACTCAGTTTTTAGAGTCTTCTGCCAAACGATCAAAACTGATTTGAGGAAAAGCAAATTCCCAGAATTCTTGGTGCAAATATCAACGACAAAAGTGTGTTCTCACCACCTCTAAATCAACAAATCATACCATTTGGTTTGCGAGCGTGAATCCCCAAAACCGTCAAGGTGCCAAAAGCCAAGTAAGTTTACTTTTGAAAGAGCGAAACTATCTGAAATTGGGATTTGAGCGTTCTGGATCCACAAAATTTAGTTTTGAAATAGAGGAAATCCGTGAAATTGGGTTTTGTAAGAGCCAAAATAACGAGGCTCGGATTTTTGAATGAACCAAATTCCGTGAATTTGGTTTTGAATAGAGCAAACTCCCAAAACCAAAAGGAAAAAAGATTGGCCGAAAGGCAAACCGCGACGCTCACCAGCGACCGCGCCCTCGCAATCTGAGTGCGAGAATCAAATGGAAACTTAAACATGCCAACCGGTAGGCCCAACAACATCATCCAGTGGAACATTCGAGGAGTTTACGCTCATGTCGATGAACTTCGACAACTAGTGATTGAGCATGACCCCCTGTCAATTGCCCTCCAAGAGACACATTTTCGTCCTAACCAATCTTACCGAATTCCTGGCTACACTGTCTTCCCTAAAGAACCCTCAGACCCGAACGCTCGCCGTAGTCACGGAGGAGTCGCCCTGTAGATTAAACAATTCCTTAACCCTACCCCTATTGATTTACAATCCCACCTACAAATAGTTGCCGCCAAAATCCACTTTCCTACCAGAATTACCACTTGCTCCCTCCATCTTCCCGATAACAGCTGGTCTTGCGAAGAAGTTGAAAATACACTCCGTTCTCTACCTCAACCAGTTCTGATTCTCGCAGATATCAATGCTCACCATCCTTCCTGGGGTTCTGACCATCCCACTCGTCGAGGACAATACTTTCACTCCATCATCGAAAACATACCTCTCATCCCTCTCAATGACGGGACGCCTACCCATTTCGTCGCTAGCTCGGGCTGCTTCTCTTCAATAAGCGTCTCCCTTACCACCCCTTCACTAACGACCTCCTTAGCATGGTCAGTTACTAACGATTTGCGCCATTCAGACCACCTCCTAATTTTAATATACTTCAATTCAACCCGCTGTGTTCCGTAATGCCCTCCCAAATGGAAATTCGCCGACGTTGATTTGGACAACTACAAATCACTACCACACTTCCCTCCACTCACTGACGACTGTAATCAAAACGTTCTAAATTATACACAAATACTACATTCAGCCGCTTCCGCGTGTATCGATAAATCACACCAGTCTTCATCCCACCCTAATGTTTCCTGGTGGAACAATGAAATCAAGGCCATTAATAAACTAAAAAAGACCGCGCTTAACAGACTGAAAAGAACCTACTCCCTCGACAACCTCATCACTTTCAAAAAACGTCGTGCACAAGAACGTCGCCTAAAACAGGACGCTAAAATCCAATCGTGGGAAAAATACCTCTCTGGTATATCAACATCGGCTAGTGCTCGCGACGTCTGGGCTCACTATCCCCCCCTTCTTCTAACACCCGATGGTTCCAAAGTAACAACCCCAGAATCCATGGCCGAATGCTTCTCCAAATTCTTCGCACAGCAATCTGCTACTGAGACCTATAACCCCACATTTCAAACCTTCTATCGCAACACGGAAATAACTTATCCCATCAACTTTTTCACTAACGACAACCTTGAGTACAACGTCCCTTTCACACCCGCTGAACTCTTCCAAATCTTAACTCAACTTCAAAATAACAAAGCACCAGGCCTTCATGACCTTCCTAACGAAATATTCAAAAATCTCTCTCCAACTAAGAAATCAAAATTACTATAACTCTACAACCACCTCTGGTCCCGTGGATCATACCCATCCTCTTGGAAATGCTCGGTGGTAATACCTGTACCAAAATATGGCAAAAACACCCAGAGTGTCATTAACTACAGACCCATCTCTTTGACCTCCTGAATGGGAAAGATCTATGAATCCCTAGTCTCCTTTCGTCTAAAATCATGTCTACAAAAACACAACCTTTTATAACCATTCCAAACTGAGTTCCGCTCAAATCACTCCGTTATAGACAACCTGGCAAATCTCGAAAACACTATCACAAATTCCTTCTTTCACCGCGAACGTACTACAGCTATATTCTTCGACATTAAAAGCACCTTTGACCGCGTCTGGAAGCATGGTGCCCTTCACCAGCTTCATGACTGGGGAATCCGAAGCAGCCTGCCACTGGTTCTACGTGACTTCTTGGAGGAGAGATCATTCCACACCCGCGTTGGTTCTGTCCTGTCAAACGCCCACTCCCAAGAGAACGGAGTCCCTCAGGGCTCCGTTGTTAGTGTACCCCTGTTCCTCGCCGCAATCAACAACTTAACGAGTAATATTGATCCCAGCTTTCAAATCTCATTTTTTGCAGACGATCTAGCAATTTATAAAACTTATCCAGCGAACCCTACAACTCAAGACCTCAACAGTTTCCAAACAGCAATTGACACTCTCGTTTCCAATGCAGCCCACCGAGGCTTAACCTTTTCACGAGCCAAGACTGTGGCTATGCATTTTTGCCATCTCAGACGCCCTCACAACCCTCCCCAACTTTTGCTAAACAATTTACCGATCCCTTACGTTTCCCAGCACAAATTTCTAGGCCTAATTTTCGATGAAAACTTCAACTGGAAACCACACCTCCAAGACCTATGTAATAGATGTCAAGCTGACATGATGGTCATCGCCGGTCCTGTACTGTCACCCCGACCTGTACTGCGATGATCCTGAGGATACTCGCTGCACTCATCATATATTAAAAATAGATTTCGCCAGTACCATCTACGCTTCCGCGAGGCGATCGTGACTGCTGCTGCCACTAGAACGTGTTTACAATCAGGGATTACGTATCGCGTGGGAGCTTATCGAACGAGCCCCATTGACACACTCTACACTTTATCTTCACAATTGACCTTACCACAGCGCCGCAATCAACTTCTCCTCAATTACGCAATATCCCTTAAATCCAAACCCAACCACTTCTTACACCAGTCCTTAGATGACGGCAATTATGACGCGTCCTTTCTTCGCCCACTCTCCCACGCACTAGGCCCTTCCCTATTCGCTTCCGCGAACTGTGCACCAAAATTCGTCTAGAACAGTACCCCTTCTACGCCATTGACCTCTGTCCATATTTCCCCTGGTTATTCCCTGACATTTCCGTTGACCTTTTTTTGCAGACCCAAAAAAAAAAAAAAAATTTAAATCCCCGCGAAATTTCCCAATTGTTTTTACAATTTCGAGCCACCCACAGTGATTACACACTAGTCTACACGGTCGCCTTCAAAAGTGACCGAGGGGTTTGTTGTGCCTATCACATGGAACTCATGGAAGGCCAAACCTCCAGATCATTCCCTTTACACAAAATTACAAGTATTTTCACAGCGGAACTCCAGGCTATTATGTTCGCTCTAAAATTTTGTCTCGAAACAAGTCATGAAACCCACTTCTACATCATCACTGATTCTTACAGTTCCCTTAAAGCACTCCAAAACAAGTTCTCCGACAACCCCATAATAAAACAGGCGTATATTCTACTATACCTTTTATCAAACGACTCCAAAAGTATACGCTTTAAATGGGTCCCAAGTCATTTTGGTATAGTTGGTAACGAGACAGTGGACAATCTCGCAAAGGCTGCCTGCTCAATCGATACGTCCTCTCTTACCGATCTCCCCCCCCCCCCGTCATCGTCACGGACTACAAAACTAATGCCAAACAGAAACTTTGGGTGATAGAAGAACACAAATGGACCTACAGTTCCACCCTCCTCTGACAGGTCTTCCCACGTCTGGCAGCGATGAAAGACTTATACACCCATCAAGTATCAAATCTATCACGAAATGAAAGTGTTTTATACACGCGCCTATGTATTGGCCATACGCGTCTGACCCATACTTACCATCTTCTCCGACGGAACCGACCCCTCGCGACCCCTGTGATGTCCCAAACACAATAGAACATATACTCCTTCATTGCCCACTATACAGTGTAGCCAGAACCTCTTCTAACCTTTCTACGGACCTTCCCGAGCCCTCAGCCCCACTAATGTACAACTAGTCCTAACCTTTTTGAGAACCACCGAACTGTACCACCGTGTTTAACATTGACTTAACAAACCTTCAACCTTTAACTTCTCTGTAGTCAAAATTTGTACTTTAACGTCCAACTCTTGAAAACATTCGAACATTACCTTATATACTTGTCTGCCTTTATATAACTGTAGGACGGGCCAATGACCTAAGCAGTCGACGCCCAAGAGGGGGTTGTCTTGTGGAGTCCGGCACTCTGTGCGTAAAGGCATTTCCACCTCCCTGCTCCCCCACCAAAAAAAAAAAATAGTAATTTATTTCATCTTCACAATAAAACCATAACAATAAATGTGTAGAAGGTAAGTCAGGTCAAAGAATTATTATGTTGATTTTAAGCCGAAAAACTCGTTCGAAGATTAAAACAAGTGCTCCAATAAAAATTGTTTTAGGGCTTTCTCGAAGCCAGAATGGGTACTTCTCATCTTGAGGCCGGCGCACCAAATTGATTCAGCGAAGAACCGATGTCGGGGCCTTGTCATGCGCAGATTCCGCCTTTGTAGGGAAAAGCTGTTGATTCCGCTTTATGTACAATGACACGTTGTAAATGAGCAGACTAGCGAGTGGAAGAATTCCTAGATGTCGGAAAAGATTTCTACAGCTTACCCTTGTGGAGATTGACATTATTATTCTAACAGCCCTCTTTTGTTTTACGAACAGTCTCCTCACCGCAGGAGAGAATTCCCAAAAAACAATGCCGTAACGCAACAGAGACTCAAATTTACTGAGATAAACCAACCCTAGAACATCTGCAGTTACTAGGTTTCTTAACCTCCTGAGCAAGTAGATTGCTGCTCCAAGCTTTGCAGCTACTTCAGATATGTGTTCATTCCATTTGAGGTCGTTAGATATTCGCAGCCCAAGAAACTTCAAGTTATCCACAAGAGGAACTGGCAAGTCGATGTCGAGTCCAAGCGGGCGAAAAGCCATCGCTACCGTCTTATCCATATTTATTTTGATTCTATTCTGTCTCGACCAATTTTCTATGGACTCAAACACTTCTTTTGCACCACTAGCACAGTCTTCAGGTCTTTCTCCAGTGTGCAATGAGCAAATGTCGTCAGCATACATGATGACAGTCGCATCCTGCGTGCTACTCTGAATGTCATTTATATAAATGAGAAATAGCAGAGGACCAAGCTTGGATCCCTGCGGAACTCCATTATTGTTAATTCTAGGGGACGAGAGCACCTCACCATCTCCCCCCGCAGGACACGAAACACTCACCACTTGCCGTCTGACAGATAGGTAGCAGTCAATCATGTTTTCAATCGGTCCTCGGAATCCCAATTTGACCATTTTTTGGAGCAGCACATCTTTCTGCACGCAGTCAAATGCCTTACTGAGGTCGAAGAAGACAGATGCAGCCAAAGATCCGTGATCAAGAGTAGTGTACACTCTGCAGAGAAAGTTGGCGATAGCGTCGACAGTCGACATATGAGTTTGAAATCCGGACTGCAACGCGTTGAGAAGTGAATTTTTCTGGATGAAACTGAGAAGGCGGTCGTAGATTATGGTTTCTAGTACTTTCGCCAAAGTGCACTGAAGCGCAATCGGGCGATAGTTTCCTAATGCCTGCTTCGACCCTTTCTTTGGCACTGGAACAACTTTAGATATCTTTAGCTCAGACAGGAAATATCCTTCTTCAATGCATTTATTAAACACGAATGTTAATGGTTAAAGGAGCTGCACTTCGTGGCCCTTTTTATCGCTTTAATGACTTCCTCGGTTTCAGTAGGAAAGAAAAAGAAAGATTCCGATGAGGACCCACTACTTACAGAAGAATTTAGGCAAACAGAACTCTGATGACTATCAACAATCTTTTGAACTTCCTCAATGAAAAAACGATTGAATTCATTACATATTTCAAGAAGGTCAGTAATTGAACGCCCATCAGAAGCTACCGAGGACAAGACCCCCTTCTCTTTACGAGTGATTGTTGAATTAATTACCTGACAGGCCGCACGCTGCATGCTGCATATTTTTTGCTTCAAGTATCTTGGAGCTGAAAAAACTATTTTTCGCCTTAAAAAGATCGCGTCTGAAGCATTTCCCAGACGTCCGACACGATCTCCAAGAATCTGCGTTCTTTCTTCGGTGTGCAACAATCAAAAGCTGATGAAGTTGTGATTTCTGCTCCATCAAGTCCACAGTAATCCATTCGCCAGATATTCCGAAGTTCGGCCGTGATTTCTTCCTGACCCGCGGAAAAGTCAACTCAAAAAGAAACAGGAAAGTTTTATAGCACTCCGAAAACGCAATTTCCGCTCCAGTGCACGTGAAGACTTCCTCCCAGTACTGGCACTCCAAGATGTGCCTCCAGTATGCAAAATTTGATTTATTGAATGCCCTTATTAATGGTGCTGAACCAGTCTTTGAGATCAAAGGATTGTTGAATTCATAACTGAAAGACAGCAATTTATGGTCAGAGATACTGCACTGATGAACCCTGGAGCATACTGCTGCCTCATCGAAATTGCTTATGAAAAGAAAAAGATCAATACGAGATTCACTATTCTCAGAGACTCGCGTCGGATCAAGAGTATCGACGCGCAGGGCAAAACTATCGAGCAGGTCCACGATGAGGTCCCTTTCTTTGGAAGAACGATCTAAATCAATATTGAAATGTCCGCAAATCAAAATCGGCAATGCCTTAGCGAACGCCCGACGTAGCACTTCTTCCATAAGGGAGAAAAACAACGAGTATGCCTCCTGAGATTTGCTTGTTTGTACATATTGTACATATTAGGGATATGTAATTATGTCAATGCAGGTTAGTCGGTCGGAACATTATGTTGAGGGTTCTGTAAAAAAGAAATTGGCATTCTCGTCATCAGCGTATGTCTCTCAGAGTCTAAATCGATCGATTCAGATCCTCCAACTTTCGTAAGTACCTACAGAGCTCTTTGATTCTACCAATCTAAGATCGAAAATAAACCTCTTAGAAACGACAGTTGTAATTGCCTGCCGAAGAAGGGCAGCGCTTCGTCAGCATTTTTCACTGCTACCCACCCTTCCTTAGTGAGCCAATTCCTCCTTCCTTAGTGAAGATGAAGGTAAAAGA
Source organism: Corythucha ciliata (assembly GCA_038030265.1). Lineage (NCBI taxonomy): Eukaryota > Metazoa > Arthropoda > Insecta > Hemiptera > Tingidae > Corythucha > Corythucha ciliata. The sequence goes on along the minus strand of CM075938.1, from coordinate 35,346,557 downwards.
AAAAGCATCACATCTATAGTTCCTTCTTTTTCTATTTTCTCGTATCTCACTTTTTCTCTCCCCCACATAAGGGTCTCAAAGGAATAAGAATGGTGTAGGATTTGTTTTTTCACGGGAAAAATTGCCAGGGTATTTTTTTGGCTTGTGAACTAATTGGAAGATATTATTCGTAATGTTCGCAACTTAATAGCAACAGTTGGTGATGGTGAGGGGTATGGTATAAAACCACCACTTTTTTCAACTGTCCCATAAAAATCGTTCCTAAACTTTTTTGTTAGTATTATACGACACATATACATAGATACCTACCCCTTCATCATTTCTCACCAAATTTCACCCTCTCCCACAACCAATACGAACCGAAAACAAGGTGTAAGTATAGGGGTTGCTGGACGCGAATAAGAATTAATGGACGGCGTAATGTGGATAACACCAAAGTAGGGGCTTTGTGTCCGTTTCCCTAACGTTTTATCATTATTACCTTTCACGAGTGATTATTACTTCAGGAGTGACGATTAGTTTTCGACGAAATTTTCGAAGCATCTATATTGATCCGGTATGATTATACTTACTCCGACTTTTTATGCGTTTAAAGAACACACTTTTGATTGGAAGCACTATTATATCCTAATGAAGTCAGGATAAGGCAGCCTCACAACACCTTTACAATTCACAATAGATACTTTTGAAAAAAAAAAAAAAAAATGTCAGGTACTCTCGTCAAAGCTTCTTCAAAGTACTATGTTACTGTCACGAGTGGATAGGAGCCGAGAAGGGTGAATCCGGGGTTTTGAGTATTGACTCACGCTGAAGCTCGCACACAGTTTGTTAAGCCCCCAGGGACGACCTTGATACAATTTGTGTACGAAGGTGGATGAGAAAGTGGTGTGAAGTTGAACGCTGGATTTTAGGCAGGGGGAAGGCAGTATAAAATGCGTGGTGTGAGTGTGTAACTCGAGGGGGGAAGAGCACTCCGATGAGCGAGTAGCGTGGGGGAGAGGTAGAACAGCTCTTGGTAAATAGCTCTGTGGATTCCAGGCAGCGCTAAGAAAAATAAAACGCGGCTGTTGGAAAGACTTTCGGGAAAAGAGAACCGGAACCCCCTTAAGGAGGATGGTTGAAAATAGGATTTACTCGCCAGAAAATGAAAATTATGTGTAAAGGAAAACAGCTAAGAAAGAAAGGATGCTCAAGAATATGAATCAACGTTTCGAAAGCCCGTACACGATCCTCCAGGAGTTTGAATTTATGCCCTTTCTTTCTTGCATTGTAGACCAAGTATAATTTTTTTTTTTTTTTTTAACTCGAAAAAGTTCAAAAGGGCGTGCCTTTTGCGGCATTTCCTCAATAAAACCATTGATCTGCGAGATCCACAGTATTGATTTAATTTCTTAAGGATAAGCTCTCTTATGAAAGTTGCAAGTACTCCAGAGGACGCTCCTTGAGGAATACTAAAACTATAAAATATTAGAAAGGGGGAGGAGTACTTTGCCGTGCAACAAGATGCGATTTTCTCGGTCTAGTGAGGGGGAAAAAGCAGCTTAATATTTACTTGACCTCATTATTTTTTCACAAAGTTTTCAACTAAAAAACTTCTTAAGATTTATTTGGGCTGTTCCAAAGTTGTTTTTTTCATATTTGCTAACTCTTTCGGTTGTTTTTTTTTTGTTTTTTGTTGTTTTTTTTTTTATACAGAAAGGCTGTAAATATACATATACATATACTAACACGAGTCTGAGAACCCAGCTAGCTCTATCCATTTCAGTTAACCATAACAAATAGTAAGCTTTCCCAGGAAAATTAATTGATTTATAGGTAAGGATAATTTCATTCGAACTAAATTCTCAGAAGTAGGGCAAAGCTCCCCGTAACCAATTAACCGGCAAACCTCTATTAGTTGAGGATTAAATGGATTAAGTGTCTTCGGTGATGTAATTGTAGGATAAGCCACAGGGGAACTGTGACGTGTATTCGTGTTTAGCGTGTCTTTTTTTCTTCGCCTCCCTCACCCTTACTCTTTGCCCCATAGCACGGAACCATTTGATTCATGACGTGGAATGGTGCGACTCTCTCGTGCTCTCCTTCACAAATCCTAAATCAAATTGCTCCCCCTACTAGCCCGGAGCATTCCACCGCTCGGGGAGTTTAAAGCAGTTTCACACAACTACCCTTGATTACCAAGTTGTAAAGAGCACGGTCATCCAGCTACAAATCTTTTCGAGAAAAGGTGGGAGAGACTCCAGGTTAAAGGTTCAACCCTCATTAAAACGAGTGTACTTAACCTTTGTCAGGGCAGAAAATTTAATATTATGTAGTTTTCATGCCTGGAATGAAGCTTTGACCAAACAGTAGGTAACAATCACGCTTTTTGCTCTCAAATTCACATATCAGTTATTCTAACTCGCTAAATCAAAGTCAGTCCAGAGTAAGAGCAGAAAAAACCCCCTTCTTTTGAAAAAAAACGTGGTTCAATGAAGCCATTTTGGCCAAGGTCCATCTGGCTCAACACTCTACCGCCATACTTTCTTTTTAGACAGGAAAAATCCGCAGAATAAGTAAACAGATAAAAGGCAAAAATTAAATTAAGAAGGTGCCATCTCACGGTTTAAGAGAAAAAAGGAGGGTATGTGCTAAGAAAGCCAGAGAGATAAAAAGAGGGATCATTCATGGGGAAAAGAATTTGGGGGAGCGGGCTTTAAACGTTACAGACAACTTTCCGGCTTAGGTGAGTGGACTCTGGGGGAAAATTATTGGAGTCGGTGGGGAATGGATGTGTTACCGCCCCAATAAAGGTTTAATGCGGAAGGCTTCCCCAAGAGGAAAGTTAATTTTGGACTTTCGGGGTTGATGGGAGTTGGTGAGTGAAGTGAAGAGACCAATGCGGTAATCGGTGAATCGAAGAGGGAGGACTGTAATATTATAATGTGCAATCTCTTATTTAAAGGATCATAGTCAAAAAACAAATAAGGAGAGCGAGAAAAGAGGCGAAAGTAAAAAAGAAGGCATCACTGAAATTTTAGTCAATAGTGGTCACAACATGAGAGGGTTGAAAACATAGTGATTACGTACCTGGGTAACAAACACATGGGTGCACATGGGCGTAGTTGACTCTAGACAAAAGGTTGGACTGCTTTTCGCATTTCTCTTAGTCCTCGAGCGTGCCAGATAACGACTAAGAGGGGGGTGTCAAGGGCTTCATCAAACTTAGGGCGCTCTCAGGACCGGCAGGACTGGGGTCGGTGGCCCCCAGTTGTTACTCAGTTCTCTAATTTCCTTAGGTAAACTATTGTATAAAGTAATTCCTGCATATTCAGCACTTTTTTGTAGAAATGAGTGGAATGTTTATTAATGCAAAGCTTGTAGTTTGCCCGAGTGTAGTAATTATGCACATCTCCTTGATTTTTGAATTTATTCAGATGTTTTCTCACTTGCTTAAGAATACTTAGTACATATGAAACGAGACAACAGTTAGAATAGAATGGTTTTCGAAATATTTTCTGCAAGAGGTCCGGGATTTCAAGTTTAACATTTTCCTGATGGTTCTCTTCTGTACTCGCAAAATTTGGTCTATCACAGTAGCATTTCCCCATACCTCAATGGCATACAATTGTGCCTTGAAAAGTCCATTATAGATTTCAAGGTCACAACACTCAGCAACCTTCTCAATTTACCTAGCATGAAGCAGGACTTACTTAGTTTACTCTTTACAGATTTTAAATGCTCCTTCCAATTTAAGTTTTCGTCAATCGTCACTCCTAAAAACTTGGTGTGTGATACTTTATTTATGTGATATGAATATTCGTGAAATATCACGAATATTCAGCCAGGAAACCCCAAATTTCACGCATTTGCACCTGAATGAGGAAGTTACATGGGTCTGAACTCATGCATAAATCTATTTTTCAAGGTTTACTTATGCTAAAATAAAGCATTCATCGAAATCCGATCGTAAAATAACCCAACAGTAAATTCGTACACAATTTCAGAAGTTTTAGACCATTTAACTCACGCCAGCTAGCCACTTGCTTCATTTACTATTGAAGCTCTTCAATAATAATCAATTGGAGAGGCAAGAAAAGGACAGAGAAGGTGGCGGAGACGTTGCGAAAAATGTTCAATTTAGCGGGAATTTAAATACGCCAACTTTTGTTAAGTAAAAAAAAATATTTCCCAAGGGTTTCAATTTTTAATTTCTTCATTTACGTGGAACGATTGATAACCCCTTTCGAAAAAAATACTTTTGGAAAATGTGAAACTTCCTCATTTCACGAAAAATAATTACGCGAAAATAAAGACCGGAAACTAGTAACGTTCCCGATATTTGAACCCGATAACACGTATATAGAATAGAATAGAATAGAATAGAATAGACGGTTTATTTGTTTTGAGGCTGTCTCCTATACAAATGAGTTCGCGCTCATATTTAACTAAAAGTTACAGAAAACTAAGAACTTAGAAAACTAATAATTACAGGGTTCGTATAACGAAAAATCAAAACATATAACTAACATACTAAAACACAATTTATTGGTTAGACTCAATAAAATCTTTAAACCGCAGAGCGGCAGAAACGTAGTAGTATAAGTCATTGAGGTGTTTTTTCGACTTAATTGTTAGCAGATTCGTAATATTATTTACGGAACTATCAGACGCAATGTACTCAGAAATATATTTGCTTCTACAAAAACTAAAAATAGGACACCGTAATAAAAAATGGTACAAATCATCTTCTTCGAATTTGTTACATAGCTGGCACATTTTTTCGCTATCAAAAATAAAAGTCTTCTGATCGAAATAAATTCTACAACAATTTGGTCGGCCCAGTCGTAACTGGCTTACCACCCTTTGTTTACAGATTTTTACTCTATACTCCGTCAAATATTCCTGGCCTGTCATTAACGAGTAATATGTAAGTGCCTCCCGACCGATGCGTTGGACTAATTCTCTCATAACGTCATGGTCGTCCACAAATTTGAGGTCCGCTACGCCCACCTCACTTACTAACAACTTTAACTGTGAAAACCAATTGAATTTCGTCTCATTAATTTGTCCTCTATCAAGAGCTTCTAACCTTCTTAAACAAATGTTTGGCAGGCGGTCAGGGGCCATTTTGTGAATTTTGACCCAGACTTTAACCGTCCTCTTAATAATTTCGACAGCTATGTGACAAATACCAGTTTCCAATCTTATCATGTAACATGGAGTTTGACGAGACCAATGAAAAACGGACTTAAAAAAGGTTTGCGAAATCTTTTCCAGTTTGTTTAAATACAATGGAGCCCAAACCTCTGCATTATACAGCAAAGTGGAATATACAAGTGAATGAAATAACTTAACTCTAGTGTCCCACGTATCGGCTTTGCACTTGACTAAAATATCACGGGATTTCGCTGACGCCAGTTGCGCTTTCCTGAGAAAGTCCTCCACTGCCAACGAAAAAACCCCTGATCTCGAAAAAGTAACCCCAAGATAATTAAAGCTAGAGCATATATCTAACCTTACTCCGTTATAATAAAAATTAACCCCTTCTGCCACTTTCCCTCCCCTCTTAAAAGGTAAAACTTTCGTCTTGTCAATGTTAACTTCCAGTGAGTTTAGCTCGCAGTACTTAGATAATAACGACAGTTTTTTATTCATACCAACACATCCGTAGTCTAAAATTACTAAGTCATCGGCATAAAGTAACCCAGTTAAATCTTTACTACCCCCTACATCGACACCGTGGCAGGAATTCGACTCTAAAAAACTAAGTAAATCGTGTGTGAAGAGGGCAAACAGCAGCGGACTGAGGGAGTCTCCTTGCAACACTCCCATGGTGATATCTATAGTGAATTTGTTATGCGCGTCTTCCAGGATTAACTTAGCCTTGCCATAAAGTTCCTTTAAGACATTAATTATTTTTGCAGAGAGACCCAAAGTATAAAGCTGGGCCCACAATTTGGAATGATTAACCAGATCAAATGCTCGGCGAAAGTCTATGAATGCCGCATAAACGGTTCGCTTCTTTAGCCTAACACTCATACCCACTGCTGCATTTAAAACAAACAAATTATCAAAACAGCCTCTTCCCGGTCTAAAACCATTTTGCTCTTCAGGTAACAATTTCGCCTGGTCAGCCCAGGCCAAAATTCGTTTAGCATATATTTTTGAAATAGTACAATTAATAAGGGCAATGCTTCGATAACAGTTCGGATCACTCCGGTCCCCCTTCTTAAATAAATGAAATGAACAAATCTCGGCCCATTTATCAGGAATAAATGCCGTAGAAAGAACTGAGTTGAAAAGGTTTAGGACATAATGCTCCTACGATGCCAGCATAATTTTATACAATTCATATTTTAAGCCATCGGAGCCTGCAGCTTTTCCTAACTTACAATTTTTAATTACTGTCAGAAGCTCGTCCGAAGTGATATCCTGATCTAAAATAGAGTTATAATTACCGATGAAATACGGGTCACAAGATATTCTATTGGGATAAAATTTTAGGTAATTGCTAGCAAAGTCGCTTAACGGAATGACATCATCAACTCGATTCTTAAACCTAAATTTGTTAATAATAGCCCAAAACTAAGATCAAAAGATCAAAGTGTAGTATAAACACGTATATTACGTAGATATTTAGCTCATAATGATGTAGGTTAGCGGCGATTTCTCTCATTTTTAGCTTTGAGTCAGTATCCGCTAATTACTTTTTTTTTTTTTTTTTTTTTTAAACTTTTATTGTATTATAATACATTGGAGCTGTGATCCGACTAACATTGGTAGATTGGTTGAATCTAATTCACGCGGCACTTGACGAGTGATGGGTGTCCATTGACACCACGCCTCACTCAATTGATTTTGTCTTATGTTTTCACTATTTGGATGCAAAATTAGTTGGGTTTATCACAGATAGGTTTTTAGTTATTACAGAGAAGGTTTCAATTATCACAGGTCCTTTTGTTGTGGAGTAGCATCATAGTTCATCCCAATAAGTCGGTTGTTCTTTTCCTCTTGAGCCTTCTTATGTCACGAGTAGGTGGTGTATTGTTGACTAGATATTGGAGTTCTATGTTTTCATGGGATTCAAGCGCTGTGAAGTGTCGGTGGCTGCTGTTCTTAAGAATTTCGTTGACCAATGGGATATCCAAATCCGAGTGCAGTGTTGAATTTCGTGTGTACCATGGTGCTTTAGTAATAATTCTAAGGATTCGGTTTTGTAGTGTTTGCACTTTTTTAATTTGGCTGTTCGATGCTGTTCCCCATATTTGACATCTATACATCCAAATAGGTCTTATGAGTGATGTGTATATTAGGCGTTTTGTCTGAAGACCTAGTGCTGTACTTGAAAGAAGCGGCTTCAGTATGTACATTCTTCCACGGGATTTCTTGATGGTCAAATTTAAGTGGTCATGCCACGTGAGTTTCTTATCAATTGTCAAACCCAAGTACCGTACGTGGTTTGATTCAGGAACGATAGTCCCGTTCATAGAGATCGGATGCTGCGTTTCAATTGTATCGGCATGTAGCTGCAACATCTGGCTCGATCGTTCACACGAGTTACTTTTAGCTAGCACGGCGACATCATCAGCGAACATAGCTGTAAGGATATCTGGATTGTTAGGGAAGTCGCTGACATAGATGAGGTAGAGAATGGGGCCAAGGACGCTACCCTGCGGTACACCAGCGTTAATTGCGTGCGATCTGGATTTCGCGCCTCCGTAAGTGACACTGTAGGTTCTTCCTGATAGATAAGATTTGATGATCCTGAAGTAGGTGTCAGGTAGATGTGGTCTGAGTTTTAGCAGCAGTCCGCTATGCCAAACCTTGTCAAACGCTTTTTCATTATCGATGAACAATCCCATACAAACATGATTTTCTTCATACGTATTCAGTATTTTGTCGACTACCCTGTGAAGTTGTTGAGTGCATGAAAGTTTGGAACGAAAGCCAAACTGCGTTGATGGTAGTATCGGTTCGAGGAGGGGCAGCAGTCGTGATAAGAGTAATCTTTCAAAGACTTTGGAAAGAAGTGAGAGCAGACTAATAGGCCGGTATCCTTAAATTTTGGCTGTTTTTTCCTGGTTTTGGAATCATTATGATCATTGCATGCTTCCACTTTGAAGGATAGTACGCTAAGCGAATGACGGCGTTGTAGATCTGGGTTAGCAGAACTAGGCCCTTTCTAGGGAGTGCTTTTAGGAGCGGTTGTACGATTTGGTCTTCGTCGGGTGCCTTTTTTGTGGGGGAGTGATTTATAATATCACGAACTTGTGAGGGCGTGAAGAGAGGTGGAAGAGGTGATAACTGGAGAGGTTCGTTCATTTGATTTTCAACTGTTTGGCAAAAAACGGGGTCGTTTTGAGGGTTGGGAGAGAATTGATTGGATAAACTGTTTGCGAAGGCATGTACTTTCTCTTCTGGAGTCGTTAACCAATTATTATTAATTTTTAGTGGAGGAATATTCTCTCTTCTTTTCGTTAGCGCTTTAGTCTTCCTCCATAGAGATCCGTCATCAGGACTTACATTTTGAAGATTGGAGTGGATGTTTTGCTCTCTATACTCTTTTAGTGCATTTTTAAGTTCTTCTGAAGCTTTGTTGTACGAGGTTTTATGCGGAGGGTATCTTGTTCGCTCCCAGATATCCCTACAGAACTTTTTTGTGGAGTGCAGTTGCATAATATAGGGTGGCCATGTCATGGGTTTTCGTGGAGATGAAGATGGATTTCTGGGATGGTGAGCGTATGCTGCAGCTTGTTGGATGGATCTGGATAAGTAGCTTACTGCTCTATCAATATCGGTTGGGGTTTCAAGAGGGATGTTAGGTTGTATGACCTCTTCCATTTTTGAGCGGTACTTTCCACAGTCAAACGGAAGTTTCATCAAACCCGTGTAAGGATTGAGCAAATCGTGGTTTGCATTAATGGTTAAGAAGACCGGGTAGTGGTCGGAACTTAAGTCTTGTGTGACTGACGCGTTTGAGCACAAATCATTCACATTTTTTGTAATAAAAAAGTCCAATACGTCTGGGGCAAGTCCTTGGGCTGGTTGATGAGTTGGGCTTATAGGGATTATAAATTGTAAGTTAAATTGGTATCCCACTTCTGACAGTATACGACCACGAGGATTTGTGACGTTGGAGCCTCATCTTGGGTGTTTCGCGTTAAAGTCCTCACCGAGCAAGAAACTTCCAAGTTCGTGAATTAATCCCCAATAGTGGACCGTTGTTAAGCGGTTCTCGGGAGCTGAGTAGTAAGACCCGATTTGGTAAGTTCTCGTATTTAATTTGATACTGATTCGGGCCACTTGGTATTCTTCCTCTTGAAATGGTGGTAAAGCATTGTGACTAATAGATGACCGTATGAAAAGTGCAGCTCCTCCTTTTCTTCTCCCGCTAGGATGGTCAGCTCTGTGGCTTACGTAGCCAGCTATATGAAAATTAATATGGGATGCTAGTTTTGTTTCTGCAGCTAATAAGATGTCGACTTGATGAGTTTTTAAAAAGTGGTCTAGCTCATGGTACTTATTATTAATATCTTGACAATTCCAAGTTACGATTTTCAATTGATTATATCTGGAGTGTGAATTCATGATTTTAATATTTTTGGTAAGATTTGTGCTAACATCTGAAGAACTGGCTGAATAACTGATAGCAGCGTATCTATTCGTGTTATGAGCTCGTCAAGCTTGTTAGTTGATTCAGGTGTCCTGGAATCAGTGATCGGTAACCTGGAATTTCCGATGACTTGGGAGAAGCTTCGGTTTTGGACAGCGTCCTGAGATTTAGGTGTCAAGGGAGGGAACGAAGCGACATTTAGCTGAGGATGGGGGTGGTATGGTTTGGTCGTTGAAACTGAATTACGATGGCTTGGTATTGATTTTTGTAGTTTAGCGGCAACTGGACACCCTCTGTAATTCGCTGTGTGGGCCCCTTGCAGTTTGTACAGACGGGTGATTCTTCTGGAAGTTTAGAGCAATCTTTCGTTTCATGAGATTCGTCACACTTGACACATTTAGGTTGTTTGTAACAGTAGTTTTTTGTGTGCCCGTATTCCTGACATCTTAGACATTGTACAATACTAGTACGAGGTTTTGGTGGTTCAACCTTGACGATGCTATAATAAAGGCGGTTTATTTTATAAATTTCTGTGTTATTTGAAGATGGCTTGAGATCAAGGAAAAACATTGATAGGGGAAGTTTGGTTGCCGGACGGATCACTGGACTCATGCGAATGGGGTCAAATCCTAGTGATTTTAATTCTGCCATCATTGCATCGATGTCTGATGTGTGGTGGGGCCCTCTAATTACAACGCGAAAAGCCTTCTCTTTCCGCAGTTGGAAGGTATGGTATAGAGCTTCCTTGGTCGCTAATTACTAAATTTCTCAATTGTAGCTGCAATATCTTAATTAATTATTGTCGCTGCAATTAGCAGCAAGTCTCGATCGTTTGGTCTAGATAATTCCCCAACTATTTACAGTCCATAACATTTGTATAGCCGTGCAGTTTCCTCCCTTCTTTTAACGTAACATTTGACGCACATAGACTTCATCCTAATAGATCTAATCATTCGAAATTATTCATGTTTTCAAATCTTTACTCTCATATTTCGGCCTGAATTGATTTTAAGTGACTTTCCGAAAGATTACGGTGGACAAGTTGGAGAATGAAGCCACGGCTTTATCCTGTTTTACGTGGCAATTATCTCCTTTCTCTCGGAATAATAACGGTTGCTCGCCCTTCTCAGTAATTCACGCGGACAAATTGCAGTAGCACCCCCTCCTTTACATTTGCCACTATCAAGGTCATTAATTCCGGTTCTCGTGTGCATGATACATTTTTCAGCAAACACATCGAAATGCTACCGTGATGAGACCCCACCCATTCCCACTGCACAAACTATTGGGTGAGACAGAAGAGCGAGAGTCACTAATTATTTATGAAGATGAAGATGATAACCGGTTTGTAGTCTGCCATTGAAGTTCAGGTCTATGCTGGCATATTTTGAAAAGCCCGAGACAGAAATTATTAATTGAAATCTAAATAATACTTTTCACCACGCTGGTAGTTAAATAGGTAATTAGTGGTTAATAAAATGGAATGAATAAAATCCATCACAGTTTTCACAAAATTGCTCGAGCCTAAAAGAACACGCATGCATCAGGTGTAACAAGATATTTAATTTTCCCGCCCCGTGTAGTAATCTAAAGCCGCCTTCACATGCAGGCCTTAAAAAGCTGAGCTGAGGGCTTCAACCAATCAGAGAGCTCAGCGCTGTGTACTAGGAGCGCTCTGATTGGATGAAGCCCACAGCTCAGCTTTAAAGCTTGCATGTGAAGGCGGCTTAACAGTCTGATATTCATATCTGGGGGCCTATTCTCTAACAAAAAAGCAATATGTTTTTCAAAGTGATATGGGCCGTATTCAGAGACCTTCCTTAACATTAAGACCGCCTTAAAGTGCTTCAAAACAGGTGATGCATTTAAATAAACCGTATGATCTTTGCACAACTTAAGTTAAGGCTCCGATAAGGAAGGTCTCTGAATACGGCCATATGTCTATTTCATTAATTTTTTCGAACAAATGAATGAAATTTACATGTTGCTACGAAAAAAATATTGCATTTTTTATTAGAGAATAGGCCCCCCTGGCCTGAATCATATAGCATACAACTACATTACAGCCACCTAAAACCTCCTTACGCAAAATGTTAGAAGCCTAAAAAAGAATTTTGATAGTCTTTATTCTTATCTGAAAGCGGTTAAAGTGCATTTTCACCTTATAGTTCTTACAGAAACATGGAATTATGACCAGCTTAGCTTCCCTATCCCAGGGTATAAAGAATTTCGTAATCTTGATAATGCAAACAAGGCTGAAGGTGTTTCTATGTATTTGAGGGATGACGTTAAAATAGAAACTATTGAAACGGATATCTTGGTAGGCTGTAATTCAATTTTTGCGACGGTTATTTTTGATCATGCTACTATTGCGATTACGGGCATTTATAGGTCCCCGGATAGAGATGTGCACGTTTTTTTACCCGGGTTAGAAAGTTATGTTAGTAAACTGGAAAATTGTAAATATCATATCTTATGCGGCGACATCAACATTGACATAGCCGCTGAGAAGAATTCTGCTTCCATGGATTATCTTAATATTTTATCAGGATTTGGTTTCAATTCCTATGTAAATAAATACACGCGCATTAGAAATAAGTCCAAGTCCTGCCTTGATCATGTATTTGTGAAGGATTCTTCAATAGAAAGTGACAGAAAAATAGGACTTATTTATAATGGGGAAATTTCAGACCACTTTATGTCAATGGCAAGCGTAAAACTCTCTCGTGAGCCTGGAGGTTTCGATAAAGGAATCGCAAACAACATGGCAAAGGAATCGGTCATTTGTTATGAGACGCTTAATTTTCGATTATCTCTAGAAACATGGAATTTGGTGTATATGGAGCAGGATGTTGATGTAGCTTTACAGTCGTTTTCTAAAATACTAAATGATCACATTGATTCTAGTTCTAGTCCCAGAAGGGTTAAGCCCCATACCTTAAGGAAAAGGAAGGATTGGATTACGAAGGGAATCATAGTTTCTATGCGTAAGAGGGACCGCACTCGAAAGAGAATGAGTAGCCAGCCATTTAATACTGAGCTCAGGAATCGTTTTTTAAAATACAGAAATTTATTAAATTGCCTTGTACGTAAAGCAAAACAGTTGTACTATGCTGACTTAGTTAAACAAGCAGAAGGGAATATTAAGTAAGGACGTAGTTAAGACAGCTTCTCATAAAGGGAAACCTGTACATAGTCCTGTAAGTAAAATAAGGGATGTATCTGGGGAAGTATTGACGAGTGAAAGCAAAATTGCTAATTCCTTTAATACATTATTTTCATCAATTGGTCCTGAAATTCACCGAGGTATTGCCCCTCTACCTAGCACTGGCTACTGTAAATCACCCCCTTCTGTTTTGAATTCATTATTCTGGACCCCTGTTGAACCTTCTGAGATTGGGAAATATATTATTAAACTTAAGAATCATTCTTCATATAATATGGGCCAAGTAACTAATTTGTTGTTAAAAAGTATCCTCAAATATTGTGCAACCACTCACACACATTTTTAACCTTGTTTTAAGCCATGGGCATTATCCAGAGTATTTTAAAAAAGCAATTGTAATTCCATTGTTCAAAGGTGGGGATAAACTGTGTTTGAATGATTATCGCCCGATAGCTCTGACTTTGGCTCTCTCTAAAGTATTGGAGAAGTGTATTAAGGCTCGTCTGATGTCATTTCTTGATCAAAATAAAATATTGTCGAATAATCAATTCGGTTTTAGGAATAATCTTAGTACCCAACTTGCATTGTTTAAAATCCACAACTTAATCACTAATAAGCTTGATGAAGGACTCAATGTGCTGGGAGTTTTTTTGGACATCAGGAAGGCGTTCGACACAGTCAACCATCAGGTGCTAGTCGAAAAATTGAATCAATGTGGAATTAGAGGAGTGGCTCTTAAATTGTTCAAGACCTACCTATCGGGGCGTACTCAGAGGACAAGAGTGGGTGCAGTTTTCAGCGATTCTCAGATGGTGACGTGTGGTGTACCTCAGGGCACGGTATTAGGGCCGGTTCTCTTCCTGGTGTACATAAATGAACTTCTTGAGTTAAAAATAACTGGTAGTATTTTCGGTTTCGCGGATGATACTTCGATCGTCTTCGCTGGTAGAGACATTAACGCTCTGAGGAATGTAATAAACAACGATCTTTTCACAATTAAGTCCTGGCTTGATTTAAATTTTTTAAGCCTAAATGTATCAAAGACATCACTCATCAGGTTTGCTATTAAGCCCAATGATGTACGGCCTTTGCTATTGCTAACTAATGCTAACTATTTTATCCCCTAAAATATGCTTCTAATTTCCTACCCAACGAATACCGTAAAATAATTTATTTTGGCATAGTCGATTCGCTGCTCAGATATGGTTTGGTTGTGTGGGGTAGCGCAAGAAAGTCTACTGTTAAACAGTTGCAAGTTATTCAGAACAGCTTGCTTAAAATTCTGTACAAAAAACCCTTTCGGCATTCAACCGAGAAGCTATACAGGGAATGCAGTGTGAGAAATATAAGACAGAACTATCTAATAGAAGCTTGTAGACATGTATACATTACTGGAATTAATGATAATCACCGAAGCAAAACTTCTGTCTCCAAGACCGCCATTACATCGAACATTAGGCTACCTAAAATAAATACAGTTTTTTGTAAAAGAACTGCATATTATTCAGCAATTAATTTTTTATATAAAAACGGTGTTAATCCCCATAGTTACTTAACTTTGAAGTTATTTAAAAGAGGCATTATCAGAATATTGACCGCTAACTCCTAAAATTTTTTGCTTTTGTTGTTTTTTTCTCCATCTAAATTTTTTAAATGTTTATTTTCAAAGTACTTTTCCCATCCAAATTTTTTTATTAAAAAAAAAAAAAAAAAAAAAAAAAAAAAAAGTTGTCCATATTGTAAATCAGCATAATTATTTTTATGTTTGTTTTGGCATGAGTTGTACTCAGCCCATTACCACAAGTCCTCGACTTATTATTGGGCTTAAAGCAAAAAATAAAAATAAAAACGATACAACCCGGATAACACGGTGCTAATTTTTCCCGTCAATAACAGAATAATGCTTGCATGCACGACTTGGAGATTTTTCAAAAAGTTGGCTGCGAACTATCAATTTCTCTCAATTTTATCCGTGAATTAGCGCTTTCCCTTCAATTTTAGCCACCTGAACTTCAAGGCCCGCACTAGCACATTCAAACGGCACATTAGCGTCCCTTCCCAATTCTATAGCCCACCTATGGAAACAGGACATCATCTATGGTAGGATCTTTGATGCGGTTGGACCTTTGCTTTGGATGGATTTTCACTGTACTTGGATCTTTGATGCGGTGGGCCTTTGTTTTGGATGGATTTTCACTGTATTTGGACTTATGCGGACTTTCTCGATACTGAGTGAAACTGTGTAACACACGCGTCCATTTAAAAATAATTAAAAACACAAGCCGACAAACCTGAATCACTTTCTCTAGTCGTATGCATATGCATGACACTCCCAAGGGGATTTACGTGTAGCTACATATACTTCGTGTCTTTCCCTTTGTGATTTCGACTACGCTATCACACATCTCATGATCATGAAACAAGATCTACCTTCATGAAATGGGTTTTTTTCTCGTACCCGTACCCTCCACTCCCGGGAAAGTCCCTCTCTAGTCCATAACTTTCGTTCCTTAACTCTCTTCCAACTCTCAATCGATATATTCGTTTGCATATAGATGACTATAATGCAAATTACATGCAAATCGTCTCAGCTACAGACACCTTAGTTTTTCTATACATTTTTTTCTGTTTATCTAATTAAAAAAAAAACCCCGAGTTAAAAACAGAGCAACCCTTCTACTTTAGCTTCCTGGTATTTTCATAGGGAGTCAGAAAAGTAAAAGTATAGTGGTTAAGTTTAGAGAAACATTTTCGGTTACAATTTTTCGATTAATATCTTCCTCATTCTTTTCACTTCCTTAAACACTTCGAGTGGACCTGAGAAATGAATAAATACATAATTCATACGTTTGCGTAAACGATAACATGACTTGAGGTTGAGAAGGCGCTGGAACTCAACTATTGAGCTAACACCATCGTTTCTTATTCTTTTTTTATCTACTTGATATTCTTGTCATAGCATGAGACCCGTAGTTTGCCTTTTTGGGTGAAAATAAATATTTAGAAGACACTCCAAATGAAATTACGTTCAGGGAATTTATTTTCACTTCGTTCGCCTGAACGAATTACGGGAGATTTTGCGCGGACTAAGGGAAAAGGGATTACATATATCTTTTGATTTTTCTTGTGAATTGTGTGTCTACAAAAACAAAAGGGTTAGGAACAGTCAAACGAGTGATTCTGCCTTAGGGTGAAGGACAACCCAGAAAACTCCCTCTTTTCTGTGGAATTTGTTTAAAGGAAAAATGTGTTAGCAGCAAGTGGTCGCAAATTGATTCCACCACCTGGTGTGTGGCTAGGGGAGGTTTCCCTTTTAAATCCACCATAACTCAACTCAGTAATCCCAAGGAGGAGCAGAGAACTTCTTCGAGACGGGGTGGGTTATTTTACGAAATTAACCTAGTCGGAAAATATTTAAACCCCCCTTGAAATTTTCTACACTTCTCACCTTTAGAAAGTAAATTACAGGACCAACTTACAAGAGTGTTACATTAAATTAGAAAAAAAAAACCTAAAAAGGGACTTAAGGTCTGCAAGCTATTCTTCATGACACGCTAGGAGCGATCGTGTCTTTCTCACACGTTCTATCGAGAGGGAGGATAGTGAGAGAGAGTGAGGGTGAGGGAGAAAAAAAATAAGGGCAACGACAAAGCCGCCGTATTTCACCCCTTCCGAGAAAGTTCACGCAATAGCAGAAAGTGTACTAGCACGGCGGCAGCAAGATAAATTACTGTCGTTAGCGAGGCCAAGAGAAATGTTAGCAATATCGAGAGGCCAGCTCTATTACTCGATCATAAAAATGTGAGTCTGTCCGTCACAGTATAGGTCATAAAGGACGTTCGTTTCTCGTGGAAAAAAAAAAATTAATATTGAAAAATTTCGCTCATCAGGCAGCTGGCGGTCGGAAAGAGTGCATTTTTCATTTATGTATTATACATAAATGAAACCTAAGACGTCCCAAAAGTACCAACTTAGTGAAATTTGAAGATTTTAAAAAGTAATTGTTATCGCCTCTCCATCAACATTCATTGTCCCCCTTGACCATTCTTGGCAAAGCCTGTTGATCAAAGTAAAAGCAATCCCGCGACAAACGGGATCATGAAAATAACGCGCATTAAGAAAATTTCAGCACCATCGGACTGCCGATAGCCGGACTTGTCTGATGGCTTCTGAAACATTTATTGAACGCTAGAATACTGATCAATCGAAATAAAGCCTCAAAACAAAAGAAAGAAAATCCAATAAACAAACAAACAAACGAACGCACGGAATTCGAAAGAAATGTTCGTTTTTAATGATGGACCATACGATTTAGAAGAATTAATTGAAAAACTAAGAGAACAAAATGAAATTGATGATGATGAAACTGATGATAATCTTGCGGACGTTGAAAAACAAAACAACGAATTTGAAGTGCCGAATGACCGTGCTGGTTCTGGCGACATATTGTTAGACACTGGCTTGGACTCCGGAAACAAAGAATATAATACTACTTTTCCTGTTCCTCACCTCGAACCAGGCAATGAATATTAAGAACTGACGCGATAATTAAATTAAAAACAAAGGAAATATTTAATGCACATAGGTAATTCATAACTTAAAATCTACTTCATCGCCCGTCTACGAATGTGTTCTGGGAGGAGCGGGTGTTGGAAAATCGCGCTTAATTCAGGTTTTACAACAATCGCTTCTAAGATTAGCGGATATAGTTCAGAAAACCGGCTAACTCAAAGCTAAAAAATGGGAGAAACAGCCGCTAAATATCTGCGTAATACACGTGGTTATCGGGTTTAAATATCGGGAACGTTCCTAGTTTCCGGCCTTTAGTTTTGAGTAATTATTTTTCGTGAAATTCAGGTGCAAATGTGAGTGAAATTTGAGGTTTCTTGGGTGAACAATCGCGATATTTCACGAAGAAACGGAATGTTTCGTATGGCTTTTTGGAAATTTCCAAGCTTTAATTTCTGGGGAATGGTCAGTTCGGGTTTGAATATAAGCGAAATTGCAAGTTTCAGGTCTTTCCTCCAAACTGCATCAAGTTTAGGGGCATTATTTTAGTCGTGGAGACCGGTTTAGCGGCCCGGGACAGTGCTCAAAGTCTGACATAGCCGCAAAGTTGCATCATTTCGATGGTAAATGTCCACGAAGTTACATAATTCGTGTTGTAACATAAAATTACAAGTTTTCGGGTTGGATATTCGCGAAATTGACAGTTTTGGGTCATCATTTTGAGCGAAATTGTAGTTCAGGGCTTTACTTCAACCAAAATTGCGAGTTCATAGGGACCTTTTTCGTGGTGGTGGAAGCTAGGATAAACGATCAAAACAGAATCTAGAGTCTGTCGAATTTGGGTGTTCATTGGCGGGAAATTGGATGTTCATTGGCCGAATATCCCATTATCGGTCTTAATTCTCGAAAATTCCTGTTTGTGGTCTTAATTCAAGTGGAAATCCAAGTTTCGGGTCTTAATTTCAATGAAATTACGCGATTCCGCGTTAACGCATATATATTTATCCGCTTCCCGTATGCACTGCTCCATTTGTTTTAGTGTATCTCTGGGTATCTAGCTTAGAAGTGACGCGGAATCTAGATTACTTTTTCCGCAAGTGTGCACTTGGCCTAACGACTACTGAATTCGTGTTCTAGAGGTTCTGAAACATGACATGACCCATGTTTGCCACCATCACGACGAGACCAATAGTGCATTTTGACATAAATGAAATGCACTAAAAACGGAAGTGAGAAGCTTGATTGGTGGGGCGGGGGGGGGGAATAATGAGCACAAGCCGCTTCAGAAATACTGGTCCGATTAAAAATGTCCATTAAAGATTTTCTTGGCTCATCCTCAGAGTTGGGATACCTATTTCCCGCTCTTGTTGGCTGAACTGGTCGTGGAATTCACAATTGCGAAAGAGGTGGAGACGGGAGTGCTTAAAATAAAGAAACATAAACAAACAAATTCTGGCGTTTTTTTTATTCAACTACCCGCAACTGTACAACGCTTTTCGAGCTTTAGCCACCGCATAATAGTATACACCTCAAACGTCCAGCGGAGATGAATGTATTCGAATTATTATTATCCTTCGTTTTTAGTGGTTGAAAAAGTCGGTAATATTACTTATTGTGTCCCTATTACTTATTGGGCCCAAATTCCTAGAGCCAGTATACTTAAACTATACTGGGCGGAGCCCCAAGTTTCGCGTGCAGACTTGGGGACGAAAGAACAATACGCCGCAATTGCTATCTACACGTTTTTGAGGAATAAATATTAATAGGCAAGAATGAAATAAATAAATAAAACAATGGAATGATCTGCAATATTACATTTCATTTTCCGGGTGACGTAATGACTAAGTACTTTTTGCAAAATTCGTAATGATGTGGCGTAATTGGGGCAGCATTGAAAATAAGAATAATAAAAAAATGTCCTACGCTGCATTGGTCTGTTGACTGTTGAAAAGACAAATAAGAAGGCAAACGCCCGGAAGGCAGTGGAGCTGGCTGAGCTCTCCATTTAAAAAGTCAAGGGTAATTGAATTGGATAACAGGAGTTACTTCAACTTTTGATGCTTCCTTGTTACAAAATAATTTAGTTCAAAAAACTCACTCTTTTAGTTTTTAGAATGGAAATTCGTATTGCAGGGACATTTCCACTCAGGATCTTCATCATCATAAAACTAAAGAAGAAAATAAGGCAAAAACCTTCTTTCCCTTCCATTTTGCTAAATCCATCAAAGTTACCAGTCGTTTCAGAAAAGCTGTTAGCCTGCATTAATGGAGCATCTTCTTTTGCACTGCCATGGATCTTTTGTTTCGCTGTAAAACACTACCACAACCCCCTACCGTCACGCTCATCTTTTGCAACTTCAACTGAAGCTTTTGTCATTCGAGTGCTCAAATGGTGAGCGTGATGTGATACAAAGGAAGGGGGCAACTGGTGAGAGGGTGAGAGGTTATTAGAATGTAAGCACGTAATTCCTTATGAAGTTCAGGCTCATTCGAATTTCAGATAAAGCGTGACGTGAAGGTAGAAATCACAGAGAAGAAAGTGTAAAAAAAAGAGCGGTGCCTACTTACTTGCTAATGTCAAGTAAATTCTTTAATTCCAACGCATGTACACGGTCAATACGACTTTATTCTCATCGCTGGCCATCCTAGTCTTTGAAGTTTTCAACACCAAACGGTTAAGAATCGGTTCGTATGGTGTGGTGTTTCCACGCAAGAATTCGTATTGTACGTCACTATGCCTCAGAGGGCTCACTGGAAACAAGCTATAACCATAGCCCTCCTAGAGCCCTCCAAAACAAACACCAGTGCTTGTAAAGTCCCCCATTGTTTTTTTCAATTACTCGACTCCGCGAAATTATGAAGTCATGTCCCACAATACTGCTTTTTGAACGGCTCAAAAGCACGCAATTTTTATTTTGCTGCGGTGAAACCGGAAAATGTCCTTTTTTTGAGTGAGCCAGCCACGACATTTGCTGTTTTGTGTAGCGAAATTTGTTTTTAATACTCCAACTCCCTCCAATTGGCTTCTGAATGGGTCATAGTAGCACACAATTTGGTTTTTAATGAGGCAACCCCGCTTATTTTGAAATTCGTTTTGAACGATCCAACTCCGTGAAACTGTGAAGGTGCCTTTACACTGCGCGAAACTTCCTCGCGAAACTGTTTCGCGAGGAAGCCTCGCGCAACGTGGGGTGTTTACACTAAGCGAAACAATGGAGGCGAGGCAAGGTGAGCCACCAGTTTGGGCGAGGCAGCCATGCCAAGAGGAATTGTTTTTAAGGTGCCGGGGACTGCGGAGGCCTTTTCATTGTTGGTTGCGACCGAACGAGGACAAACGAACGACACAATAATAAAAAAAAATTAAAAAAGTTTCACGCGGTCAAAATGCGCGCTAAAAAACCGACAACGGTTGGCTCGCCTCGAGTCTGCCTCGCGCAACGTGTTTCGGGGTGAAACATCCATTTACATTACGCGAGACTTGACTCGCGAAACTGTTTCGCGAGGAAGTTTCGTGCAGTGTAAAGGCACCTTGACAGAGGAGTCTACCACTCCAAATTGGTCTTCCGGAATGGCCGAACCTGCGAAATTGTTGCTTTGGGTGAGTAGTGGTAAATCTCACCAAATTTGTTTTAATCGAGCCATCCCAGCAAAATGTTTTTGAAAGGAGTGAGCCCAGTAAAATTACCCCTTAAAACGAGCCTTTTTGGGCTTAGCTTTTTAAACGGGTCAATCCTGCGAATTTGTTGTTACGGAGTCAAACCCAGTGAAATGGGTTTTCGTGTGTAATGTTCCACGAAAATTGGATTTCGAAAGGGCCAAACCTTTATTTCTTGAATTGCGAGGGGTTTTAATAGGTTAAATCTCTAGATTCTAACTTTCGAATTAACGATTACGGTCAAATTAACGAATTAATGCGATTATGGTGGCGCTTAAGTGGGTAATATCGCTTTGGTCATGGCTCGCTAATGATGGTGGGAGGGTATTGGTCTTGTTCCGTGGAAAACGTTTCGTAACAGTTCAGCCCACCAATTCACGTTTCTCAATTAATAGTCCAGTCAATCCAAGCTTTGGAGCGGAAATAAATAAGTCGATTGTAGCGGCTAAAGCGGGGTTTGCGTGTTTACCA
Organism: Corythucha ciliata; assembly: GCA_038030265.1. Classification (NCBI taxonomy): domain Eukaryota; kingdom Metazoa; phylum Arthropoda; class Insecta; order Hemiptera; family Tingidae; genus Corythucha; species Corythucha ciliata. The sequence continues at coordinate 35,325,161 of CM075938.1, read as the reverse complement.
GGGTTGGATATTTTCATTTGACTTTTTTGCTTGAAAAATAGTGAAAAAAACGCTGTCACCCACTAGCCAATAACGCACAGACAGGACACTCACAAAAGGTCGAAAAAAGATATGTCTCTCCATTTCGTGAACAGTTTTATTCAGACCGGTTTCGAAGCTTTATCTCGTCATCATCATTTGGGTGGACTTATAGACGACAGGGTGTAACAACCTTCATTTTGACATTTAATGAAACTATCACTGATGATGACGCGATAAAGCTTCGAAACCGGTCTGAATAAAACTGTTCACGAAGTGGAGAGACATATCTAAAAAATCAAAGCTTGAAGACAGGACACTCCAGCCGTTTCCCACTGTAAAATTGCAACACGCTTAAGCCGCCGAATCGCTGAAATCATGCGGTACTCACTCACGTAGGATAGGCCTCAGGGGACGTGTCTAACGTGAACGGTGATGCCTATGCGGGATTAGTACATTCTTTCTTCTTCAAACCCAGCAAGCCTGTTCGTTTATCGTTCAGAGTAGGCAAGTTGAGGCTAGTGGAGCAGTTCTGTGAAACCAGTACTCGCCTTCACCTTTGTTGTTTATTTGCGTGTGCCACTCTGCCATACTTATATGATGAACAAGTTCCGGTTTCGATAGTTCTCAGAGAATTCACCAGAGATCGTCTCGCTTAGTTCAAAAATTAATATTTTTACAATACAATAGAGACTTTTAGCAACCCTGCCGCTAACACTAACGCAAACGTTAAATCAGTCGTTGCTTGGTTACGAAACATCTGATTGGTTGAAATTTGAAAAAGTTTCCGGAGGATTTAACGGGAGAGAGCTAAAACTCACTAATTTCGCAGCTTCCGCCCGAAAATAGCCATTTAGCAGCTGCTTTTCCTAGAAATCAAACAGTTCCGGGACTACTCACTGTTAATGTCGCTATACAGACTACCTACTCGGACGTGAGGTGGGAAGACGCTGTCCCACGTGTGATACAAAATTCCAGAAAAGGCTTTAGTTTGTTTGTGTTCACATTGCTCTGCTGGACGAGGGAAGACGTGGGAAGATGCGTGTCCGAGCAACGTTAACGTTTACAAACAAAAGCATATGTTGGACTTTTACATCAAACGTGGGTCAGCGTATTCCCACGTCACGTCAGAATATACTGAATTGACCTTTAGCCCAAAAAACTTGTATTTTACTGATATTTAGCTACGAAACTTGCAATTTAGTAGTTAGAATCTCGACTATTCGGCCTTAACTTGAAGCCATACTTTAGCTTCAAATGGTTATTTCATGGCTATTCAGCCTTGATCTTTGCAGTTTTGTGTCTGTTTTCCGTCCTGAAACTCGTAATAGACCGAGAGCTGGCGACAGTCCCATTCAACCGGAAGAACATAGTCACGAAAGATATGCAAAATGACGGCATTTGACCCCCTATATACGAGTCCGGAAGTCTGCCATGCTGTATCCGGGGCCTAAGGATTTTATAGCTAATTAAAGTCCTTAATTTGGGACATGAATTTAATCAGAAGAACATAGTCCTGAAACTAGTCTCATTCGAAAGGTTTTACGCGCTGATTACAAATATGATCGTCTGCCGCCGTCTGCCTGGAGCATTTGCCCTCAGTGGCTCGCCAAACTCACGAAATTCAGTAAACTTTAATTAACCGGAAGAACATAGTCCTACCTAAAACTGGTCTTATTCGAAGCGATCTTTGGAGATTATTACAAATTTAATCGTCTGCCGGTGTATGCCTGGGGCATTCGCCCTCGGTGGCCCATCAAACTGCACAGAGGGAAAATGTTCAACGAGTCGTGATGCTAGTCTCATTCGAAAGGTTTTATAAGCTGATTACAAATATGATCGTCCGCCACTGTCTGCCTGGGCCCCTCTGTGGCTCGCCAAACTCTCAAATCTTAGAAAATTTTAATTAACCGGAAGAACATAGTCCTTAATTAAAATTTTCCAAATTTCGAGAGTTTGGCGAGCCACAAGGGGCAAATGCCCCAGGCAGACGATGTCAGACGACCATATTCGTAATCAGCTCCATAAAACCTTTCGAATGAGACTAGTTTCAGGAATATGTTCTTCCGGTTAATCATTTTCCTCCGGTGCAGTTTGACTGGTCACTAAGAGCAAGTGCCCCAGGCAGACGATCATTTTCGTATTCAGCCACATGAAACGTGTCACAAAATACCATTTTCCGGACTTAGTTCTTCCGGTTAATTAATATCTCTGATTTAAGGAGTTTACTGGCCACCGAGGGCAAATGCCCCAGGCAGACGATTATATTTGTAATAATCTCCATAAAACCTATCGAATAAGACCAGTTTCAGGACTGTGTTCTTCCGGTTAATTAAAATTTACCGAATTACTTGAGTTTGGCGAGCCACGGAGGGCAAATGCCCCAGGCAGACGGCTGCAGACGATCATACTCGTAATCAGCTCCATAAAACCTTTCGAATTAGACTAGTATCACGACTATGTTCCTCTGGTTAATCATATTCCCTCTGTTCAGTTTGACGGGTCACTGAGGGCAAGTGCCCCAGGCAGACGCCGACAGAAGATTATATTTGTAATCATTTCCATAAAACCTACCGGACTGGACCAGTTTCAGGACTATGTTCTTTCGGTTAATTAAAATTTTCCACATTTCGAGAGTTTAGCGAGCCACAAAGGGCAAATGCCCCAGGCAGACGGCGCCAGACGATCATATTCGTAATCAGCTCCATGAAACCTTTCGAATGAGACTAGTTTCAGGACTATGTTCTTCTGGTTAAATTCATGTCCCAAGTTAAGGACTTTAATTAGCTATAAAATCCTTAGGCCCGAGATACAGCATGGCAAACTTCCGGACTCGTAAATAGAGGGTCAAATGCCATCATTTTGCACACCTTTAGTGACTATGTTCTTCCGGTTGAATGGGACTGTCGCTAGCTCTCGAACTATAATTTCACTGACGCAATGTTCAGACGTTAAAGAAGAATAATTTCAGGATCTGAACAATTTTGAGACAAAATTTGAATTATTCGACAAACAACAGACAACATATTTTTAGTGAAGTGACGGGGGAGGGGGGATGTTTGATAACTGCATTGTGAAATCGATAGCTTTTATAGCCACACTATCAGAACAAATCAGGTTCTGAATCAGGTTATTCCAGTTTTATGCTTGAATAGTCAGTCTAGGAAGCGAAATGGTCAGTTTCTAAACGATTTTGCAATTTTATTGGCAAAAATCAGGCGAAACATGGTCATTTTCACAAAGGAAATTCTGTTTTCCAGCGAAAAATTCAAGGATCTTATTGTTTTTAAAAGAAAAACGCTCAGTTTGAATGCCAAGTGGGCAAAATGAATGGATAAATTGACGGTTTCCAAGTGTACCTAGTTTAAAGAGTTGTTAAAAACGAAGACGGCTTGACCAATAGTGAGGAAATAGGCAGCAGCATATGCCCTTGTCACGTCCTGGCTACATCCTAGGTGGAATTGTCAGTTTTTGATAATACATTTCGGAATAAAAGGTTACACTGTTTGGACAGAGGTGCCAGTTTTTGATTGGTAGTGACCCTTTCTGTGCCGAGTGATGAGTTCACGCATTACTGTACTGTGCCATCAGTGCTGCTGTATGTGTTTCGGGGGTTACACAACCAGTTATACAATATACGAAAAATCCGGGTTCAAGGTTAAAGCCAGCTTCACGGGTAAAATTGCTGCTTGTTGAGTTCCCTCAGATCCTAGGAAGAACGGGATGTTTCAGTGGGCAATAGTCTCTTTCTTTAGTGGCAGGAATCTTTGGGTAAATTACTTGGTTTGTTTCGAAAACTCAGGTTTCGGGGCTAAATTGGCTGTTGGATTAATCGCCTTGGAACCCTACCTGTCCCGGCTCCAACCAAAACCTGAGGTGTACCGAGGTGTCCATACTGTTCCCAAGATCCCCACTACTTTGCTAAATTTGGATGTTAATTTTAATTCGATAACAGAATTCAAATGATTAAATCCCAACACAGCACTCCAGATCCGCGCCTGAACTGGAAGCACGAAAAACATCTGGTGTCACAAGAGCCTGGTGAATATACTTGCGATCTTACGCCAGGGCAGTGAGCAACTTGTGGCTCACTTTGTCCCTGAAATTCCATTGAACGATATAACGGAGACGATCCCACCTTTCAATGAACGAAATGTGGAGCGCCACATATACTTGTATGTTTTAGACAACTTTTAGACTAAGTTGAGGTCATACAAGTGTTCACTTACCCCTCACTGACGATTATGAAATACATCCAGTCACGCTGAAAGAAATCAAAAGCGAAATAAAAGACAACATCAACGCTAAGAAGTCCCCTACTGATTACAGGTAGAGTAGTGAAAGAGCTCCCAGAAATAGCATTAGAGAAATTACTTCATGTTATTAATGCTGCGTTCAGATTGAAGCACGTACAATCTCAATGGAAGGTAGCTGAGGTAATAATGATCCCTAAACCAGGAAAATCACCGAATGAAACAACAGGATATCGTCCTATATCTCTTCTACCAGTCTTATCGAAATTATTTGAAAAATTACTATTAAGAAGGCTTAAGCAAATTATAGAAAACAGAAAACTATTCCCTAATCACCAATTTGGCTTCCGGCATCACCACTCGACGATCGACGAAGTACATTGAATAACAAATGTGATCGAAAAAGCGTTAGAAAACAAACAGATTGCATCTAGCGTGTTTCTGGATGTTGCTCAAGCCATTGAGAAGGTGTGGCACGAAGGGCTTGAATACAAACTACGCAGGCACCTCCCTAGTCAATATTACCTGCTACTAAAGTCGTACCTGGCCAATTGACACTTCAGGATGAAGCAAGACGACAAATACTTGGACCTAAAGCCCATGTCAGCGAGAGTATCTCAAGGCAGCGTTCTCGGACCAGTCCTCTGCTTATTGTACACAAGGGATCTATGCCACCTTCGCCGATTATACAGCCATCTAGCTGTTGGAGAAAACGTTGAGCAAGCTACAACTGCAAACAACTGTTGACAAGGTTGTCAAGTGGACTAAAACATGGAGAGTGAAGCTAAATGAAAATAAATCAGCTCATGTGAATTTTACCAACCGCAAAATTGCCACCCTGGACGTCAATATTAATTCGAGTAAGGTTCCGCATACCGAGTCAGTAAAATATTTAGGTATGACACTTGACTCCAAGCCGAATTGGAAGAAGCACCTACAAAAGAAGAAAGAGGAGCTCAACATCAAGTTCAGGAGTATGTATTGGCTAATGGGAAGGAAGTCCCAATTAACTCTACACAACAAAATTCTCATGTATAAACAAATTCTGCGGCCTATTTGGACGTATGGAATACATCTTTGGGGCTGTACTAAGAAATCAAATGCTAAAATAATCCAAACCTATCAATACAAGGTGCTGCGCAGCATTGTGAACGCGCCATGGTACATGCGGAACGTTGACATTCATCGCGCCTGAAAATGGAAACTGTTGGCGAAACCATTGCCATATTCGCTCGGAAGCATCAGAGACGCCTCCTCAAACATATAAACCCAGAGATGCCCACTGTCCTGAAAAATAAGAACGAACTCCGGAGACTCAAGAGAAATAAACCATCGGACCTCGTAGTGATGTGTTGACGTTTGTAGCGCGTGTGAACCTGGTGCACTAAATTAATTATAATGCAAAGGATGTGACTTGTTGAATGACTATCCTATTAGTGAACTAATTAATGAGATTTGATATTGCTAGACGAACTATGATTTTGCTTGATGTTCAATAGCAATAAAAAAAAAAAAAAAAAAAAAACAAAAAAAAACTTACCCCTCGAAAATATTCGAAGGACGAATACATAAGCAACAAGACTACACCAACGCTAAAGAAGGATCGTTTAATTCTAAAAAGTTTTTAAGAAGCAGATCTTTTCGAAACTACTTCTACCAAATTGCTTCTCCTATATAGATAGCGTGAATAATTTGGAACTTGGATAATCAGGCTTATCGAGGGAAGTAGAAGTAATTGGGCCACTTTAAGTATCATTCTTCATTCTTAAAATATAATTTTAATTCAATTGCAAATTTGAAACTGTTCGAGAATTCTGGAATAAAATTGAATTAAATTCTTTAGCTGATGCGTTCTTTTCCAGCGGAGGTATGCAACAACTCGCACGACACACCCAAGGGTGCGGCCACATGAGTTATGCGGGTTGATGCATAGCTTTCGAGAGTGCCTATTTTAATTATGTAACTCGTACGTTATAAAATTATTACATACTATTATTATTGTTATTATTATTATTTGGAATCTAGACGCAAAATTACTTTTGGCTGCCTCTTTTCGTTTGCGATTCAATGATTGTGAGCAAAGGTACATAACGATAGTCAAGTGTAAAATTAAAACGTTTAAAAACGCATTACAGAGTTAACGTTTTCAAAAAGGACTTGTTCTCCTGCCGTTGTCGGTGCTACACGCAGGAAACGAGCGGAGTTGAAACTCATCTTTTCACGACGCATAAATTAGAGTGTGATCAGTAGCACAGTACCTATTAAACTAAACAGTTTTGCATGAGTATTAGAAAACAAATCGAATCGTCGTCTCACGCGGTCGATGTGACTCGAGTGATGTAAAAGTTTTCAATTGAACCCCCGAATTCCCCCCCCCCGCCCACCCCCGAATATAACGTTAAAAAATGTCTGGCCTTGTACAGAGTCGAAAACAAGAGGTAGATTGTAAGTTGCACTAATGAGTGATGGTGGTATTAAGTGGAAAAAGAGGACCGACCATTACTGCCGAACGCACACCATTAGGGTATCCAGTAACGACGACCTATGAAATGGTTGCGGGGAGGGGGTAGTGAGAGCTGAGCTTGAGGAAGAGTGAGAGATTTGATATTCGCTTCCAATCAGATACAAACTGGTGTACTAATTGATTTTATACCCAAGGTACTCGAGTAAAATTAAAACGCGAGTCCATTCGAGGATGGGGAGAATAATATTATTTGATACGCATATTGATATATGCGTACATAATAAGAAGTTCAGCAATCCGACAGACAAAAAAATCAAAAGTAAAACAAATTATTAATATTTTGTTTTAATGGTAGATACGCAAAAGTGACCGTAACATTTAATATTTTTGCTTCATTGTGAAAGGAAGACTTGGTCCATGACGTTACCATAACAACAGATTTCCAGCTAATTAAGCGATTGATGCCGTAACCAAGCTAATGCAATTTGAAGTTCGTTTAGATTAAGGGAAAGAGGAAAGTAATCTGCGCGAAAAGTTTTTGGCAACGACTTTTGTATAAGGGCCCATCCACCCCAACCATCTTCTTTTCATCGTCTCTTCAGCCTTACGGAGAAAAGATATTTTAAACTCAATTTTGAATAATTGTTAATCGACGTTTATACCGTATTTTTTCATTTCTTTCTCAAACTTGTTTTAATTATTGAAGCGTGATTTATTGATTGTCTGTGGAACCGTGTAGTTGACAAGGCAAGACAAAATTATAACTTCGTTACGTTTCTATCCTCAACGGTATTTTCTCCAGTGAAGCAAAAAAAAAAAAATGTGCTATTAAATCGTTGAACCAGTTGTAAAAAAAAAAACAAAAAAACCCTGGGTTTCGGTCCAAACAAAAGGGGCACGAAGACCGTGCGGGGGGGAGTCTTCCGGGAATTTAACAGTTGAAGAAAGGGATCCATCATGTGATGTACATTCCTCCGCCCATACTAATGCAATAGTCCCGAAGGACTGCGAGTTGGCCGTTCCTGACAAAGCACCAGGTCTCTCTCTCACACTCTCACTTTCCAGTTATTCGAGCAAAAATATTTCATTCCAGGGCACGTTCGTAACTGCGCGTTCAATTCCTTTTGACCAGAATTGCGATCACATCAAAATAAAGATAAAAGTAAAATTAACGCACCTAGTTGGAATACAACCAGATGATTAGGTGTTTTTTGCGTTGTTCGTTGGGTTAATAGGGGTTAATAAAGATGTTTTTACGACGAAAATCAAGGTGACTAAACTCTCTTATAGGTGCCGAAGATTTCCCCCAGCCCGACCTGTCGGGAGGGGTAGGGACTGACGCGACTTCACCAGCAGTCCTTTACATAGATATTGACATAGAGACGGAACTTTGTCATTATATTCAAGTTTTGAGCTAACTATTATGTGAGGTACATTCTTCACGCCTGAAATTCTGGTACCTATTTTCGGTTGTTCATAAAGTTGAGTTCACAACTTCTGAGACACATTGAGCCCGTTTATTTCTTCGTTTACCTTGTCTGTTGGAAAATAAGCCACGCCTTTGCTCTCTCGTGATTCCAACATAATTATACCTATACTATTACTTTAGTTTGATTACACATAGCCTAGGCTGAATAACTTGATTATAAATAAACTTGAATTTACAATGCGGGTAGCGGACTGAGATGGTTTTAATTGCGCGTCATTTAAAGCTTAATCAACACGTCTATATACGAAAGCTTTCACCTGCCTTCGTGTCTCGTTTCAGATTTTAATGGAAAACTTTCTGCTCTAGGAGTCCCTATTAACTGAATAAGAATAGGTCGTGAAATATTCTGGTGCTGTGCCCCACCAATTTCATCCACATCTTTTTATAACTGTGCGAACTTTGTTACACCCGGAGTGATATGGTTCCTCCTCACCATGCACGGTTCTTGCGCTTTCAACCCTTTTTGCAATTAAATTTATTTAAAAGACCTTTCCGTAATAAAAGTCACGTTTCCAGGTAACGCTCTAGAGAGCTTGTTACAAAAAAAAAAATACCAGAGTCGTCGAGACGTGAATTAAATAAAATCTTAAATTTCAGAATAGCTGTAATCGTGGGTGTAATGAAAGACTCCATCGCGTTCTGGTCTAATGTACAGAAATGGGTGTTGTAAATTGGCTAAAGGACAAAAGGTTGGTGGGGTACGTTGGTGCCTTTGTGCGTTAATGCACTATATAGGCTGTATAGATAGACAGTGGGCAAAGAGACAGTAGTGGCGAATAGCAATCTATTTATCTTTGAATAATTAGCGAGGCTCGCCTTCGGTCATTTTGCAATTGCAAATGACTCATTTGGAATGGTTTCATGACGCAGTTGGGTGGGAGATTGAAGGGTTTTAACTGATGGGAGTCTAAATGATGGATGGGCGTTCGAGAAAAGGGCTCGGGTCGGTATAACGTCAGGCAGAGTTGTATAGGAACGAATAATACAGGAAAAATAAAACGATATTTTTTAAAGAACAAAATCGTTACCGATACAGGGGTCACTACAACTTACCTTTAGTTAAATTAATCCTCAAACTACCTTAATCCCTTCAGGTCTGTGTCTGGTTAAACGTGTTGCGAATAAATAAAGTGTTTGACTCATCAACATTCAGGGCGGAGCTTTCTCCGGCTAGGCAAGCATTTCTGTTAAATCACTCCAGTGATAGGCGCAACATTTTAACTTCTAAATGCTACTGCATTTTACTGCGTATGCGCTTATAGGGTAGTATTTGAAGATTTGGTAACCTGTGTTAATTTCAAGGGTGGAGAAAAGACAGGCCTTTTTTACACATGTATAATGTATATTGCAGCGAGGAATCACGATTTGAGGGATTAGTTGGTGATTAATGGCGGAAAAAATGGGAGAAAAGACTCATTTTATGATTGTAAAATTATACGATTCCTTCGTGAATTAAGCCTTTTCCGGAAATCCAATCTTCATTGCGATTTAGGAGTAATTGTTGAAAATAATCGCGACACAGCCGAGTGAGTAGTCAGTTGAACCGAGTTCAGTTGAAACCACTACTGGGCACTAACTCAGTAAAACGATGTCCGAAACTTTTCCGCGGTTGTGATTCTCGCTGCATTAAATTTTCAATCAAAACATTACCGATCTGTTAGCCCTCTAGAAGCAAACACTAAACCAAATTACCAGGTGTAATAAATTAGCCAGTTTTGATTGGGTGGGGGGGGGTGAACCGCTCCCAGCCACTGATTAGGGGGGCTACCGAAATACTTGAACATGGGAAAATGGTGATTTTTTAGGTTTCATTTTCATAGATGTAAGAATGTGAATAGGAGCTGACGTGATATCCGGTTAGACGGCAATCTGCTCGCATGTAATAAGCTCATCCTCACTTTCTGTAGGTCCTTATAGGCGGCTAAAACTGAGCTGGCTCGCTAATGGGCTGTTATTAGAGCAAGTAAGCAACTTATAGTTTGGAAAAAACACTAATATTCGTGCCTGAAATAGTAAGAAAACACTCATTTTTTGCTGAAATGGGTAAAATGCTCTAATTCGGGGTTTTTCGGTGCAACGCAAGACGAAACTTGGGAAGCAAACGCTGATTCACGGAATATGGAGGCCGTTTCACGCCTAATATTCAGAAAAAAACACTAATATCTGCTCTTGGGGCTAGTCGGCAGTTGGAAATAGGAAAACGCGCTAATTCGTGTCAAAAAATTAAAAAACTTTATCAAAAAATGCTAATTTGAAAAAAATTCTTGAATCACAAGGACTTGGAAGTTCTTGGAATCTTATTGCCCAGTATGATGGAAGTCCTTTTACAGCCAAAATCAAGACCAAGCACCAATGTCTGCTCTTGGGGCAAGCCGGCAAAAAAAATCAGGAAAAATTGGTAATGCGTGTCTAAGGCCCGTTTTACACGAGTAAGTTTTTTGATCAAAGTAACCATTTTGAAAAAAAATGACAGATGTTCCCTGCCTCAAACCGTCTGTTTGTGTTCAGATTAACAAATTTTTGAACAAAAAACTTACTTGTGTAAAACGAGCCTTCAACTGAAAAAAATGTTTACTCGCGGTTAAAATGGAGAAAAATATATTTTAACGCCACATGATATTTAAATTCCTTGTTTACGTAATCAGAGACCAAGGGGCTCGTAGAGACTTCCGCCCCGGGCCACATGGGTGTATAGGTTCGCCACTGTTACTGTGGCAGCGGGGACGTACTTCTATACGGACGCCCAGAAAGTACAGGGTGGCGTACGGCCGTATGGCATACATCGATTGGGTGGAGACACGGTAAGCAGGGTAGCAGCCCTCAATCTACTCTACACCCTAATGAGGTGAACAGATGGGGGCTCCAAAAAAGCTCAAGGAACGGCAGGGTACACGACTTAAGACGCCCGTAGCTGGCAGGAGCAAAGAGTTCAAACTTCAAAAGAGGCCCATATATATAGATAAGCTGTCGTCACTGGAGATTAACCCCTGGTCAAATTGTTGGAATAGGAGGGCAGAAAGGTGCTTGGGGCTCTCCCGTACGGCGTGCGAATGGTGCGGTATAATAGCACCGAAGGGCGGTATTTTCAATTTTTTGTAGTCGTCGGTAGCACTAAATCCGTTTTGTTGTTGTTGTTTTTTTTTCATAAGGGTAACTTCGACCGTGTTTTTCATCTTCACACTCACGAAACAAACTTCTCATTTTCCTGGCATCCTTTACAACGTTTCTGGAAAGAGAAGGAAGTTAAAAATAAAAATTGCAGATCCAGTCGATCAAGATTAAATCCACCCGATGACTCTCAAACACCGCCGCGCCATGCCATAATTTCACGAAAAAGACCTGAAAATTCGCCCCACAATCCAGAATAAAAAACACATCGAAAAAAACCGATAATTTGGCTATCGCAGTGTGATTCAAAAACACAATTTTTTGGGTTTTGATCTTCCGGTTTTTGCAGTCTTTCGCTCTTTCAAACCCAAAGTTAATTGAATTTGGTTCCTTTAAAACCCAATTTCTGACAATTTAGGTTAATCATAAACCTAATTTCGTGACATTAGATCTTTATTTGGCGATAAACGATAATTTTGCCGGAGATCATCGCTTTTTTATAACCAAATTTCTTGGATTTGCCACTTTCAGAACATAATTCAGTTGGGGGGGGGGGGTTTACAATGCCATGTTTTTGGCAATGGGGATGATCTGCCCTGATGGTTAACGAGTTTTGATTCAGAAATTAAGTAGCTGTCGGGCTGCACTCTCCTGGACAAGTAGGAGGCCTTTGCTTACTTTTCTGGAGACCGCGATCGGAGTCCGCCACCAAGGAAGGTGTCAGACTGGTCAACGCATGCAAGCGCAATGGGAAGGAACTGCGCTCCCACACCGATGTTTGTGTATATGCCAACGTCCAGCACTTGGCATGAGAAAGTAAATACAACTTCAGGGGTGATTCCTCATATGATTATACCAGGAAACTAGTGAATTCATCGTGTTTATGTAACTGGGACGAGAAACCCACCTTTTGTAACCTTTTGTCTGGAGTGGAAAGGAGGCCTTAGATCCTAAATTTGTCGGTACATCAAGAACGAGGCAGTGAAAGGATGGTAAGAAGATGAGGAATAATATGAAGCTAATGTGAATGTTACTGAGGCTCTGTGATTTGCAATATTCCTCTGAGGAAGTGCAGGGGGTAGAACCACGCTGTCTTCAATCATCCCGTTTCAGCATTCAATGATTTCTCGCAACGCTCTATTCATCATTATAACTGAATGTGCAGAGAATTTTGAAAAGCTTGTATATTATTTATTTTGCATAATAATTAGTCGCAATTATTGAGTACCATTCCAATTTTTCCCTACTTGTTTTCGGTGACATGACCCTGATTTTGATTCATGACTTCATTAGGTCTGTGAAAGGGCGTACAAGTTACACCACCCATTTTCAAAGCTATATTTAATTGAGTCTTCAGTTCAATTTAACCAAAATAAATTAACAATTGTGTTTTTGAAATCCAGCCATTCATCACTCACTCGAACTCTGAATGCGGTTCACGTCAAACCCCTCATCCCCCCCCCTTTCAACCCGAAGGCAAGAAATATTTGTTCTTCCCACAAAAAGGCGAAAACGTTGTACACGAAGAATAACATGGAGCTGCAGTTCGACGAGGCTATCACATAAATAAAACAAAAACATGCAAGAGGGAGGATCAGTAGTAGAATATTTTAATGCCCATGAATAACACCACAAACCTGCTTCTCCACCCCAAGCTACCAATACTTTTTTATTCTTTCTTTAGGAGAATGATATCAACGCTTTTTACTATTTTCCTGGTTTTCTGGTCCTTATTTCTAGCCAAATGATAATGCCCTTACCTGAAACAAAGAAACAAAATGGCATCACATGATAAACTCGTATCTCAAAAAAATCAAATTTTACAGGAGGGACAAAAAATGGTATATTCCGTTGGAAGTCAAAAATTTTATAGCTTCAAATGACCATTTTTCTATTCCGATGGCCAGTCGCATGGGAAACCACTAAAAAAAGCAAATAAAGTCAACCACATATATATCCTCCAGTTACGAGGTTATCATTTTTCGTAAAATGGTGAGATACGAGGTCATCTCACCATTTCAGTAAGGCGAACCAATTTTTATAAAATTAACTTAATTGGAGAATAATGAATTCAGCGCTGGTCCTTCCTGTTATTTCAATTAAATTTAAATTGGATCGATATTAATGAATAATTCTGTCGCCGGTATTTTAATTAATAAATTAATTAGACTGATATTATCCGGACGACGATGGAAGGGCATAGCCCAACACGATTCGAGTTTCGAGAAAAAATGGCTCCCCGGCGGGATTTGAACCCGCGACCTCTGGATTTCCAGTCCAGCACGCTGCCATTTGCGCCACGGAGACGCCTATGGGAGCCGTACTCCGAGGGATAAGCTAAGCCGAACCCCACCCAGGTCCTTTGTTTATCGAAACTCTAGGCACTTCTCCTGATCGGTAAACCACGCCGAATTTTATCTTATATAGATGTTGTTAGATGGATATTAATGAATAAATCTGTCGCCGGTATTTTAATTAATAAATTAATTAGACTGATATTATCCGGACGACGATGGAAGGGCATAGCCGTCGCGTCATCCGGATAATATCAGTCTAATTAATTTATTAATTAAAATACCGGCGACAGATTTATTCATTAATATCCATCTAACAACATCTAGATAAGATAAAATTCGGCGTAGTTTACCGATCAGGAGAAGCGCCTAGAGTTTCGAGAAACAATGGACCTGGGTGGGGTTCGGCTTAGCTTATCCCTCGGAGTACGACTCCCATAGGCGTCTCCGTGGCGCAAATGGCAGCGTGCTGGACTGGTAATCCAGAGGTCGCGGGATCAAATCCCGCCGGGGAGCCATTTTTTCTCGAAACTCGAATCGTGTTGGGCTATGCCCTTCCATCGTCGTCCGGATAATATCAGTCTAATTAATTTATTAATTAAATTGGATCCACATGAAGAAGAATAATCGATCAAGAAGTCATTTTTTGAGTAGGTGTCAGAAAATGATATAATCACAAATGCACAGGAAATCACCAAGAACAAACCGTAACACAAGTCAAAGACAATTTTTATTTGTATATAAAATTGGGAGCTACAAAGCGCTTGGCAGGCAATCATAAAAGTTGTGAGCATCTTTCGGGATAACTTCCTTAAGCTCTTGAAGGTCTTTGAATTTGGATGCTTTAATTGGGACTCTCTGTGAGAAAAGAGGCGGCGGACATATTTCGTTGGTAATCGCGGAGATGCGTTGCGGCAACGGTGAATATTCCTGGTTAAAATCAGTCTTTACAAGAATACTCCCATCAGGGGTGTACTGTATGCATTTTAGGTCCATTACAGTGGGATCCCCCTTTTTCGAACCTGGACGCAGGTTACGGACGAATTTCAGTTTTATGAATTCCAAAAAAAAGAGAAATCCAAGTCAATCACTTCGTAGGGTTTAGGGTTACATCTCGCCCTCCTTGCAGCAGAAATGTAGCCTGAGGGAAGGTACACGTCGCGGTTCCTGAACTCTCGCTCGATCGTCGCGTGAACGGAATCTACTTCCATTTGCGTGTGTCCTTTTGTCAAATACTTCTGGATGATGCGAAAACCAGTTACTTTGCTGGCTAGGGGCATTGCATTTGCCATTATAACATTGCGATTTTGGTATGTACATCCGTCACTAAACACGATGACAGTATTGACGTGCGATCTGTCTATGTTTGTAGTAATGAATTTGAAGAGAATGCTGGCAAATTCGTCCCCCGTTACACCTCCTTGAGTTTCGTCCCAAAAGTAACAGTGAGTGCCTTTCGTTTTTACGTTGTAGATTGTGAAGTTATGAACCTTCAGTTTAGTTTTATAATACAAAGCCGACGCATTTACTTTAGGGCACAATAGTACCGCTTGAAGGTCCATTGTCAACACCACGGTGTCCTCCCCCGACGAGTCTTTGTCAGCCTGATTTTCCGATCGAGCCCTTTCTTTCTGTTCAATGTGTGCGTTGTAAATTGACTCGTCCACATTTTTTTCTTTAAAACAGCAGCATAAGTCACACTGATCTTTCTTGGGTTGGAACAATGACAAATTCATATCATCAAACACAAATTTGAAAAGTGTGAGTGACGCAGGATTTTGTGGCTTGGTTTGACTCACATATTCACGGTAGAGTTTTTCCTTACTTTGCCACAGGGGTTCTAGATATTTTTTGGAAGTATCTTTCCTGCAGTAATGGGATTCCAGTTTTGGCAGGGCATTAAAGAAAGTAATCACACTATTTTTTAGTTCCGCTTCTCCACTGTTTCGTCGAACTTAGATTCGCGAAGAACAAGACGTGCTACTGGGTCGCTCTTCTTTTGAAGAGTCTTTCGTCTAATTGGCCACACGCCACTCACCGACGTTGAATGTATTTAAAAGCATAATTTTGCAGACTCGAAGCCTTCCGAGAGCTGAAGAAGGCTACAGAAAGTAATTGAGGGAACCGTTTCGACGGAATTTGTTGGTTTCGCTCTTGTTTTCAGTCGTCCTATGAGCCACTTGACATCGTTCTACATTACCTTTCACAAATACTCTCTTACTCTCCCATGATAACTGCCAGAAGCTGTTAAACAATTTTACGCGTTCCTCATCACTGATGGCGTAACATTTAAATTTAATGTTATTTCTGGGAGGCTTGTGGTTTTTTTTTTGTCGGACGTTTTCCCCACATGAACACCGATACTTCATCATCCTTGGAGGTTTGGATTCAGTGAATTTAGAAGTTCCTTGCTTTCTTCCCAGATAAGCTTGTCCTGTCATTCTGAGAGTCTTTCTGTGGTTTTGTTGCCACGATTTGACATCAGCCCTTTTGCAACGTTTCCTTTTTCTGACGGTGGCGTCGTCCATAGTTTCCTCTTCATCGACCCTTTTTGCCTGACCGGCTTCGTCGCGTTGTTCAAGCTCGTCATATTCATCCTGGGATTCGTCAGCAGAGTCGGTCTGTTTGAGATCAACGAAGTAGTCTGGATTGTCCTCACGTTCTTCTATGGAAACATTGTCGAATTCGCCGTCAGGTTGGAGAAAAGAAGGGCAAATCTCTTGTCTTGAAATATCTGGGATAGAGTCAACACTCGCTCCGTGGCTTGTTTGATTCTCTGTGCTTATCACAATTGCCTCTTTTTGGCTCCAATCGTCGATGATTTCAGGTATTTGAAGAATTATGTATTCATCGACGTCAGTTTTGAAATTGTCCAGTTCCTCCTGGGCGCCATCTGATAAGACTAAAATAATCTCGGAAGGGTTAGGAATGGTTATTCCTTCACCACTATTATTGCCCTTATCTATTTCGATGTCATCGGGTATGACTGAGGCAATGTTAGCAGACTCGTCCCCAATTACCTTAAAGTCTTCATTTAGCAGCATCATAGCTTCATCTGGATCATTGATAGCAGGATGACGAATGGTTGTACATACGTCAGCATTCGACAGAGCCAGTCTGACCATCTTTCGCGCTCGATTTGAAATCATTCCTGAAAAACGAGTCATCGGTTTAACAGTAAGATAATCACCTCAGATTTAAGTAAAATCTAGGGGACCAGTATTAAAACAATAATGCCTAAAAAAAATACGAGGTTGTCATAGAAAGCTGAGCTGAGAGGTGAGATTATCCTATCTCATTCGAGCTGTTCTGAACTTACTCTCTTAAATGACATTCAATCAATTGTTTTAGTTATTAATCTCTCCTGTGATAACGAGGTTATCACAGTCGGTGAATACAGCGATCAGAACCGAGGTTTTCATTGAGGCCTTTACAGAGCAGAAAAATCATTTTCCGCCAGAATTCAAGTCACAGAGTGATGAGATACGAGGTTTTCATGCGGAAAGTACAATAACAAAAAAATGACCAAAAATTGAGATACGAGGTTATCATGTGATGCCATCGAATACACTTTATTTTAATTTTTTTCAACCCAGTGCAAAGAAAGGAGATTCACTTTTCAATTAATGTTGGGAGGACCACTAACGATGAGCTCACTTTTAGGAATTCTTAAAAAGAAGGGACGAAATGCAATTAACTGCGTATGCTTGTTTGTTTTTAGTTAACTTTCTTTGATCACCAAACTAACCAGCCAACTTCAGATGGCTCACCCATCCAAAGTTGTTCAGTTCATTGTAGAACAAACAAACTTTTCCTCCTGACACTTTTACAGAAAAAGCGCTCCGCTTTAACCGAATAACCCATTAATGGTGATGGTTGGGAGAGAGCGTCTGTCAAGAAAGTATCGGAAGCGTGAACTCGCAATATTTGGAACTCACCGTCGTAAAATGATAAAATCCTGATTTCATTCGCTTTAATTCATTGAATATGTCGAGCTCATCACTGTCTGACTGAACTGACAAGCCCGCGTATACATGAGCCATTTATTCGCACCGGCGGATTAGTACACAACTGAATCGGGTGTTTCGTTCTTGAACAAGTCCCTCAAGGCAACAATCAAACGTGTACGCTTACCTTCTCACTTGCGTGTGTGCGAAGAGGTTAAATTGACGTACTTAACACAAATCAAGTTGTTCGTCGCTTTAAGACACAGCATGATTATTAATCAGTTTTTACGTCCTAAAGCTGAAAGTAAGCCACCGGAAGTGGACTATTCTACCTCGAAAAACTTGAAATACTGCCACTACTAGTTTCACACAGTCTTACTCACTTAGGTTTCTGCCTCATAATGGAATTTTAAATCGCAATTTCCTGTTCAATTGTCCAGGATTGCTAGCTTTAAGGCAGAAAAAATTCAAATTCAGTGGCCGCATTAAATGATTTTTGCAAAATTGTCAGGTCTTCAGGGTGATTTCTGTCTTTTAGGACTAGTTTTGAACATAGATAGGTAAATAGATCCGGTAAAACTGACAGTTTCTACCTGAATTTAAGTCGAAATGCTCGGTAGAAATCACATAAAATTCACAGTTTCGCGTGGCAGCGACTAATTAATCACTCGATCGATATTTTTGATTCTTAATTCATGTCATGAAGTGGAGCACTTCTCAAAAATGTAAGGTAGTTATACTCGTAACTCTGTTACCAAAAAATGTGATGTAGCTACTCGTTACTCCGTTACTTCGGTGTAACGTGTAATATAACGAAATTTACTGTTAGTCGCACTTGTTTATTTGGGGGGTAGTGGAAAATAAAATTTTGATAACAATGATATAAATAAAAACCTCCCTGCGCTCCTGGGCTCACTTCTCTGAAATATCCATGAGTTTTCTGGCCCCATGTTCTGGGGCGGCTCGTCCACTAGGGAATTTGTGCACACGCCCCACCAAAAATAGGACCCAAAAAATATTCAAAAAAACAAAGAAAAAAGGGGCAAAATGACTTCAGAAGAATTAGAAATTCCGGGGGGAAAAATGTTTGCTTCTTTTTTGAAATTTTCAAAATTTACCTTCTCATTTAGCTTCCAACAGGTGGAGATTCAACCTTTCTTGGTGGAAGAGAAACCACTATATATTTCAAGGGACAAATGAATATTTCCAGTGTGGTCCTGTGCCCCGAACGCGCAGAAAATTGGGTGCGCAAAACGCTCTTTTCCCTCCCATCCCTTCGCCACTTCATCCACAAATCCAGGCACCAACCCGGGGCGTCACTACATTTCTATGACGAACTGGGAATGAGCGTTCGACAACTTTTACTCTTTGGAGAAGTGTTGACATTTCATTAAGCTTGGTTTAGTATGGGGAGTAGAGAAACGTTGTCTAGTAGTGATAGGACGAAAGGAAACCTCTCATTCTACTAGTTTTCATTCGGTGTATTGTTTATTGTGGTCGTGTCGGTTAAATAAACGAGAACGAGTTAGTGTGTTAATTCAGCAACACAGGTACGCAGCTCTTGGGGCTTTTAGGGACTTACATTATTGAAGGTTTTGTGAGGTTGGAGCTGTTATTGAGTCCAATAGTGCTTCATCGATGGCTACGTTGGAGAAACTGAGTGCGAATATCGTTCCTCTCCCAAAATTTCCTCCTAACCATTACTGTTATTTGAGGTAAGTACAACAAATATTAGCAAATAAGATACGAAGCAACTCTGGAATCCCTTTTTTGAAATATCAACCTTTATTTTGGGCTACTGGCCCTATTGTTCTAAAAAAGACGATTTTGACACGGGTCAAAATGATACATACATTAGGGAGATTTTGAAAGACGTAAAAAAGAAAAACGTTCACGTCTTTTTGAAACTCCACCAATCATCTGTTCCGTACCCTAGCTCGCCGGAATGAACTCTGAAAATATTGTGTATATATATATATTGTACACATATTTTTTCGTTTTCCGACAGAACTTTGTCACTTTGAAATCTGCTTATAATCCTTATTAAAGCGCACACGATGGGTCTCCGACACTCTGTGCTTACATTGAAAAAAGACGTCATCCTCGCTTTTGAGTAGGGTACGAAATTACTCAATTACCATATTAAACGTATGCCCTTATACCTTGTTCGTTTCGAAGACACCTTTTACCTGAAGACCTCTTTTAATGAACATATTTTTATGACGTACTCTGCATAATAATGAGGATATTAAACTCAACCACATTCTGACTGCAACAGATTACAATTAAGAAGCTCAAGAGGTTGTGAGAAAAACATATAGCACCGTCGCCCGGTTCTGAGAAAAAGGGGAGTGAAAATGTTATTTTAACCCATTAACGCCCAACGTTGCGTATACGCAACATTAATTTAATTTTTTCCTGCTCGATTTAAGGGAACGAATTCGTTCCGAAATAGGCTCTTCGTGATAGACTTGGGTGTGTTCTCGGTTACAAAAATCATGGAAGAACTCCATAACTCGAATAAACATTTTTTAACAATTTTTGAAAATCGAAATTTTCTGGCCTCACTGCACCCGCCAAGCGAATTTCATTTCTCGAGCTCAGAATTTTTATTTCGGTCCAAATTTTCCCCTGAACATCAATTTCGGAGGCATGGCAATAAACTTGCGTGTAAAATGCACTCGGTTTCTCATTTCATGTTGTGCAAATCAGTCGAAAAACTTAATGTTGCGTTCACGCAACGTTGGGCGTCTGCGTGGTCAGATCCCTCCTAGTGAAACCTCTTGAATCATCAGGTTGAAAGTTACCAAACCTTGATAAAGGAAGTTTCTCCTGAACATATTTGAGTTTCTGCGTGCGTTTTCTCGCCATTTTAGAGTTTTGTGACCTAAGTCTTCAATACTTTATTCAAGGTAAGTTTGTGCTGCACGGTGGAATGACAATTCCGTCGTCAACGTTTGAACGTTCTCACAAATCATGAACACGTTCACCCTCTGAAGACCACCCAACGTTTTAGCAGGAAGGAAAAAAAGAGACTCCCGATCGAGCAACCCAACGTGCTTGAGATGTAAAATTCTGTAAAGCCGGATACACACATGCGGTAACTTGCAAAGTAACGAGCAACACATTTTTGAAATTCTCAGCTGGTTGGTTTCCAGGCAATTGCTAGAAATTGATCGAATATTTTGCAAGTTACTTGGCAAGTACCGCATGTGTGTATCCGGCTTAATTGGTGGGGTAGATCTACGCGACAAAGGAATCGCCAACTACAGCATCCGCGTGAGAGGAAAGAAAATGGTGGCGGTCTTTGTTTGTGAACGCTATCGATAGTGCTGCCGTAAACGCTTGGAAGCTTCTCAACTTGACTCAGCGCAAACCAATGTCGCAATTTGATTTTCGCTTTGTGATTGTAAATTCATAGCTCTGGTTGACAACTGTGGGCGAAAAACCTCGAAAGATGTTCCCGAAGGTAGGAACTCGAGCACCCACCTCTGTCGGCCATCAATAGCTGCTCTTCCAGATGAAGTGTATTTGGATAATATTGGACACATAATTCAAAAAACGGACAGCAGAAGACGTCGGCTGTGCAAAAAAATGTCAAGTTTGGCTCCATCCCGATTGTTTTTCAAAATTCCACGAATAATCAATTTTTTACTAGTTTTTCTTTACAGTGCACCAAAATAAATAGTTGAATATTACTAAATATATGCTTGTTCTACGTTTTTTATTATTGTTTTACTTCATCCCTTCGTTTTTCACATAATAATGCAGAAATTTTGAGTCCTAAAAACGTTATTCCGTTAGCAGCCAACTTGACCTCCTAAGCGCCCAACGTTGCGTCAACGCAACATTTTATAACTCTGGTTACTCTAAAAAAAATTTAAAATTTGCGATGAATCATGCTTATTTATAGTCAATAGAGGATGCCGTCCAAATTTTGTTCTAAAAAATGCATGCTATCACGTCTTGGGCGTTAATGGGTTAACTTCAAGGTTATTTAAATCTCGGAAATGTGAGGAGCATGTTAATCTCGACACTTTTAAGTTTAATAAAACTTCATTTAATGAACACTTTCACAATAACCCTTCACGGGTTTTTTTATCCTTTGGAAGGTTATACTTAAAATAGTTGCAAGCACTCAAGCTGTTATTAATGGAATGAAGGGGGAATACTAGACACCAGAATCGTCCTTACAGTTTATTTGGTTTTTATTTCAAAATAGAGAGCAAGAAAAACTAATGTTGATATTATATTTGCGGGGAAAATAAGATTTTCGAATGGGAAAATGAGGATCCCTCGATTTAAGTTCAGTTTAAGCGATCAAACCAATGACATGCTCAGCACAGTGTTAACGTGTTGAAACAGATAAACAATTATTCTAAGAACTCATTTCTTTCCATTTTTTAGGTATTTCATGTTTTTCAGAATGACGATGGCCCGCGAGAAACGTATTGAAAGTTGTGAAAATCGATTTCTCATATTGTCGAGTCCTCCAAAGATAGGGAATATATAACTTTACCGGAGAAGCCGAGCCTGTCGATTCCAACCCGCTACCCACCGTTTTATTCGCTTTTGTATGTTTGTTGTTATTATTGCTGCTGCTCTTGTACGCAGATGAACACACACACGCCAACAGTGAAATTTGTCAGAGTGAAATATCTCTTTTGTCGCGTATTTTTCATATTTACCGGTTGTACTACCACCTGAGCATATCGTTTTTGGTGGATCGATTCACATTTTCTTCGAATGCTACAAAGAATCAGTTAAGATTTTATTCCACTTTTATTTTTGAATCTCATCTTTTTCCTTTCTCTTTTTAGGTGAATTAGACACTATAGAGTGGTTTCGAACATTCGACACTTCAATCACAGGTGAATAGCTCCCTCGAGAGCGTGTAGGATATTACATTTCAGATGGGCCAATGAAGTCGTCTTCTTAAGGAATTATCTCAAGTGTATTGTTCGAGGTACGTTTCTTTTGTGCTTTGAAACATTTCAGCAACTAAATCTTTTTCACCATCTCCAGGAGCTAATATATTGGCAATCTGAGGAGTGAGGAGTACATAGTTCATTTTTTGAGACAGGTGGTCGTGGATATATCGTAATGGCTAGTATCAATTAAATATGGCGAGCTCGTCGTTAGGGATTCTACGGTTTTTTTTAGGAGTACTGCTCGCCTTGGGATGCGAGCATAGTCAACACCACCTAGAGAGAAGGCCTCCGGACTGATTTCCTTTAAACGCGTGACGTCATCAACTGAAGGCCGAGAATTTTTAACCTCCGCCATCACTAACACCCATATCAGTGGTCCACTTTTGTTAATTACTCCTCATTTTATTTTCTTTAGGATTAAACTTTTCGAGTTTTACCTTTAAAAATAACTGTTTACGATTGTTGGGCTCTATATCGTAGAGGAAATTAGGATGGGCAGACAAAGTGCGTGTTTTTTGCTGCCCAACTGATGATTCGCAAACGGCAAGATTTTGGTTCCTCCAGGCATTCGTGAGTAAGTACAATAAATTATGTGTAGCTATAATAGGTCTGTTCTAACAGTTCCAGCAAGGTGCTGGAACTTGTTTGGAGCAGAGTTGCCTTGGGACCAGTCAGTAAAATGTAATTAACTTGGATTTTATTGGGTGGTTCCATGGCTACTTTTCTCCGAACATGTTCCAAACACCTAGCTGGGACAGACCTAATAAATTTCTATTTGTACTCCGAATTCCGTTCCACCCAGTGTCAATATTTGCTAAGAGCTTAACTGAAGCCGAGGACACATGTGTCCATATTGACCCATTGATATTGGCAAATAATTGCCTCCAATATTGTCTCTTTGCCCTCAAGAAGTGATTTTAAGAGCGGAATCGCGTGCATGCTCTTCAAAAACTTGTGATTTTCGTGAAAGGTAATCAAGGCACATTATGTTTTGGTCCGTGAAAATCGCATTCAAAATCCTTCCGTATGAACAAGGCTAGGTGACAATACCTAAAATAATGTCCATATTATTGGCCAAATACCCTCAAGGCCCTCTTATACCTTCCAATAATGATCAAATTCTCGCATTACCAAGAAACTGACTGCTGAAAATTAAGACACTTCAAGTTATGTATTTGGCAAATATTGACGCATGTGTGGCTGACGCTGGCTGCGATCAAACCTTAAGGGCAAGGTCGACGATGTTCTTTCAAGCGTTGCTAAGGGTTTGAAGGGTTTTGTGAACCAATCACTAAATTATGATTGGCATTTAAGCATAGAGCTATTCAGAATTTTAAGCTCCTGAGGTCGACCCTGGCCTTAATGTGGAAGAATACTGTTTCTTGGACAATTTCTGGGTAGTAATTTTGGTTCGAATTTGTTTCAGGGTTGTTCAAAGCATTTCATGCTGTTCGAGAGGCATATTCATTTATTTAAGATGAGAATACCGGATGTTGGGCACCTTTCACCTAAGGAACGCTCATCATCTATCAGCTGCACGAGCAGTTCCAAATAATGTTTTCTCTGGATGCCCATCATAATCATCTGTTTTAGAAAGTTATGTTGTGAAAAAATCTTGGAAAATGTATCCGTGTATACACCGTACAGGGCTTCAAACAAAGGCCCTGTGCAGGTTGAATAGTTTGTTCTTGTGCGTATAGGCAACACCAGTGAAACTGAAATCGAATGTGAAAGTGCTCCTTAGTATTGAGGGATTTAAGAAAATACAATTTTAATTACGGGGAAGCATCGTCTTTTAATGACAGAAGACATTCCACAACGTAATATCCCTTATTCAACTCTCGGAACTCAATTCACTAAGCCTTCAACTGATGACGTCACGAATCAGTCCGAAGGCCTTCTCTCTAGGTGGTGTTGGCATAGTCGGGTCCTACACAATTCGGGCCACTCGCCACTATAGACTCCTCTGGACACTAGCCCATTGTCGAGGCATGAAGAAAACAGAAGCCTATGCTAATGTCGTCAGATCTGACATGACATATTTTGGGATACGGAAAGTTTAATGGCTCCTCACGAAGCATTTGAACTATTCATCAAAATCGGTACACACACCACACACAAGTGCTTCACTAACTGAGTGCCAGGAAAAATCAGGAAAACGCATGAAAACTCTATATGGAACTCTTCAGTGACTTCAGCTATGAAAGAAAGTTTTTCATTGTGTATTTCCTTCCCCTATAACAGCCACTTTATCCACATGATAAGAGGATTTAGTCTATAAAGTTTCTTTGTGACAGTTTTATGCACAGAAACCAAACATAATTTTGTATGTTCCATTGAACATTTGAACCTTATTTAAACGGTCCAATTTAATTTAATTCATGCATGGGTCGTCCACATTTGTTCAAAACGACAATCGTAGTTTACTATTTTGTGTCATGCTCAGAATCGTTTTAGCCCTCAGAGTTGTTTAAACAGACAATGTCGACTAGGTCCTTGAAAATTAATTTTTTTTTTTGGTATGTTGTTATTGCTGCTGCTATTGTACGCAGATGAACACACACACGCTAACAGTGAAATTTGTCAGAGTAAAATATCTCTTTTAATGTGGTTCAAATCAGTGGCGCAAATCAATCATTAATTTCATGTACCAATAAGCAGCGAAGAAATGAGAAGAACCAGGATCGAAAGTCTATAGTTATTCAAGGGTTGATTGATGTTCATAAGGTAAAAACTGCAAATTTTCTGAAAAATTGCTCTCAATAATTTCCGACGATCGCACGGAGAGGTGAGAAAATCACCATAATACTTTCTTTAGGTACAGAAAAAGGCGAGTTAGAGTCAATGTTATTAAGTTTGAAAGGCACAGTTCTGATTTAGCGATTAGGGAACAGCAAAAAATAGGAAGGAGGGGTATGCTTTCCTCTCAATATTTTATTCTCGCCTTCGTATATCTTTCACACAAAGCATAAAACTCCGCCACAAAAAGAAAAGAGTCGAACTTCAGGGTGGGTTTTTTTCCGCGCCAACGTGCAGGATTGATCACCGCCACCACCTACCAAAATGGATGGATCTAGGGTGTTGTAGAGGGGTGGTGAAGGAGGTGGTTGCTGTAACTTCACCTCCAAAGCGCCCCTCAACCCTTTTCACTATCATTCGAACCAGCCCACACATTCATTCCCTTCCTCCTTCCACTCTTTGGGTCATTCCTTCTTTTCTAGATGAGAATACTAGCTCTCAGTCATTTTTCTGCCTCCCTCTTATTTTTACGAGTTAAACTGGTCCTCTGGTGAAAATATGTGAAAAAATACATTGTTGTCCCGGGGGGAAGGGAGGGGAGTTTTTCTTTAGCAACAACAGCGCCTCCCGACCCTGGCCTTAATGTGGAAGAATACTGTTTCTTGGACAATTTCTGGGTAGTAATTTTGGTTCGAATTTGTTTCAGGGTTGTTCAAAAGCATTTCATGCTGTTCGAGAGGCATATTCATTTATTTAAGATGAGAATACCGGATGTTGGCACCTTTCACCTAAGGAACGCTCATCATCTATCAGCTGCACGAGCAGTTCCAAATAATGTTTTCTCTGGATGCCCATCATAATCATCTGTTTTAGAAAGTTATGTTGTGAAAAAATCTTGGAAAATGTATCCGTGTATACACCGTACAGGGCTTCAAACAAAGGCCCTGTGCAGGTTGAATAGTTTGTTCTTGTGCGTATAGGCAACACCAGTGAAACTGAAATCGAATGTGAAAGTGCTCCTTAGTATTGAGGGATTTAAGAAAATACAATTTTAATTACGGGGAAGCATCGTCTTTTAATGACAGAAGACATTCCACAACGTAATATCCCTTATTCAACTCTCGGAACTCAATTCACTAAGCCTTCAACTGATGACGTCACGAATCAGTCCGAAGGCCTTCTCTCTAGGTGGTGTTGGCATAGTCGGGTCCTACACAATTCGGGCCACTCGCCACTATAGACTCCTCTGGACACTAGCCCATTGTCGAGGCATGAAGAAAACAGAAGCCTATGCTAATGTTGTCAGATCTGACATGACATATTTTGGGATATGGAAAGTTTAATGGCTCCTCACGAAGCATTTGAACTATTCATCAAAATCGGTACACACACCACACACAAGTGCTTCACTAACTGAGTGCCAGGAAAAATCAGGAAAACGCATGAAAACTCTATATGGAACTCTTCAGTGACTTCAGCTATGAAAGAAAGTTTTTCATTGTGTATTTCCTTCCCCTATAACAGCCACTTTATCCACATGATAAGAGGATTTAGTCTATAAAGTTTCTTTGTGACAGTTTCATGCACAGAAACCAAACATAATTTTGTATGTTCCATTGAACATTTGAACCTTATTTAAACGGTCCAATTTAATTTAATTCATGCATGGGTCGTCCACATTTGTTCAAAACGACAATCGTAGTTTACTATTTTGTGTCATGCTCAGAATCGTTTTAGCCCTCAGAGTTGTTTAAACAGACAATGTCGACTAGGTCCTTGAAAATTAATTTTTTTTTTTTGGTATGTTGTTATTGCTGCTGCTATTGTACGCAGATGAACACACACACGCTAACAGTGAAATTTGTCGGAGTAAAATATCTCTTTTAATGTGGTTCAAATCAGTGGCGCAAATCAATCATTAATTTCATGTACCAATAAGCAGCGAAGAAATGAGAAGAACCAGGATCGAAAGTCTATAGTTATTCAGGGGTTGATTGATGTTCATAAGGTAAAAACTGCAAATTTTCTGAAAAATTGCTCTCAATAATTTCCGACGATCGCACGGAGAGGTGAGAAAATCACCATAATACTTTCTTTAGGTACAGAAAAAGGCGAGTTAGAGTCAATGTTATTAAGTTTGAAAGGCACAGTTCTGATTTAGCGATTAGGGAACAGCAAAAAATAGGAAGGAGGGGTATGCTTTCCTCTCAATATTTTATTCTCGCCTTCGTATATCTTTCACACAAAGCATAAAACTCCGCCACAAAAAGAAAAGAGTCGAACTTCAGGGTGGGTTTTTTTCCGCGCCAACGTGCAGGATTGATCACCGCCACCACCTACCAAAATGGATGGATCTAGGGTGTAGTAGAGGGGTGGTGAAGGAGGTGGTTGCTGTAACTTCACCTCCAAAGCGCCCCTCAACCCTTTTCACTATCATTCGAACCAGCCCACACATTCATTCCCTTCCTCCTTCCACTCTTTGGGTCATTCCTTCTTTTCTAGATGAGAATACTAGCTCTCAGTCATTTTTCTGCCTCCCTCTTATTTTTACGAGTTAAACTGGTCCTCTGGTGAAAATATGTGAAAAAATACATTGTTGTCCCGGGGGGAAGGGAGGGGAGTTTTTCTTTAGCAACAACAGCGCCTCCCGTCCCCACCCTCGTTCATCAACAAAATGTCGATTTATCAATGTCGTCATCATCGTCTAACAAAACAAATGTCTAGAATGGGGATATCAGGCATTGCTTAGGATCCATCAATTTATTTTACCTGCTCGAAGGGGACGGTGGATGTACATAATGTTAGCTCTTGATTAAGATATTGCATAGAAAGATTAATTGTTTTTTTGTTTTTTTTTTAAATCGTTATTCTGATGAAAGTTATCTTTTTTCAACACGTTCAAGTAAATCTAAAACAAAGGAAATTCTCGATAAGTCAATGCGAACTTCACATTAGTTATCGCAAGGGCAAGGAGAGATAAGCGAAGGAAGGCGGAAGCATATTTCTGTTATATAACTGGACGATACATCTGCAAAAGCTATAGAAGGTAGTTCGAGAGCGGTCGACTTAAAACCGCAAGGGATTCTACGTTTAAATTGAAACTCAAGATTTACAGTCACCATATCCTCTCAGCGATTGTAACTAAATAGAATAAAGCACTTTGATTTGTTAGCGAATGATGCGGGAGCGAGAGGAGCGCGAATTTAAACTCATGGTACACAACAAGTAAGACTCAACGCTCGAAAGTGGTTTGGACTCTGGAGTGAATTTTTGATTCTTTTCCAAAACTGGTTCGAAAACTTTTCAATCCCCTCTCCTCGTGTGACCTTCCACGCTTGAGTTGAACTTTCGCTTAAATACTTGCTCCCGCCTCTAATTCCACTGTGGGATAGCTTGAAAATTAAATAGCTTCAACGGGATGTAACGTTACACCTTCCGCCTTCATTCTGGGAACGTTTTAACTGCACTCGAGGAGTTTGTTTTGGTTAGTTAAATACGAAATTGTTTCGACAATATAAAACTTTTTCAGTTAGAGCAATCCCATAAATTCCATGCTTAGTTTTCGCCATGCATGAAAAATTGTCACGGTCCTATCAACTGCGATTAATTTCCAACCCTTTCCATCGCTATTCTGAATTTAATTACCTCCTTTGTTTTTGATATTCTAATTGATTACTTGGTGAACGTAAGCTGATAGAACCAGGACAATGAAAAGCCCAGCTAATCGAATACGCCATGTGACGCAGTTTCCTACATGAGGAAGAGATTATTATAGTTCCACCACCACGAAATCTCGCGCTGAAATGATAAACTTCGGCATAAAACAACATACTTCCTTTCCCTACAGGAAAATGGATGTAATCGTCAGAAAAAAGTGTAAGAAATAAATTTCATTTGATTCTACATGTAAACTTGTATGTATGTATAACTTCCCCCTCAAGTGTAGTCAATTGCCCTTCGAGCTCTAGGACTAAAGGTTGCACCTTACCATAGTGGTATGCTGTAATGCATCTGTTGTGCAGTTCAGAAGAGTATACTACTATTTGAGCCACCGCACAGGAAACGATGATATACTCAAGTGTCAAAATATAGGCACGATGACTTGCATCAACTTCCTCATTCGGCCTTCTACGCCTAGATGGACTGATGTTGCGGGTAAACCACGAGCAATCTTTGATCCATCTGACCCCACTGATATCCTTCTGACTTCCCCGGCACATCCGTCACAATCACCTACACACCTGGGGGGCAGGACGAAGGGCCGTTATAATTTTAAAACGGCGTTATTCTGTCACATTAAAAATGGGTGCCCCTGATTGCTACAGTTCACTGTCAACTTCCCGACTGGTCCCTCAATGTCCGACGTGGTTGATGGTGCTGGTAAATCCCCGCAGCCAAGCGGATGCACCCCGTAGTTCATGGCTCTTGCACCTGTATGGCTCCCCACCGCCACTCGGTCTCAACCGGGACGTGCCCACTTGGGCCGGTGGGTGCAGCTGACGGGGAGTTGAAGTACGGGCTAACAGACTTTGCACGTGTCGAGCCACTTCCCGATCGTACAAATCGTATGGCTGGATAATAAACTCCAAGGAATTTCAGTCAAGCCCGAGAAGAAGACACATGTCTGTAGGCACGCTGACTTGCAAAATAAACCACGCCAAACCACACGTTTCAATATACGCAGCTAATCGTAAGGGTTATGGGCGCTGTCGTCGACAGCTTATTGTCTCAGGGTTCACGTCCACTGAAAGAAAAGAAAAAAACCTAGAAACCAGCTATGTCACGAAAATGTAGACCCCAGAGTTCTATGGCGTAGCGTGGTATTTTGATGTCCGCAGCGCGTTGAAATGATTGTTGCCCAATTGTAGGGTTCTCGAGCGCGCTCAAACTCGGTATTAGAGATAGCAAGTGTGTATAATCTTTAAAACAATGCTACGGCAATACACCATCTTGCCCTTATCAACCCCCTCCTCCCACTCTAAACTCGACTCTAATGACCATTTGTGGCCTGAAAAAAGCCGAACTAATAATAACTCACGCCCTAAACTTGGCGAATCTGACTCAATTCGACACGAATTGAACGGCTAAACCGACGATTCACACCATGAAAATGCATAAACTGATGGAATCCGTGCCCTAAAAATTGCCAAAACGCCATAAAATTGTTACACTTTCTGTTTAGTCTTACACGTTTGTTCTATGTTTATTTTTTATAGTTTATGTTTATATTCTTAGTTAAGTTTAAATTTGTTTTTAATTTAGTTGAAAAAGTTGTTTGTTTGAATTCCATAACGGTTCAATAATTATTTCAATAATCGATGGCCCTCAAGCTAAATTCCGCTCTTCAATTTTTGAATCGTCGCATACAACATTCGGAGTTTCAGGAAGAATTGTCAAAAATTGAATCAGGGAAAATTCTTCTCAAACATTTACAAAAGATTCGTCCATTTGTCGATTCTGATGGTATTTTATGAGTCGGAAAAAGTATTAAAGCATCCCTAATGGATTACGACGCTAAGCATCCGTTGCTTCTCTCGAGCTCAGGTTACTCAGTTGATAATGAGGAAGTTGCACATTTTCCAAAAATATTTTTTCAGGTAGGTCACACCATTACCTTTTGATAGATACGAATTTAAACAATTAAATTCAATTATAACTATTTGTTTAATTATTTAAAATAGCAATCTTTGGCTTCCCGCCAAAAAAGGGTGTGACGTAATTTAGTTTTTTTTTGTCCTTGTCTAATGAATTCTCTAACTCTCTAATAAAAAACTGAGTTTTTTAAATCATGAGGTTTTCTTATGTTAGTGAGTTGCCAGGCAACCATCGCGATGGTTTCGTTGAATTCATTCCCTAAAAAAAAGCTCAATGCGGTTGCAAGCTAGCCGCCTCTCCAGAGGGCAAAGTAACTCAAAAGTGTGAGGTACGAGCTTCGCCATCCATGGGGGGATCACAGCGGTCATTATTCCTGAGGCTGCCCCTTGCAGTACTGAAGATGGGGCCTAGTTAAGCCCGATTTGGGGTCGTCATGTGTCCGACAGGCCGGCGAAGAAAAGAAGCTGACCACTCGAAAGAAAAGTTTTAGACACAATTACTAGGTACTTTTAGGAAGGTTCTTTGAGCCAAGTCGTTCATACATGATATTGTGGCCAAATCTCTTATATCTTGGAAGCGTCATATTTTCAAGTTCATTATTAAATAATTTATGAGTGGCTATTATATTTTGGTGTAATATTGGCGAATGAAGCTATCACTAGCTGCGCTAGTGTTCTTGATAGTGTAAGCGGTATTTGTTATCAATTTGAGGGTTAGTGTCACAGGCATTGCTGATACTGTATGAAGTATTGGTAACTCAGTGCGTATTGTTGTTTGATTTTGAAGAGCTGGAATCTGGCTGGGTTTTTAAGATTTTTTGGTGAGTAAATACATCACACGTGTCCACATTAAAAATTCGGAAAAGAAGGTTCTTGAAATGTACCTAATCCATCTCCTGAATCGAAAAGAATTCGTGGGCACTGGGTTATAGCTAGCAAAATTATTATAATTTCGTTGCTAGTGCTACGAACCAATTTATTCTCACAGCTCACAAAATAGCTATTTTTCAGTTGACCGGGTGTTACGTTTTTTCATTATCAGCGGTTCCTTCCATCTCAAGATCTTACTACTTCTGAAGTTGTTCGTTCGGGAGGCGCCTTTTTATACTTTAAATTTTGAATACAGATTCATCACCATCAAAATCTTGGAGTGTCACGGATGGAAGAAAAGGCTACGGTGCTACCATATCAACATGGCATCAGACGGGACGAAGAGGACTCAAAGGAGATATTTGCACTTTGCCAAGTCGTCTGCGCTTGAATGATCCTAATAAATGCTCTTAAATGGTTATTTTCGGCATTCTAAACTATATCCTCATGTATCTGTACGG
Source organism: Corythucha ciliata (assembly GCA_038030265.1). Classification (NCBI taxonomy): domain Eukaryota; kingdom Metazoa; phylum Arthropoda; class Insecta; order Hemiptera; family Tingidae; genus Corythucha; species Corythucha ciliata. The sequence continues at coordinate 35,292,993 of CM075938.1, read as the reverse complement.
GGTATAACAATAACAAGGACAGATACTAGTTATGGATCACACCAATACCGACACTGATATTAAAGGGTATAGTCGAGACGAGGTGCTCCGGTAAATTGTATTAATTAGTAAAAAGTATAAAAATAAGCACGAAAGTATACAATATAGTAAGTAAGCGCCTCGAACCTTGAATGGAACAGAACAAGGCAAGATATGAGAGATAGATAATCAAACTATCCTCCTCTGTCGTAATTATTGGTGATCCAGCCGAAATGAACGAGTGAGAGGACCCGCATTGTGAGGAACTTCGGTAGTCAAAAAGTGGGAAGAAGAAAGGGAGAAACAAAAAAGAAGGCGCTGAGACCGGGAGTTTTTGGGCCAGCACCCGACCTCGGGGAAAGTCGTCTCATCGGCGGCAACGCTAGCAAGGATAAAACCGTGGATAAAACGAGCGAGCACCAGTCTTTTCTCTGTTGTGCCCCGACGCCATCCAATTGCTGATCGCCGGTCTCCGGCCCTTCGCTGTGGCTCCGTTGACTCTGTTGTTGAGCGGTTGTTCCATCGACGGCACACCCGTAGGTCGGACTCCCCCGTCGCGTCCGCGTACTCTCGCGTGAAGTGCGTTTCCATCATATTTGAGTAACCAGTGACCCCCTTATTAACAACTCGCACTAATGTAATACCGAGCCCTATTAGTCGACCTTAGCGCAATTAATAAATGTACACACATTTCCACGAGCTTTAATGGCAAAAAAAGAATGAAAAAGACGTGAAAATAATCCAAAATTTAACATACCGCTCACACTATATATCAGTATCACTAGTTTCTCTATGACCGGCAGACAGCGTCTTCCTTAGCTACAATCGCCAATACAAATCGGGTCATTTCAAACTCTCTGGTTCCACTTTCACTCACGGCAAAATGATCTTCCTGCACACCCACAATTCTGTGCATTACCAACGGTTTCAGTACGTCTCCAGTACGTGTTTTTTTTGTTTTTTTAGCTAAACTCACAAAAATTGTATTCGGCGTCTTGCGGTTCCTTCGACAACGAGGGAAAACTGGAAACTGCAGTATTTTTCAAATATCTGGACTATTCTCGTATTTGAAATTGAAATGAGCTGTCAGGCTGTCACCCAAAGTTGTATTGGCGATTGTAGCTAAGGGATACGCTATCTGGCGGCATTTCAGAGAAACATTAAGTCCGGTACTCCACGTGATTTGTTGTTGTCGTGTGACAACAAACTACAATAAAGGTTTTCTACAATGAGGAAGTTCATGTATCAAAAATGTTGGTCAGTGACACTTTTTTACCGTCAACTACAGCTAAATAATCCGACGGTGACGAGGAGGCCTCGATATTGTACTTTTGGCTTCACCGAATCAAGAAAACAAGACGGTAATGCGGGTACGCGGTACACCCGTACAGAAACTCTTGCTGTTGGCTATTTGTTAGGACAAGAAAACTCGAAAACACCGATTCAAAAACGTTTTCAACCGTTTTACTGAACCCGTGCTGTTCTCTGATCACTAAAACGAAACGGTGAGCTGGCGAGCACCAATGTAGGCTCGTGGCGCAAAAGGCGCTCGTGGGATGTCTCAAAAAGGTGAATCCAGAGAAAACTGCTGTGTCTTCGTTTGCTCTTGCCGTCGTAGCCGAGACACAGCGTTGTCATTTCATTGTTTCCCAAAAATTCAGGGTTCAATGGTGTCAGTTATCAATTAGGCCTGTGTTGGGAGAAAGTCGACCGCCGAAAGACTTGGGTGCTTGCTTGACGTTTGAGTATAAATGTATCAGAAACCATGTTCTTCTGTTCTTGTCACTTTAGGCCAACTGACTACTTATTTCCCGGCATGTTGCGGACGTTGACCATGAAAAAACACTTTACAAAAACGCAAAACTTGTTATCATTTAACATATGTGGGGAGTACCGGTTTCATTATCACACGACACTAGCGCCGCTAGTGATATCTACAATCGCCAATAGAACCCAAGTTCTTCCACTCATCACGATCGCTATGGTAACGGTGGTCATTTATAAAATTTGAAATTTTGATCCCGCCAGAGCGCTCTTACAACATTTTTGGTCTCAACTTTTTCTTTAATAAAGTGTCTGCTTCACAACCTACGTGTGAAGCAAATAAAATTACAGCTGGATTTTGGACATTTTTCATTTTCACTGATAAAATATTTTTTTATTATTTCGATTCTTTTCCATCCATTTTCTTTATAATACAATTTAATTTCAACTTCAAATTCCGTCATGTTTCGTGCCTCGGTGTAAAGCTCAGCTCAGCCAGAGAAACTGTAGATAGATGTCCGCCGTTTGTATGTCGAAGGTAGAGCGCAAATTTTCAAGGTAAAAGTTCAAGGTGGATTTGAAGTTATTTTGGGGACAAAATTTGGAGAATGTAAAGCATTTTATGTACAATTTTCTGTAAATTGGAATGAGTACTTGAAATCCGTGCAGCACAAATAAGACGAGAAAAATTATGCCATGTACTTGACGAAGGCTGTTTGGAGGGGGCGAGGTATACTATCTGCGTGATACTCGCCCTCAACGTTCGGTCTGCAGAGGGGATGGAAGAAGCACCATGCTCACCTGACTCTTGAGAATGCCCAGGATCTCGCTGCACTTGACAAAACATCGTAAAACAATCAAAAATTAAAAATTGAGGGTTGTAGGTGTGAGAGTATCCAATGAAGATATTGAAGATAAGAAAGATCTCTCCCACTTATTGTTTATTTGTGACCGCGGTTTCGGCAACAACGCCATTCTCAAACGAGTCAACGAACAAAACACAACCCGTAAAACAATAACGTTTCAATAGATATGCAATAAACTTTTTTTAGCTCAACGGAAATATTATTCTTTAGTCTGCTTGAACCATTCATCCACTATCCATTACTATGTCGTGATAGACCCCATATTCATAGTTTTCATTTGGTTTAATAAACTAATATTTTTTTATTTGTTCATAAGCAATTTCCGAACCGCGAAATTTTGGGACCAAATGTCATGTGGCACTCTGGCGGGAGCAATTTTCCCTCTAGCTTTAGTGACTACGCGTTATCAGAAGAGAAATGACTCATCAAGAATCAAGGATCAGCAACAATAACATACATGTAGGGAAATCAGTGAATGTCCGCATTGAAGCCAAAGACTAAATTACGTCATAACAGGAAAGGGGGAGAATCAAGGGGGGTCAAATACTTGCAATATTTATTAAAATTTCAGCAAACGATTTTTTGAGAAATGGATCACATCATAAATTCTATTTTAGTGTAAATAAATGGGGCAAAATAAATTTCTCCGCAAATTCCGACCCATGCAACTTCCTCATTAGGTTTTATCACACCGAATTCGGACACTTCGGACCTTTGGCACTCCGTAGAATTCTGTTAAGAATATACTGGATCTTACGCAGGACGATGATAGGTTCTGACAGTATGGCCTGTTACAAGGCAAATCCCGGTAAAAAGTACCCCTCCCATGGGAGATTTACCTACCGTCCGGGTTAGTGAAGTTAGACATTTCAGCAACGTCGTGGATTTTGCGGGTCCCCGTTGGATCAAGTCATTTAAAGAGGGCACACAAACAAAAGGCCTATATCGCGGTATTTGTCTGCATGGCCACGAAAGCCTCTCATTGAGTCTGTTTCAGGGCAATAGATTGCTTCAAGGTGAGTTTCAACTTCTCAAGTTAAGGCTTTGTAAATGTACGTTTCTGAACACGGCCCCAAGTGTCGGTATGGAAAAAATCATAGAGGTGAAGGGGAACGAGAAGATACAGCAGCTTGTGGTCATAACAAATATGTAGAGTTGGCCACGTGCAGTGCCAAACCCTTCATCCTACCACATGTAGGTGTCCTCAACCTCGTCTTCCCCCTCTCCCAGTTTCTCCCATTGTTTGTATTTTGTTTTATTCAGAGGCTTTTCCAGACCGTGTGCGAAAATCTCAAGAGACCCCTTGGTCTCCAAATAAACAAGAAATACAATTTTTACGTATAGGCTAGTCATTCTAGACAAAAAAAAAGTCAAGCATGTTGTTATAGTAAATCAAGAACTCTCAATTTTGCAGCTTCGAAAAGCCTGTACTAACTTCAGGGTGCTCGAAAAACCTCGAAATTTTTCGAGTTGTTTCGGATTTTGGCTTAAATCTACCTAAAAATACATCCTACGAAAAATACCACTATTATGCTTACGAAAGTAGACCAAATGTGCTAAATTTTGAGCCTAAGAGGAGCTCTTTGTAGGATTTCCTTGAAGGATCACTTCTTTAGCCGGTATTTCTCACGCGAGATGGTCGAAACTTGAAATTTAGTGGACACTAGTGCAACACTAGTGCCCCTATTAGCCCTGCTCTCTCATTGTTTCCGCTAAAGACACTGATAGAATGGAATAAATATGGCGAATGCTTTTAAAAAACCAATTTCGTGGGTTATAATAATTGAAAACCCTCATTTAACAGGTTTTGATCTTCAAAAAGTCAATTTCGTGGGGCTTATTCACCGAGACAAGTAATTTCATGGGGTTTTGAGCTCCTTCAATAATAAATTTGGGTGTTTGTTTCTTCAAAATGTACCAATTTCGCGAGCTTTAGTTATCGAAAAGCCAAATTTTGCGGGGTTTAGTAATTGAAAAGCCAAACGCAGGTTTGGCTCACTCAACGTATGAAACAACTTTGCGTGTTGGACTTTCCTTCTCTGCATGGTTAATCTGAGGTTGGAGCCACGGATACCTGCTCTGTCAATTTTTTTCCCGCGTACTCTTGGATGTGAGGAAAGGTGTGCCCATGCTTCCGAAACAGGAAAAATCGTACCTATACTTTGCCCCAGAATCTTTGCGAGTATAAACACTTCATAAGCTGAACAATTTGATTCTAAAGCCAAATTTTAATTATTAGTAACCCCGATCCCCAGGATGGTTGTTCCTAAGAAGGTGCGAAATTGGCAGCCTATATTTTGAGATGAACTTCTGTAAATTTCAATAAGTTTCCTAGTCAAAAATCCACTGTTGACCGTCATTCCTTAAGTCAAATTAGCCTATTCTGGAATTTAACTGCGTTCTGTCTTGTTTCCTTCTGGAATTTATGTTGCCAAAAAATCAGGTTATCGGGTTTAAATTGGCAGTTTTCGGCTCAAATGTCAGTCTGATTGTGTAAGGGAAGGGGATTGCCAGTCTCATGGCAAAAATTGACAGTACTTATACATATACACAAAAATTAGAAATTTGTGCCCTGGTAAACATTTTTTTTTTTTTTTCAAAATTTACAGATTGTCAAACTGCATTTGCAAAAACACGCTCGGGATACCTTCACAAAACTGCACAGTTATCACCAATCATCCCTTACTTCAAAGTTATAAAAGTTTTTGTAGTTTTGTGTAGCATTTGAGGTTTGTGTAAACGTCAGAAAGAAGCTAACGCACACCACACACAGCTAAAACACTCCAAATGAGCTATAGCGAAAATTAGAACTCATCTATTGATTTTTATATTTTCGAATCCTGTCATGCACATCTACTACGCAGCATTTCAGATTCGACCTACATTTTGCGGACACTTCTTTATGAGAGGCCGCACTACTGGTCAAATAACGATCAGCTCTTCTGCAGTTCTGTAGTTCATCCACTTTGTCAAAAGATAAAATTGAGAATTAAAACAGAAACTATTTCCTGAAATTTATGCGCCTTTAATATCAACCTTTTTGTCAGTTTAGTTGAGAAACCGGTGGTCCTCATCCAAATTTAACTTATTGATCCGCTAATACTGGTTAATTAAAGCAGAAGAGGGAATTTCAAATAGTTTCGCTAATGCAGATGTCTTGTCAGAAACTTCAGCTGTAGTTCGAGTTTGCTACCGAACATTCAAGATAAATATACTTTGAATGTATAGGCGTTCTGTGGATACTTGAGGTGACTCGTCATGGGCCTTTGTTAAAACCCGGATATTTGCGACGTATTTTATTTTCATCGAGTATGTAAAAATGACAGGTTGACTCAAGGTCTTATAGTGGGCATGCAGGACAAGAAAAGGGCTCTCTTATATTCAAGAAGCAAAAGTATTAATTACACCCCTCTCTCCACTATTGATCATGAGAAAGCCACGGATATGTTTCCTCAGTAAGTTGAACATTTCACTAAAGCACTACTTCGAATTAATTCTCAGAAGGATTCGGTGAATTGCGGAATTTGGTTCAACTTGTTTCTTCCCCTCTAACATCAATGAACAGGATTCACGCGGAAGATTCATGAACTCCAAAGTGTTATATAATATTCTGAACTTATACCAACTATACTTATATGGCGCGCATCGCTTGTAGAATCAAGTCAGAAACTCATAACGGAAGAGTGAGCGGGAAGTGAGTCGGTATTGGTTGATGGAGAGAATAGGACCATGCACGCGAGGAAATTGTTTCCAACTATCACCCGCATAGGTGGAAATAAATCAGGCGAAAAGCGATCCGTGCAAGGGAAATGGATAAGAAGTATATGAGGTGAAAGGATGGAGGGGGGATTGAAGTTAAATGTCCTGTAGTGTTTACCCGAAATCGGAATAGTAGAGGTCAGTTTCTTCTCACTAAATAATAAATAAAGCCTGTACTCATAGTCGTCAATTATAGCTGTACTTATAGTCGTTATTATACTTGAACGGCTTCAAATCGGTCGTTCTAATTTGAACCTAAATAAGCAAATACATACTCAGCTTGAGGAATGACAATGAATACTGGCCTAAATAACGTAATTTAATGAAGTACACTAATATGAGTGAATTTTTGATGAAACAAGAACAAGGAACAACGTATACGGTCCAGTAGAAGAGGTTAAGTTATTCTGATATTTACACCAAATATTGGCTAATGTAAATGAAAAATCGGCAATTTACGGTGACTTGAAGCTTTCTCTCACACAGTGCCGTGAGATGTCCTAATATAGTTGTTAAGGTTAAGGGGGTCCCACCAACAACTCATAATACGCATACTATAATACAAATTACTATTATTCCCTCCTCTCATTTTTTTGAGTAGTATGAACGTGATGCACGGCTAATGGCCTTATCAGAATGATAAATGATTAACTACTGGGAATACGAGGATTTTTCGGTTCTTTGAGTGAACATATATTTATTGCGTAATTATTCTTCGAACTCCCCCATTTTGAACATAATAATAATAATTTTCCATTTCATACTCGAGTTACAAAACTAATATTGCAGTCTCTCATTTCCTTTGAAATCGCACGCACCGTAGTAACTTTTCCTCTTCCCGAAAAGGGAGCTTTTAATTGAATTTTAAATCATTTCCGTTCTCCTACTCGCGTATAAAGCAGCCGACCTGAGTGATTTGGATATTTTGCAACGAATCATATAATTTTGAATAATTCTCATCACTCACAATGCATTTTTTCATCATAATTTCATAGAAACTAAGATTAATATAATATTTTCGTAACCACACACACCTGCTAATGACTTCAGAAAGAAGCTTTTCTTCAGAAAGAACCACTGTCATTGGACGACGCGTGACAAGATCGTTCCTGCAGCCAAAAAAAAGGGCTGCATCTAGGCAAATTAGAAAATTCACAAATTGTTCACATGAATATCTAGGGCCTGGTGAATTGACCTCCGTCTAAATTGTCGATTGACAGATCAATTGTCCGGAAGGATTTTGAACAGAATTTGACTGTCAAAATGTCGGACTCATAAGCCGCTTTCGGCTCGACTCAGCGCGTCAGTAAAAATAAACCAAAATCGAACCTATATACAATTTTTAAAGGTCAAATGAACCCTTTGCGATTATCGTGAAAATGACCAGAATGAAAATAGGCTGAACCGTCGTCAGTATTGATTATTAAACACTAGTATTGATTGCTCAACCTCCTTTGTAACGACTAATATAGGAACCCGTGAAATAGTTAGGTACTCTCAGTTTCACAGTCAAATTATCGAAAAATACCTATAGAGCAGGTCATTGAGTAGGTCAATAAGTGAGAAATGTCCAATTTCGTGGTCAATTGTGTGTGAATTATCCAGATGAACGGTCAAATTGGCGCACGAATTGTTAGTTTCGTGGTCTATTGACCGCAAAATGCTATAAAGGTTTCACGGGAAAATGAGCGCTAAATGTCCTGTACCGTTACAGGCGCGGATCTTGTGTGTGTGTGGGAGGGGGGGAGGGTGACTGGGCAAGCGCCTCTCCCTGGGCCAAAAAACAAAGTTATTGGGTGGTATTTTTACATACTACAAGTAAGTTTGAAGAAAAGGTTGAGCGTGTGGATGGGGCTCCAGACACTATTCGTCAGATTCATGTTATATGCGTCTGAGTGGAAGTGTGGAGTATACTGGAGTCTATACAACATATCAAAATGCATAATTTTTCAAGGCAATAAATTTGTTTGGTTGCATAGACTCCACCGAATGCATACAAAGAGCTTGTGAACGGGACCTTAGTGGCTCAGATGTGTTTAATTGACAAAATAATATAGCCGGTAATGGCAAAAACGCCTTTGAGAGGCTCATCAGCGCTTCTCAAAGTGGCAGAAAATTGAACGTTTTTGCCTTGTCCGTATTATTCTTGACTCCTCAAGTCTTAGCAGAATAGGTCCTCGAGATTCGCGTGCACTGTTCTTAAGGAAACCGTGAATCCACGGCCAAAATATAGAAAAAGAGACAATTTGTGGTTTCAATCTATGGAACGCCCAGGCAAAATGAGGAAAAGCGCTTTTTCGCGGATAATGGAAGCCCTTTCACGGCTGAAATGGAGAAAACCCGCTATAATGTGCTGTTCTTTCAAGGAAATTCAGTCGGCAAAAATTGAGATCATATACGATCGTTCACGGGAAAAATGAGAGAACAACTTCATATCACGATTTATCGATGCAACTTCCAAGCGAAAATTAAGAAAAAGTGCTAATTTCCTGTACTTGAGGCAAGCCAGCGGCTATGCGTGATGGGCAGAAGCTCGTTTATTTTCCGGCTATACGATTCAAGAAAATACAATAAAATTAAGAAGAAATGGCCAGTGTTGCCAACGGCATTTTACTTTTACCGTCAAGTCAAGCTCAAACTTCCGTCAGACAAGAAATAGTCAGTAGCGAGCCAATAGGCAGTGATGAGGAGTCTGAATGAAACTACTAGGCCAAAATTGAAAATAATTGCTAATTTACCATTCTTGGTGGCAAGTTTACGTTTAAAATTGAGGAAAAACGCTCAAGTGCTGTTGCGTTGGACAAGTCCGCGGGAGATATTGGGAATAGGAGTGGCTTTTGCCGAAAAATCAGTCATTTTTTGCTCTAAATCAGCCATTCTATGTTCAAAGTGAGTCATTTTCACAATACTCAGCCATTTTTTGAGAATAAAATCTGCCATTTTTGTACGAAGTCAGCCAATTTTCCAAAAACCATCCATTTTCTAATGAATCGGCAACTTAAGGTCCGGCAAAATTAAAAAATAAAGTTTTGCGAGAAGATACCAAATTTTGTTGCTTTTTCTTGGATTTCGTTCTCAGAAAACCGGAATTTGCAAGGTTTTGCCTCTAAAAAATACATCGTCCCAGGTGTCCGGCTCTTTCAAAAGTCAAATGTTGTGAGTTTGATTTTTTCAAAACGAAAAATTTTACGATTCTGGCTCTTTCAAAACTACCTATTTTAAGAATTTAAAAACAATCTTCAAAATTGGCACATTCAAAACCCCAAACTCTCAGATTTGGGTAACTAAAACAGGGGAGTTTGTGATTTTGGGTCTTTCACCCAAAGCTTTGAAATCCAAAAGTCAAAAGTGGCTTCTTCAGGGATGTTCGGTCATTCCGAAACAACTTTCGTAATTTTGGCTCATTTAAACCCAAATGTCACGTATTTGGCTCTTTTAAAACTGCATGAATTTAATGGATTCTGTCTATTCGCGACTCTTCACATGCCTAGCCTTGACATGCTTTTGTGGTTGCCTGTAGTTGGTGGCCAGAAGAACCCGACCGGTCACCCAAGAGGCACATCCATGTTTGTCTTCACCATGACGATATGGCCTCTTGGTTTCAGTGCTAAAACCATCTTAACCTTCTTGCTTGCCTTGCGACTTACAACCCACGAATTCTTTATGCTATCGAGAAAAAAAAAAAAAAATGTTTTCAGTGCTCAAAAGCCGCAAAACAATGAGGAAGTTTCACATTTTCCAAAAATATTTTTTTTCGATGAGGCATATCAATCCTTCCTTGAATATAAATAAATAAAAAATTAAAAACCTTCGGAAATAATTTTTATTTATTAAAAAAACTTGGCATATTTGAAATCCCGCCAAAACGAACATTTTCCTCAACGTAACATCCCATGTATTCTCTGTCTTTTTCATGCCTCTAAATAGCTCATCTGTTTATACTCCATTACTTTATTATTGGAGAGCTCTAGTAGAAAATAAGGCAAAGAATCACAACAAACCGCTCCCCGACAGCAACATTACAGGTGAATTTTTTTCGGAAGGCGTTTATGACGCAAAAATGCTAGCTGGCGTGTTTGAAATGACCTAAAACTTCAAAAATCGTGTACTTATTTACTGTCGGGTTATTTTACGAACGGATTCCGATTTACTATTTATTTTAGCATAATTGAACCTTAAAAAATAGATTTTTGAATAACTTCTGACCCATGAAACTTCCTCATTAGATTTCCACTGGTTAAAATCCACTAAATAATCTTATTTTTCCAATTGAAGAGCAACTAAATCTTGATTTTTGCGTCTGAAAATACATAAAGTCGTGATTTTAATTCGTAGTTGAGAAGCCACCGTCATTTTCGGGGCTGCCATGTAGACGTGACGTATTATTTTATGTGGCTGGCATGCCGTTTGAGTTCCGGCCGGGACTATGCATTCCATATTGACTGAAAACTACGAAAGGAGCTGTTCAGCTGTCGATATAAATGCGTGAATGGTTGCTGCTGCATCATCATCAGGGGCCTGGCATGAAAAGGGGGAAGAACTCTCAATCATTTTGAATTGCTGGATGGAGGAGGTTCATTCAAGATTCTGTACGCGAGCTTATTCAGTATACGTGGCCCATCTCGACAAAAGAAAATGATTTGCGTTGAGTTCCAAGTATTTCCCTGCCTGCAGAAGAATGCATCTCGTATTCACAGGATCATCAGCAAGTGGTAGCCTTGGTGGGGGGGGGGGCTAGCCCTGATATGTTGAATCTAAATGATTTTGGGTTTAAATAATTTCAATTATTTCATCTCTGTTGTGGTCTCTCAGTAATGAATGACCAGTCCTTATTGTTCTATTCAGCATCAATCAGGCTTGGTGGGCTTTAATTAGCTTTTAAATTTAATTGATGATTTTATCTTAACAATAACAGCTGTCAGTCTGTTAATTTCAGCAATTAATAATCTATGAAGTGGCAGAGGGATTTAGGGGTATGAGGGGTTGAGAGGATTCAGAGGAAGTAGTTAATAGGAAGTACAATTACGCCCGGACAACACTTCGGGGAGTGGTGAAAGAGAAAGAGAGGGATATAGAAATAGAGGTGGGAGAATGAAAGATTGTCCACAGGCCGGAAATAGGAACGTCAGTAGTGTGCCATCAAGTTATTGCAGAATTCCCTCAATGCTTTTCTTCCTTCTCGGTTCGACCCCCTCCCAACCCCACCGTCAACTCTATCACTCTCATTCTATCCCCCGCGCTGCCGACAACCTTTCCTGTCTATTGAATTAGGAGCCAGCCAGTTCCACACAAGGGAGTCTTGATTGAACTGCGCTCACTCTCAAGCTTTCCCATCAATCATAAAGCCCACCCGCTGTCCCCATGACCGGATCCAGCCATTTTTTTCCTCCGCCCCTCATTTAATTTTTCCGTTCATAAAATTTACTTGACCTGGTCCATTAAAAAATCATTTCGGAACATCAAGAGGGGAAAGGGAAAAGGTTCTCGTTCAATTAGGCGTTTTATGTGATTATTTTCATACTGGAACATAAAAATCTAGTTTTAAATGCAATGGGAGCGATTTTTGATTTATACGATGCTAAATATTAATGGAGGATCGCTGAGAGCCCGTTAAAAACTCCTTCAGTGCAGTCATTGTTAAAATTAACTTAGCGAATGATTTATCATTCGTGGCTCCGGAGTTATCGATTAATATCGCTATGTGCAAAAAAAACAATGGGACAGAAAGTTTTGATTCAATTTGTGGTCGTTACATGTTGGTAATTACTTGAGTGTGAAAGAGACTGTCTCACTGAATACCAAATAATTCGTATGAGTAGAATTGAGGGAAAAAGGACGGCTTGAATTCGCATTCAAGCCCATAAAGCAACATTATCTGTGCTTCAGCACTAGGTTTTATACCCCTCTCACGCCCGCAAACCAATGTGTCTCTTTTTGTTCGGCGTTGATATTTTTGACCTATATCAATCCGCAATGAAGTAACAAGTGAAAGAAATAGTAAAAACACGTCGGAAAAGTTATTGTCTCCATTCAAAATTTTGTGTTGTGCGAATCAAAGCCAGAAATTATTCCGAAGGTTTATATCAGAAGTAAAAATAAATGGATGGGGCAGTGTAATGAAGAAAAGAAATCATCCAATTCCACTGGACAAGGAAATAAAATATCCCACTCACGCACACACATTTGTGAGAGTTGAAGAAGAAACTGAAGACTATACACAGCTAGTACGTAATGCTGACGATAGACAGTTTTGTCTCGTATTGCACATGAAGAAACCTAAGCCTATTATTCATTTCAACAACCTAGCAATTTGTCTCTATATATTCGCTCGTCTCGCATTACTTATTTGTTAAGAATTCACGGTGCTCCACCATGTAGCGTTGGATCATATTTTGGAAAAAAAAAGCTTCCAAATTGTAATTTTGGTCGCCTCTTATCGATGAGGCTTTCATGGATCTTTCCGGAAATCTCCTGTATCACGTTTTATAAATGATACACCTGCCAAGGAACAGAAATTTGGCTATTGATCATTCGTTTCATAATATTCTTTGAGACAGGGACATATTTTTTTAGGACGTGTACTCCCAAATCGTTCAAACTACAAAGATAAAATAAATGTAACTTTTCCGTGGCATTTATCCTCTTTATGACCCAAAAAAGGGAGGTAATCTGATGTCGTACTTCGTATGCGTTTTTTCCAAATAGGAATCGTTGTTTTCTACGCGTAATACACCTTGTTTCTTTCAAAGCAAAGACGCTTTACGTGCCAAGAAGTGCAATAAAAAAAAGGGAGGAAGTTCTTGAAATAATCGTTTATAAAGCAATCTCTAGTCCTATATTACGGTCTTATCGGTACCATTCCTTATGTTCAGGATTAGCCCGCCCCATTATTTCCTTTATACTTCATACTTACTTCATCTGTTCAAATACTGTACGAGGAGATGAAATATTACGTTTCACGCCTTTTATCGAAATCTTCATCATTATTCAACGTAACGGCCTAAGTCAGTCCCTACCCCGACCACCAGTATTCCCATAGATAGAGTTCGTGGGATTTCAGGATTTAGGGTTTTTATTAGTTTATAAACAAAAACATTTATTGCCCGAAAGGTTCAACCTCGATATGTCTGAGTCTTTTCACCCCAGTGTACTTTACATGTGGGAAAGGTTTTCAAGTGAAGGGACCTCAATGAATTTTCCATGAGATCCTCCAAGAGTTACGCTACGCCCCCCCCCCCACCGGTGAAACCAACGAAACGACCAGAGGCTGCAGAGAGTGGGAGTGAGGAAGGCCTTCCTTCCTTTTCCCTCGACTTTTGTATTTTTTATCACTCGACTCGCAGCGTCTGGCTCTCCAGCCTATTTAGGGTAAACCTCGAGCGGTTCACAACCATGGTGACTTTTAGTGCGACTGTGTGTTAGTGTAAAGGGTTGAACGGGAAGGGAGAAAGATGATTTAACGACATTCTGGACGACACAGCTTCTGGAAGGGAAAGGGAGAGCTGACGGAATTTTTTAACACCTTATAACCTGGTAATAATGCCCGAGGAAATTCAGCGTACTTCATACTAATTTTTTATTAAAAAATCACAAAATGGAAGGTGAGAGCGTTGCAAGTCCCTATATACTTGGACTATTTAAATTTAGATTAAACCCAAGTGAGAAAGTAATATTTAATGGCATTGCCACGAAAAAAAAAGTATTATAGTTTAAGATTCCTTTTTTAGATATTGTAACAATCACAGTGCCTCTTGGACAATAAGGCAGTAAGGCGCCAGCGTATAGTAGAATACCGAAGTACCGTCATACCGGGCGGGTTCAGAGAGGGGCAGATGGGCTCCTGAAAAGCTTTAATAAATGGAGAAATGGTCAGTTTCAGGTTTTAGGTTCACAGATGTAGGAACGGGATTTTAAGGACCAAAACGACTATTATGTATAGGAACATTTTTTTGCCTCGTCGTTGTTTCATACGATAGCGAGAAGGCACGCTGATGTGCTGATCTCGTGGCAAGTACGCTGCTGAAAGTTTAGTAAAAGCACTAGGATTGAATGGCTAATAATTGCCAATTTGACGGATTTCTTCTCAGATTTGACGGATGTAGACGGGAGGGTCTGACGGGAAAAAGTCTGTCTATGACGGATGACAGATTTTTTTAAAGCGGAATATTGGAATCACTCAATGATATTATTCTATTTATTTGTACACTTTTGAGAGAGGGAAAGTGTTCGTGGTTACAGTAAATGAGGGGGAATTCACCCGTACTACGACATTATGGCTGGAAATACAATTTCATGACCAATTCTGTTAAGATGGGAATAACCGCACTTGCTTGCGCTGCATTGCAGCTCAAATTTAGCTCTGTGTGTCAACATCTTATCAATTTTAGCCTTGATTCGGCGCTTGTTCTTGATTTCAACCGAAAATTCGGCCCGTATTCATGAACGTTCCTTGAAGCTTCCTTGAGTCAAGAAACCGTTGAGAACAGTTTGGATCACGATAAAAAAATCTGTTCTAATGAATTTCAAGGGTTCCTTAATGTCAAGGAACGTTAATAAATACGGGCATTAGTGTTTTTCCCAATTTCGGTCAGGAAATTGAATCGATAAACGACGGATTAGTGCCTTTTTACAGCTTTTGTTTTTTTTTCCAGCGTTTTATTATAGGTCCGTAAAGCTGTAGCAGCACCTATGTCAAATCGGAAAAACGAATGCACAGTAATTTCGTGCCACCATTTAAAAATGTTGTACCCCCCGGGAAAGGGGTGAAAATGGGAAATTTAGATGTCTACTACAGGTTGACCCTGTAGTAGCACTTTCACAAAATCCAAAAAGTAGAACGTGCAAAATGTTCCTTGAGTTTTATGCCATTTTGTGCCGAGTCTTTCGAATTTTGTGCCCACTCCTGTTTTGTACAAAAACGATTCAAAATGTGCTACTACAGGTTGACCGATTTTTAAAGTGGGTCGAATTGAGAAAAACCCCAGTTCAATTAGTACTCTAAATGTTGTGCCATTTTGTGCCGTCAAGCTTGAGTTTTGTGCCCATCGGGAAATTGCGGAAAATCGCTTTCCAAAGTTCCGGGGTAGTATCACAATTCGAGGAATTTTATCTGTTATCAGTATAGTTTTTCTCGCCCGTTGGCCCGTTGATCCTCTTATCAATGTCAAACAACCTCCTTCGGATAACAGTTGATTACACTTTAGATTCATAATTATAATTTATTACTCATTGTCATTAGTGAATTTGTACCGTGTAAATTAGGAGATATAAATTGGGAGATAAATATAAATATAAATTGGGAGATCGGTTCTTTCTCGTTTTTAACCAATAAGTGAGTGCGCATACTTTATGCAAATTGCAGAGGCGTGTTCCTGCCTCTTGTTTGCCCTTGTTTTGCCAACATAGAAGACTGCTGCCGAAAACCAAGGGCTTAATGCATGAAAGTTTTTAGGAAGTTGTAACAAAGGGCAATCCCCCAGTGAAGCTCGCCAAGTAAACCTTGAGAATCTTTCAGAAACTTGCCCCTTTTGCCGAAATACCTATCAGAGGTCCTCGGTTTGCCGCGATGAAACGTCAGTTGACTGAGGAAATGGTCAAATCTTGCAAACTTAGCCCCTTAAACTAATTATGTATTTGGTTTAAACCACTTTGACCCATGCCCTGCCAATTCATTGTTACAAAATCCGTTATTTGGTTAAAAACTGGTAATTATGCCGCTTCGTCTGAATATTTGGCCTTAAAACCGTTCAATTACGCCAAAGTATTTGACTGCTGACTCGAAAACGAGTAGGAATTAAGCCAAAAGAATCACTATTCGTATTAAGAGAAGATGGTTTCCCTCGGAATCTCCCAAATGCCGGAACCGTTGATTCCCTCAACCAAGATAGTACATCACCTTTTTTTTGAGCAGAAAAACAGAAGTACGTGGGTAAAAATGACACCCTCTATTCTTAACTGAATTTTATGGAGCTTACGAAAATAACTAAGGCCCGATTTCACGAACTTCTTAAACAAAGATCAACAACTAATCACGATTATAATGTAAACACTTGCATCAGAATTCATATGGGTCCGGCTATTGGCAACTAATCACGATCAACTTTAAACGAGATCAATTTTGTTGGTGAAAATTGGCCTAAAAGTAATTATACTAATCATTCAATCACGTACCGGAATTGACAGGAGGTGCGCATTTTGGCCTGAGTCTTCGTATCAAATTATTTGGTCGGTTTTCTCGCGGTTAAGCTCAGACTTGAAAAAAATTTGAGAAATTTCGATCAGAATCCGGGTCAAAATGCGTCCCACGCGACGGTTGGCGACCCTATAGAAATGTTCACGCAGTCGTGGGCACGTGGGCATGAAATGAACGAATTTGCAGTTTAAATGTGCTTGGAATGTTCGGTTTCAATAGGCACAGGCAGACTGGCACGGCCTATGCGTGGCATGGTAGCACCGAAACTGTAGAGAACTTCTCGTGGTTTGGCGGGAGTAGATTTTGACGAGTAAAATTCCAGTCAGAATTGTCAAATTCTTGTCAATTAACTTGAAAGATTTTGACCATTGCTAAAAACTGCTTAGCAGTGACTTGAGAAGACATCGCACGCTCGGAAGAATGCTGGTGCAACTCAAAAAATCGATAACGAAAGAGACCGTCGAGCGGGTCATGACGGGTAGAATAACTCGCATTAGTTAAACTTTTTCTTCGTTCAACCACCGGATGAATACGAGGAATCAAGTCTTTCCCTGACTTAGGTGTCAAATTTAAGAAATTCCCTGACTTTTCCCGGTTTTTCCTGCTGACCACTTTGAAATTCCCTGACTATTCCCGGTTTCTCCGGTTTTCCCGATCTGTGACAACCATATAGTTCAATTTCACAGATATTTAGTTCCGAATGATGCATATTTTTTTCAGTTCGGCTATTTTTATTAATTTATCTGCGAATGAGCGTTTTTCTTCAAATAAAGCTGTGTTTAGGGGTTTCCTCAATTGTATCCACAAATTAGCGATTTTCACAATTTTACCTGCGAATTAGCCATCCTCCACCCTCCCTTAGCGATTATTCAGCGCCATGAATTTGCCTCAGAAAACGGCCCAAGAGCGTGAACTTCATTGATTGACAGTGAACTCAATATTAGTTGGTCACTCACACGATCGCTCGTCTCCTTGAAAATCGGACTGCATACGTCTTTTTAAGCGACGACAACTTCGAATTTGAGAAATAAGCTGCCAAAATTATAAGCTCTCGCAAGTGGAATAACGTAGTTTGAAATCACGAAAGGATAGATTATTAGAAGAACTTTTAATTGCCACTTACCATCGCACAGCCCTGGGTGTATGGAATTTTTAATTTTTTTTTTTTTCATCCCTCCTCCAATGGATCATACGCTTCTTTGGATTGCCTCAGCCCCCGGGTGGCACTTATAATTCATTAGAGAGTTGCTGTGAAAGCATACACGTCATTTTCAAGAACCCTTCATCCTTCAGTATTAGTCACTTGGGTACTATACTTTGAGCTGTTTTTGCGTGAAACTTCCGAAGAGGGGCTGATGGAATGTGGCGGTCCACTCCCTGGCGTGCAATTAGAGGTTTCATGTAATTGTCAAACCCGTAATTTATCATATATACGACCATGAAAAAAGTCCCTTAAGCTGCACTGAATCAAAATTTTCTACTGGGAGGAAAATAAATTTACAAGTATAAATTTAGAATTAGTATAGATTTGAACTGAGCAAGAAATTAGCTCTTTTAATCTGGGTGTCAATTAATGAGAACAATTCACTTCACATTACTTGAAGTTTCCCCTCCACCGATTTTGAGTTGAATATATTGGTTCTGATAGAGTACAACAAACTTTTACAGGGCAATACCATTTTTCAGATGCATGCATTTTGCAAGTAGGTTTTGTCTACAAATGAACTACAGGATTTCCGTTTTACTTCGTAGAGTCTTCAAATCTATACTTCCTACATGATGTTGACAATTTAAATTTAAGAATTCTGTAGGTTGAGTGGTAAAAAAAATCCTCAAGAAGATCTTGCGTAACGCTTGAAACAATGTAACTCACTTTGTTGATGTAATTGAGAGAGAGGAGGCGGAAGGAAGGAAGAAAAGGATGCGTAACCGTGCAAAGAGCCGTTAGTGATGAGCGGGAAGGGGATCAGTGTGAAGCATTGTCGGGACACTATATCGACAGCTAGACAAACTGCCAGTTACGACCGGTGTTTCTCACAGGAGACAAATGAATTCCCCCACCGGAACCTCTCTTTATACTTTTTACGTATCCTCCCGCTGTTCCATGACGGTAAACCTCGAGAACAAGAGATTTTCCTTGCAAAAGTCATTGATTCTAGAATTTTTGTTTGTGAGTTCCTGGCTCCCCACTACTTTGCAACGTTTTGCTATTATCTATCGCCCTTTTGGATTTGTTATACTATTTAATCACCCTTACATAAACTTCATTAACAAACCTATGCCCTAACTTTGGGGAAAAGAACAACAACCGTTAGGCGATAACCGACGGATTTTTCTGGGTAAAACCTTCAGTGATAAATAGGGGAAAATAACGCTTTAATCGCAGTGTCTATACAGTTTAAATGTTCATTTCTAATTTAAATCAATACAATTATTTTAACAGATATTTCTATAAATATGGGTAGAACGGTCAATTCCCCATTTAAATACAGTCGCCTCTAGCGAGGAGTTAGGGTGAAAGGGGAAAATAGTGTGATTAGATGGGGCGGGAGTAATAAGTAATGCTTTTCCTCTCCTCTTTCTGGCCCTTAAATGGCTTGGGTTAGTTTTTGTCATTAGTGACTCCACCCTTGTCGTTAGCGTCCACAACTTTTTGGACAGGATCCAGTTTGACCTTCAACCCCCTTCTTTCGAGCCTCTCCCGATGAGAGCTTTTCCTTTATCTTACTCTTCAGCATTTTTCTTACAAGTGCTGATCATTTTTCAATGTTTTAAAAGACAGTTATCTTCACCAGAAGAGCACCCATTTTTTTTAAAAAAATAGAATTTTCATGGGTCTGCCGCGAAAAACAAGGTCAAGTGCCTACTCATGTATTTATCTATATCTTCATCATATTACATCATTTCATCATATTACACACTGGTTCGTTTGTAATATTCTTATCTTGTGTTTATTGGCCAGCATACAACAACTCGAAAGCTAGAAGTAAAACAATAAAATTGGCTTATTATTTATGATATTTCCGCGTGGGGGCATACACCACACGCATTTACGTGTAAATGCTTATCTGTAACTGTTTATAATGCTAATTTCATGAACTCCAAGCACGGAAATTTTCCTTTGATGTCCAATGATCGTTCTCATAATATACATTCAGCATATCGCCAGGTGATAACCAACCACTAGACTGCGACGGTTTACAGAAAATGCATTACAGTACAGAGAGGAGGCTTTTTTTGGCCAAAATACATGCATAATATTTGTTTTTTTCTCCTTTTCACTAAAAGAACATCTCACTACCTTCATGGAATTGAGGTCGCTTATCGATCAGAACCCACGAATGTGTGAGGTGAAATATAACCGGAATAACAGAGATGGAAAGTTCTTTTCCAGCGCTTTCGCTGATCTGTGATGGATGTTTCATACGATACTGTTTGAAACGTAACAAGAGCCACCAATAATGTTACTCTCAACTTATTTGTCGAGATGAATGACTTCACCATTACGATAATTAAATATATTAAAAAAGAAATGAAAAGAAAACGACCAAGGCCCTCAATTCATCGATTTTAGCTCGCTCAAGAGTTTTTCTCTTTGAACTTTTTTTTTCCACTTCTTTTTCTCTTATTCTCTTTTCTGGCTTCTCGCTGCGTACTATAGAATAGCTGAAAACACAGCAATATTTGTGTTTAATCAATTCAGCCCACCGCAGAAATGTTGCTATGTTGGGAGTGCTGCACTGAATTGTTCGCCCGTGATGGATTAATCCCTCTTTTATTCAGGCTTTCAGGTTTGAAAACTGGCGGGGGAAGCTCTTTTTCATCTCTGCGTTAGAATTATTGTGTGATTTGGTTAATTGAATAAAATAATAAACTAATGACAAAAGTAAGCCACGTGGGGGGGGGGGGTGAAGCAGAATACAATTACAACGATTTGACCCATTGCCCTCCTTAAGTTCAATTTTACGGATAACAGGAGAGTAGACGTTGACAGATTAGTTGCTCTCAGTTTCTGGAATTAACGTATATCGCTGGCAGCGGAAGAGTAGTACGACGAGACAAGACAAGAGAGAGAGAGAGAGAGAGAAAAAAGTATTCGTTTCTGCACCCACACTCCATTGCGGTCCACTTCAACTCCACGCTCTTTTTCTTTTTTTTTTATTTTCATTGATCCTCCGCCTTAATCTTAACACTGGATTAGGTTTGCCTCCAGGGCCTGGGCTGAAAAGCCCATCTTATCCCCTCCACCCAACTCAGTCATCTTCACCGCGTCCTAATCTTTCTTGCGTTACTCAGCGAACAATAAGTCGTAAACCTCGGGTGAAAGACACGTCCGGGCCTTGTCCTCTCCCAGTTTATGCCACCCTGTCCCCCAGACTCATGAAAATAGCAGGCCTTTACACCCCCTCACTCTCCATAACGTTACACGATGGCTTTTTTTGCCGTTTCCAACTGGCAATAAACGCAACGCTTATACTTTCTTCCAGCAATACTTTTTCAACTTTTTCCTTTGCAGTTGTTAAATTTTTTGTTATAGTGTTCTGTCTGTTATTTTTCAGAAGTTGCGGTTAAGACCGAAATGTGTACCTTGGAAAAGAAAGAGGGTCGTGTAACTTCCTCTGTGATTAATTTTAGATTAACGTTTTAGAACTCAATATCATCTTATATTATGGCCAAAGACAATTATAGCCCGTCAACAAGAACATTAACCCGCGGCACTCTCATTCATTGCTTGCAACTTCTCTTCCCTCTGCTTTCGTTACCGCATTGATTGTCCCAATGTTTACCAAATACATATAAGTGTTATTAATTATTATCAAGGCGAAGTTCCATGGAGGGGGTAAGGAAAAATAGCTGGAGGGGCGAGGTCAACGTGTAACTTGACGGGCTCTAATATTGTGCATAAATTACAGTCAGTCGCCCCTTGTAACTGGCTAACTGTTAATACAACATAACATAGGATCACATATCAAGTTCCCTTACTTAATATGCGACAGCCAAAATCCATAACAGACACTGTTAAATATTTAACAAGAGGCGGCTCGACAGGATAGGCAATGACACGCACTACGCACAATGTGCTGCTGTACGGTATTCAGAAGCGCGAAAGACTTCTGCTTCGTTTAGGGGTGCGCGCGGGACGGGAAATGAAAAGTCCGGTCCCGCACTTTTTGGCCCCTCGTCCCTTCCGCCACGCGGGATTTCCAAAGTACATGATCAAGTGGACATCCGGTAGGTGGGGGCACCCCTTGTCCATTGGCGAATGCAGAAAATTGATTACTCGGTCCACTTGGTCAGCATGATGTTTTACGGTTGAGTACTTGGTCAAAATCTGATTCAACGCAGTTAGACGGTCATTGCTGACTGCGAAAACACCCAGAACAATATTGGATCGGCTAAAAAGCAAGAGTCGAACTCCGGAAAAGGAAAAATTTGACTTGATAAATGTCGGTCAAAAGTTGGGTTTTCACCGTTGAACTCATTGAAACTTACTTGGTGTCTCAAAGACACCATGAATTTCGCCCTTGTAGCTCAGTCAATGAATTACACAAAAGGGGGTGTAGCTCCGGTGAGCGGTATTAATACATATTCCTTCGGAAACTTGATTAGGATTGTTAGGAAGTGTTCGGATAGCCTTTCAATGTTTGAATTTTCCGCCACACTCCACCACATTTTCCGCCGCAAGCACCGACAGTTAGGGACGAGACGTACTGTCTCCATGACTGCGATTTCGCTTCTCGCTTTAGTCTGCGTTCACGCGCCCGATGTCGTCCTGTCCTGACCTTCCAACCCCTCATGGATTTTTATGGGGTTCTTAGTTTTCTCCTTGCAGTCGAATGTTTTGTTCGGATTGGATTGCTGTTGTGTGAAGATAATTTGTAGTAAACGCCATTTTTAATTGAGTGGTCACAACGTTTCGAATGCAAAGTTTGGCCCTCCGCCCAACTGCGTTGGATGCACGTTGCACCTCCAGCCGGCGCGTCTGGATTTCTTCGCACGACTCTCGAACATCTACGATTCTACAGCTCTTCTCTGGTCGCAACTAGCTGGAGGTAAACCAGTTTTAGATGACCTAATAAATTAAAATCCATGTGCGATTGGGGGGTCAGGACAGGACTTCTCGGTGACCGCCTTACTGGTCACTGAAAACAAGTCCACTAGCGATATTTTAAGCTTCACTACCACCCACTTTTAACTCGTCAACGTAAAAGAGCGTTATATTAGCTGACCGCTTGGAATCCGTATGTGTGACCTGACCTGCTGGAAATAACGAATTATAGCTGGAAACTGGGTTCAATTGGTCCTCTTTGCGGGAAATTTTTCAGTTTTGGGTTAGTTTATTGCCTATAGCTCTTCGTTAAATGGTGAAAACTGGTAACTATTGCACACGAAATTGGCGATATCTCGAAAACCAAGAGGAATTCCAGAAAACCTCAATTAGTTATTTCGATCACAAATGAGGTGTACTAACACCATACTTTCTCCGTCGGGGAAATTCATGTACACCGTGTAGAGTACAACCGAAAAAAAACCAACAAGTTTTGGGCTAAATAGTCGCGAAACTGACACATCGGGACTCCAAAATCTGAAAATGCAAGTTTCAGTCCTAAACACGAGCTAAAGTACAAGTTTTGAGTCTAAATATTTTAAAGGCCTATTTACACGGGCAATTTTTTAAGGCAATTATTGCACGAAATCGAATCGCAGCAATAGCCGAAAAAGTGCCCAGCAATAAACTCCCCGTTTCATGCAATTTTTCCCCTCCCGAGAACTCCCTCTTTTCTTGAATCAATAATTGCATCGAATTGCCAAATATCTACCCCCAATATCTATCCAATATAGTGTTGAGGAGAAAGAACAAAACTTGATTCCGATGACGGCTCCCCCGAAAAAGCCGGACCGTCTAAAATAAAAAGCTTAGAAATGTGATTCGGAAATGGTAATTTTCACATTTTCAACCTGCGGGCGTTAAAATTTGAGGATTGTCAACTTTTTAGGGAAGATGATAAAAATTGACAATCATTGACTGGCGATTGCGGCCGAGCGGCTAAACCGATTGTGATTTTTGAAACGTCTTTCGACAGGGAATATGACGCTCTTTGAAAACGAAAATGGTAACATTTTTTGTAAGATGCGTACTTTTGGAGGTATACGCGAAAAACTGGAAAATGTACGAATATTTAGTGGTTTTTAGGCTCTCAAATCTGAAGCACGACAAAGAAACCGTCGCAAACTCATAACTTTGTCAACAGGACAAAGGAGCTCTCGAGTAATTTTTAGGGGATAGGACCATTTTCTGCACTAATTTTCCCGGGCTATCGAGCCAAAGAAATAAATTAATTGTTCATGAACCTCTAAAAAGTAATTCCGCAACCGGTAAATTATGAATCTCTCATTAGAAGTTCCTCCCTCACTGTTTATAAAATAATTATAGTTTTCCTCAAAGAATGTGGCGTGAGAATTTAATCATTGACATGTTATGATGCTGAGATGTTGGTGTTGAATGAAGTTTTGAGCTAATAGACATCCGTCTAAAGAAAAGAAAAAGAAAAAAAAAAAAAAATTCGGAGTTTGTACATTATGAATGTGGTGTCAGCTCGGACTCGATCACGAACACCACACTTCCATTCCGAGAAAAAAAAAAAAAAAAAAAAAAAAAAAAAAAAAAAAAAAAAAAAAAGTGAAGATAATTTTATTCAAAGAAGAACGCTATTAATCTCTTAGTAAACATTTATAACAAATAAATAACTCCGTACCTACTCCTTTTAAAAGAGATCACAGAGACATCAAGTTTATACCTGTGAAACATGACGTTGGCGCACCCCCCCCCCCCATCTACAGCCTAGGTCACCCAGGACAACCTTGGATCGCTCAACCACCGCCGGCCAAACACAATGAAATAACTGTATGAAAACTTTATACAAGCATAGAAAATAATCAGCTGTGAGGAGGTAATCTGTTTATGCAGCAATACTTTTCAAGTATGTAATTCTGTAGTAAGATGGCAAAAGATGATAAGTCTTATGATATGACTTATCACCTTTTGCCATCTTACCACAGAATTATAGTACATAATTGCCTACACTACTATATGTCTAAAATGGAAATCGTCCCGTGAACAGCGGCCGAAATACGATGCTAACTAATTAACTGTTCACTAGAAATCAGAGAGCACTAGAATTTAATTCCAACGGATTGATGTAAAATTGTTCCATTTACGGGGCACTAGCCCGTAAATGGATCAATTAATTTGGAAATGGATTGGGATCAATTTTGTTTTGGCCATGGCCGTTGACTTCACCAGCCACCGGTGACCAAGTTGGGATGATAGAAAGAAATAATAAAATAATATCAGAATCTAAA
The DNA here is from genome assembly GCA_038030265.1 of Corythucha ciliata. NCBI lineage: Eukaryota > Metazoa > Arthropoda > Insecta > Hemiptera > Tingidae > Corythucha > Corythucha ciliata. Next base: position 35,268,030 of record CM075938.1, on the reverse strand, counting down.
ACCTCTCAAAGGAGATTTCTTTAATTACAGTTCTTTTAAACACGCCACGGAAGTATATGTATAAGAAAATAAGACAATCATTATGCGTCTTGACCTCGTGAGTGGAATAGTTAGCATTCTCACTCGTCAGTAATTGAGAGAGGCTTTCCCTTCAAAGGTGTATGTATTAATTAAGGTATAGTTTCTCGGCTTTAGAACACGCCTTAACAGCAAATAAGTCAGAAGTTAATTTAAGCTCTAAGAAATGCTATAAATTACAATGTTTTTATTAAGATTCCTCGACACTTTAAAAAAGGGGGAAAGGTTGGATCAGTCGCATAGCAGTTTGAAATAAAGGCTGTCCGCGGCTCTGTCACGAACTTATTTGCATACATATTGAATTTTTCAACTTCGAATCTCATATCATTATGTGATATGTTTACTTGCTGTGATTTTCCTCTTTAATAGTGATGATATTGCCTTTTCCCGCTTTCTCATTTTCCTCTCTAAAAAAATTTAAAAGCCCTTCAACAAAATTGTTTATCGTTTAAATTTGGTTTACCATCCTAAGAGGATGTAATCTATTACACAACTCACTGAAAGCCTCATTGTAACAAGCGGCTTCCTTCATTATCGTTCATCAGAAATATTTGCAGATTTTACTTAAAATAATAATACGAGTTGTATATGTAATGTACTTTATTTGATTCACTACTATGGATTTTTTGGATGTCAGTTCTTATTTATTAACAGAAAATGCTCACTGACTGGATAAAGCTTTATTTACAGAGTAGCAAAATATACTTCACCCAAAGGGAAACATTTTCGTATTCTCTTAAAAAGCTCGTACACCGTCCTAATTAAAGAAAAATGTTCCTATTAAAATATTTGACTTAAGCAGGGTTCAAGGAATAAGTAATGGGAAAAAGGAGCGGGAATAAAGTAAAGTTAACATTTCGGTAGATGGGGATCCAAAAAAAGAATGTATCCAACCTATTACAGTCAATGTTTTACTTCAATCTCTTAACATTTTTTTTGTGTGTCTTTTTTCAATAAAATAATTAAAGTGGGTTTACTTGCTTGGAAAAACAGGGGTCTATTGAATATCTATGAAGTTATGTGTATACCTAAATATTTAGAAGAGACGTCGTAGAGTTTGAATTGGCCATTCCAAGTTTATTGGGAATATGAAACCAGGTGTGGAAGGGAATTATCAGAATTTCATCGAAGAGAATCGATGACTACAGGAAGAAGTATTTGAAAGTGATTGGGAGCCTCTTAAGTACAATTGGAAGATCATTAATCTTGCGAATAAATCTCATCCACTTCTTTTGTGTGTTGATCGATCTTGTTGAATTGTCAAGAGAGGTAGGTCTTGGAAGTTGGGAAAAGGAGACCATTGAAACAAGTGACCGTAAAGTCACTAGGTACTTGCAAATTTAATTCACACTTTTGATTTACAGAAAATCCAATAAACCTTTTAAATGACGCGACGCAATTGTCCAAGACCACATTGTTTTAGGCCGAACATTTTTTCCTATTGTCAATTTGACAAAAAACCTTTCGCCACTGTTTCTTCCTATGCCCAACACTCTCTTACAATCGCCACCCCCTCCTCCCTCCGTTCCAGAAAAGAGAAATACGCAGCTCTCCATCGATTGCTCGCGCTAGAGTAATCTTTCGAAGAAACCTTACACCATTTTCAACTCACTAGTGAACCTATTTGACAGCTGCTCTTTCCCTCCTATTTTCCTTTTCGTACTCAAGTTCCAAGACCCCCTCCTTCCAAACACTCTTTTTATAGCCACGATATTTCTTCAATCACTTTGATGGATAATTTTCCCTCCCATCTCTTTTGAGCCTTTTTTTTTTTTCCAAGGCCAATTCTTTCAAACTGGAATAATAATGAGATCTCTTGGTGATGGGGTATTATCAGTTGCTTTTTCAGAAGAACAAGGGTTGAATAACATTGTTGGGGAGGGTGGTCGAAGAAACCCCGAGAAAGAGAAAGTAAGCATCAGAAACGAAAGAGAGAAAGTAATTTCCAAGATTTGGAAAAACTCGGTAATGCCGAAACATGCATGACTTGACTTACTTCAGGTTTGGGCTATTTCTAGAAGTTCCGGAAGCTCTGGGAAATAAAGTATTTTTTCCCAAAGGGAAAATGAAACAATAAAAAACCTTTGGAGAGAGAGAAAAGTATACTTTTCTCCTCTTTTTTTTGCTCTCTTTGAAAATTGTGTATGTACCTTGAGAATTAAGTTGATATTGAACAAGCATGGTTGAAGTTGAAACAACGTGATTTTTCCACCGCATTACTTTGTTCCAGGCAGAGACTTAAATTTTTAACTTCTAAAATTCAACGAAACATTTTAATGAAAGCACGATGTAGGAAAATAAGGGAATTATGCACTTTAGTGGCGTCAAAATTCTACTGGCTGGTGACAGTAGTGTTATGGGACACGCAGGCAGGCGAACCGTACCTTAATTATAATAAAAAATATACTTGAATAAAGCCGAAAATGATCGAGTGCGTGAGGACCCACAGTGCGACGCATTTGGTTAGTGAAGAAGTGGGGGAAGAAAGGGCCAAACGAAAAAGGAAATTACTGTCGCGGACGGAGTGAGTATTTTGAGCAGCGCCCGCGAGCCCGGGGAAAGTCGGCTCGTCGGCCACGCCAGCTACGGAGAAAAAACAGAGGAAGCAGGGTGATATATAATGAACCCATTAATATGCCAGCAGCGTGAAAGTCATTTTTAACCATAAGGACACATCAGGAACTGGAAAAAAAAAAGTAAAATTCTGCCCCCGAACTGTAATATTCTCCCTTCAAACTAGTTTGTTCGCCTCGTGAAATATGATAGTTAACTTGGAAATATTCGAGTATTTGGGCTCCGGGCTTAGTAATTAAGATCTTGAAATGTACTTTAGGAAGTGACAGCCCGTTAGTTATACTGTATCCGGACACTGGCTGGTGAGTAATTGAATTTCGTTTGCAATTTCCTTTTAGTAATTGATTAATGATAAAATTGGTGGAAAGAAGGATAAAGAAGTGGAGAGAGAGAGCAAGAAGAGAGATAACGAGAAGTGGGAAAGCGAAAGCAAACGTCCCTCAGCTATAATCAAAAATTAATTACTTATTTTACCCCTTCGAGCTTTTCAATCTTTTAAAATAGGGCGTTAAAAAAAAAAAAATTTGTCAAATGAATTTAGTGGTAAAAAGACGAAAATTGCAAAGTCCCGCAGCAGCATTAGCGTACATTCCCCCTCATCCTAACAACCCCTCATATCAGAATGTGTTTCATAATGAGCTGTTTGCTCTGCTGAACGCAGTGAGTTCCATGTAAAATGATGTGACATATTTACGAGCTTAGGATGTGATGACGGTGAAGGCAGGGCAGTGGAGTCGAGGCTGATGAAATAAAAGGCCCGTACTGTAAATCTCTTCAGGAAGAGAACAACTATTCGGTGCATAAGTATGGGGAGAAGTGACAAAGTGTGGGTATGAGGGGAGGGGAGACGGATAAACTCATTTTGCCCTTGATTTTAATTCAGATAACATTTTGTGGCGCGGTCAACTTTATGCTGAAAAAGGGGGGGGGGGAGATCACTATTTTTGTTTCAAGGATCGCTTCAGCAGTGAAACTGTAATGTGGCTCAGGGATTTAATTAACGCCGGGCTGTTTCAAATTACTAAGGCATCCAAAGGGACTCTTAAACAATATCCTCCAGCCATAGCATATATCACAGTTTTGCGAGGAAAACCGAGCTTTAGGGAATAACATTTATTCCAGGAGCGGAAGGCTGCACCGTGAAAAAGAGAAGAAAATGATTTCCCCGAAAGGAAAAGGAATAATTTTACCCTCGTGTCTAACACAATTTCTCGAGTGTATGGGGGAGATCTGACTAAATGCTAGAGGAAGACCTGTCTTATGAACTCTCCATAATAATGCCCTAAGACAACAACTCTGTATAATTAGTGTGGGCGGTTCAAGGAATACACCGAAGTTCTATGCTTTTTGCCTTGCTCCGCTACACGTACCGCCCAGCTTTTAATTTGGGAAGCAAAAGATGCGAGGCAAAAAGCACATTATGAATTAATTACATCCTTACCTCTCCAACTCCTTTTTATTCTTTTATACTTTTGCCTTAAGAGCTTCCTTTTTCTCTATTTTCGCTTTAATCTTCCTTCTAATTAGCATTCTAGTATAGAAAGCAAGATAATTCAATATGAAGGTATTTTATTCTTTAATATAAGTTTTATTCAAGGCTAAGAGAACGAAAGACAAGAATTGACACTACACCGTGCTTTACCAATTCCTTTGTTGCCACCCAAACCAGTGTTGTTGTAAATTCAGACGCTGAAGATGTCGAACAGCCGAAACTAATCCTTTGATTACGCACCCCAACGGGGGAAGACTGAATTAGACGTATAAAGGTCGATGCACACACATCAGTGCCGTGAATGGGGCGTGCCCCGTCCGGCAAATAAAATATTATTCTCAATGGAAATTGAAGGGTCACGTGCCTGACACGTGCTGGATATGTGTGAACGAGCCTCTCAATTCCCATATGAGAATAATATTTTACTTGTCGGACGTGCCCCTTCCGTGTCCCGGAAAAGATTACGTAAGCTCCTACGACTACTATTTTATGCATGTGGGGGTTATTTCGTCGGAATCGTTCCGAACGAGCACGATCATTTGTCGACACGAAACGAAGTCGGATTTTCTCTGAACGTACCAATACCCTAGAGATGAACAAAAAAACAAAAAAAACCAGAGCTGCTCATGGTTCAATTTCAATGAATAAAATTGTATCTGTTTCGACAGCCCGCACCCTACAAAAAAAAAAAAAAAAAAAATGATGAAAAAAAAAATAAATAAAAGAAGTTGCCAACCTTCCTCAGCCAGTGTTGCCAATTTGACGGATTTTCCGTCAGATCAGACGGACTTAGAAAGTGGCTGACGGGCAAAAATTCTGTCCATCGGATGACAGATTTCTTAACCCATTAATTATACCAACTTATTTTTTTCTAAATTTGATTTTTTTTTTGCTTATACTTGCTGTGTCGTATCGTAAGAATGCTCCCAGACAGTTTATATATTTTTATTACATATTGTATTGGTGTCCTCAATCGAGGACACCACGGGGGATCTGTGACCTCTCTCAGGGGGGGGGGGGTGACCAAAACTCCTCCCCCCTCAGTACTCCACACGAACTGCCTACCCCTCCCATCCTTGATGTTTAGAGCGATTTGACCAGCTCCGGGGGAGGGGGGTTCTGCTGTCAACCCCCTCCGCCCATCGGCCCATGCCAACCAACGAACAGCTCAACACCACTTTCTGATAGTATCTTTGCTCCTCCAAAGAAGGTTTATCCATATAAAAAAAAGGCGAACCAAAACATCTCACACCTGAGGCCAAAAAACAATCAAATGTGACACACATAACATCTTAAGACAGCCTGACAAAAAACAGAAAATAACGGACTTTTTCATTGTAAACAGACACCCCTGGGGTTACAGTGGGAAAAAGTGAAAGGGATGGTTACGACGGGGGTATAAATTCGATTACCATGTGGATGCAGTCTGTAAGAAGGCGCTTAGGGTACTGGGATTCGTCCTCCTATGCACCCGAGACTTCAGAAGCCCCTCTGTACTGGAACACCTGTTTAACTCGCTCGTACGGCCGATTTTGGATTATGCGTCAGTTGTTTGGTCACCGTATCTTCTTAAGCACCAATCGAGACTCGAAGTTGTACAGAAAAAGTATTTTAGGTACCTGAGACTTCGGTATTTATCCCAGGCACTAGGATTACCCAGGCACCCTTGTTCTTTGATTGTGAGAAGGAAAAGAGCCGATCTTTCGTTGCTGTTTCGAATCGCTCGGGGACTGGTGGATTGTCCCGATCTTCTGGAGAAAATTCAGTTCTGCGTGCCTGCTAGGAATACCCGCGAGGCGTCCACGTTTTATGTCCAACTGTGTGCAACTGACCACTTTTACCACTCGCCTCTTCCGAGAATAATGAGACTGGATAATCAACTCGATATCGATCTCTTCCACGTGTCTCTCGTAGCTTTTAAGGCCCGTTCACAAGCTCTATGTTTGCGTTGTGTGGAGTCTATGCAACCAAACAAATTTATTCCCTCAAAAAATGAAGCATTTTGATAGGTTGCATAGACACCACACAACACAAACATAGAGCTTGTGAACGGGCCTTTAAAAAACATATTTCTACCCTTGACCTGTGATATAGATTTCTTTTGCGCTTATTAATAATATTTGAAAGTCTTATATGTTAATTTATTGTTTTGTTGAAATTCTTGTTAATTTTTGTCATCCAGTTTTACTGCCTTATTACGTTGTTCCATAATATGATGGCTACTTGAATAAAATGGGCTTGTCCCAGAGAAAAACACCAGTACCACACAGTTTCAATTGTACTTCCAGACGACGCTGAAGATGGCGAGCTGCCGAAACTAGAGAACCTTTAAAACACAGGTACTGCAACACGGATTTCAGCGCCATATTTGGTCCCTCAGTCGTTAGGGTACACAATATCATGAATGAGCTGGACCAGGCTCGGGTCTAGGGTTTTTCTCAAGGTACACTGGGCACAAATTAGAAGTTCCGTCCGCGCTTTCCCTCAATTTAAACCGCGATAGAGCCCTTTTACTCAATTTTATTCTAGAAAAGGTCTCCCTAAACCATTAATTAGCAGTTTTTCTTGATTTTGGCATGAATTTTGCATCACGAAACCAGGAATTGGTGCGCTTTCTCAATTTTGGCCGTGAAACAGCAATTTTTCTTAATTTTAACCTCGAATAGACATTTTTCCTCAACTTCAGGTGCAAATGAGTACCTAAAAAAGCTAAATGAGTATGTTTTCCGTGTATGAGCGAAATTTCTCGAGCGAATTAGCGTTATTCATCAATTTTTTCCAAATAATCAAGTTTTTCACCAATTCTCGAATTAACGTATTTTTTAGCCCGGACGCAGGATCGCGAAACCACGAATTCGTTTTGTTTTCTCAAATTCAGTTGGGAATATAATGAGCTCTATTTCTTAATTTTATCCGCGAGTAGACCTTGTGTCTCAATTTCAGCCGGGAATCGGCGGAATTTAGGCCACGGACTTGTCCCGAGGAATGGCGCATAATAGCTTTTTTCCCCCCAATTTGCCCGATGGATTTTGCATCGAGTTTTGCCCGTGAACGGCTGCATTTGTCAATCGAACTGTTTGAGGGACTCATAAACCACTTCCATCTCGAAAATCAAGGCATTTTGAAAAAAAATCACAATCTTAACCCCTGGGCCTATTCGAAATCGAGGCGTGTTTTCAAGCTCAAGTTGAATGAACAATGTAATGTAATAAGTCCACCCAACTTTTTTTTTTTTTTTTTTTTTCTGGATCCGTTTCTGCGTAGGTATCGGCATCGAAGTAGACTGAGCAGTGCACGTAAAATTGCACGGTTGTCGATTGTCTCTACATTGACTTCCCAGAAGATAAAACAGACTTCAAGCAACATCGTGGCTAAAATTGAGAAAGCGTGATAATTCGCGGATAAAATGGTGAAAAGCACTAATATAATTTATAATTCACAGCTAAAATCGAGAAGAAGGAGCTAAAAAGAAAATAAGGGCTAACCCCCCCCCACCCCCCAAAATAAATAATTCGCGAATAAAATAATGAAATAGCGCTATTTCTTGTTTCGACTTCAAGATCAGACTTGACATGTAATCACCAATTCACAGTTTATGGAGGCCTTTTTACGGCAAAATTTAAGAGAAAGTGTAATGTGCTGTTCTTCGGAAAGTCCGTGGCTAAAATTGGGTGAGGACGCTGATTTATGACTAAAAGCAAAAGAAAAATGCTAAACTTCAGTTGAAATTGGGACTCGTTGCTAATTTTCGGCTATTATGAAAAATCCTATTCGTGGTTTATGGAGGTCTTTTAAGAGCTAAAATTGAGAAAACGCAAGTATGTTGGTTCAAATTGAGAAAAAGTGCTACATTGCTGCTAAAATCGGGGAAAAACACTCGTTGGCAGCTAAAATTGAGAAAACGCCAATTCAAGGTTTCTGTAGGAATCGTACTCTCAATCTCTAACGAGGGGGAAGAGACGCTTGAGGAGCAGTGGGGCCGCAGGGCTTCTGTGGGCAGTGGCCAGAATATAATACAGTGAAGGCCACATTGAACCCTGCCTGCCTGTCTGCCTTGATGCTACTTTCAGGCATCATGCTCCTTTGTTGGTTAAAATCTAAATTATTTGTTAGTTTTAATATTTTTCGATCTGTAGTTTTATAGCTTTAAGAGCTATTCATTGCAAACACGGCATTGTAGTTTGGACAGTGTTTGCCTAAAACGTCTTAGATTAGCCCATAACACAGAACTTGAATTTTTGACAAAGTTATGTCATTCGAAGTATGTAGGTACTATGGAACGAATAGATCTCCAGGAAAATTCGATAGAGTATACGTACAGTATTTTCTTGCATATTCGTGAGACACTGAAGTGTCAATTGGATTGGGATATGCGAAAGAGAAAATGCTAATCTGTTCTATGCAGTATTACGCTTCATGAATATAATCTTGAGTCCTCAAATAGAACGACTTATTTCACAGCGCTTAACTTCTTTTATGCTAATAAATTAGCCTATTTCAGGTCTTTTGCGGTTTTATAGAAATTCAAAGTATGATAGGTGATGCAATAAATAAAACATTATATTTTTCTAGAATTTGTTTTTGAAAGTAAAAAAATCTATCACTTTTATTTTCCGTTTTGGTGCTTATTTTGGATGATTCGTTTGCTACATTATGCTTAATTGTTAATGCTCATTTTGTTCAGTTACTTATATTTTGTTCATGCTCACGCATCTCATCTACTACATTCCTTCACACTAGTCTTATAGATTTTCTAGGGGGTAGTTCCATGTGCGTAAGTTGTTTGTTGCCAAACGAACATATACATTCGTTTCGGTCACCCGCTCGACCACCTCAATAGATTATTTTCTGGGAAACCTTACTATAATCATAAATCATTATAGTACAGTTCAGCGGTCTCAAGAGCTATTTTCTTCCGGCCGCTTCCATTCCACTCACGATTCGCTCCCTCTTATTTAAATATTGTCCACTCGCACTCTTCCCCATTGTCCTCCTCACACAACGTCAAGGCGGCTCCCCTGGCAACGCAACATGCTCACCACTCACCTGTACCAGAAAGGAAGCCCTGCACCTCCACACATTCACGCTAAAAACCGAAGGGGAACCTTCTCCAGTTCCCTCTAGGAGTACTTCAATTTTTTAAATCTTGGTCTACTTTATTATACTATTGTTAATCCGCCTTCACATGCGAGCTGTGACAGCTTAAGCTTTGAGCCGTAGCCAATGAAAGAGCAACCCGCGTTTGAATTAATTATATTTCATTGGATACAGCTCAAAGCCGAGCTTTTTTCAGATCACATGTGAAGCCGGCTTTGAGGTTTCCCAGAAAATAGCGTACGACATACGACCGGAAAACCCGTCCCAGGCTAGGTTGCCAGATAGTAATTAGGCTTCCGCAGGAGGCGAAAGCCTCATTGCTCAATCTGTCAACCTCGACCGGAATGGATGCCATTCCGGCCTTATGTTGTAATATACTATTCTTCCGTAAGCTAGACACCTTTATAGCAACAGGACTGATAATTTTTCAGTATTGACATTATTTTCTCGTTCAATCGTCGTCAGGATGAAGTAAGATTCATTTGAAGAACCAATCGATAACCGACAGCCAGTAGCGAGTCACATATTGAATTGAAATTCAAGGACCACGAAGAGAAATAGAGGAACCTCAGTGAATTTTACGTCCTCTTCTTTTTACATGTCCCCCAGAGCTACATAATCTTGCGGCTTTCACCTGTGCACTCCTATCATTCCGTCTCTTTTTTTCCATTTATTTTTTATTTCCCAATTTACTCACGCAGGGCGATTCAATTTGAAAATCGCCCTTAGCTGGTTCATCCTTTTTTCCGTCCCGTTTTATTCTATCTATTTCGACGAAGAGAGGGACGTGGAGATCAAACAAGGGGCAAACCCAAGGTATCGATCCTTGTAAAATGTTTATGTTGATCTCGGATTGGTTGTTAAGAAGGCATTTCCTTTGCTTTACGTTCCTGTTTTGGAATTCAATGAACCCACCTTTTTTATCGTATTTTACAAAAGTTATAAAAAATTCCCTTGGAGACGCAGTTTTCACTTTGGTCTAATGTGGTATTTCTCGTGATAAAGCCCATCATTATTATAACTTTTGATAAGTCGTGACTTTCGGAACGGCTCTGGGGAAGGGTTGTTGAGAGAGGATAAATTTTCGTGCTTGACTTAGCCATATACCAACCTCAAAGTTGGAGTAGCTTTCAATACCCTTCTCCTCTCGCTTGCGTATTACATCCAGAAGTTGAAAGGCAGCCGAGAGAAAATTTTGTTGCCCCTCCACCCCTCCCGCTTAAGTAACTTTCTGGAAGTGCTTGTGTAGTGTGGACATATCATTAACCTTATTTGTTCGTTGTCTTTATTTTATTTTTTTGTTTTAGCTCTGCTTGGGATCAAGCGATATGACGTCAAAAGAGGACTTGTAATAAATTGACCAGAGTAAATGACTCCCACTTCAAAAAAAAAAAAAAAAAAAAAAAAAAAGGAAAAGTTTCTCCAAAAGAGATGAAGGGGATAAGAGTATGTTTAATGAAAAACTTGGAAGTGCTGAACTGATAAGGGTTGAGAGCTTGTGGAAGAAGAGAAAGACTTGAATACAGTTGGAAGGCTTTGTACAGGCAATGAAAATGAAAAGAGTCGTTATTATGACCATCATTTAGTGATTTTACTGTAGAGTGAATAATGAAAGAAGTATTATTCTAAGGAAGAAACAAGACACAAACTCAGATGGAAAGAGGGAAAAATGTACATAGATAGATGATTATGTATGGATTTAGATTTTAGATAGAGTACGCTATGTTATATCCGTCAAGTACATTCCTCTAATTGACCATTTTCCGGAAAAATTAAAAAAATGAAATGCGTGGAAAATGAATTATTAGTAGGGATCGGATTTGTATGCACTAAAAAACACCAAAATATGACATTAAATACGCGCCATAAATTGCATAAATATGCAACTAAATATGCACTTATCCGTCATAGGCCAGTCAATGTAAACATCAAACATCGCAAATATGCATGTAATTGTTTTTTCTATTGCACATTGTTAGGGCCAATGAGAGTAGTTTATACTCAAGTTTGCAACCTTCAAAACCTTGTGCTCAACTCGTGACACTTGAAAAACCACGAAATTCCATCAATTTTTTAGGTTGTTGAACAAAAATACCAGAAGAAAGCGTTTTTCGAGCATGACCACAGTATACATTGTTGAAGCCAACTAAATTTGCTACAATTTAAGCCCAGTCCGAGCGTTCTACGTTTGTTATTTTCGGAGAAACAGCCAATCAAGAAATATGTAATATGGCCAAAAAGCGAGATTTTATTGATAGGGTTATTTTTCAAGACCCGTAGCACTGAAACATAATGTTCCTACAGAATATCCACGCGAGAATAATTCTTAGGCAGTAGCTCCACTTGAATATGACGCTATTGCCTAAAATTTATTTTCGCGTGGATATTCTATAGGACAGGGTGTCTGGTACTTGGTTGAGCAAAATAATAGGGGTGATTAAACATCCAAAATGCAACAAAAAATGTCTCATGACCTGGGGTCCGATTTATTTTCCTAGTCGAGATAATAGATTTTTTTACGTTTTTCAGCACATCACTGGTTTTCGCAACAAAAACAGCTGTAACTTGGGAAGCATGCGTCCTAGGTTAAATCCAACGATACCAATGAAAAGAGCACACTTTTTTCTGTGTGAGTAAGGAAATTTTGTCCAAAGTTAGCGAAAGATTCTTGGAGTAAACTGGGATATATCAGGATATTTTTCAAAATGTCAGTTTTTGACAACTGTTCAAAGCTAGACTACATTAGCCATGGTGCTCCTAGCGCTCAGCAAATTCCTCGAAAACTGTGTGAAGTAACTTGGTTTAATACTTCATGCTTATTTTACTCCTGTCCTTCGCAATGTTTTGAGAAAAATCCATTGTTATACCAAAAAATAAGGCAATTAGGCCCATTTTGAGTGCCTAAAAGAAGATGCGAAAGCTATTTCAAGAAATTCTTTTCAGCTTATGCCACTTTTATTTGTCTTTCCTCATAGATTAGCATAGGAAAAGTGAATTAAGCTGAAAAAAAAAGTTTTGGGAATGGCTCTTGATCTTCTTGTAGGCACTCAAAATGGGCCTAATTGCCTCATTTTTTTGTATAACAATGGATTTTTATCAAAAAATTGCAAAGGACAGGAGTAAAATAAGCATGAAGTTTTAAACTAAGTTTCTTTATACAGGTTTAGAGGAACTTGCCAGGTGCTGGGAGCACCATGGCTAATGTAGTCTAGCTTTGAACAGTTGTCAAAAACTGACATTTTTTAAAATATTCTGATATTTTCCCAGTTTACTCCAAGAATCTTTCGCTATCATTAGACAAAATGTCTTTACTCACACAAAAAAAGAGTGCTCTTCTCAGTGGTGTCGTTGGATTTAACCTAGGACCCTTACTTCCCATGTTACAGATGTTTTCTTTGCGAAAACCCGTGATGTGCTAAAAAACAACAAATTGATTATCTGAACTAGGAATGGAAATCTGACCTTAGGTAAAGGAAATTTTTTGTTGCATTTTGGGTGTACAATCATCCCTCTCATTTTGTTCAACCAAGTACCAATCACCGTGTATTTGAGTGCTACGGGTCTTGAAAAATTACCCTACCAATATAATCTCGCTTTTTGGCGAGATTAGGTGTTAAGTCCAACTGACCAGTTTCAGTTGGTCTTACAGACGCTGAAGATGGCGAGCAGCCGAAACCGGTTCGTTTCTAACGCACCTCAACGAGGGAAGACAGACAACTTAGGCTCCTGCGGCTACAGTTTCATGCATGCATTAATAATAATAATAATAACCCCCCGTCGGGCCACCTTGTCGAGTTGGGGGGGGGGGGCTCAGTAGTCCACAACAATGATGCATCAGGCAACACCGTCGGGAACTAGTTTCCTGGTAGGGTCTCCCATGGCGGGATGGCTGATGCTGAGTTGGGATGAGCTAACGGCTCAGACAACTGTAAATAGCAGACGTGTCTATTCCCACATTGGGCGACGATCTGGTCAGCGTCTGTTCCTCATGTTAGAGGCGGCTGTACTTCTAGGAACCCCGATTGCATCTTCGGATGGCCGGGTTTTCCACACATTATTTTGGCAATATGGAAAACGTTTCTAAAAAGCATATTACCCCAGGAGGTACCCTTCCCGTAGAAGGCCAATCCTCCGTCGCAGTGGATGCACAATCCCCACTGGGCGCACGTTCCCCATCAGATTCTGGCGGGGGGGCAAGAACCGTTTCACATCTTGCTGCGGCATGCGATCCACCCTTGCCAGGCGGCGCGGAGAGTCTGGTTTCTGGCTCTACCGTGGGAAATATGCTACAGACCCAACCAATACCCACTGCCCAATCTGGACCAGTGGAGAACACTGCAACTAGTACCCTTAAACCACAGCAATTACCAAATCCACCTACTCCGAAAAACACCGTGAAAGCAGTTATAGCCGATGAGGTTAATAAACGACCACTCAGCCGTGAAAGTCAGGACCAACCGAATCCACGCGACAAACGAAGGTTTCGAAATCAGGTACCACAACCAGGATTGTGCCTTCTTCCCGCCCTGGCTTGATGCCTTGAAAGGCACATAACCAGCATCAAGCCTGACATGACGGCCGGGAAGTGACCCGACACGTGCAAGTCCTGGTTATCCTCGCTCCACTCACTGTCAGCCACACCAGCTGGTCAAAGCTGGTACGTTACCGGTGTGGACCGCTTGGCGGTGGGGAGTTTTACAGGTGGTAAAGTAGGGGCGAGGCGAGATACCCGTACGAGGTACCACAACCACCACAGCTATTAGAACCCAACACCAGCCCCAGAAAAACTTACTAAAGCCGCAAAAAACAAACCAGCAACAACAGCAGCCTAAGTCGCAACCAATGCAGACATCACAACAGCGACAACAGCAAATACAACAACAACACCAACAACATCAACAACAACAACAACAACAACAACAACAACAACAGCAGCAGCAACAACAGCAGCCGCAGCAACAGCAGCAACATCAGCAGCAGCAACAGCAACAGCAAGATCAACAGACAAACCAACAACCCCCATTGGAACAACGCCTTAATGAAGTAGCTGCAACGAACAAAGATTGGATCAGATATTGGATCATTGAAAGACTCCAAGGCGATTTCGCCCAAATCTGTCCGATCAAACTAAACCGGGCTATTATCAACCAACTTGGTGAACCCAAGTCCTGTTCACGAATCTCCGAAGGCCGACTCTCAATCGAAGCCAATACAGCGGCACAGTCACAAAAAATACAATCTCTGACATCACTGGGAAATACGACTGTAAAAAGCCACCCTAATATACCTAGAAATATTAGCAATGGAGTTATATTCTGTAGAGACTTTATTCTCTCTTCGGATGAAGACATCCTCGATGAACTGTCCAGCCAGGGCGTCATCGTGATACGCCGAATAACCAAGCGGAAAGTTGGAGGAAAACCCGAGGAACGCGAACAAACAGGTCTCTTCGTTCTGACGTTCGCAAGCACTTCTCTGCCTGACTACATTAAGGCAGCTTTTTATACCCGACTACAGGTCAGACCATATGTCCCGGAACCCATGCGCTGCTACCAGTGCCAAAAGTATGGACACTCCGCCCAAAAGTGTCGCATTGTCTCGAAAATATGTATTTGTGCACCAGCCACAACAAGAAAACGAATGCGGCATACCCCGTTGTGTGAACTGCCGAGCAACTCAGCTCTTTCCCGTCAATGCCCTATGTACAAAAAAGAAAAAGAGATATTAAAACTCCAAGTAACACAAAAATTATCAATTAAAGAAGCAAGAAAACTTGTCAACAGTACAGCCCGTACACAACCGGGCATCGAGTATGCGGCTATTACTCGTAACCCAGGAACATTTCCATCTTTCACCCAGCCGAAACTACCACCCCCTACCACGGCCCCACCGTCGCTCTTAACGCTGCCCCTCCCCATAACCCCTTCCAAATACCTCCCCTCCTACCTCCTCCACCCATAATGGATGTTCAAGAGAGATCCCAACCTGACTCACCACCACTACCCCCACAAAATACCTCACCACACCATCAAACTCCCAAAACCAAAAGGAAAAAAGGTTGGCCGAAAGGCAAACCGCGACGCTCACCAGCGACCACGCCCTCGCAATCTGAGTGCGAGGAGCAAATGGAAACTTAAACATGCCAACCGGTAGGCCCAACAACATCATACAGTGGAACATTCGAGGAGTTTACGCTCATGTCGATGAACTTCGACAACTAGTGATTGAGCATGACCCCCTGTCAATTGCCCTCCAAGAGACACATTTTCGTCCTAACCAATCTTACCGAATTCCTGGCTACACTGTCTTCCCTAAAGAACCCTCAGACCCGAACGCTCGCCGTAGTCACGGAGGAGTCGCCCTGTAGATTAAACAATTCCTTAACCCTACCCCTATTGATTTACAATCCCACCTACAAATAGTTGCCGCCAAAATCCACTTTCCTACCAGAATTACCACTTGCTCCCTCCATCTTCCCGATAACAGCTGGTCTTGCGAAGAAGTTGAAAATACACTCCGTTCTCTACCACAACCAGTTCTGATTCTCGCAGATATCAATGCTCACCATCCTTCCTGGGGTTCTGACCATCCCACTCGTCGAGGACAATACTTTCACTCCATCATCGAAAACATACCTCTCATCCCTCTCAATGACGGGACGCCTACCCATTTCGTCGCTAGCTCGGGCTGCTTCTCTTCAATAAGCGTCTCCCTTACCAACCCTTCACTAACGACCTCCTTAGCATGGTCAGTTACTAACGATTTGCGCCATTCAGACCACCTCCTAATTTTAATATACTTCAATTCAACCCGCTGTGTTCCGTAATGCCCTCCCAAATGGAAATTCGCCGACGTTGATTTGGACAACTACAAATCACTACCACACTTCCCTCCACTCACTGACGACTGTAATCAAAACGTTCTAAATTACACACAAATACTACATTCAGCCGCACCCGCGTGTATCGATAAATCACACCATTCTTCATCCCACCCTAATGTTCCCTGGTGGAACAATGAAATCAAGGCCATTAATAAACTAAAAAAGACCGCGCTTAACAGACTGAAAAGAACCTACTCCCTCGACAACCTCATCACTTTCAAAAAACTTCGTGCACAAGAACGTCGCCTAAAACAGGACGCTAAAATCCAATCGTGGGAAAAATACCTCACTGGTATATCAACATCGGCTAGTGCTCGCGACGTCTGGGCCAAAGTCAGGGCTCTAAAAGGCAAACCCTTAAACACTACCCCCCTTCTTCTAACACCCGATGGTTCCAAAGTAACAACCCCTGAATACATGGCCGAATGCTTCTCCAAATTATTCGCACAGCAATCTGCTACTGAGACCTATAACCCCACATTTCAAACCTTCTATTGCAACACGGAAATAACTTATCCCATCAACTTTTTCACTAACGACAACCTTGAGTACAACGCCCCTTTCACACCCGCTGAGCTCTCCCAAATCTTAACTCAACTTCAAAATAACAAAGCACCAGGCCTTGATGACCTTCATAACGAAATCTTCAAAAATCTCTCTCCAACTAATAAATCAAAATTACTATAACTCTACAACCACCTCTGGTCCCGTGGATCATACCCATCCTCTTGGAAATGCTTGGTGGTAATACCTGTACCAAAAGCTGGCAAAAACACCCAGAGTGTCATTAACTACAGACCCATCTCTTTGACCTCCTGTATGGGAAAGATATGTGAATCCCTAGTCTCCTTTCGTCTAAAATCAAATCTACAAAAACACAACCTTTTATATCCATTCCAAACTGGGTTCCGCTCAAGTCACTCCGTTATAGACAACCTGGCGAATCTCTAAAACACTATCACAAATTCCTTCTTTCACCGCGAACGTACTACAGCCATATTCTTCGACATTAAAAGCGCCTTTGACTGCGTCTGGAAGCATGGTGCCCTTCACCAGCTTCATGACTGGGGACTCCGAGGCAGCCTGCCACTGGTTCTACGTGACTTCTTGGAGGAGTGATCATTCCACACCCGCGTTGGTTCTGTCCTGTCAAACGCCCACTCCCATGAGAACGGAGTCCCTCAGGGCTCCGTTGTTAGTGTACCCCTGTTCCTCACCGCAATCAACAACTTAACGAGTGATATTGATCCCAGCTTTCAAATCTCATTTTATGCAGACGATCTAGCAATTTATAAAACTTATCCAGCGAACCCTACATCTCAAGACCTCAACAGTTTCCAAACAGCAATTGACACTCTCGTTTCCAATGCAGCCCACCGAGGCTTAATTTTTTCACCAGCCAAGACTGTGGCTATGCATTTTTGCCATCTCAGACGCCCTCGCAACCCTCCCCAACTTTTGCTAAACAATTTACCGATCCCTTACGTTTCCCAGCACAAATTTCTAGGCCTAATTTTCGATGAAAACCTCACCTGGAAACAAAACCTCCAAGACCTATGTAATAGATGCCATGCTAACATGATGGTCATGAGGGTCATCGACGGTCCTGTACTGTCACCGCGACCTGTACAGGATGATGATCCTGAGGATCCTCGCTGCACTCATCCAATAAAAAATAGATTTCGCCTGTACCATCTACGATTCCGCGAGGCGATCGTGGCTGCTGCCACTAGAACGTGTTTACAATCAGGGATTACGTATCGCATTGGGAGCTTATCGAACGAACCCGATTGACACACTCTACACTTTATCTTCACAATTGACCTTACCACAGCGCAGCAATCAACTTCTCCTCAATTACGCAATATCCCTTAAATCCAAACCCAACCACTTCTTACACCAGTCCTTAGATGACGGCAATTATGACGCGTCCTTTCTTCCCTGTCTCCCACGCACTAGGCCCTTCCCTATTCACTTCCGCAAACTGTGCACCAAAATTCGTCTAGAACAGTATCCCTTCCACGCCATTGACCTCTGTCCATATTTCCCCTGGTTATTCCCTGACATTTCCGTTGACCTTCCTTTGCAGACCCAAAACAAAAAAAATTTAAATCCCCGCGAAATTTCCCAATTGTTTTCACACTTTCGAGCCATCCACAGTGATTACATACTAGTGTACACGGACGCCTCCAAAAGTGACCGAGGGGTTTGTTGTGCCTATCACATGGAAGGCCAAACCTCCAGATCATTCCCTTTACACAAAATTACAAGTATTTTCACAGCGGAACTCCAGACTATTATGTTCGCTCTAAAATTTTGTCTCGAAACAATCATGAAACCCACTTCTACATCATCACCGATTCCTACAGTTCCCTTGAAGCACTCCAAAACAAGTTCTCCGACAACCCCATAATAAAACAGGCGTATATTCTACTACACCTTTTATCAAACGACTCCAAAAGTATACGCTTTAAATGGGTCCCGTGTCATTTTGGTATAGTTGGTAACGAGACAGTGGACAATCTCGCAAAGGCTGCCTGCTCAATCGATACGTCCTCTCTTACCGATCTCCCCCCCCCCCCCATCACGGTCACGGACTACAAAACTTATGCCAAACAGAAACTTTGGGGGTGATTAAAGAACACAAATGGACCTAAGTTCCACCCACCTCCGACAGGTCTTCCCACGTCTGGCAGCGATGAAAGACTTATTCACCCATCAAGTATCAAATCTATCACGAAAAGAAAGTCTGACCCATACTTACCATCTTCTCCGACGGAACCGACCCCTCTGCGACACCTGTACATAGAACATATACTCCTTCATTGCCCACTATACATAGTGTAGCCAGAACCTCTTCTAACCTTCCTACGAATCTTCCCGAGGCCCTCAGCCCTCTAATGTACAACTAATCCTAACCTTTTTGAGAACCTCCGCACTGTACCACCGTGTTTAACATTGAATTAACAAACCTTCAACCTTTAACTTCTCTGTAGTCAAAATTTGTACTTGAACGTCCAACTCTTGAAAACATTCGAACATTACCCTACATGAGACGGGGACAAATGGGTGCACCGACAAATGGGTGCATCAGGGGGAGAGGGAAATTTCCCTTATGTACCCATTTGTCGGAGAAAGGCCTGACAAATAGGTACATGACAAATGGGTGCGAATAAAAAAAAGAGCATGTACCCATTTGACGGTGATTGGCCCGACAAATGGGTGCGCGCCAAAGTAGGCTGCAAACGTTTGCTTCGGCTAGGCTCAAGTGGGAATTACTTCGTTCGCGGTTCATTGACATGGAGTTTCTCGTACGTCTGCTCTTCCGATCAGATGTCGAACACCTTTGTACCATGGCGTAAATGTTGTTATGGTTGCACTTATGGTGTTTTCCATTCAATGCAATACACTAGTGTGGTGTAAGTTTTCCTACCCGTCCTCTCTGAATTGAAACTCATGTATAAACCTATAAACCGAGAGGACAGTAGTTTGACTAGGTCACTAAGAGCAAATAATGCCCCAGGCAGACGATCATATTCGTATTCAGCACCATAAAACCGTTGTAATTTCCAGTTTCAGGACTATGCTATTCCGGTTGAATGGATGTCGCGAGCTCTCGGTTTGTATTGATTCTGGGAAGGTATTTGCCTTGATGTATTTTTTTAAATAATTGCATGTATTTGCTTTAATGTAGGTAGGTACATTTTTCTTTCAACGCATCATTTAAGCCAGTCATTTTAGGATCGTTTAAGGAAATAGTTTTGGACTTCGTTTGGTTGTTGGAATGTGTTCGAATACGGTGCCAGTATGACTCACCTAACTTTTTCTCATACTTTAAGGCTAGCTTATGGCAAGACAATTTCAGACATTTTGGCAAATCTTCATGCTAGGAACTCGTTGTCGGAACGGTGAACGAAGTAATTCCCCCGCCTAATATCGAGACTACGCGGAGCAAACGTTAATATCTAACTTCGGAGGTACACCCATTTGTCGGGACTACTCCTGACAAATGGGTACGTGCTCTTTTTTTATTCGCACCCATTGGTCATGTACCTCAAGTCAGGCCTATCTCTGACAAATGGGTGCATAGGGGAAATTTCCCTCTCCCCCTCATGTACCCATTTGTCGGCGCACCCATTTGTCGGGTTCCCCCCTATATACTTGTCTGCATTTCTATAACTCTAGGACGGGCCAATGACCTAAGCAGTCGACGCCCAAAGGGGGGGGGGGTTAGCCGGTAGTCTGCCATTCGGAAGGAGCCCGGCACTCTGTGCGTAAAGGCATTTCCACCTCCCTGCTGCCCCCTCCCCGACAAAAAAAATAATAATAATAATAATAATATTTTCATTCCATCCTGGCCTTGAATTATCGTCGTTGCGCCCCTGTTACGAGTAAGTTTTACTTTGAAAAATGTGTCAAAAGTTTCAGGCAAGGAG
Organism: Corythucha ciliata; assembly: GCA_038030265.1. Taxonomy (NCBI): domain Eukaryota; kingdom Metazoa; phylum Arthropoda; class Insecta; order Hemiptera; family Tingidae; genus Corythucha; species Corythucha ciliata. The sequence goes on along the minus strand of CM075938.1, from coordinate 35,247,470 downwards.
CAGCTCATCATTTTTCATTATTTTCCCTAAATGGCTGCTTTGATCGAAAAACTTACTCGTGTAAAACCCCTTAAAAGGGGCTGATTAAATGTGTTTTAAACGCGAACAAACTCGAAGGACACCAGCTAGTAAAAGGACACTCATTTCCCATCCTCCATTGTGGGAAATGGATATTGTTTAAAACAAACAGCGCCCTACCGCTGAACATTCCTATCACTTTTAAAATTATTTTGTAAACCTAATCAACAAAAAAGGGAGGGAAATGGAGAAAGGTGTAAGAAAAGTAGAAACAGGAAACGAAGCAAAAAGGACTATCCACTTCCTGTTCCTGGGGACAAGAAAAAAAAAAGAAAAGGAAAATCAAGTAGCAGTGGAGTTTCATTAGATTTGATCCAAAGAAGGAAGAAAAGAAGAAGAAGAAGGCGGAGGAGGAAGAAAGTCTCCCCTTTTTTTTTCTCCACTGTGCCGATGAGGGGGATGGGCAAAAAAATAAGGAAGAAGCTACTGTTTTTCTTTTGTCTCTTAAAAACATTTTGATTGCTTACTGTGAGAGCCCTCTTCATTCGATAGTAAAAAAAAAGGAAGTAAAGTGGCCTACTTACAGGAAGGAAATTGTCGATCTGTGGAAAAGGGACTTCGATTAAGATATATGTATATAGTGAACAATAGCGATGTTCGAGTAACTTGCAAGTTACATGATTGTGCAGTTCAGGTGGTCATAGGATGAGAAACAACTGAAAAAATGGAAATGGAGGTATTTTGAGTTCGGTTCACATTCGATTCTACTCATCTTTAGCCGGTACACGCGGTACTTGCCAAGTAACGAGCAAAACATCAATCAATTTCTAGCAATTGCCTAGATAGCCCTATCAATTGGGGCTCTGGAAAGCCTGTTTCAGGACAAACGCATAGAAGTTTTTTTCACAACAGATTTATGATTTTGGGGGTGCTGAATCCGAATCTGAACTTTTCCAACAAAATATCGGTTCACTTGACGTCGAAAATCGCACAAAACCTCGAATTTTTTTGACTTTTTGCACTTAATCGCTTATATCTCTGAACTATGGTCTTTTCGATGATGACGCTCCTTAGCATTCTTGAATTAGATTACATATGTGACTATTTAAGCCCAATTGCATCTCCGTACGACCATTAGTATCTTAGATATGAACCCTCAAAATTTGACGAGTGTGCGGGAAACCCAGTTTCTCATCCGAAGTGTCGTGAGAGTCTGGTTGCGTGTGCACACAAAGCGAGTCATTTTAAGACTCCCAGACGATTTTGAGCTATCTAATAAGATAGGTAGTACCTAATTTATTTCATTATTTTTTGGCACAGTCTCATATTTTTCAGTACAACTGAAAAATCTCTCCCTCCAGCTGTATTTAGAGTAATTTTGGTGACATACCCTAAAAGAGCACACTTTTTAAAATTATGAAACGCTCGCGTCCAACGAGAGATATTTTCATAAGCCTTCTCAAAGGAGGTTGGAAGTTGCATGAAATAGTGTACTTCATATTTTCGGTAAACGATCCATATAAAATTTGGTGAGATAAGTTCATAACGCAAGGTCTCCGGTTAGGCTAAACGTTCTTCTGATGGGTGCGTTTATAATCCCCCTCCAGAATTTTTCAATATGTACCCTTGATTTAGAAAAAACCGGTACGTCATAGAAAAAGTTAGGCTTACCTATTAAATTTTGTATATTTGTTCACACGTGGCTTGCGCTATACCATGCGATCGAAGAAAAACGCGAATGGGAACTTGTGGCTTTTTTCGTGGTCTTCACAGCCTAAAAGAACAATTAGTCTACACCGATGGTTTCACAGATATTTCAGCAAATCAAAATTCAAGCTCGTGCAGTGCCAACTCCCGACGTGGTATCTTCAGGATTATTTTTAGGAAATGGGAAGAGGTATGTCTGATAGAGATTGCACCAAACATTTATCAGTTTTTCCAGCTTCAGGCTCCAGCCAATTTTCCGTCAGCGGCAGAAAATGAAAAATTTTTGACGGGTCATATCTCAGGAACTATTAGTCTTACGGAGCTAAAATTGGGCTTAAATTATTAAAAATTTAGTCTATTTCATAAATGCAAAGGAGCGCCATCATCGAAAAGTGCATAGTTCCAGAGTTACAATAATCCATTGATTTGAAAAAGTCAGAAAATTTCCAGTTGGGGGGGGGGGTGCGATTTGCGACGTGAAGCCGACCGATTTTTTGTTGGCAAAGTTCAGATTCGGATTCAGCACCCCAAGTCCGTTGACAAAACTACTTCTATACGTTTGTCCCGGCGAAATCCCCTATTGACTGTACTATAGAAACCGACCAACTTTAAAATTGAAATATGCATATTTTGCTCGTTACTTGGCAAGTGTATACCGCAGGTGTGTATCCAGTATCCGCAGGTACTTGACGACATGGTAGCACATTAGAAACTTTCTCTTATGAAAAACACCACTGTTTGTGAAAGTACGGCGGTGCATGCTCGCCGCAATTTATACGTTTACAATAAACATCAGTTCCAATAGGCAAGACCAAAGTCATATTTATTCGACTCGAAAAAAAAAGTGAATTTTTTTGTGGGTTGGGAAATTTGCTCCCGTTGATATAATAAAAAGGCTAAAACCCGCCAAATTCAAAAAAATATATTTTCGAAGAGGAGGCGAATGTTCAAGCAATAATGTTGATAAAAATAATCAGTAAAGGAGAGGAAATAAACTATAAGTTCGCTGAACTGTAATAATTATTTATTCAGTTTCAAGAGGTCCGGTTTTTGTAGAGATGCTGATAAAGAAGGTCCCCCCTCCTTATTGCTGCTGACCCGTCTCTACCCAGAAAAAATTTTGTGGCTCGGTGTCATGTCGGTGCAAACTAATGTACTATTCAACATTTACATACACCCAATAGGGAAAAATCAGTTGCGTCCTTCGCTTCCCATGTAGTCCTTTCATTCGAAATTGATTACGGCTTGATTACGAGACCTATACGTCACTCAATCTACTATACATACTTGAATATGTACGGCTAATAAACGGCCTCGTTAGACCCAAAAATAATAATTAATAATAATAATAATTATAATGATATTAACTACCAAAACATTTAAGTCTATTGATATGATGGAATAGTTCAAAAGATCGGGTGGAATTCAGTCAAGCGTCCGATAGCCGAGACTTCAGGCTGAGAGCATATGGCAGATTACCGAAGAAGAGAAAATGCATTATTATATAATAGGTTGGACTTTGAAATTATACGGTTATACACGCTATATATGCTTACCCTATGTTGCCTGGAACCTCACTGGGTACTTCAATTTTATCCTCAAACTTGGCCACCTTCCTTGAACACATTTCACAATTGACGAGAAACACTGTAAACTTGAGTTTCACTCCATAAAAACCCCGTTTCAATTACACGATAGTCTGAAGAACAACTGAGTTGTTCCAGCCGATCACGGCGTACCTTGATTTGACTGACTAGTTGTTAGGCTAAAGACCATGGTCAATAACTATAGGTATTAGATTCGATAAATCCGTTTGTTATTTTCATAAAACTTATTTGTCTCCTCAATGGCAGTCTCAACGAAAAATATTTGGTTCAAGGAAAGCATTCGTTGGCTCAACGAACAAAGAATGCCTTCGACCTTTCAATTAATTGGTTTTCGCGTCAATGAACATTCTTCGTTGGTCTAATCCCAAACATTTAAGTCTATTGATATGATGGAATAGTTCAAAAGATCGGGTGGAATTCAGTCAAGCGTCCGATAGCCGAGACTTCAGGCTGAGAGCATATGGCAGATCTTCGAATAGGTTCGCAACGATATCGCATTGACTGAACAATCATTATTAAGCAGATTTTGTCTCATGAAACAAAACTGTCAGCTCGCATCGTGGTTCTTGATTTTTGCAGCCTTGAATGCACGTCTGTGGTCGCGCCTCGCTACTCTGAAAGTGACTCTTCCTACGCAGCGTTTATCAATATAGAGATAAGCATTTATACGAAGATCGCGTCTCACAATTGCTAGCTATTGAAGAAGAAAAAAAAGAAGAGAGAAAAAAATGATAAAAATTAATAGTTATGAAATATGCTATTTCGGTACCTGAATATTATATAATAGTGTTTCTGAAATGGATGTCAATATTTAGGCTGGTGGTTCTACGTCACAAATGCGTCAAAAAAATTAATATTGACCCTAATACGATTCCTAATAGTTTCCGAGATATTCACGGATTTAGTAGTTTTCAAAATGGCCTTGTTTTCTCGAAGAAAATCGTCCGTACCTTAGCAACCAGGTGAGTCACGTCAAATCTGATGGCACCGTTGGAAAGGACAGACTTATTTCTACGTCGTTTATTGTTATTTTCTTGGATTTCTCCCACTCCTGCTGAGAAATTCAGCGTCAAACTTTAAATTGTTTACAATATTACTCTTGCTGACTAGGTTTTGAAGTCGATTTTCTCAGCAACAAGTGGTTTCCACGATGACCTTTTTTCAGAAAAGTTGGCGTATGGTGTCAGCATCATTATGGTATCTTGACATCACCTTCCATCTCGGATAATTTTTCGATTACTCCAAAATGATTGCTGAAAAATCCGTTTTAGTGCTCATTACTCAAATAGTCTTTCTTCACGAATAACTCGAGAAAAACACGATGAATGTTTGCCATCCATTCTTGACTAAAAAGGGCCTCTGAAAGTAAATATTTTGAAATTATAAAGGACTCAACTGTGCTGAAGACACAGTGGGTGGTACAGGATGAAGCTCGTTTGGTTACGTAACCCGCGAAATATTCTGCGGCGTCAGTGTAATTTATGAAATGAGCGTCGCCGGCTTCGAAGTCACCTGAGGTAATAATCAAGGTAATAACGAAATTAAATAACGACGGCTAATGGCCTTAGGAGCCCATGCCGAGAAAAAATAAAGAAATAAAGAATAATAGTAATTCAATGCCAATGAACTGAATGAATCTCACTCGCACTGTCCAAAATGCGGCCCAATATGAAATCCACATGCGGATTTCCGGTCCGTAACATTGGACGTATCGTCTTCTCGCGATATCAGTGACTGGAAAGCCTCTTCCACATTAACATTACTGCCTTTCGGTGGCCTTATCAGGGAATAGACGCTCAATAGTCGAAAAATGTGCATGAAAACCATGGGGCTAGGGCGGTTGTTACAACCACCACTTGCTCTCACTATGCTGAAAAACCCCTGAGGCATGAAATGTTTCTGTTATAGATATTCTCTATCAAGAATAGATAGTACACACTTCTAAGCGATCTTGAATCAATCTTGATGTCATAAGAAAAGTATTTCCCTGTTTTCTGAGCTCTTCAAAAATTGAGAGTGCTGAGTTCAGCGTCACGACGAAACCAACTAAGGTGCTGCTGATCAACACGTTGCCACACGTTGCTTTCCACTCGACAAAGTATTTTAAAAATCCTTTGACAGTCTAGAAAATTACATTACATTAGTATTATAGTTATAGAACCGCTTGATATGATTAACCATCAAAAATTCAACATAAAAAAAGAGATTGTTTCAATTTTGAAATGGCTATGAACCAAGTAGGTACCAACTTATTACTGGCGAAAAATGGATTTTCTTTTCTCCGTGTGCCCTGACTTTTACAGGGCGGCCCAGTAAGAGTTGCGCAAAATTTTGGGTGATAGTACACCAAAAATAGGGTAGACTATTTCGATAAGCCACCCCCTTTTGATTTTGACCTATGGCTTTGTGTTTTTCATAGAAAACGTATAACTATAAAAATAATTTTCAAATGGTTGTTTCCCAAATTTAAATGCACACTATCATCTTCTTTTTTCGTAGGCGAATACAAGTTTTAATTTACAGAAAATTCCTATACCTAACGGGTTCTAGCCTTGAAGGCGATGAGAGCGCAGCCAATCGGGAGCAAAAGTCCCAACCCAAGAACCGTTTCATTTTTTTTATATAGAAACCATGGGAAGTCGAATAACTTGGTTTTCCATATGAATTTGGGCAAGACATGTTGGAGTCATATTGGCGATTGTAGATATCACTATAGCGGCTCTAGTGTCGAGTGATAATGAAACCGGTACTCCCCACATACGCTAAATGATAACAAGTTTTGTGTTTTTTTTTTTAGTGTTTTTTCATGATCAACGTCCGTAACATACCAGGAAAAAAGTAGTCAGTTGGCGTAAAACGACGAGAACGGACGAACTTGGTTTCTGATACATTTATACTCAAACGTGAAGCAAGATCCCAAGCCTTTCGGCGGTCGACTTTCTCCCGACAATAGGCTAATTGATAACTGACACCGTTGAACCCTCAATTTTTGGGAAACAATGAAATGACAATGTTGTGTCTCGGATACGACGGAAAGAGCAGCCGAAGACACAGCAGTTTTCTCTGGATTCACCCTTGAGAGACATCCTACGAGTGCCTTATTATTTCTTTATGTACAACCGGGAGATAAAGCAGTCCTTATCAATTTCAAAATTTTATGGTAAGCCTGCCTATTACTCCCTAGGGAAAGTCACCAGCTTTATTCCCTCATCTTTCGGGAGTAAAGGTCATTGTTACCAACTTTTATTTTTATACCAATTTTTATTGGTACTCGTCAACTCACCGTTTCGTTTTAGTGCTCAGAGAAAGCATGGGTTCAGCAAAATGGTCGAAAACGTTTTTGAATCGGTGGTTTCGAGTTTTCTTCTCAACAAATAGCCGACAGTGAAAGTTTCTGTACACGGGTGTAGGTACCGTGTACCCGCATAACCGTCTTGTTTTCTTGATTCGGTATGATGCCAAAGGTACAATGGACTGCCTCCCCGTACCTTGGACTACTACTCGGAACCCCCTCCCCCTTTTTAATTTATTATATGTACATGGAAATTGTTTTATTGGCCTAATAAACCAAGATCAAGAACTAATCACGTTTACAATGTAAATACTTATATCAGAATTCACATGGATCGCTATTGGCAACTAATCACGATCAACTTTAAACGAGATCAATTTTGTTGGTGAAAATGGGCCTTAGTTGTAAATGAATAATTAAACCGAAAAATTTTATTAATATTATTAGTTTTTAAGCCATAATACTTGATAAATGTTATATTTTTAGGGTTTTGGCTTTTTTTTTTTTATTTTTATCTTTTCTTACTTTTTCAACGAAGAAGTAGAAGAAGAAAAAAGCCAAAACCCTAAAAATATAACATTTATCAAACCGAAAAATTGATAATGTGCTTATCGTTGTTTTATAAGTTACCATGACAACAATTCAAACTTTAAGCGCCGAGCCCTGCCTGCAAAGCTAAGTAGCTGAAAGTAGCAGTAACTTTAGCAGCTCGAGTGTAGCTTTCATACCCTACGCAACATCGCCCGAATGATCCAGTGTAGTTTTGATGAGGTCGCCCGAATAAGTTTTTGCAGATAAGCCTACACAACCTAAAAAAATTGTAACTTTTGTAGCAAAAAACTGACGCCCGAAAAGACCTACATATTTTTCTGATTTTTCCCGACGTTTCTGAATAGGACCCCTGGTGGGTTAATTTTCTTCCCTCGTCCGTAAGAAGACGCGCGTATCAGTCAAGTCACATTTACTCGTGACTTAGCGGCAAAATTTGCGTTGTGTGGATTCTATGCAACCAAGCAATTGTTTCCCTCGAAAAATGAAGCATTTTTATAGGTTGCATAGACACCACACAACGAAAACATAGAGCTTGTGAACAGGCATAGAGATAATATAACATGGAGGGAGTCTTGCTCCAATATGACGGCATATGAATAGGTTATAATATGACTGTCCATTAATATAAATAAATGAAAACCTCCCTTTCTGGTCAGTGAGTGAACTTTTTTTTAGTTTATCTAACGATATAAACCTGATTCATATCACCATATCAGCTAGCCTTGTTTCAACAAAACAAGGGGATTATTATTACATCAAAATTTGCGTTTTAGTTTTCTTGAAAATGTGTATTTGGACGACTCAAGAAACAGAGAAAATACGAGACATATTGTAACTTTCAGAGCCCGTGTGCTAAATTTCAGGAATCTTCTTCGGTAATAAAACGCTCGGTGTCGAAGTCCACTTCCAATTATGTGTTGTGTACAGCCCAAGAGTGACTTTGAAAAACGAATGGCACATGGCAGGGGCTATGCCGTAGAGTGGGTCACTCGTCTCGTGTCCTCAATCTCCCTCAGCGGTAATCGGAAAACCTCCTCACTTTTCGGAAATACAAACGGTTCTTCGCAGGCCATTCGAACGTGTGGTAGCGGTTCTTTGTATCTCGTAAACGCCGCGATTCATGAAAAGAGCGGCTGATCCGAGCGGTGGTGGTTCGTGCGATACTAGCAACTGTGCTCCACTAAACCGCGTTCGTTCGGCCGACGCTCCGGTCGGACGTGCACGCCCTAACAGTTCAGAAGAGGGACGAATGATCCCATATTGAGAAATTTAAAGGAACCGCGTCCTTTGCCGTGTAAAGCCTTTTCAGGATCGAATAGAATGGATCTTTTCGGTTCATTCGGCCGAAGCAGGCGCAGGCGTGTTTGATCGTTCATCTTTCGTCCCACTGAGCTTTGAACTGAAGAAACTCGGCTCCAGAGCACGAGCGTATGCAGTGTTGAAGTTCAGACGTCAACGTATGCGCCCGAGTACCGTTCCAACGGGCGGGAAGCGACCGGCGAAGTTCTTGGTAGTTTTATATTCATTATAAGTTCATGGAGAACACAATAGATCTACACTAGATGTTAGGCCTCATATCGGGGTCTCGGAACTCCACGAATAGGTGCAAGACGGGAGAAAGGCAAAAACCGTTTCATCAACTAAAGTTCATATTCTTCATGACGCGTGAAAAACGAAGTGATTCACTGAACTCAACAATTTCATTGTGTATGGTGGGACGAACCGTTTGGATTTAAAATTTTAAGTTTAAAAAATTAATAAAATGAATGCGCACGAATATCACAGATGTTAAGGAATTAATTAAGCCAACGGGAATGATTACAAAATAAAAGATTACAATTTTATTTTTTAGGAAGTTTACGTTGTGCAGGTTATAAAAATAAGGGACACCCCCGCACTACCGCACTTCATCTATGTGGTCCATATGCACCCCCCTCCAACACCCCTTCCCCATCAAGGTTCCCTCCATGTATTCTACCTCTATGTGAACAGGCCTTTATCCCCAAGGTAAATAGACTTACAGAGGTATGCTCGTAACTAAGGAAATTTTTGTCAAAATTGACGTCACGGGAGTAAAAAAAATAATGAGGGACCAAACTTCACATATGAAGCTTCCCCTCCCACGGTTCCTCCTTTGGAATTTCTTTGTAGATGAAGCAAAAAATAAATGAAAATCCAAAATAATTGGCTGGAATTTTTTTTAAAAGCGATATAATTTGGCAGAGTTGTTCCTTAGACCTTAAGCACCGTTTTAAGGCCCAGTTAATTGACATGTACCACGTGAAGCCCCGTTTATTCAGTACAGACAGCACTCGGCGCAGTGACGGCCGAGTTTATTATGTGAATCAGTGAGAAACGCCCAGTAAACTTCATGAGGGAGGAAGGAAGGGCTTTCCTGCTGCACGGGACAATAACGCTCACGAGCATTTCTCAGATAGGTTGGACAATAAAGCTGAAGTTTAAGTGTTCCCTGTCATGTATAAAAATAGAAGTAATTTAGTATTTTAGTATTAATGGTGACCTTCGACCAGAATCCCGGCCTCGAACCTAGCCGTATTCAATCACTGTCGATATCGAGGAATTTGTTTGCCTCATCTGGGGCCTAAGTACAAACTCGTGCGAAAATGCCGCTAGACGTGATTGCTTTGGCGGGATATTGTTATTTCTTACTCGGCGTCCTTGGATCCCGCGTGCGGCTTTTTCCCCGACCGTTCATACTAAGGCCCCTGGTCGCATACTCAGGATGGAGTAGGGCGATTCACTCCCTCACCATACGAGCGTATTGGTCGATGTGCGGTTTGTTGTACAAACACCACCGAGAACCCTTAATACGAAGCCAAGTGTTTCGGGGTGCTTGTATTATTGTTAATTGGAATGGTGGCTGATGAGTGTCACGAAAACTCATTGTTTTACGAGAAAATTGCTGAACTTAGCTCTATCTTAAAAGAATTTCTAAAAGTTTCACAACTGAGATGATACCCTGCACCTGCAGCAGTTTTCTTTGCTCCAACCATTACACTTAGGGGCCCTGCAATCACTTCTTTCACAGGAACATTGTCCTGCAGGCAATAATGCGTAGTTCTCCCGATTTAAAAAGTGGCCCCCGAAATATAGATAATTTTGTTTTATTGGAAAAAGTCCCACCTGTTAATTTTTTAAAAATTTGTCATCCCATGACGTCATGGCACAAACAATAATAATTGGTTGAAAATTAAGAGCATACCTCTTTAGTCTATTTACCTTGCTTTATCCCAACATCCTGCGTACGTAGCTATGAGACCTTCGCAACTTCCTTATCCCTAATTCTATCGAGAATTAGGGAAACCTAAAATCGACGAGAATTTTTGTTTACAAAACATTGCCGCCTCTATTATAGGATAATCAAGATTATTCTTAAAGTTTAATGCACATAATTATACGTATACACTATTAATTATATGTACCTGATATAAATGGAAATTGAATGCAACGAAATTAGTGACTGGCTTCATAACAACTAAAACGAGGTCACTTGGCACGTCTCCTCACAAATTTCGGTAAATCTCCGGCGATGCTTCACTTTGCGCTTAAAATCTTCCAGGGCGGACCAGCTGCTACCAGATTAGTACGAATGAAGAGTACTCTGGCCAAAGCCACCGCTGATATTGACCCGTTATCCTTACCGTAAACAGTTTTACTAGAACGCTTAAACTGAAACGCAAATTATCGCTAAGAAGATTACACTTAATCTCATAGCGCGATAACGGGAGAGGGGCTCTGTGGGACTAGACAAGAAAACAATTCGCGCAAAAGGAATTATTTGTCAATATTAGTGCTTGTGCCAAGCTATTTTAATCGCTTTAGGGACTGTTCACTTTAATTGATCTCTCCTGTTGACCGAGTTGTTCTCTTTTCATTCTTTTTGTAAAGGAAAAATTAATTTTCGTCTTGCTTTTTTGGTGACGCGGTTTAAAGCGTGTTCTGTAACAAGAGACTAATGAACGAAATTCCGAAGCGTGTAAGTGTATAACGAGACTTAACCCTTCCTCCCGACACCCAGCGCCTAAGTCAAGTGGAGCAAAAGGGAAAAGGCCGGAAGAAAGGAATTCTTAATCTTGGCGAGCCCCTCTTCCCCTACCGGTTTCCTACTTCTCGCGATACTCTGATGGGAAGGAAAAGAGAGGATTACTTGCAATCACCTTTTTCCTCTCCCCTTTTGCTCTCTCTTCTAGCATAAAGTAAGCGCTTAATTGCTTCAGCACAACGCAACAGCCCCTTTGGCTCATCTCCATAAAACTGTCCTATCATCATTTAGGCCTTCTTTTTTCATTTCTTTCTCACCCAACCTCTCCTCCGCCGCTTTCTACACGAAACAGCGCTTCTCTGATGATAATCTTAAATTAAAAAATGCATGTCTTTTTCCCTGCGGTGCTCATTTGGGAAAAATAAACTCTCGAGATGAAATCCAGGAAGAAAATATTCAAAACTTATACAATACTAAATACAATACTTTATCTCAAAAGACCTCTTCGATTATAAAGTTTCACTCTTGTAATACATTTTACTGGGCAAGATTTTCAAGTTGGCATAAAAGGTGCCCCCCTCGCGCTCTTATCCAAAGAAAACCCTTTTCCTAGCGCGTCGACCCTCGTTGTGACCAACAGTGTAGGAGAGAAATTATCGTTACTCAAGTCTGTATTCTAGTTGCAGAGACAAGATATACGATCTTTCCCGTACGGTGGAAGTTGGAGTCGTGATGGTAGAAGGGTTGATGGTGGCTGAGGGAGGCAAATTAAAGTTTAGGAGGTACTGCCGGACCATTAAATGGTCAGTGGGAAATCACTGGGCCTTGCTACCATTCTTTCTTCTTTCTCTTCTCTCCCTTTAACTTTTCACTTTGAACCACTCAGCAGTAGATGGACAAACAAGAAGTCGAATGACGAAGAATAGCAGTATTTTCTCATATCACCACACATGTAGCATACACAACGCTTGTCAGGGTTAAGTTATTACTTGTGAAATTAAAGATAAAAATAATTCGCTGAGATGAAGAATGAGATAAGGTAACAGTTGCGGTAACCATTGGTTTGTCATTTTTAGGCCCGCTTTATCAATTGTCGATTAAGAAATTTAAAGAACCGATTTATAAAAATCATCTGCTGGTCCCAGGCTGGAAATTGTATCCTCCCCCTTCTTACGAAGCTTCCGGACGCGTGGATTGAAGCATCGAGGATTCCTCATAATTGTGTGCAGACTCAGTTAAATTGTGTCCCTGACGGTATCAGTGACCTAATTGCATGCTAACGCTCCCAGTACTATGGCCTAATGGCACACGCGGTATCCTCTAACGTCCTATCCAATAGGGTGGTACCGACATAACGTCACGCATCCCTATCGGTGGCCATCTTACCACTTTTTCATCATATAAATGTTTATTTTTATAGTGTTTAATGTATTTCATTGTGTTTGCGTTAAGTTCCTGTTTAATTTCGGGTTCGTGACGTTGCAGGCTTTCTAACTGTTTCGGTACGTAAATTTGTGCCGTTCAGAAGTGTTCTACTACTTAAGATTTATGTCCGGAAACTAAAGAACCGAGGGTGAAACGTCGAGCTTCGTGGCTCTCGCTGTTTTATACGTATAATCGCTTACTGCACTGTATTAGTACATCAAATTCTCTCATAATTCGACACTTATTTCTTCTTGGAGAAGCTTGAAGGTGAGAAAAAAACATTAAAGATCTTGGCTTTTTAATTGTATATTGTACACCTAGGCATGTAAGGCATACTTTTCTGGAGGTGCACACATGATTTTTTGTCCTACACAAGAAGGAGAAAAATTAATAAATTAGTTTTGAATATAAAACTGAAAGGTGGAATAAAATTAAAACGTTTGCCCATCCGTACTTGACAAAATACAAATAAAAGTGCATCTAGACAAAATAATGACAACGCCTCTGTGAGCGCGAATGACATCCGTCGGAAAGGAGGAGTGAGGAGAGGTGCGTTACGTGGCAACGAGAAGAACCCCTAAAGGAATGGAAAAGGAAACAAAATGCGATAGCCATGCTAAGCACGTCATGGTGGCAAATTTTGGCAAACATTTTTATGCCTGGACATTTTTCATTTTTTTATTTTATTATTAAACGGGTAGGGAAGCCCAGAAGAAACTATATCCTATCAAACTCGAACTATAAGATCTATTGTGGTGTTCCCTCAGCTTGCCCTGCCACGAAAGACGCTAGTTTTCAAGCGTCCTCCACCACCACTCCTTAACGTAGTTGAGGATATCCCCGTAGCCATCCTGGAGATGCCTTCCGGTTGAAGCACATCATTTCCAACATGGTGAAAGTGTAACCGCCCCTGAGCCTCCCACTCACACAGTACGTGCTCTGCTGTTTCCACTGCCAATTCGCAAAATCTGCAAATGTCCGTGTCAGACTTCTCCATTAGTACATCGAATGGCACAATGTCCCGTTAGCAGTCCCACCAAGATCCAAAAGGTCTCCTCGGCTCAGAGAGATCAGGCCCTTCTCCGATCGTCCCTTTGGAGTGACAAAGAGCTTGTCCTGCCTGAGACCTTGTTGTCTAACCCAGTGTTCACGATGCCTCTCGTCCAACCACGCCTGCACCTGCCTCTTCGTGAAGGACTTCTTGACCCCGAGACTTGGCTCCGGGCCCACGTAAGGCATCTCTGATCCTCTCTTCGCGAGTTGATCAGCCATTTCATTCCGCTCAAACCACTTGTGACCCGGCACCCACATCAAAGTAAGGCTGTTTACCGTTGCCACAGGCCTGTGGGCTTCAAGATATCCCCAAACTAGTTTCAAATTCACGATACTTGAGCCTAGGGCTTTAAGAGCAGCCTGGCTGTCAGACAGGATGAAGATCTTCGCTTTCCGAAGACCCCTCTCACTAATCTTCCGTGCACAGGCTTCTACAGCATAGATCTCCGCCTGAAAGATGGTGGCGGTCGTCGCAAAGGACTCCCAATGCTGAAGCCTGGAGCCAAAGACCCCAATGCCAGCACCCCCATCCTTCACAGATCCATCAGTATACCATACTTGCGTGACGGGCTTAAACCTCGGCAAACCCTTATCCCAAAGGTCACGGTTACCTATTTCGACCTTAAAGGGTTTTTCAAAATCCATCCTCACATGCATGAGATCCGTGACGACTTCAGCCGCCTCACTACATGCAACTTCCTCCAGAACACGCAAGTGCCCAACCTGGACACTTCGCTTCACGTGCTCCACCCTCAGCAGTCTCACCGCCGCCATACATGCGGTCGCCTGCACATAATAGTGCAGGGGAGGCATGTCCAGTCCATGTCCATGGCCGCCGTCGGGCACGAGTGCACAGCACCCGTTACTCCAAGACTGGCCTGGCACTGCAACTTACTCAGCAAGGCCTGGACTGTCCCTTGTTTCGTTCTCTGCCACCATAAGAGTGAGCTATAGGTGACGATAGGCCAAACAACGGCTGTATACAGCCACAACACCATTTTTGGCTTTCGACCCCATGTTTTTCCAAATATTTTCCGACCAGCCCACATTGCGAACGTGGCCTTATTCAGCACCCTCTTGATATGCGAGGTCCATTTGAGCCCCTTATGCCTGGACATGAAAATCGTATTTCCATGACAGTTGCGAGTCATGAAAGCACGCGTTTTCACATCGATTAGGATAAAAACGTGTTTGCTGCACTCTGGAATGTTTTTTTTGATGTGCCGCTTCACCTCCCGAAATTTCGATTACGCCGAGAAAGTCACAAAGCTCAACGTTTCACTCTGGGTTCTTTAGTACTCAGACATAAATGAGGAATAATGGAAGTAATTAAAAAAAGAGAAAGTTTTAAAAAGACGGAGTAAAGTTGATAATGTATAGCCCCTTATTCACGAGCAAGTTTTTTGATCAAAAACATGATCAAAACGAAATTTTTACAGTTGTTACCTCCATATGATTTAGAATTTACGAACAGTTTGAACAGATTTTTAATTTTAAAAAATTACTCGTGTGAAACGGGCCTATAATTAAATAAAATAATTTGAATGATATTGATATCTTCCATGGGCACAGCCCAACACAATTCGAGTTTCAGTGAAAAATGAGCTCCTCAGCGGGATTTGAACCCGCAACCTCTGGATTTCTTGCCCAGCATGCTGTCATTTGCGCGACGGTGATGCGAATCACTATTGAAACTTGGCAAAAGGCACTCATTCACTTCTTCACTCATTCAGGCACTTTCATTTGATGCAAGGTTTTG
Organism: Corythucha ciliata; assembly: GCA_038030265.1. NCBI lineage: Eukaryota > Metazoa > Arthropoda > Insecta > Hemiptera > Tingidae > Corythucha > Corythucha ciliata. The sequence goes on along the minus strand of CM075938.1, from coordinate 35,232,054 downwards.
TGAAAAATTGAGAATGTTAATTAACTGTGAAAAAAAAGTCTGCATATCAGAAAACGCGTTAATTAAATGCTAGAAATGAGAAAAAGCGTTAATTCGAGGCTACAATTGAGAAAAATGCCTAATTTTTAGCTAAGAATGAGATTCGCGGCTCATATTGCTAAAAATTACTGATTTCCAGGTTAAAAATGAAGGAAAAAGCCCATTTATCGTTTTAGGAGGCGTTTTCGAGGCAAACATTGGGAAATCGCGCTTTTATAGCTATTGCGCAATGCGCCTGAAAGTGTAGAAAAAGCGTAAATTCGCTGCTAAACTTGAGCTACGATTATTCTGCGCTTCATTTCAGCGAAGACAGCTCCACGGGTAGCTGGTATAGTTTAGTGATGACGTGTTAAGAAAAAACAAATGCAAATCGCGGACATTAAGCCCTGAAACTTGCAATTTCGGTGAAATGACGGCACGAATCTTTCATTTTTGAAGGAATTATGAGACGAAACTTCAACAAAAACTACTCGGACGTGACGTGGGAACAAACAGTCTCGCACTCTCACGTGCACGTGTAGTATAAAAATTCAACAGAGGCTTTCATTTATTTACGTTTTCATTGCCCTGAAGTGACGTGGGAACACTTGGGATGATGTGCGTTCAAGCGATGCCAACTTAAACAAACGAAAGCCTACGCTTGAATTTTATATTACACGCTGGGACTACGAGGTTCCACGTCACGTCGGAGTAGTCTGTATTGATCTTAAGGTCGAGATTAACGGCTAAAATTGATATAAAAGGCACTGATTTTAGATTATAATATGAGGAAAACCCTATAGTTCATCGTTTTTGAAGGCAACGTCGCGGCTAGTATCGAGAAATCGAGACCGAGATCGAGATTCCATTTTCCGGACCGAGACCGAGATCGAGATTCCATTTTCCGGACCGAGACCAAGACTAAGTCTCATTTTCTCGAGACTTAGTCTCGGTCTCGGTGTGATCCAAAAAGCACGACGTATAGTGCAGGTATAGATCTTTTTACACAACAAATGAACTCAATCTAATGCTCCCCTCTCCGAAACTGGTTTGGGTCTTTAGCCCGGACCGAAGACCGGCCCGAATTCGGTTCGTTTCGTGAAGAAATAGCGTGCCTCTAATTTCTCAAGTTAGGAATACTGTGACCTACTGCTGTGACCTGTGTGCTTTTTTTTAGGCGTCGAAAGAGGCTAATTCAACGTCGACAACGAGATATTCGTGCCCCATGTGGGGGCTTAGAGGAACAATAATGAGCTCTGTTGCTGTAGTCGAAAACTCTCATTTTAACAAAGAATATCTTAACATAGCTCTAGCTTTAGAGATTTAAAAAAAATTCACAACTGAAAGGGATTCTCGCGGTTATTTTATTGCATCGATTCCAGTATTGCTAACAAATGGTATTCTTGAAACACTGAAACACTCTGCAGCCCAGACAACATTGCTTTCACATCTCTCAAAGCAACATTGCCTTCAAAGCAATATTGTAAAATTCTCACAATTTCAAGAATAGGGCCCCTGGTCATGGAACAGCTCACTTATCAGCGTCTTTTATTTGTACCTCAATTCGGTTGTGGATAACTATGGATTTATGATCATTGAGGAGCTTTTCTGATTTTAAGAACATAATTTTCAATAATCGGACGAGTAACTGTCAGTCGCCATCATTGGTCCCCCCACCATATGAGGATCAAATGGATTTGATATCTCTCATTCGCAGCTCCAGTCGTGTAGGTTACGCTCACCAGCCTATCACCTCTGTATAAAGGTCCACACATGGCGGATATTGTCGGTACCTACCTGTTTTCCTGTAGTTGTGTGCCTGTATGTGTCAGTAGGTTTTCTACATGAGTGAAATGGAAATATTTTTCTGAAGTGAGCGAGTAACCCAGAATTATGTTTTTTACAGTTCATGCCTAGAGTTTATACCTAGAGCTGAAATTACGCCGGTATTCGTAGTCGCTTCTTAATGTAAAATTCTCCTAATTGAAAATCAAATCAATTTTAGTTAGAAAAAAGTCATCTGTTTCGACGCCCACTTAAGCCGTTTTCACACTTGAGATTCCGGTATCCGATTCCCGTATCGAGGACACTAAAAATGCAATACGGCAAACGCGCTCATTCACATTTAAGATTCCGGTATCGGATACTAAAAGTATGCGATTGAAGGAGCGCCTTGACTGTAGTATATTTTTAGTTTCCTCGAAACGGGAATCGGATACCGGAGTCTCAAGTGTGAAAACGGCCTTAGGGAAATATAAGTTTAAGAAATGTCTATGAATACTGGCCTTGGAGATCAACACATCCAACTTGCATTTATTTCGAGTGCTTAGAAAGGAAGCACTCTAATCTGTGATTTTAAATCCATCTTCTTAGTGACAGCGTACATCAGAGAGCACGATTTTACATTACTTTCTGCGGAACGCCTGCAGCAACTGATCGTGTACAACTGAGAAATCCGGAGTAATTCAATTTTAGGGACAAAGACCGTTCATTTCTCAAAAGGTACCGTAGACATTTGTACACCCGCAGGGTGATTTTATTTGAATGCTGCATTTAGACTTCAATTTCAGTTGAATTGGATTCTTTATTCGCTTTCAAGTGCGCTTCCAGTTTAATTTATGGACCAGAGGCTTGGGAAGAAAAACATTTGAAGGAAAAGGATCTGGAGCAATAAAACGAAAGTCAAGATTTTTTTCTTTTTTTTTCGTGTTGAACAGATATAAAATTCTCTACTACCAGTTCTTTCAACTCATGCTCCTTCTCCCTGCCCCATGTCACTATCCTGTTATTCCCGTTCCCTTCACTTTTCTCAGCACATACTTTGTCTTTCTATCTTTCTGTCAATATAAATATCCATCCTCCCTTCAGTGTAATAAGACCTCTTACAATTCTGACGGTTTGAGGAGTGCAGAAGAGGACAGAGATAGTTCGCCGAGATGGAAATCATAGAGAAATGAGGAAACGGGATGAAATGGTTGGGAAAGGGGGAAGTGGGAATATTTGACCGGTTGCGGAGGACGAAATGCGGTTGAGGGAGTGATGAATTTTTATCGCGTGTTTCCCTTCCAGCCCAGCTCAGTGTGACAGTTCTCTCTGCATTTTCTCCCTCTCTTGACGCAGTTTATTCTTCTCTTGTGAACAGTTATAAATATTCTCCTGTTTCTCTCAATTTCTCCTCTTTTTTTTATTATTTGTTTTTTTAAGACAAATACACTCCAACCCATTTCTCCCCCAGCCATCCTTGTTTTCTTGTACTTATTCTGAAGTCAGGATCAGGACTTATGACAAATGAAAAATGGGAAAAAACCTCTGAGGCTTACTAAAGACCATGTTGTGATGGCGGAGAGGGGGTGTATTTTCCTTGTAATTTCTCAGGGAGTATGCATCATTCAGTGAATGCATCTACGGTTTACTATTTATATTCTAATCTCGCTTATCCTCCAGAGGAAACAGTTCCTTCCCTGATCATATAAAATTAGTTTGGGAGCAATGTAAATTCAAAATAGAGCATACTGTCAAACACCTTTATTTGCCTAAACAACTGACAACCCAGGCATTGTTATTTGACGGAAATAAAAGAAGACGATAGTATCGCCTCGTGGTCTCGCGATGGAAATGATGCCTGGGCGTATACTTTCACGGATTGGACAGCTATTCGTGTTATCACCTCAAAACGGTGCAAAGGAAAAAGGGAGCTCTGCAGGAAATAGACTTTTACCTTCCAGGACGCTATCGCAGCTCAGATTGTTTAAACATTTGGAGACTATTCAAACGCAAAAGAAGAGGCAAAATTTACTCACCAGCCGGCGCGTATATGTTCAAGTAGAGACAGTCCTCGCTTTGATTCTTCAAGTACGGTAGTAGTCGCTTCAAGTACTCGAGTCGGCCGCGTGGCATTCGTTTCAATGCGGCCGTCTCGTTGCGAATATCGGGTAGGAGCTGTGGGCACACCGGTCCAAAACGGTCGGCGACTTTGACTCCCGACCAAATGGCTCCCGTCACGGGTGGCATGAATCGAAGCGATCCAGTCGGTGGTGACGCGTATGGCACTCCTTTGAACACTTCAACGGCGCCCAAATGTCTCGAGTCGGGCGTCACTATGACACCGCTCAGCTCACCGTTCTTGGTTCGAATCGTTCGACTGGCCGCGCTTACCGCGAGCAAAGCTCCTACCCACCACCACATTTCTTGTTACCCTCCCATCTGAAAAAGAAGAAAAAGTAAAAAAAAAAAAAAAAAAAAACGAGATGAGGACAAAATTCTCTGTGATATAAGGGTCTGAAATTGATAAAATGACAACTCCGAGTAAATGGCGGTTCGTATTGCGTATAGGGGGGAGGGAATAATCTTGTGCTTTAGGAAAAGCTTAGGCTCAAGCGTATCTCGTTATTGTCACTTATAAAGCGAGCCTTTCCTTTCCTATCTTCTTGTATCATCCTTGGACCCTTTCTAAGTAAGCTTAAAAGACTAGTTTATCCTTTTCTGCAGTAATCCAAGACATAGCGGATCGTGCGAATTATATGCTGAGGGAAGCACGGTCCCATAACAATAAATAATAAATAAACGCTCGGTTTTAATTTATCATTAATAATTCATTTTCATCTTTTGGATAACTAAGGAATTCCTCCTTCCAGAAAAGCCTTGCCCTATATTGTATTAAAATCATCAATTCCCTCTTTTTCGAATATTGGTTAGCTCTCACTTCGAAGAAGCCCGTCTTTCAAAAATAACCGTCACTTCGCGGAGCCATGAAAAAGAACAAAAGCTTAGATAAACAAGTGAATCTTTTAGCAAACGAATACTGATGAGCACGTTGTTATGGAGTGCGGAGGGAGTTCTCCCCTTTGTCAAAATTTCCCATTAAAACGAAACTTGAAAGTGTTTCCTGACATTTTAATTTTCTTGAATAAAGTGCCCGTTCTGTTTTTTTGACAATTTATTTCCTTCCACATTGCACAATTATTAAAGCGCGTCTGCTTGATAATCCACCGTTTTTGTTTGTTTTATTTTTTGGGATGACTTTCCTCCTATAGCATATTATCTTAATAAAGCCGGGAATGGTATTATACCGTAATTCGGGCCTTACGCTCGAAAGGATTTATCACCAGTTAAAATTGAAATGAACAAATATCCAAAGGAAAGAGAGCTTTGAAAATTCGAATGATTTATGATGATACGTTAATCTGGCAACTCTTCCCTGGCGCGGTGTAGCGGGTGCTCAAGATCTCCGTCCGACAACGTGACGATCAGACATAAAATATGTTTTACACCAAAACACGGTTTTCCTCAATTCTTCTCGACGATAGAAGGATTTAAAATTGATAAAATGACAACTCCGAGTAAATGGCGGTTCGTATTGCGTATAGGGGGGAGGGAATAATCTTGTGCTTTAGGAAAAGCTTAGGCTCAAGCGTATCTCGTTATTGTCACTTATAAAGCGAGCCTTTCCTTTCCTATCTTCTTGTATCATCCTTGGACCCTTTCTAAGTAAGCTTAAAAGACTAGTTTATCCTTTTCTGCAGTAATCCAAGACATAGCGGATCGTGCGAATTATATGCTGAGGGAAGCACGGTCCCATAACAATAAATAATAAATAAACGCTCGGTTTTAATTTATCATTAATAATTCATTTTCATCTTTTGGATAACTAAGGAATTCCTCCTTCCAGAAAATCCTTGCCCTATATTGTATTAAAATCATCAATTCCCTCTTTTTCGAATATTGGTTAGCTCTCACTTCGAAGAAGCCCGTCTTTCAAAATTAACCGTCACTTCGCGGAGCCATGAAAAAGAACAAAAGATTAGATAAACAAGTGAATCTTATAGCAAACGAATACTGCTGAGCACGTTGTTATGGAGTGCGGAGGGAGTTCTCCCCTTTGTCAAAATTTCCCATTAAAACGAAACTTGAAAGTGTTTCCTGACATTTTAATTTTCTTGAATAAAGTGCCCGTTCTGTTTTTTTGACAATTTATTTCCTTCCACATTGCACAATTATTAAAGCGCGTCTGCTTGATAATCCACCGTTTTTGTTTGTTTTATTTTTTGGGATGACTTTCCTCCTATAGCATATTATTGCTAATGCCACAAAAAAAAAAAAACGAGATGAGGACAAAATTCTCTGTGATATAAGGGTCTGAAATTGATAAAATGACAACTCCGAGTAAATGGCGGTTCGTATTGCGTATAGGGGGGAGGGAATAATCTTGTGCTTTAGGAAAAGCTTAGGCTCAAGCGTATCTCGTTATTGTCACTTATAAAGCGAGCCTTTCCTTTCCTATCTTCTTGTATCATCCTTGGACCCTTTCTAAGTAAGCTTAAAAGACTAGTTTATCCTTTTCTGCAGTAATCCAAGACATAGCGGATCGTGCGAATTATATGCTGAGGGAAGCACGGTCCCATAACAATAAATAATTAAATTTTCAGCAAGTTATGATTAAAGTGAGAATTCTTTCAAAGTAAATGATATAAAAAAGGCAATAACGACCAAATTTTTTTACATTTAATTTTCTTTGTGAAAAAGTATTTTCTCATTTCATCACCACCAGAAAAACGCTTAGTACTAGCTTCAGTTTAATTGAATTATGTTAGATTTCATCACCAAAAGTCAAGATTGCAGTTGAGGGTAAATCGGAGTCGAAGACTGAAAAGAATTATTCGCAACATTTTGTAAACAAGGTTCGAGTTTACTCCAACTTCAACTTTCGGTGGTGAAATCCTCGGAATATACCTAATTCCGTTATTTACGGATTCCCGAACGGTGCATTTTTCTGGATCGATCCATCACACGAACGTACTTGTACGTTTTTCTGGATAATTGAGTCCAGAAATACCTAAGGGTCTTTGATGAGACTTGAAGAATGCATCAGATTTTATGTTTATCTACATATTATCATGAATCAATAAAGGCTCTTTTTTAAAAGAGAAAGCAGGGTGGCTCTTCAGAACAATTAATTTTACAGCAGTAAACTTAATTAAATTGTCAGAAGGCAGTCTGACTCTGAATCTAATAAGATTTATAATAGCAAGAGTAAATATTTTTGAAAGGCTTTCTATTTAGAATTCAGAAAATTATTAAATAATGCGTACTAAAGTTGTGAAAAGCACTGAAGTACATAAAAAGCAGAGTATTTCATTACGGATGAAACCTGAAACTTTTTCAGGCTCAGGGGGAAAATGCAAACGCCTTTTTTTAAGTTTTCAAACTCTAAAAAGCTTTTACTCCGGTTCCCAAATATTAATGCCTTATCGAGGGACCAACAACCCATCCCCTTCCACCGTCACTACCGTCCCTAGTAAATGACTCATTGAACAAAGTGACGGACGACAGAACTTAAATCTTCACCCTTTCCACCTTCTCTTCGCTTCACTGCATTATCGTTTTAATATTCATGATCTCCCCAGGAAACTTGCCTATTGGGTGGTTATGGCGACAAGGGGCTTGTGGATAGAGGAACATGAGCGGAGTAAGGGGGTGTTTTAGGGTCCTTCCCTCGTGGTTTCGACAACTCTGTCCTTCAAGGCATCAGCATATCATGTTAAAACAATGTGTTCGATCCTTCTCTTTCTGCTAGTTCCAAAATCCAAACGCATTTTTATTAAATCCTTAACATGAAAAGAAATTATCGAACGAGGTGTAAGGTTAAGGTCGTGAAACGTAAAAAGTGAAATCATAAAACGAATAAGAAATCACAGACAGAAAAAACCAAATACCTACTATTATTTCAGAGTTTGTTAGTATTTGTTATTCGTAACAGTGAAAGATGCTCCAGGACGGCCTACCAAGGCCATACGTCAACTTAGGCCTTGCTTCTTCCCAGAACTTACAAAACAATGTAATTCCGTCTGTAACCGATGGACAAATTTGATTTTTCGAACTTTCCTGGTGTATGGATACATGAGATCTACTATCGCATCACTCATTGATAATTGCTGATTTGCGGACGTCACACACTCGCAAAAATCAGGCGATGATCCATTGTCGGCTGAAGTAGGGGGCAATGACTTCATCCTTCCACCACATCTACCAACATTATACCACACAGTTTCTGTATAGCAAATTAGCTCTCAATCTTCAACGGGAACTCGACCCACGTGTGGGGAGGGAACTGGAAAGGGACTTTTGGTACTCCATGCAGAAGGGACACTTCCAATTCTTTTGCGTGGTTCGTAAATGGATCCCCAACTCCTCGATCCGGGGAATTATTCGCCACTCGGAGAGTGAACCCGGCGAGCTCAGGGACGAGCGGGGGAGAATGGCCCGATAGCGTCAACAAATCCTTGAGGAAACTGATTGTTATCCACAACACTTAGGGTTTCACAAACATGTCCTCGGGGTTTTCGTATAAAACCCGGGGGATTCTATAGTCGGCAGAGTCGAGTTTACAGCCAGAGTCGGGGGTTTACAGAGTCAGGGGCGCACATCCGCGCAGGAGGGCCGAAGCCTCGCGACCAACCCTCGCGCCAGCTCGTGAACACGCTACTGCAAGCCGTCGGGCCTGGGGAAAGGTGAGTCAGACTGTTAATAATTAACAATTACATCACGGGGCAAAAGAACCTCTTCAATACTCTTCGTCGACTCCCTGAACTCAGGTCTATACGGCGGTACACAACCGGGGCCGTCTTTATAGTTGGGAGCCCGGAATAGCATTGGGCTCCCTCTTTTACCGATTTTCGCTCACTAAAATAAATTTTGTATCTACTACTATCCTAATTTCAAGGGGTTTGCACACTAAAACCCCATTTTGCAGGTCTCAGGCCCATATTCATTGACATTTCTTAAACTTAAATTTCCCTAAGTGGGCGTCATTCCAACAAAAAATTTACTGCTTTCGCACCCACTGCTTTCACCCCATATTTTCGCGATTCTGGCTCACAGAAAACACAGCGTGGTGGCGGGGTGATTGTTCCGATGAAGAAACCCCTAATTTTGTAGTTGTTTGTTACAGAAAAACCATTCGCCTCTACGGCGGGAGAGTCCAGTTTGGAGGACTAAAATACTGCAGTACCATACCAGGAGACGATGATTCCAAGTTTAATTCCAAAAATATCACTTTCTGAGGGAACAAATTTTTATTTATTCGGCTGAAATTCTGAATCAGAGTGATAAAAGACAGTTTTACACCAGTTTTGTTAGGTTTTGACGGTTTACTGGCCCTTGAACTGTGCTAATTCAGTTTCTGGGGTCGAATTGACGATTTCTCGCGTCGATTCACCTCGCGTTATAATTGATGAGCTACCAAGTTCTCTGTCTGGGGACTCATCCCCGAATATAAGCCTGCAATAGGCTTCGGGATGTATCTGACTTGTTCTCACGTCAAGCTGCCCAACCAAATCAAAGGCCGGCAACACCCCTACCGTGAACTAGCGATTTTCCCTCTTTAGACAAGAATCCGATTTTTTTATTTATTTTACACGCGAATTAGCTATTTTACTCATTTTTATACGCAATTAGCATTTTCTTAACTTTAGCTGTGAATGAGCGTTTTTTTCAATTATCACTTTTCTTAAATGGTTGCGGATTAAAGCTATTCCGAAATTATTTCCAATCATGCTATGAGTTAGCATATTTTCTTAGTCATTTTAGCAGCGAATTAGCGATTTTCTCAGTTTTAGCAGCGAATTAGCGCTTCTCAGTATAACTAGCGAATTGGCAATGTTTTATTCACATGATGTAGCAGTGAATTTTTATTTCTAAGTTTACGGTTATGTGACGTCACACAAGTGCCGGCACAATCGTTTGTGCCGGCGGAAATTAAGAGTGGCACTAAAATATGAAGATATGTCATAGGTGTATCTCCGTAGTGTTGTACAGGTCTTTGAATGTGCGTGGATTATCGTGACGTCACAAAACGTCAAACACTTGTGCAATAAATCCTCGTTATGTGGTTCGACGCATGATATTTTTAAACGTGTTTGTTGCTTTTACTGCAGTTTTATCCCCACAGAAATACGACCATAACTTGATAAAAATATAAACCGTAATTCATTGTGATAAACCATGATTTTAAAGTCAAAGTGTGGGAAATATTGGCCTTCATCTAAAGATACGCGCTAGCGTGTGACAGCTTGAGTTTAGAACACGCGAACTTTCTCTCCTCTGCAATCCACGGTCACAAACCTCTCACTCTCCCCGGGCATTCCCTTAATATTTTCCAAATTACATTTTAGTCCGTCTGATTTAGTTAAGAGTAACGTAGCCCGATACAATCATCATGAATGGGAGAGGAGATCGATTCCCTTTTTCGTGTCTATTTATGCTCTAATTTAAAGCAATCAAGTTTGAAGTCTTCCTCTTTATTTTAAGCAAAGCTTTTCTACATTGTTTAGGAGGAGTGGTGAACGTTATCATCTTCAAATGAACCCTCCAAATGTATTGTGTGGGGGGGGGGGGCAACAAAAAACAGCCCACGTCACTGAAGTATAGGTAGCTACCACATAAACCTGGTTTATTTAGTTTTAGTTTTATTGCATTAAGTAGGCACCTTAATGTTTCGGAAGCAACAATTGAGATGAACGGTGCTAGCTGAAGGACTTTGTGTTTTGTTTGCGAAGAAAGCTTTAAAGTTTAACGAGATGGGGAACTTTTAGAACGTTAGAACTTGTTATTACTTGGTCCTTGTTGGAAAAAAAGAGATCTCTCCTGAAACAAATCCATTTTTCAGGGATCAGAAGGTGAAGGGGAGGATTCCTTTTCCAAATGTACAACCATTGTTAGACACTCTTAACTGGGAACACGACAAAGCGATGCATGAGCTGGGAAAGGGGCATTCTTTCGACTGTCAGGTGAAATGTATAAGTCAACTTTCGAGACACTTCCCTATTTAGACTGCAGAGAAAGATCTAGTGGAAGATTCATGAGTGGAGGAGGGGGCTCTCAAGCACAGACATTTTTCCATATTTTTTGCTTAACATTTTGCGGGTTACATCAAGGCAAAGAAAAAACCTAAGAGCTTGAAAGTCTTTCCTTTTTCTGGACGTCATTTTTCTACTCGTACAAACAAACGACGCTTGATACTCATAGGAGGAGTCCTATCAAACGATTGAGCAATTCCATGAATAAACGCAGCTCTCATAATAGAATCTGAAAGGTCGTCCTCACGCTGCGATTTTTCCCGTCACGCGTAAGCACGGCCGGCCGCCCTGATATCGGTTTATTTCCCCACTCGTTGAGAAATATAACTTGATATAAATGTTTCGCTGAAAATTTCAACACTATATTATTCTCGTCACCATTCCCTATACGTATAGATGCACATACCGAGTCAAAGTTCGAGCTCAGCGGTTCAACTTTTCAAGAATTAATAATTATTCTATTTTACACTTGTTCATTCCCCTTTTCACGTTTAACGTGAAGGGCTTCTTTTCTTGGAGGGGCTCATTGTGGAGAAGCCCTTCACAAAACCACTATACAGCACCCCTGAAAACAATGGTTTTGTAGTGCAAGCTGTTTAAAAGAGTGTTTGAGGTCTAAGCGACTCTATACCGCTTCTGAAATTACATTTCGGGACTATTGTGTAGAATATAAAAAGGGGTCGCAATTTAAAAATCGTCCAACATGTGGTGTGGCGGCGAGGGGAAAACATACGGAAAGCCGATATAGATTTCGAGGATTGCGCTACAGTTCGAATTAAAGAGAGGGGACGGGGGGAGCTTTTATTAAGCCGACGCTTTTCTCAAGAATTATTTGTTTGGCTCTCCCTTTAGATTTCAATAAATTACTACCTTCCTGGAATGGATACAGCAGAATATAACTGTAAACTAGATGTTTATATGGGTTGCTCGTTTCTCGAGATCATATCGATTTGAGAAATGATACACGGCTGTGAGAGGTTTATGGGATTAATGCATTTGCTTAAGGCATGCATTAAGAGTCCTGGTTGAACTCAATGGCCTTTATACGTTTTTAAAATATCCTCGAGAGCAGGGACGGCACAGGGTTAATGGCAGAAATCTGTTTCAACTTTATTCCATGCCATTCCATTCTTTTTTCTCCACCATTCTCCACTTTTAGATTGAACAATGAACGGAGTTTTTGAAGTGAAACACGCACGTCGCATCATTTACAGTTCAAGATTGATGCGAAGAAACTGTCAATAAACCTCTTTTGCGCTATACGAGCTTCCGCCACTCTTTTGAATTATCCTGCAGGGTTTTTGTTGCGAAACTTAAAAAGCACTCCCCACCGTACAAACTTGAAATTTCACTTGACACCGTTCAATTTGCCTGATGGTTTTACCATTTTAGAACCATTTCCGGTGAAACTTCTATTCAACATCCAAATGGTAACTTTTTATTAATAATTTATTTCTTTTTTAAAATCCTCACAGCATCAAATTATATTGACAAACTTCCGAAAGCTTACCATTTTCTTTAACTTTCGCACTTTCAATTAGTTATAAGTTTTTGTTCGGAAGATTCAGAATACTCCAAAATTATGATGAGGGGAAAGGATAGCGTGCGAATACGAAACCTCAAGTTTTGCTACCCTGTATAAGACCGTTGCTTCAAATTAGAGTTAGGGAAGAACATGTATGAATAACTGATGAAACTTGGTCCTTGCATTCTTGTAACACTGGAAAATTACCAAGAGTAAAATGAGTTTTAGCAATTTGTCAAACTTCTTGAATAAACTTTTAATGTTCAGTTTGTTCACTTCATCCCTCCCACACCACTCAAAACCGCGCTTTGTAACCACAGCATTCAAGAATATAGAGAGGCAATATGGCTTCCGATGAAAAACTTTTGATATCTACGAGCTTGTGCTCCTCTGATTTCCATGTAAACGCTATAGTGAGCTGAAAGACAGGTCAAATGTCCTCCCACCCCTTTCCCACCGTAGATATGAAAGCTCGACCAGGCTTGTGCAACTCAAGTAACTTTTAATCTAAACAAATTTTCGTTCTTTCTATAGCGATTCCTCTTGCGTCCCCTCTTTGAATGAGGAACTTGCATGAATCACAGATTGGGTAGAAAAGCAACCGGTGATGAAGGATAAAAACGGAAGTTGCAACCCGATTGATAAGTTTTAAGATTTTTAAAAAAGGTTCAAAGTTGAGGGGATGGATGGTGCGAGAAGAAATGATGTCAACACTTACTTGTGGAGCATTTGAGGGAACTCTAAAATTCTTTGTTTACGAATGAAATGACAAATTTTCCCCCAGTAAATGCGTCTAACCCCCTCTTCCCCGCATCATCCATTCCAATAAATCAGTTTTGACGTAATCGAAGCACCACTCAAAAATGTTTAAAATTCTCTAAAAAAGCATCCTTGATTGATTTCAAAGTTTAATGTGAGCAATAGACTTGTGGAAGAGCCCTCTTTAAGAAACACCAACTTTTGAAAAATGTGCAAGTTCCTCATTGCCTCATGTGATATGATGATGATAACGTGTTATGATTCTACCTCTCACGGTCAGGCCAGCACAGATTGGCCCTCACATGAAGCAATGTGCTCCACTTTCTCAATTCCTTCATTTCATTAGTTTCCCCAATGATTACGCGGAACAAGATTTCTGGCGTGATGTTTGTGATAATTAAAAATTAATAAAATTTCCATTTTAAGTTTTGTAAGTCCAAAAGGCAGAAAAGTAATTATTATACTTGACTGTTCTAGATTAATGTTCAATAATTTGTTCCAATTACGATTGATTTGATTTGAATCTAATAGAGTTGTCTATGTGCGCGGAATTCTGCAGCACTGGGGACATTACTCCTCTTCTGCATTATAAGATAGTAATGTGCTAGTAAGTGAGAACGGGTGGAAATATCTACCCGGTGTTGTGCACATGGAAAACGATATGAGAAGCAACAAACAAATTTGTGATCCTTCAAAATATTGTATGTACCATATTATTTGAACGCAGCCTATTTTGTAAAGTTTGAAAGCAGCCTATTTTGTGGCTTTTATATTATTTTGATCACCAGAGATTTCAAATGAAGGGCAACGCTCTTTTATGTCACTATAGATTGCTGCAAATTGGCCCAATCTTCATGAAAAGTGACTTTCAATCTACAGTTTATTGTTTTTTCACCTCGTTGAAAGTCATTTGACTAGAAATACAAAGAAGTTTTCATACTGAAGGTTGTAAAAGGACGAGGTAAAGTTGATAAATGAAAAAAAAGCCAAACACCCGTCGAGGTCCTCAATTATTTTATTACAGTAACAGCCTACGTTTCGCCACGGCACTAGCATCCTCAGGGCAGAGTCAGAAAATTGAAAAAGTTACATACATCTCGAAAAACGAGGCCTCTCATACTAGACACACATGCGACAATTAGGGAGGGGGGTTTTAATTGCTTGGATTTTTTGCATAAATGGCTTTTAAATTGGTTTTAATCAATTAACAGGTCTCTCATTTATACATCATGTGTGTCTGAATGAGAGGCCTCGTTTTTCGAGATCCATGTAACTTTTTGAATTTTCGGACTTTGTCCTGAGGATGCTAGTGCCGTAGCGAAACGTAGGCTGTGACTGTAATAAAATAATTGAGGACCTCGACGGGTGTTTGGCGTTTTCTTCATATAAAAAAGAGGTTTTAGAAGTTCTAGTAGTAGTAGTAGTAGTGTATGCCTTTGAAATTGCATTCAATTTGTAAAGATACAAATTCAACGCTAACAACTATTATTATTAGAAGGAAAAGGAAATACAATTTGAATACTGCGCACAAAAGCCGTGGAAGCTCATTTAATTGAACCGCAGAATATAAGAGCCCCTCCGATAATTAGCTCTTGAAAACATTTTCAATTCAACGTGTTTTCTGCAGGAGAGGGCAACTCATTAATAAACTCTCGTGCGTTCTCCCACCCCCTTATTCACGATAACGCACCAATGACCTCTTTTTTGTCGTCACTGACATTGTCTCTGTTACAATCGGCTTCAATTTGCTGGAATATCGAAGGAGAAGTTTCTTAATTCAAATGGCTAAACAGGTGAATAATTGCGAAGCCCAGTCGAGTACGCCCCACCTACACAATTTAAATCACCCCCACCCCCTGCTACAGAATTTAAATCACGCTATACACGTGTCTATAGTACACTCGTACATTTTTTCATTATTCTTGGAACATTAAGTTCATCTTTCGGCCTGGTACTCTCCGTTATAAATGAAACTTACGTTAGACTACATGAAGTTCACTAGCTACATTGTATGCGTTTTCCACATTTCTTGACGGCGACATTGTGTGGTTTGCGTTGTGACAAATATGTGTATGAAAGATGTTGTTTCCACGCGTGTTTATTTTATTTCACAACCAGAACCGGTTTTCTGCCTACTTTGAGGCCATCCTCAGTGGTTCTATCTCAAAGAAGCTTTTGAGTGCAGAGCAAAGATTCTTTAAGATAGAACCACTGAGGATGGCCTCAAAGTAGGCAGAAAACCGGTTCTGGTTGTAAAATAAAATAAACACGTGCGGAGACAATACATCTTTCATACAAATATTTGTATGCGTTTTCCGTAATTCAGATTGGTATGCGTATAAGTCTAAAGGTTTTTTTTTTTTTTTTTCTCGTCCCGGTGCACACGAGCGAAAAGTGTCACGTGGTCGCCGCCACCGTAGAGAAACATATAATTCAATTGGGCAATGCGCACGTGCTGCGGTGACCAATTATCGCTGGCGACGCTCGAAATGCTTGTCGCAAGTTCCTATGGGTCGCGCGACTTTATTTTCACCACCCAATACTTGAAAACCTAGCTGTTATAATACCAGGTGAACGCAACGCCATTCTGGGAGTATAAATAATAAGCCCTACCTACTAAGGGATATTATATGTATTCTCCAAAGGCTTATTGCACTTCTCCATATAGTAATTCCACGTTCATTCTAGCACAATACTAGGGTTCGCAATCTCTCATTGCTGGTCCGTGGGATCTCGCAATCTTTTTCAGTTCCAAATGCTGTGGGGTGAAAATATCTACCTTTCTACTTTTTTATTTATTTATTTTTTAAATACTTGCCGTATTACAATACTATGAGTTGGGCTTACTAGGGATTGGGGACCACACATCCTAGACTGAGTTTCATTTTCTATCCAAGTTTCTTCGAGAGATTAGTTTTTCGGATGAGCGGTAGAGAAGGGTTTGACCGAAAATATTGTGTGAAAAGCCGATTTTCGGAAAATATTGAAATTCCGGGGCGTGTATCTCAGGAACGAACCAAAGTGCTAGGTAGTTTTATGAGCTTTTCATTTGTACTTGAAAGTGTTAGCCGTGCGACGTACGGTTCTCGAGTTATGAGCGAAAATGCAGAAAAATACACCTTCAGCGACCTCTCCTGAACTTAGCACACCTCCTAGGCATCAGGACTTTTAGTATGTTAATGTACCAGCCTGAATGAACAAATTTCGGCGATAAATTATATTCTCCTCCCCAACGCCCTCTACAACTCGTTTTGATCATTCGTTGACTGGACTACAACAACGTACATAACACAATGCAATACAAAGTTGGAAAATATCATCAGTTGCTGCCTTACAGTAGCCGCTACTAACGTGTTCGCATTGCGCTGTTAGTAGCTTCCTTCTAATGCGCTGCTAGTAATACTCAAAGTGAACGGGCATCAACAATTAGGGGGTGGATATGATTTGAATTTTATTCATCAATAACAAACGCTGTTTTTATTTTACATATAACTGAATGAGAACCAATCATTGTGGATTCTATTTGCAGTGATAGGAAGAAGTTGAAATCAGAACCATGCCCATACTTCATCTCTTCTAACGAAGTCGTCATGAATTATGTATCATTCTTCGGTTGCTTGGTGATGATCTTTGGATTGTTGAATACACGCCCCATCTCCACCTTCTCATCACCTCACCGTCAACTTTTATTCGGCACTGGGTAAAATTGTCGTGATAAACTGAATGAAAAGAAGAAAATAGAAAAACAGGGTCAACTCATAGAATATATAAAACTATTAGGATATTCGTAAGATAATAATCTACGGTCGAGAGACATTGGAATTGGAGCAAACACATAACGTTCTTACACTCATGTTATACTGAAGTGGAAACTTTTTTCTTCTTCTTTTTTTAATAACATGAGATACCACTTTTCTCTTCCAACTCGTCTTCCATAACTTCTATAAAAAAGAAAAAAAAAGAACAAAAAAAGAGCCATTGGTCGGTTTCTGACCTTTTCCCTCTCTTATTTACAATGGTAATCCAACAGCAAACCACCTCCACAGACAAATTATACTCATTTGTCATCCTAACGGCGTAGTGCTCACTGCAACACACTCCAGTCCTGTGTAAAAGGCACTCCCATTTCGCTATAACGCTGAAAAAAAGGAGGGAAAGAAGCGGAAAAGGAAGAATCGTCTACTTTTTACTTTTATTAGCCCTTTTATTGTTCAAAATTATAATGCGTGTAGCTATGAAATAAAGTCAATTTATAGCTCCGATAAATTCTAGTGATTGATAATTCGATACTGATGTTTATACGTTATACGAGAAGAAAAAGTTTTCAAAGGTTCCTACCTTGGTGATATACTTTTTAGAAGGTACCCAAGACTTGACAATGTTGCTTGAAATAGTATATCTTAAGTATTGACGATGAGGGGTGTGGACCCTTGTCAACGCCAAATATCCAGGCCAATCCCCACAGGTTTCTATCGCTCACTCGCTCACTCTCTCGCTTTCTCACTCTCTCTCACTCTCTCTCTCTCTCTCTCTTGTTAGTGTTACATACGGAGTTACTCTCAATTCAAAAGTTTGTTCTCTTAACGACTTTCTCCTTTACAAGGAAACCATGAAAAAAGTAATTTTGCATTGAAAGGGGTGGGAAGAAGAGTAAGTAAGAACTACGGAATAAAAGTTTGCAAAAATTGTGGCAAAGTATAAGGTTAAGAACCTTAGGGCTGATAACGCCTAAAGAGCTTCTTGCTGAGAAAAAAAATTGGAGGGGAGCAAAGAGAACGTTATTAAATACAGATAAAAGCTCCAAGTTCCCTAAAACAATGAAATGTAGTAGTACGCTGCTGAGGGCTTTTACGACCTCTTAATAATCCCAAATCGACCCTGAGATGGAGTAATTCGTACCAACTCTACACGACTATAGCCGCGTACCGCGCCGCGTACGAATTTCTAACCCACGTATTTTAGCCGCAATAATTTCAAGCTAAAATGTTCATTATAATTTATTTGATACCGTTCGTGTATTTATTTAGCGTTTCTGAATTGGTTTATGGCGAAATAATATTCTCATGCGGTACGTGGTTCATTTTCTCAAGCATGAAATTCATTAAGACATGCCATGTGTGTTCAGGTTCCAAATTTCTTATCCCACCATTATCCACTAATACAAATTGCGAAACAATTTAAAATCCCCTATGACCTATGAATATACTCATGGTAGGTCGTATTACTTAGCTAGTTTCGAGAATGCTGAATACTTCATTGTACAGATACCTAGTTCATTTAAGTTAGTTAATCAAAACTTATAAAAACCATTTTCGTGATGCCTAATGCTCCTAAGTCCTTCAATCCCTCTTATATTCTCGCTTAATAGATATTATATACCTACAAGACAAAGTCTTACACTTTAATTTACTACGTGGCCTGAAATTCTAACAGGATAATGAGTTTTTCAACGCGATGCGTTCCACACCTCCATTATTTCTCGACGCCATTCCTTCGTCGTTGGTTCACTGTGTCATACCACTCAGAGGGTAGAATACACGTAACATCAGCATGCAGCCATGTAACGTTGCCTCAATTATGCAAAAATTGTTGACGTTAATCCTTCTAACCCTCTTGCTTTCATTTCTCCTAATTATCCCATCATTAGCTGGAGCAGGGGGGGGGGGAAAGAGCGTATGAGAGTCAACGAGCAAACGGGACCATTTTTTTCCCCGGAGTCTGCCCGCTCTTGATTTTTTTAGTTTAGTAAGATACAAAACACGCGTATCATAGAAACATGTTACAATTTCTCTATTCTATGGGTCACCCTCCATTAATGTTGATTCTGGAGCTTTTAGACATTAAATCCGTGTTTTTTCCTTCGAAGAAAAATACCTCAGTAATTTTTAGGATGAGGGAAACCAGACTAGAATTGTTTGAATGAAAAATAAGAGGATTGAGTTTCCAGGGGGAAAATATAGCACCGCGCTCATAAAATTTAGAGGGGGAGGGTAAGAGGGGTTCCTCCTCTTGCAAAATCTATCTGATACACAATTCATCTTTCTTAAATTGAACTCTGTCCTCTTGCCCGTTGTTTGTGGACGGAAAGGTCACCCCACGCTCCCTCGGATTTGTCGTGGGTGTAAAATGATTAAGGACGGCGAGCCGGACGCATGAAAACACCAGCTACAAAATTAATTTTTTCCTTCTTTATCCTTCTGTGTCCCTCGCTGACCGTCTATCCACCCCTTTTGTCAATATTCAGGGATTGCGAAGAGCAATTTAGACCGTTTTTCAAAAGTGATTATGCGCTCGCACGGAAAAATGATACGCGAAAATATGCATAATTAAATCTTGTGTCGGTGTTCATCAAATTATTTTTCAAAGAACATTACAACTTCATTAGTTTTGGTGTAAACAGGTGTTTCAAATGATTTATGATTCATTATGACAAAACACGAACCAATACGATCCATTACTCGTGCTCCAGTGGCGATGACCTACAGCAACCGCCAAGCTGGATTTACGTAAGGCAAAACTATTGCAAGTGTGCGAGTAAGCCTCGCGCAACGTTTTGGTTTTGTGGGTTTACACTTAGCGAAGAAAACAAAGCAAGCAAACTGAGTTCGGAATGTATTTTTCTTTAAAAACAAAAAACAAATATGCCGAACACCATATTTCCTGTCCCTCCGAAAACATGAGAGTAAAAGCTTACGAAAGCGGGGGAAAGAGCTCACTATTCGTCTTTCTTTTTTCATATTTTTATTTCAGTGTACTTCGACGCAGTCATTCGACGCTTTCCCACTTTACAAAAGTCAAGTAGACATCCAAAAAATAAATCTGAAACGTTAAATAATATACACAGACAAATGTTCACATTTACCGGTTGTACACTATAATGGTAACGGTAAATTGGCACATTTTGACCATTGATTGTGCACATTTTCATCAGGAAATGTAAACATTTACATTTATTATTTTTTAACATTATTCATTATTCTTATATTTCATAAATACACCAGCGGTCATGTGGCGACTTGGTGACACGTCCACCTGGGATACCCTTCAATTTTCAATGAGGAAGTTTCATGGGTCAGAACTTATTCATAAATTTATTTTTTAAGGTTTATTTATGCTAACTAAAATAGAGCATGAATCGTGATCCGTTCGTAATATAATCCAACAGTTAATAAATGTTGTTAACCTAATTTGTCATGGGGGGAGGGGGGTTTTAATTTATTCATTTAATTACGTTAATTGTGGGTTTTTAAAATGGTTTTAATTATTTAACAAGGTCTCTCATTTATACATCAGGTGTGTTTAGAATGTGAGCCTTTTGTTTTTAACGGCCTAGAACTTTTTAGCATTTCGGACTTTGGAGCCCTGAGGGTGCTAGGAGCATAGCGAAACGTAGGCGAAAATAAATAATAATTGAAGACTTCGACGGGTGTTTTGGCTTTTTCTTCATAACTATATGTTAATAAATACGCGATTTTTGAAGTTTTAGGTCATTTCAAACACGCCAGCTAGCATGTTTGCGTCATAGGCGCTTTCCAAAAAAAAGTCACCTGTAATGTAGCTGTCGAAGAGCGGTTTGTTGTGTTTATTTGCCTTATTTTCTACTAGAGCTCTCCAATAAGTCAATGAGTAAGTAGTCAATGACCATACGTTTTCGATTATTTTCATTGTGGGTTATGAGAACCTGAGCTCTCCATGGTGATTGGCTAGGCTCTATTACGCCTTCCGATGAAAGTTTTTGAATTTCGTGTTTGATAAACAAAAAGTCATCTGCTGAGTGCCTCCTCGATTTCACTGCAATAGGTTTGATGTTCGGCTTCAAGTTAGAGAAAAGTTTAGCCGGGGTGACTTGTGCTGCAGCGAAACTACAAATGGTGAGGGGATCACGTTTCCCTCCGAATTTTAATTCCACGGTGGAATGGTGTTTTAATAAATCGTGTCCGATGATGACATCGGAATGAGAAGTTTTGTCTTAGGGTATACGTGACCTTGAATTTCGACGTTGGCAAGACAGCATTTAGTAATAAGCGAAGACTGGGTGGTCGAAGCCATCGAAACACTTCCAATAGCAGGCATTACTTTGAAGCGCTCTCGGTAGACAATGCTAGAGGAGATGAAGCTTTCTGAACTTCCCGTGTCTACTAGGGCGTCCAATTCAACGTTATTAACTTTTATCTTGGTGATTGCCTTGTAGAGACACGTCGGGGCCGAAGCGGCATACGACCTTTTGCAGGCCGCAGTAGTTGACCTTTGACTTGAGTTTTGAGATTTTGACCTACAAACTTTTGAAAAGTGACCGATTTTGTTACATAATTTACAAGTTGCATTTTTAGCAGGGCATAGATATCTCGGATGACGGTTCGATCCACAAAAGTGACATTTTGAAGTGAGTACGGACAAAGGATTGGAAATAGCAGTTGTAGAAACTTAACTTTCATCCGATTTCTTAGGAGAGCGAATTTGAAGATCGATCGGACAGCTGATAGAATTCAAGTGGGATGTTTCGTAAGAAATGGCGTATTGTGTATCTCTCTTTAAAGCCTGAGTTTGGCTGAAGGCATCAGTTAATTCCAAAGTCTTATTTTGCAGTAATCTTAAACGGATTTCTGGTGAAGCAAGTCCCGTTGTGAAAGCGTCTCGAATCGAATCGTTCCGATTTTGTTCAGCTGTTACCGACTTGAACCCACAGCTTTTCCTTAGATCTTTCAAAGCTAACAAGAACTAATCGAGAGGCTCTCCTTGCTGCTGACGTCGAGTGGCAAGGCAGTGACGATAAAATATTTCATTTTGAGGTTTTTCGTAGATAGATTTTAATGTGTTCGCAGCATCATCGTACGTTTGAATTTCGCAGATGTATCGATAAACAGCCGGAGATTCGTAATGAATTAAGACGTTCAGCTTCCAGACTCTATAGTCTGGAAGATTTTCGTTTGTAAAAACTGCGTCCTTAAAGTTGTCGAAGGTTTTGAACCAGTGAGTCCAACGCTCACTCGAATTTGGAGTTGATGCTTCGACGTCGAATCTGGTTGGCTCAAGAAACCTATTCATATTTTATGTTGATTAAATTGTAATAAAGAAACCTTGAGAAGTTAAGGTTTTAATCAACATAAAATTGTAGGGAAAGACTGAGATGTAAGCACACACATGTGATCTAATTTCATGACACTCACCTTTAGTCCAGTAAAATAAGCAATAAAAAGGAGGGCCAGGTTGCAATAATTAGGGTAGATGATTTTTTTGGTTTCAAATGTTCTGGGGTTGTGTAGGTATGCCGTGTACACATTTTTGACCTAGAACGAAAGACTTCGAGATCACCCTTGAATTATAGAAAAACTGCGACATTTTTGAACTTTTTGCGATTTTTGGCTTTTTTTCGCTAAACCACTCTGTTTTTATGCTGTTCGCGAAGAAAACGTGTAGTGTAGTGCAGGGCAGAACACAAACAGCCGTGTTCCCTTCTCTGTAACCTAAAGTCCCCTCTCATACTCCCTTCTCTACATCCATCTTTACACCAACCTGCCCAAATTTCTCGCGAACGCTTTTGGGGTGCACTCATGCGCAAAGTGCACCGTGGTGCACCCC
The DNA here is from genome assembly GCA_038030265.1 of Corythucha ciliata. Taxonomy (NCBI): domain Eukaryota; kingdom Metazoa; phylum Arthropoda; class Insecta; order Hemiptera; family Tingidae; genus Corythucha; species Corythucha ciliata. The sequence goes on along the minus strand of CM075938.1, from coordinate 35,209,320 downwards.
AGAGCAGGTTCGCGAACAGAGCTTTTGACAGTCACTATTGTTGGATAACCTGTAAGTGGAGGTAACAGTGGAATATAGGAAGGAAGGCAACAATCTTGGGCCTGAGTTCGTGCGCGTACGTGCATGAGTTCATGGTGGTTTCCCGTTTCGGGTAACTTTGATGACGAGATGCCATTGTGTTCAACGCCCGGTACTTCCCAGGAGCCTTTCAACTTCGCTGAACCATCATCGTGGGCGTCGTGGAAAACTCGTTTCCGCATAGATATATTATGTGTGTCAATTTTTCATCCCAGCAGGATGAGTCCACGAAAATAAGCCTTCTCCTCTATATCATGGGAGAAAAATGCGAGGAGACTATTACACAATGGTAAAGCCAGCCGTGCACGTATGACGACTTCGTCTCAGAGTTCGACGCATATTTCTTACCAAAGCGTTGAGTAACATTTGACCGTTTTAAATTCGGCACTCGAAATCAACTTCCCGGTGAGTCAATTGACAATTACGTGACGGCACTTCATGCTCATGCTCAACCCTGTGACTTCGGCGCTCTCAAAGACGAGCTGATACTTAATAAAATAATCATTGACACGCGGGGCACAAGAAAGAGCGAAGTTTTCGAGTTGAAAAGGCCTTTATCTTTGGCGGAGACCATTGCCATATACCAACAAGCAGAACAGCAACAAGAGAGAAATAGTCTTATCAGAGGAGAAGGTGTTTCAAGTTCTATACATCTGAACGTCGCCAAGATGTTCTCACCAGTCAGAAGCACTCGACCGAGTTATATTTATATGCATCTTCCCGAAACAAATAGAGCCGCCTTCATAAAACTCTGTACGGGAAAAGCACAATTGTGGGATCATTCCGACGCCATACGTTACAAAAGGTAGTTTCGCTTTTTTGTGGGGTTACCCGACTCACAACAAACCCCCCTTCCGTCATTCATAGTAATAATATTAGCGGAACGGGGAAGGGTTGTCTACGCATTCTTATGTTGGAAGTGTATTTATTAAATATTTATTTATCACAGTGTAGCATGTTAGCCACCCCGCTCTCTAAAACAAGTGAGAACGAAAGGGAAATAGAGGGTGGATTGGAAGCATAAAACGTGGAGGGAGCCTCGTTCGCCCGGGTGGACTTGTGGTGGGTTCTCGGTCGGGGGACTTGCCTTTGGGGGCGGAGTCTCGGGCCGTGCCGGCGCGATCGTGCTGTCGAGGGGAGAGAAAAGACTCCCTGGCGAAGCGAGAAATATCGTCAGTCGGTCTCAAACAGCAGGAAAGCTCGGATCAGAATCAGAGTGCAGAGCAGAGAGTTCATGTGTTGAGTGTGTAACCCCTGACCAGGGTGAATGAATCGTAAAGAGAAAGAGCCGAGCAGTGAGCTAGTGAAAGCTACTAAACCGCAGACTGAGTTTCGAGTATTAAGTCTAAAGTTGTCCTTGCCATATCAAGGACTGTTCCGCTTGTTACCAGTCATCGTTGTCGGAGAAGCTTTCTCACCTTCCTCAGTGAGAGCTTCCTCATTTTACTCAAGTGCCTTCAGCATCATCGGCGGAGAAGCTTTCTCCCCTTCCTCAGTGAGAGCTTCCTCATTTTTTCAAGTTGTCTTCAGTCTCGTCGTCGGAGAAGCATCCTCACCTCCCTCAGAGGGAGCTTCCCCCAGAGGATACAAGTTAGTCTCTGCCTTTGCTCTCCATAGGCTACCGACAAGTAAACGCCACTATCGTTATCTATCAGCGTACTCGCCGAGACCACGAATTCGTTTCTCGTCCGACAGTCTTCTAAATTTGGAATACCCAAATCTGGTGAGCGCACTTTCCACTCTTTGCACGAAGTGTCGGTGTCCGGTTTTCTGGTCTTTGTTCCTCGGGGGTTCGACTTTTCGTGAGGGCGTGATGCCGCGGGGTTTATGGGAAGAGGGGGCTCCCTATTTGTTTAAATTGTAAAGTTTCAATTTGCAATTCGTTCTAAATTGTTCAAATATACAACTAAACAACGCATGGTTTTAATTTCTTTACACGTAATCCTTTACCGAAACCACAGGTGAGAGAGGACCTGCGCAAAACTTACTTGGGGGAAAAGTAGCGACCCCGTCTTATGAGAAAATCCAACGCTATAACAGATTTTATTTGGTAACACTTCGTTGCAAGGGAATCAATCAATTACATGAATAAAGGCTTTACCGCATGGGTTCCTCTCCGGGTTCCACTTTGAAAGAGAAAAATGCAGGGAAACCAGAAGTATTTTCAAGATCCGAGTAATGTGGCTGAGAAAGATTGACGTTCACTCTTCATTAACATGTCTGATTAGCACTAATTGTCGTTAAATCTTACAAATCGCGAAAAAGAACAAAAAGAACCCATATGATCGTATTCAGGGACCTTCCTTATCGGAGTCTTAACTTAAGTTCAAACGGTCTATTAAAATGCATCACCTGTTTTGAAGCACTTTAAGGCGGCCTTAAAGTTAAGGAAGGTCTGTGAATACGGCCCATAATGTATTTTTTTAATGTTGCTAAGCGATACTGTTTGTTGTGAGTCGAAACTGGTAACCGTGACGTCAAACTTGCGACGTATTGGTTGTTCACTAGGAGTAGAACACCACATTGAAACCCCTCCAAATTGTAAACCGGTGTCCGCTCGACCCTACCCGATCCCGTATGCGTTGAGGCCACTTGTCGAAGAACACTACTTAACAGAATTAAAATAAATCAAGGAAAACCTCGCACAAGTCACTGCAGCACTCCGACGGCTTATGTCCAAAAGAAAAGAGGAAAAATCGGAACCGGAACCTCAAAACAGAACCAAACCTCCTGCCGCCTGTCTGTACCGTCGCCTCCTCCTAGAACGTATTCAACTCCGGACGAACCATTCATCATAAACCATATCACAATGGAGAATATTCCCCCTCCAACCGAATTCGCAGATCCTCCCACGAGGGGCAAACCTAAATACTTGACGCTACTGAAAAGTAAGCCAAAACCTGAAGCTGAAGTAGCGAGAATCAGAGATAGTATCAGAAAGTTGAAAAGGGAAACAATGAGTAACAGTTCGGTGCAGTTCATAAGGTTCGGTCAGTAAAGAATTAGCCGAGTGTAACAAAAATAAGGAGAGTGACGAAAGAGTTGCAATCAAACAAACCGGTAACAAGCCAAGTGTGGAACGTGAAGATATAGATTAATGAGTTCGGTGTAACAGTGCAAGCAGTGTCGTACCAAAAGCCAGAAGTGTCACAACTAAGGAATACGGGAGTGTAACAGCCTGTACCATCGTTCGCCCGGGTGGACTTGTGGTGGGTTCTCGGTCGGGGGACTTGCCTTTGGGGGCGGAGTCTCGGGCCGTGCCGGCGCGATCGTGCTGTCGAGGGGAGAGAAAAGACTCCCTGGCGAAGCGAGAAATATCGTCAGTCGGTCTCAAACAGCAGGAAAGCTCGGATCAGAATCAGAGTGCAGAGCAGAGAGTTCATGTGTTGAGTGTGTAACCCCTGACCAGGGTGAATGAATCGTAAAGAGAAAGAGCCGAGCAGTGAGCTAGTGAAAGCTACTAAACCGCAGACTGAGTTTCGAGTATTAAGTCTAAAGTTGTCCTTGCCATATCAAGGACTGTTCCGCTTGTTACCAGTCATCGTTGTCGGAGAAGCTTTCTCACCTTCCTCAGTGAGAGCTTCCTCATTTTACTCAAGTGCCTTCAGCATCATCGGCGGAGAAGCTTTCTCCCCTTCCTCAGTGAGAGCTTCCTCATTTTTTCAAGTTGTCTTCAGTCTCGTCGTCGGAGAAGCATCCTCACCTCCCTCAGAGGGAGCTTCCCCCAGAGGATACAAGTTAGTCTCTGCCTTTGCTCTCCATAGGCTACCGACAAGTAAACGCCACTATCGTTATCTATCAGCGTACTCGCCGAGACCACGAATTCGTTTCTCGTCCGACAGTCTTCTAAATTTGGAATACCCAAATCTGGTGAGCGCACTTTCCACTCTTTGCACGAAGTGTCGGTGTCCGGTTTTCTGGTCTTTGTTCCTCGGGGGTTCGACTTTTCGTGAGGGCGTGATGCCGCGGGGTTTATGGGAAGAGGGGGCTCCCTATTTGTTTAAATTGTAAAGTTTCAATTTGCAATTCGTTCTAAATTGTTCAAATATACAACTAAACAACGCATGGTTTTAATTTCTTTACACGTAATCCTTTACCGAAACCACAGGTGAGAGAGGACCTGCGCAAAACTTACTTGGGGGAAAAGTAGCGACCCCGTCTTATGAGAAAATCCAACGCTATAACAGATTTTATTTGGTAACACTTCGTTGCAAGGGAATCAATCAATTACATGAATAAAGGCTTTACCGCATGGGTTCCTCTCCGGGTTCCACTTTGAAAGAGAAAAATGCAGGGAAACCAGAAGTATTTTCAAGATCCGAGTAATGTGGCTGAGAAAGATTGACGTTCACTCTTCATTAACATGTCTGATTAGCACTAATTGTCGTTAAATCTTACAAATCGCGAAAAAGAACAAAAAGAACCCATATGATCGTATTCAGGGACCTTCCTTATCGGAGTCTTAACTTAAGTTCAAACGGTCTATTAAAATGCATCACCTGTTTTGAAGCACTTTAAGGCGGCCTTAAAGTTAAGGAAGGTCTGTGAATACGGCCCATAATGTATTTTTTTAATGTTGCTAAGCGATACTGTTTGTTGTGAGTCGAAACTGGTAACCGTGACGTCAAACTTGCGACGTATTGGTTGTTCACTAGGAGTAGAACACCACATTGAAACCCCTCCAAATTGTAAACCGGTGTCCGCTCGACCCTACCCGATCCCGTATGCGTTGAGGCCACTTGTCGAAGAACACTACTTAACAGAATTAAAATAAATCAAGGAAAACCTCGCACAAGTCACTGCAGCACTCCGACGGCTTATGTCCAAAAGAAAAGAGGAAAAATCGGAACCGGAACCTCAAAACAGAACCAAACCTCCTGCCGCCTGTCTGTACCGTCGCCTCCTCCTAGAACGTATTCAACTCCGGACGAACCATTCATCATAAACCATATCACAATGGAGAATATTCCCCCTCCAACCGAATTCGCAGATCCTCCCACGAGGGGCAAACCTAAATACTTGACGCTACTGAAAAGTAAGCCAAAACCTGAAGCTGAAGTAGCGAGAATCAGAGATAGTATCAGAAAGTTGAAAAGGGAAACAATGAGTAACAGTTCGGTGCAGTTCATAAGGTTCGGTCAGTAAAGAATTAGCCGAGTGTAACAAAAATAAGGAGAGTGACGAAAGAGTTGCAATCAAACAAACCGGTAACAAGCCAAGTGTGGAACGTGAAGATATAGATTAATGAGTTCGGTGTAACAGTGCAAGCAGTGTCGTACCAAAAGCCAGAAGTGTCACAACTAAGGAATACGGGAGTGTAACAGCCTGTACCATCTCAGTCATGGGAAGTGAGCCTGCGTAGCAACCAGAGTATCGAAGCAAAGGAGTATGCGTGAGTCGCCATTTTAAGAGGATTACGTGAGTGTAAAACTCCCGTTGACCCGTTGGTATCGTAATCAGTGTTCAGCCAGTGTTGATACCTGTGAAAGAGGCATCAGCCCAACCCACCTTCTACCCTGTGTAACGTAGAAATTGCCCCTGTGTATCACGACAGTGTACCCCGTGTGACTCGAAAGTCCACCACCCGAAATCGCGCCCACGTTGGATACGTACCCACTTGACCAGCGAGACATCAGTGTCATAGCGTCAGTTCGATCCTCGTGCCCAGGGCAGGAGCCATTCAGGAAACACCTACATGTATAATAATGATTGTTGTTTTTAAGCTTGGAATCCATATTTATGTTTTCGTCTTTACATGTTTAAATCAATGCATATTTTGGTGTTTAGAACAAGAAGGTATTCGCTTGAATATAGAAAATAGGGCAGGAGTGTACATCATTAAGCACCGAGAGTTGATTCGGTCGATATCGTCCTCTTTTGTAGGAAAATATCTTGGTGAGCATTGCTTGGGGGTTTACTTCATGAAGTCCGAAGAGATCAAATATTTGGCGTTTTGCAAAGACGGAAATAAAGATAAGCTTTCCACCCGTCATCATTCTATTCTGCCGAGTGAGTGATAGCGAAAAGGGGAGGACTTCATTATCCCAAATCTAACAGAAAGTGTCAATCTCTGTTTTTCCCTTTGTCATCAGCCTTTTCACCCCCCTTTCTTGTCGAATTTCGATCCTATTTCAGTTGCCTCCATTTTATCCTAGCAGCGCTGATGTTTCTCTTTCTGCATTTAACAATAAGTGAAAATAATTAAAAAAACAGAGAGGGGGAGAATTAGAGGAGTGATTGTTCTGGGACTAAACACAGCCCCGCTAACGCAAACGTTAACGCTATCCACATTTTAACCAACGAAATGTTTACTACCCTAGCAACGCGTACACAAAAATTAACTTTAGCGTTTACGGGACTGGTTGCAAAATCTCTCTATTAAGCCCAGGGGGCCTGTTCTGTAACTTTTAGTTGAGTGTCACAATCACTGTCACTGTTCCCTGTCCTTTCAACTGTTCCTTGTAACTGTCATTTGAACTGCTTCCTGTGATGTTGACTGGAGTTCCGTAAAACCAGCCAAGTGTTCCTTTATAACCTAAACATTACCTTTCCATGACTAGAAATTATTATTTTGTAATAAATATCACGCTGTTAATAATTCAAAAATAAAGCAAACAAAAACTAAAAACATTTACTCAAAAAAAGGAATACACGCCGGAGAAGAAACTAACTGAAAAATTTAAAAAGCCCGAATCCGATCAAAGGTTATAAACAATACTCTTCAAGTGATCCTTGTAACACCACTTGGCTATCCCAAAGGATAGTGAGAGTGTTCCTCCAGTCGTGACGTCAGGGGAACAGCTACAAGAGAACACTGAGATACAGAACACCAAAACATGACGTCACAACAGGACCTGACTGTTCCTAGGATCAGTCAAATTCTTACAGAACAAGCCCCCTGTACACACGGAGACAGAAATGTCATAACACGAGTCATAACATCTCGAAGCAAGATATTGTACGCCATTTCTGTCTAGCCCCTTGTGTTCACACGAGGACATTTATGTCATGACGTGGTAGCGGGTAGCCTGTTGGTAATCTCTGATTCAGTGAATGAATCTTGTGTTCACTTTGTTTTTAATTTTAACTATTCTTTTCAGAACGAAATCCCCAATACCATTTTCTTTCGTTCGGAATTGAAGTGCAGACCTTCTTTTTAAAAAAAAAAAAAAATTGTCCGCTCCTCCTGTGCTCCTAAGTTCAATAATTTTGGTGGAGTAGTTTGCTAATATCGTGTTTCCCACAAGGACAATTCATCATTCCAATTTATTTGGTGGCGTTGAAAGCGGTAGCTGGCACCACGGCAGCTAGTTCTACTCTTCACGGAATAAAGACTGTCCAAAATAAAATATAAGGATGAACAAATAGACGGTATAAGAGTAGCTATTTCGTGAAATTCTTAATGCAATTTAATGAAATACATCTAGCTGTTTTATTACAAACTTGTTCAGTACAGGTAAAGTAAAGGCACTCACGCATTCATGTGCGTGTCATGTCATGAGTGATGCCATTACTGCCTCACGACTCCAATCCATGGTTAAAATGTGGATAGCGTTAACGTTTGCGTTAGCGGGGCTGTGTTTAGTCCCAGAACAATCACTCCTCTAATTCTCTCCCTCTCTGTTTTTCCAAAACTTCACTTGAAGTCTTGTGCGAGTGCTCGAAGAATTAATATCGGAGGTGCCCTCGCGAAAAATAAATTAAAAAAAAAAAAAAAAAGACATTATAGCAGTTTCGTGTGCGGGAATGTTGACGCAGCGAAATGACTGACCCGGACGGTGTCGAAAGTGAGCTAACAATTGAAAACATTGTTTTAAAAACAAAACAAGAATTGTTACATCATCGGGAGGTAACTGGCGCGATTCGGAGCGTGGACCCCCATGTAAGTAGCGCATTTAATCAATTATACGACGTCGTAGCTTCATTGTGTGAGTATCTCTCACAAGCTAATGAACTAATTTCGAAATTAAATCAAAATATAAAAGTTTTGGAGAGCAAGAAAGGGGCATCTAGCTCGACTCAGCCCCTTGTCTCTCATGCTGACCAGGCTGCTGTAGTAGGTAGTCAAGGAAAAAACGCCACACAATATGAAACCGACGAAGAGGAGCTTGCTAGAGAAACTGACTGGATTCTCAAGAGGAGCAGCAAAAAACGTAAAGCCAATTCATCTCCAGAAATTATTTCAGATGGTAACACAGGTAAACCAAAAACCTCCAACTCATTACAAACTGGAAAAGTAATAAATCGCAATAAGATTGAAATCAAAAAGCCTAAAAAGGACCCACCTCCTCCACCAATAAATATAACGGGAATAAAAAAACTACTCGTCCCTCAAAGATATTATTAAGGACATTCCAAAGGAACAAATCAAAATCACGGCCCTTAGCAACAACGTTTGGAAACTGAACCTGGATAACCGGGAAAGCTGGAAATTAATTACAGAAAAACTGCGAGAAGGCAAAAAACAGTGGTGCACATACCAAGACAAGGGTGATAGACCTATAAAGGTCATTGCCAGAGGACTTCACGCAACCTGCGAGAAAAGTGAGATCATGGAAGATCTTAAAAACCAGGGGCTCAAAATATTGGACGCGACCAACATAGCGAGAAAGGAAAAGAAAGAAAATGACAGGGGGGAGATTGAAACCGTCCTGAGACAACTCCCCATCTTCATGCTCTCATTTGATAAAGATGAAGACGTTACAAAAATCCATGAAATCAGGTCTATTCTAAACTTAATTGTGAAGATAGAGCCAGTGAGGAAGACATCGAAATTGATCCCACAGTGCAAAAAATGTCAGAGCTATAATCACACGCAGTCCTATTGTGGTAGGGACCCTGCATGTGTGAAATGTGCTGGACAGCACAGAACATCTGAATGTACCCTAAAGGACGAGGATGCTCCAAAATGCGTGAACTGCAAAGGAAATCACCCTGCAAATTACCGGGGATGCGAAGTGGCAAAAGCCTTGCAGAACATGAGGAACAAAGCAAATAAGCCGCAACTTACTGCAGAGCCTCGCAGCCGCTCCAATTCAATCGGAAATAGTGAAAGACGTAAATCTCTAACGATAGTCGCTGCCGAAAATAATGTTAAGAAAACCACTTATGCAAAAGCGGTGGCTCCGCCGAAACAAGAAGTGTCGAGCACGGAGAAAATGCTCACGCTCATACTTGAGAAGTTAGATGAGCAGAAGCACACTAACAAACTTATATTCGAGAGAATGAATAAGCTTGAAAAGGGCTTAGCAGCTTACGGATTAATCTAATGGACAAGACATTAAGAATCGCCACTTGGAATGCAAACGGATTAATTAGCCATATTGGAGAAATTGAATTATTCCTTCAGATTAATAAGATTGACATCTTACTTATAGCAGAAACCCACTTCACCAAAGCTTCATATGCAAAAATAAAGGGTTTCAAATGCTACCATGCGATACATCCAAGTAATGAATCGAGAGGGGGATCGGCCATCATAATTAAAGAAAGTATTAAGCACTACGAAGAACTCAAAATTGAAGAAGATAAAATGCAAGTGATTTCGGTAAACGTCCATTTTAAAAGCAAGCACTTCATTATTGCATCAATATACTGTCCTCCCAGGTACGATCTAAAAAATGAAGACTACAGAGTTTTATTCAAACAACTTGGAGAAAACTTTATAATCGGTGGTGATTACAACGCGAAAAATACCTACTGGGGTTCACGCATTACTACGACTAAGGGGAAGGAACTGTACAAAGCAGCAAGTCAAATCAAGTGTGATTTTCACTCTACTGGTAGGCCCACGTACTGGCCAACGGACACCAATAAAAAGCCAGATCTGATTGATTTTTTCATATCAAGAGGTATTTCAAGCGGCTACGTAAATGTGGAAGACAACAATGACTTGGTATCTGACCACTCACCAGTCAATCCTAACAGTAAGTGAGTCCGTGATACTCAAGGAAGATGGGCCAAGATTGTTTAACAACAAAACATGCTGGTCCTGCTTTCGGCAAAAACTGGAATCGTCAATCGAACTAAAAGCTCCCTTGAAATTCCCTCAACAACTCGAGGACGAACTGGACATTTTCGTTGAAAAGATACAGAAAGCCGCATGGCACAGCACTCCAACAAGCCAAAAAAGCAACTGTATGAAACAAAAAGCGACATATACTCTTGAAGTGAGAAACTTGCTAAATGCAAAGCGAAAAGCAAGGAGAAAATGGATGAATAATAGAACGCCTGAAAACAAAAACATACTGAACAAGTACTGCCATCAACTAAAGAAACTGATTAGAACAGTAAAAAACGAAACAATAAGCAATTGTTTAAGCACATTAAGCGCTGAAAAAGACACAGAATATTCTCTTTGGAAAGTTACGAAATCCATGAAGAGACCGAAAACCCATTCTCCCCCTATAGTGAAAGCCGATGGGACTTGGGCTAAGAGTAATCAAGAGAAAGCAGATTTATTTGCGAATCACTTGTTTGAAACGTTTCAGCCGTATCCGACGCAGACTACAGACGAAATTGTTACTCAGACGTACAAAACTGACGAGTATGAAATACATCCAGTCACACTGAAAGAAATCAAGAGCGAAATAAAAGACAACATCAACGCTAAGAAGTCCCCTGGTTACGACCTGATTACAGGTAAAGTAGTGAAAGAGCTCCCAGAAATAGCATTAAAGAAATTACTTCAGCTATTCGTAACAGAAGAAAACCGATGACGGTTATGGAAAGAGCACAAAATTTCCGTTCAAGAAATGCTGTTGCAACTAGCTGACGCCCATGTTTTAGTACTTTCTTTTATTTTTTGAAAAAAACAAAAACCGTAAATTGTAATTTTACTGTTTCTTACAAAGAAGATTTTTCCACAAACTTCAGTGGCAAAGTCACGGTTAAGTTATTGATAAAACACCTTTTTAAATTTCACAATCCATGCATTTTTCGCTGAGATATTGCATCTAACGTTCAGAAATCCCTGATCAGGTAGTCAAATTGAGCCACATAGCACCTACCTAAAAAAAATTGAAAACAGTCATTTCCCGAGTCAATCCTTGAATGTGCTCACGGAAATAATTTCATGAAACTAATGCCTGGAGTTATTTTGTCAAATAATTACCAAAAACCCCTCCCCACCCCACAAAAATAACCAAAATTACAGAAAAATGATTGAATAATGTGTATTGTGGACTATGGAATGAAGAAACTGGATGTAAACTGGGGAAGCCTACAACTTACTCGATGGATTGATTTTCGTATGTCTTTTGTCCCCCCCCCCCATCATAAAAAGTACGAATTTACAACTGTTTTCAGGGGATTGACAATTGTTACTTTTCTATGAGATGATTATTATTGTTTCAAAAGACTTACTAAGAAACACAGACATGGTTTTTCGTGCAGTGGAGGTTGTAATCTGGATTTAGATTCCATCCAGTTACGCGTGTTGTTGATTCCATCCCTCGTGAATGTAGCTTCGTCAGTGAAAAGAATTGTTGGGACTAAATGGCAGTTATCGCCGAACCATCGACAAAATTGTAATCGGAGAACTTCGTCGCCGTCGTGAAGGTTTTGCACTTTTCTCAGGTGATAAGGGTGCATACCGTTAATGCGCAATGTCCGCCATACACGGTATGGGGTATTCCGACTGCTCTTGATACTCTCCTAGTGCTTATGGAAAGATCCATTGTGACTAGACGTAGGATTTCATCTTCTTCGTTTTGTTCATGATTCTCCTGATGGCTTCCTCTTTCGAAGGTGATCCGAACGCTGTTCCTGTAGTACGAAAGGTGTCGAAAACTTGCCGGAAAACTCTAGGTGTGGGGATCGGTCGCTGTGGGAATCTTCCACGATATTCGAGTTGAGCTCGAGCGGAATTCCCGTTGCAAAAGCCATAAATAAAAACTATGTCCGCATACTCTGAATGGAAAAACAAATGCGCCATAATGAAATAGTTAAGTTTTTTAAGTACACGAACGAATCTAAATCCAGATTACAACTTCCACTTCACGAAAAACCATGTATTGTGTTTCTTAGTAAGTCTTTTGAAACAATAATAATCATCTCATAGAAAAGTAACAATTGTCAATCCCCTGAAAACAGTTGTAAATTCGTACTTTTTTTGATGGGAGGGGGGGACAAAAGACATACGAAAATCAATCCATCGAGTAAGTTGTAGGCTTCCCCCGTTTACATCCAGTTTCTTCATTCCATAGTCCACTCCACAATACACATTATTCAATCATTTTTCTGTGATTTTGGTTATTTTTGTGGGGTGGGGAGGGGTTTGTAGTAATTATTTGACAAAATAACACCAGGCATTAGTTTCATGAAATTATTTCCGTGAGCACATTCAAGGATTGACTCGGGAAATGACTGTTTTCAATTTTTTTTTAGGTAGGTGCTATGTGGCTCAATTTGACTACCTGATCAGGGATTTCTGAACGTTAAATGCAATATCTCAGCGAAAAATGCATTGATTGTGAAATTTAAAAAGTCGTTTTGTAGCTTACAATACTGGCATGTTTTATCAATAACTTAACCGTGACTTTGCCACTGAAGTTTGTGGGAAAATCTTTATTGTAAGAAACAGTAAAATTACAATTTACGGTTTTTGTTTTTTTCAAAAAATAAAAGAAAGTACTAAAACATGGCGTCAGCTAGTTGCAACAGCATTTCTTGAACGGAAATTTTGTGCTCTTTCCATAACCGTCATCGGTTTTCTTCTGTTACGAATAGCTGCGACGCTAAAAATGGTTATTTACGAAAAGAGAGCGTTTGGCCAAAAAATGACAAAAATACCTGTAACTCAGAAGGGAAGCGTTTGCGACCCTGGGTTCATATGACGATTTTGGTTTGTCCTAGTTAGTACTACCACTGGTTAAAGTCCTGATCATTCCTCCTGAAACACCCTGTATTTAGGTATGACACTTGACTCCAAGCTGAATTGGAAGAAGCACCTACAAAAGAAGAAAGAGGAGCTCAACATCAAGTTCAGGAGTATGTATTGGCTAATGGGAAGGAAGTCCCAATTAACTCTACACAACAAAATTCTCATATAATAAACAAATTCTGCGGCCTATTTGGACGTATGGAATACATCTTTGGGGCTGTACTAAGAAAACAAATGCTAAAATAATCCAAACCTATCAAAACAAGGTGCTGCGCAGCATTGTGAACGCGCCATGGTACATGCGGAACGATGACATTCATCGCGACCTGAAAATGGAAACTGTTGGCGAAACCATTGCCAAATTCGCTCGGAAGCATCAAAGACGCCTCCTCAAACATAAAAACCCAGAGATGTCGAATGTCCTGAATAATAAGAACGATCTCCGGAGACTCAAGAGAAATAAACCATCGGACCTCGTAGTGTTGTGTTGACGTTTGTAGTGCGTGTGAACCTAGTGGTGCACTGAATTAATTATAATACAAACAAAGGATGTGACTTGTTGAATGACTATCCTAATAGTGAACTAAGTTATGAGATTTGATATTGCTAGATGAACTATGATTTTGCTTAATTTGTTCAGTTGCAATAAAATATCACGGAAAAAAAAAAACTTCACTTGAACATTGAAACAACAGAACGCTCAACAACAACAAGTTACAAGCTCACGTCCACAGTTTTAATAATCCCTATTCCCTATCCTTCGGCTTGACCATGAAGGTTGGATTAAAAGGGAAGGTTACTAGACATTTCTGTCTAGAAAGATGTCATCGTAGAATTCTCAAAATTTGTTATGACAGATATGGTATGACATCAAATGTAATGACTTTTTCGTGTTCACACGGAGACTTTTCTGTCATGCCACGGATGTCATGACAGAAAAGTCTCCGTGTGTACATGCTTTTATCTGTTGATTTGGAAACAAAGATATGTGTCAACAAGGCGTAATCAAACCCCGTTTTCTTCCCGTACAAAACATTTTGTTTGTAAATTCGAATGCATCTCAACTCCATACATGGGATGTCTTGTTTCTGATGTGAAATCACTTCGAGTTGTATTCGAGAACATGGCGAGCCGTATGTGGAGGGCCTTGAAATATCCCGACTAATGAAATCTCGTGTCTCGAAATAATCTGAGGGGGACATGTTTTTTAAACTATCTTTTGAGGTTGTTGCTGGGATGGCTTAGTCTCACACGTTCACTGCACGTGCTGACGTCCGCGACGAACGTTTAACGTCTATCCTTTTTTATGATGGCTTATCGAGCCCTAAAAATAAAAAAAAACGACTCACGGGGCTATTATTTCGAAGGTTTTCAATCTCATCTTGTTTAGAAAATACAACGAGAGCCAACTTGAAGTATTTACAAGAGGTCCTATAAACTTGAGCTTATGCCTCAAGGCCTCATGCAGTGGGAGCTATAATAAGGGACTGAAGTATGGCAGAAAAAAGAGACAACTCGAGAGAAAATATATAGGCTATATTTCCAAGAACCAAGCTTACTAAAAGCTTGATTGGACCTGAATTCGATTCCTACAGAATTGTTCTCTTTTCGCTCGGAGAGGTTTAAAGGCTCGTTTACACTTTGTTTAGTGAATAGTGCGAGTGATATGTTGGCTGTGTGAACACTCTGTGCTTGGTGCAAGCAACGATATGGATTGCACATCACTGCTGATATAAAGTGGGGCCATCACAGATTAAAATAATAGCCCTGGCAAACCTTGCTTCTTTTGTAACAATACTTGTATTTATGTGAAGAAGGGGGAATGGCGAACTCATCAGCAGTTCAGCATCGCTGGTGCCAGTTCAGCTGTGGTGCGTGTTATAATCACGTATGTTCGAGGGGGCTGACGAAGAAAGCCAAAGTGTTCCTTACGGTGCGTTCAGAGTTGAGCAGCGAACATAGAGCAAAGAGGAAAGATCACATTTTCTACAAGAGTTGTGTGACCGTTATAAACGCACACATTTAAAATTCGCGGTGATAGTTTCACCCCTCACCGCATCACCCAATTCTTTATTAGAATTATAAATAATTAGAAAAATAACGAAGGCCGTGAAGAAGGAGGAAGAGGAGAAAAAAGCCCCGCGGATCGCCACCCACTCCCGCCGGAGGTCTCCGCCGAAAAAGAAGCCAAGCGGAAAAAAAGAGCCCGCGTCCCTGGAAGAAAAAAGGAAATCAATCTGTTCCCAAATTTAATATTATCCCCAAAATACCAAATACAAACTTGGTTGTGGCATTTCCCCCCTTTTCCCTTCACCAGAGAACCTCGGACGACATCTCCACGTAATCAATTGCCGGTTGGCCAACCTAAAGACAAATAGTGAGTGATTGTGTAGAATAAGTTATATTTTAGGACTTACCTTAGTCATAAGCCGTTCGTAGTAAATAATTTTTATGTCATAAGTCCCTTGTAAAATATTTCGACCACTTAATATAATTGTGTCCACCCAACTTTCTTTATTTTTATTTTAAATCCGAACCAATTTTCTCCCCTTCATCCAAGGTTCGTCGTTGATTGAGCCCTAGTGCTAGGCGACGGACTCCCTTAAATTGTTGGCCCTACGAACCCCTAGGACACAATTTTGGCGCCCAAACTTCTATATCCATATAAAGCCCTGTTTCTCAAGCCCTCAAACCCACGGCCGGCCTGTAAATTTCAAAGTTATTTTCAAGTATAAATTTCAAGTTATTTTTTTTTTAGAATTTATCATTAATAATGGCTACCGGACCAGTAAACCCCCCGATCGGCCAAGATCACGAATTTCCCTGCACCCAGTGCCAAACACTAACTTCATCAAAATTACTCATCCAGTGCTCTCATTGTTCTCTTCCCCGCTGTGAAGCCTGTAGTAATATCACCCTGGTTAATTTTAAGAAATTACCCCACGAAAGAAGAGCTAAATTTATAAATCAATGTTGCCACCAAAAGGTCCAAATTGATGCCCTCCGTTCCCAACTCGCAGAAACTAACACTAAAGTCTCTAATTTACAAAATAATTTACCACAGCTTATCGCCCAAGCGAATCAGACAGACCCCACTATAATGGCAATTAAAGCGCAGCAAGAGGAATTGTCCTCAAAGTTGGACAAGATCCTTAGCATCCTTTCTACTTCCCAAGCCACCCCCGCAAGTAAACCAGAAGACCAACCTCATCCAAAATCCGACGCACCACTTCAACCACCAATGCCACATATCCCTCACACATTCACTTCCAATATTTCTCCTGCTGAAGCTCTTCTGGCAAGCACCCACACCGACCCCCAAGACCTCACCATCGACCCTTCAGGGAAAGTTTCCTTCAAAAACCAAAGCCCCATTGAACATCTCATAAATAATATACCACGTCCACAAAGTACCCCTACACAAGCACAACCAACACAAATTTCATTTACAGAGACCCTTAAACTTCCCAAATATTTAGAAACTGCGATTTATCAAATCCCGAACCTGCGAACCAATAACCTCCCCAGTATCGTCCACTTCCTCCTCAAAATTCAAAGACTGGAAAACATAGCACAAGAGCACTTTAAGCAACTGTTAATCCATATCTCCATCATTCAAAAAAATGACTTCCTCCAGAGAATAGTTTTCGGCCACGACATTCCAAATTTTAAAACTCTTCGGGACATTCTGTTCGCCGAACTCATCAATAACACCTCTAAAACCGAAATTCAAACCAAATATTTATTTCGTAAGCAATTTTATAACGAAAGTTTTAGAGATTTCACGGAGAATATCCGAAAAATTAATTCAATACTCGAGACGCACAGCGAGTTAGAAGTCATACATATTATTTTGTGCAACACAAACCTTCAAACAAAAGCCTACTTTTTCGGCCTACAACCCCCCACCAACTACGACCAATTGGAACAGTTCGTAACCCAGCTCGAGCGAATAGAGCTAAATTTCTCACATGTACAAATAAGGGAGAAACCACAAAATCAGTACCAACGATCATATCCACGACAAACACAACATTATACACACCGTCCCCCCAGCTCTCCGCAACTAACATCTCTCCCCCACAACGTACCCCCAAGCTCACGCAGTCCACCCGACAATAAATACAAAACATATTCCAAATATAATGTCAATACCATACAATCACCCGTCAAAAATACGACCCCTATTTATTTAAATCTAGACGGCACATACACCCCACACCCAAAACGATCACCCCAAATTAGAAGCCCCACTAGTCGTTCTCCTCCACCTTCACCCCACAATTCACCATTTTCACACCCAAAACACCATAACACTCCACCCACCCACCAAACCCACCAAAACACCAAATCTAAATCCCCAATCACACAAAATTACACTTCTCGTTACGTCCCAAAAAACTGAATTCTGGAAAGAACATCACCCAAATAAAGTTAGAATCCTTGTTTCCCGTCCCCTCAAACACCGTCACCGTATCACTCCCAAATGACAAAGTATTTCAAGGTATTATTGACACTGGAGCTACAAAATCTTTCGTAAGCCCCCAAGTAGCCCAAAAATTTTTAGTCCGGCACCCAAAAACCCTTAAAGAACCAGCAAATGTTTACACAGCTGATAACAAACACGTCCAAATTACACATCGCATCAAATTCACATTTTTCCTTGAAAACAAAAAATTCAAACATACTTTTCTTATCCTCCCCGGACTTTCACAAAATGTCATATTCGGCCTAGATTTCATATCCAAAGCCCACATAATTCTACACCCCGCAGAAAATCAGTATTTCTATGAAAAGCAACCCCACATTAAGTACAATTTTCACACTCCAAAGCCCTCCACCATAATTATGACCAACCCCGTATCCACCCCCTCAGATGTTCTTTCCGCCTCTCCACCACCTCCATCACTACACCATAAACTGCCTCATAATCAGCCAAAATTGAATACACCCGACGATTTTCGTCATCATTTCACAGACAAATACCCCCAAGTACTATCCGATAAACTGGGTAGAACCAACGTTTTACAATATAAAATTCAAGTCCTCCCCAACGCCAACTGGCAAAATAAAACAAAAACTTACCATCTCGCTCCCGAAAAACTACAAATTCTTCGTAGTGTCATTGACGACCTTCTTGAACAAGGCGTAATCCGCCCAACAATGGCATCGTACACCTCCCCTTGCTTCCTAGTGACAAAAAAACACGAAACCCCCAGTCCCCAAAATCATCGTCTCGTCGTAAACTACACCCACCTCAACCGCCAAATTCAACAAGTCCAATACCAATTACCAACAATAGAACAAGCCTTCATGTACCTCAAACACGCCCGTTATTTCAGTATTATTGACCTCCGAAAAGCGTACCACCAAATCCCCCTTGATAAGTCCAGCCAAAAATACACCGCATTCACCACCCCATTCGGCATTTTTAAATATACGACCCTTCCCTTCGGAATTTCCACCGGAGCCCAAATTCTAAGTCACTTGCTGGACAGTATCCTAAAAGACATAAAATTCAAAGGCATTTTCAATTTTCTTGACGACATACTAGTCTATTCTAAAACCAAAGAAGAACACTTCGCCCTCCTCGATTCCCTCTTTACCAGGCTACAGAGAGCCGGTCTCACCGTAAACCCGAACAAAATTAAATTCCTCCAAACTTCTGTGCATTACCTCGGCCACATAATATCAAATGGTACTTACAAAATCTCCGAAGAAAGAATCAAAACATTAACCAACCTCCCCAAGCCCCGAAACTCAAAACAAATCAGTCAAGTACTTGGTGCAATCCAATTCTTCAATCCAATATCAGCCCCTTTAAACGCTCTCCGCAAAAAGGACACACTCTTTAATTGGACTCCAGCCTGTGAAACAGCATGGAAAACATTACTACAAACTATTTCTACTCCTCCTGTATTATCATTGCCAGATTTCACCCTACCATTCGCCCTGTTCACCGACGCCAGCAACACCGGCATAAGTGCGGTCCTCGTGAACATCCACAACGATGCTTATAAACCCATCGCCTACGCGTCCAAAAAGTTAAATGAGAGACAACAAAAATATTCTACCTATGACAGGGAACTTCTCGCCATACAATATGGATTGGAAAAATTCCGAATATATCTCCGAGGCCGTCATTTCCACCTCTATACAGACAATGCGGCCCTATCCTTCATGAATAACCATGCCACTCAAAATCCAAGAGTACTCCGCACCATGTTGAAAATTAACGAATTCCAATTTACCACCCATCACATTCCCGGAGATCAGAACACTATAGCTGACCTCCTCAGCCGATTCCCTCACGAAAATCCAGACGCCCAAGAAACTAAAACCTATACCCTTGCCACCATTAGCGCCCAGTCTCAACACCCCCAAAATGAATCAAACAACCTCCTTACATCCTTCCCCCTCTCGTACAACGACATTGTCCAACACCAAAAAGATGACCACGAACTTGGCCCAATTTACACCCAGCTGAAATCAAAAACTTACACAGGTCCATATTCCCTAATTCGCGGCAAAATAACCATAAAAAAACCAGGCAGACCAGAACCCAAAAATTGTAGTACCCAAAAACCTCCAACATCTTATTACTTCATATTATCATGACTCCCCCATCGCCGGTCACTTCTCATCAGAGAAAACAATTCAAAAAATAAAAGAAAATTATTTCTGGCCTAACATGTCTACCTCCATCACTAGTTACGTTTCATCCTGCGACATCTGCCAACGAGCCAAACAAAAAAATTTTTCTACGCAGCCACCCCTCGCGTCATACCCTAGCGAATTTCCCCTCCAAAAAATTTATATTGATATCACCGGTCCACTACCAGCCTCCAACAATTTCAAATACATTCTAGTAATAGTCGATGCATTTACCAAATACACCATCTTAAACCCTCTTAAAACAGCCACAACCCAAAGCGTCATCACAGCCCTCCAAAACGAACTTATTAAAAATTTCGGATACCCAGTTTCCCTCGTCAGCGACAACGCCTCCATATTTACTAGTTCAAAATTTAGAAATTTCCTATTTAGCTCTGGGATTCGCCACATCCTTCTCGTTCCGTATCGCCCCCAACCTAACATCTGCGAACGCCAGATTAAAACAATCAAAACCATCATTACCACTTACCACCACTCAAAACATACAAATTGGTCCCAAGACCTATACCTCGTTCAATTTGCTCTAAATACGGTGCAAAATGCATCAACCAAGCACTGCAGTTCCCTACTAATGTTTGGAAGACATCCCAATACCCCCCTCGACCTGCAGTGGCATCTCTACGACCTCCCTAAGTCCGTTTCCCCACAAATATTTAACAAAGCGCTTCAAAACCTAAAAAAGGCCCACCAAAAGATGGAAACGCAGTACAACAAGAGCACTGGACGTGTCACATTCAAAATAGACGACATCGTAGTAATAAAACAGCACCTCCTTTCAGACTCGTCCAAGAAATTTACCCAAAAATTATCCTTAAAATATAGTCCTCCCCATAAACTTATAAAACAGATAAACAAAACGTCATTTATAGCCATACCTCTTGATAGTTCCGATGATCCCCCAAAACAAAGAATAGTCCATCAAACCCAAATTAAACCTTATAAACAACGGAAATAATTGTAAATAAAACCTTTTTTCACCCATAATAAATTATTCAACCCACAAAATATAACCCCCCCCCCCAAATCCACCTTCATGTTAACCATCCCGGCAACCCAAACCTACCATGTGCCCACGCTAAGCCCCGTTGAAGCTTTCTTTCAGCAACAACATCATCATCCTCATCATCACCACCATTACCATCAACAGCATCATCACACAACAACCTCCGTCACGTAAAAGCAAGCCACCACCACGGAAGACCTTTCAGCCACACATCCCCCGCCAATCCAACCCAGCAACCAAGGAATACCCTGGACCAGCCACACCAGGACCCCCAACCTCCAAACATCACTGGCTCGATGATTGCTCCCGGATTTCGAGTTTCCCCACCCCCGGGGAGAGTGTGACCGTTATAAACGCACACATTTAAAATTCGCGGTGATAGTTTCACCCCTCACCGCATCACCCAATTCTTTATTAGAATTATAAATAATTAGAAAAATAACGAAGGCCGTGAAGAAGGAGGAAGAGGAGAAAAAAGCCCCGCGGATCGCCACCCACTCCCGCCGGAGGTCTCCGCCGAAAAAGAAGCCAAGCGGAAAAAAAGAGCCCGCGTCCCTGGAAGAAAAAAGGAAATCAATCTGTTCCCAAATTTAATATTATCCCCAAAATACCAAATACAAACTTGGTTGTGGCATTTCCCCCCTTTTCCCTTCACCAGAGAACCTCGGACGACATCTCCACGTAATCAATTGCCGGTTGGCCTACCTAAAGACAAATAGTGAGTGATTGTGTAGAATAAGTTATATTTTAGGACTTACCTTAGTCATAAGCCGTTCGTAGTAAATAATTTTTATGTCATAAGTCCCTTGTAAAATATTTCGACCACTTAATATAATTGTGTCCACCCAACTCTCTTTATTATTATTTTAAATCCGAACCAATTTTCTCCCCTTCATCCAAGGTTCGTCGTTGATTGAGCCCTAGTGCTAGGCGACGGACTCCCTTAAATTGTTGGCCCTACGAACCCCTAGGCCACAGTTGCTTGGCAACGACCGCTTTACTTTATGCTCTTCGCTCCACTCTGAACGCATATTCATATTTTCTTCGGAGGCAGAGCTTCCTCGCTTTAATGAAAACAATTAACCAAACGAAGGTTTTCTGTCAACAACAGGAATGTATTGTTTCAACGTGACGGTTAGATTCGTTCGTCAAAGAAAAGTCCAAAGTTCAAAGGAAGTTATATCGCGAAATGAGAGTATTACTCCGTTTTTCCTGAGGTAAGTTCGTAAATATTTTCATTCTTCGCATTTCTGCCAGAAGAAGGGCAATGAAATTGTCTTCACTTGTGAACGCGAACGCATTTATGCGGTCATTTTAAAGAGAACTGGAATTGCACTCATAATATTTTATTACATCAAATCACGATGTTGAGTTATTTACAATAAATAAAAGTAAAATATTTTAAAAAATGACAAGCCAAAGCAGAATATCGAACAAACAAAGAGGTGGTGGGGAAGAGGTTTTCACTAACTAGGTTAAGCCCGGCTACATTAAGAGGAGTACCTTCTTCGCCTATCGAGGGATGGCCCACCTCTACCCCCCTCTGACCAGAACGAGCAATACATGTTTATATATCGTTGGGTGCAAGTGATTAGTAAACTGACAAGTGAGAGCGCGAAGTCGACCTGACAAGTAGCTTTATATAGCGCAAGGGACAAACTCCCTTTCACAACCCACGGAGGACGAGAGTCCCGTCTCTTTGCTATTTAACTTCCTACTAACCACCAAATCCATAAGCAATGACGGACGCAACTTTGTCATGAGCGTAAAAATCAGCGCCTTGCTTGCTTGGAGGTTGCCGAACAAAGGCGTGAAACGGATGAACCACCTTGTTTTATAGCTAGTTCACTTCTCATACGAAGCCACTTCTACATACAATAATCATAAAGTCAGCGGCGGTTGTGTATTGAGCGAATTCAATACTTGCCAGCTAGATTCATATTTTATTTCTCTATTTAGATGGAGACAGACTGTGAAAATTAAACGTATTATAGGTATGATTTGATTTGATTTGATTTGATTTATTTATTTGTTCAGAAATCCAATTTTCACGCCGCACGTGAAACGTTAATTGGAGATTGAATGCGTCATATGTTACAATTCCAGGCAATTTCGTATGCAAGCACCTTCGATAACATGTCAGAAAGTGTGATCGGTAAAAATATGCACATGTAAACAGACTTAAAATAATAATAGTAACAATAATGACAAGAAACAAACAAAACAGCAAACAATAATAACAATAACAACAACAACAACAACAACAACAAACCAACAATAATAATAACAAGAACAATAATAATAATAATAATAATAATAATTACAGTAATATAATAAAAGTTGGGGTTACAAGTATAATATATTATTATGTACGCTGCCCTATTCGTTCTTCTAGGTTGCTCAAAAACTCATCAATGCTGTAATAAGGCACGGAGCACAGCCACATTTTTAATTCTTTATTGAATTTTTTAGGGTCCTTTCCTTCTAGCAATTTTCTCACACGGTTGTATAGAGCACTCCCCCCATATTCAACACTCTTCTCATAAAACTTTGTTGTGTGCTTCATAATTTTTAAAACTTTTTTGTTCCTTGTACCATATTGGTGAGAATCGCCTTGTTTCTCAAAGGCTTGGTAATTTTTTTGCACATACTTCAAAATCTTTAATATGTATAACGACACTACCGTACAAATATTTGATATTACGAAGTACCTTCTGCAAGATGTGTTCCTCCTAAGTTTATAAATTGTTCGTATAACCCTTTTCTGTAATTTAAAAATACGTTTAATACCCAGTGCATTCCCCCACACTTCAATGCCATATAGATGAGACTGAAATATTCCGTAATATATATTAATTAAATCCTTTGTGCTTAACACTTTATTCAACCTACTAATCATATAATATGCTTTATTTAATTTCTTTTCCACGTAAGCCAGATGTTCATTCCAGGTCAGATGTTCGTCAATAATTAATCCCAAGAATTTAATGCTATTTACTGTGCTTATACATTCGTTACCCACAAAAATGTTAGATTCACACCTCGATTCTTTTCTTATGTTAAAAATTATAGAACTCGTCTTACCTATATTTAATTTTAGTTTGTTTGCAGTCATCCACTCTTTTAGTCTAACCATAACTTTAGTCAGGAACTCATTTACTAGCCGGGGATCCTTTCCAGAAGCCAGCACTGTCAAATCGTCAGCATACAGAAATACCTCAGCCGGTTGAAGAAAGTCAGGCAAGTCGTTTATATAAATCAAAAAAAGTAATGGCCCCAAGATCGAGCCCTGTGGCACGCCACGACTCACCACTGCATCATCCGATCTATTTTTTTCATTGAAATTCATTTCAACAAATTGCTTTCGTCCTGTTAAATAGCTCTCAACAAGGTTCCTAGACTTTCCTCTTATTCCGTACAACTCTAGCTTACTCAACAAAATGTCTATATCTACTAAATCAAAAGCCTTCGTTAAATCAGCAAAGACCGCACAAACGTGTTCCTTGTTGTCTAGTCGCTTCCTAATCTGATCTGTCAGACCTATTACAGCATCTATTGTTGTCTTTTTGCTTCTATATCCAAACTGGCATTTACTTAATAGTTTATTCCTTTCCAACCAGTTAATCAAGCTAACGTGTAAGGCTTTCTCAAAAATCTTGGAAATTATCGGTAGAATGGCAAGAGGTCGATAGTTTTGCACGTCGTTTTTACTTTTTTTCTTATACAAAGGACAAATTTTGGCCAATTTTAATTTATCAGGGAAAATCCCCTCGGAAAACATTTCATTGATAAGGTATGTTAAAGGTTTCTTTATGCTAGGAGCAATTTTTTTCACAATTAAGTTACTTAAGTAATTAGCATCTGGTGTACTAGAGTTTTTTAAGCTACCTATTAATCTCTCAATCTCCTCCTCATTTACAGGTGATAGAAATAGGCTATTCATTGTCTTAACTTTACCCCTGATGCACTTGTCTTTTTTACTGAGAAAGGCTAACTCTGTTTCTTCAGCTTCAGGAATATTGGCAAAGTACTCATTGAAAACTTGAGCGGCCTCCATGTCTGACAGAAACTGACCGTCCTTTTTTATTTTAACACTTTCTTTAGGCGCGCTGTTCCTATTACATTCCGAATTTATGATTTGCCAAAGAACTTTATTTTTGTTTTCTCCTTTCTGCAGTAGGTTACTGTTGTGCATCTGTTTGGCCTTAGCAATTACTTTTCTGTATATTTTCCTGTATTTACTATAATACGTACGAATGGAATCTCCAGAAGTGCTGGCCCTCTTTAAATAGTGCAGAGTCCTTAACCTTTCAGCAGAGATTCTTATACCTTTTGTGACCCACGCCTTTTTCCTAAACTTTTTTACAGACTTTACCTTATTTTTTATTTTTAGTGGTAAGTACATATTTACATATTTCATGAGCACATTCTCGAAGTCCATAAATTTTTCATTTACATCTCCATTCCCTGTGTATAGATCTTCCCAATTTTCTTCACTCAATACATTTACTAGAGTATGTATGTATGATTGGCAGTGGACGATGTCAAATTGTTTCGACAAATAACAAAGGTTTTTGTTGTTCAATTCTACAGTTTTTCGCTCTGATGTTCTTTATTGCACAATATTACACAACACAGTGTACGTATGACATAAGTGCAATTTTCTGGCAATTATACAAATTAATAATGATCCCACGCGAGGTCAACTGATAGTAAGAAATGTAACAATTCATTCCACGCGGATAAAAGTTCAGTAGAAATTTAAGGTTTTTCTATCGTCTACACTGTGCCTTTCATTCCATTAATATTGATTAAGTCGCTCTGAACGGCCGTCACAAAGCCTTTCGTTCTCTCGTAAATTGCCTCACAACTCCTCGTTTCGCCTTCTTCTCAGGAAAAATTCGATTGTCGAGAAGCTCCGGCTCATCCGTTTTTCAACAGTGGACTTAAGTAAAAGGAAGAAAACCAAAAAAAGGGGAGAATTAAAACATTGAGACTTTTGAAGAGAAAAAATACGTATTTATCTTTACCGTCTTTATGAGTCTATTTGCAGGGTTAATTGAATTTGTAGTAGGTTCTGAATACATGGGATTTTCCGATATGGTTGGCATTCATAACCGCATAGAAAAAATAATGTTAGGCCTCCTTGTCCCAAAGGTGAAGAAAAATCGGTGTAGAAGAACATGATTTGCTTGAAGAATTTGTAAATAATGAATTATTCTTGATGATTTTCCGATGGTTCCTCTTACTTGGCAAAGTCACATACGCTTAGGCCCTCTCCTTGAGCCAAAGGAACTGTTGAAAACAGTTTTCATCGCAATATAAAAACACAGTTCTTACGTTTTTTCAAGGTCTCCTTAATTTCAAGGAACGTTCATGAATTCGGGCATTAGAGTAAATAAAAGTATCTCATTGCTTCTAACCTGCAAAACTACGATTTTCTCCATCAATGGCCACAATTCTAAGTGAGGGAATTCTCCTTGATACCCTCAAAAGCATTCTAAGAAAGGATTGAGGGGGAAACAATATACCAAATCAACCCCCAATTTGCGTCAGTACAGGGGTAACTCTTTTACTACTACCTCTCCGTACTTAACAAACTGGCAGAATCTTGGCTATATGCCAATGTTAAACAAGATGGAACAAGCATCGTTTTAGATATCTAGCTCTAATATTTCAGTCCAACCAATTGTTAACTGTCCCAACGCCCACTCCCATCTCCAATTGCCATTTGTAGAGAAATGGCTTCATAAACTGGTGATTTTCTCCCCACCCTTTTGAGTCAAATATCTGCCAATCCGTTTTTATCGTGGAGGATGAGAACGAAGCCTGGCCAAGTTGGTTTTACCCAACCCCAACATCAAGTTGAAAACGAATTGGCACCTCTATACATATAGGAAAAGCTAGGCGTAATAACTCGATATGAAACACTTGAAGCCCAACCCAAATGCGTTTTCACTTTCGGAAAAGACCGAATGCCTGAAAAAAGAGAATAAGCCGGTTCAATTTCATCACTAATAATGAAGGCCCATTTCTGACCCCTGTGACACGATGAAAATCGATATTTTTCTGTTCCCTACCTATGAAATGTTTTGTGAACGTCTAATCTTATAGTGGAATCATTTCATTAATTGCTATACCCCCCCTCTCCCCGGAATATTTGAAGAGTATCCAGTTTTTGACCAAACTTAACGGTCAGATTTATATAATGCCGCGTGTGTTACACCGAAAAATTTATTCAAAACTGCCTATTGTGAAACAAATATCATTGCGGGATTTTAATAGTGATTATTTTCCACAGGTGCGCACCTATGTCTATTCGAAAACTGACTTGGCTCGCCGTCGGGCGTCGGGTCAGGGAGATCCGGGTAGTTCAAAATACAGCTATATGTATTAGCCCAAAAACCAACCGCCCGCAAACTACTTTTTGAATGCGTCAAAGCGCAAACAATGTTTTACGAAGCAGACAAAATTGTACTTTGGGGTGAGCTAGCTCCGAAAAATTGGGTTTGAACGAGCCAACTCAACGAAAGTTCATTATTCAAGACGTCAAACGCTCCAAATTCGTTTTGCAACATGCAATATTGTTTTTTCGAGAAGAGGGAGGTGACTCGGTCCCGGTCGGAATTTGGAAGGTATGGCCTCAAGCGGAATTTAGTTTCTCAAACAAAAGTCAGACACGGGAAATCGCTCTTTTGAATGAGGCAACATTATAAAATTTGATTTTAAATTGGTCCATAGTGCGAAATTGCATTTTCAAGGTGATCCTGTCACGTGTGACTGATTTTTAACGAGCCAATTTCACGAAAGTTCGTTTTGAGCCAGTCCCATGAAATTTTGTTTTTTCAGGGATACATCATATGAAAATGGGATTTGAATTAGCCAACATCTCGAAATTGTCTTTTTGAATGCGTCAACACCGCAAAATGCTATTTCTGTTGCAGCGAAAGGCACGAAATCACGGGGAAAAAAAATCGCGCGACTTGAACGGAAAGTAAGGAAAACCACACCAGAAACATACCTCGAAAGGGGTCATTTTCGTCAACCGGTTAGGATAACAAGAAATATCGCACGGGTGTGCGATATGAAGAGCTGAAAATTGCGTTTCATAGCCCCCCCCCCCCTGTCTTTGCTTATACTTTGCCTAAAAGTAAAGCAGTCATTAAATAATTGAGTAAGATAAAAAAAACACCTATTTTTTCAATCAGACGCGGTTTTCTCACCTATTCGATTTTTTAATAAAAAAAAATGACTAGACCAACTTTTAAGATTGCAGTGTACGATTAACTGACAGATTCAGTCGGAGTTGAAAACGTTTGAAAATTTTGCAAAGTTTCGTAATTTCTCAAATTTTACTACTCGGGCTCATTTTTCGTCCCCTGAATCCTACATTCAAAATAAATGTAACGCTCTTTCAGTAAATTTAACGCTCTTTCCAACGGTGTATTCAGATTTGATTTTCGGCCAGAAATAAGCGAGTTTCAGTCGTTTTAGTAACGCAATGTCTATAACACGAAAAAAATCTTAAAAGTGAAAAAAAGTCGGACTTCGTGCGGGGTGAATTTTTTTTTTTTTTTTTGCAGAGGGCAACTTTTGCCGCAAATGAGTTGCAGAATCGAATCCTGGCCGGTGGTACGACCTTAACGTTAACACCCTGTATATTCGGGTAATATTCTCGCCCATGGTCGAGAAAGTGGCTCATTTCGAAACGCCAAACCCCACCCGGGGCCATTGTTTCTCGAAACTCTAGGCGTTTCTCCTGATCGGTAAACCACACCGAATTTTTGTCTTATCTACATGTTGTTGGATAGATACGAGGGTTTCTGTCGCAGGTGGGGTTTGGCTATGTTTATCCAAGACCTTCTACAGAACAAAATTAGAGTTTAGAGTTTGAGTTACAGTTCAAAAAATAGAGACAATTTTTTAAAAGCTAGACAATGAATCAGTCCTTATGGCCACCGCGAACGAATTGAGCAGAGCGGCAACCGGCTAGGGCGAGTAGTTGGTCTTCTATGCTTTCGTCACACATAAGAGTGGGGGTGAGCCTCCTGGCCTGTTCTGTAGAAGGACTTGGTTTATCCCTCTCTCTGCGTCTCCCAAGGGCGTCACCGTGGCGCAATTGGTAGCGCATTGGACTAGTATCCCAGAGGTTACGGGTTCAAATCCCGTCGGGGAGCCCGGGTAAAATCAGTTAATTAATTTACTTCTTTAATTAAAATATCGGGACTTCAAAAGTGCGTAATAAGCAGATTAACAGAGTATGAATGACTGAAAACGTGCGAAATATTGGATTTTAAAAGGGTCAAATTGGGATGTTGAAGCTTGAGGTAGTGAGCTCCCGCGTTCAGTCAGGTTGACAATTTCGTTAATAAACCTGACTTAAAAGAGTCAGTCTTGCGAAGGTTGCTTTTTAGAGAGTTAACCTGTGGAACTTGCTTTTGAAGTAATCATTCCTGTTGAATTGGCTTTTTGATTGAAATTGGGTCCCGTGATCTGGCCGTTTCACCCACGACGTCATCCCAGTGATCGAGGAGCGCCTGCGATGGAAGTGGCGCTTTCTCAGCTACCCAGCAGTGCAACTACTGTCAGGACACGGCTCCTTCAACCACAAGCTCCACTTCCACCGCCATCGAGAGAACCCCGACTGCCCATACGGAGGCGAGGCCGAAACGGCGGAGCACGCGCTCTTCCGCGGGCCGCTCTATCGAGACATCAGGGACCTGTGGCGAATTTCTCAAATACCACGTCTTCTCGTCGCAACAAAATCGTCGGCCCGTCGTTTCCTCGCCTTCGCTAACGCCTGGTACCACCGTCGGGGCACAGGCCCAACAGTGGCCAATGTTGGTGACCCTTCCATCAGCCAACTCACGGCCACGGATACCCAAGGTACTGGGACTTAGAGAACCAGTGACCACCGCATCTCATCATCACTGCCGCGCTCTCATCGTCGACTTCGCTCTCCGAGCCCCTGCCAGACCATCGCTTGTTCCCGTCCGCGGAATCTCTGAGCTCTAGGTCCCGGTGCCCCCCCCCCCTTTTCCGAACAATACGGGTATCACTCTCCACCTCACATTTTACCTGTAAAACTCCCCACCGCCAAGCGGTCCACACCGGTAACGTGTCAGTTTTGACCAGCTGGCATGGTTGTCGGAGAGTGGGGTGGAGATAACCAGGACCTGCACGTGCCGGGTCACTTCCCGGCCGCTCAGTCCGGCATTCCCGGTACTGCGCCCTAAAGGGCGTTCCACCGGGGCGAGAAGAAGGCATAATCCTGGTAGGTAGTTCCACTACAATGAACTGCGCTGAGCCTCTAGAAGTGTCGTAAGAATCCCGTTTCTCGGACTCAAGAAGGCCGATTTCATCAGTAAAACTTCAGCGCATGATCAGAATGCAGAATTGTTTTAAATACAAATTGCCCCCAAAAAGTAGTACATCAAACTCAAGCAATCAATAAACAACTTCCAATTTTGAATTTGAAATACTGTCCAGCTCTATTCACTAGTGACGTCAAACTTTATCACGTCCTTTCCGTTTATATGTATTGCCAGCACCCCATAAATGCATGTGAACAGTGGGCGTTTCTAAATGAAAGAAAATCTTGGGGAACCAGACGTTGTATCTATACGTCGTTCCGGCCACTTCCAGAAAGTTAACAATGGCCTCCACCTGGTTTTTCCAGTTTTTCATGTTCAATCCAGCTTCCTGAATGAAGGGAGCGACGAGCTGTAGCGGAGTACGGCTCTCTCCTTTTGAGCCTGGGCGGTGACCTCACGTCTGTCGGCTTTTAAATTTCTTCCTTCGTCTGCCGTGGTGAATTCGGCAGAGCCCTCGGTAGTCTTCGCGATTGAAGTTGGGCCTTTACGAGAGGGTGACGAAATTTTGCTTTCGACGTAGAGTTTGGTTCCTCGATTAGTGACTTAAATCGGGAACGGACCACTTTTCGGGTGTTTGAAGATTTCCTTCTTGAGCTCGATGCGAGAGTTCAAATAGGCGAAGGATTGGTTTATCTTCCTTTCTGTATTTTTGTTGTTTGAAATTCGGCGGTCCGGCTAACCGTTGAAACGGACAAGATTTTCGTCAAATTTTCACGAATTTAATCTCCCGAACCGTCCTACCGACTGCGCCAGATAAGTGATAACTCCGGAAAATTTAGTTTTTAAAAAAAAACTTTATTTCACAAGAATACTTTTCACTTTAATTACAGAAAAACCCGATTAAAATACGAAGTGGTACGCTTAGATGTCTGCCCAAGACTGATTTCCCCTCGTTTTCTTTTCTCCAGCTTTCCTTCTCCCCACTTAATTCTAGAATTAAATCTATCTTACTTTGCTATTTAATAACGCTAGATCAATGATTTTAACATACGTAACTTGTATGTATGATTGGCAGTGGACGATGTCAAATTGTTTCGACAAATAACAAAGGTTTTTGTTGTTCAATTCTACAGTTTTTCGCTCTGATGTTCTTTATTGCACAATATTACACAACACAGTGTACGTATGACATAAGTGCAATTTTCTGGCAATTATACAAATTAATAATGATCCCACGCGAGGTCAACTGATAGTAAGAAATGTAACAATTCATTCCACGCGGATAAAAGTTCAGTAGAAATTTAAGGTTTTTCTATCGTCTACACTGTGCCTTTCATTCCATTAATATTGATTAAGTCGCTCTGAACGGCCGTCACAAAGCCTTTCGTTCTCTCGTAAATTGCCTCACAACTCCTCGTTTCGCCTTCTTCTCAGGAAAAATTCGATTGTCGAGAAGCTCCGGCTCATCCGTTTTTCAACAGTGGACTTAAGTAAAAGGAAGAAAACCAAAAAAAGGGGAGAATTAAAACATTGAGACTTTTGAAGAGAAAAAATACGTATTTATCTTTACCGTCTTTATGAGTCTATTTGCAGGGTTAATTGAATTTGTAGTAGGTTCTGAATACATGGGATTTTCCGATATGGTTGGCATTCATAACCGCATAGAAAAAATAATGTTAGGCCTCCTTGTCCCAAAGGTGAAGAAAAATCGGTGTAGAAGAACATGATTTGCTTGAAGAATTTGTAAATAATGAATTATTCCTGATGATTTTCCGATGGTTCCTCTTACTTGGCAAAGTCACATACGCTTAGGCCCTCTCCTTGAGCCAAAGGAACTGTTGAAAACAGTTTTCATCGCAATATAAAAACACAGTTCTTACGTTTTTTCAAGGTCTCCTTAATTTCAAGGAACGTTCATGAATTCGGGCATTAGAGTAAATAAAAGTATCTCATTGCTTCTAACCTGCAAAACTACGATTTTCTCCATCAATGGCCACAATTCTAAGTGAGGGAATTCTCCTTGATACCCTCAAAAGCATTCTAAGAAAGGATTGAGGGGGAAACAATATACCAAATCAACCCCCAATTTGCGTCAGTACAGGGGTAACTCTTTTACTACTACCTCTCCGTACTTAACAAACTGGCAGAATCTTGGCTATATGCCAATGTTAAACAAGATGGAACAAGCATCGTTTTAGATATCTAGCTCTAATATTTCAGTCCAACCAATTGTTAACTGTCCCAACGCCCACTCCCATCTCCAATTGCCATTTGTAGAGAAATGGCTTCATAAACTGGTGATTTTCTCCCCACCCTTTTGAGTCAAATATCTGCCAATCCGTTTTTATCGTGGAGGATGAGAACGAAGCCTGGCCAAGTTGGTTTTACCCAACCCCAACATCAAGTTGAAAACGAATTGGCACCTCTATACATATAGGAAAAGCTAGGCGTAATAACTCGATATGAAACACTTGAAGCCCAACCCAAATGCGTTTTCACTTTCGGAAAAGACCGAATGCCTGAAAAAAGAGAATAAGCCGGTTCAATTTCATCACTAATAATGAAGGCCCATTTCTGACCCCTGTGATACGATGAAAATCGATATTTTTCTGTTCCCTACCTATGAAATGTTTTGTGAACGTCTAATCTTATAGTGGAATCATTTCATTAATTGCTATACCCCCCCTCTCCCCGGAATATTTGAAGAGTATCCAGTTTTTGACCAAACTTAACGGTCAGATTTATATAATGCCGCGTGTGTTACACCGAAAAATTTATTCAAAACTGCCTATTGTGAAACAAATATCATTGCGGGATTTTAATAGTGATTATTTTCCACAGGTGCGCACCTATGTCTATTCGAAAACTGACTTGGCTCGCCGTCGGGCGTCGGGTCAGGGAGATCCGGGTAGTTCAAAATACAGCTATATGTATTAGCCCAAAAACCAACCGCCCGCAAACTACTTTTTGAATGCGTCAAAGCGCAAACAATGTTTTACGAAGCAGACAAAATTGTACTTTGGGGTGAGCTAGCTCCGAAAAATTGGGTTTGAACGAGCCAACTCAACGAAAGTTCATTATTCAAGAAGTCAAACGCTCCAAATTCGTTTTGCAACATGCAATATTGTTTTTTCGAGAAGAGGGAGGTGACTCGGTCCCGGTCGGAATTTGGAAGGTATGGCCTCAAGCGGAATTTAGTTTCTCAAACAAAAGTCAGACACGGGAAATCGCTCTTTTGAATGAGGCAACATTATAAAATTTGATTTTAAATTGGTCCATAGTGCGAAATTGCATTTTCAAGGTGATCCTGTCACGTGTGACTGATTTTTAACGAGCCAATTTCACGAAAGTTCGGTAAACCGATCGGTAAACCACACCGAATTTTTGTCTTATCTACATGTTGTTGGATAGATACAAGGGTTTCTGTCGCAGGTGGGGTTTGGCTATGTTTATCCAAGACCTTCTACAGAACAAAATTAGAGTTTAGAGTTTGAGTTACAGTTCAAAAAATAGAGACAATTTTTTAAAAGCTAGACAATGAATCAGTCCTTATGGCCACCGCGAACGAATTGAGCAGAGCGGCAACCGGCTAGGGCGAGTAGTTGGTCTTCTATGCTTTCGTCACACATAAGAGTGGGGGTGAGCCTCCTGGCCTGTTCTGTAGAAGGACTTGGTTTATCCCTCTCTCTGCGTCTCCCAAGGGCGTCACCGTGGCGCAATTGGTAGCGCATTGGACTAGTATCCCAGAGGTTACGGGTTCAAATCCCGTCGGGGAGCCCGGGTAAAATCAGTTAATTAATTTACTTCTTTAATTAAAATATCGGGACTTCAAAAGTGCGTAATAAGCAGATTAACAGAGTATGAATGACTGAAAACGTGCGAAATATTGGATTTTAAAAGGGTCAAATTGGGATGTTGAAGCTTGAGGTAGTGAGCTCCCGCGTTCAGTCAGGTTGACAATTTCGTTAATAAACCTGACTTAAAAGAGTCAGTCTTGCGAAGGTTGCTTTTTAGAGAGTTAACCTGTGGAACTTGCTTTTGAAGTAATCATTCCTGTTGAATTGGCTTTTTGATTGAAATTGGGTCCCGTGATCTGGCCGTTTCACCCACGACGTCATCCCAGTGATCGAGGAGCGCCTGCGATGGAAGTGGCGCTTTCTCAGCTACCCAGCAGTGCAACTACTGTCAGGACACGGCTCCTTCAACCACAAGCTCCACTTCCACCGCCATCGAGAGAACCCCGACTGCCCATACGGAGGCGAGGCCGAAACGGCGGAGCACGCGCTCTTCCGCGGGCCGCTCTATCGAGACATCAGGGACCTGTGGCGAATTTCTCAAATACCACGTCTTCTCGTCGCAACAAAATCGTCGGCCCGTCGTTTCCTCGCCTTCGCTAACGCCTGGTACCACCGTCGGGGCACAGGCCCAACAGTGGCCAATGTTGGTGACCCTTCCATCAGCCAACTCACGGCCACGGATACCCAAGGTACTGGGACTTAGAGAACCAGTGACCACCGCATCTCATCATCACTGCCGCGCTCTCATCGTCGACTTCGCTCTCCGAGCCCCTGCCAGACCATCGCTTGTTCCCGTCCGCGGAATCTCTGAGCTCTAGGTCCCGGTGCCCCCCCCTTTTCCGAACAATACGGGTATCACTCTCCACCTCACATTTTACCTGTAAAACTCCCCACCGCCAAGCGGTCCACACCGGTAACGTGTCAGTTTTGACCAGCTGGCACGGTTGTCGGGGAGTGGGGTGGAGATAACCAGGACCTGCACGTGCCGGGTCACTTCCCGGCCGCTCAGTCCGGCATTCCCGGTACTGCGCCCTAAAGGGCGTTCCACCGGGGCGAGAAGAAGGCATAATCCTGGTAGGTAGTTCCACTACAATGAACTGCGCTGAGCCTCTAGAAGTGTCGTAAGAATCCCGTTTCTCGGACTCAAGAAGGCCGATTTCATCAGTAAAACTTCAGCGCATGATCAGAATGCAGAATTGTTTTAAATACAAATTGCCCCCAAAAAGTAGTACATCAAACTCAAGCAATCAATAAACAACTTCCAATTTTGAATTTGAAATACTGTCCAGCTCTATTCACTAGTGACGTCAAACTTTATCACGTCCTTTCCGTTTATATGTATTGCCAGCACCCCATAAATGCATGTGAACAGTGGGCGTTTCTAAATGAAAGAAAATCTTGGGGAACCAGACGTTGTATCTATACGTCGTTCCGGCCACTTCCAGAAAGTTAACAATGGCCTCCACCTGGTTTTTCCAGTTTTTCATGTTCAATCCAGCTTCCAACACATCGAAGGAAGAGCGTACCATGATCAAAGTTATTTCAGAGGCAAAATTTGAAAATTGGTAACAACTTCAGATTCTCTTTAAGGTTAAAAAGAGACCAAGGAAATTCAGGATTGGCGCACACCATAACCCACGTTCGATAAAAATGGACTTTTGTGGGGTTGTAATGGAACGGAATTTTGTTCAGCATCCCCTAAAAATAGCAGCTACACGAAATAGCAACTTCTGCGCCAATATGCATACATCATACATACCATTTGAACCAATGACCTAATAGTGAAAGACGCTTTTTTATTAGAGGAGAAGGAATGTTCGCTTAATTCTACGCATTTTAAGCGGCCTAAAATTGTTTTCTCAGTGGGAAACAAGACACCGAAGTTATCTAACCTCTATGAGATAAGTTATGCTCAAGGGAAACATTCATCAGTAATTTGTTAGGGTGTTGAAAACAGCGACAACACTTGTTGCCCGAATATTAATTTAAATCGCTAAGAATTGCTACAAGGATATTGAAATGTTCGGAAGGGTGGCTGAGAGGGGCCAGATGAAACCGTATAGTTGGAGATCGACGCCTAAACTCTATCTCACTCATTCTTTGGTTTAAAACCTCAGCATCCCAAACTCCCTCAACTATTAACCACTGATATCCGGAATTTCATGAAAGACCAGCGCTATACTGAATCGACCCATGATAGGCGTTGCGGTTGTCTCTAGGTTTGTCTATAATAGGTACACGAGGAGTGAAGGAAAAGGGAGAAAATCCACCCTCGTGTGCACAGTTGATTTGCCAGGTTAACCATTCACCGATTTCCTCTCCATTTCCATAGGTTTTACTTGAGCAGATACACGGTACCAAGATTCGCATTTCGCTTTGCGTACAATGAAACTCTTGCGCATCGTTTCTCACTTATACCCTGCAGCCCCCCCCCACCCGATCAAAATTCGAGTGGTAAACGATGCGAGGGAAGCAGCATTCGGGCATTGTGGCGCTAATTATGCTGAATTGTTCAGGTAGCTTGACTCCGTTGACACTGAACAACTATTAGAAGAGGGGAGACAGTGAAAATCAAAACCCCGCATCGATACAGCCTGAAAATGATAAAGTTAAATAAAGTAAAGACAGCGTTTTACCGAGAAACGATAAAATAACATAGCGTTATTCTCATACCAAGCAATTAACTTTAATGTGTTTGACGGAATTGAATTCATTACTTGCTGGAAAAAATTCACCCGCCCGGTATATCGACCGAATGCGCCAACCATTCGAAGTACAATTTTCAAAAGTAAAATTTAGCGCTTCATTAATTTATATCCTTTTGTGTCAGGTCGGAGATTGCCGAGCAAACGCCCATTTTTTTGACTAGACAAATAAATACGAATCCTTTTTTTCAAATCCGTCTCCTCCCAAACTCCGGTTTACCCTTTCCAAATTATAAAAGTCCAGTGTTAATCTAGTCAACCTCATGAAGCTTGACATTTCTATCGTGTTATTTCTACATATGTATAAGATGATGTTATAGATGGTGAAGTGAAGTGGAGGTAACTATGGGCACTTGGATCTCTTAAGCTTGATTACAGATTACTTTCACCAATAATCCTCTTAGCTTTTAATCCCCTTTTTTCTTTATAATAAATAGCTCACTGGATCCGGCAATTATGCTACTGCTGGCTTTGAAAGAGAAAAATTAAAGGCGAAACCCATAGAGCTAGAACAAGAGTAGCTTAAGTTCAGTAGGAATTAATTTTCTATGGGAGGAGGGATATAAATTGTGAATAATTCAAAAGAAGGCATTTAAAAAAAAATCAAAAAAGTAATTAATGAGATTGTGCGGCCTTGTTTTAAAAGAGCGCTAAAATTTTACTTTGAACTTAAAAGGAAAAAATATCATCCCCGAAGGACTCGTTCTATCTTTTCATTCCATTTTTCCCCAAAACTTTTTTTGATTGTTTAACTCTCACTTATCATCTAGACCCCTTTGTTGAACTTTTAAGGCTGTGATCAACTTCCTGGGAAGGAAGTAAAAGAGATGGTGAGAATGAGTGGTGAAAGAGAGAATGAGGGGGAAAAATAAAATACGCTGAGATACCGGGTAAAGCGAGCGGGTGGGGTTTTTGGATGAAGGAGTTTAAGTTTTGAGCGAGAATTAATCCTGAGGCAGGATTTTCAACCCCTTGAGACACTGCAACTTTTATTTTTTGAGCAAATAAGAAATAACAGTCCAGCTTTGTAATAAGCTAATGGAAGTAGTAGTCGGATGAAAAAAAAGGATGACGAAGGGGGGTTATTATGAAAAGAATGTGCCTACCTGTAAGATGGGATTACTTTCTGATACATACATGAAAACACCTGTTATCCTTACCCCAGAGGTATGAATTTATATTCTTTTTTGAGCAATTAAATTATTCAGTTGATGAAATTCCCGAATAATTTCGAATCCACGTCTGCCTAGCACGAATTTCTGTAGATAAATGGGGCAGAATGGGCTGTTAATTTTTATTCTATAACAATTTCACTTTTTATGCTTGACCGCAACTTTTGATTCCGAATTTCCAAGACATTATGCCTACGACAATGATTGATGCACGAAAACCGATGAGCTGTCAAATAAGTTATAAATGTTTCTATAACTGTCACTGAATAATTCTCTAGAATTGTTTCCTGGATGGTACCATAAATCGTAAGAAAATTGTTTCGCTAAAATGCAACATTATTGTGTCATTTCTTACAATAAACACTTAGCAAAATTGTATTGCTCTTGTTATCAAACCTGGTATGAACGAAGAAAAATTAATTTTGGTTGATCCGATGGGATGTACAATTAAAATGAAAACTGCATACAAATAATTACTCACTCACGACCGGCACCTGTTTTATTACATAAATTCCCGGGGAATAGACACCACTAAATTTTGCACGCACGCGAGGGATTTCCCCTCTTCTTGTCACCCCTGTAATTTTAATAACGTATTCACTTCGGAAGTCTTCCGGACACTAGTACCGCCGCCAACCGGTGCGGTCGATGAATGCGTGCGCCGCGTTCACCACCAAGTCAACCCACCCCATTTTTGGGGGGTTTCTTTCTACCACCTTTCACAACTATCCCAACCGCTACCCATCGAGTACACAGCATCATTAATTATACGTGTAATATGTATTGGTGAACGAAAACTTTTGAGATGCAGAAAAATACAAGTATACGATATTGGGAAAATCGTATAGATTGACGGGAGAAAGGATCGTTCTGTACGATATACGCTGCGCCCAATCAATCAGTGGTTGGCATCCGAAGTAATCTGCATCGTTCGACATGATAAATTGAACAATTTGCCAATTTGCATTTATGCCGTTAAATTAAAGTATTAAACTAGCGCCTTGTGAATGGAATCGTGCTGAAAAGTTTGCTATAAAATCCTTTTAAATATTTGAGTTCTGATTTAACCACCATTTTCTCGGTGCTTGAATGCAATTAAGGTAATTTGAAGAGCAGAGGGGTATGTACTCGAGCTTGGTGAACGGAATAGGGGTTTCGAGAAGGTAATACTTTGGGTAAGTACTTCTTTGGGTGTGGGAGGAGGGGTGTGGAAGCCCGTGGCATTCGCGACCCTCTTCTAGCCATTTTCCACCACCTCTCACACTATCTTTCCCGACAATCCCCGCACGTCCACGCCTAGGAGCTTCAAGAACCCCTCTCCGCGTAATATTGGAGTTGACAAGCGCTAGAACATCTTAGACGCTTTGATCTTGTATCATTTTGAATTTCCCTGCCCTTCCACTACGTTGCCTTTAGCCATGTTGTGAATTTATGCCCATCCCTTTCGTCACAGTGAAGCAGCTATTAGGGTCATTAGCGGCTCAAATAAAGACAGAAAAGTGGAAAGAAAAAGTGCCAATTTGTGATACACAAAAATGTTTTGCTTGGGAGATTTTGTAAACTGGAGAGTTCGTGCTTAACGCATTAAGACGCCGAGTTTCATTTTATTCGTATTTAATCCAGCGATGAAGTTCGAAGCTTGGTTTCTCCGTTGATTGACTGACCATACCATTCTGCTGTCTATACCATTCAATGGCTGAAGCTTTTATGATACACCTTCACTTGTAATTGCCTACTTTGTAGGACAACTTTTTTTCTTAGATATTAGAAACGTTTTTTTTGGGGGGGGGGGGGACTTGACATCAACCGAAAACTGCATGGATTTATCCATTTTTCGAGGGCAATGGAATTCCTGATTGTGAAAAGTGCTAAAACGAAATAATAAATGCTGAACTTTTGAACTGAATGCTGAACTGAATAAATGGGGAACTTTGACAAGCCAGTTTGGAAATCACTCTTATCTCAGTGTGACGTCGAGTGCAAGGAGGATAAAAAGGTACATAAGAAGTTCAACAAAGAAGTGGGGGACGAGGACAGAACAAGTGGCGCGGCGGGTTACAAGAGTCAACAACAGAAGTCAATGGCGCTTGCGCTAAGCACGCGTCCCCCTCCTCTCATTCGGTTCTTTCAAGCTTCCTCATTTTCAAGGGAAATGCAATAATTTCTTTGGGGAAAACTTAGACGTTTAATTATTTGATACATATCAATTATTAAATAGTCAAGTTTTCGCCCAAAAAAGTATTGCTTCCTCTGAAAGAGACTGCCTTTACGTTTCCTAACGAATGGCTTTTCAAGGAAAAACAGATACCCATTATTTTGAAAAAATAAGAGAAATTTATTTTTGTCTACAGAACTTAACAAAATTAAACAAATAGATGTATACCGTACAAAATACATATAGGCCGGATCGTAGAGCGTGATGGGGCTTATCCTGCAAAAGGTGACGCATCGCCATCGGTTTTTGATCCTGAACTGAATGGTGTATTTGGGAGCAGATACTTAGGGGTAACTGGCAGAATCCTTCTTCACTCCCGCATCCGGCCCCTAGCATTTACTTTTACTCAGTAACATAATGAACTCAAAAGTATAACACAGCAATGCAACAGATTACATAATTACCAAAAATTGAAGAGAAAAGCTCGTCCGAAGAATGGCCATGCAGTCGAATAATACTTGCCACAAGAAAAACGCACTCTCGTCGATCGGAGGACGGCCGCCCGTTGAAACCAAAGAGTTCAGCGTAAGTGGGGCCGTAAAAATGACCGAGATCTCAACTGAATTCCGAAACAAAATTCTGGCTGGGTGTGAAGAGAGGAAGACTATGACTGCACTGTCTAATATGAACAACACCCAAACGACTGCCAACCCTCTCAACCTCTGCTTATGTTTCTGTTTCCTCCCATTTCTAAGATGGTTGAAAATAATAATAATAACGACATGCGGACTTATACTTTCCAAGAAGCTGCCAATTTTTGGGTCTTCTCCAGACGGTGTCGGTGATGGGTTCGTGGTGGAAATTAAGTGTCCATCCAACGATCAAGCCATCGACGCATACGTCTCACCGACGAGACACAACATCAGTCCAAAACATGTGGCCCAATTAATGTACCAGAACTGTCAGATGCACTTCGCAAATGTTGAGAAAGGAGTTTTTGTTATCGCCCACCCCGATTTTGAAAGAAGCGGTATGGTAGAAACTTTTTGGGTCAATAAAAACGAGGACATGATTAACCAACTTTTCAGTAAAGCAGAGAACTTTTGGAATCAAAACATTTTCAAGCATTTATATACAATATGCACATTATAAACCTTGGTTTTTTAAAAAAAATTTTGATTGAATTATTTAAATATAAAAATTAGACATAACTCCTCAAAAACTAGACAATGTTTTTTTGGAGATTGACAAATCCAGCCACTGATATTGCAACAAAATCAAGATACGATACAAGGTTTTTGTCATTTTTTGTCAACGCAGGCATGAGGGGACATCATTTTAAATTCCCTTAGCCTACCAATGACCCTTTTCACATGAATCCTCAGGCTAGCGATTGATTTGGTTTTTTTCTTCTGTCTTGGTCATTTTTTTTGTTTTTTTTTTTTTTTTTTTTTGTACCTGATCCACTTGGAGGCCGAACAAGTGTCACTTTCATTTTTTCCAAATCAGCTGCAAGCTGCTTCAAGCCTCTGTCAGTCATGATCAAATCGCCTACTTTAAAATTATTGAATATTCCACATTCCTTGACATAGCGGCGTCACTTACAACGCCTGAAGTCCGTAATCCAGTTCCAGACGTCACCTATCCGGGAACTGGCTATTCGTCGCCTGGATCAAGACCAACACCTAAGCAAGGATATAAAACGAGATTTGGAAGAATATTCAAACCACCTGATTACTTCCAATGTGATCCTCAGAGAAAGAAGGATGTTATATAAAAATAAAAGAAACTGAAGTTTTTTGAGATTGAAAGGAATCAAATTCTTTACAGAGACCACCCAGAAGACATCGCAGAGCCAACCCGGACAAGTACTTACCAGGAGCAGGAGAGCAACGGACGCTACCAGGAGCAAACGTGGGGCTTCGAAAACGGTTCTCTACGGCCAGCCCTATGAACCACTCCGAAGGGACTATACCGCACGGCGCGAAGGTTGCTAACCCTCAACCGGAAGACCTCCCGCAGCAAAGCCTCGTCCTACCCTCTGTTGCTCTCCCCCTAGTGGGTGACGAACGCCGATCCTAAACCCGGTGGTGGCGGGATCTTTTCCCAATCACTGGTGAAGGAAGGCCCCACCTTCCTGACTACTGCCTTCCCTGGATGAATGAAAGAGGGCCTACAGAGCCTGAATTGGCTGCCCTTGAACTCCTGGTGAGCGACAGAACCAAATTCCTGTCCCCTAAATCACGAGAGTGGAATGTTGATTCGGCACGGACTTTGGAAGACGCTAAAGTCCCAGGGATTTTCGAGACGCCCAGGGCACAAACCACCCGACCCGAGGAGAATCCGAAGAACAACAAGAATGCTATCCGGACCCGGTGGATCCACGGACAGTGTCGAGGGTAGAGGGACGCTCACTGACCACCCAGAGCATACAGGAAACGTCAACGAGCGCTAACCCACCGTCGGGCCCAGAGGATCTACGGACTGCGTCAAGGGACACTCACAGATCGCCCAGAGCCTAACGGTAGCGCCAGGGTCACCAACCGACCGTCGTCACTGAGAATCGTCGGACAGCGTCAAGGAACGCTATTCAACCGTCGGCCCGAGACTCTGCGAACACCTCCAAGGGACGACGTCAGCTGCTCTAAGCGCAGCACCAAGGACGGAAACCCTCGGCAGTGCTACGACCGATCCCCGAGGCCAACGCCTTCTCCCCTGAACTATATTCATATTATCATTGTATTTATTGTAAGTAAGACGAAATATATTGGGATTGGCAAGAACAGGATGCGACTGGCGACCGTGAATTTTTCTCAAAGCCCTCAACCTTCTGACACGCCTGCCTAGGCCTTACGGAGTCAACCTTATACTCTTTTTACATAATCTCTTTTGGAAGAAATATTATATCCTGAATGGTTTTACAAACGATTCCCCCCCCCCCCCGCGGCGTCATAGACTGATGAGGCTCATGCGTACGCTGTACCCTTGACAAAATTTCAGCATTTCGCTGCAACAGTGGCGGTATACTCATCATTGCTTTAGTTTACTTAAAGATCCAAGGATCCAACAGGGTAGCCGGCTCCAACAGAGCCTGACGAATACACGATGTTCCATATCCAAATGTCCACTGCATTTGACATTACGGCTTTAATTCCAGCGAAAATGAAAGTTCATGGTCTTAATTTATAATTTTTGCTATATTGTTTGTTTCGGGGTCTACGTGTGGGAGCATAACTCCACCTAGCTGAGCCAATCCGTGCTCAATGCCTAGCAAATGCTCACAAAATAGGAAGTTTCCTGACTGAATATTCACGAAATGGACATTTTAAGATCTTAATTTCAGCGAAATTACTCAGTTCGGGGCCTATTTTAGGTAGACGGAACTCAGGCTTGCCGGTTCTAAACAGCGCTAAATGTCTGACGAATGCGCGCGAGATATCATAATGTTTCCTGGCGAGATATCAGCGCAATTGAAAGTTTAGGTTCGTACAATTTTCGAGAAATTGCAAGTTTCAGGACTTTTTTTAGTAGCCACTGACGTTGATGGGGCCAGTCCAGCAACTCCCGGGAGTGTCCTAACCTTTATAAACCCCGTGACCCACCACCTTTTCGTACTATCCAACGCGCCCATTGTTGAGACGATTACGCTCGAGGGCTCAGGGAAATTTGAAATGCTACCTAAACTTCGATGTTCGGCTACAGCCGATGTGACTGTGCTGGAGGCTGGAGGAGGACCAAATGTTTCAGGTAGGTTTGTTTCAGGATCCGTCTGAGAGGGGGCTGCAGCATCAGAAAAACGTTGCGAATATTCAGTTCCAATTGGTGGTGACTTCGCCGGATGCATCCCCGACAAGCAAAAAGAAATCCAATCATGTACGTGCTGTATACGTGAACGCGTATCGTTCTTCAGTCTTCACTAGTTGTTTCATTAATTTTGTCGAGTGAAATGGTTAATAAAAAAAAAAGTACTGCATAGTCCCGCAGTGCTCGTCCACTATAATAAATTCGCCTGATAAATCATTTACATCGGTTC
Organism: Corythucha ciliata; assembly: GCA_038030265.1. NCBI lineage: Eukaryota > Metazoa > Arthropoda > Insecta > Hemiptera > Tingidae > Corythucha > Corythucha ciliata. The sequence continues at coordinate 35,165,505 of CM075938.1, read as the reverse complement.
CTCCGGGAAAAACGACAAGAAAAAAGTGGATTAGGGCAATAAGAAGTCGTACAGGTGACATTTCAGAAGCTACCTGTTGTTTCGTTTGCGAGGATCACTTTAACGTAAGTACTTTTTCATTGATTCATTATTATTTACTATAGAGATATAGTAAAATTAAAATACCTGTAGGTACGTTGCTTACGTTTAGCCCCGCTCATGCACATTGTTGGTTGAAAACCTGCATTCTTTGAGTGCCATCATGGCAGATTTGAGCAACCAGGTGGGGGGGGGACATCTTTAAAATCCGTTTGCTCAGCTTAATCTGTAATTAAATTAGCTGCAAAAATCGTAAGATAATCGCAACGTGCATGGGGGTGGAGAGTCAAGGTGTCAGGAGGCCGCAGAAGGGCTCTGAATTTCAATACTATACACTATAAACCATGGTAACAATGGCCAAGACTGACTTGTTATATAAAGTAGGTATATTAAACTCATGCTTGCTACTAACTCTTTCAATAGATCGACGACGACGTGGAGAACATTGTTCAGTTCCGGCTCGGTTACGCTGAACGGATTCGCCTCAAGCCAGGTTGGTTTTAATTTATTTTGCAGTAGACGACTTTCCTTCCTACAATGTTCGCTGTCTTTGAAAATTTACAGGAGTCATTCCTCACATATTTAACTGCCAACGTGATCGCCCTACTGCTCACGAGTCTCAGAAACCAAGGAGTTTACCATAGAAGAGGAAAATTCAAGACATTTTAGAAGAAGCGTTGCCAGGCTGTTCTAAAGACACGCTGCCTCACACAGAACTTGGAGTTGATGCTTCAGTCGAAGAAAATCCTTCAGTCGAAATAGACGATAAATATCGGACTGTACGTTGCTTATCAAGCATCATTTACTGGCCGAAATGCGTCAACCCAAACTCGGGGCATACATTTTTCTCCCTGCGACCGCGACCAAAATTATGAGAGTGACAGCATAACGTCCAACGTCGAATCTGTCTCTTCTTTCAAGCCTAGCTCGTTCAGGATCTGTAGAACGCGTAGATCATGTTGACAGCATTATATAGGGTGTTGAACACTGTTGCTCTCATAAAAAAACACCCGAAAATTTTCTTGGGAATATCTGATTTACATGTGTTTCAATGCTTGGCAAGATTTTTGAATGTAAATATCCACATATTATTATTCCTATATATCACTAAAATTAGGAATAACCACCAATTGGACCTCCTTGCTTACGATTTTAGCTTATCCAAGAGTCAAGCCAGTAGAGAAATTACTAAAATTCTCCATTAATAGCGCATATTTTGAAGCAACTCATATTTTGGCCTGATTCTGAAACAGTTAAAATGAATCTCCCTGTCCAGTGTTGGGCACGGTATTCAGATGTAACGTCCATAATTGATTGTTTTGAAATCGAAATTTAAAAACCTTCCAATTTGGTATCACCGGCAGTGACATGGTCCGAATATAAAAAGAGTAACACGATAAAATATCTGATTTCTTGTACGCCAGATGGCTTTATAAATTTCATGTCTAAGGGCCGTATTCAGAAACCCACCTTTACAAAGCCTTAACTAAAGGAGTTGAAAAATGTGATGGTTTATAAAAATGTGTCATCTGTTTTGAAGCGCATAAAGGAGATGTAAAGGTTAAGGTTGGTTTCTGAATACGGGCCTAAAGGTTTTTACGATCGGATCTCAGATGCTAAAATTACTTCAGTAAGTGGTTACTTGAATGTCCTCGAACCGGGCACATTAGTAATGGCGGATAGAGGATTCAAGACGCTTGATTCATTACTGAACAGCCAGGGATGTACGCTTGTACGCCCGCCCAGTGTTTATTCCGACTTAAAGCCCTCGAAAGCTCAGGTTCTCCAAGCAAAGCAAATTGCTAGCCTACGGAGCATCATCGAAAGAGTGATAGGACGCATTAGAGCTTTTAAAAGCTTGGATATCCACGCTAGAGTCCCACTGAAATCGTTGAGGCTCCTAGACGATAAATTAGTCATTGGTTGCACATTAGGTAATTTGTAAACCCATTTAAAAAATAAGCATCATTTACCATACTATTATTTTATTTACAGAATTATTCAATATTTTTATTTACATGCTTTTTATTTTTGGAAAAATTAATTTGTCATAAAATTCTAAACATAGCTTGATTTTGTTTTCGCAAAATTCCCTATCGAGAGACACCTCTATAAACTGCACTTGCTTAAAATTTGATTTCAAGCACGCCCTCACTGTCAATCCCATCAGGAGAAGCGGCAAATAAAGGCCAATCTTTGCTTTAAAAAATTCTGCATGGCTTAAAACTCCTCTTTAAGGTGGTGTTGGCCAATCGTCTTATCTTGTCTTCCAATAGCAGAACTCTTTTCATCGCCTCAGTTGGACAGAACACTTTCGCCCCTAGTATATGTTCAACTAGAGTACCGTCAGTTTTGCATCTCGAACCTTCGTGAAATTTTGAAGCTGTCACTCTGCCGAAACGAATCTCGTACCAAAGTTTGCATTTAGATTGTTCTTGGGTCTCTGCCTGAATTTGTTTGAGAGCGTTCGATAACATATTTTGTTTCATGTGACAAATAAATGATCCCAAGGAACAATCTGCATTATTATGTTTTTTGAAACTGAGCCACAAATGGAATATGCTCAACATCCGAGGAAAGACGGTAAAGTCAGAAGAAGAAGAGATGTACGACATGACCAGCGAAGATTCATGATGCCCCTTCAACGCGTCGATGAATTTCTCTCCTTCGGCAGGAGTAGTGGCCGCGGATTTTCTGCGTGAAGCGGACGCGTCGGCCAACTCATGACTCGTCATAACTTTGTCCGGCACTGTCGACAGATTTGGCTTCTTCCAGTACGAAATCGTTTCAGTCGGGGATGGCTCGCATGACCGTCGGTGCAACCAGGTGACGATGGCTACGGCATGCTTACACCCTCCTGAAATGAATTTCATCAATTTGAGATATCTTCTTCCACTTTCTGCAGTTGCACATGCATGAAGTTTTATTTCTTAATGTACTGAAACTGAAACTACTTACTTTACTTGCCTTCGCTAGTAAAGGAAGGACACGAATCGCAAGACGCGCTGACGATTTCTTCCTGATTTTCGTCAATGACGCACGTAACGGTGTAAGGTTTTTCCCTAACTTTATGCTCTGGAGTACATGCAGCTCTCACAGTGCAAATATTGTTGTGCCTTAAGAGTTCCACTCTTCCAATAGCATCATCTCCATAATTTTCATTGGCAGATCTGGTTGGAATAAAATACGAATAACGTCATGAGTTAAAGTGAAATCCTTCAATCATTATACTCAATGCTGAAAAAAAATCAAAGCTTACCGAGCTACTTTGAATGACCGAGTCTCAGCGGAAACCCATTTGTTGTTGGTCGAAAAAAATAAGCAAAGCATCTCGCCATTCACAACCGGTAAATTATCTGACGATGCCCGTACGTAACTCATTATTTACGACAAATACTAAGCAATAATTATAATTAAAAAAACGTCTGCTAATGATTATAGCACAGTGCTTCCACGCTTTTCACCCCCTCCCCCTTGTACGATTTTGACGAAATTGATAGGGGACCCTCTGCTAGCCAACACATATATTCCCTGAAAATTTCATCAAATTCTGATAAAAACTATGGAAGGTATGCTTGTTACAAGGATTTGCGGACAGACAGACAGACACGAAACCGAAATTGTTCAGGAAGGTATAAAACGTGAAATGCAAGTGGAAATTTCGATTTTAAAGAAGAAGAAAAAAATATTTCCTAAAAGTGAAAACAATGCTTCCGTAGCTCGGAAGCAAAATAGCCACTGTTTGAAACTTTAGGAAAACAAAATACGTAAACAAAATTGTAACGGTTACACGAGTTTTAAAATCGGGGAAAAAGGGGAGAAACCCTGAGTTATCAAGAGGTTGATGAACTAGGGAGAGCCACAGGAGGCAAATACGTATTAGATGGGTGCTATTACGTCACAATCGGAAAACACACAAAACAATTATAAAATCAACCGTTGCAATTTTCAACTTGAACTTTTTTCTGTTGTTATAGTTATGAAGGAAAAGCCAAAACACCCGTCGAAGTCTTCAACTATTTATTCTCGCCTACGTTGGCTTTTGTTTTAACGACCTGGAACTTTATAACATTTCGGACTTTGGGTAAGAGTTGTCTTGGGCTATGTGGTTGATTTCTCATATTTGGTTTGTTATTTAAATTAGTAATTATGTGTAATTTTTACAATGTTTAGAGCCCTGAGGATGCTAGGATCATAGCGAAACATAGGCGAGAATAAATAATTGAAGACTTCGACGGGCGTTTTGGCTTTTTCTTCATAACTTCATCAACTGTACCCCGCCTTTCTACATACAACCTTTACAATTTTTTCTGTTGTTGTTATAATATTAGTCCGGACCGGAAAACCCAAAAACCTCCCAAAATTTCGAATGGTTGGAATTCCTCCATTTCAAAGGAACAGAACGTCATGAAGAAGACATACATGATCCTTCTTTGGAGTCGGGATTCTTCCGACAAACAGTAAGGCAAGGGCCGGCCATTAGTCGTTGGCGCCGACGCATCAAAGACAATCCTCAACATTTCCCCCTCCCTGCCACCGTGTATTTCTTGAAATCGGCGTATTGAGGCAAATAATATTTATTTTTCGTGGAAGAATTATTTCCGCTCTTTTGAGAAGCCCTCCTGCCCCCGGCCAAGCGCTGTGGCGAATCATTAGCGCCCGGGGTGGTACTATCGAGTGTCACATTCCTTCATGTCACAATCATTATCTGTAGCCAGAACCTTATCTATATGGATAGAGATAGAGAAAGCTATATTTTGGCTCAAAAACGTACAGACCAATACAACTTACCTTCCAATAATAATCATTTTCAATCATTCTCTAGAATTCGACCATCAGCTGGAAATTGAAACACATTCAATGGTAGTTTGTTTGTATGTAGGTATTTTGTTTCTTTGGCTTCAACGGCAAAGTTGTCAAATTCCTTACAGAACAAGCCCCTACCCACTTACAATTTTGTGTTCGTCGGTGATTTAAAGCGTGAGGAAAGAACATTTTAAAACAATTTTCACTTAAATCAACAGAACCATGTTAAATAGAATGAGTGCCAAAGATAAAGCTTTTTCCCTTTTTCCCCCTCACCAACAATAACCAGTACCCAACTGCTTTTTCTCGCCTGTTTAGTTTTACCCTACATCCCTGACTTCCAACATCGGACTTTTGCCTATCCTCTTCTTTCTCGAAGTCTCAAAGTTTTTTTGTTTTGTTTTTCCTTGAGCTTTCTTTTTTATTTTCATCTCTTTAACTTCCGAACTCAGTTAAGATAAACACCATTGAATCAACGACCGAATCCCTCTCGTAGGACATAAAATGAAGTGAAAAAAAAATCTATAAAGCAATATAGCTCCCTCTTTTCTCATACGAAAAACCTCTTCAGTATTATGTAACTAGAAAACCAATTATAAGTGTAAATTGAATCTCATACTCGTTTCCAGACAATAACGGTATAACAGTTGGGAGGGACCTCTCCCTCACTGTAGTACATACCTGCAAACAAACTGCCTGAGCAAGAAAAATAAAAAAACAGCAATGATACTATTCGATGGTTGGAATGGATGCTGCGGAATAGGTATAGCGTTAGTGGGGGTGAGGAGAGATGCTTTAACGCTGATGGATGATGGTATTATTATTCCATCTAGCGATTGCCCATTATAAGGGGTGGGTGGATAGGAAAGCTTTGGGTCAAAAACTTCCCAATGGTAGTCGATTCTTTTTCGGCAGCGCTCACACGCTCAGGATAGACACTATTCTTCCCCCCTTTCACGTTCAATATCCTAAAACAAAGCGTAACAGGAAGTGGCGGCGGAAAATGTCATTCAATCAGAAGGATAGACAATAAAATAAACTGGTGGTTGTATTTTCGCGAATTGTAAAAAATAGTTAGATGAACATTAAGCACATTGAACCGTATAATACGATGTGCTATAATTTCCCTAGCTGAAAACGTAGGTATTTTGGCCAGGCATGTCAAATTGACTTTTTGTCCTAGATGACTACTTTTCAGTAAGGAAGCATAATTGAACTTTTCCCCAGCCGGGGAAAAGCAGAATGCAATTCGACGCCCCGGGATCGGCTATTTCTCGTTAGGCACCCCATTGATGAGGGGGTGGAGCTCCTTTCCTTATGACTTCATTATCGTATCCTAAACCTCTGCTGAGTCGCTGAGATACACAGTTTCGTAGGATACTATCTATTCCGCATCTACCTCAGAAATGCATAATATTTCCTCCCAAACCCACAAACTGCACTTCAATCATTTTTTTTTTTTTTTTTTTTTTTTTTTTTTTTAATTTTTCGCTGCATGTAATAGGTATGTTCGTTATCGTATCACTGAGAAAAAAAAGTCGGTAAGCTCACTCGGTTAGACTTGAAACTCGGTCGTTCTTACCGTGAAAACGGCTGGCTTAACCTGACTTTTTTAACCGTGTTAGTTCGGTAGACACGGTTGAACAGGTAAATATGGTCAACCTAACCGAGTTTGAGCTAAGATCTGTAGAACCAACCGTGCAATTTAACATTTTAACCTTGTCTGTCAGTTAATACCGGAATAACCGAGTTGCTCATTCTAATGGACGTTGAACCAGCCTACTACCTAACGGTTAAGACTACCGAAACTCGGTTAAACAAAGGTCACATTTGTATGCGGCTCGTGCCGAGTGCCCGGTGGTTCAAAGAAGAGTAGGTGTAAGGATAAAATCCCCCCCTCCCGAGCTAGTCAATAGAACTGGATCGGGGGGGGGGGAGTATATCCCCTACCCCTCCATCTTACAGTGAAAGGTCCCAGATCCACCCTTGTTTTTGTCTTTTTCGTTTGTTCATCTTTATCAATTCTGGTTACTTATTGTAATTACTCTCTCTATTAATTCGGAAATTCATATTTATACATAATCGTGTTCAAAGCAGAAGCCCATTCTCACTAGACCGCCTGGCCTTGGCTTGGAAAGAATGATGGGCACACACAAAAAAAAATAACGGTTGGGGAATTGGGGAGTAGATGTGGATCACATTAGACAAAGATGGGCGGAGGGGCACAGGACAGGAGGCAAGCCTCGAGCTGCTTGCGTAGCAGAAAAAAGAAAAGAAATAGCGCCCCGCAGCATGCTCAAGCTGACAAAGTCCCAACCTTGAAAGTCGGCTAGCTACACAGAACACGGTCAGCATCAACCGTGTAGCAACTCCCTCCACCTAACAACCAGCTCCGAGGCTCCGACAAAGCATAATTCCTCTCCCTCGCTGTTCATTCTGGGTTCTGCGTTTGGGATAGAAACTAGAAAGTGTGCTTTTGTCAGTCGCGTAAATTTTATTGAAAACTTGCAATTGCAAAGTTTAGAGTGTTCCTATTTTTTCTGCCTAAATTTAGTAAAGAGGAAGCAAAAGGTTTACTTCGTTCATGGCCTGTCCGAAGACGTAATCGACAAAATCGCTGGTAAGTAGATACATGATTAATTTGTATCAGTGCACGATTAATTTTATTTCGATGGTTTCTGGTATTTGACTAATTTTTCAATAGCGGGATTTCAATGGGAACACTCTCATCTCAATACATTTAGACGATGTTAGATTTGGTGGGAAAGGTAGGGGTATTATTTATCTGGTATAACGCGTTGAGCGGCGCGGCGCAAAACCAACGATCTTGATGAATTTTAATTTTATTTAATCTTGGAAGTTTTCTATTTTGTCTTCTTCAAAACGTGTTGAAAACTGCACATATATTTCTTCCTTCTTCACTACTGCAACAAACCTGTCCAAGGTGAACTCCTCGTAAAGCGGAAAACCTGTCAATTGCGGGAAAAAGGGCCGTTCTCTTGAAATAAGTAATGCACGTTTTTCGCTAATAATTGTGGAAACCTCTCCAACGTGGAAGTGGAAAGCCTGAAACAGCAGCACAGTGCAGCTGCAAGGTAACAGTACTGCTTGTTATTTCAATTTTCAACAGCCTTAACTTAAAACTTCTGTTTTTTTTTTAGGAGCCCCATCTACTTCATTCAGTGGACGTCGGTGTCGCCTCCCCTGAGAAAATGTAACATAGTACAGCTGCAAGGTCACAGTACTAGATCTAGTCGCTGTTTCGAGCTGGAACAACCGAAATTAATTTTTTTATTGAATTTTTTCTAGGCTACGCAGTCACCGGGCAGATTGTAAAATTGTTAAAAAAAAAAAAAACAAAAACAAACAAACAAAACAAAACGCCAGCAACCCAGAGTAGAATCGCCTAATAAGGAAGTGATCGGATTGAAGTACTCTTCGATAGTGCAACAACAAAGTCATTGGTCGTTTTTTCACTCTTCAATGAGCGAATGAAGACACAGAATCTCAATATGCGTGTGTATACGTACATTCATGTACTTTGAAATACATACTAGCATTAAATAATTATTTTACGAAACGCTCTTATTTTGCTGCTAATGTTTATTTTAATTACGTATGTGTCCTAATCTTAATTTTCATAATTTTTGTAGCGCGCCTGATTACTCTAGAGTTCAAAGCGAAGCGTGGGTCGGTTTCTGCATCGCATACGTTTTCTCGCCTAAGATTACTAGTGAGGAAAGAAGAAGAAAAAAAAAATGCTACAACAACAAAAGAAACCTAGATAAAATTACCGACTACTGTTGTTGAGTCTAGCACAGTTCGGTTGGAGTTCAGAAGGTTAGTTTGGCTGACTCAACGCGGCTGGCTTCCCAAAGCATAGTGAGGAGTATCAGATAAGTGACGATTAAAACTACAAAATTGTTTGCCTGACTGACATTTCAGAAACGATCAAAATAGCGAAGTGAATTTGGTAAGATTAACGGAACAGGAATGGTACGAATAACTCAGCAAAGTGGGTTGGGTCAACCGACACTTTACGGTCAAAATAACCGAGCAGTGTGAGTGGCCTTGACGTTATGTATTGGGTTGCTATAAACGAAAGATCGGTTGGAGCAGCAGTATTCATGTGGAACGAATGACGGATCAGACTGAGTTAGTTTAACTGTAAAGCCGGTAGAGATAACCGAATATTCGGTAGTCGCTCGTTAACCAAGCGTTCAGTTAAAATAACCGTGTTGAATTTTGACCGAGTCTATTCGGTCAACCTCGGATCAACCGAACTAAGTCGGTCAGAGAGTTGCAACCGAGCAGACACGGTTATCAGGGAACTAGGTCAATTAGACCAAGCATACTCCTAACCGTGTCTGCTCGGTTGCAACTCTCTGACCGACTTAGCTCGGTTGATATTGACCGATTATCTGTCGATTTTTTTTCTCAGTGTAAGGTACGATTTATGGTACGAAAGGAATGAGAAAAAATACAACCACAGCGATAAGATCAATTCAGATCTGAGTGGAGTCATTTGGGACGATGTTTTCTCTGATGATATAAATAGTACTCTGCAAAAATTGTATGGTGTACTGATGTCGGTGGTTGATCTGTTTGTGCCTCTTAAAAAATCTGGTAACATGAGATTCCCAGCAGGATTATATTCCCAGTGAGGATTATAAGGCGTAAGAATCGATTACAAAGGCGATATAAAAAATTTGGCGACTTGGAGTTATACGGAAAGTATTGTAGTCTACGTGATCTTTCCAAGTTGAATATTAACAGGGATTACCGATTCATAACAATCAGTTAAATACTGTTACTAATGTCAAGTGGTTCTGGTCTTTTGTCAACTCAAAGCGATCATCTCATCATACTCCTACAGTTTTTAATTTTGGCAGCTCTCGTTTCTCGGACCCTGCTGATGTATCGCAGGCTTTTGCTGATCTGTTTAGTATTAATTTCAGACTGAGCTTGGACACCAGGCTTTTCAAGTGATGATTCGCTTGGTGATGTTGATCTCAATAGTGTACATTTTTCCACCTCTGCGGTACTTAAGACTCTTAATTCATTGAAGCCCAATCTGAGTCCTCGGCCTGATGGATTCTCAGAATATTTCGTTTGAAATAGTAGTGGCTCCCTTTGTCCTCCTCTTGCTCGCCTATTTAATTTATCCCTATCTAATGGTATCTTTCCTGATGCTTGGAAATATTCTTACGTAACTCCGGTTCATAAGAAAGGCACAAAGACTGATGTTGAAAATTATAGGCTAATTAGTAAGTGTTGTAGTATGTCTAAAGTTATGGACTCTATAGTTGCCTCAACTTTCTCAGAATCCTTTAAGAACACAATCTCAGAGAGTCAGCACGGTTTTTTTAGGGGTCGATCGCCTGTGACAAATTTAATTATGTACAAGGATTTTATTCTATCTTCTTTTGACGCTGGTGAAGTGGTTCACTCTGTTTATACTGACCTGACCAAGGCGTTCGACTCAGTGGATTATTTTCCGCTGATTCATAAATTGCGTTTGTCTGGAGTAAGGGAACCGCTTCTGAGTTGGATTCGGAGCAGATCTTTTCGTGTTGGTTATGGAGGCGTTTTTCAGCTCCGGTTAGCATAGGTTCAGGTATACCTCAGGGTTCTCGGTCTAGACCAGTCTTGTTTTATATTTTTATTAATGATGTGGTCAGGGCTGTTCAATCGTCGAGAGACTCTCTGTTTGCGAATGATCTCAAGATCAGAATAGCCCCAAAAATACGGGAAGTGGAGCATCACATCAAAAAACATTGCAATGTGCAAAAAACACTTGTTACAAGCTAAGTCCTTTAATGTTGTCTCCAATGGTGCCATCAAGCTTCTCTGAGTAGAAATAAATGTCGAATTATGAGGAAACTTGATACGCTGTGCAGTTAACGATGACAGAAAGCAGCGAATGCCACTAAGCTCGACGGTTTTTACACTCAGTTCTTTATTTTTCGGACATAAATGTGAAGTAATAGCGAAGGAAGTCCGAAAAGTCAAACTCGTGACCTTTTTGCACTCGGAAGAATACTTGTGCACGAATTGACGTACCGGACCCAATTGAAAAGCCTGCCGCGTCTTGGACCCAAAATTAAACAGGAACTTTAAAAAAATGAAATGCACTAAAAACTATTAAGAGAAACAGAGCACTCAATGCTCATCTGATAAATAAAAAAGTCGTAAGATGGCCGCCAGTTGATACCACCTATACAGCCTGAGTGCAGGCAGATCTTTAAAATAGCGCAGTGGGTGCATGGCGTTTTGACTTGTTTCTAGTTTGTGAAATGGGAAATTTATGTTTTTTAGCATTGAAGAGAAAAGATCGTGAACAGTTTCCACCCGATTCAAATTCGCGAAACATGACAGATATTCTAGGAATGTAGTACCCATAAGTTGCACGGGGAGAGCAGATATCACGGATCATCCACTTTTCTCAGTTATTATGGGACATAATGGAATAGAGCTATGGAGCAAGCTCCCTTGGTTATATGGGGCCCCTACCCATTTTCTGAATTTGAGCCAAAAGCAATGTAAAAGAAGGAAGTTGGGACCGATTTTAAGCCTTTTCGGGGCCTCCATTTTTTTTTTTTTTTACAAAAATTTTGAAAGCCAAGGGGGCTACCCCCTAGCACTTTGGAGTATCACCCGTAATAATGGAGATAAGTAGGTGATGTATGTTATCTCCCACACGCTGTCTATTCATATTTCGTGATGGAAATTTAACTTCCCAGATAGTTTTCAGGTTCCCCTTCAGTAAAGAGTCATTGATTATAAGAAATTTTTGGACGAAAAACGCAATTGAAAGAAAAATGTGTTCTTGGAATCATCAAATTTCCTGAGCCCATAGCACAAAACCGTCGAGGTTTACAATAATAGTTTATTTAATGGAAGTAGTAGGAAATGAGCTTTATTTTTTTTCGCCCAAAGGATTTCGCTATACCTTCTAGTTCTAGAGTTAGAAAATAAAAACTGGAAAAACGAACTTTCTAAGCTACCCCCACTTCATAGTGGCACTTATACTAGGGGGGGGGGGGATCTTATCACATCACCATGTACAGGAGACCTCTACACTTTCCCGCAAAAAAAAACCTTCCGTTGTATTTAGATCCTCTATTTTTCTTATTTTTACTGGACTACTGCACGTAATTCTCTTTTTTAAAAGAATAACATAGAAAAAAGGATGAAAAGACGCACTGTGGGAAACAACCAGAAAGTGAAGACTTGTAGAGCGATGATTGAAAAGAGTTGCTGATAAAAGCGTGCCTTTTACAGAACGTCACGTGGGGGTTGAGTAGTGAAGAAGTAGAAATAGAATGGAAAGATAAATACGTCATGCACTCTGGCTGGGAATTTTTATTTTTCTTTCGCTGTATACATATTATACGTTTCCTATTATAGGTGCCTAATTCATTGGAAAAACTACTCTTATTGAAAAAAAACAAAAAAAAAAACGAATTTACATGAACATTTAACAACGTTGTTATGTAAGGTTTGTGGAAATTGGTCTTGGTGGGGAAGGGGAGGGGATTTGAACTGCTAGGCTCCAATTCAGGTTTTAAGCAAAGCCCAAAAGTGGTGTGAGGGGCTATGAAACAAGGAAAGCAAAAAAGAAAGGATTAAATGTTGGAGGTTCAGGTATACGTGACTGCAGGATTTGTTTTTCTTTCGATGAATTTGGTCTTTTCGCCCAAATTATTTACAAAAGATTCAGTCAGCCCCATTCCTCCGAACTTTAGCCGTACAAATATTTTCCTGGATTAAGGGCTTTATTGTTCCGAGATTAAAATTTCCTTTAAAGCCAGCCTCTTGATTTATTCTTGTTTGTTCTTTAACGTGACCAAACTTGTGCATAATAATGAAATTGCTCTCAGGCTTGGTTAGCCAAAGACTTCAGCACAGACGGAGTTCTCGGTCAGGCCTATTTATCGAACATTCAACCTGACAAATATGACAATAATAGACAATTACAAAGAAGTATGCGTCGGCGTGTGTGTACAGCGTTACCAAATCTGCGAGTACATGTTACTTGCAATTCGTGTAACAGTCTCAAACCCCGTTAACGAAGACAATATTCAGGTTTCCGGGCGTCTAAAATCAAACCATGCATGATTGTGACGTCTAAAGTAGTTAAATAAAAATAATATAACATTAATTGTTCCCAATAATTTCCTTTGAAAAAGGGAAGAGGCATTGGTTTACACACCAACTCTCTTAAATCATTAATCCTAAACTGTTTCTGGGACTTATAATGCTGGAGTGGAAAGAGAGAGTTTCATAGTTAATCATGAATGGGTCGAGGGGTCACGTTAGAGCAGTTTGCCCTTTCAGAGCAACTTTGTTCACAGGTTTAAGTCGTGGTGAAGGGGATTGAGAGCGAGAAAGATAGGAGGCAGAACTTTCAGTCGCTGAAAGGCCCTTTTGTTTATACGGGCAAAGGTGAATTGCAGCCTTCAATAGCATTTTTTCCCCTTTCACCACTTCATACTAGTCCACAGTCAACTTGACTGCTTTATCGGTGCGCCAGCGCACGCATTTCCGCAGCACAATTAAATTTACATTAAGACACAAATTAAGGAAAGCATCATACATACATCTCATTCAACTCGTGGTAGGCAAGTCATCTAATAATTGTAAGACATGAAAATCGCGTAAGGTCACAAAAAATTGAACATTTCTGAATTTTTGGTATGTTGTTTGGGTAGGAACCAATAGTGTAAAATCATGGTTGCAACTTCGAAACACCTGAGGTAACTTCAGGGTGGTCGAATGACGTCGGCATCTTTTTGGCTTTTTTTACGTTTGGCGTATATCTTTCAAACTACGCGTCTTAACTTTTTTCTTTGTACGTTGGACAATAATAAATTAATTGAGTTTGGAAGACCCTTTCTACGAACAATTATGGGATCATTCCCTCTTCACCCCACACCATCATAGTCACAACTGTGAATTTGGGGGAGTGGGTAGGCTGAAAATTAAAAAAATAATCTTTGAAATTAAGTACTCACCATTTTTTTACTTGTTTTGAGTTCCGAGTAAAAATTGCTTGCCAGGTGGGGACCGAACCTACGATCTCCTGGTTGAGCAGCAGGTGCTCTAACCAACTGAGCTATCCGGGAGTCCATGCAATGGGCAAATCCACCCGGGAGAAATCCCCTCTCGGAACTCAAACTGCACCAATCGGGAGCAGAGTGGCCGAGGTCGCTAGGGCGTCAACTCCCTCAAGATGTCCAGATATCTTGTGCTGAGTGGGTTCGAGTCCCACACTACAGGCTGGATGGAGTCGTGCATGCAAGAAGGCCACGTAAAAGAAGAGCGCAAGCAAAAATCGTACCCCCTCCTCCTCCTCCTCTACTCTTTCAGGGGTTATGGTACCTTCCTCTTGACCGTATAAGAAGAGAACAAATGTCTGCCCAAGAAACTTTATGTATGAAGAGTCTTTCTTGACTTGCGTTTTGTATTTTTAACGTTAATTGACCTCCTTCCTTTCGTATCTTAAATAAATGGAACCTTACGAGAACGAACATTTGATTCCATGAATTTTCAATATTATTTGCCGTGATTTCGTGTTTAAAACTGTTTTCAATCATTATCCATGGATTTTTACGGGCAAAAATAGAAGGGCTTAAAACGATAAAAGTAGGTATTTTGATTAGATTTCACGATTTGTACACCAAACCTGGCTTCATAGTAGCTATCCAAAAGAAATTAAGAAGACCCTTCACAAAGTTTCTCAGGTAAATAGAAAGGATTTATGCGCTCTTCTTATATACGGTCAATAGACAAGCATCCAGGTATAGCGTCGTGCCCTCCTTATACGATCTTCACTTGTGCTCTTCTTTTACGCGTTCTTCTTGCGCAGAATCGGCTGGATTAATTAGGAGCAAAGGTCAACTTATGAGTAAACAAGTTAGAAGTAAAATGTATGCTCTCGCCCTCATCCACGACACCTTAGAGCAGTAGCTTTCAACCTATTCCGTCTCGCGACCCATGTGCGTAGTATTGTGACCGTGAGACGACCAGACTAAAACTGTTCCAAAATCCCGGAGACGAAACAAAGGGACCGGGCAAAGGATGAGAAAGGGGCGAACCAGACATGTTTTTTAACAAATCATTTCATGTAATAATCAAAATTTTGGGGAAATTACACATAAAACGATGGGCAAAAGCGATTTTTATAATAGAGTAAAAATAATAAGGATATAACTTAAAACTCACAAGAGATAGAAAAAGAGGTAGGAGAGGGAGGTGAAGATTGGAATGAGAGTGCCAATTTTTATTTCTCTATTTCTCGCAAAAAGCGCTTAATACTAACGCTTATCTTCGGTAAACAATGGGGCAATCAATTCGGTAACGAAAGTAATAGTAATTTCGTTTATTGTTTCATTCATTAAAAGAATGTTACAACAGAATTCAGTATGACATTATACAATAAAATAGAATAATTTCACAATATCATACAGTAAAATAACATACACAATACAATGCAGAACAATGAACTATATTATACATAACCGTCTGTTATCGAATTAAGTGGACTGTATTATAAAGTAACTGAAAATGGTGGAAAATGCGACAAAGGATGCTAGCAAAAACTATAAAAACAATTAAGCAAAAAAAGGTAAAAGGGACGAAAGAATAGCAAAGGATAGCTCACCCGTAAGGCAAAACGGCCACGATGAAAGAATCCGTCATAAAACACAGAGCCGAAAATTATTAAAACTTGTATCGTGCGCTACGCAAGGGAGACAAAGGTTGCCGGTCCCGAGGTTGCCTAACATTACGGCATGGGACAGAGGGCTGAGCAAAGAGTCCAAAGCTCACTTGAACGGCACGGCAAGTGTCGCAATAGGCGACCCGGTTAAATTCCCCTCCTACCCAATCATGAGTTTTCCAGGTGGACGAAGCGCCGAAATGAAAGAGTCGTTCGCCAGCCACCGGCTCGTGGAAGTGTAGCCTGTTTAATTGTGCCCTGAGAACCATCGTGTCCCCCTCCCCCCCCAGTCGTCTCTTAGTTAAAATTGTAAGTGGGTTGGGTTTGCTTAGTTAAGTCAATAAAGTTTAGAGTGTGACTCGTGATTTCTTTATTTTGTCCTGTTCCTCCCCTGTAACGGTCCGTCAAAAGACCCCCCCCCCCCCGTTACAAACTAGTTAGTTAGTGGAAGCAAGTGGTTCAAAAATTTCGAACTGCCTCTTCGATCGGAAGAGGAACGACCTTGACAACAGGTCTCACAAAATACTTGGAAAGGTATTTTCCATTGACGCAGGTACCCGTCCGAACCTTTACAACTCTTACTTCTCCCGAGCCATCGGGATAAACCTCGGTAATTCTACATGTTGCCTACGAGAGCGGAGTAACATTATCTTCTTTTAAAAGAACCAGTGTAACCACAGTTGAAGGAGAACTCCTTTTTGTCCATTTAGAACCATTTTGGAGTTGGGACAAATACTCCTTATGCCACCTTGACCAAAAGCTATGCTGTAGGTGCCTCACAAGAGCCCATCTGTGGACAATTTGTTGAGGAGCCTTGTCTGCAGAGACTGGAAATGGAATCATCATCAAAGGTCCTTGAGTTAAAAAATGCTCAGGTGTAAGGGGCTCGAGATCATTTGGATCGGTACTTCGCGGGAATAATGGCCTAGAATTTAGACAAGCCTCGACTCTAGCGAGAACTGTGGTGAGTTCCTCAAACGTCATGATTACGTTGCCCATGATTCTCCGCAAGTGAGTTTTGACTGAACGTACTAGAGATTCCCACAAACCACCAGCGTGGGGCATCTGAGGGGGATTGAAGAACCAGGTGATTCCACGACTCGCATACCAATTATGAATGATTTCTTCATTGCTCAGAAGAGACCAGAAGCGTCGTAGCTCCCGTTCGGCTCCTACGAAATTGCTCTTGTTATCCGAATAAAGAGAAGGCAGCCAAAAATGCCTCAGTGCTTAACGACGAGAGTACTTCCAAGTGACACGCTTTCGTGGTCATACACACGAAAACGCACACGTATGCTTTTACAATAGGTGCCTTGCGGAGCAGGGAGGCCTTTAGTGGCAGGGGTCCAAGGCAGTCCAGGCCATTTTTTAAAAATGCCTTGCACGGCGCACTTGCACGGCTTTCGGTAGGTTTCCCATGATAGGGGTGTTGGGATCTGTAGGGTTGACGCGAAAGCAGGCGACACATTTGTGAAAAACCACCCTAACCCGCCGTCTGGCTGACACAAGCCAGAATCTTTGGGCCAGCATTGCCAAGAGAGCAGACGGCCCTGGGTGCCCAAAGTGAATGTGGTAAAAATTAACAACCAGATCGGTCAGGGGGGAACGATTTGGCAGGAGAATTGGATGACGTGCGTCGTAGGACCTGTTTGCGGCCATAATTCGTCCACCTACTCTTAATAAACCTTTATCATCAATAAAAGGTGCGAAACCTGCTAGAGTCTTGGGCAAAACATGCCCTAGTTTCAACGCGGAAATTTATTTTCCAAAACTTCTTTGTTGAACGCGGGAAATACACAATTCGAGAGCTTTAGCCAGCTCGTGCGTCTTCAAAGGACCTCTTGTTCTTCGACGCGAGGGAGTCAAAAACCGAAAACAGTAGGCCAGAACTCGTTGAAGCTTCAAGAGATTTGAGAAGCGACTAGTAATGTTGTCCAGAAAGGGACAGATCTGAACAGTCAAACATTTGACACTGACTTTCTCCTCCAGATCAAATGAACTAAAGTCGGTTGTGGGAGGTTTGAAAAAAGACCATGCTTTTGGATCTTGTGACAACCATGAAGGGCCTTGCCACCACAGAGTATTTCCGATTAAACAGCTGGGAAGAGAACCCCTAGACGCCACATCCGCCGGATTGTCCTCCGACCGAACGTGCCGCCAATCCTCCGGCCTAGTCAATTGCTGGATCTGGTCTACTCGATTGGCGGCAAAAGTTTGCTATCTATTAGGGGTCGAACTGATCCAATAAAGCACTATAGTAGCGTTACACTAACGTAAGGTCGCCTCGAAATTTACAACCTTGGTCAAAATGTCCTTGGCTGTATTTATGAGTTGTGCGAGCAAGTGTGCACCACACAATTCTAACCGCGGAATCGTAATTTTTCGTTTTACCGGAGCTACTTTGGTTTTAGCCATTATCAAAAATACCCTGGACTCGGATGATGTGCGCACTAATAAATAAACGACAGCCGCGTAGGCGATTTCACGTGCCTCACAGAAACCGTGAAGTTCATATTTTGGATCTTCACCCAAAGAACGAAAGCAACGAGGAAGTTTAAGATTTTCAAATGAACTAAAATCTTTTGCAAGCTCGTCCCAACGACTCAAAAGAGGTGTCGAAAGGGGATCGTCCCATCCTAATTTATCTGCCCATAAATCCCGCAAGAACAATTTCGCAACTAAAACGCTTGGGGCAATAAAACCCAAAGGATCGAACAGTCGAGCCGTGAATGAAAGGACCTAACGTTTAGTCCGTGCACCCTCGGAGTCAGACACCTTAAAAGTTAAAACGTCTTCCTTTGGACTCCACTGCAGCCCTAACACCTTAACGATGGGATCGGCTGTGTCAAAAGACAGCAGCTCAGGGTCCGCGCAGTCACTGGACTCAATTTCACACAAAACTTCGGGAAAATTAGTTCTCCACTTTCTCATGGAAAAACCTCCACGTTTTAAAACAAGGACGGAATCCTTGCTCTAAGATCCGCTTTACTAAAAATCGGCCTTGACATATCCCCTTCAAAATCCATAATTTGCCCTTTCTCCAGGTCAAGAGCTTTCCCATTGCCTCCTTCTGTCGACGTTGGAGATCTTACAGTCCCTGTACGTGACGAAGTCAAATTCTTAGGAATGACCCTGGATCGTAAACTTAATTGGTCGAAACACATCAACCAGCTTGTGACAAAGGCTGAAAAATACATCAATGTAATGCAGATAGTCAGTCACTGTCGCTGGGGAGCAGACCCCAAAATTATGTTGACCTTTTACAGAGCTACTATTCGCTCATTATTTGACTACGGATCAGTTTTTTATGGCCAGGCAGCACATAATCATCTCCGAAAGCTGGACATCATACAACATAAATGTATCAGACTTTGAGTGGGTTTCTTGAAATCGACTCCTATTGATGTGATGCTACGTGAGGTGGGAGAGTGTCCACTACACATCAGGAGAGGAATTCTATCTGACAGAATGATTCTAAAAATTAAAAGTCTCTATCCTCACCTATTCCAACAGCTGTCAACCCTTAACCAACTTGATCTTTCCTCTAAACATTGGATGAAAAAGAAAGCTCCCTTATTAGCAGTAAGCTTTCGTAGCATTCATAACACTTGTCAACAAGTGCTATCGTTAGATCGATTACCAATGTTTAATCTAACAGGGCCAATATACTCATCCTTTCTTTCCGGTCTAAACATTGAAATCAATTATTTGAAGTTCACCCATTCAGCTAGTCACATGGTCCAAACACCTGAGGTTAAAGTCTCACAATTATATCCCGATCACTACAAAATATATACAGATGGTTCAGTATCTCAATCGGGTGCAGGTTGTGCCATATACGATCCAACCCTTCAGGTAGGCAAACAGTTCATTTTAAAACCTCAAACATCTGTTTACACCGCAGAACTTTTTGCTATTTTAGAAGCCCTTAAGTACTTCAGTGAACTAAGCCACAATGATTTGTTGATCTTGTGTGATAATAAAGGCCTTGTCAAGAGCCTTCAGAACCCAATAATCAACTCAAAAACATATAAAGTCACTGTGGACATAATATACTTAATAGCTAGTTTGGCGCACAACTGTAAGACCGTTTCACTTACGTGGATCCCAGCTCACAAGGGTATAACGGGTAACGAACAAGTAGATCACCTAGCCAAAACCTCATATCATAATCCAGCTGCTAAAGTTGTTGACCAAACATTTTCATACTTTGATTTATATAGGTCGTTAACAGTACCTCACCATGAACTCTGGATGCAGGCGTACACAACGTCACTCAAAGGACAATTTTATAAACGAATGTTTCCCAACATTAGTACTAAAACATGGTTCACTGGAGAATATTTAACCAAAGACTGCATTAGGACTATCTGTAGATTAAAATCCAACCACGGTTTAAGTCAACAATTCTTACATTCAATGGGCATCGCCCCATCAGCCAATTGTGAAGCATGCTCAACTATAGGTACTCTCGAACACACTATAATGGAATGTAAGACCTACTCTAATCAAAGGCATATTCTCTTCCTTAAATTGAGCAACTTAATCACCAATCCATTCAATTATCAATCAATCCTTTCATCAAACACAGTCCCGGTCTATGAAGCCTTATATACATTCGTTAAAACTATCAATTTTAGGGTATGAATGACTCTACCTAGAGTAATTTATACTTAGAGTTCGAAATATATGGCTGTATGGTTCACAACCAATGCCAAAAAAAAAAAAAAAAAAAAAAAAAAAAAAAAAAAAAAAAAAAACTCACCATATAGGGTTGGAGGTGTTGAAGGATCGGGGAGTTCTGGTCAAGTGTTTCTTTTTACTTTTTATTTCTAGTTGGGAAAAAAGGACGAGGGGAAAAAGGGAGAATAAAAAGGAGGAATAAAATTTATTAAAATTGGCTGTCAGCGAATTCTTCGTCTTCTTCTTTCCAACCGAAGAAAAAAAAAGGGGGGGGGGCGTGTTCTTTCGGCAACGACAACGGACGTAGAAAACTGCACTTTTAGAGGAAGGATTTTTGGGAGACACAGAGATCCTTTCGGCGCCGTTGTTGGACTTCTCGGCAAACCTAAAGGTCCCGTAATTGTGCTCCCATCACCTCCTCTATTGTGGCATTGGTCACAGCGGAGGGGCAAGAAGCGTCGAAAACGACACTAGTCTTCGTGGTCGTACTCTCCTCCTTCACGACACAGTGATGGGGGATGAAATAACCTTCATCAGAGTCAGAGGCTGGCACAGCATAATTTTCGTCTAAATATTCGCCCCTAGCGCGAACGTACTCTTCCTTTAATTTTGGATGACTCTTCAATCGCCTCTCAAGAGAAAAAAATATTTTCAGCGCAATAGCCCTCGAATCACCAAGTTGTGGCTCATTCGGAGCAAAAATCAGGGGAACTTCGAAACGACGATAATTATCCGCGTACAAGTCCCGAGGGTCTTGACGGGAACCGGCGGGGACCTTTTCAAGCTCCCAAAATGAGTGAACAACGTGGTCCAAGGAATTCGTAACGCACAAACAAACTGTTGAGCAGAGCGAGACTTCTCGCTTTTCAGAAACAAGGGAAACTGGTCCGAGAACTACCCATCCAAGAAACGTTTCGAACAGTGCTGGAGTTCCAGGAGGCCCTGCTCGTTTTCGGCCCGTCATGAGACGAGCGAAAAGGTCGGCACCTATCAGAAAATTTATATCCCCGGGAATTCCCATTGACGGATCCGCAAGAGGCAGGCCACTCAAATGGTCCCATAATCGCGGAGGAAGGGCCTTAGACGGCGAATTTTCAATGATCGTGTCGATCAGCAGAGGAGACGTAGCAAACGACGGGGTGGTTTCACTAGCGACGGGGGAAAACCGGAAAATGACTGCCTCCTGACGGTTGGCGACACTCGTCTGACCTAACCCGAAGACAGGGGTGTTAGTCGGAGAGCGCGGAAGTTGTAGACGATCGGCTAGATTTTTGGTCACGAAGCTACATTGACTTGCGGAATCCAATAAACCACGCGCTAAAATTCTGGAGCCATCAGCGGCTTGTGCCGCTGATAGCGGCTTGTGCGTCAGAGGTTTATAGACGCTTGACGAGTGATGAACGATTTAAACATTTATTAATATTGACGTGGGTCCCCCCCCCTTAATGGAATTTGAGCAGTGTAGAAGTTTGCACTTAACAATGGCCTGATACAGGGAGGCCGAAAACGGTCCTGCACCTAAAAATAAATCTGTGGAGAGACAAACAATTTTCGATCATTTCACTGAAGATTGAATCCCAGTAAGACTGGCCCTGGTCGACTGTGAATCTGTTTGAGTTTTGAAACACAATAAATGATGGTGACTCGATTTACAGGTTTTACATTGCGTTTTTACTCTAAAATACTTGGAGGGGTGTCCAAGAGATAGGCATAAAGCACAGGCCTTCTTATCTCTAACCACGGAGTAACGTTCTCGAGGTTGCAACGCCAAGAATGTAGGACAGTTCGGGACCGCATGACTCCTAGAGCAAAGTAGGCAACTGGGATTGGCGGTAACCACTAAGGATAATTTCCGGAAATCTTTCTTCAGATTACTTTTATTTCCTCCCACAATGGAATCAGATGACGTCGTAATGCGCCCACCATTTTGCGCAGCCCTTAAAGACTGAATACGCCTCTGCAAAAAGTTCATGAGAGACTGATAACTGGGCGGACTGTTCGTGTTCGCCATCTCAAATTGTTCTCGAGTTACGGGGTCGACCTTTCACAAAATCAGGGAAGTGAGGATAAAATCCCATTGGTCCGTTGGGTATTTGAGAGCCTTTAAAGCTTCAATACTCGATGTCATTGTAGTGACTAAGCTGGTTAGTTCCTCGACAGCCCGTGAAATTGGCTTATAATCCAAAATCGCGTTCAAGTAGCATAAGGCTACGCTACGGGAGTCATCGTAGGTTTTCAAGAGAATGTCCCACGCGACGGCAAAATTGCAGCCATCGAACGAAAGTGACTGAATTTTCCTCAGCGCGTCACCCTTGAGGCAAGCTTTGAGGTATTGCAATTTGTTTACATCAGACAGGGACGATTCCGACTTTACTAAAGATTCGAAGGTGGACTTGAACTCAAGCCACGATTTGCTGTCTCCGTCGAACGTACCAAGAGGAATTACCGGAAGAGCGGGACTTCTCCATTTAGGAGGGTCAGGGGGAACAGACCTAACTTTGCTGGGCGCCATCCCCAGAGATTTCGGGAAGTGATGTCCCTAAATTCGGCGCCGAAACGTCCCGATTGACAACCGACGACTCAATATGCGGAAATTCAGCCTCTTTGCCACTTCCAGAACCGGAAGGTGGTGTTAAATATTGTCCCAAAACAGATTGGGCTCTTGTCGGAGCCTTAGAACGAGGACAGATATTAAGCAATTTGGCTTTCAGGGAATATGTGCAGGAATTCAAGTCCTGTAAGTAACTAATTAAAAGAGTTTCCGGGTAATTATCAGGAAATTCGTCCGAGGATAAAAGATTGCACAGGGCGTCCTGATGCTGATCGAGTTTCGAAATTAGCTCCTCTGCTTCGAGAACTTCGGCATCGGACAAATTATCACGGCCGTTTAATTCAACGAGACGCGACACAACGATTTTAGTGACTGTACAATTTTTGCTAAATGACGAAGCTATTGCAAAGATCCAAAATAATACGGCACCGAATGAAACTACAAAGCATAAAACAAAACGAGAAAAAACGAAAAAAAGAACGATAAGAATTATCAAAACAAAGAAGATAATCAAGATAAAAATACAGTGGCCTCCAAGGCTACTAGAACTAACAAGGTTGGCCATTACAATGTAAACAAGACGAAAAAGTTGCCTCAGTGTTTTGATTGGTCGAGACCGATTGTGACGTAGAAATATGCTCCTCTTCCCGCCCCATTGTTTATAGTCTATAGTATTTATGTAGAATTCGTGTTTTTTGAAAGCCCAAACTGCCCAAACTATTGTTTTATTTAATTCAACCAGAATTTCGGGCTTCGTACCTTCACAATGGTATCTTCAGGTGGCAATATTCTTGTATAGAAAGATATTTCGGACCAAGAAAACTTCCCATTTCCTTCGCAGCCCTCCTAGCCCCGGCGTTTCTTCTCGTTTTAATAATGAGGAAGTCTCACATTTATCGAAAATATTTTTTTTCGATGAGGTATACCAGCCCTTCTATGTAAATGAAAAAAATTAAACCCTTTAGAAATTTTTTTCTTATTTAAAGTTGGCATATTTTCAATCCCGCCAAATCGAACATTTTCCGCAACGTAACATACGCTGCATTCTCTGCCCTTTTCATACCTCTAAATGGCTAATTGATTTATCCTTTATTATTTTATTATTCAAGGGCTCAAGTAGAAACACAACAAACCGCTCCCCACTTTTTTCGGAAGGCGTTTCATGACGAAAACATGCTTAGCTGGCGTGTTTGAAAATACCTAAAACTTGGTTATTTTACAACTGATCCCGATTTATGTTCTATTTTAGCATAAATAATTACCTTAGAAAATAGAGTTATAAATAAGTTCTGACCCATGAATCTTCCTAACTTCGATGTTTTTCGCGTCATCCCCACGAAAACCAAGAAAAAAATCATATTTCTTGGGCCCGGTCTCGCTTATTGGACGCTTACAAGTATTTTCAACCAAAGATTCGTAGAAAATTCGTGTTTAAATGAAGAAGACACATTCAGCGGTTTGTGCTTTCAAAGAACTTGAATTGTTTTTCCGTTACATTATTTCCAAGCCATCTTAGCTGGAATTAAGTTACCTTCTCACTGCTTCTAAATAAACAATTAATAATACTTAGCATAAAAATTAAAAGTCAGTTAAATCTGTGATTGTCATATAGGGCGAACGAAATTCGGTTTAGTTCGCAATATCTTCACCCCACCACTCGATCAAATCACCCTCACCACATTCCAGGAGCTTATTTCTTTGAGAAGCTTATTGCTCTTATTGTAGCTCTTGCTTTGTGCGCGCTGTTGTGATTTCCTTTGAAAATCGTGTTCTGTTCTACCCTCTTTATCCTCTTGAAATTTTGAACATGACAACGCGCCACGCCAAATGACACGATACGAGACCATGCACTAACGTTTTATCTCTTCAAATGACAACAATATTTGTGAAATACTCTCTATACACAAATTTGATTTGTATACAAAATGTTCTCTCCTCTCCTGTTCCATGCGCCACAATTCACCATGGGAAAGTGTTTTTTGAAGCAAAATTTTCCTACCCCATTTTATCTCTTTACGCTTTGGATGCACCACGATTTTTGAGAGGAAATAAGAACGCAAGTGTATGGCTGGCTAATGTTCTTGAAGGAAGGGTGAGTGTTTTGTTCAGCTTCAACATAATATTTTTTGTATAAATAAAATATGTAATAAACATTGGTATCTTTTTTCTAGCCTTAGGGGCCAAGCAATGTGCGTAACAGCAGTAAAAAATTCGATAATAAGATTTGATTCACCTGAATAACTCAGTTTCAAAGGAGTTGGAATACTACATGAATAAAGTGTGGTGGGAGGGAGCATATTGTGACGTGGGCCTCCACCCCTCGCCTATATATATAGAAAAACGTAAACAAACGGCGTAATGGCCAACCTTGTTAGTTCTAGTAGCCTTGAGTGGCCTCAACCAAGGCTCTATACCTAAACCAGACGGTTCGAAAAATCCGCTTTAATTCAAAATATGAGGGCTTGAAATGCCTCACGAGAGCGCCACCAACGCCAGGGAAAAACACTTTTCAAAAGGGCAACTCGAAGCCCGCCAAGTAAAAAAGCTCGTAACGGTATTTAAAAAAAAAAAAAAAAAAAAGACTGACGCCGTGTAGCTTAATTAGGCTGTCCGGAGATTGAGGGCCTTGAGGAAGAAGTCACGTTCGCCACCTGTTGTTGTCTTTTGGGTAACAGGCCCCAATATATTTCGTGTTATTTACAATATATGTATATACAATGCGGAAAATAAAAAGTATTTCTGGAAAGAAGGCGTTCGCTCTGGGGAGGTCGGTCGTACTTCTGGACGCGAGCTACTCCAGCGGTAGGCGTGCCTCTTTCGGTGGTGGGTTAGCGCCCTTGCGCTCGCCACAAGTCCTCTGGGTCGTTAGTGAGCGTCCCTCGACGCTGCCTGCGGGTCCTCTGGGTCGAAATTTGGTTAGCGCCCTTGCGCTTGCCCTAGATCCTTTTGGATAGTGACCGGTTAGCGCCCTTGCGCTTGTTCCAGGATGCACGTGAACCTGGCGGCACACATATCACCAAACACGACGAAAATGGCGCCATTCGTTTGTTTACTGTTTGTTTACGTTTGTTTAGCCCTGCAAAATACAATTTTTTAAAAAACAAAATGTGTGCCACCAACTTCACGCAACGGCACACATGACCCCAATCGTTTCTTTCGCTACATATTCAGACACAACTTCGTTTGTTTACGTTTGTTTAGCCCAAATTTTCGTTTGTTTAGCCCTGCAACATACAATTTTTTGAAAAACAAAATGTGTGCCGCCAACTGTAGTTGTGTCTGAATATGTAGCGAAACAAACGATTGGGGTCATGTGTGCCGTTGCGTGAAGTTGGCAGCACACATTTTGTTTTTTAAAAAATTGTATTTTGCAGGGCTAAACAAACGAAAATTTTGGCTAAACAAACGTAAACAAACAGTAAACAAACGAATGGCGCCATTTTCGTCGTGTTTGGTGATATGTGTGCCGCCAGGTTCACGTGCATTGTTCCAGGTCCTTGGGGTCGTCTCTGAGCGTCCTGCGGGTCCTCCGGGTTGTTGATCGGTTAGCGCCCCTGCGCTCGCTCCAACGGGGGGGGGGGGCCTTCGTCGACCAGTATCTGGTAGAAGAACCCGCCTCCTCAGGGAGTCGGATCGGTGTATGTGGCCCTCTAGTGGGAGAACTACCGGGGGGCGGCCGATGGGTCTCTTGGCCGACGTTCGGGTAGCGCCCTTGCGCTTGCTCCAGATCTCCTTGGTAGGAGGTCGATTAGCGCCCCTGCGCTTGTTCCAGGTCCTCGGGGTCGTCTATGAGCGTCCCTCGACGCTATCTGCGGGTCCTCCGGGTTGTTGACCGGTTAGCGCCCTTGCGCTCGCTCCAGCTGTAGGGGTGAGGACAGGGATGTGTCTCTGTCGCTCACCAGGAGTTCAAGGGCAGCCAATTAAGGCGCTAAGCCCTCTAGGCCCTCTGGTAAGGATTCACCCTGGGTATTTCGGAGGGCAGGAAGAAGGGGGCCTTCGTCGACCAGTATCTGGGAGAAGAACCCGCCACCACAGGAAGTCGGATCGGTTTTCGTCGCCCTCTAGGGGGAGAACTACCGGGGGATAACGGGGTTTTGCTGGGAGCTCCTCCGGTGGGATGTTAGCGCCCTTTGCGCTTTCCTCAGTTCATCCGGGGTGTTGTGGGTGGTTCCCTTCCCATTGGTCACTGGGGGTGGATATGCGGTTTAGCGAAGTGAATTTTTTTTTCCCCCACTTACTGTGATCGAGGGGGGGGGGCGTTTGGTTACTCGATCTCAAGACTAACCTCAATAATACTACTAAAAAAACCACGTGCTTCAAGAAATTCAAAAGAACTACAGTGAATATTAAAAACTATCACGCAAACTGCAATAAAATTTACAAAATATGATTTCTGAAGTAATTAGGCACAATAAAATATCCCAGGCCCGGTTAGGACCAAATGTTCTCGAATTGAGTGGACTGTATTATAAAGTAACTGAAAATGGTGAAAAATGCGACAAAAGAATGCTAGCAAAAACTAGAAAAACAACTAAGCAAAAAAAGGTAAAAGGGACGAAAGAATAGCAAAGAGATAGCTCACCCGTAAGGCAAAATGGCCACGATGAAAGAATCCGTCATAAAACACAGAGCCGAAAATTAATATAAGCTCAGGAATCAATCGACTAAAAAAGGGCAAAACAAAAAACGACACTTTTATCGAGTTACGACGTTTCGACGGTGGAATTTTCCCGTCCTCATCAGGCATCAAAACATGTATTCTTGACCAACACGAAAAAAGTACATTAACATAACAATTACCAACTATTACAAATAGGCGCATCTACTATACATACTTCTACATTCGATCCACATAGACCGCGTCAGCATCTCCTAGTAACATTAACAACTTCATCCCCTACAAAAGAATTATCGAATTAGCAAAAAATGCAGGAAAGATTAACCACCAAACAATGTTTTCTTTTACTTACAATTATATAGGAAATCGTTATATATTCTATAGTTGATAATGGTAACTAGTAAAATAAATTAAAATATATAAAAAACAATCTACCGACTAGCCACATGACTAGAAGAAATAACAATAAACACAATTACCACAGCCAATTCTTTCCGGTGTTTGGTAAGT
Source organism: Corythucha ciliata (assembly GCA_038030265.1). Classification (NCBI taxonomy): domain Eukaryota; kingdom Metazoa; phylum Arthropoda; class Insecta; order Hemiptera; family Tingidae; genus Corythucha; species Corythucha ciliata. Next base: position 35,137,536 of record CM075938.1, on the reverse strand, counting down.
CGACGGCAATAATGCAGGGAATTTTTCTAGGTCAAAAATGGACCAAAAAAGTCCATATAAACATAGGTCCGATTTCCAACCATTTTCGAGATAATCGATATTTTAGTATTTTTAGCCATAACGTTAATTTTATTGGATTCAGCGCTTATAAGTCGAGAACAGTTACACGTACATTAAATCTGAGGGCACTACCGAAAAGAGCAGACATTTTTCAGTGGGAATTGGCCCAGTTATCCCCAAAAGTAGTCGCACTTTTCCAGTAACCAGTCAGATTGTGGAGATTTGTACCGATTTTAGGCAGCTTGGCCGTAACTTGATTGCATGATAGCGAATCTTGAAATGCCATCCAGGTTTGGCAAATTTCACAAAAACTTGCCTCATTAGTGAGGATCAAAGTACCAAACTCAGATTATCGCACCTCTTTGTAGAAGTTTGAAGAAATGAACACGTTTCCAGCGAAAAGTGCTTGTTTGGGTGTTCTATGCAATAGGCCTTTTCGAAGAAATGAAGGGGAAAAAATTGAATTAAACAGACTACTTCTTATTTAAAATGAAAATAAAACTTTTTTTAGGCCTTCATCAAGGTCAGTGATGCAAAATAAAAACTTCCCGTAGTGTATTTGAACTTTATTCAGAACGATTTGCCTCACTCAATGGAAAATCTGGGGGAAGATGTTCGTCGAAGCCATATTCTTAACATGATCGTGCCCCCTCCCCCCTAATTGATCGAATTTCGCCAGTATTTGGATAGAAGTTATGATATGTGGATATCACGAGGGGGTTCAATTCCACTACCACTTCGATCGCCGGACATGGCGCCCATGGATTTCCACGTCTGGGGTTTGGTAAAAGACCGTGTTTACTGCATCAAGAGGAGCTTCGAAGAAAGATTACAGGAGCTTTTGAGGCCCTTCGAGCCGACATTTCTCCTCGCGTGACAGTGGGTGCCACGAGAAAAGTGGCAGAACAGAGGAGGACATTTTGAAAATGTATTGTAAAAAAAGAAGTTTTAGGTCATTTATTTGTTATTTTATTTACTAATTGTTATGAATTGGTGCAATAAACGCTACGAAATGTTTTTATTTTGCTTCGATGACCACGATTAGACCTACAAGAAGCTTTATTATCATATTAGGAGAAATAATGGTGTGCTTGATTCCATTTTAGTGCATTTCATTCTGAAAAATGCACTATATTGGTCTCGTCGTGATGGTGGCAAACATGGGTCATGTCATGTTTTTTTCACGTTTCAGAACCTCTAGAACACGAATTCAGTGGTCTCCGGAATTCATATATATATATAATATTATGGCCGTTTTCTTGTTAGCACGATAACTCTCGAAGAAATTAGTTTAGCGGATCGCGCTTTGGCACAAAAATCAGTAGTCATAAGACACCGGTCGGTATTGCATTTGGGCCAAATCGGTCAAGGTGGAGGGGGGGAAAATCGGGCTTGAAGTCGTCAAAAAATCACTAAAAATCACCAGTTGATTCTAGAAGCATCATATTCGGTACGTATACTCCATGTTAGACTAGCCTTTGATTCCCATTTTCATTTTTTGAAAAAGTCAAGGGGGAGGGGGTGGTGTCCCCGGGGTGGAAGTAAGTGTGTGGTCTTGTTAGCACGATAACTCTCGTAGAAATTAAATTACGGCAAGTGGAACCACTTCGTGAAAGGGACATTCATTTCATGAAGTGGACAATTTCGCCAAGTGGATGCGACATATCCAATTCCCCAATCACTGAGAAAAAAAATCGACAGATAATCGGTCAATATCAACCGAGCTAAGTCGGTTAGAGAGTTGCAACCGAGCAGACACGGTTAGAAGTATGCTAGGTCTAATTGACCTAGTTCCCTGATAACCGTGTCTGCTCGGTTGCAACTCTCTGACCGACTTAGCTCGGTTGATCCGAGGTTGACCGAG